>JAPDOI010000055.1:1312500-2538689 GCA_029168955.1 Aplectana chamaeleonis | reverse complement strand
GGGGCGAGCGAATCGCTCGATTTAGGAGGGGGGTCGGACCAAAGTTGGGTTGTATCACACCTCGCGCCGTAGCCTGGTATAGATTCTCTAGAACAACAACTAGAAGTTACACAATCTGAATTGCAGGACAATTTTCCCGGTCACATTTGGTCTTCTGAATCTGCTCTACTGGGTATACTACCTGTATCAAAATATGCTCGCTAAGGAGAACGCCATCACGCCGACTGTTCCCTGAGGCACGAGCTGGCGGCCTCCATCGCTCACTGTCTAGATGTGTACATATGTATTTACTGATCTCAATGCTGTACTTATAAAGCTGGTATGAATCAACCATAAAATTAAGTTGTCTTTTTGGACCAACAGTCGCGCTGACTGGCGCACGATACATGCACGCAGGTGCGCGCGTTTACACTCGCTCGCAAGGTCATACGGATCAGTGTGATTTTGATCAATACTTATAATTATCATGCTATCGCATCGCACTCTGAAAGAGGACATGCATGATTAGACGTTGTAAAAGTAGTGCCTGTTATGGAACAATGCGGTACACTTGAGGAGTCGCGATCGAAACTTCTGCTATTACCACGCTTCTTCGCACTATCGTTCGCATCCACGCCGCTTCTGGCGTACTTCTGGGCGTGTCTTATGCTACGCCGATTACTTGTGTAAGGATAGATATACATACAGTCAGCAGGACCGCGCTGACACTTTGTGTTCCCTATTGAAGGTTGGCGCAAACTCGATGCCATGTGTAATAACATACGTGCACCGAGTTTGCGCCGACCTCCAATGGGGAACGCGAAGCCTCATTAGGACCCATACCGATGTTACACATTATTTCGCGGCGAAATTTAATCTGTTCCTTCGCGTGCGTTTGCGGAGCGAGAGAGTGTGGTAACGAAGGAGACGCAGAGTACGCGCGCATGCACGCGCCCGACCCTAGTGAACTCACAAAGAAATAGAGGGCACAGATCGCACTGATACTTTCGGTTCCTCATTGTGTGTTGGCGCGATCTCCGTGCAGGTATGTTATAACAAGTGCGCACCGAGTTTGCGCCAAAGCACAATAAGGAACTCAAAGCTATGTGTTAAGTTTAGAGTTTTGGAGTTTGTAGTGAGGAGTTTAGAACATGCTATGGTTACTCTGTTCTTTCGCGCGTTTGTGCGGAGCGAGGGGAGAGACAGCGAGAAAGTGTGGGGGAGAGAAGACGCAGCATACACGCGCAGACGCACGCTATAAACGGAAATAAACTTCGCTCCTCGCCAAGAAATCGGACTTGTTTCACCTCTGGCACAGCCATAGCTACGCTATCGAGCCTCGCTGACTGCGTGCGGTCGCGCCGCGTACTCACATGTGCTAGATATATCTTCAGGTTTTCATCGTGTGTGGTGTGGCCGGTAGAAAGATATATCTAGCACATGTGAGTACGCGGCGCGACCTCATGCAGCCGGCGCAGTTCGATCGTGTGGTCCACCACGGCTGTGTCAGAGTCTATGTAATGTCCGTCTCTCTTGAGTAGGAAGCCGCGCTCAGCGATCGGGCGCGAAACCATTCAATCAAAAGAGCGCATTTTCCCGCGCGCAATTTTTCCCGTCAAGCAGCGTCGCAACTTCCCCCCATATAATAGCAGCATTCCCTTCAAACTTACTCCAAAAATTTATTAACTTAGAATACTTAACAACACATAAAAATGGAAAGTGAACCCAAAAAAGTTAAAGCGCAAAACTTTGCGACACATATCGTCCGTGTCATTCATGCAGAAAGCCGCACTCAGTCATTAGGAGCGACATACAGTTCATCTACGCAATCGCGTTCAGTCCGCAAAGTGCACGCTGATTGCGAGAGCGTGTTGCGGCGCGGTTTCGAGGATCCTCAGGCAGCAATGTCGGGTCACCCGCACGGTTTCGCCTTTTTCTGCCGCGCCAAAAATAGGGCATTTCCGCCGGGGCGATCCGGACATCCTGTTCCTGAGGATCCTCGAAACCGTGCCCCAACACGCTTTCGCAATCAGCGTGCACTTTGCGAACTGAAAGCGATTGCGTGGATGAACTGTACAGTCGGCATGGATCGCACTGACACCTTGCGTTCCTTGATGTGCGTTAGCACAAACTCGGTGCGCATTTATTATGCCATACGCGAACCGAGTTTGCGCCAGCGCGCAATAAGGAACGCAAAGTATCGGGGTGATCTGTGCCGATTGTATTTTAGCCGATTTTTCCCTCGTGCCACTTTTCACTTCAAGCAGCGTAGCGGCTTTCTAATTGTACGACACGGACCATACAGCGTTGGTTTACAGGATCGATATTGATTGACATGAGCGCGCATGACTGAGACCACTCGAACTGATTGATGAACCCTAACTATGGGATTACTAGAGGGTGGGAGAAAGAAGATCATCAGCATCCTATTATGGTTGACTATGTTGGAATGATGAGATATGTGGCAGAATGACCCACATTCCTGACCTACACGACTAAAACTGGGACAAGTTTTGGCAGATATACCAGACAGGCTCCCTAAGGCGTCGTTTATATTTTCCGCCGTTATGTTAGCGCGGCGAAGTGCGAGTGGTCCCCATAGTATTGATTTCACGCGGCTGTTCTCGACCAAATATTATAGGACTGCACTTCGCACGTCGACGGCTCATGATCGGGAGTATAAACGACCCCTAAAAACGGTCGCCAGGGGGAAACTCGTTCCTATACAACTGCTACTGTGGCAGACTTCTTCGCGGGTGGGCGCCTTGGAGTAGCCGTGGTAGCTGTTTCGGGATTATCTCCTGGGTTACAGTATTGCTGGCATATCCATGAGCCCTGAGGCGCTTCTGACAATCCTATACAATACGTATGGAATCCGCGATCGCACTTGTCACAGAAGATCATCGCCTCCTGGAATGAAGAGTACACGATTCATAGGACAGGTAATATTTGGTTAGGTTTGTTCGAATGAGAATGTCCGCCCACGTGGTCGGCGTGCGTGTCGAGCGACCATCTCGAAGACATTTTTCGGAAACAGTTTTCCACGGCTGCAAACGGCTGACTGGGACACCATTCACTACTCATTTAATATTCCTGCTAATCGATTGACAAGTTCAAAAAATGCCTTCGCGACGGCCGCTTGACACGCACGCCGACCGCGTGGGCGGACAGTTTCTATCTCACCTCTCGATCTCCCATGCTACACACACTGCAGCGTTTGCATTCAATGCACTGCCAGGGATATGTTGCCACATGTGCCGCCATTTCGTCAGTCATTTCCAGACAGACAGGGTGCGCATGTAGCGGGCACGATACGCACCTGAAAATTTCAAACTTATGACTGGGAGATTCAAGTTTTCGAGAAAAATCGACCGCTACGTATATATTGGAAGTTTCCGACTGGGATTTGAGAACTAAACGACCCCCACCCCACCACAGCAGCCCTCTTTAGCTCCTCATTAAATCTTCCTGGATACAACATATCTCATCAGCCGTGGTAACGGGTCTTCTAGGACCACCTTTCGATTGAACACACTTTTTGACCCCTGCTCGGTGCCAACCTGCCCCTTTTACATAGTACCAAAATGCACTTTGGACCCCCGTCAGACTTGGTCGAAAACCGACTGAGTCCGGGGAGGAAAAACCATCCTCGGGTGCATTGAACCTGCCCGTGTGCGCGCGTAGAACACCCGCATCGACTGGGTGAATTGCGGTTGGAAACCGACGGTCGCAGTCGGACTCAGTGAGTTGATTTTTTTGCACCCGTCTGTCACTATTCCGGTGCGTATCGACCGCGTGGGACTCAGTTCATCGACCACCTCTGACGGGAGCCTTGCGACTCCGCTGTAAACAACCTCCTCCGTGGGAACCTTGAATGACTTAATCGACCCCTCCCCCTCTCAGTATGACCCCCTTCGGAGACAATAAACCTCTATCTGCCGCAGGTTCATTCCGTCTCGCCACCTCCCTCCTAGAAATAGCATCCCTCATTCCACTTCAGAGATTGTTGAACTAGCTCCTTCAAAACATCTCAAACTCCACTGTACCAGGTTGTTCAATAAGTTTTGTCGTTCGATAATAGAAGGCTTTGCTACGAGCCCAATTTTTTTTGGTTCTGTTGGTACACTCTTCATATGAACGTATGTGAAGTTTCATTGCAATCTGTCAATTCATTCTTTGTTTACGAGCTATTTCGTGTCGCCGTGTCACAGCAATGGAAAAAAATGAGTATCGTGCAGAGATCAAATTCTTATTTTTGGAAGGTGTAGCACCAAAAGAAATCCACGAACGAATTTTTAAAGTGTATAATGATTGTTCACCTACAATTAGAACAGTAGAAAGATGGCTTGCTGAATTTATACGTGTTCGTAGAAGCCTTGAAGACGATCCACGTGAAGGACGTTCAGAAAGCGCATCAAAACCAGAAATCATAGCTAAAATACAGGCTATGGCTTTGGAAGATCGTCGATTGACTGGGAAAGATTCAGTAGAAGCTCTACACATCTCATCAGGCAGTTTGAGCCATATTTCAAGTGAAATTTTGGGTTTTAGAAAGCTGTGTGCACAATGTGTGCCGCATTCGCTAACAATGGAACAAAACACATTGGAATGCGACTTTCTCAGCAACATTTGGAGTGTTTTAAAAAGGATAAAGTGGATTTTGTGCGTCGATTCATCACTAGGATGAGACTTGGGTCTATCACCATGATCCTGAATCAAAACAAGAGGCTAAAGAGTGGTGTGAACCTGGTTGATCCGCTTCGATACGAGTTCGTGTGCGGAAATGGGCCAAGAAAGTTATGGCATCAGTTTTTTTTGGGATATGAAAGTAATTTTGCTTGTGGATTACTTGCAAACTGGTAAAACAATTAATTCTGGATATTATTGCAACCTTTTGACCCAGTTGAAGCAAAAATATTCGTGGAAAAAAGACCGGGTTTGCAGAAGAAAAAAATCCTTTTTCATCAGGACAATGCACAGTGTCACAAGAGCATTTTGATGTGTACAATAGATAGGGGGCGGTTGGTAGATGAGGAATTTGAGTTACTGGAGGCGGAGCACACAATACAACGAAAGGAAGAATCGTGGTGCCTCACAGAACTGAGACCCGAACAAGAGAACTGCACCCACCTTCCGCATCCAAAACATTGGACGCTGGTTCCATACCAATTGACATCTCTGCCGCATGTGGCAGATGGGTACTTCCTCTTCTTCGCGGGTCCTGGATTCCTTTCGACGCCGGCCATTTGTAGAAGAATCCTCAGGAGAGCTGCAGCCAGCCAGCACCTCTCCCATGACAAAAACCCTCTCCGCAGCCGAATCATCCTTCGCGAAGAGTGCTAAACCCGGTGAGAGAGAGATGTATCAGAAAGCCTTTTGCTGATGCTCCGTCGAAAGTAGATGTGCAGAGATGGACCAAAGCACAACAAGAACGCCTCCGTGTCTTGCGCGCGGAGCATACCCGATTCGTGAAGGAACACTTGAGCAGAGTTGCCATAAACTCCATCCTGGGAGTCGCACCTCCAAAGGTCAGCGAGACAGAGATGGAACTTGGCAGGCGTGCCAGGTGCACCGTTGCATCGTTACGCTGTGGACACTCCCCCATGCTTATGTCATACTTGCATAGGATTGACAACAGAAAACCTGACGAGCGCCCGGATTGTGGTAGTCAAGGGCATACTACTGCGCACCTGTTCAATTGCCCGATGAGACCGACTACATTGACGACAATGGATCTGTGGACGAACGCAGTGCTAGTGGCCGAGTTTCTGAACCTATGACAGAACCCCTCTCTGTGGCTGCAAAGAAGAAGAAGAAGACAAGAGCATTTTGAAAATGGCTAAAATCCACGAATTAGAGTTCGAATTGTTGGAGCATCCACCGTATTCACCAGATTTGGCCCCCAGCGACTTCCATTTGCTTCCAGAATTCAAAAAATTTATGCGTGGCAAGCGTTTTTAAACAAATGAAGAGGTCATAACAGCTGTTGAAGCGTACTTTGCAAACCTTCCGGATTCTCACTTCAGGGATGGGATCCACAGATTGGAGGATCGTTGGAGCAAGTGCATTCATGTTCAGGGAGATTATAATGAAGTGTATTTTAAACCACAAAACTACTGTGTTTTTCTAATCGAACGACAAAACTTATTGAACAACCTGGTAAGCTTCCCATGGGACAGAGGGCCCCTCACGAACTCTGAGACCACAATTTTTTCGACTCAAGAACCCCACGTAAAATCCCCATGGCTGTAAACTTCCCATTTCACCGGAGGCTCCTCATGACCCCCCCCCCTCTTGAAAGGCTTTTTTTGTTCAGCCTAGCTGCACATCGTACGACTCCTCCCCCGTCTAAAAAACAGGGGGACTCTCGTCTTTTTGTAGTCAAATGAACATCTCAGACACTCGTAGTTGTGTTCCGCCGGACCGCTGCCGTATAAAGGTCCAAATCGTACCCCGGAAGAGTCAGTCGTTTATCTCGAAACATCGCTCTTCGGCGCTTTCTTTGCAGCCCGGTTTTCTCCAAACACCCTCTCTTTCACTCGAAACACCTGGCGTTTAACCGGAGACAATCACAAACACCATCGGTCTGGAGGAACACAACTACGAGTGTCTGAGATAGGTAATGCTACCGCTATATTTGAATGTTACTAATTTTAAACCCACTTGACAAACGTCACTCCTGGTCCCTCCAACTGATCACACATGCCGCATGCCACCGGCGGCACAATACTAGCGGCAGCAGAGGCAGCAGCAGTGGGCTTCTGACGTTGAGAGTTCGCCTTTGACGGAGTCGCATTGCTCTAAACAGACAAATCTCCAACTGTGCACTCAACCCCCCCCCCTATAATTGAGTTGCTCTTTTTTTAACACTCCTTAGCTCGTTCATGACCTTTTTATTGAAAAACATAGAAATTACACAATCTTAATTATTAAGCAAAAAGCATTTAGTAATCAATTAAGACAAGAACAGATCTAAAATCGCATGAGATCAACTGCTCTTACCAGAAACGAGGTGATATAAATACATATTAGCTAATCTTCCCGTTACAATCCACAAGGAACAACACGAATACAAGTAAGCAAACCTGTACTAGGCCCAATCGTGATGAGGTATGAATCTTAAAATTACAAAAACGTGAAAAATATGCAAAATTGTTAGACAATATGAGGTTAGAGCTCTTCGTCATCGTCGTCTAGATAGGTGATGGGACGCTTTGCACCGCTTCGAGCCTAAACAGCCATGCATCAAAAGCAAGTCCACATTCAAAACAACGAAAATATGCAGTCTGCCACCCTGTGATCGCACGATCAACTTTTTTCAACGAATTTAGTGGCTGTTTAGGCTCAGCTCACAGTACAAAGGCTAACCTATTAGGAGCATGGCTAGGTTTATTTTTCAAATTGAACTTTTGTCTCTATTCCGAAACTTCGTGCAGGGTGTTATTTGGGGTGCTAAACGCAATTATTAGATCTATTTTCCGGTTCTAGGACGACTACTGTAGGTATAACGCCATTTTCCACCGCGATCTACGGTAGCAACTGTGCAGACTACAGTAGTAATCGTCCCGAAAACCGCAAACAAACATTATTTCCGTGTTTGGCACCCAAATAACCTCAGTGTACGAGGTTTGGGTGGAGGAAAACATTGATTTCTGAGTCCACCTACCATTTCGAGCATGTTAGTTTTTGCGATCCAGGTTAGGGCTTGGGTCACTTTTTTTCACTTTTTTTTCACGAAAGTTTCCCGCCACTTGACTTTGACGCTTTTTGCGTACTTTCAGTGTTGGTCCTTCTGCCAAGAGGATTTACCAGCTTCCACTTGAGCCAAAACCTGCTCATTTGCGAAATACATGCTATAATTGAGTGTTAATCTTCAGTACTGAGCATCTTTGAGCGCTTCTATTTACTTTGAAGTGAACTACCAAGCCTGCCAGAGTTGACAGGATATTTGAGCCACCTTAGAACTAGATGATAGCGTTTGCGAAAATATTCGACGGAGCGTAATTATCGATTCTTATCGAAATTTGTGATTTCCAACTTTGGCCTTTTCTGGTTATCCGAAAAGCTTCGGCCTCAAAGCTTCAAAATCAAGTACAATTGCCGAGTCCCCACTCAATAGTATTTTTTTCGTCAATTATCTATCTATCGTTTCTTCAAAAATCGATTCCAGCTTTTTTCGATTTCTGGAAAAACTTTCGGTAATTGACGAAAAAAACACTATTGAGTCGGCACTCGGTCATAATACTTAAATTTGAAGCTTCGAGAACGAAACTTCTATGACAATCCAGAAAAGACCGAGGTTGCAAAACCACAGAATCCGCTAAAAATCAATAATTATTCTCCGTCGAAAACTTCCGCAAACGCCATCAACTGGGTCGAAAGTACTCAATTCTCCTGTAAACTGTGGCAGGTTTGGTGGTTCACCTCAAGGTGAATAGAAACACTAAAAGATGCTCAGTACAGAAGATTACCACTGAATTATAGCCCATATTTCGCCAATGAGCAGGCTTTGGCCCAAGTGGAATGCAGCCTTAGATAGAAAAGAATTAGAGCTTTTGAACGGCATATCGCTCTTAACCCAAAGGATCAACGCTGAAAGGTGTAAAAATCGTCAAATTCAAGTGGGGGGGGGGGAACTTTCCCTTCAACCTAATAAGGTAAAAGACTATGAGTGTCCAGAATGGACCTGGATCGCAAAAAGTTACATGCTTGGAATGGTAGGTGGACTCAGAAATAATGTTTTCCTCCACCTAAATCTTTAGACATTGCACACTTAGCGGTGAAAGAATGGCGTTGTACCTACCGTAGTCATCCTGAAAACCGAAAACAAACCTCATATTTGCGTTCAATACCCCAAATAACACCCTGTACAAAGTTAGGCGGAGGGACAAAAATTCAATTTGCTAGAATCCAACTACCGTTTGGACCTTTTTTAGATTCAGGCTGAGGCTTGAATCGCACACAATTTTCAACACTATTAGCACAGACATGTTCGCTAGCTGCTTAACTTTCCCCACTTCGAATATGCTAAGATGTATTCCCAAGTGAAAAATTAAATCGCATTAGCTTTTTTTGTGCTGAGCTAGGATCATTCAGTAACTTTAGAATTTTAGAGATGCGCCCAACTTATGAAGCCTGAAAAACTGGTTCGGCCATCTACCACTCCGTGACAGATTGTCGCGCACTAGTCGAGAAAGAAGTATTGGAAGCAGCTTACTAGGAACTGATCCCAGCACAAACTAGAGTTTTGCAAAATTTTCTGTTGAGTGCTGGGGGGAAGTTAAAAGAAACAATTGAGTTTGGTAAATTTCCTTAATCCACATAGGTAGATCAAAAACTGAAAAACGCAATTTTTCGGATTTCAGAAATCTGAACACTTTCAAACCAAACTTATTGTTAGTCTAGTAGATTACTTGGGGTGCTGAGCACGGATATAAGGTCCATTTTAAGTTTGTCAGAAGATTACTGTATGGATACAAAAGGGAAGTATCATTTGTCTCCAGAAATCTATCCTAGTCTTCCAAGAAACTGAAAATGGACCTTATATTCGTGTTCAGTAGCCCAGATTACCCCCAGGGGGAAGTTTGGGTTAAAAGCGTTCGAACTTCTAAATTCATGGATATATTTGTGTCGTTTTTGATCTACACAGTTGCATTAAGAAAAGTTGTCGAAGTTTAAATTGCTAATTTTATCCTCCCCCACAACATTCAACATATCATTTCTTAGAAATCCAGTTTGCACTGGGATCAGTCCCTAGCTATCGGTAAATTTAGCATTTTTTTATTCACAAAATGAGGTTCCCTGAGATCACTTCGCCATTTTTCCTTTCCCAAGCAGGTTTTTTTTTGAAATTTGAGAAAAATGGATAATTTTTTAGGGGAAGGGAAAATCAATAGAAGTAGATCATAAAGTTCTATTACAACCCCATGAAGGCTGATAAGAGGATTTCATATTTTTTCTCAACAAAAAAATATGCATTGTCCTTATCTGAGCGAAATTTCGATCCGCAGCAGCTAAAAACCGCTGTTGCGACACGCATGCCGCACAAAATCATACTGGGACCACGGGTACTAGATCCCTGCATGACTGACTTCCTGCTGCGTGCTGCAACAGCAGTTGTCCATGGTTGCGGACCGGAACTTGGCTACGATGAAAACATTTAAACCTTGAATATGCACTCACCGGTTTCCTAGCAGCACCGTCCGCTCGCGGGGTGGACGGTTCACTCTTCACCCCTGGGGAGCCGGGATTTTGCTGCGCAGCCAGCAGTTTTTCGAACTCTAAGAAAAAAAACCGGAAATTTTCATCAAAACAATCCTGCTAAAAATTCAACGTACTCTGCATGTCTTTTTCCGAGACATTAATCGGTGGCGGTGATGGATCTCGATGAACCGGGAACAGATGTTCGCCGTCCAATACGCTACCAAGAGGAAGTCGCCGCAGTTCTTGGGAAGTAAATCTGCAATTAGCTGTTGTATGTGGTGTATTTGCGGACAAAGACTCCATTTCCGGCCATTTGTGTGACGATATCAGAAGGACTAGCCAAAGAAACTCACCTCCTGTAGTAATTTTGGAACTGCCCGTGGATGAGGGCCACCGGATATGGATCAGGTTTGGTATACTTCGCGGGCAGCTTCTTCCATTTATTCGAAGCAGATTGAATTATCTGAATTGACCATTGTAATAGTGAACACGGCCTCTTATTGGATACAAGACGGTCGTCTTAATAGGGCGCAGGTGGTCGCGTCGCGGCAACGTTTGCCCAATAGCTTCCTAGGCCCAATGCCAAGCGCGCATCTGCCTCAGATCTCGGTACGGCGACGTCCACTGAAGTCACTAGATTTTGAAAAAAATGCATCTTATCTAGAGCTCTTGCCATTGTAGGTCCGTGGCTTGCCTCCTCAAAGAAAAACATTCAAATCTCACCCCTGGGTGGCAAAGCGGTCGCGTGCGCCAGCCCCCTTATCGATTAAGGCCGAGGGGAGAGCACAGCTTACCAGCTTACCAAACCGCCAGCCGCCGGTAAGATCTGAATCGCTCCCACCAGCCGCGGGTGAGAAATAAATGTTTTTTTGTGAGAAAACAAGCCACGAACCTAACTTCACGATGTTTTCAAAATAAAAAAAACGGAGAACGTTCTAAGAATATTTCTTTGGCACCACCACACAAGCTACATTCGCGTACGACAGTGATCGCCTCGCTGTGGTCAGCGCGGCCGGACGCGTCGCTGCAACAGTCGACCATTAGCTGCTTGCCTCGAATAGACATACGGGTCGATATCTCAGGCCTCAGAGAAGCTACGCCCCACTGCTATACCTGTTTTTTGTTCAGAAAAATGATTTCTAGGTTTTGAAATTCCTCACAGTAGATATACATATATTAACAGTAAACAATATTGAGGTATCTTTGAAGGCGATTTTACCTTACAAGCTACTGAACGGAAGTGATGCCCTGCTTGCGGACGGTCGCGTCACGGCAACTGTACACACATAGCTCACCGCCAGTCACCCTTGCAGCTATTTCTTTTTCATAAAACCCCCATCCCTGCATGTTATTGCTGCTGAAAAATGGAAAACTAGAGAAAATAAGACATCACCCCATGCGAGCCGCGACGCAACCGCTCGCGCTCACTGCAGCAGCGGAAGAATTACTCTCACAATAAAACGCCGCTGCCTGTCATCTTTGTCACGATAGTTTCATGGTCCCGTGGATACAAAATTGGTGGAATTCATGACGTCATGTTCCTATTTAATACGAATTGCCGTAACGCGACCGCTCGCACCAAATCATGTCGGCGGACCGCCTCCAGTTCGGGGACTGAGGGGAATCGTTTATCAGGGTAGGGCTAACCCGGGCAGTAGCCCACGCACAGTACTATAGCCGCTCCTTTCGGACGTGCTGCGTCGCGTGGCCATTAATTCATCCTTCAGTTTTCACATCGGATTCTGCTAATACTGAGTCAAACTAGAAGATCACCGAGGTCTGCACATCCCAGTAATGCTGACGTTCATGCTTCTTCGCCGCCTGAAGTTCCTTGTTGAACTGTGCGGCACTTCGAATTGCCTTTTCACGCAGCTCTGCCAGCTTTTTCGAGTCGTTTTTTATCTGAAATTTCACAAATTTGAACTTTTCTCTGCTAAGCAAATACGAAAAAACTTGAGCAGAGCCATACCGCCTCCATCTCCTTCGCATGTTCAGCCATTTGTGCTTTCAGACGTTCAGCTGTGACCCTTTGGAACTCCTGTAAAACATCCATTTAGTCACACAATTTGAGCCTGCACACGGCGAGACAGCTTCATCCTCACATGATAGATTGATGGATATTCACTCGCCATCAGATCGTGAACTTCCACAGCACGCATGGCGCAAAGATCACGTAGCTCTGAAATATGAGGTTACGGTAAGAATACTGTAGTAAGTCAGTATTTCAGATTTAACTAGAATTTGACCAGATGGTTTTATTCAGGATGCTTAACAAGAATCTGAGTTATACGCCGCGTGCCATTTCTCTAGACGGCCGCGACGCATACACGCCAAGATCCAGCCGGCCGTTACGCCTGACCTTGCCGGAATTACGACCCCCTGGTCAGCGGAATTCTCTAAAAATCCTCAAAATTTCCACAATTCATCTCAAGTAAAAAATTTCTGACAAGATATTTGGCTTCCTCACTAGCCCTTAAAATTTTTAGGTCAACCTTTTTACGACCTCCCCCCATGAAACTCTATTTTCCGCCTAAATTTATAAGACCCCCCGCGGTTGCTGCGTCGCGGTTTCCTATGACGAAGACATAGAGTATTATATCACTGATTTTTCGAGAACCGAAATTACGGTAGATATACCGTAGTATGTCAATATTTTAGGTTTGACTATAGCTTGACCCAAGGTCATAATTCGGGGTTCCCGTCAATAATCTAGGTAGAAATACTGTAAGCTACCGATGTGGCAAAGCTTATTACAGGGTCGTTATAGGCTAAGTCTGCGTGTACGGGACGGTGGTTAAAGGCAGCATCGCGCGCAGGCACGCGCGAAGAGTGACGCGACGTTGGTTCTGACACCGACGATACACTCTTGGACCTGTATTATTAAAATCCGAAGATTTTCTTAGATTCTTCGGAAACCGATTCTTCTTTCAAATTTTCGAAATCTTAAGCGTTTATATTTCCAAAGAACCCGAATTTTTCAAAAACCGACGCGTTTCATTCATCGTCTGATGAATATTATATGTAGCATTGAGCCAATCTCTCTCCTCCTTCTCCACTTTTCTACGACTCATCTCCGGAAATTTCCGTGAAAACGATTTGATATCCAATAAATCTCCGACTTGCTCCTGGAAAACACGAAAATTTACAAAAAAGGCTGTATAACATTACTAGCATAAAAGGTATACAGTTAGGCCCGTGGCTTGCTTCCTCAAGAAAAAAACCTTTACATGGCGGTTTAAATCTCATCTGCGGCTGGCGGTATGGTAAGCTGATCAGCTGCGCTCTTCTCTCGGCCTGAATCGATTAGCGGGCCGGCGCATGGGATCGCCCCTCCAGCCGCTGATGAGATTTAACTGTTTTTTTTTCTTTGAGAAAGCAAGCCACGGACCTAACTATAAATGTGTCTACCTGCAGGAAATACTTGTCCCCGGACTTATAAGGCCACTCGTACTCTATCAGATCCTTCACTTCCATCTGAAAAAAACTTTTTCATTGATAAAAAATATTTAAAAGAACTGAGGACAATTCAGAAACTGATAACTCATACACTTTTTCACTCGAATATGCATATTTTTGTTTCAGACATCCTTTATAAGGTTTACTTTAGGGGTGCTGAACATGAAGATGAGGTTCGTTTCCAGTGTTCGGAAATGGTCATACGGTAGGTATACAGTCGCACCAAGTAAGTCTTCGATTCGATTGGAATTTCCGGAAACAGACTTGCAGTCGGCTCAAATCGGACCGACACTTTGCGTTCCTTACTGTGTGTTGGCGTAAACTCGGTGCTCATATGTTACAACTTACGGGCACCAAGTTTTCGCCAATACACAAGCAACGCTAAGTTTTCGTGCGGACTACATCTGCAAAAATCTATTTGGGACCCAACGATTTTTTTTCGATTTCGGAGGGATTACGATAGGTAATGGCAGGCTCAGGCGATTATCGGCCCCGAGCCGCCTGACAGTTCGGCTCGTTTTTCAATCTGCGAGTCGGCTCCAGTTGCTGTCCGGGCCACTACTGTTGCTTTCCGGGCCACTGCTGTTGCTGTCCGGGGTATTCCGGTTGGCCCGAACAGCAACAGCACTAGCCCGGAGATTGGGAGAACGAGACGAACTGTCAGGCGGATCCGATTCCTATTCGGCGCAGCTTGGGGCCGAGAATCGCCTGAGAGGTGTCAAACCTTTCCAGGCAATCTTCAATCAGAAAGTATTGACTTTGGCCGACCTATCATATATTGTGCTTCCCTGGGCCGAATCCCGGTCCGCAATTGCGTATCGACACGCTTTGCGGCCGCGCGCGCTCGAGCCAGTTGAGTTTCCAGTGCCAAATCCGGCTCTATGTGGTTTTTTAAACACAGTTTTATCCAATTTTGTTTAGTTTCCATTTTCCAAAACCCACCAAGAGTCAACATATCGGCGGCTGCGGCGCTGTAAACTCTTCCAACCCGAAAGCGCGCGGTCGCAAAACGTGTCGAGACGCAATTGCGGACCAGAATTTGGCCCAGAGAAGCACAGTACCTACCGTAATCTTCCAAAAGCTGAGCCCCTAGTACTGGAATAATGCCAAAAATGTACCTGTCGATGTGTGACGTCTGCAGGAATTGTTGGCTGCCTGGCTAGAGATCTCGGCGTGGAAGGAACATGGGGAATTGTTCCTGCGGACTGAGTACCTAAAAATTGGACAAATTTCAAGAGGAGATTTCCATAAAAAAAGGTATTGCTTACTTTCGGGGGTCTCGGCTACAATGGAATCTTCCTGTTCTGGAACCTCAGGGGCATCTGGGACGGATTGAACAGTTACGGAGGGAGGATCTTGGATGGAATTCGACTCTTCTGACTCCATTGACAGATTGCTGTCCTCAAAGAGCACCGGACTCTCCGTAGACGGTGGTTGCATACCTGAAAATATCAATTTTTTCTTACTGAGTTTAGTGCAGTAACGCTGAAAGGGAGAGACAGGGACGACAAGAAGTGTTATCACGACAATACTCCGAATATCGCGAAACATTAATCTCTATGTGCGCCTCTCCATAATCCTTGGCATGATGATAATTTAGGTCTGTACCTTGTCGAACTCAGCACAAGGTTGTTAGTACTCTTTACAGCCGACGTTTCAGAGAAACCTCCTTCTTCAGAGCCTGAAAGAATCGAATAAGATTTGTGTTTACTTGATCACACGTCGCCTTGATCTTACCAAAACCAGGAGCCAAATTTTCCTCCGCGTGGGTATGAGAGAGAAAAGCAGATGAAATTCACCCAGACAAGAACTCTCTAGTGATCAAAACAGCGCGGAAAGTCAATAGTACTATAGCCAGCGCGCTCATTTGAGTCCGAGCGAAACAAGCAGCGGGGCGGTTGGTCATGAAGAAATACAACAGTGATACGAAGAATCAGACATTTTTTCTATTTTATTTTATCGTACATGTGAAGCTACAACCTCTTCACATACACCATGTATGTTTCTTTATTGCAAAATGAAGCAATTGATTGATACATGATACGTCCGATAAGCCTTACTTCGATCGACTCAAAATGAGGAGGAGAGGCTATAGAAACGCTGTAGACCACCACTTGTGATGTTAGAACACGAGTCTTACGTATGGCCTGAGCTCCCGGGTTATATGCAGCCATTCTCCCTCCCCAATTAATCTGCGGGTCATGAGCTTGTATGAAAAGGCTTTCCTCCGCGTGGATTTGTTGGATCTTCTCCGAAAAACATTAGAAGCATTTTTCATACGAGCTCATGACTCGCAGATAAATCGAAAGGGGAAACGGCTGCATATAACCCGGGAGCTCAGGCCATACATAAACTCGCCTTCTAACATCACAAGTGGAGATCTACAGCGTCCCTATAGCCTCTCTTCATCAATTTGAGTCGGTCGAAATAAGGCTTATCGGACGTATCACGTCGGAATCTTCGTATCACTGTTCTGTTTCTTCATGACCAACCGCTCCGCTGTTTGTTCCACTCGGACTCAGATGAGCAAGACGGCTATACTATTGACTTTACGCGCTGTTTCTATCACTAGCTAGTTCCTGGCTGGGTGAGGTTCATCTGCTTTTCTCTCTCATACCCACGCAGAGAAAAATTTGGCTCTTGGATTTGGTAAGATTAAGGCGACGTTTGATCAAGTAAACTCGTGTCTGAACCGATCCTTTTAAGCTCTAAAGAATGAGGTCACTCCGAAACGTCGACCATAACGATAACTAACAACCTTATGCTGAGTTCTACAAGATGCAGAACTACCCTGCCAATTCAAGACTTGATGCCTCAGCAAAAGAGACTTGATGCTCATGTACAAGTCGGCATAAAGTCTTAATTTGCCGCGTTAAATTCACTGTATGGGTGAATTTGCCGCTAGGATAGGTAAGAATGAGGTGAATATCCCGTGAAAATAGTGCAAACTGGCAGCGAGAGGGTCCAATTTACCCCGAAAATGAGGTGAAATTACCTCGAAAAATGGGTGAGTTTACCTCGAAAATTTCACGAATTTGATGGTCCACAGCGCAAGAAGCCCCGCCTTATCCGCAACATAGGCGTAATCTACGCCGATGTCAGCGGTGAGGAGCCACCCTCCGCGGACCGCGGCGTAACTCGCCTCCGCCCCGCCGTGAGGATACCCACTGTATCCTCCCAGCAGCCAAAATTATGCTGAACTCCGGAGAATGACCCGAAGTCACCTTTCAGGGCCGGCATCAGAATGCCGAATAAGGACTCCAGTGAGATGAGACGGCTTTTATACCGGCTGAGCTCCTAGTAAGCACATCGAGACGTGATCAATCGTTTTATCATGTTTTCACTGAGATGTTTTCACTTGTTTAGAAATTTCTGACATGCCAGCAACGGTGGTAATTTCACCCTTTGCGCTGATTGATATCCAGCCGCTCAACAACTGATATGCATTAAAGGGGTCTGCAGAGTTGCGCCGCGGCGAGTCCCGCTGCGACACGGCAGTGTTGAAAAGTGGGGGGCGCCACGCAGTGGGCGAGGGCGGCGACGTGCCGCGCGAGAGCAGCGACGTGGGTCCCTCGCAGAGTGTTTTCGCCGCCGCGACAGCAGCGGCTTCCGGAGCGACGCCGCCAGCGAGCGGCGGCGAGGAATGGTCTAGACCATTTTCATCGTCGGCGAGGAGCGCCGCCATGGATCCTATCAATGAATTCTTCTATTGTTCAGTCATCCACGCAAACTTTTTTTAGTTTTACAATGACACGTTTCCATAAACACTTGAAAATTTTTCATTTGTTCGCTTTTTTGTGATCCATTCCATTTCACTCCCGGAATAATTGATTTTATTTCAGTTTACACTTTTTGAGGAATAATATCGATTCTCACGAGAAATTCCGAATCAACGTTGCTGCTAGATTTTATGTTGCCCGCTTCTGAGAGCGTTTTCGATTTTTTCTGAAATGACGAAATTCTTCCGAAAATGCAGAGAAGTCGAGGTATTTTTGAGAAGCTTTTGAATTCTGACGTCTTTAAGATTAAAATTTCTGTTCAAATATGGTTTCATGGCGAATCCAAAGAACACATAAAAACAAGCTAGGAAAATAAATACAAAATTTTGAAATGGGCGAAATTCAAATTTTGGCGTGGAATGAATGAGGTTGTACGTAATGGAGGAAAATGGAGCACGACGGCAGGCATCGCTGCCACTCATGCGAGGCATTGGAGTGCGCCGCCGCGTCAGGGTTTGGCCACGCCCCAAACCCAAAGCTCTCGCTCGGCGGCGTGCCGCCGGGCGGTGCAACTCTGCAGACCCCTTAACATGTTAGCGCTAGCGGTATTTTCACTCTTTGCGCTGACTGATATCCGACCGCTCAGCAAATTCACCCTTTGCGCGGATAAGCTTTGATGACGGCGCTAAAGGTGAATTTGATGCCTAATGATAACAGAGCGTGACAAAGGCCGCTTTCCCCGAAACATTGAGTCTCGAATTGGCAGAGTATTTGAGCTGCGAAGGTTATTTTGAGTGCTGAACACGAATGTGTGGTCCGTTTGAAGTTGTTTCTACGGAGAAGAAAAACTGTAGATAGAGGATAACCAGTACGAAGTCTCCAATCTGATTGAAACCTCCCCTAGAGAGGTTCTTCAAAGCGCAGATCTTCAATCATTACTACGTTTTTTGAACGATACCGTACGGTTGCCGTAACCAAACGACATTAATCCTGCCTTAAAGGCATCGTACGCGCAAAAAACCGTATCTCATTTTTTCATGTTTTTGCGCAGGCAATTCTCTGACATACAGAATAAAAGTGGAAAGGCTCCACAAAACCATCGACTTTTTCGAAAAAACTCATCTTGAAATGTCTCGAATTATTCACTTCCCATCCCTCCGTCGATTTCGGTGTGTCTGGTGCAATACGCCTGAAGTTTTTTTCGCAAACGTCGGATGTGTTTTTTGCTTCAAACTTATTAGGTGGGTGAACTCCTGTTGCCTCTTGTTCACAGGAACTTATTCTGAAAAATAAAGTATCCATTGGGCAAGTTTGGATGTTAGAATTTCCCGAATTAAAAATTTCAAATGCTGAATCATCCGCGCTTGTGGTGGCGCTTCTGTTCCTTGTGCTAGATGGTTGGTGAAAATTGGTGGCGGATCGTCATTTTGAACCACTCCAACTTCAGAACCTCATGTTTTTGACGCGCAAAACTTCACCAACGTGGTCCGCCGGGCTCAATCATGAAATTGAGCCTGAAAATGGATATTGGTTTTCAGCGCGAACGATGCCTTTAATGCATTCATATAACCTAGGCCGCTCATTTTGAGCCGGTCGAAGCAAGGCTTAACGGGCTTATCATGTAAAAATCTCCTTATCACTGTTATATTTTGCCATCACCGACCGCTCCGCTGCTTACTCCGCCCGGACTCATTTACCTCCAATTACGAAAACGATATTGCATTTGTCATCAGCGTCTCAAAAACCTCTCTGGGCAAAGTTTCGGCAAAATCTCAAGCATCGGCCGATTACGGTATACACACCGTAACCTGCAATGAACTTGCGGGAAACCTAATGTGGGCCTTCTATTCGTACTCAGAAACCTGAATGACGTGTCTGGGCCATGCTTGGGCAGAAAACTTCTCCAAAAGTGTAAATACACTGTGGATATCTTTGAAAAAAAAATTAATGAAAGCCTATGTACCTTATAAAAATCTGTTCCTGAAAGACAAAGAAGAAGAAAAACTAATTTCCAAATGTGTGAATTCGTGATCTCAAAAACGCGAGAATGCAGCCGTACATATCTTTCACATCTTTCATATCATATACATATAGATTTAAGACTGATTCTCCACTCATGATCCTCACAGGAACAACGTAATTGTTCGATTTTTTTATGATCATTTGTTTTCTAGTTTGTTTTCTCCTCATTCCTATATTTAAACGTGTGACAATGCTTCCACGTCAATAAAAAAAAATAATAATAATATCTCGGTCGAAGCGGAAAAATTAATCTGTATATTAGGTTATAACATCCGAGATCTGAATCCAGCTGGAGGCGGAAAAAAGGTTCAAAATAGATTTCGGAACATCAAAACTTGAAGAATCTTTCAATCCAAGTGGCGTCATTCTAGTCCAGTAGAGGTGGAATTGAGGATGTGGTTGACTCAACTAGGAGTGATATTCTCATTCGACATGACAACAAAAGAAGAGTAAATTCAATGAATTTGACAATTAACATCTGTTCAAATCGATAGCGCGCGTCGAGCACGTTTTTCCGTTGGCTGCGCGCGGCTGTCTCACCGCTCTCATTAGAGCAAGTATATAAACTCCATTGTCACGTCAAGAAGTCGCAACTTTCGTCCTAACCAGAGAGGTTTTTACTTGTGAGTTCTGAAACTAAAGTCTTAAATCGTTATTTAAAAAAGAGAGCATTAAACATACGGCATCAAATGCATAGATAAACGAAATAACAATAGCATGATGTAACACAAAACATTTTTATGGTACTGTATCGCCATTATTTCTGTAGTCCGCGAAACACGGTAGTTATCAAAAAAAACCGTGACGGGGAGGTCACCTTGACAGAGTACTCGTCCCAGCCATCATTCTTACTCAATGCAGGCTTTACCCAGAACCTTCTAATTCGTTACAAGCGCCCATTTCGGCTCTTTCTACGTTACGTCGCGGTTGTTTTTTTGTATTCCCCTATCTGAAAAAATCGACCTTTCTATAAACAATAGCTCAGCAAAAACATTTGTATCTATATTTTGCAATGGTCAAGCTCCTTCTGATTGATTCTCTTCTCGCATAACTTTAAAACTGATCTATCCCCTTCTAAATATAATAATGAACTATTATTTCAGGCAATGGGTAGCAGGTACGGGGCGCCACAAAACCGTACCGCAGCTGTCCATGTAGAACGCCGACGCCTCAATTCCTCTCGGCAGCATGGACGGGTCCAAAATCTTCGGAATAGAGGTCAGTTGACTTTTCTTTATAAGTATCCTCTGTAAAACATCGTAAATCGCACGACTCATGGGGCGAGCTGCGCGGGCGATTCTGCTCCCTCCGGCTGTCATGCTCTCTCTCACTGTCCCTACCTGCCTCTCCGCTCCAGCATGCGTGGAAACCTTGAGAATTTCGTGGTTTAATAGCCTTTATATATAATATCTATTGATTCAGTTCAGAAGGTTTCCTGGTTGTCGCTGCATTCGCGCTACTGGATTGCAACAGAGTATGAGCATTTCATAAGCGCTTTGTTTGCAATGCTACATAGTCAAGGCGAGAAAGGCGAAAAAGCAGGAAATCGATATTCTCACATTTCAATATCGGAAAACAGCAATAAATTCAGCATTTAGCAGGAACACCCTCGTGTTCTGCGTGAGGTCGAGTTCAGAGTCGATATCGCGTCACGCATCGATCTTCATTCGAGATAGGTCATCGCGTCCTTCCGAGATGAATGCGTAAATCTTGCCTAGGGCCCTTTCTATATCTCGAAATCTGAGCGATGTGATCAGGTGTCAAAAAACATCTGAGGGAATTGATACCCCATTGAGCGTTCGCCCCATGAAATAACGTTGCGCCGCGGATATATCATAGTCTAAAAGGGACGTGCGTGTTTGCCAGCGCGTCCACGCGGCTTAGTACACGAGCAAGTGTGTTCTCGCATTCATGCCCAGTTGTACACACTTGAACGCATTCTGATCCGTGTGGGTTAGGATGCCAGCGTGAGGCTGAGCGTGAGCGCTTGCTCGAGCGTGGGTCTTCGCACGCCCATGTGCGCGTGCGAGTGAGCGTGCGTGCAGACGCGTTGACGTGCGCGCTTGTGTGCGCGTGTTTTCGTATGCTACTGCCCACATTCGTGCGTATGAATATGTATACGCACGTGCGTAGAGGTGCGCGTATGGGCTGTGCGTGAGAGTATTCTTATTCACATTCTTGCGCAAACCCTGTGCGAGCGCATGAGTCTAGATGCAACCCACTTGACACTCACATGCTGACCGACACGCGCGTACGTTGGCGGTTGTTCGTGTAGGCATGTGCGCAATCTCTCATACGTAAGTTCAAGCACACGCGCATGCGCGTATAGGTGACCATAATTAAGCGCAGCCAGTCTTCACCAACGCATGTGACCAAACTTTGCGCCGCCTGGCAATCAAACTGTAGCATAGGTCTGATCGTGACCCAAATTCGGAAACTTTCTTAATCGTGCCATTTTCAGGCATGCCCAAGCTGCGAAGCTGGCATGCTGTCGTGTCGGTTGGGGCACGCGTACCATTTTGCGTACATAGGGCCGTGAATGCACAACTGCGCAGCCAGTGACCCCAAACTGTTTGCCTCTTGAGTATTTTCTTTTTTTCATCTATTTTTCACTCTCTTTTCACTCCCTCAATCTCACTTGATGCCTCTGTATCTATCATTCCTAGCTTTACTTCTGTCTGTTCCACTTTCTCTTTTCTCCTTTTTCCTCTCTCTCTCTCTCTCTCTCTCTCTCTCTCTCTCTCTGTCCCTGCACTCATTTCACTAAATCCGGTATGCAAAATATTCCTCGTTCCCCTCTCCCACCGTCCCTTACGTTCTTCTCTTACCCTGCGATTTCTCAGCCCTCACATCCGCTGTTCTCTCTCTCTCTCTCCCCCCTGTCCTATCCTCATGACCTGCTTCTCTATCACTGTCTGTCCTCTCTCAACCTCCGGTACTTCATGTTGTGCCTCCGGATGTGTGTATATCGCTTCTCTCTTTCTTTCTGCACCTCTTGAAGTCTCCATGTCTGTCTTTCTGCATATCTTTATCTCATTGACTTCCCCTTGCACTCTCTCCATCGTTCTCTGCTTCAATGTTCTTTCTGTTTTCCGGCCTCTATCGCCGTCTCTCTTACTGCGCTTCTCTTTGTACCAGCCTCCTTGTCCTAGTCGTCTAATACTCACATTTGCAATCTCTTATGTCCTTCCCGACTCTTGCCTTGTCTTTACCAAGTGTATTTATGTTGGATATGTCTGACCTTAACTTTTCCGTATGTACGCCTTTGTCTGTGTCTGTCTGTCTTTGTTCGTCTGTCTGCCTGTCTGTCTGTCTCGTCCACTGTTTGTCTGTCTGTCTCTGCGTCTCTATAACTCGGCTTTTCACTGCTTTCATCTGTTCTTTCTTTTCCTGAGACATCTTTGGGTCCTCTTTCCTTCTCCTCGCTCGCATTTCGGTTCCTTCTTCTTTTCTGTCTATCTGCCTCATCCTCTCTTTTGTCTAATTTAATACTTTCAACTCTTTGCACCTAACCCGCTATTATCTACCTGTCTGTAATTGACTATGTATCTCTTTGCATCTCTCGGTTTTCTCTCTCCCTCCCTCCCTCTCTCTCTCGACATCCACCAGTCTATGTCTTTTCCGCCTTTCACTCCGCTTGTCTTTTTTCTTCCCCATTTTTTCTGTACTCTCTCTCTCTCTTCCTGAATTTCTTTCTTATACCAACATTTTTCCTCTTGAAACGCACTGTATAGATCAGCTTTTATTTTATTGCTGTCTAACCCCGTTGTATAGTGATACTAATTCAGGTATGGAAACGTATCTTGGATGAGAAGTCGTCTATATATACATATAAATATATATTTATTGGAAGTGGCCACAAGTCGGAGGAAAGGATTCGAAAGGATTGCAAGTACGTACCACTCGTGAGGCGCAGCTAGTCTAGATTCAGAGCTGCTCCGCGAGTGGGTTTTCCTCTTTAAACACACAAAACATAACAAAAAACGAAAATAAGAAACAATGATAACATTAACGACTACAATACAACGATCGACTTCCTACAACCTCGATCGCCTGTCCTCCCTTCAGTCACCAGTTAGGTCGCGCTTCTTGTTTCAGAAGCCTTCGTGCTACTAGTTGACGCTTCTTGTTGAGGTCCAGTCATCGTGCTCGTCGTCCAGCGGTATCCCGTAGGTCACGTCTGTTATCCACACAATGCAACAACTTCTTGCTCCGCCTGATCTTCAACTTCCAGCGTGCCTTCCAACATGGATTCCTCTCCTCGGTCAACTAGTCGACGTTCCTCCACGCGCCATCTTCGTCGGCCGCAGAGGACGAAGCGACTAGCGCTTGCCCTGCGATACAGAGAGAATCAGGAGAACCACTCTTGGATTCTAGCACTCGCGGTAGACTTGGGCTAGCTATCCGCGGGTATACACATAGCCCAACTAACAAAATAAATACAAAAAGAAAAGAATATTGTAGCCAGGTAGGCCATGAAACCCGGCCGACATCCACGGTGCATCCATGTATGTTCTCGTTTATGTTCTTTCCTCCTTAATCGGGAGGATGTGCGCGGCAGGGTTACCTTTTTTTGTTGTTTTTTCTTTTTTTTATTCTTAAAGCCAGGTAGGCCATAAAACCCGGCCGACATCCACGGTACATCCGTGCATGTTCTCGTTTATGTTCTTTTCTCCTTAATCGGGAGGATGTGCGCGGCCGGGTTATTTTTTCGTTTTTTTTTATTCTTAAAGCCAGGTAGACCATAAAACCCGGCCGACATCCACGGTGCATCCGTGTATGTTCTCGTTTATGTTCTTTCCTTCTTAATCGGGAGGATGTGCGCGGCCGGGTTACCTTTTTTTGTTGTTTTTTCTTTTTTTTTTGCTTCTTAAAGCTAAGTAGGCCATAAAACTAGGTTTGTTCTTTCCTCCTTAATCGGGAGGATGTGCGCGGCCGGGTTATTTTTGTTTTTTCTTTTTTTATTCTTAAAGCCAGGCAGGCCTTAAAACCCGGCCGACATCCACGGTGCATCCGTGTATGTTCTCGTTTATGTTCTTTCCTCCTTAATCGGGAGGATGTGCGCGGCCGGGTTACTTTTTTTTGTTGTTTTTTCTTTTTTTAGCTTCTTTAAAGCTAAGTAGGCCATAGAACTAGGTTTGTTCTTTCCTCGTCAATTGGGAGGATGTGCGCGGCCGGGTTACCTTTTTTTGTTGTTTTTTCTTTTTTTAGCTTCTTAAAGCTAAGTAGGCCATAGAACTAGGTTTGTTCTTTCCTCCTTAATCGGGAGGATGTGCGCTGCCGGGTTACTTTTTTTGTTTTTTTTTTCCTTTTTTTGCTTCTTAAAGCCACGTAGGCCATAAAACCCGGTTTGTTCTTTACTCGTCAATTGGGAGGATGTGCGCGGCCGGGTTACCTTTTTTGTTTTTTTTCTTTTTGCTTCTTAAAGCCACGTAGGCCATAAACCCGGTTTGTTCTTTCCTCCTCAATTGGGAGGATGTGCGCGGCCGGGTTACCTTTTGTTGTTTTTTCTTTTTAGCTTCTTAAAGCCAGGTAGGCCATAAACCCCGGCCGACATCCACGGTGCATCCGTGTATGTTCTCGTTTATGTTCTTTCCTCCTTAATCGGGAGGCTGTGCGTTGCCGGGTTCCTTTTTTTGTTTTTTTCTTTTTGCTTCTTAAAGCCACGTAGGCCATAAAACCCGGTTTGTTCTTTCCTCGTCAATTGGGAGGATGTGCGCGGCCGGGTTACCTTTTTTTTGGTTTTTTTTTCTTTTTTTGCTTCTTAAAGCCACGTAGGCCATTAAACCCGGTTTGTTCTTTCCTCCTCCATTGGGAGGATGTGCGCGGCCGGGTTACCTTTTTGTTTTTTTTTTCTTTTTGCTTCTTAAAGCCACGTAGGCCATAAAACGCGGTTTGTTCTTTCCTCCTCAATTGGGAGGATGTGAGCGTCCGGGTTACCTTTTTTTGTTGTTTTTTCTTTTTTTAGCTTCTTAAAGCCAGGTAGGCCATAAACCCCGGCCGACATCCACGGTGCATCCGTGTATGTTCTCGTTTATGTTCTTTCCTCCTTAATCGGGAGGATGTGCGCTGCCGGGTTACTTTTTTTTGTTTTTTTTTTTTTTTTTGCTTCTTAAAGCCACGTAGGCCATAAAACCCGGTTTGTTCTTTCCTCGTCAATTGGGAGGATGTGCGCGGCCGGGTTACCTTTTTTTGTTGTTTTTTCTTTTTTTAGCTTCTTAAAGCTAAGTAGGCCATAGAGGTGGGTTTGTTCTTCCCTTCTTAATCGGGGGGATGTGCTCTGCGGGGTTACTTTTTTTGTTTTTTTTTCTTTTTTTGCTTCTTAAAGCCACGTAGGCCATAAAACTCGGTTTGTTCTTTCCTCGTCAATTGGGAGGATGTGCGCGGCCGGGTTACCTTTTTGTTGTTTTTCTTTTTAGCTTCTTAAAGCTAAGTAGGCCATAGAACTAGGTTTGTTCTTTCCTCCTTAATCGGGAGGATGTGCGCTGCCGGGTTACTTTTTTTGTTTTTTTTTCTTTTTTTGCTTCTTAAAGCCACGTAGGCCATAAAACCCGGTTTGTTCTTTCCTCCTCAATTGGGAGGATGTGCGCGGCCGGGTTACCTTTTTGTTTTTTTTCCTTTTTGCTTCTTTAAGCCACGTAGGCCATAAAACCCGGTTTGTTCTTTCCTCGTCAATTGGGAGGATGTGCGCGGCCGGGTTACCTTTTTTTGTTGTTTTTTCTTTTTTTAGCTTCTTAAAGCTAAGTAGGCCATAGAACTAGGTTTGTTCTTTCCTCCTTAATCGGGAGGATGTGCGCTGCCGGGTTACTTTTTTTGTTTTTTTCTTTTTTTGCTTCTTAAAGCCACGTAGGCCATAAAACCCGGTTTGTTCTTTCCTCGTCAATTGGGAGGATGTGCGCGGCCGGGTTACCTTTTTTTGTTTTTTTTCTTTTTTTGCTTCTTAAAGCCACGTAGGCCATAAAACCCGGTTTGTTCTTTCCTCGTCAATTGGGAGGATGTGCGCGGCCGGGTTACCTTTTTTTGTTGTTTTTTCTTTTTTTAGCTTCTTAAAGCTAATTAGGCCATAGAACTAGGTTTGTTCTTTCCTCCTTAATCGGGAGGATGTGCGCTGCCGGGTTACTTTTTTGTTTTTTTCTTTTTTGCTTCTTAAAGCCACGTAGGCCATAAAACTCGGTTTGTTCTTTCCTCCTCAATTGGGAGGATGTGCGCGGCCGGGTTACCTTTTTTTGTTCTTTTTCTTTTTTTAGCTTCTTAAAGCCAGGTAGGCCATAAAACCCGGCCGACATCCACGGTGCATCCGTGTATGTTCTCGTTTATGTTCTTTCCTCCTTAATCGGGAGGATGTGCGCTGCCGGGTTACTTTTTTTTTTCTTTTTTTGCTTCTTAAAGCCACGTAGGCCATAAAACCCGGTTTGTTCTTTCCTCGTCAATTGGGAGGATGTGCGCGGCCGGGTTACCTTTTTTTGTTGTTTTTTCTTTTTTTGCTTCTTAAAGCCACGTAGGCCATAAAACCCGGTTTGTTCTTTCCTCGTCAATTGGGAGGATGTGCGCGGCCGGGTTACCTTTTTTTGTTGTTTTTTCTTTTTTTAGCTTCTTAAAGCTAAGTAGGCCATAGAACTAGGTTTGTTCTTTCCTCCTTAATCGGGAGGATGTGCGCTGCCGGGTTACTTTTTTGTTTTTTTCTTTTTTTGCTTCTTAAAGCCACGTAGGCCATAAAACCCGGTTTGTTCTTTCCTCCTCAATTGGGAGGATGTGCGCGGCCAGGTTACCTTTTTTGTTGTTTTTCTTTTTAGCTTCTTAAAGCTAAGTAGGCCATAGAACTAGGTTTGTTCTTTCCTCCTTAATCGGGAGGATGTGCGCTGCCGGGTTACTTTTTGTTTTTCTTTTTTGCTTCTTAAAGCCACGTAGGCCATAAAACCCGGTTTGTTCTTTCCTCGTCAATTGGGAGGATGTGCGCGGCCGGAGTTACCTTTTTTGTTGTTTTTCTTTTTTAGCTTCTTAAAGCTAAGTAGGCCATAGAACTAGGTTTGTTCTTTCCTCCTTAATCGGGAGGATGTGCGCTGCCGGGTTACGTTTTGTTTTTTTTTTTTGCTTCTTAAAGCCACGTAGGCCATAAAACCCGGTTTGTTCTTTCCTCCTCAATTGGGAGGATGTGCGCTGCCGGGTTACTTTTTTTTTTTTTTCTTTTTGCTTCTTAAAGCCACGTAGGCCATAAACCCGGTTTGTTCTTTCCTCGTCAATTGGGAGGATGTGCGCAGCCGGGTTACCTTTTTTGTTGTTTTTCTTTTTTAGCTTCTTAAAGCTAATTAGGCCATAGAACTAGGTTTGTTCTTTCCTCCTTAATCGGGAGGATGTGCGCTGCCGGGTTACTTTTTTTCTTTTTTTTTCTTTTTTTGCTTCTTAAAGCCACGCAGGCCCTAAAACCCGGTTTGATCTTTCCTCCTCAATTGGGAGGATGTGCGCGGCCGGGTTACTTTTTTTGTTGTTTTTTTTTCGATTCTTAAAGCCAGATAGGTCATAAAACCTGGCCGACATCCACGGTGCATCCGTGTATGTTCTCGTTTATGTTCTTTCCTCCTTAATCGGGAGGATGTGCGCGGCCGGGTTACCTTTTTTTGTTGTTTTTTCTTTTTTTAGCTTCTTAAAGCTAAGTAGGCCATAGAACTAGGTTTGTTCTTTCCTCCTTAATCGGGAGGATGTGCGCTGCCGGGTTATTTTTTTCTTTTTTTGCTTCTTAAAGCCACGTAGGCCATAAAACCCGGTTTGTTCTTTCCTCCTCAATTGGGAGGATGTGCGCGGCCGGGTTACCTTTTTTTGTTGTTTTTTCTTTTTTTAGCTTCTTAAAGCTAAGTAGGCCATATAACTAGGTTTGTTCTTTCCTCCTTAATTGGGAGGATGTGCGCTGCCGGGTTACTTTTTTTCTTTTTTTTTTCTTTTTTTGCTTCTTAAAGCCACGTAGGCCATAAAACCCGGTTTGTTCTTTCCTCCTCAATTGGGAGGATGTGCGCGGCCGGGTTACCTTTTTTTGTTGTTTTTTCTTTTTTTAGCTTCTTAAAGCCAGGTAGGCCATAAAACCCGGCCGACATCCACGGTGCATCCGTGTATGTTCTCGTTTATGTTCTTTCCTCAATCGGGAGGATGTGCGCGGCCGGGTTACCTTTTTTTGTTGTTTTTTCTTTTTTTAGCTTCTTAAAGCTAAGTAGGCCATAGAACTAGGTTTGTTCTTTCCTCCTTAATCGGGAGGATGTGCGCTGCCGGGTTATTTTTTTCTTTTTTTGCTTCTTAAAGCCACGTAGGCCATAAAACCCGGCCGACATCCACGGTGCATCCGTGTATGTTCTCGTTTATGTTCTTTCCTCCCTAATCGGGAGGATGTGCGCTGCCGGGTTACTTTTTCTTGTTTTTTTTTCTTATTTTTTGCTCCTTAAAGCCACGTAGGCCATAAAACCCGGTTTGTTCTTTCCTCCTCAATTGGGAGGATGTGCGCGGCCGGGTTATTTTTTGTTTTTTATTGTTAAAGCCGTGTAGGCCTTAAAACCCGGCCGACATCCACGGTACATCCGTGTATGTTCTCGTTTATGATCCTAACTCCCAATCGGGAGGATGTGCCCGGCCGGGTTACTTTTTCTACTCTTTTTCCCATTTTTTGAATTTGAATTCTTTTCTTTTTTCTTACATTATTTTTCCTTCCTTCCTTTTTGTTAGCTTTTTTCTTTTCCCCCATTATTCTTCTTTGTCATACTTAAGTAGTTCTTAAAGCTACTTTTTACTAGAGAAAATCTATTTTTCCGAATTTGTTCTCTTCTTTTTTTCCCTTTCTTTCCTTTTTATTTTCTTTACTTTCTTTTTCAGATTCTTTTTAAATGTTTTCCTTTCGCACTCTAAAACTTCCTTTCTTCTTGTCGGCTTTCATATAAGAAATCGTAAATTCCTTTTTTTTTTCAAAGAGTCTTTCTTAGTTCAACCTTTTTAAAAATTCTAATTTTTGACCCACTTTTTTGTTTCTTTTTTTCAGTCATTATAAGATCAAAGCTTTGCTGTTTGACTGGACTGCTTAATTAGGTGGACTTTCAATTATTGAGCTGGTTCTTAATACTAAAGTAAAGACTTCATACCCTATTTGACTGATCAATACTAAAGCATCCTCTGCTTGTGTCCATGTTTTATGTTGTCCGTTGGGGGGGGGGTGCATGTTCCTCCACAAATCCTATCCGTGGCCTCATCGCGGCGTGGAGGTGGCAACGGGGTGATCCCGGCGAATACGGAAGGTGTGAACCGACGAAAAAGCAAAAAAATCATGGTCTCAAGACTTCGGAGCCATGCTCATCGAGTGCACCATTTGTTCGCTTCTTTTATGAAATAATTTTTTCAATTTCTCTCTTCCACCTCTCTAAGACTTCTTTTTTTCTTTTTCCTTCTTTTTTTAATTGTTCATCTTGTCGATTTTATGTGAGAGATCCCGAATTTCGGTTTTTTTTTTCAAAGAGCTTTTCTTGTTTCATTTTTTCCCCTTTTTTTCTAATTTTTGACCAACTTTTTTGTTTCTTTTTTCAGTCATTATAAGATCAATGCTTTGCTGTTTAACTGGACTGTTTAATTAGGTGGACTTTCAATTATAGATCTGGTTTTTACGACTAAAGTAAGGACTTCTTACCCTATTTGACTCATCAGTACTACAGACACCTCTTCTTGTGTAATGTTTTATGTCGTCTTTCGTCTTGCATGTTCCTCCACAAATCCTATCCGTGGCCTCATCGCGGCGTGGAGGTGGCAACGGGTGTGATCCCGGCGAATACGGAAGGTATGAACCGATGAAAAAGCAAAAAAAAATATTGGAAACCTTGTTCGATAATTAAAGCTGATATCAAAATGGTTGCATGCAAAAAAAATCTTCTATTCCTGTTTTTATAAAAAGACCATTTCTCCTTTTTTCTTCTACCCCTAAATTTTCCTTTCTTTTTCTTTTTCCTATTTCTCTTTCAATAGTTTTCTCTCGTCAGCTTTCACGAAGGAATACTTTTTTTTTCGTTATATTTTTCTATGAAAAACAGGTTTTTTCTCATTTTTGACCTACCTTTTTGTTCCTTTTTTTGCCGTCATTTTAGCATGGGTGTTCAGTATATTATGCATTGGATCCGACTCACTCATTTTTGGATATCCATCCAAATTAACCGAAATTTTCATGATTAAAAATCCGATTCACTGAAAAAATGCCGAAACCCGTTTGATTCGAAAGCTGAATCACCGAAATGTGCCATGAGTCGGATAATGATTCGGATAAAGATTATCCGAAATATGTCATGATTAGGGTCGGACATTGGTAGACTCGGCATGTGCTGTACTGCAGACATCCAATTGACGCGCATCGGGAAATTTACGCCGCATTTTCTGCGGCTTTTCTGTCGTGTAGCTCCCGTCCTTTGAAGGCAGTGTCCATGATTAAAGACGTAATGTAGAAAACTGTAAAAATCTGTGTTGTAACAGCTGAAGAACTGCTGAGGCTCTGGTGCGACAAATGCGCTAAGATTAAAGTTATGAAGGCACAAAGATGCCAATACGTGCACAGGTGCACAGCGCTCTCCATAGAAAGTGGAAATTGCTAATATGTGTGGTAAAAATTCTGCGACGCGCACAGCAACAAATAAAATGATTTACGAGTATACAGACACAATTTGTCACACAAATTAAGTACAAAACTGTTAGTGTTGAAAAAATAATAACAGAAGATCTCCAGAAAAGCCGACTCGACTGCCAGAAGTCAATTACTGATCAACGGTTTTGAGCCAGTTGATGACCCCTGATACTACAAAAGCACTAGAGTCGTGCAGTCTACACACCTGGGGAGGAGTTGTCCCCGTTTTGCAGTTTGAAACGTCACGCCACTCAACACGAGCGAAGTGGTCCCGAGTGAAATTAGAGCTGCGAAAGGCGCGGCAACTCCTCCCTCGGTGTGTAAAGAGGCCCTGTCCCACAGACTTTATCAAGAAAAACATGACTATCATATTCCATCGTGAACACTGCCTTTGAAGGGTATGGTATACTTTGTCGCTGTAATGAGCGGCAGGCTTGCAATCTAACAGAAATCGCGGCGGGACTCGCATCGGAGCAACGGCATCGGTCGTTGTAGCAACAGTTTCGGCGTGTGGGTCGCAGCAACATGACGCGGAGGGCTGACATACTGCAAATGTGCCAAAGCGTGTCGCTACTACTGTTGCTGTCGCTGAGCAGTGCAATGCGACATCGGCAGGTCTAAGGGGTATGGTATACTTTTCCGACACACGGTCGCGTCGCTCTGCACAGCGACTGCCGGTCGCGGAGCTTCCGCCTTTTAAACCTGTCGCTGTCGGGGGCATGATATACTTCTGCGACACACGGTCGCTGTCGCTGCTACATAATTTGGTGTAAAATTGCGTAGTTTTCCGAAAATGCAGACCATCTCACTCATCCCAACAGACTTATCCCAAGCGAAACCCAGGTAGCATTTGCGAAAAAAATTCCAATCCCATTCATAGAAAGTAAAGTCGTGTTAGAACGTCATTTTTTCCGACTTTGGAGGCACCATTCTCAACGAAAATCTTGAAATTGAGAAGAGTGGTGAATTGGAGACGATTTCATCAGTTCGTTGCCCAATTCATCCCAAACGGAACCTAGGTAGCAATTACAAACAAAAATCTAGTCCCATCAAACACGATGGTGCTTGCACGACAATTTTTCACCTCTAGAGGCACCTTTTTCAACAAACCATGCCAGTTAAATAAAAAAAGAGAACAATCAGAAAACAAAGTTTCAGAGAATAGGGAGAGAGAAGCATGGAACAGCGAAAAAAACAAGAAGAAATCCAGAAATGATGCCACTGCAGCTGTCGCTGTCGAAGTGTAGTGCGCAGCGACGAGCGACAGCGACAAAGTATGTCAGTATCTAGCATATTCAAAGTATGTCACCCATCTGCGACACGTCGCCGCGACAGATGCGAGACAAATGTTCCTACGACCACTTGGTTCCGATGCGGGTGCCACCGCGATTTGTGCTAGATTGCATGCCTGTCGCTCATGATTGCGACAAAGTATACCATACCCCTAAAGGGCGGGAGTTCCGCGACAGGCTATCGCTGTCGCTGTGCAGAGCGACACGACCGTGTGTCGCAAAAGTATACCATGCCCTAAACCTGTTGCTGTCGCAGGGCACTGCACAGCGAGAGGCCTCTGCCCTCCACAACACATCGCTGCGACAGGCGCGCGATTACTGTTCCTACGATGACCGACGCCGTTGCTACGATGCGGATCCCGCCGCGATTAGTGCTAGACTGCATGCCTGCCACTCATGACAGCGACAAGGTATGCTATACCTCTAGTTGGCACTGATCCTCTTCGTTTGATTTGTTTGTGCGAGCATGGCGCATTGAGGTGGCCATTGGTTACCAAAAATCATATGTATTGATCAAACGGGCAACGGTTTGAAGGGGTTTAGAGAAGAACTCAAGGGTATTTAGGAATTCGGTGCGGAGGATTGGTACTCGTGATGCGAGCGAGCGAGAAATGATGAGCGGTGGGGAGCACTACGCAGTTTGACCGCGCACGCGACCGCACCGCATAGGCTGCGACGTAGGGGGAAGCGCTGTGTTTCACTCGTCGCGGGAATCGCAAACTCGCGGCGAAATGCGCGAGACGATTGTGATTTTCAAGCGATTTAGCTAGTTGCTTACACTTTCCGCGCTCCATTGCTAACGCTTGTGCTCCATGACCGTTCTCTATTTCAATGTCCACGATTTCAACCGTTTTCTCTCTCCCTTGTTCTCATTCCTTCTTCCTGCGATAGTTTTAGGGTGCAAAGCTAGTTCGGGAGGGAGGGGGAGGGGGAAGCACTCAGAATTCAAGTGAGAAATGGACACCGGAGGCCGGCTGGCGCAGCACATGCGACTCAAATCTGCGGCGCGCGCGTCCAACACGATTGGAGCACGATTATACACTCGACCAAAATCCTATATAGGCGAGGGAATGTGCTATACAGGCGAAACGAGTCTTAACTCTTCTTAATACCCTACTGACGAACCTTGGGAAGTAAAAATAGTGCAATACGTGGTATGAATGGACACTAAATTTCACACGTCTCTAAGGTTAAGAAGTGAAACTAGTTTCAGCTCTTTCTATTACAGGAGCAACATCGCTTAGAGAACCCACAATACCAATCTCAACAGCATATGAGAAGCTGAAAGTGTATAGAACAGGCCATTTATAACATCTTCTAGACTGATGCAGAGAGAACATTTTCTTCCAATTCCCAAGTAAGTGATTCCACTCATGCAAGGGAAAACCGTAATCAATCAGGCCTAGGAATACAGACGAATATTTTAGCCTACTACTTAGCAGAAAGTCTAATTATTTTACTCTATCATAACAGTCCGTCTTGAGTTTGATCCATTTCAACCTTGGAAAACGAGATATGAGATGGGATTTCTCAGGAATAAATCACGCTAGTAACATCATCAAACTTGGAGAACCTAGCGGAACTCGGGCGATTTGATTGATGGATTTAAGAAACATTTCTGCAGAGCAAAACCTTGTGAACTGCACCCCCTACTCTTCAAAGCTACGGTATTACCCGTAATTTTCTAGGTTTTCGACGGGAAGCTAAGCCTCACTGCAGTAGAAATAGCATGAAAAACAATTATATTATATTATATTCATTTACATAAGCCTGCGGACCAGACTTATGTGCAATGAACAGCTCATATACGAAATCACCAACAAAAACATCTAGTAACAACGAGGGAAAACTACCAGTATTTCGGTCAGATAAAGCAATGGAATCAAAGCAGATATACGTATAGCCCGTAATGGCGAGAGTAAAAGTGACTGCTCCGTGAATGATTAGCGCTCGCCAGGTTCGTTCTCGAAGTATTCAGTTGCAAGTTTCTTGAACGCCTTATGATTCACAGGGATGGATTTTTGAATTCACTAGAAAACATTCAATATTACTTAATCGCTCAATGCTTTTCACACATTCTACTACTTGACAGTGGGGAATCGTCTCAAGGAGATAAAACGAGCACATCAGAGCAGCAATAGACTCCTTTTTAACAGCTGTTGAGATTGGTCTCGTGGTTTCTCTTACAAGGGAGGCTTGCCATCTTCCGGTGGCGATTGGAAAAACCATGTTGCCGTTGCTGTAGGTCTGTGCCAGTGAACAAACTACATGCACTTGAAATTGGCTAACTTACTGCGGGGATTCCAAAAATGGCATTTACAATGCGACACAAAAAGGTAAGGGTGGGTACCAACCAGGGAATTTTTGGGGCGTTCACAAAAAATTCTTCGGGTTCGGCTTAAATATTTTAATTAGGGGTTATTCCGGGCGCTGAACTCGAATCTGGAATTTATTCCTCGCCAGACATAGGGTTACTGTAGTTTACGGTAGGCATAATGTCTTTTAACTGGTGATACCTACCTTAAAATTTCGAAAAGCGAAAGATGGACTCTGAATTTGTGTACAGCGTCCCAAATAACACCCACAGTAAAATTTTGAGTCAAATTTGAGACTTTGTCTGAGCTGCTGTATACCCACCATAACCTACCGTAATTTATCGAAAATCGATAAACAGGTTGCAGATTCGTGTTAGGCAGCCCGAAATACCCCAACAATGTACAGGTTTTGAGACGATTTGATTTTAGGATTCTCGAATTCGTGAAAAGTCGTGTATGGACAGCGAAATTTCCCCCATTTTGAAGCTTCGGACTAAATCAGACGGAGTTTTTCAAATATTGACAAATGGGCCTCAGAATCGTAATCAGCACCTAAACCAACCACTAGAAAAAAGTTTTAAGCTCAATCGAAGACAATTTTTTTTGAACGCCCGTTTTCTCTTGCCAAAGCTATGGAAATGTCCACTTTTGCAAATCTTCTGTAAATCTCTGAGGCAATTAGCCGATTCTGAGTACGAAATATTCTAGCACTGTCTTCCCCCTTGAACATATCAAAGTTGCATTTCGAAACTCCATCGTAAGTGTGCAACCCTCCATTGTTAGCGATGTTGCTTCTGTAGCAGGGATGAGCGGAATAAAAATATGAAATTTCGTAAATCGGTTTTCGGGTTTCGGAACAAAAAAATATTTCTCGGGTTTCGGAAATCGGGCGCGAAACGCCTGAAAATGCGCGGGAATGCGGTTTTCGGAACGCGAAACGCGGAAAAATTCAGATATCATCTAGTGTTTTCCTTACGTCCCAGATGACCCGATATTTTCGCATTCCGCGGCGTGTTCTGCGCTTTTCGGAATGCGGAACGCGGAATGCCGAAATTGCGCGGAACTGCGGGTTTCGGAACGCGAAACGCGGAACTCCGCTCATCCCTGTTCTGTAGTAGGAAGAGCCGAGGCAAATTTCGCCTCTTGACCTTAGAGAAGTGTGAAATTTAGTGTTTATACTACGTATTGCGTTATTTTTTAGTTCCCGAGGTCCGTCAGTAGGGTATTAAGAAGAGCTAAGACTCGTTTCGCCTGTGTATCACATTCTCTCGCCTGTATACGCTTTTGTCGAGTGTATAATTGCGCTCCAATCGTGTTCGACGCGCGCGCCGCAGATTTGCGTCGCACGCGTCACGCCAGCCGGCCTCCGGTGGTTAATCACTTTCGCTCGCTCGCTTGCTCGCAGACTTTCCACGATTCTGGTGTTCCTTCCTTGTTCTTCCGATTGTTTTTTCCCAAAATTAACTTGGATCAGTTTGAGCTCAATTTTCAGGACGTTTTGCGGACCTTCAGGTTCAAGTAGAATTCAAATTTTCAACTGAAACGCAGATTTGCCAAGTTGTCTGAGTTGAAGTTTCGGCTCAAAAACATTTAGAGATTTCTTGAGGTGCAAAAAATATTCTGTCAAAACAGTAGAAACCATTTTAGTTGGCGAAGCCGGACGAAAATTTCGAAGACATTGTTCTTTCCTGAACGCTCTATTGTGCTTCTCTGGGCCAAATTCCGGCTGTCGGCAGCTGGACACCCCTGCAGAAATGTACAACCGTCAAGTCCGATGTGTCCGCAGCTGTGGCCCATGTGCACCATACCATACGCGCATTTTTTAAAATACGAAGTCATTGGACAGGAAGTTGTTCTTTTCGCACAGAAGAGTTTTTTACAACGAATCATTATGAATTACTCTTGTGTCAACGTATTAGGGAGGAAATTCTCAGATTACGACACATTTAACCTTGTAGTAAGCAAAGTGACTTTTTTTATCCTGAAGCGTTCAATACAGAAATTTGAGGCGCAGAGCCATACAATGTAATCCATTTTTCAGACCTTGAAAATATTAGGGTGAAATGTCTTATATTTTGAAGTACCAATCTTCAATGAGGGCCGATCGTAGAAACCCGAATTGGACTGCGAATCAGGGGAAATCCAGATTGGACGGTGCAGTCTTCGGCTGCACCGTCCGGCAGGGGAGGAAAACCCCGGGTGTGGGCTAATTTTTACCCTAGCGATTCCGAGAGGTGGGAATCAGGGGAAATCCAGATTGGACGGTGCAGCCTTCGGCGTCTGGCAGGGGCGGAAAACCTCGGGTGTGGGCTAATTTTTACCCTAGCGATTTCGGGAGGTGGGAATCAGGGAAATCCAGATTGGACGGTGCAGCCTTCGGCGTCTGGCAGGGGCGGAAAACCTCGGGTGTGGGCTAATTTTTACCCTAGCGATTCCGAGAGGTGGGAATCAGGGGAAATCCAGATTGGACGGTGCAGCCTTCGGCTGCACCGTCTGGCAGGGGAGGAAAACCCCGGGTGTGGGCTAATTTTTACCCTAGCGATTCCGAGAGGTGGGAATCAGGGGAAATCCAGATTGGACGGTGCAGCCTTCGGCTGCACCGTCTGGCAGGGGAGGAAAACCCCGGGTGTGGGCTAATTTTTACCCTAGCGATTCCGAGAGATGCGAATCAGGGGGAATCCAGATTGGACGGTGCAGCCTTCGGCTGCACCGTCTGGCAGGGAAGGAAAACACCGGGTGTGGGCTAATCTTTTACCCTTGCGATTCCAGGAGGTGTGAGGTGCAGCTTTGTACTTAATAACGGTTATAAACACCGAATTAAAAAAAACGTCCCTCCAGCTTTTCTATTCTTCCAGCCTTCAAGGCATGATCGATGTCATATTTTGATGTTTCGCCGTTTCTTCCACTCTTCTATAGTCTTGTATCTTCTGCTTGGTGTAAATGATAATGGTAAGAAATAGTGATTCCATGAAAAATTATCATAAATGATATTTCGATTATTCCCTGGCATCAAATCAGGATTTTGTCACCCTAATCAGCACTGAGACCCCTAAAAACACTACTTTCCTTCGTAACCACGCAGAAGAAACAAAAAACAATAGAAGAGAAAGCAGGAAAAACGAGGAAAACACAAAAAAAAATGAAAAAAACCGGCGATCATCACTCGGCCTCAATTAAAAATTTTTGCGCGTGAATGGCGCGTTTCGTTGTTGCCTGCAGACAGTGCTGCCTAGTTGACGGTTGTACGTTTCTGCAGGGGTGCTCAGGCATTCCTCGGTTCTCATGCCGTTTCTGATTCCGTTCCCGAATAAAAGCACCTACTACGCCGAGATAACCGTGCTCGGGAGCGGGATCACCCCTCGCTTGCGAGTCTCAAATGACGTCATCAGGCCCCGAATTCACCCCATAATAGTGAACGGCATCACCCCTTGAGCGCGACGCGTTGATGACGTCATTAGACCCCTAAATCACCCCCTAATGGTGAACGGCATGATGCACCCATCCTGACGTCATTTGGTCCCGAAATCACCCCCATTTTGTCCAATTTAACACTATTCTACACTACAGAAGTCTTGAAAGTTAGGAGGTCGCTTGTGTCGCAGTTAAAGGTGTGGTGGATTGCAACGAAACAGCAAAGCTGCCACAGCAGCATTACCATTATCAAGCGAGTAGCCTAACTTTCCAGACCTTAAAAATCGCAACAAACCGACAAATCTTTACTACACTTTATTGACCTTTTCAAGGAAATGGAAATTATTGACCTCTTCAAGGAAATGGAAATCGTAACAGCACCAAATAGAAACCGTAACAACATGGATGGAAAACTATTGCCCTTTGCATTTACACGTTTTATTCGAGGAAAAATCCTCGAATACGTGGACCGGTATCGGACACCCTCAGAACGATGCAGGACAAGGCATAAACAGGAACACAAATGAAGACAGAGGCACGTTTCACTCATTCTCCAGTCGTCCACGGGTTCGTCACGTCTCTGGCGCTTCGCACGATGCTGGAATGAGGAGTACTTGGGTATTTTTCCCTTAACCTATTTTCACGATTTGTTCATGAGGGATCCTGACAGAGCCACACCGTTACCCCCCTTCCCAACCCAACTAGGTAATTTTTGGGGCCAGTCTCAATACTGGTTAAGGAACACATTTCAATACATTTCAGGTATGCTTCTCTGGGCCGAATTCCGGTCCGCAATTGCGTCTCGACAAGTTTTGCGATCACACGCGCTCGAGTCAGTCGAGGTTCCAGCCCCAAAGCCGACTCGGCTTTTTTAGACAGTTCTCCCCAATTGTTTTTGTTTCCAGTTTCCAAAACCCACCTAGAATCAACCGATGTTGCGCTCAAAACTTTTCAGACTCGGAAGCGCGCGGCCGCGAAGTGTAACGAGACGCATTTGGGGGCCGGAATTCGGACCAGAGAAGCACAGTACTTTTTGTGAATTTTCTCGAACTATGCCAACCCAAAAAAGAAGGAAAGATGTAGAGGAAAAAGCCCTATTTTGCAATCAATATAAGTACATGTTACGCTCTTTCATTCAGTCATTGAACAACGAATAAGGATTAAAATGCCAAATAAGTCCGAAAATAAAAACATACGTCAACAGGCATCCACGTCTCGCTTGCCTCGTTGAAACCGAATGAGCGAATATCTTGCCTGAAAATCAAATTGACAGTTAGGAGGTCAAATACTCGAAAAATCAAAGTTGTGAATAATAATCGGACAATTAGGAGAATTAAAAACTCACAAAGCTTTTTGAAGAGCCGTAAACATGTTCGCCCGAAGTCGTGTCCTCTCTCCGCACAGGTTGCGGAACATCAGGTCTCTGACTTCATCATTGGGACCTAGCGAGATGAAAAATCTGAAAGCAAATAGTGGAGTACATTTTTGCGACAGACTGACGGGGTAACTAGCTACCTCGATGGCGGCGCTACATCGGGTGCTCCTTTTCTCAGTTCTTCTTGTCCGTATCCCAAGCAATCCAGCACAAACTATGAAAAATTGCTGTATTTAGTCGTAGAGAACAAAGCTATAAACTTTCTAAGCGATGCACCCACCTAACATCGGGAACTCAATCGCCTCCGGCAAGGTTTTTAGCGGGGTGCGACCTCTGCGGCAGTTTACGCGCACAGCGTATTGCTGAATTTCCTTTGCTGGGCTAGTGATCTTTACTGGCGGAGGCCGCTTGTAAAAACGAACATAAGCTCTTCCATCCATTTTGTTTGTTCTGCCGACAGCTCAAAATGTTGGAGGAATAAGGCGTAGTAGAGAATAAGATCCTGTTGTGCTAAACAAGTGAACCTTAAGCGGATCTATTGGCTGCTGGGGTTAACTCTAATTATCGGAAGTATTTGTAGTTTTCGCGGAAGATCTGCAGGATTTTCGATTTTAGTGTCGCTGATAACGTGGTAGCCGGTGATGTGAAATAATTACAACTCAGTTTTTACTTATTGTAACGCACAGGTAGCAACAACCCTTCACTTAGACTGAGGATTCCACAAAATTCAAAAAATTCGACGCCTTGGAAACTTCCATACTAGTTGTGATGAATAATACTGCCAAACCCGCCCTCCTTCTCGGGTTCTGCGTTGCGTTCTAAAGAGCTACTACGAATTCGTCCGCGCACAGTGAGCGCGCACATAGTCATCTTGTTGGTCTTGGCCGTTCCGAATTCAATTGAAAATTTTAGGTCTATTTCTGAATTGAGACCCTATGCCAAGAAAAATACCGCGCTCTAATGCAAACAACACCGACTGCGTTGCGTTCTAAAGAGCTACCACAAATTCGTCCGCGCACAGTGAGCGCGCACATAGCATTTTCAAGGGAGACGAGCACACGCAGAAGAAAAGAAGCGATGCTCATTGGGGAAAGGGGACCAGGACCAGCAGCCAATTGAGCCGTTCAAGGTTCACTGACGAATTGGTCAAGGCAGGAGATCGCGGCAGAATACAGTCAGAATTGCGCATCACACTAGGAGTTTTAGCGAACCACCGTTTGAGAGAGAAGAGAACTCGAGAGAAAGAAAAACACCGGAAATATAGGCAGTATTTGATCAAAGAGAGTCATCTTGTTGGTCTTGGCCGTTCCGAATTCAATTGAAAATTTTAGGTCTATTTCTGAATTGAGACCCCTATGCCAAGAAAAATACCGCGCTCTAATGCAAACAACACCGAGCCTACTTTTGGATGACTGACTGTATCAAAAGCTTTAGCGTAGTCTATGTACCCAACATCAGTTTGGTAGCTTTCGTTCACAGCCGAACACCAGTAGTGGAACGAGAGGATACCAGCTGAGATAGCGTTGATCTGCCAGGCAGAAAACCATATTGCGCCGGGCTGAGGAGGTCATCTGACGCAAGATGGGAGAGAACACAATCTTTGATAATGATTTCGAGAACATTGTACACTGATGAGGTTAAACAGACGGAAGCGTTTCAAGAGCAAAAGAGCAAGACTGTGTTTGAATAGCACAAGAGAGATTTGACTGCCGCGCGACCGCAGCGCATCATGCTGGCCTTCTCATCCCCTGGCGAATTACCCACTCATCCCTCGGAAACTTGTACGGCATCATGCGGTTGCGTGCACTCTCTCGGCGATTTCGCAATCAGTACTCCCTGACGCCATCACGAACGAAGGGTTTTGTTTATGCCAAAGTGGTGCCTTCTCATCCCCTGGCGAATTACCCACTCATCCCTCGGAAACTTGTACGGCATCAGTACATTTTTTTTGCCTGAGTGTCTATTTGGAAACACCCCCAAATTCCGGTCCGCAGTTGCGTCTCGACACGCTTTGCGGCCCCACGCACCCGAGTTAGTCGGGTTTCCAGCGCTAAAGACGACTCCATATGGCTTTTGTTATACAATTTTCTTAAATTTTTCTTAGTTTTCAGTTTCCAAAACCCACCTAATGTCAGCAGATCGGCTGCTGCCGCTCTGGAAGCTCTCCCGACTCGGGAGCGTGCGGCCGCAAAGCGTGTCGAGACGCAATTGCTGATCGGAATTTGGCCCAGATGAGCACAGTATGTGAAAACGAAATTCCCATCGTGGGGATTTAGTTTTTGAGCAGTCTATTATAAAGTTTTTTTGTTTTTCTCTGTTTCCCCCTACTAGAAAATTCTATCTTGGAAATCTGGTATTTGACTTTCGTATGCCCATTTTGTGCATGCGAAGTGCTATTCAATACTTTTCAAACGGCTTTTTCTAGAGAAATGCCTGATCTCGAGCCACTGCATATCACGCTTGAGGACTTGGCATCCCTGGATATGGACGAGGACTTCCTGAATGCCGTATATCTTGAGGAAGAACCTTGGACCCTACCGTATCAGGTTTTCTATTTAATTTCTGTATGTCTTCATCAGGATCCTTCTGGCTACATGTAATACTGTTTTATTAGAGATGGGACAATGTGTCGTTGGATGCTTGTCGTCTGTACAGTACACCATCGGGAAGCTGCTGCTTGTCACCCTATTGCAGCGTCTCATAACGCTGATGTGTAAGTTCGTCTTTTTGTCGATTTTTGTAGGTCGTAGAAGGAGGGGGTCGTAGGGTCAAAATTTTCGGTCTCCGACGGGAGCACCGTAGTCTCCATTGAGCGAGATGGTGAAGGAATCGTAAAAATTTGGACTCAAACTGAAAAAAATAGGTTGGGATTTCGAGAATTCTCAAAAAATTGAAATTTCGTGCGGGGCCGAAAAATTGGTTCCAATTTTAGGTCGCCTAGGAGATGGAGTCGTAGGTGCGCTGAGATTCGGCGAAACTGCTCGCTGAACCCTAACCTTGTCAAACGATTGCCGCATTCAATGCGTGACGAATGTGCATTCAACTCGAATGCAAGGAGGTTTCGAGCATAGTCAGGGAACGTGCTGATAGGAGAGCACGTGCTCCTATTGTGTTCCAAATTACGGCACGTGCCCCAGCAATTGAAACGTTGAATGCGTGCATGATACACATTCAATTCTATGACGAAACGATTTTCCAAAAAAGGAAAGTACTCAGAAAACTGCCGCATTCAATGAATGCGTGTCGAACATGCATTCAACTCGAGTGACCACACCCATCGAAAGGCCCTATCACAGGGGCACGTGCTCCAAACAGCAGCAAGTGCTGCAAAGTTTCTTAGCAGGAGCATGTGACGTAAAATTCAATCGCAGGAGTACGTGCTGCAAGGTAGTTCAGCGCTATCGTAGCAGCACGCAAACGCGACGCGGCCAGCTCGCCGGGCACCATCTCGGGCCGTCAGCGATTGTGAGAGGCTTCCAGCGGCCGGGCGGGTAAAGTACCGCAAACTTGGGTAATTGAACCGGCGAAGCTGCCGACCTCGGTCTCAGGAGTGCATCGTATATTTTCCTTTTTTGGATAATCGTTTTGTCATCGAGTTGAATGTGTATCATGCACGCATCGGACGGCTTATTTGCTGGAGCGTGTGTTGTCATTTGAAACACCATAGGAGCATGTGCTCCTCTAGCAGCACGTTCCCTGACTGTGCTCGAAACCACCTTGTCTTCAAGTTGAATGCATATTCGACACTCATTGAATGCGGCGATTGCCTGAGTATATGACGCGCTCCTAAGGCGGGACTAAGATGTTACCAATGGTAATTCAATTACTCAAGTTTGCGGTACTTGACTCGGCAGCCGCTGGGGGCCACAGGTGACGCTCGACAAGCTGGTCGAGCCGCATGTTGGTGTTCGGGCCGCGTCGCGTGTCGGTGGACTGCCATGATAGCGCAGGAATACCCTGCAGCTTGCGCTCCTGCGATTAAATTTTGCAGCACGTGCTCCTCTGATGAAATTGTGCAGCGCGTGCTGCTGTTTGGAGCACGTGCCCGTGCGATGGAGCCTTCCGATGGGTGTGGTCACTCGAGTTGAATGCATTTTCAACACGCATTGAATGCGACGATTTATGAGTTCTCGGGTTCATAAGCGTTTTCGGTTATTTTCTATCACCGTGGGGGCAGGTCGTTGCTTATTGGCAATTTTACTGTTTTTTAATCATCGAATGGAGGAGGGGGGGGGGGGTGTAGTCAGATTGTATTTTTTTCAAGTTCCCAGTTATCGAAGGGAGGGCTAGGAGTTAGCTTTTTTGATCACTCTTAGAAGAAATCGTGGTTGCTCTTGAAGTTTTTCGCCTTTTTTTTGTTACTGAAGTGAGCAGGCGTGGCTACTTCGTTCTTTGGGTACTGAGGGAGGGGTCATAGCTAGTTCATATTATGCCGATCAGATTTTTCTCCGGGAAGAGGGGGGTATAGCAAGCCTGTAAAGTTCTTCGAGTTTTTCGATCGGTAACAGAAGGATTTATGTATTCTTGCAAAAAAATCTATTTTTTGTGACTTTTTGATGCGAGTGGTCTTTTCTGTGGCTTATGTTTTTCGTTTTCTTTTTTCTCTCAGGGAAGGAATCTCCGTTAGTTTGTGAAAGTTGTTCGTTCATATTTTGGGTCACCGATGACAGGAATCGTAGCTTATTCGTATTTTTATGTTTTGTCAACGGGGCAGAGTTAGTAGTATCTTTGAGTGCTTCTATTTACTTTGTGGTAAACAACCATACCTGCCAGAGTTAATAGGATATTTGAGCCAAATTAGAGCTAGAGGCAGGGTTGGGCAGGCTTGCGACCGGTCGCAACGGGTGGTCGTAAAGATTTCGGAAATTTTTCGAAAAAAAAATGAAAAATTTGAGGGGGGGTCGGAAAAATTCGAAAAAAATGAGGTTTGTCTCCAAACCACTCGTAAATGTGGCCATTTCTCCATTCCAGGGGGGAATTCGTAAAAATTCTGGTCACTAAGGGGGTCGTAAATTTTTGGTTACCGGTCGCAACGGCCTGCTCAACCCTGGCTAGAGGATAGCATTTTGCGGAAAATCTCGATGGAGCTTAATTATTGATTTTTAGCAGATTTTGTGATTTTGCAACTTTGGTCTTTTCTGGCTTATCCGACTATACTCTCGCTTCAACGTAATATTAGGTTGATGCAAAGTTTCCGGAATTTTTATTACTTTTAATACAAAACATTCATTCCAAAAACAAACAAGGCTCGCCCAACAAAATAATTTTCATCACATTCAAGGATCCTTCGCCACCGATTGGGCAGATCATGGATTCCCGACGCGTAGAACTCTGGCTGTTTCGAGTCGAAGTATTCTTCTAGGGCCATTTTAACTTCGTCATCGTTAGTGAACTGCTTTCCATCTAGGAAGTGCTGTATCGAGCGGAACAGATGGTAGTTGGAAGGGGCAAGATGTGGGCTGTATGGAGGGTGAAGAAGAACTTCCCAGTCCAGATCCAGCAGTTTCTGTCAGGTTATCCGAGTCGAGCATTGTCGTGAAGAAGGGGGACTGTGTTCATCCCAGGGACCTGGACTTGGGCTGGGAAGTTCTTTCTCACCCTCCATATAGCCCAGATCTTGCCCCTTTCGACTACCATCTGTTCCTCTCGATGCAGCACTTCCTGGATGGAAAACAGTCCAGTGACGATGACGAAGTCAAAATGGCGTTAGAAGAATACTTCGACTCGAAACAGCCAGAGCTCTACGCGTCGGGAATTTATTATCTGCCCAATCGGTGGCGAAGTATCGTTGAATGTGATGGAGATTACTTTGTCGGGTGAGCCTTGTTTGTTTTGGAAAGAAATGTTTTTAATCGAAGTCGTGAAAAGTCCGGAACTTTCGCATCAACCTATTATGAATCCGACTTATTTTGTTATTGTTATACAAGTTATTTTGATAAAACCCGCTTTTAAAGACTTTCCGTCCTCGATCAAGCAAATTGCATGCGTTTTCCTTGGATTGATGGTGCTTCCCGATTGGATTCGAAACGAAGACTTGCGATCGACCATCACTGGAGGAATTCCGGTTCTAGTGCTGTTTTTGTTGGTGACGCCACTGCCACGCAAAGGAGTCATAGCCCTTTTCGCCTGTATCTTATCAATTCTTGGCCTGTAAGTCTTTTTTTCTAAATTTGGACTCACTGTGACCGGTTGCGAACTGGTGTATTATTAGTGATATTTTCAGGCAAATTAAGTATCCAGCTGTAGATTTCTTGTCAGTTCGTGGAATAGTCATGATATTTGCAATGAAAATTTCTGCCTTGGCCTTCGATAAGGCTTCTGGCGTCTCAATGAGTGACATTATTCCCGTTTTCGGGTATTTGTTCAGCCCAGCGACTCTCATCTTCGGCCCTTTTCACACATTTGAGGATTATTTGAAGTCGCTAAAAAGTCGGTCTTTTAAGGTGAGCTTGGAAAATAGTGTTTGTAATCATTCTCAGGGTAAATAGATATGTTTTTCGTTTTAGGAAGAAGTATTGTCGTTGATAATAAGTGCTGGATTAACATGCGTTGCTTTCGTCTTCATGGCGTATTCTTCCTGTGTGAGTGTGCTCCTCCCTGAAGACAGTGTTTTCACGGACTATGTTGTAGCTCATTCATTCCGAAACAGCCACTATTTCATCTGCTTCCTTTCTCAAGGTGAGCTGCAACTGTCTTCGATGGACAGGGTCAGGTGGGGTTGTGTCGCACCAAAAGGGTTGGGAGGGGGGGGGGGGTCGTGAGCATTTGGCTCTAAAAAGTGAGTTTTTTTTGGGGGGTACAGTAGGAGTTTTGGGGAAAAAAGGAATTTTCAAAGGTAATCCTCGAAATTCTTATCAATTTTCCTCATTTTTTCGGGTCCTTGAGGGGGGTCGTAGCTTCGCCGGGGTCTGACTCAAGCAAGGCCCGCTGGAACCTGATCGCGGGAACGTCCGCGCCTCAATAGCAGTAGATGTTCCAGGATCAAGCGCGATTGCGAAATTTTGCAACGGGGGTGGAAGGGGTGTCGCAAAAATCTCGCCCAAAGACCAGATGGGATCGCAATGTCGGACGATAAAGAAAATGTGTGGGTAGTATTGAAAATGTTTTTGTTTTTCAAATTTGTGATATCGAATAGTTGAGTTTTCCGAACGATTCGGCTATTTCAACACGAAAATTTTTTTTTTTCAAAAAAAATAAACTGCTCTCAAATCGCGCCTCGGGGGGTTGCAAACATTCCGTTTTTGGGAAAAGAAACTGTTGGTGGGAGCTGCGACTTGGCACAATGTTGTGGTCGTAAGGAGTTCGCTGAAATTTTGAAGGAAAATTGAAATTTTGGGGTGGTGTAATTTTAGTCCGTAGAAAAAGGAGTTTTCTCCAAACCACATGGTAAGCTGGAACGAAGTAGTGATAGTCACTCTCTGATAATAAGATTGCCGTTTTTTTTTGATTTTTTCAAGATGGTAGAGGTAGTAGGAGTTCTGGGTTAGAAAAAGGGATTTTTAGAGGGATTTCGTGAGATTTTTGATTTTGCTGTCATCGGGGGGGGGTCGTTGCTACGCCGGTGGCTGACGCGAAGCCCGCTGGAACCACACGCGCGAAGGGGCGCGCCTTGGTGCTTGGTCACAGAGGATGCCCCACAGGGGCTGCCTTCCAGGGTCGCGACTCGGCGCAGCGGGGGGGGGCTGTGAAAAAAAAGTTCGCAAAATTTTCGAAGAAAAATGAAAATTTGGGCGGGGGTTGTGAAATTTTTGCGGTAAAAGGAATTTCCGCCATATCATTGGGTAAGCTAAAACGAGGTAGTAATAGTTGCCCACTGATAGTAAGATTGCAGCGCGGGGAAAGCTGTGTCTGCAGAGGCCGTCATGAAATTCTACGTTACGGTGGGTATATGGTAGTTTGGCCAAAGTGGCAATTTCGGTCAAACTTTCTTTTCAGGGTTTGTTTGATGTGCTGAATAAGGTTAGGTCCGTGACTTGTTCCCTCAAGAAAAAACGTCTAAATCTCACCCGCGGCTGACGCGCTAATCGATTCAGGCCGAGAGAAGAGCGCAGCCGATCAGCTTACGATACCGGCAGCCGTTGTTCAGATCTAAATTTTTTTTTTGAGGAAACAAGCCACGGACCTGACTATACAAGTTTGATGTCTATTTGTCGAGGAGGTCCTAAGAAAATGTCTGAAGTTTTATCGAAATTTCGGTGAACAGGGGGTCTTAGCTCCGCCGAAAATTGCCGCAACAACCTGCTAAACCCCGCTGGCTTGTCCATGCTTGTACTTAGGGCGAAAGAAATGTGTCTCGGATGAACCGGCCACTATTTTTGACCAAGCATTTTCGGCGGAGCTACGACCCCACTGTTGACTAAAATTCTGGAACAATCTGAAAATTTTCAAGCACCCTTTCCCCTCTCGACAAATAGACATCAAATTTGAGACATCAAATTTGTATTCAGCACACCAAACAACCCCTGAGTAGAAAGTTTGACTGAATTCTGATGATTTGCCCATACTACCGTATACCCACCGTAACGTAGAATTTAATGACGACTACTGCAGACACAGCTATTTTCGCGCTTCTATCTTACTATCAGAGGGCGCCTATTACTACCTCGTATTAGCGTACCTAGAGGTTTGGAGAAAATTCGTTTTTCTTCAAAAATTTTACGACTCCCCTCTAAATATTCAATTTTCTCTAAAGGTTATCCTAAATTTTTCACGACCCTCCCCGTTGCGCCGAGTCGCAGCCCTGATCATTCTGCTAGAAGTCAACCACTGCATAGTTCAGGTCTGGCCACCTTGGCTGGAATGAGGTTATCGATTTGTTCGCCTTTTTCGGTAGAACTACCGCGGTCTCTCGTTGAGGTGGTTGTAGCATGGAATATGCCGATGCATCGATTTTTGCATTCGTGTAAGTTTTATCTTGCTTTAAACGCAGTATTAATGCTTCAATGGATATATTTTTTTAGATGTTTACCTAAGGTTTTCGTCTGCCGGGAGCGCAATATTCATGTCCTTCGCTGTTAGTTCCTTACTACACGTGAGTTGCATGTCATACTGTAGTTGTTACGGTATGTGATTTCGTGCTGATACGTATATAACTATATACCATTGTTTCAGGGTTTCAACTTCCAAATTTCGGCCGTACTGTTGTCGTTGGGATTCGCTTGTTATTTTGAAAGCAGTGAGCATTGAGTTTATTTTCATATTGTTCGTTCCGGCCGTGGTGCATACCCGCACAAGCTCGCGCCGCGCCGCTCGAGCTTGGTATGGCACGAGGTGTGGACAAGGCCAAGTGTATGCAGACCGCCTCCCCTCAGAACTTGGACGATTTTCTCAGACCCCCCCCAGAAGCGTTAATATGTCAAACATTTTTGGCATTTTTCTCAGATCAGCTCCCAGGAGTTTGACCTAAAGCCTATAAAACCGCAAAATTCTTATGGTTTCTAGGCGTGCTGGTGCGGAGCGGCGGTTAGAGACAGTGAGAGAGTGCATGACAGACGGAGGGAGCAGAATCGCTCGCGCCATGAGTTGTGAGATTTATTACGTTTCGCAGAGGATAGGGAAATTTCAGAGCCTGTCAGAGGTTTTTTTTAACGTTTTCTAAGTCCGGAAGACTGAGTTCTTTGATTTGATTTTTCTTCTGAATAAGACTTGAAATATCTGTTTTTCTTTTGATAACCACGAATAAATAGATTTTAGTGAGTGATTTTTTCAAAAAAAAACTTCAAAATCGTTTTTTTTTTACTTGGATTCTCGTTTCTAATTTTCTAGGAGAGAAAGTAAGAAAATATGTTCATAGCACTGCTCTATTCGTTTCAGGAGAGTTTTTGGGCAATCGTTGAAATTTTTATAAGATTTTCTCAGTTTTCGGAATGGCTTTTTATTAAAAACAATTCAAACAGCAATTTCAGCATTTTGTGTGATTGAGTGTTTTCTTATTTAATTGAGTGTTTTCTTATTTAATATCATCTAACGTTAGATCCGTGGCTTGCTTCCTTAAGAAAAGAACATTCAAATCTCATCCGCGGCTGGCGGTATGGTAGGCTGATCAGCTGCGCTCTTCTCTCGGCCTGAATCGAATAGTGGGCCGGCGCACGCGACCGCCACGCCAACCACGGGTGATATTTAAATGTTTTTTTTTCTCTAGAGGAAGCAGGCCACGGACCTAACTATACTGAAATTTGCTGAATTTGCGAAAATTCGAATCCTCTCATTCTCTAACTGAATGGCTTATTTGGAAAATCGAATAATTAAAATGTTATAATATAGAAAGGTTTGAAAAAAAAGTGGTTAAAAATGGATTAATAGGAGAATTCGAACAAAGAATAAATGAAATTTTCGAAGGTTTTCGAACATAACCGAGCACAGGTTTTGGATTTTTCAACGTTTATTTATCTATTTTTCTATTTTTTTTTTACACAAAAATGCTCTAAAATGCAAAATTAACTTGGATCTGCCACTGTGGGTGGTTTAGAGTCTGGGACAAGCGGATTCACGATATATCGATTTGCCGATTTCCGATGATTTTGACGTTCTGATTCGTGCTTTGCGAAATTGAAATGGTGGTGCCTCTTTTCAGTATATTATTTCAAAAAACTTAGAAATCCGACCATTTCTGCTTTGATGTCTAATGTTATCCAAATTTCCGGTTCTTCGGCTAGTTTCAAATGACAATAATCGAACACTCGATTTCGAAAATTATTCGAAAATTGGAAAATTTTTTATCGGAACATTCAAGTATTAGTCAAATGACATTAAGATCCTTTCAAATGGGCTATGAAACAGTTTATTATGCGTATAATTTTTTTGCTGAAACTTGTGTTTGGAAAAAATCACTCAATAGATTTTTTTAGGAGACAATATCTGGACATTTCATTTGTTCGGGATTTTCGAAAAGGCGTGATTAGCAAAAAAATCTGGAAATGCTATTTTTGAAATTTTATGTCAACTGTCCATGTCTGGTGTACTGTGCTTCTCTGGGCCAAATTCCGGTCCGCAATTGCGTCTCGACATGCTTTGCGGCCGCACGTGCTCGAGTCAGTCGAGTTTTCAGCGCCGAATCCGACTCGATGTGGCTTTTTTATTCAATTTTCTCCAGCGGCTGCGGCGCTGGAAACCCTTCGAACTCGAAAGGGCGCGGCCGCAAAGCTTGTCGAGACGCAACTGCGGACCGGAATTTGGTCCAGAGAAGCACAGTATGTATATTTCATTTTTGGCTTCTAATTTGGTCTGTTCTATTATATTGTCTTTTTGCAGAATTGCGCAATCGGATCTCCAGCCATTTCTCCATGTGTGTCCGAGCTCGTGCGTGCAGGGATTGTAGCCACAAAATCAATGCGGTGGGAAATACTGTGTCACCTCTTCTGCACTAGTGCCTTCATAGGTGATACCTGACTTGCATTCTTTTCAGAAATGCTGGCAAGTCTACCTGGTAAACATGGTGTTCTTCATAGCCGCCGTGTACCAGCTGGTTTACCTTGGAGCGCCATTTGATGGGGAGGGAGCTGAAACGGGATATGATATGAGACACACTTTGGGTACATGGCATCGTCATCGATTTGTAGGTCATGGTGTCAGCGCTATGATTGCACTTCTTAGTTTCATTGTGTAGTTTCTTTTAAGAAGTAGATTTATGGTTCCCTCATTATCAGCCTTGCTTTTAATTAAAGAATCTCGACACTTAATTTTTTGATCTCCGTGTCTCAAGAAATGTTTGAATACTATGTCCCAAACCAGTTGGCAAGCGTAGAGTCCAAAGAAGCAGCGCTGCCTCTGTGTCTCTGACATTTTTGGAATACGGTAACACGTCGCGTACGCAAGTCACGCAACATGTTTTACCGTAATCCAAAAACAGAATTCGAGTTTTCCGAGTCCTCGTGTTCTGAAACACTTGAACTGCCACGTAAAGAAGAGTGTCTGCATCGAGAGTGAGTATCACGAGCATTTTGAGCGAAAAGAACGCAAAAGAGTAATGAAGTGTGCGGAAAAAGGAAATGAGAAAGCGCAAATCTTGAATTCTGTTTTTGGATTACGGTAAGACATGCTGCGTGATTTGCGTACGCGACGTCTTACCGTACTCCGAAAATGCCAGAGACGCAGAGGGAGCGCAACTTTTTTGGACTCTTCGCTTGTCATCTCGTCTGGGACAGGGAATAGCAGCCTCGGTGACTATCTGGTTGGGAATTTTTGTTTTTATAGTAGTAATAGCGTGATAATTTGCTTGTTTTTCACGCAATTTGTTGATTTTTTTGTTTAGAATGGAATAAATTGTTCGATTATTGATTTTTATGTGATGTGGGCTTACACTGGTCGTTCCGTGGTCAGCTTATCTCAGATATTTTTGCTTTTTTTCAGCTAGTTATCGGTTTGCGTTTCATTCCCCAGGTTCAGAGTCCTATTCATAGGCAGTGGTTGAATGCGATGATGGGGGCAGGGGCTCTCTACACGCAGAGGGAGGAGTTGTCCCGTCTTTTGTGGCTCTAATTCCTCTCGGGACCGCATCGCTCTCGTTGAGTGGCCTTACGTTTCAAACTGCAAAAACGGGACAGCTCCTCCCTCGGTGTGTAGACAACCCCTGTCCCCGATGCATGCGTCAATCGCCAACCATTCACATTGGTTTGGGATTGCCGCTTCGCGACCGCGCGCAACGGTCGCTACGGCCACTGCCAATGAATAGGATTGATACATAGAATACGCTTTTCTCCAGATCATTAAATAGCTTTTAGTGTTTTTAAATCAGTAAAGCGCTCCTTTTTGAATACTTAGAATGAATTAAAATGTCGAATATGTCAGGTTTTTGAGAAAAAAAAATTTTCCGGATTTCTGAGCTGAAATTTAGAAAAAAAATATTCACACATGCGAAAATGTCTCGATTCCAATGAGTTTTCGGGCTATTATTTCTGGGCTCTAAAAAGTTGCTTGGAAATTCTAGTTTCTTTTTAAATTAAGATCACAAAAAAGTCTTATTGTCGTCAGTGATTGAATATTTAAATATTTTCACCAGAAAAAAAAAGTTATATTTTTTGCTTTTCCGAAGAAATCGATTATTCAGGTTTTGAATGGGTCCCAATAATACTAGGTCTAAGCTAAAGTCTTCCGTCACTTGATTTTAACGGTTTTTAAACCTGGATTTCGGTCCTTCAGCCAAGTGCGATATACCAATCGAAAGCACAAATTCTTTTCTATCTAGCGCTGCCTTCCACTTGGGCCAAAGCCTGCTCTTTTGCGAAATATATGCTGTAATTCAGTGGTAATCTTCAGTACTGAGCATCTTGGAGTGTTTCTACTTATTTTGAGGTAAATCACCAAACCTGCCGGAGATGACAGGATATTTGAGCCACCTTAGAGCTAGGTGATAGTGCTTGCGGAAAATTTCGATGGAGCGTAATTATTGATTTTTAGCGAATTTTGTGATTTTGCAACCTCTGTCTTTTCTGGTTTATGCAAGAAGTGTTAGCTTCGAAGCTTCAAGGTTGAATCTTAGCTGGAACTCCCATTGCAGAGAAATCTCCAAAAGAGCTACTTCGGTGGCTAACTATATTTTGAGATCCCTGAAACATCCCTGTCTTGTTCACTACAAGAAAGCATTCACCGTTTACTGCCGACCCCTACTGGAGTACTGTACTCAGGTTTGGTCACCTTCCACAGTGGAAGATGATGAGATCATTGAAAATGGGCAAAAACGATACTCTAGACGTGTGTTCACCAAAGTATTCCCAAACAGAGAAGTTCCAGATTATGCAGCTCGTTTGGATATGCTAGGGTTTAATACCCTACGATATCGCAGAGCTGAATTTGATTTGAATCTGTGCTATAAGATCGTGCATGGTTTTTGCGACATTCCCTTTGACAGCCTTTTCGTGTTTACTCGCCACCATGTCCGTTCTCGCAAACATGGATTCCAACTTGAACGGAAATTCACCTCTAAAGGCAGCATATTGAATTCCTTTGCGTTCAGGGTTGTCAGAACTTGGAACAATTTGCCTGCAGAAATCGCTGAATCCGGAAACTTTTCTATCTTTCGAAGTAGATTATCCAAGTACGATCTCAGGTCATTACAAGGAACGAGTGAGCGTCCACTCTGATTAAAAGGGTATTACTAATAATCTAATGTGACGGGTTTTTCCAGCTTGTTGTGCTTTTCTTTGTCCCAGAAGCGGTGGCCTCAAGTATCTTGAGACAAGATGTCATTCGAAATGTAAAAAGAAAAATTTCCTCTGCAAAAAAAATCATATTTTGTCCCCTTCTCGCTTCTGCCATTGTTATGCATCTTTTTTTTACTTTAACAAAGAATCTCATTCACATACGTGTATATGTATGTTTCTTTATTTCCACAATAAAGTCGTTGAATGAATGAAAAATATGGCACCTGGCTTGAGTTGAAAATTCGGTTTGAAAATCGTCAAATTCAAGTGGTGGGGAACTTTCACTTCGATCCAGTAAATAAGCAAAAAAAAAAGAACTGTCACTCTTGAATGGAGTGAATTTTCAAATTGAGGGAAAATGAGGACGTCAACTGAAATTAAACTCGAACTTTTCGGCTCCATGACATTATTCACCCGCGTGCGTACGCGTCACGGTCAGGTGAGGGTCGCGCGCGCGGAAGCGTCTCTATTGCTGGGAAAAGCCTTAAGCGTATTATCCAAGAAACGGTTATCATTAGTGACATGAAAAGAACGGTGAAGAGAATCGAAAAAGGAAAAGAAGGTAAATAAGGCCTCAGAGTAAGCCAATTTACTAGATTTCACCCAAAATGATGCGACCCATTTCGTCGCCCGCGAAACTCGGCGTCCGCGACGCAGTGCGCACGGGTGAGCAATGTCTGGTCCCCGAAGTTTTCGACGTGGCCAAGAGATTGGGATGTATAAATTCTTTATAAAAAAACGATGGCTACATTTACGTTGAATTTGCGCCTTTGGGATACTTTATGTGGATTCCAGTACATTCATCCTATTTTTGCAGATCCATGGCGGACCAGAATGAGTCCCTGGTGGAAATCGAGTCGGCGCTGCGTGACCTGTCAGATGAGTTGGACAAATTCGATGCCACCTGGGAGGCGAACATGTCTAAAGTGATGTCGAGTGCTGAACTGTACGATCGTGAATTGCTCTCTGACGATGCGGAGCCGGAGATGTCGGTGACTGCTCAGATGCTGCTGCAGGAGGTTGCGGCTCGTGGTGAGGACACGTTCACGCAGATGATCGCTCATCACAAATCCCTCCATCATGCTGTGTCGAGGATTGGAAAGGAAATCGATAAGTCCACACATAAGGAGATTGGTGGATTGATTCGAAATGAGAAGGACATTGAGCAGGATCCGAAGGCCGAAAGGCTGGTGAACGGAATGATTTGCGACTATCTGATGACGTCGGGGCAGACGAATATCGCGGAGATTCTCGTGAAGGAGGCTGGTCTTGGTGGACGGATTGATGGCTATCTGGCGAATAGGAAGATTATCGATTGGATTATGGAAGCGTTGCGGAATCAGGACATTGAGCCGGCGCTGTCGTGGCTGCGTCAGAATCCTCACGGCGATCAAAAGTTGCAGTATGATCTGCTGAAGCAACACATGATATCCCTGATACAGGACGGGAAACGATTGGAAGCGATGAAATTCAGTCGGCAACTGTCTGCTTTTGGCTTCGAACAGGAAACGGCACAGGTTGGTTATCGATTTTTTTTTCATGGGTGGTCTGTTTGCTATCAGCTACAAAAACTGACGGGAAAGAAATAGCATTCATGAGTGGTCTGTGTAACATGAACAGGAGCCAGTGGAGATTTGTGGGATGTCAGCAGGAGCGGGTGAGTAGGTTTAAACTTTATGGGTGGTCTGTGTGGGATATTAGCAGGAGCCGGTGGAGTGGCCTAACCCTTATAGGTGGTACCTGGGATGTCAAATATGGGGGCGAATTAGAGGACTACATCTTTTGGGTGGTACCTGGGATGCCAACGGGAGCTTGTGGGGAAGAGGTAAGTTTCAATGGTGGTCTGTGCTTTATCAACAGAAGCAACAGACCAAACCTCATGGCTGGTACCTTGAGTATCAAATGTGAGAGCGGATTGGCGTGCAAACCTCTTAACTGCATTTTGGATGTGAGCAGGATTCATTGCAAAGAAGTAAACGTCATGGGTGGTCTCCACGATATCAACAGGAGGCGATGGATTTACTAATACTCATGGGTGGTACCGGATGGTGTTTGAACTGCGAAAACGGATGGAGGGATGAAACCTCTTGGGTGGCGTATGGATTGTCAACAGCAGTTGGGTTTGAGAATACGGCTACATATCCTCTGTTTCCGCGTGTGATTTATTTCCGTTCATTGCGTGCGACTGCGCGCGTGCGCTGCGTCTCCTTCTCCCCACACTTTCTCGCTGTTCCTACCCTCACTCCGCACTAGCGCGCAAGGAAGAAGAGTAAATCTGGCTCGGAGCCAGAGGATATATGTTCTGTGGGATGTCGGCAGGAGCTGGTGGGGCGAGTTTAGTCTCATGGGTGGTCTGTGGATTATGAACAGTAGTCGTTGGAGAGGATTAACATTATGGGTGGTATTTGGGATGCCAACTATATACAAAGATCAAGGGACCAAGCTTTCCAGGTGGTCTGGGGGATGTCAAAGGGAGCCGGTGGAGATGAGTAAATCTCATGGGTTGTACTGTTGTACTGTACTCAGGGGCTCATGTTTCAGGTTCCGTGAGACGGCGTCAGGAGGTGGTGAAGAATAGCAAACGCCGTGGGTGGCGCCTAGGTTGACTGATTGGGGTTTAAAGTTGTTGGCTGGTTTGTGGGCTTTCAGCAACTTTTGGTGGATTGAAGTAAACGTCATGGGTAGTGTCTGGAGTATCGATGGGAGCGGGTTGGAAAGGAGTAATCCTCATGGGTTGTCTGCGGATCGCGCTGATAGTGCTATACGAGTCCAGTGCTTTCAGGTGATGGGTGCAGTTGTGCTGGGCAAGGACCGAAATGATTCCCGATATGAGGCGCTATTCAGTCCGCTGGCGTGGCCGATGCTGGAATCACGAATGTCGGTGGCTCTGGCGCAAAGCGATACGCGATTTGGAAACGTGATTCTGACAGGAATGCGGGCGGTTCCGATTCTGGTGAATCTGAAACAGATGATGGTGAATCGCCAGGACCATCTGTTTAGTGGAGAGGAACTGCCTGTGGAGGTAAAAATCGACGAGTATGTGCATTCAACGTTCACTTGTCCTATTTTACGCCAGCAAAGTACGGATAGTAATCCTCCTATGCGTTTGACTTGTGGTCATGTTATATCTAGAGAAGCTGTGAGCAAATTGTGTAATAATCATAGAAATAATCGCTTGAAATGTCCATATTGTCCAGAGGAATCGCATCAAAATGATGCTAAGCAGGTGTATTTTTGAGTTGTGATACTGAGGTTATTCGCTTTTGAATGGGGTCCAATCTGGGGCGGCGAGCGGTCGCGACGCGTGCGTACTTGTTCCTGCTGTGCTGTGCATAGAAAGCCCCTTATTGGGCTTGTAGTCAACCGCAGTAGATATTTATCAAGCGTATTTTTGCGCTGCGATCGTCTGAAAAGTCAATGTACCACACCTCGTCATCTGGCGCACGCGACTCACACGCTAGCCTGGTGTAAGCTCCGCCCCAGGTTGGTACCCTGCTGAGTCAAATTTCTACCTGTCTGTATGATGACTGTGCGTGATTGCTCGAAAGCATGTGTGTAAACGTCAGAGAACGTCTGTAATCACTGATTAGAGTGGTCATTGTGCGCGCAAGGCGAGCGTGTGTCGTGCAATTACGGACAGTCGCCTTTCCGGCAGATAGAACTGCAAAATTGATTTCCTGTTGTACAAATACTGTATAAAGTGAGTGCGCGTCCCTACTCACGCACTGGTAAGATCCAACCCGACCAGCTTTCAACTCGAGTTGAAAGGCTCATTCGGAGAAGCACGTGCTGCGCATGCACAAAACTTTTACCCCATCTTGATCATCATCATGGCAGCACGTGTTCCTGATTCAGGGGTGCGCGCTACACATGAGCTTGTGGTGTAGGAGCACGTGCTCCAGTTGTCCTCTGAACCGCTGAGTAGTTGAGTTGAAAGCATGTAGAGGTTGAACGAAGCATCTTGCCTGTGGCAGCACGTGCTCCCGTTGTCCTCGAACTCGCGTTGTAGTTGAGTTATAGCATATTGCGGTCGAATGGAATGCGTCGAATGGGACAGAATGTGCTCCTGATGCCTTGAAGACCGCTTTATAGTATTGGTGAAAACTTAATGTGGTCGAAAGGAACACATCAAGTATGGCAGCACGTGCTCCTGTGGTCCTCCTAACCGCTTTTTAGTTGAGTGGAAAGCATATTGCGGTTGGATGGAACATCTGGAGTGTGGCGGCACGTGCTCCTATTATCCTTCTAACCGCTGTAGTGGAGTCGTGGACGTTGTGGTCGAATGGAACACCTCGAATTCGGCATCACGCGCTCCTGCTGTGCGCCAAGTAGCTTTGTAGTTGAGTAGAAAGCATATTGCGATCGAATGGTACATCTGGAGTGTGGCGTCACGTGCTCCTATGGTCCTCCTAACCGCTTTGTAGTTGAGTGGAACGCATATTGCCGTTGGATGGTACATCTGGATTGTGGCGCCACGTGCTCCTATTCTCCTCTAAACCGCTACGTAGTAGTGTCGTAGGCATATTGGGGTCGAATCGGACACCTCGAATGTGGCAGTACGTGCTCCTGCTGTGCTCCAAGCCGCTTTGTAGTTGAGACGAAAGCGTATTGAGTCGAGTGGGACACCACGAACGTAGCAGCACGTGTTCCTATCTTCCTCCAATCCGCTTTGTAGTTGAATAGTTGAAAAGAACAAACATATTATGGTCGAATGGCACATCTGGACTGTGGCGGCACGTGCTTCTATTGTCCTCCAAATCGCTCTGTAGTGGAGTCGTAGGTGTGTTGTAGTCGAGTGGAACACCTCGACTATAGCAGCACGCGCTCCTATTGTCCTCTAAACCGTCTTGAAGTTGAGTAGTAAGCATAGTGTTGTCGAATGGAACATCAGGAGTGTGACACCACGTGCTCTTATTTTCATAAAAATCGTTTTTTATTGGAGTTGAAAGCGTATTGTGGCCGAGTGGGTCACCTCATATGCGGCGGCACGTGCGCCTATTGTCCTCCACCCGTTCTGTGGTGTAGTTGAACACACACACACAGCGGTTAGATGAAACAGCTCATGTGTGGCAACCTGTGCTCCTATCGTCCTTCAGACGCTCTGCATTTGAGTTCGAAGCGTGTTATGGTCGAATTAGACCCCACCAATGCGTGAGTACTTCCCATCTCTTTCTAAGATGGGGAAAGGGACGTGTTCATGGTCCTATCAGTATAAAGGAAAAAGGTGGGAAGTAGGGATGCAACTTCTTTAGTGTACCTAGTAGTTTTGTTTAGTTCTTTATTCGAATTTAATTGGATGAGCTTTGAAAGCGTGCATAGTGCACAATGTACTTTTATGAGAGGTCATATTGCAGCTTTGCAGCGTTGTATATACCATATTATGTAAACCATTCCTGTGTGAGGAGATAAACTTCCATATGTGTCGTTGTTGCTTTCGATTCTGGAGGGTTTTGTCCTTTTTATACCGCTCGTATTGATTTTTTGATCATGATATTCGAATGATTTAATTTGGGATTGGGAATCAATTTGAGGGTTCAGTTCCAGTTTTATGTCAGTTTCGTCAGTGTCGTTCAACACAGACGTTAACATCAGATATGAGAGGCTGTCAACTGAGTATGCTAAGGTAGGTCTAATTGCCTATGTAAGGGTTTATTTAAGCTGTCGAGAACTCATTATTTTCAGCTTCGCTCCCATGTGAGAGTTTTAAGCGAAGGAGTGATTTCGGAAAGAAAGAAGAATGATGGTTTGAATGTGAGTTGAAGTTCCACTTCGTATGCGTCACTTTTTTTCACAATGACGTCCCTGTATCGTCGTTCTCGGAGCCAAATTCCGCAATTGCGGATTACGGCTGTTGCAGCAGGCGACACATGATAATCGGGGTGGGATAAAGGATAATGATGCCGGGATCAAGTGGTCCTAGCATGATTATCAACCTGCTGCTGGATGCAACAGCCGTTGTCCGCAAATGCGGACCGGAATTTGGCTCCGAGAACGACAGTAGGTTCGTCCGTCCACGGAGGTTGTTTTCAGACTAACGTACAGGATGAAAGCGAAGATAAGTAGATCAACACAACGGGTGCAAAACTTTTCATGCGAAAAATAACAAGATGAAACCAATAAAACAGCGAGATAACAAATGAGAGGGCAATATTAGGGCACGAAGTAGTTACCGATCCGACTGCCACATGCTGTGCTATGATCTCTTCTGTAGATCATATACATGCCGAAGCTAGCATGGTGCCAGTGAACGAACATAGCCCGAATCAAGCGTAGCAGCTGAATATCATGATTCTGCAACAGCCTAATTATCTTTCAAGGGAAGGAACCTTCAGCTTGCCATATTTCATTTCATTTCATTTATTATACGGAAACCCGTGTGAACGATACATCTCAAAAAGAAAACAAAAAGGAATATTTGCAGGAAATTATTCAAGAACTGGAAGGTCAGCTGCGGAAGATCGAGGCTGAAAATGAAAGTCTCACATTCCGAAATGACCAGCTGGTGAAACGTGTGGAGAGCCTCCAGGATGAGCTGGAGACGCTGAATCATGGCAAATCTGGGGGAACCAAGGTGGCCATTGTTTGATTTGGTTGACGGGTTTGGTAAACAAACGGCTTCTTTCAGAAAGGCAAGTTTCCGAAGAAATCAAAGGACGCAAAGGAGCTGCTGCATGAGATAGCTACGCTAGAGGGACGTGTTACTGTTTTGGAGGAGGAGCTACAGAACAAAATACGACAAAATATGGAGCTCACTAGTCAGGTGGGAGTTATGAGGATTTTTTTGTTGTGAAAAAAATGTGGTCAATATATTTTTTAGATGTGTGATCTTGAACAGAAGCATACTGAAGAAATAGCTACGCTGTCGAACGACTTTGCTCGAAAACTCGAAGAGGCAGAGTCCCGTAGGCCGAATCTTGATAGAAGATTGGAGCACAAGCCAGAGAGGCCTGTGAAATCTGTGAGACCGTTGGAGCCGTCCTTCGAGGTGATTTTTTTTTGTGAAAAAATCCACATTTTTGGACGGATTTTGCCTTCAAAGCATCGACATTGTTGATCTTTTCAGGTGTTTCTATCCCAAACTCCATCTCCACAACCTCCTACAATTAATGAGGCGTACCTCCAGGTGGCAGAATCTGCTAGGAATGCCCTGCAAGGTGTGTACTTTCTTCTTCTTCTTCTTCTGCAGCCTCAAAGTGGTTTTTGTCATAGGTTGAGGAACTGGGCGGCCTTCACAGGATCCGTCCAAAGGTCCATTGTTGTTAAGGAGGTAGGTCTCTTCGGGCACATGAACAAGTGCGCCGTGTCGTGTCCGGGAGCACCACAGTCCGGGCATGCGTCTGGTCGGCTGCTGTCGATCTTGTTGACGTAAGACATGAGCAGAATAGAGTGACCACAGCGCAGCGATGCAAGAGCACATCTGGCTCGTCTGCCGAGTTGAGACTCGGACTCGCAAACCCGAGGCGGCACCGTTCCCAAGATAGGGTTCACAGCCGCCTTTGCTAGATATCCTCGAACAAACTGGGTGTGCTCCTCACGCAGAAGACGAAGCCTTTCCATGTTGGAGTCGGCCCATCTCTGTACATCAACTTTACGAGGAGCATCGGCGAACGGCGTCCTAATCGACCTCTCTCTTATGGGCTTCATGATTCTCTTTGACGGATGATTCGGCTGCCTCAGAACATTAATATACATCTGCTGTGCCTGGAGTTCACAATGCTCCTTGACCGGCAATATGCAGGCCTCCGCGTGAAGATGCTCCACCGGGGAGCTCCTTGCACAACCGGTAGCAATTCTAAGCGCAGCATTCTGTACACGCTGCAGCTTATTCCAGGAGCTGTCAGACACCAGGTGCTGCCACACTGGTGCCGCATATTCCAGAGCCGGCTGAAGTATTGCTCTGTAGGTTCTCAATATAGTCTCTCGGCTGCTTCCCCATGATGTTCCTCCGAGAGCTCTCAAGATATTAAGTCTAGCCTTGACGACTGTTTGTTTCTGTTCCGCGTTTTTGTGGAACTTCAGTGAGGGATCAAGAATAAGGCCAAGCAGCTTGGGGAATTTTGCTGCTGGCAACAGGTCACCATCCCATTTGACATCTGGATGGGCACTGTGTTCCTTGGTGTTCGTTGTGAACACTGAAACAGAGGATTTTGCGGCAGAGACTGTGAGCATCATTTTATCGAGGAAGAGCTTCAACTCGACGAGATAGGCGCTGATCTTGTTAGCGGCTATCTGCAGGTCACGATCCTGGCACATGATGGTGATGTCGTCGGCATACATAACAATCCTTACATCATTGGGAGGCTCGGGAATGTCCTCAAGATACAGGCTGAATAGGGCAGGGGACAACACTCCGCCTTGCGGAACACCGGCTGCTATTGGAATGCTATCGGATACATGATTCTGGAACAGAACCTTAGCACGGCGGCCTTTAGTGAACGCTGCAATCCATCGCTTCTGCCATGATGGTAGCGACGACTTGAGCAGTTTCTCGGACAGCAGTCCCAAGTTAACAGAGTCAAACGCTTTGCTCAGGTCGAGGGCGACGGCCACCGTTCTCAGGGGCTTTCTCATGTTGAACCCATCGACCGCAAAGCTCACGATCTCCAATAGAGCAGTAGTAGTAGAGTGAAGTTTCCTGAACCCATGCTGATGCTGCTGTCGCTCATTTTGATAAGCCAGGTCCGTCACGATCAGCTTTTCAGCTAATTTAGCGACGGGCGATAACAGGCTTATTGGTCGAAAGTCCTTTGCCGTGCTTTGGGACTTGCCTGGCTTTGGAAACGGTATCACATTGGCTGTCTTCCAAGCTTGGGGTAGAGTGCAGGTCCGGAAAGAAGTGTTAATGATATCTGCAAGCATCGGTAGAAGTTCCGTGGGAAGCTTCTTCAGGATGGCTGGGGAGATACCGCCTGGTCCGATAGCCTTCGAATTCCGCATTTCTTTGATAGCCTTCTCTACTTGTGTGAGAGTAAAGGCCTCAGATGCGTTCATGAGCGGCAACCGGCTCAGTTCTCTAACCGTGACTCTGTTTTGCACGCCTCGCTTGGTACGTGTGATGAAAAAATTCTTGCCGAGTGCGTAAGCAGCCGCTTTCCCTGATTTGAAGACGTTCTCCTCGAACTCAATAGCGGAGCTCATCGGGGGAGCGGACCTTCCGGAAATTTTCCTCAACGCTTTACACGTCGTAGTTCCGTCCGCCTTGAAATTCAGCTTTTCAGTGAACTTCTCCCAGCATTCCCTCTTGTTCTTATCCAGATCCTGCTCGATCTCATTATCCAGCACAGCAATCTCCGGGTCTAGATGATTTGCGGCTCTCTTCTCATCTCTGGTTCTTATCTTCTGCAGTATTTCCGTGCTGACATTTGGAAAAAAGGTCTTGACACGACCCTCAGGAATTGCTGCTTTCATGGCCTTGCGGATGGCACTTGTTAGATGGCGCTCTTTCTGATGAACATCACCATTCCATGGGTAGTCGACCGCATGGCGGAGTGCAACATCTCTGAACAGGGTCCAGTCTGCTAGGCCTAAATTAAGATAAGTACGATGACGAAAACCAGAGTAAGGGGCAAGAGAGTCAGAGAGATCAATATAGACAAAGACGGGAATGTGATCACTGGAGAGAGTTGTGGATGTTAACCACGTGGAAGCATTAGAGAAATTGGATGACACAAGAGAGATATCTGGGCTAGAAGGTCGGCCGTTGGCAGGGAGACGAGTGGGCTGGTCATCGTTGAGGATAACCAGGTCACACTCCTCAGCCCATTCTTCGACATCTTCCCCTCTTGCGTCAGAATCAAGAGCGGAGCAGAACGTGTGAGCATTGAAGTCACCCGCAAAGACAGCTGAAGGGGAGAGTGAGCAGTCGTACAACTGCTTAAGGAGGGGAATAGGATTATAAGAGGGGGGACAAGATGATATAGGAGGAATATATATGTTAAATAGAGATAAAAGGGTTTTGAGGGGGAGGTGGACAGGAATGTACTCGAGAGTACCGTCCTTAGGAGTGTTAGGGATAATATGAGAAGGTAAGGCAGATTGCACGAAAGTAGAGACACTCCGTCCCCAAGAGCTGTCCTTGGCATGTGATAGGCGGCGTAGCCCGGAATGTTAGGTTGGGGATAAGTGGTAGATGGAGAGAGCTTGGTTTCTTGAACCATGATAACATCCGGGTGATGAGAACGTGCGAATAGAGAGAGTTCAGATAACTTGTTGCGAAGGCCGTTGAGATTAATGTGAACAATGGAGAGGGGGCGGTTGGTAATTGAGGAATCAGAGTTGTTGGGGGCAGAGCATAGAACACAACGAAAGTATGAGTCATGATGCCTCACAGAACTGAGGCCCGAACAGGAGAAGTGCACCCACCTTTGGCATCCGAAGCACTGGACACTTGTTTTATGCCAGGTAACATCCTCGCCGCAGGTGGCACATGGATACTTCCGTGCTGGACCTGGATTCCTCTCGACGCCGGCCCTTTGTAATAAAATCCTCAGGAGAGCTGCGGCCGACCAGCACCTCTCCCATGACAAAAACCCTCTTCTCGGAGGGGTTGACGTCGGTTTGCACGGAGGCGATCTTCTTTCCTCCACACTGCCACGGCACGAACGTACGACATCTCGGCAGCTGTGTACTTTCAACCTACTAACAATAAGCTCAGAAGTGGCCTTAGTTTTGTTGTCTGTTCAGGTATTTCGACGCTGTTCGAGCTTCTCTACCAGAGAACACAGATATATCCCTTTGATGCGTCCATGGAGACTCTTCCCAGCCATGTAAAGAAGGTAGAGTATTGTATTAGAAGGGCTTCCACTGCTCTATTCCAACTGTCTGTTTCTACAGTTGTCGTCTGAGCTGGCTCAGTGCTCGCAGTTTTTCACCGCGCCGATTGAAATTGTGCAACAGTGCATCCTGAGGGCGGAGTTTGAGGTAGCCTTCTCTACCTTTCTAACTTTGTTGCTGAGAAAGTATGGCGATATGTTCGCTACAGTGGTCGACAGATGTGCCACAACTGCATGCCGCTCTCAAAGTTGTTGTTAGACACTGCAAAGTGATGATGCCGGAGCTGCTCAAGAGGCTGGCGGCGGAAGAGAACAAGGTATATTGAAGTATAGTGTGCTAGTTTTTCCTTCAAACTGACTTGTGGCTCTTCAATTTCAGATCACATGGTGCGACTCGCAACTTGAAGAACTCAATAATGCGTGGTGTGCAGGTCTATGCCGTGTTCTGGTTACGCTGGATTCAGTCTGTTCGGCACTGGCGTTTGCATCGTCGTCTAATGATAGAGCGGGAGAGAGGATTTGGGCTACTCTGGAGGAGGGAACAAGTGTGATTCGTGGTTAGTATTCAACTTGTTGTGGCTTGTGACCAAAGAATTCATGAACTGCTTTGGTACAGGACCGTTATGCTGCGGCCAAATTCATGAAGGCGAGGGGTTGAGGTAGGGGTAAAGGCGTCGGCACCTTTGATGAATACCCCCGAGGTTCGAACGGTCTCGTAGCCGAGCAGTGTCTCATTTGCCCCAGCCTCTTATTTGGGTCAGACGTGGGCACGACCGATTAGCGATCTTTCGCTCGCAGAGGGTAATCACCAGAAGTGCCGACGCCTTCACCCTTACCCCAACCCAGCGCGTTCATGAATTCGGCCCCTGTTGAGGGATGATTGCTTCGGTGAGATTTACCAAGGGGCAGAGAGCGGCGTTGGGGGTCGGTGGTGCAGTGCGATAAGGCGCTCTCCCTGGAAGGGAATATGCTGGTTGAATCTCGCTTAGAGGTATGATTCAACTCAAGACCTCGAGAGGGTCTCGCTACACTACGTAGAGATGTAGCGAAAATACTAGACAACTAGCATAGTAAAGTGTTTAGGAGGAATGAGGTTTTTTTACGGAATAAAATGTGATCCAAATAGTTTTCAATACCAAGTCGAGTGTGCGAATCGACTGAAAGAGAAAAACCTGATACTAAACATTCAGTTGTCGAGAACCAAAATAAAAGAAAGAAATCACGATAAAGGGATCAAGTCCCAACAAGCCTGCAGTTAATGACTGGTGCTTGGCACGAAGTTACCCAGTGGGGGGACGCGACGCGGTACCCGCGATTACCGCAGAGCCTCCCTGTCGTGACTTACGTACGACTTCATCATTTAAAGGCTGCCAAATGGCCTCCCGTCCAAGGGTCAGAGGGCGCATTTATTGAGCTGCTCGTGAAGAGGGTTGGGATTATGGGATGGGGGGTGAAGATGTGGTAGGGGAATGTAATAGTTGAAGAGAGATAGAGGAGTTTTGAGTGGGAAGTGAATGGTGAGGTACTCGAGAGTACCATCCTTAGGAACATAAGGAGTAAGGCGAGAAGGGAGAGCGGAAAGAACAAGAGTAGAAACTCATTCACCGAGTGATGATCTTGGAGCATGGCGTGCAGTAAAGCGGGACTATTCGGGTGAAATGAGGTAGCAGAGGGTGGAACTTTGGCTTCCTGAAGCATGATTACATCTGTATGTTGAGTACGGGCGAAGAGGGAGAGAGAGCTCATATAGTTTGGCGTGAAGGCCATTGAGACTGATGTGTACAACAGAGAGGGGCGGTTGACAGTTGTGGAATCAGGGTGTGTAGAGGCGGAGCACATAACACAACGGTAAGAAGAATCGTGGTGCCTCACAAAACTGAGACCCGAAGTGGAGAAATGCGCCCACTTTTGGAATTCAAAACATTGGGCGATTTGTCCACTCCAGGTGGCGTTCCTGCTGCAGGTGACACATGGACACTTCTGAGCTGACCTAGGACTCCTTTCCACGTCGTCCTTTTGTAGGAGAATCCCTTGGGTTAGCTGAGGCCGGCCAGCATCTCTCCTATGGCAAAAACCCTCTTCGCGGAAGGATAGACGTCGGTTTGCACGGAGGTGATGTTGCTTCCTCCACGCTGCCACGGCACAAACGTACTTTTGCTCTCCATTCGGCTCTGATGTTAGAGGAGTAGACTTCGAAGATTTGGCGGAAGAGTTCGACCTGGTCATCATAAACGATGATCAGCCCACTTGTCTCGAGGCCAACGGCCGATCATCTAGCCCAGACAAGCAAGTTTGGTTGGCCTTGAACAAAGATCGATCATTTGATCGTTTGCGCACGCATAGTAAGATTGATGTGAAGTGTTTCTCGCAAGAAATTCATCTATTCATAGAGTCGGATTAGTGTTCCGAATACAAGCCTGTCTTAGTGTGACGTGTTAAATATCAATGGAGTTTAGTATTTGCTCTTACAGAATTGGATAAAACGTTTGCAACGCGATGGGCAGCGGAGTCACGTTTCCCAACGGCAACGAAAAGGATCTGCTGTGTGGGGACTGCGACGTCCCATTGTCTGGCGCGACTAGTGAACGAGATGAGCAAGCTGACGGCAAGGGTGCAAGCCGTCAATGGATTGGTCTGTAGTCGAATAGGAAAGCTTCAGAGCTTGAAAAGGGCATTATTCCTATTCCAGGTGAAGGGCGAGCAAAAACCGGAGGGGGAGCAGCCGCAGAGAGCGATTGGGCCAGCTGAGGGCTACAATCCATTCGATGAAGAGGATTCTGACAGAGATAGCCTTGCTGGTGGTGATATAGTTGCGGATAAGCTCTCCAGTACTAGTATAGGTAAATAATTTGTTTTTAAGAGCGCGATTGTCAGTTCTGCTTGACTTGAATATACCTTAGACGTTACAGGAGTTGATACGTCAGACCTCGTCAGCGAAATCGCTGAGCCTTCTCAAGCGCTTCATGTACCGTCCAACAGCTCTAATCATTCGCTATGTTCGAAGGCGGAAAGTATTTGTGATCAGATTATGGTAATACTTACGCGCCATATACGCATGCCATTCACTCGAAACTAATATATAACCTGTAATTTTGAGGTTGACAGCTTGAGAACTCGTGTTGTTGCTCTCGAGAGCGAGCGTGAAAGTCACTTGGTAGACTTGTCGCTGTTGCGAAGGAAACTGGCGAATATTGGGGTCAAGGAAGTGGAGTAAGTTGACTTGGAGGACTCCTGAAGATATTGAATGTATTTTTTTCCATTTAGGGATGACAGTCGCTCCGAAGTGGAAATGCTGAAGCAGGTGAATCGCGAACGCCTACGAGCCGTGACAGATAGTCTGCAAACTGCACAGTGTGCTACTAACTATTACAAAGGAGAAGTGAGCTTGTTGTTAACAGCTATTCATCGGGCGGCTGTACGCCATGAGCAATGGATGCTCATCAACACATCCTTCTGTCTCTTATGCTTGAAAAGCATTCCTTGTAGGAGCTCAAACAATCACCAGCTCGAAGCATACTGGCTTCTTCCAGCCACCCTCTAGGACCGCGAGCCGTTTGGCTTGGTGAAGCTGCGTACGAATGAAGGCACATATAGAACGGGGTCCAATTCGATGAGAAGAGGCTTCTTCTCATAGAAGATATATCTTTGGTATGAGTGAACAGGAGAGGTGAAGTTGACTCACCACAACTGCCTACGTGGTGGCTGTTGTATGAATGGGTCAGGAAAGGAGGATCAGGTCGTCAGCAAATCTGGCGGCTCGACGGGTGGACGAAGAGCGTCGAAGAGGGATCATCTGTATCCGTTTTCACCACACCCGCCAGCGCACTGTGCGGACCCTGTTGTAAACTGGCTAGGCGCTCGTTTGCCTCCCGCACGGTTACCGTAGCTGCTCGGCCTAGTATTGGATCTTTCGCTAAAGTTCTTCAAGAACACCGATCAGAAACGGGCAACAGTGAAATCGAAGCTCAACGTTCTACGAGCTTTGGGCAATACTTCTTCGCGAAGTAGCAAGGAGACAGTTCTGACCACATGCAAGGCAATCTTGCAGCCATTGTTGGACTACGCTGCTACGGTATGGCAGCACATAATGTCGTATTCATCGTGAACAAAGATGCTACGAGTTGAAATGCTGCTCTTTGAATCGCCGCTGGGTGTGCTAAAAGTACTTCAGTGGAACATCTTCATGCTGAAGCCCGTATCATGCCAGTTAAGGAGCACTGTCAACTCCATGCGCAGTAGCTGGTCAGGACTGTTTGACGCCGAGAACTTTATTCTTCGCTCTATGCATAGGCTAAGGGCTTCCGAGCAGAGAGAACCTTGCCGCTAGCCTTTCCCAGGAAGTTCAGCAAATGCATATTGTGGCGGTAGGAAACACACTAAGGAAGCCGGCCGGTAAGGTTCAAAGTCCCTCCACTGTTGGGTGACTTTGAGGTGTTACACCTTCCTGGGTACTTGGCAGGTACGCAGGAAGACTTCCTGCTGCCTGGCAAGTAGTTGGAAGGGATGCTCTTTATCTACCGAGCTGGTGGAAGGAGTATTGGTCGCCTGCTACGGTTCGACGTGGGAGAAATTGATTAGTACCTTGATGGAATGCGGCACGCCTTTCTCCTATCCACCCTTGACATTGAGGCCGGACTTGATATGCCCGTCGACTGCAGCCTCTTAGCTGGCGGCCCTTCTCCGTAACTGCAGGCGACAGTGCGAACTTGCATCTGCTCTCAGAAGAGGCGAAGGCTAGGCCACCGCTATTCAACTTCCGACCTCGAGGTACAACTGTGGTCGCCAAACGCGGGGTCGAGGAGGTTATGCTCCGTACCCGCACACGGAGTTTCATCTATACCCCCACATATTTGCGGGGAAGTTCCTGATGACAAAAGACCTGATTTGGTCAATCACTTAGTCGAGGGGAGAGGGGCGAGACTCTCTCTGAAGGGTACGTCTCGCCCCTCTCTCCTCGAATTATACCCAACGAATGACGTTCGAACCGGTCGAGTTTGGGGGGAAAGAAAGGGAAGTCCGCTCTACGGTTGTTCCCATGGCCTCCCCTCGAGCATGATGATTGAGAAAACAAAGCAGCACCGTATGCGGTGATGCAAACTGGCTAGTCTCTAGGTGGTCTCGCACTTCGCAAGTTGAGGGGCAGATTTGCCACTCAAGGACTGTGTAAGGTACCTCTGTATGAATTTTAGAGGAGACAACAAGCTTCTCTGCAACCTAAGTCAGAGGTGAATATTCTTGGCCCTATTCCAGCTTTCCAAGAACCGGAAACTGTTTAAAACACGTTTTGGCAAGCTGATTTTTGATCAATCAATGAACAATGGCCGTTGGGTTGCGACAGCATAGGGAAGACCTGCGATCGGGAGAACAAGGGAAGACATAAATTTTCAAATTTATTACATGCGCAAGCACATGTGATAAGACATAAAAAAATCTAAAAATCAACAAACTGAACACAATGAATTCGAACACTCTAGAACTAGTTTACAAAACTAAACCAAGACTAAAACACCAATGGTTCCTGTTGCAGATACCGACCGACCACCGTTTTGAAGCCAAAAAAGCTAGCCGGCACTTGCAACTTCTTACTCAAGCTTAGATAGTCCAATCCCGCACGAATTGTAAAGGAATGCCGCCTTATTTGAGAACGAGGTCTGGGAAAGCTAAGTTTGAACCTTTGCCCTCGTGTATTCGAACGTATCAGCGTGAAAAGCTCAGATAATTTCAAACCAACGAGTCCATTTAGCATTTTAAAAATCATGATCAAATCATTTCTCCTCCTACGATTAGCAAGGGTGTCCAAGTGCAACCTTTTATTCCTAAGGTAACCCCTAGGTATTGCGCTGTAAGAGAATCCCATCGCTCTTAAGAAGACTTTCCTCGTAAAGCTATTTTGCACCCTTTCTATTTTTTCAATAAACTTGCGCTTATGCGGTGCAAAAACGCAGGTTCCGTACTCCACCATAGAACGTACATAAATTTTATATGCTTTGGTCAATAAATGCGGATCCTTAGACCGCAAAGACTTGAATAATAGAAACAGCCTTTGTTGCGCTTTGGCAGCAATGTGCCCACAATGTTCATCGAACGTGAGTTTTTTTATCAACTATGAATCCAAGGTCCTTGATTTTGTCGACGGCCTCGATTGGCCCATTATTGATTTTGTAAATGGCCTGCTGATTAGCGTGTCCCAGGTGCAAAACATTCGTTTTCACTACTGACAGAGGAAGGCCCCAATTTAGCGACCAGCGATAAATCATATCAATACCATTTTGTACTAACCTAACCCCGTCACCGACATGCTGGCCGTAGGTCTCCTCCGCCTCCACTCGATACGGGGGAAGTTCCTCAGTTGTTCCGAGGGAAGTTCCGCCGTCGTTCTCGGGAACATCTCCACCACTATTGGACTTGAGCAATCGGCCGTCGACACACACGTCGTACAACTGCAGTAGCCTCCTCGGCTCTGATCCATCAAGTGGTTGAGTCTGTAGGTGATCTCACGGCAGATTAGGTCCAGGAGTGGTCGTTGGAACGTGAGCCCAGCTCCCTTTCCATTGAATATAGGGGTTTCAGAACTATTGATGGGAAACCACTATTGACTGGTTCCAGTAGGTTTGTTGTCAGATCTACCGCCACCCTATGATTTATATCTAATAAAAGGATGCGTAGCGTGAGCAACGCAGACATTTTCAGTGCTCAATACTGTTGAGGAAGAACTTCCTGTGTATGGAAGAGAAGCGAATCTTGGAACAAGCTGTGCAAGATCTGAAGAAGGAAGTATCGAATCTAACAGTGAGTGGAGATAATGCTTATCTAGTCGAATTCAAATGAATAGAAATGCATACTCAGGATGAACTCGCATCCGTCCGACGCAGTTATGATCATCAGCTGTCGCAGATGACAGAACATGTGGCGGATTTGAATGGCAAACTTGCGGAGATGGAAAGGGAAAAAGCGGAATCACGTGGTCCAGTAACGCCACAGAGAAGCGGGGTAGGGATGATTTGAAGTTTTGCTTTGAAAAATGCTTTCACTGAGTGTACGTTGTTTTACAGTTGAAATCGCTGTTCTCGAAGTGATTGCCGGCGGGATCACACTGGTGCGACTGTATGCTGTGAGGCTATTAGACTAGTTGTTTTCCTGTGAGTTTTTACCCCAGGATGTGCTCAGAGATGTTGATTAAATCATGAAACCACTCGTCTAACACAATATATTAAAGAATTTGGGTTGATGAAAATCTGATGTTAATGTTTTGCAAGCTCCTTTGTATGTGAACGCACTTTATAGTTTTCTAATACATATCAACATCTCATAAGGGCTTCAATTACGCAGTAAGAGGTGCTTTTACCAATGCCCAGTATTAATTATGTTATGTACACATACTAGTTATTTATTCTGTCTAGATTCGTTGACTGCGTGTAGATGGTGCATACTGTGATACTTTTAGTACTTTCATTCCTGTTACTCTCTCATATAGTGACATAATATTATAATATATATGTATGTACATTGTCAGAAGTATCGATAACTTGCCTTTACAGATATGAAATACTTGTTATTTTATACATTGCTCATGTTTTTATTATGTGTAGCGAGCCGTAATGTCACTGCTCAAGGCCAACCAAGCCTTCCATCCCTCTGCGGGTCGGCGAATTGGTACCAGACTCGTGTGGGAAAGTGGAAACACTGGTGAGTTGAAAACCGGGTGCCTTCCCCACCCTTGTAAGACATTGTCTACTGCTTTCGAACCTGCCCAGACAGAAAAAAGCTCGACGCCCACTCTGATCCGCCCACTTTCAGAGAGACAAGCGGTAGGCGAGTGCTCGCCCTCCTAACACGAGAGCGTGCCTATCGCGGGGATAAGGGCGCTATGGTGCGAAGGTTGCTCTCAAAAAGAGGCTGTACTCCCAAGACGCTAGTTTCCAAGGGAGGCATAAGATGCGCTTCTGAGCCAGGACTCGGATGAATGCAATGCCATCGGTTCAATTACCCAAGTGTGCGGTACTTGGCCCCGCCTGGGCGCTGGCGGCCCCAGTTGGTGCTCGGTGCACTGGCCGAGTCGCGTGTTGGCGTGCGGCCGCGTCGAGTGTCAGTGTCCTGGCCGCGTCGCGCACCGATGCAACTGTATATTTTTCGAAAAAATAAACGAAGGGGCTTATCGCCCGGGCACAAATCAGCTACTCGCTCACAAGAGTCGCTACCGCGCCCGCGATAGCCAGTACCGCGGGCGACAAATATCGGATTTTGGGCTCTACGGCGACTATCACGCTGGCGACTATACATTGGATCCGAGGCAAAAAATTTCGGATCATCGGATTTCGGGCTGATCCGAAAAACGGTTTTTTTCGGTGAATCGGATCTCGGTTCGATTCGGATTTGGCGTTTTTTCGGTGAATCGGATTTCGGTTCGATTCGGATTTGGTCTTCTTTCGGTGATTCGGATTTCGGTTCGATTCTGATTTTCCCCTTTTTCGGTGATTCGGATTTCGGTTCGATTCGGATTTGGCGTTTTTTCGGTGAATCGGATTTCGATTCGATTCGGATTTGACGATTTTTCGGTGAATCGGATTTCGGTTCGATTCGGTTTGGCGTTTTTTCGGTGAATCGGATTTCGGTTCGGTTCGGATTTGGCGTTTTTTCGGTGATTCGGTTCGGTTCGGTTTTGGGGTTTTTTCGGTGATTCGGATTTCGGCTCGGTTCGGATTTGGCGTTTTTTCGGTGATTCGGATACCGAATCGTCAAAATTTCGAATCATTCGGACGGATATCCGAAATTATCCGAATCGGATCCAATGTATACTGGCGACGCCGGCTTTTCAGTGGGGCGTGGAGCGGGCTTTTATCTGTGCAAGTGGTGCCTCCGGACCGCTGCGTCTCCTTCGTGTCTTCTAGCGAGACGTGTTTCAGGCCGCCGAGACCACGAGGTAGCGGCAAAATCCCCCTGCGTCTTTGTGCGCCTTTCGGACGTCTGCTTCTTAGGTAGAACGGTTCAAGCCCAACTGATGACTTCAGGATTCATTTACCATTGGCGTCGGTCGTACACTGCTTGGGCAGGGAGCTAGAGCCCGACCGACGGCTCAACTGCGCTGGCGGTGACGATCTGCATGTGCAGGAGGCTCGGACTCGATTGCGCTGACGATAACGATTGCAGCCGCACGTACAATCACGCGACGAAGAGTTGGGGGGTTTTTAGAGTTCCATCGCGGCGCGGCGCGATTGTGCGATTCATATGCAAATCGACGAGCGGCGCGTTATCGATCGATGCCCACAGAAAACATCTCATCGCGCCGCGCTGCGATGGAACTCTAAAACAGGCCTAAAGGGGATCGATGCGCGTGGCTCTGGTTGTCTGGTATCCTCTGCGTCTCTGCTTCCTCTAGAACTTTTGAAGACCTTCATACATGGTGGAGACGGTTTATGGCCTTCCCGGCGCTCAAGCTGGAACAGATCTTTCCATTTTTTCACGTGCATTGAGAGCTGGACCGTAGGAAGTCTGGTATTTCTCTCAAATGCTCCCTTCCAACGTATTAGCCTGCATTTCTATTAGAATCTCCACCACGAGACTACTCATAGCATACGGAAATGGTATTTCGAAAAAACCAATGCAATGGAGCGCTTTTCTAGTGTTGTTTGCATTAGGGGTTACATCTAAGGGCAGCTTTTGGGACGGGAATCAGGAAAGGGGCGAATCCCGGTATCGCCCTGTGTATTTGTCCGGCGGAGCTCGTTTGAGAACGGTTTTCATGAATAGACTGCAAGCGACTGTTAGTGCATTTCACCATCCGAGCGTTGCTGAATGCTTCATTGAGAGAAGGCAGCACTGATGTTTATCTCACGGCGTTCAACACGTGAAACGATATGTTGCATTTCATATTATAACCATTCCCGCTCCAGATGGGGTTGATGAGCCTAAACAGCTAGGGGCGGGCACGGAAACCAGGGCCGTGAACGTGCACATGCATGAACGACTTATCCGCGAGGTAAGGGTAAATGTTAGGAACTTGGAATCTCTGCATCTCCTGTGCTCTATGCGACTGTTTCTATTCTCCGTGGAGAAGCGATACAGACGCATAGAGCGCAGGATTCGCAGAGATTCCGATTTACATTTACCGTTACCTCGCGAGTAAGTGGTTCATGCATGAGGGCCCAGAGAAATGAACGAACAATTAAATAGAAAAAAAAACAGATGAAATGAGTGATGAAACCATGGTCGGTGTAATTGAATTAGAAAGCCGCGACGCTTTGAGAGATCGAGTGACTTCGCTTCCGGCTTTCTCGGTTTTGTATGCCAGACTTGTTAGATCATTCCTTAAGGGAAAAATATTTTTGTCTTTACTCCTGTTAAAACGATGAATGGCATGCATTGCATGCTAGAATACAAAAAAAAACTACAGAGTGTAACGCACTAAGGAGGACCATTGATAGTACGGAGGCAGACGAATTCGAGCTGGAGGCCTTTGGAATGAACGAATCGGAATCGACCTTCATGGATATGACAAAGCCCATAATTCGTAGTGCTTCCGCAAGTTTGAAATTCCATAAACTATTAAACGGAGCAGCGGCTCTGCTGAGCGGGTGTACACTAAGAAGTGCACAGAAAATCATAGTATGTGTACTTGTCCTACTAGTACATGTCTGAGTAGGGCACCAAGTAGTAGGAAAACAGCCGACTAGTTGAAACAGATGCTGGCGAGTCTGGTATTAGGCATATATACCTGGTAGAGACGCTGTACTCTATAGCAACATGTTTGGCTGCTTAACTGTAAGTCTTTTTCTGTCCTGTCGAACCTCTGCGAATATTCGCCACTCCACCAGCCTTCCACATACAGTTCATCTACGCAATCGCGTTCAGTCCGCAAACTCAGAAAAATCAAAACAAGCTACTTGTAATATGAATGTAATTTGAATGTCTCAAGTAACTTAATTTATATTACATGTAACATACATTTATATTACATAAAACTTAAATTTATATTACATGTAAGTTACACTTATGTTACATGCAACTTGCACTTGTATTTTCACTATGGGTGGCCATCACGTGACGCAGGCGACACGCGACGCAGAGGGCGTGTCACAGACCACACACTGCGCAAAAAAAAATGCTGTGCTGGGCCTTCTCTGCTGGTCCGGCGTCAAGTACCTTAAACTTGGGTAACTCAACCAACAGCAGCGCCAGTCGTAAGCCTAACCCCGCGAGTGCGTCGTACATCAACCTTGGAAATATCTTCTTGGCCAATTTAAGTTACTTGCGACTTATATTGTGCCATTTAAGTTACATGTAACATATCGGAGGCGCACTGCACGCAGGTTCCTCTGAGAAACCGAAAACAAGTTACTTGTAACATATCTAAGCGGATGTAAGTTACTTGCGACTTATATTGTGCCAATTATATTACATGTAACATATCGGAGGCGCACTGCACGCAGTACCCTTACATGCCCTGAGATAAGTCGCAAGTAGATTACATCGGCTTAGACATCGACCATTACAGGCACCGGCTCAGACCATTACAAGCAACTTGTTTTCGGTCTTTTATGTGACAAGTAACTTGTTTTCATTTTTCTGAGAAGTGCACGTTGATTGCGAAAGCGTGTTGCGGCACGGTTTCAAGGATCCTAAGACAGGGATGTCGGATCACCCGGGCGGTTTTGGCGTTTTTTCGCGATCAGCGTGCACTTTGCGGACTGAACACGATTGCGTAGATGAACTGTGAATGTGGCAAATGTCTTGTTGATTAGCTGTTTCAGGCGTTCTGCCTCCTCGTCGCGACTGTCGAGAGTGGTCTGCGTAAGTTTTTATGGATGCAAAAACGTGGGTAACACCATAATTGTGTGATTTCGTTCAGTGTCGATATCTTCGGGAAAGTCTTCGGGAGACGTTCCAAGCCAACTCCATCCAAGTGCGGTTTATGAGCAGCTTCATGCCAAACTCAATCCTAATCTAGTTGGTGGTACTTTATTTACTCCACTTTATTTGTTGCCATAGTAGGTCTATTTGTAGAAATGGTCTAATGACCACGCAGAGTACGCATCGAGAAGCCTTGCCGGCCAGCTCGTTCACTGTACAAACGGCTGTGTCGAACACGCCAAGCTGAGGTTTGTGCGCTAATTTTGTACAGTATATTTTTGATCTAAACGCAGATCGATTAGGAAGTTCTATGATGATGACAAGAGGCCATTGGAGGAGAAAATAGAGGAATCTGCTGAAAAATTTGTGCAATCATTCGAAGAAAAGGTGTGTAGCAGTTACTGTGTTTCTTTGGGCCAAATTCCGGTCCGCAATCGCGTCTCCACACGCTTTGCGGCCGCACGCACTTGAGTCGATCGAGTTTCAGCGCAAAAGCCGATTCGATCTGGCTTTTTTTGTACAGTTTTCCCCAAAATTTTTTCTAGTTTCTAGTTTCCGAAACCCGCCTAGAGTCAACAGATCGGCGGCTGTTCCGACTCGGGAGCGTGCGGCCGTGAAGCGTGTCGAGACGCGATTGCGGACCGGAATTTGGCCCAGAGAAGCACAGTACTTAGATGATTTGGAGACGTCGAGCATGACAAATATATCCGAAACGTCAGATAAAAGAAATGCCTCAAGGAGAATACGGATGCAGCACCAGGCGCGCAGACAGAAATGGCGTGTTTTTCTTGAAGACCATGTGTGTCTACAGGTACTGCAATCTTCTAGGTTTACTCTGAATGCTTACTGTGTATGCGTACACAGTTCTTATGGCTTGTATTAGGTTGAAGTTCGCCTAGCTGCAATTCATCCTTTATATTTCAGCCAGAAGCCTTGAATGCTCATCGTTCACTTTGCCATCAACATCATCTTAAATTAATATCTGTTCTGCCGGCCTACATCTTCAGTCGTAATAATACAATGTTGGGTCAAATAAAACTTTAGTAAGGCTTGGTTCTTTAATGTTGGCTCTAGATTTTTATTGCTGCCGAGATGTCGTACGTTCGTGCCGTGGCAGTGTGGAGGAAAGAAGATCGCCTCCGTGCAAACCGACGTCAACCCCTCCGAGAAGAGGGTTTTTGTCATGGGAGAGGTGCTGGTCGGCCGCAGCTCTCCTGAGGATTTTATTACAAAGGGCCGGCGTCGAGAGGAATCCAGGTCCAGCACGGAAATATCCATGTGCCACCTGCGGCGAGGATGTTACCTGGCATAAAACAAGTGTCCAGTGCTTCGGATGCCAAAGGTGGGTGCACTTCTCCTGTTCGGGCCTCAGTTCTGTGAGGCATCATGACTCATCCTTTCGTTGTGTTCTATGCTCTGCCCCAACAACTCTGATTCCTCAATTACCAACCGCCCCTCTCCATTGTTCACATTAATCTCAACGGCCTTCGCAACAAGTTATCTGAACTCTCTCTATTCGCACGTTCTCATCACCCGGATGTTATCATGGTTCAAGAAACCAAGCTCTCTCCATCTACCACTTATCCCCAACCTAACATTCCGGGCTACACCGCCTATCACATGCCAAGGACAGCTCTTGGGGGCGGAGTGTCTACTTTCGTTCAATCTGCCTTACCTTCTCACATTATCCCTAATACTCCTAAGGACGGTACTCTCGAGTACATTCCTGTCCACCTCCCCCTCAAAACCCCTTTATCTCTATTTAACATATATATTCCTCCTATATCATCTTGTCCCCCCTCTTATAATCCTATTCCCCTCCTTAAGCAGTTGTACGACTGCTCACTCTGCCCTTCAGCTGTCTTTGCGGGTGACTTCAATGCTCACACGTTCTGTTCCGCTCTTGATTCTGACGCCAGAGGAAGATGTCGAAGAATGGGCTGAGGAGTGTGACCTGGTTATCCTCAATGATGACCAGCCCACTCGTCTCCTGCCAACGGCCGACCGTCTAGCCCAGACATCTCTCTTGTCTCATCCAATCTCTCTAATGCTTGCACGTGGTCCACATCCACAACTCTCTCCAGTGATCACATTCCCGTCTTTGTCTATATTGATCTCTCTGACTCTCTTGCCCCTTACTCTGGTTTTCGTCATCGTACTTATCTTAATTTAGGCCTAGCAGACTGGACCCTGTTCAGAGATGTTGCACTTCGCCATGCGGTCGACTACCCATGGAATGGTGATGTTCATCAGAAAGAGCGCCATCTAACAAGTGCCATCCGCAAGGCCATGAAAGCTACAATTCCTGAGGGTCGTGTCAAGACCTTTTTCCAAATGTCAGCAGGGAAATACTGCAGAAGATAAGAACCAGAGATGAGAAGAGAGCCGCAGACCATCTAGACCCGGACATAGCTGTGCTGGATAACGAGATCAAGCAGGATCTGGATAAGAACAAGAAGGAATGCTGGGAGAAGTTCACTGAAAAGCTGAATTTTAAGGCTGACGGAACTACGACGTGGAAAGTGTTGAGGAAAATTTCCGGCAAGTCCGCTCCTCGATGAGCTCCGCTATTGAGTTCGAGGAGAACGTCTTCAAATCAGGGAAAGCGGCTGCTTATGCGCTCGGCAAGAACTTCTTCATCACACGTGCCAAGCGAGGCGTGCAGAACAGAGTCACGGTTAGAGAACTGAGCCGGTTGCCGCTCATGAACGCTTCTGAGGCCTTTACTCTTACGCAAGTAGAGAAGGCTATCAAAGAAATGCGGAATTCGAAGGCTATCGGACCTGACGGTATCTCCCCAGCCATCCTGAAGAAGCTTCCCACGGAACTTCTACCGATGCTTGCAGATATCATTAACACTTCTTTCCGGACCTGCACTCTACCCCAAGCTTGGAAGACAGCCAATGTGATACCGTTGCCAAAGCCAGGCAAGTCCCAAAGCACGGCAAAGGGCTTTCGACCAATAAGCCTGTTATCGCCCGTCGCTAAATTAGCTGAAAAGTTGATCGTGACGGACCTGGCTGATCAAAATGAGCGACAGCAGCATCAGCATGGGTTCAGGAAACTTCACTCCACTACTACAGCTCTATTAGAGATCGTGAGCTTTGCGGTTGATGGGTTCAACATGAGAAAGCCCCTGAGAACGGTGGCCGTCGCCCTCGACCTGAGCAAAGCGTTTGACTCTGTTAACTTGGGACTGCTGTCCGAGAAACTGCTCAAGTCGTCGCTACCATCATGGCAGAAGCGATGGATTGCAGCGTTCACTAAAGGCCGCCGTGCTAAGGTTCTGTTCCAGAATCATGTATCCGATAGCATTCCAATAGCAGCCGGTGTTCCGCAAGGCGGAGTGTTGTCCCCTGCCCTATTCAGCCTGTATCTTGAGGACATTCCCGAGCCTCCCAATGATGTAAGGATTGTTATGTATGCCGACGACATCACCATCATGTGCCAGGATCGTGACCTGCAGATAGCCGCTAACAAGATCAGCGCCTATCTCGTCGAGTTGAAGCTCTTCCTCGATAAAATGATGCTCACAGTCTCTGCCGCAAAATCCTCTGTTTCAGTGTTCACAACGAACACCAAGGAACACAGTGCCCATCCAGATGTCAAATGGGATGGTGACCTGTTGCCAGCAGCAAAATTCCCCAAGCTGCTTGGCCTTATTCTTGATCCTCACTGAAGTTCCACAAAAACGCGGAACAGAAACAAACAGTCGTCAAGGCTAGACTTAATATCTTGAGAGCTCTCGGAGGAACATCATGGGGAAGCAACCGAGAGACTATATTGAGAACCTACAGAGCAATACTTCAGCCGGCTCTGGAATATGCGGCACCAGTGTGGCAGCACCTGGTGTCTGACAGCTCCTGGAATAAGCTGCAGCGTGTACAGAATGCTGCGCTTAGAATTGCTACCGGTTGTGCAAGGAGCTCCCGGTGGAGCATCTTCACGCGGAGGCCTGCATCTTGCCGGTCAAGGAGCATTGTGAACTCCAGGCACAGCAGATGTATATTAATGTTCTGAGGCAGCCGAATCATCCGTCAAAGAGAATCATGAAGCCCATAAGAGAGAGGTCGATTAGGACGCCGTTCGCCGATGCTCCTCGTAAAGTTGATGTACAGAGATGGGCCGACTCCAACATGGAAAGGCTTCGTCTTCTGCGTGAGGAGCACACGCAATTTGTTCGAGGATATCTAGCAAAGGCGGCTGTGAACCCTATCTTGGGAACGGTGCCGCCTCGGGTTTGCGAGTCCGAGTCTCAACTCGGCAGACGAGCCAGATGTGCTCTTGCATCGCTGCGCTGTGGTCACTCTATTCTGCTCATGTCTTACGTCAACAAGATCGACAGCAGCCGACCAGACGCATGCCCGGACTGTGGTGCTCCCGGACACGACACGGCGCACTTGTTCATGTGCCCGAAGAGACCTACCTCCTTAACAACAATGGACCTTTGGACGAATCCTGTGAAGGCCGCCCAGTTCCTCAACCTATGACAAAAACCACTTTGAGGCTGCAGAAGAAGAAGAAGAAGATTTTTATTCTTAATATCATGACATGCACTGTTCTGCGCGCTTGACAACAAAGAAAAACAGTGATACTTCTCGTTCCCCATTGAAAGTTGGCGCAAACTCGGTGCGCCTACGTTATAGCATATATCACCGAATTTGCGCCAACCTTCAATAGGGAACACGAAGTATCACTGGGATACATGTCGACTGTACACTGCTCCGACTGAAATAGTCGCGATTGACTTTTCAAACATGTTCGATTCGGATAGGCGAATGTTCAGAGAAGTAAAGTCGAGTATTCGAATCGAATTTCGACTATGTACAGGCCATAAAACGGCCAAAGTCTCACCGTCGACTGCGTACCACGTGCTGCGCGACCGCACGCGCGTCGGAAGCAGACGAGTTTTGGCCGCCGCGCGACAAGTTCCGGCCGCCGCGCGACGTTTCGGCCTCCGCGCGGCGGCCGAAACTCGTCGAGCGGCGGCCAAAACTCGTCTGCTTCCGACGCGCGTGCGGGCGCGCAGCGCGTGGGACGCAGTCGACGGTAAGACTTTGGCCGTTTTATGGCCTGTATATCTGAAAACCATTGCTGGAGAAGTCGAATTCTAGCATTGAACTTGGCAGAAGCCTGTTCCAAGCCACACAAATTTTCCCAATTCAAACATTCGCGATAGACATACGAGTTTGTTCAAAATCGATTCAGCCGATAGTCGAATATTTGAAGAATTCAAATTTTGAACATATTTGCTTTTCGGGAAGTCAAAAATTGCACCTACGAATATATTCAAAAATTGGAGAGTCGAAAAAATGGAATTTCTGAGCATAACTGAAGATAGAATGTCTAGGGAAATCGAAACATGGCCCATGTCAAAAATCGATTCTATCCAAAAGAAAACCAAGGAGCAATGTGTAATGTCGTTCTCTGGGCCACATTCCGGTCCGCATTTGCGGACTACGGCTATTACATTATGTGACACGTGTTAATCGTGCTGGGACCACTTGTTACCGACACGATTCACCCTTCTAGTACGATTATCACGTGCTGCATGGTGCAACAGCCGTAGTCAGCAATTGCGGACCGGAATGTGGCCCAGAGAAGGATAGTACTGTGCTTATCTGGGTCAAATTCCGGTCCGCAATTGCGTCTCGACACGCTTTGCGGCCGCACTCGCTCGAGTGAATTGAGTTTCCAGCTCCAAAGCCGACTCGATGTGGCTTTTTTGTACAATTTTCTCCAATTTTTCTTAGTTTCCAGTTTCGGAAACCCACCTAGAGTCAGCAGATCGGCGGCTGCGGCGCTGGAAGCTGTTCTGACTCGGGCGCGTGCGGCCGCAAAGCGTGTCGAGACGCAATTTCGGACCGGAATTCGGCCCAGAGAACGATAGTATGTACTTGTTAGATGTAATAAGTACATCAAGGAACGTATTGATGATTGGTTTACTTGAATTTTTTAAAATAGCGAGTTTTTGGAAGGAATTTTTTCTAATTTTTGACCGTTAGTCGTTCAACAATTTCTCTGAAAGAAAACTCTAGTCGTTATCCTTTTCGGAGGATTAATTTACCCTCAGCTACATATAATTCGCGATTTCTAAGTCTGGCATTGTAATCGATCTCTCGGGTTAGCAGCCGACTGCAGCAATCTGGTCGATCAGTTCTATGGCCAGATCATTTGTCACCTACCCTGCAAGTCTTCAGGTCTAGACTGCTCCAGCTCACACTCAGGCTCTTCTTTGAGTCAAGTCAAACTTTTCATTTCCAAAGTGAGTATAAAGTGAGTTGGATCTAGTCAAATTCTAATAGCCGTAGGAGAATTGAACCTGTCCAAGTTGCTGCGGCCCTCCATGTCTGACAATGATCTCATCGATACATGTCTGGTGCCTACCGCGACTTGGACATATTCTCTCGGTGGTCAGCCGTGTATGGAGCTGCTGCTGCTGCTGCTCTTCTTCTCGGCTGGTCTCGGCTTCAATTTTTTTCGCATCAATCCAGTTCCCGTTTTTTGGCCTTCCAGTTCATATGATCCATTTTCTGCTCTCGGAGTTAATTTGTCTACGTTTCCCATTTTCCATTTCCGGATTAAAATCTTCCGCACATCTCCCTTGTGTGTAGTTATTAAATTCTGTCCGAATGAGATTGTCCGCCCACGCGGTCGGTCTGCTCGTCAAGCGGTCGTCCGAAAGGCATTTCTTGGACAAGCCTTTCCACGGATGCAAGGAGTCGACTGTTTTATTATCCATTATTCATCTAAAGTTCATGGTAATCGTTTTAAACGCTCGAAAAATGCGTTCGCGGCGGTAGCTCGACGCGCACGCCGGCCGCGTGGGCGTGCAGTTTCATTTGGACACACTTTGCTCATATTATGAAATCGGTGACCACTTGTATTTCTGATATTCAGACCCAATTGGGTGTAATTTCTATTCACGAGACGATCTCTTATGAAGATGGACCCGGATTGTTTAATCGGATTCATCCAAAGCCCAATCTGGCGTTAGGTTCAGTGTTCACGACAATAAGACCGTATCGCATGTAGTTTTCAATGTTTTCGCTCAGGTCAGTTCACGAAGTAGAAAAAAATACAGCGGGAAGTCCGTGCAAAACTTGAACTTTTGAAGAAAAAACTGTTAAAAAACTCCTTAACATTTCCAATTACGCCTGCTTCGTGTGTTTGATGCATTTCAGAAATTCGAACTTCTCGGGTTCTGTTCTTATGGGATCGAATATCCGGTCCGCGATTGCGGATAACTGGATCCAAGATGTTCAACCTACGCGTGGTGGATCTGTGGAGTCGACGTTATGGAGACTCATCAAACGGACATCAATCATTACATGTGGAGTTTTTTCTTATTGGGAGCGTAGTTGGCTGGCTGCTACAATCCTCTGTATTCTACTTCTACGAGCTGGCGTCGAGAGGAATCCGGGACCGCGCAGCAAGACACCGCGATATCCCTGCTGTCACTGCGGACTATCCGCTCAACATGCAAGCATTCAATGTGGTGGTTGCCTTAGCTGGGTGCACCTCAAATGTTCGGGATTGTTAAGCTATGATGACTACACTCATGCTTACTGTTGTATGTCTTGCTCTGTAAATCCTCCTAGGGTTCCTCAACATAGTCTTTGCATTTATCAACTTAATATCAATGGCCTGTAGGGGGTGTGTATACAAGTCTGTTGGTACCTGCTCGTTGGTGCCCCTGCTTCTACTGAACCCAGCAGACGTTTGAGTGTACACAGGGAACGTTCGAGCGATATAGCGTGCACAACTATATCGCGAAAGTATCCCGCACATTGCATAAAGGTGTCGCCGTCCGGCACACTAAGGCCTCTGGTCCATAACACCTTAGGATCCGTACCTAGGGAGTTCATGGAGTCTTTGGTCACAAGCCACAATTTCGCCACCCTGAACTGTCGATCGCTGTCGAGTGATATCCAAAAAACTGCGCTATCCAGACTTCTGAGCTATTTCCGTGCACCGTTTGCTGCTTTGCAGGAAACCCGCCTCAAGGATAGACCCGTCATCAGCGTCGGAGAGTACACCATCTACTGCGGTAACGCTGACGATAGGAGAGTAGGAGGCTGTGCAATAGCTGTAAGGAAGGATTTCAATGGTATGGTCAAGGAGTTCGGCTCAACGTCGTGTCGGAATGCATTCGTACGACTGCGGGATCACAGAGGATTCAATCTGTGGATAGTGAGTGCTCATGCGCCCACTGAAACCGCCGAAGACAATTCGAAGGATGCGTTTTATGAGGAACTCAATACGTTGCTGGCCAGGATACCTTGTCAACATGCTGTTGTCGTGGGGATTGACGCAAATGCGAAGATGGGACTTGATCAGGAATCCGAAGTACTCGGTAAACGGTTCTACCCAGTGGAGCAAACATCGGACAATGGCTACCGCCTTGTCGACTTTTGTGAACGCAGTGGTCTGATTATTGCATCGACATTCAAGAGGAATCATCGCCGCCATCAGCTTACGTGGCAGGGACCAACCCGGCTATTTCCAGAAGAGCAGCGGAAGCGGAAGATGACAACTTTGAAACTACAGCTTGACTATGTCCTGACGAGGAATATTCCAGTATCGGACATTCGAAGATCTAGAGCTGTGTGGGATGTCGCATTCGATTCGGATCACCGTCCTGTTCTGTTGAACTTCACTGCGAGGATTCATAAGAGGAAGCGAGGGGCTCAGCCTCTCCAGAGGATTGACATGACAAGTCTCAGAGATGAAGAGTGCAGAAGGAATTTCCGACAACGCGTTTCTATTCACATCGGAGTACGGACTAAGAAGAAACTTTGCGACGCGGATTCTTTTGTCAAATGCATCCAGTACGCTTCGAAAGAGGCACTCCCGGTTGTACAGCCTAAGAAGAAGTTCGCCTACGTCTCAGAAGAAACAACATCTACCTACAACAGAGTATGTGCCCTCCGAACTGCAGGAAACTTCGTGGAGGAGAAGCGTCTGAGGAGGAAGTTGCGTCGGCAGCTTCAAAGTGACCGCGAACGAGTGGACGTGTAGAGCTAAGGAGTTCGAGAAGGCTGGGGAGGAGGAGAAGAAGCCGAAGAAAGCCTACACGTTGCTGCGACAGTATAGCGGGAAGATGAAGAGATGTTCTCCTGTCTTGAACACTACCAATGGAGTTGCAGTTGGTGATGCGACGCTGCCAATATGGAAGGATTACTTCAGTTCACTACTGAATCGTCCAGCGCCATCAGTACCTGAGCTCCCGCATGTTCAGAGAGCACATTACGATGTCAGTGAGGAACCGCCGACTGAGTCTGAAGTTTTGGATTGTGTCCGGAAAATGAAGAATGGAAAGGCAGGTGGAGATGACAACATCACTGCTGAAATGCTGAAAGCTCTTCCTCCGTCTGGGATTCGTGAAATGACCAGCACCATCCGTGCCATATGGATGAGCGAAAGGATACCCGATTCGTGGAGACATGCGATCATCGTACCTCTTCACAAGAAGCTATCCGTCACGGATCCTAAGAACTACAGAGGAATCTCTCTACTTCGTGTCATGTACAAGGTTTTAGAACGTATCATTCTCGAGCGACTTATCAAACATCGTGAAGGAACGACCAGAGATGAGCAAGCCGGTTTTCGACCTGGAAGATCGACCATCGACCAAGTGTTCGTCGTGAGAAGAGTAATTGAATCGTGGCAGCGGTTTTCGAAGCCAATACAGCTTGCTTTTTTGGACTTTGAAGCCGCGTTCGACTCTCCTCATCGTGATCGATTGCTCAATGCTCTGCGAGCAGATGGAGTCCCGGAAAAGTATGTTCGGTTAATCGAGAACATGAACAAAGGAACAACAGCAGCAGTTCGTACACCTGTCGGATTTACGTCAGCTTTCGAGGTGAAAACAGGAGTAAGGCAAGGAGCCGTTGCAGGACCTTTTCTTTTCAACTTCGCCGTTGATGACATCATGCGTAGAGTTGCAGAACAGTTTCCTGCGGATGTGATCCTAACACCATCAGGACGCTCCCTTGTCGACCTGGAGTACGCCGACGACATTGTGTTATTCGCTGAAAACAACGCAAAACTGCAAAGGATTGTGAACCTCGTTTCGAAGTATGCCGCAGCCTATGGACTTCGTCTTCGTCCCGACAAATGCAAGCAGATGTGGGTCTCTCAGAGGCCTTCAACTGGAGTTTGTGTGGACGGACAACGTATCGAACTGGTGGACGATTTCTGTTATTTGGGCTGTTTGCTGAAGAACGATGGTAGTTATGCAGCGGATATTCGACAACGATGTGCGAAAGCTACGTTCGCATTCAATTCTCTAACCAAGTGTTTGTGGTCTACCACCATCGCGAAGGAAGTCAAGTTGCGCGTCTACCTATCCGCTATTCGCCCTATCATGATGTACGGATCGGATACGTGGGCAGCACCGAAAACGCAGATGGAAAGGTTGGATTGCACGGAGAGGAAGCTTTTTAGGCGTTTGCTTGGATATTTCTGGCCGCGTGTATGCCATAACGAAGACCTTTACAAGGAAATCGACGCAGTACATCAACGCTTGACACGAGGGAGGTGCCAGCATCTCCTAACGCCATCTCAAGCAGCAATGGAAAGTCGACTTCGACTGCTCGGGCATATACTAAGAAGAACGCCGGATCGTCTCGTACAACACGCTTTAAAAATGCTTCCAAATCCTGTCTGGAAACGGCCACCTGGGCGTAGGCGAAAGTTCTGGACGGATGTGGTTAAAGAGGATTTAAAGTCACTCGGCATCGAAAGACAGTTCAGGCGCGATGTTTCGTTTCGCAGGAAATGGAATAGTGACAGCTGGATGGAATGTGTTCAAATTGTGGCTGAAGACCGTGAAAAATGGACACGGCTGACTACTAGAACGGCACACCTCGGTGAAGATGCGGAATGACCGCGTCAGGCGAAAGCCAACCGATTAAGTCAAGTAAGTAAGTCATCAATGGCCTACGTGCCAAAATTGCTGAACTTACAGTGTACATAGATCGCACTCAACCTGATGTCATTCTCCTGCAGGAGACCAAGCTTAGCCCATCTTCCCCCTCCCTTCCCCGTCTCCCTGGTTATTTGTCTTATCATGTTCCACGTACGTCTCACGGTGGTGGTGTTTCAACATTTGTAAAATCTTTATCCCTTCTCACCTAATTAATCTACCCACTGATGATGTTGTAGAATGTCTGGGTGTTCATATTGTATTACAAAGTGGCCCCCTTGATATTGTCAACGTCTACATACCCCCATCCACGTCCTGTCCTAACGCGTTTGACCCCTCAAATTACTTACATGCTGTTCATACTGCCTTGTCATCTAGTTCGGTTGTAATAGCTGGTGATTTCAATGCTCATTCTCCCTCGTGTTTCTCTCCTCTAGAGCCTGACAATAGAGGTGAGCTCATTGAATTATTCGCTGATGATTGTGATCTTGTGCCTATCAATGAGGATTCTCCCACTCGTCTTCCGGCAGTGGGTAGGCCTTCCTCACCCGATATCACCTTTGTGTCATCCTCGCTAGCTATCTCCTGTAACTGGTCTACCGATGTGGTCCTGGCCAGTGATCATGTTCCCATAATTACGTCATTGGATTTGTCACTCAATAGCTTGCTAGCTCCGTTCTCTGGCTCTCGTTGTAAGTCTTATTCCAATTATCGTGAGGCTAACTGGGACCTATTCAAAGAGGTGTTGCTCAGCCAGGCGGCCGACTACCCGAGGAACGGAACAGTCTGCGACAAGGAGAAGTTTATCGTCAAAGCCATCGAACGTTCCTCCAAAGCAGCTATTCTCACTGGACGTGTAAGGACTTTTCACCCAAACGTTCCCAGTGAAGTCCTCGACCTGACCACGATGAGAGACGACAAGCGAAGATCGGATCCCAATGATCTTGCGGTACTGCAGCTGTCGGACAACATCACCTAGCTGCTAAATCAACACAAGCAGCAGCGCTGGAAAGAGCTAACCGAGTCGATTGATTTTGCCGCGGATGCCAGAAAAGCTTGGACAACACTGGAACGAATTCTGGCAAAAAGATGAGCACGGATCGTAATATGCTCGAGTTTCCGTCTGGAAGATTCGAGCACGGATACAAGGCAGCTTGTCTGCTCGGCAAACTTTTCACATCGGCCTCATCGCCTCGTGATATGCAAAACAGACGAACAATGCGAGCAATCAGGAAGCTCAACCGGCTGGATGTCCCTGCTAATTTTCCCTCCGCCATTGACAAGATCATCAAATTGATGAAAAATTCGCGTGCAGAGGGACCCGACGGAATATCGGCTGTTCATCTCAAGCATCTTCCTGATCCTTATTATGAATTGCTCTCTGATCTCATTTATTCGTCATTCAGTTCTGGTGTTATTCCGGCGTGCTGGAAACAAGCTGTCGTCATTCCCATCGCCAAACCTGGCAAGCCACTGGACAAGGCTGCCTCCCACCGCCCCATCTCCCTCCTTTCCCACCTAGCCAAGCTTGCGGAAAAGGTCAATCCGCTCCTCCAGAACGCCTTACAGCACAACACTCATCAGCATGGTTTCAAAAAGGAGCATTCCACCATCACTGCCCTGACATCAATCACCGAGCATATCATCGCTGGATTTAATCGCAAGACCCCGGCTGGTAGAAGCCTCGTCGTTGCTATTGATCTCTCGGCTGCATTCGACAGCGTCAGAATCCCGCTCCTATCGAAATCCATACTGGAATCCAATATGCCCAGTTGGTCTAAAAGATGGATTAATAGCTTTGTGAAGAACCGGTCCATTCGTGTCAAGTTCGACGGACATCTATCGTCTTCGGTCCCATTGAAAGCCGGTGTCCCGCAAGGCGGGGTGTTGTCCCCTCGCCTGTTCTCGCTATTTCTGTCTGATATTCCTGAGCCACCAACTGGCATTCATCTGTGCCTGTACGCTGATGACATCACTATCGTTTGCACGGACTCTGTCGCGACACCTGCGACGATTTTGAAAGTTTCGAATTAGCGCCTCCTCGACAGGCCGCCCGGGACTGCATGCATACCGTAATGCTACGAGAACACCCGGAAAGGGCCAATTTCGAAGGGCCATTCCTACATTCGACGCACCCGACGGACGGCAGCCCTCATTTTCCTGCCACCTTTTATTAGCCTAATAAATAGTTCATTCTGTTTGATGTCTAATCAACATTCCTAACTCTTCTATAACCATATATTAACAACCGCTGGTGCAACATGGTGCATCGGCCAAATGGCTGAATTCTTATTGGACTAATTCTACTATTCTACTATTCACTGGACTTCACTTATTCTACCTGTCACATTAATCGCCATTTTCATTCACATAATCACTTAACCTTACTATCATCCTTCTCATCACTAAACCTAATGTGACTAGTGGCTCATAACACAACTTTTGCATAATCCCTTAAATGATGTTTTCTCTGTTTCTCACGTTTCGTGCCCTAATATGTGCTGTGGTGCGCTATTCTGATAGCTAGCTCGTGGCAGGAGCAACAACATTGGAGTGGCGCACCTCCATGGGCAGTGCATATTGGGGTATCGATCAGTCAGTCTGACCCAATGAGCGTTCGCCGGCGATTGGGCGTTTTCTCGTGAGACAGGATCCGACAGCCGGGGAGGCCCGGAGCCATGGATGCGGCCGGGGAGGCCCGGGGACGTAGAGGCCTGGTAATGGGGGCGCCGTTCGTAGCAGGGCTACCCTCGCCGGAGAATGCGAACAGCTCAGACTGGCTAAATCACGAGAGAAGCAGAGAAAACACCAAATCAAAAAAAAAATCATAAATTTTAGTCATTTAACTCATTAATATCATCATAAAACTCACAACTCAATAAATTTCACACATTTCACACGTTTTGATTGGACTTGACCTACTCATTCAATCTCATAGCATATTACTAATTCCTTTCTAATCCTCGTTTCACATTCTTAACTGTCCTAACTAATTAATAACAATCTTAAATTCTGCCGCTAACTAATATTCGGTAGTGCGCTCGAATTTCTCACTTGTCACGCCTCAATTGATCAATGATCATTCCTCCTGACACCAATCCTAGCACCTTTTAGACACTTAAACTTGGGATCTGAACAGTACCACCTCCTGTTCGTCGAAATATGGCCACAGTTAGAGTTGCAAACGCAAATTACGATTTGCCTTCGCAAGTTAGAAGAGTTCGTCGATAATATAGATCCTAATACGGTCCTTTCCCAACAATTTCTGCAATCGCACCAACCAGGTGAACGCCTAAAAGCCCTTGTCGAACGAAAGGGAACACTTGTTGAAGTTAAAACTCAAACGGAGCCTCTTTTTGGAGAATGCGAAAAACAAACTGGAAGTAGCTTTCAATCTGGCAAGAAACTCAAAGGCGACTGATCCCGATAGCATGCTGGACGAGTTCGACAAACATTGGGAGCAAAACAAGGGTGAAGAAGTGGTGCAGAAAGCAGAAGAATTTGTGATCAGACTGACCGCACATCTGCGAAGGATCGAAGTATTGGAATCGGAATCACTGCGAGAAATTAGTGAGACGCCTAGTCAACCATCAGCCCAGATTACTAATTATCGCCATGATAACTCTACTTCGGCACACATTTCATTTTCTCCTATGACGCCTCGTGTCGCTCGCCCTCCAAATTTCTCAGGCACGCCTGAATTTAGAACTAACGAGTTAGCAGTTACGCCTGCAGTAGAGGAAATTTCCAATGTTCTCCCAGGGCAATTACAAAAATTAGAAGTGGAACCCTACTTCGGTGATATTGGGTCATTCAGTGAGTTCTGGAGCACTTTTGACACGCTCATTCATTCCAATCCAAATATTCCGATCTCCGCCAAATTCAGCTATTTGAAGCTTGCTTTGAAAGGAAACGCCTCTCACGTGATCCAACGCATCCATAATACTAAGGAGAATTATGAGCTCGCAATAGAACTGCTGCATAAACGCTTCAATAGACCTCAGTGCGCTAGAAACTCCATATACCAGCAACTCAAAGACTTGACGCCCGCCTCCACTACGCCTACTTCACAGAGAAATACCTTGTGCCAAATCCAGTCACTACTAGCCCAGTTGGCAAGATACGAAGATAATAGTACGGCTACCGCTACTCTACGCATTGTTCTTGAGAAATTCCCAGAACGGACTAAGCATGAAGTAGCTAGGAGAGAACACGCCTCAGGAACAATTTGGACTCTGGAGCAATTATTAGCAGGTCTCGACGCTGTAATTGAAGAGTTTGAAGCAATAGAAACATACCAAGCGCCTGCATCAGCTCTTCGCTCAGAATATCCTGTGAATTCCGCTACCGTTTCTCGCTCTCGTTCTCATTCTCCGCCTAATTGGGACCCAACCATCTGCTGTTTCTGTCGCTCACGGAATCACCCTCATTCAGATGCACACGTCATGTTTCTCCACGCGACCGTCGACGCATTGCCCGTATGTATAAACTTTGCTGGAAGTGCTTCCAACAAGGACACAACAGCAGTGTATGCGTTTTTCCTGCGTGTAAAGTTTGCGGCTTCGATCATAGTATCTTGCTGTGTGATAGGAAGGAGAAACCGCATTCGTCCAACCAGCTTCATTCAAGTGAAAGCTCCCGCAAGTACGGACATCGCGGACGTTCACCAACGCGTGCGTCTAGTCGCAGCGATACGCGTAAAGATTCATCGCGGGATAGCTATAAGGGATCAAGAAGTCTCTCAAGAGATAGTCAACATCATAGATCTTTTCAATCACACAGGCAAATTTCTCCTGACCAACAGAGATCAGTTTCCTTTTTCCGAGTCGCAAATCGTCATCAAAATCAAATTCTTCGCATCGATCGGATTCACAAGGCCGCTCGAGAACAGTTGCTTCAAATATTGCGCACATTCTAGAGTCTAGCAGTGATTCTGAAGAGGATTTCCAGTATGGTTTTGGTTGTTTTGCAGCAAATTTTGAAACGCCTGCTGATCACTCATCAACTCTTTCCATATCGGATTCCACGCCTATCTCTAAACTCATGATTGTGGACGCTCAAGTTTTCAATTGTGCCCGGCAGTCATACGAAGTCATCACAATTATACTTGATTCTGGCTCTCAGCCAAGTTTTATTACCACATCCGCGGCCCGTCGCTTGGGTCTGGCTGTCAATAATCATCAGGATATTACTCTGGTTACGCTAGGAGGTCACGTGTCCACAGAACCATCCGGTTGCGTTGAAGCTAAATTTATGGACAATGTAGGCAAAGAGTTTTCTATTTCGCTTTTTGTCAAAGACACCTTGACCACGCCTCAGCGAACAGCAAAAATTGATATTGATGATAGGAAACTCCTTTCTCGCCTTGGCATTAATGAGACTGCGATAAGTAAGGACCCGAAACGCGTAACGCCGGATATTCTTATAGGAATGGATCATTATTGAGTATACTTACTAAAGCGCCTCCTGTGTTTTTACCTTCTGGTCTTGTGCTAAGCTACTCAAGATTTGGACCAGTCATATCTGGGAGGGAATTTTTCGCATCAAATCATTCCATGGATGTTACGGAACAAAAAGCAGACCAGAAATTGAACGATATAGCCAACAAGCTTTGGTCACTCGAAGTTATAGGAATTACGGACGATCCTGATCCGAAATTTGACGCCTACGAAAACGAACGGATCATCAAGGAGTTCTATGAAACAGCTCAAGTGATTGATGGATACCTGCACGTACGTTTTCCATGGAAAAGCTCCCACCCGCCATTAGCTGATAACAGAAGGATAGCTTATAAACGCCTAGAAAGTCAATATAAAGCTCTTAGTGATCGACCGCACCTTCTATCCGCATACGCCAAAATATTCAATGATCAACTTTCGTCAGGAATTATAGAGGAAGTACCCGGAGGCGAACCTACTAGTGGACGATGCTATTACCTACCGCATCAAGCAGTCATTAAAGAAAGTGCAACCTCACCGGTTCGAGTTGTGTTCGATGCATCCTCGCATGGTAAGGGTCTACCCAGCTTGAATGATTGCTTGCATCAAGGACCCACCATATTGCCAAGCCTTGTGGGAATTCTCCTGCGCATGCGTACTTTCCGCCTTTTGCTGATATCTGATGTCGAAAAGGCATTTCATCAAGTACGCCTCCATGAAAGTCAACGAGATGTAACTCGCTTCATATGGGTGAAAGAGGTTGCGGAACCACCTAATTCCGATAATCTTCATATATTTCGCTTCACTCGCGTTCCTTTCGGAATTAACGCCTCACCGTTCCTTCTCGCTATCTCTATCCTTTACTATCTCAAGAGATCACCGAATGATCCCTTGCATCGTGAGATTCAAAGGAATATCTACGTGGATAACGTATTATTAGGAGCGGGTGACGCCTCGGAAGCAATCAATCGATACGAAAACTCTAAATCGATTTTCGCCTCAATGCATATGAACTTGAGAGAGTTCCTATGCAACTCCAAGGAAGTCAACGACGCGATTCCTGAATGCGACCGAATGAAGGAACCGAAAAAGGCAAAACTGTTGGGGCTTCACTGGAATCCTGAAGAAGACACCATTTTCATAAAGCTAAAAATCAAGTCAATAGAAGTTTCCTCAAAGCGTAGTGCTTTACGCGCTCTCGCCTCTACGTTCGATCCGCTTGGATTGGTGACGCCTTATCTGGTCAAATTCAAGATCTTCGTACAAGACTTATGGTCCAAACCCTATGACTGGGACGATCCGCTATCGGATGATGATATGGCGAAATGGACTAATCTGTTAGATGAAGTAACCGAAACTATTTGTGCTGTTCCTCGCTTCATTTGTTCATTTAACGATGAAAAACACTTCGAATTGCACATATTCGGTGATGCTTCTTCACATATTTACGCTAGTTGTGCATACTTGATTTGTCGCTCGCCTACAGTGTTTTCATCACACCTCATTATGGCTAAAAGTCGACTGAGTACAAAGAAAAAACTTTCTATGCCACGCCGTGAGCTGCTCGCAATATTGATTTCATCGCGCCTAGCGAAATTTATTCATACGCAGCTCGATATAACTCTTAGATCAATTCACATCTTTTCGGACTCCCAAATCGCTCTTGATTGGGTACATTCTTCTAAACCCTCGGAAATTTCCGTCAAAAAACAAAGTGACGCAAATAAGGAAAATTCTGGAAGATTTCAAAGAACATATTAAAATTACGCCTAAAATTCACAATGTAGAGTCTTCTGACAACCCGGCAGATTTCGCTACCCGCGGGATAAGCACACGGAGTTCCAAGGGATATATCTGGTGCCGAGGCCCAAAATTTATTCGCCTGAACGAGAGGGATTGGCGTCACTCAAATCTGGATTTTGAAATAACTCCAAACGGTGGTTGCGAAACCTTGGAAATGGGCGGATTAAACGTATGTATCAATCCCGGATGCAGAAGATCATATTTCAGCACTACCCTTCTATAAAACCAATCGATATGTAAAATTGGTAAGGTCTGTGGTGTGCATCTTCAAGTTCCTGCACGCTTGCATTTTCAAAGGCCTGAGTTCGCCTCGCTCAAAGGAACGTTTATTGTTAGGGCTACCGCTCATCGGACATTGCTCTCCTGGACTCCAAATTACAGTCGAAGAGTTCATTCAAGCGGAGCATCTATTGATCCTGGAACATTACAGGGAAAGCTCGAGTGTTCTCCGTCGACTTCCACTCCAGAAGTATAATGCCCAATACTCGGAAAATGGACTTATTGTATGCGTCACACGATTAGGTAACGCAACGCTGACTTCTGAGAGCAAAACGCCTATTCTGCTAATGCCCAATCACGATTTGACCAGGATCATCATACTGCATTGCCATAGACGCATGTTTCATTGTGGATTACGATCAACTATCACCAATGTGCGCCAAAAGTTTTACATCCCAAAAATCCGTTCAGTAGTTGGAAAACGCTACGGTCTTGCACAATTCGCAGAAAGGCCAATTCGCACGCCTATTAATACCCAAATATGCCAAGCCTCCCAAAAGCAAGTGTCGCTCCTTCGAAAAGGTAAGATTGGACTACTTGGGACCTCTTCAGTGCAAAATGAATCGGACTGCACAGCTAAAGTATGGATCAGCTTGATAACCTGCACCTCAACCAGAGCTATTCACTTGGAAGTAGTGTCGAATGGGACGACCAAGGAATTCCTGATGGCACTGCGAAGATTCATAGCTCGGAGAGGAGTACCGAAGCTCATCATAAGTGATAACGCCTCGACGTTCAAATCCGGAAGCGAATGCATATCCGAGTTTTTGGCCAACCAAGCCACCTCCGATTTCTTCGTGAACCAAAAAATCACTTGGAAATTCATTACCCCGCTTTCGCCTTGGAAAGGCGGGTTTTACGAACGCCTAGTTGGACTTTTCAAAAACGCCTTCAAGAAAACTGTAGGACGTTCCATTTTACCCATTTCACAATTTAGGACTTTGGTAGTGGAAATAGAAGCAGCACTCAACTGCAGGCCCATCACAGCAGTCATGCCGAATGAATATGGCATGAACGCATTGAGACCTATCGACTTTATTTCGCCTAAAGTGGATCTCGGAATCGCCTCAGCAGAATTAGAGTACTGCCAGGATAACTCCATGCCAAAAGAGCAACTTTTGGTCTGGTATCAAGAAACCACAGCAATTTTGGATCGATTTTGGAAGGTATGGCATGAGGAGTATCTCACAGCTCTTTCAGACAGAAGTGGAACTCGGATTAAACAAGGTCAACATGCGAAATGCCAACCTGAGGTCAACGACGTGGTTATTGTGGCGGACCAATCACTACCCCGTGGTCAATGGCCCCTTGCGGTAATTACGAAATTGAATCGCGACAATGATGGAGAAATCAGAACAGCGATTATACGCACGCCTAAGAGAAAACAGTTAACGCGATCCATAAACCACCTATACCCACTAGAACTCGCTAATTCCGGAAGAAATCGCACCAAAAACGGAAGAAAATACGAAAAAACGACAGCAACCGGCTCGGAAATGCAAAACGCAAACTTCTTGTAAAGAATAAGACGAATTGGAAAAAGAACGCCTAATATAAACACCTACCTCCAAAAACTTCCATCCTACTCGCCGAATATCCAAGCATGTGATCAATTTCACCGTCATTTTGCGACCCCTGCCACAGCTTCAGTTAAAGGACGCAACACCAAACGCGCTCCACGGTCAATAAGGGTTACGGTTAAATCGTAATTTACTATTTTGGGCAAAAACACCTACTAAACGGAGATGAATCAAAGAAACTGGAACACTACGGACAATTGGTTGGCAAATGAACCTATTTTGAATAGAAACGCCTAGATTTGAACTCTACTTAACTGCGAATTTCATTGTAACACAATCGGAAAACGGCTTAGTTGAATGTATCCATCAACGCTAAACTCACGTTTTCGCATCCGTGTCGCGACTCATACTTCTTCGCTCCGATATCAAGGTTAATTGCAGCTTTGTTTCAGGTAAAACGAAGAAGGGTCTGACCAACCCACGTCGATTATGACAGATTCACCAAAATCGTCGTCGAGGAAATTGTCTGATGACTCATCACCTACCGATGATGAAATTGATGCTCTCATCCTCGACCAGATGGAAGTAGACAACGCGTCGTCTGATTCGCTCCATATTCCAGGAGGCGTTGAGGAGGAAGTTTTCAAGAAAGTTGTGGACTCGCTGGAATCAATGGAGCACGAAGAAGTTGGTTCAGAAGGCAGAATCTTAGAGAAAGTGCACGTCCCACCCCCATGCGAAAACAACTTCTGCATCGGTCCTGGATTTCCAACACCGCAAGATAAGGGATCGCGATTGCCAACTATTCTAGAGAGAATTTCTGCTCTTTCGGAAGGCCGTCATCCTGATGCCGAAGTACTTCACAGTCGTGATGACGAATCCCACAATGATCTGCTGCCGACAAAATATCAATTTGCTGCCAACCTTGCCGAAAACCTGACTTTGGCCGTTAACATCGATCATGTGTTTTCAATCAAACAACTTGGGAATCGCGACTTGAGGCATGTTGACGCGTACTTGAAGGATGAATTGTACCTGACCCTCAGAGAACTTGTGACGAAGGAAGTTGTCGTACCTACGCCCAATCAAATTCGCGATGGCTTGGATAACGACTTCACAATCTTCACAGTCACACAGGCGCTGAAGGCACTCAACAACCATTGCAAGGCAATGACTTCGCTGCACATTGAAGTGTCCCAAACACCATGGGACGATACCAATACGATGCTGAAATGGGTCCTCGACGCAACTACACTGATTTCGAATATCAACTGCCAGAGAAGCATAATTGATCGCAGGCTGATTCCGAGAATCTTCGACAAGCCGCAAGATCTGACGAAGCTTGCCAATAGCTTGGCCCATTTTGGTGTGTCACCAATCAAGATCGATTCTCTATACACCGACGCAGACACCACACTGATGTACGCCTACGAGATTATTTCCAAGCTCCAAGCAGCTCTCCGCAGTAGGTCCGACATCTGTAACGAAGGTGCATCAGACCGTAATCGTCGTCATCCTTCCGAGGGCAACGATTCGTTCAGAGCTCGCGAAACTTCCGGCGCCCCACGACAAAGTTCTCGCAACCCTTCGTTGTCTTCATCTCGCCACCATTCTAGATCTCGCTCATGCCACCGATCTGACTCCACCTCGCGTCGTCGATCCGCCTCCCGCCAACGCCTCCGATCCAGATCTCCCTCGCACCACAGGTCCAGCTCACGTCCATTCCATTCTTCACGCTGGCCCCAGGCTGAACAGCAGTCCAGAAATGCGATTCTCTCGTCGAATCCTCCCTCGAACTACAGAGGTTGTATTTTCTGTGGAAGTCGCTTACATTACACCGCCGAGTGTCGTAAAACCCGCAAGCTCTCTGTAAGAGCTAACTTCATCGCCAAAGGAGGAAGATGTATTAAATGCCTGAGTCGTCATGATCGCGGAGAATGTAAACGCCGCAGTTGGTGCCTATACTGCCACGCCTACTCGCACCACCAGGCACTATGCACCGAATGCGAAGTTGTGGACAACGACATTAAGGAGCCTTTGGAGGAGTTTTATCTGGCCATCGGTGAAATGGCAGAGAACGCCTACGCCTCACACAGAAATCGCAAACGAGCGAGAAATGACTTTGATTGAATATTTGTTGATGGATTAAATCTGTTACTGATCTGAGTTGCTCACACGTGTTACGTTTGGTTTCACTAATGGATTTCTGACACAGTTTCTGACGCCTATTTCAGACAGATTTACGCCTCAAAATCGACTTTAGTGGAACATCAGGTTGCAAACTAGCATTTGTTTCTAACGAAGGTCTATGAAGGGTCGAGTTAAACCACGCCTAAATGCCACTGGTCCAGGCGGCCTATCCAAAGTCAGTTACGACTGGACTCGCCTTACCGTTACGCCTAATAAACAAAATACAAAATACGAAGCATTTTCCGGCTTCAGGTAATTACTCGCTTATTCACGCCTAGTTGTCACTTCCGTTAACAGCCGCACTTGGATGCATGAAACTATTAAATGCCTATCGAATGCTCGAAAGGGTCGGTCTTTATCAATTCCTTGGTGGTCCGTTCGCAATAGTAGCTGAAGTCAATTTACCAGCACCCGTGTCATCATTCCGAGTCGAAGTCAATGCCCGGCAATCTTCTGCCGCCGCCCGGAATGTCGCGACACCTGCGACGATTTTGAAAGTTTCGAATTAGCGCCTCCTCGACAGGCCGCCCGGGACTGCATGCATACCGTAATGCTACGAGATCACCCGGAAAGGGCCAATTTCGAAGGGCCATTCCTACATTCGACGCACCCGACGGACGGCAGCCCTCATTTTCCTGCCACCTTTTATTAGCCTAATAAATAGTTCATTCTGTTTGATGTCTAATCAACATTCCTAACTCTTCTATAACCATATATTAACAACCGCTGGTGCAACAGACTCAGTTATTGACCGAGCCACTGCCACCATGAACAACTACTTACGGACGTTGGCTGTGTATCTCAAATCAAAGTTGCTGACTGTGTCTGCCTCCAAGTCAAGTGTTACACTATGTACGACGGCTACTATCGAACATCGGCTTCATCCCAAGGTCATCTGGGATGGCCACGAGCTATGGCGGCGTGCCCCCGCGAGTCGGCGACAGCGAAGCTGGACTGCCGAGACGTACCCGAACAATCCTCGCTGGTCTGCGATGCGGTCACTCCAGATATCTGAAGGCCTACACTCATCGGATTGATCAGTCAGTCTCAGATAAATGCCCCGATTGTGAATGTGGTGGACATGATTCATTGCATCTATTTTCATGTCCGGCCAGGCCTACAACCTTGTATGCTCGAGATCTATGGTACAAGCCGTGTGAGGTGGCTAGCTTCCTACGCCTCTAATGCGATGCTCTGTTCATGGCTGACAAGAAGAAGAAGAAGACGATAACCGTTGCTGCTACACTCAGGGTATATTCCATTTGGGGGGGGGGATTTTACTGTGCCCTCCACTACCCTCGCGTGCGTGTGCCGAGCGAGGGTTGAGACAACGAGGGTGAAGGGGTAGAAAGAGACGCCCCGCTACGATAGTACGCTATTTTGTCGTCATATTGGGAGCAGAGTCCGCAGTCGCACAAAAGCACGCCGAACCGATCGCAGACTTACTGCGTGAATTTTTGCTTTTGCAGTAGTTTTGTTTTGAGGGGATCTCTTTCTAACCTGACAGTTACTCTATTCTTTGCATGGCTTTAAGGCACTTCAATGGATTTAAGAAATCTAATGATGCTGGCAGGGTGCCGTGACTTGCTCCAAAGCCAATTTTGGGTTACGATAGCGCTAGACTTCTGTGGAGTTGAAACAGATACCTTCTATGTCAAGACGTTGAAGCTAGGACTTTTACAGGCGTCACTGTCTATCGTTACAGACAGTCGTTTCGGGACCACATCGAAATCCACTGGCAGTAAGCCAAGCTCGGCGCAAAAGCAAAGACAGGGCTCTTGCAGACGTCGATTTCATCGATTTTTGAGAAGAGTTCATAGATCGATAGGAAATCTTTAAGAGCACATATGCTCCATGTTTGACCTGTGTTCCGTGATGGAAACGAAAACAGTGGCACGAATACAGCCATTTTAAACACTGACCTGGCATAATATTGGATTTTATTACAAACGAAATGCAACTTTTGAAAATCGATTTTTGACGAAAAAAATCGTTTTTGACTCTCATAGCTGCGCTCCGCTTCTTTGAACGGAGTAATAGACGTTTGTTTGTGGATCACCATAGTTCCTTGACATTATGCCCACCGTAACCTACCTGGATCTTCCTCAAAACCAAAAATGGACCCCATAATAGTTTTCGGCGCTCCAAATTCCTCCCCCTTTCGGAAGGAATTTTTTTCGATTTTCGCCGCCCTAAAAATCCACAGGGGCTCCCTTCCTCTATGGGCCGCTAAAAGATCGTCCAGAGGGCTTATTAAGGGCGCCAAACACGAATATGAGTGCCTTTTCTCAGTTTTTTGGCTGTTGTTGGGTTATGGTACGGGAAGGCCATTTACCCGCCGCAACCTGTAGCCTATAGCTCTATCCAGAGAAATGGAGTACAGCAAGGAAAGTCGAATTTGATTTTTTTTTTTTACAAAAAATAGTTTGAAAAACCTGCATCTCGTTTGGGTCGGCCGCTTTCTTCTTCTGCAACTCGGCAGAGCCCTATAGTCCAGATTGAGGGCTCACGGGAAACGCCTTACAAAGGAACTGCTCTAAGTTATACCAACCATTCCAAATGAGATGTACTTTTCTAGAACCACTTTCGGGCGTAAAGTCCGAATATGCCCAACGTAGCTGCCTAGACTCATTCTGAAAATAGTTGTGAGCGTTATTAAAGCTTCGCGGCAAGGTAAACCGTGCCTCCCCATGGAGGTTTTAGGGTGATGTTAAGTTTTTTTTTCAGCTTTTGATAAAAACATGTATATAGGGATAATCTGGGGTGCTGAACACGAATCTGGGGTTCGCTTGTCGAAATTTCAAGATTCACTGTGGGTTACGGGAGATATTATGCCATATAGAAAGTACATAGAACTTACCTTAATAATTCGAAAATCGACAGATGGACATCGAATTCGTATTCAGCACCCCAAATAATCCCCACATAGAAACTTTGAGACAAATCTGAGACTTTGACGAAACTACCGTATAGCCACCGTAATCTACCGTAAGCTGTCAAAAATCAATAAACTGACATCAGATTCGTGTTGAGCACTTCAAATAACGCCCAAAAATGATTTGAACCACATCTGTAATCACATTCAGGAAGGCGTCAGAAGTTGATTTTGCCTTCAAATTTTTCTGCCGTTGAAAAGCTTTGCACAAATTTAGTCGGAAACTTTGGAAAAACGACAAATAAACCTCAGATCCGTGATCAGCACCCCAATTAACCCCCCTGAAATATTTTTGAACGCTTTCTGTACCCTCCAATTGATACAATTGAACCCTGAACCGAAAATCCGTACAAGTCCAATACGCTGTTAGTCTGCACATAGTTCGGAAAATGAGCTTTCACCCAAACTTTGCCTGGGGATCGTTTTGGGCCCTGAACACGATTATGAGGTCCGTTTCTGGTTTTTCATAAACTACTGCGTTTTTCGGAGGGTACAATAGGCACGAAAATCAGAGGAAAATCGCCTATAACTCCTTTTAGAGTGATTCTAGGCAGCTGCGAAGGGCATATTTGAATTCGGCATTGAAAAATGATTCTCAAAATGTGTCTTTCGATCGGAATGGCCATTGCCCATAGTAATTTCTTCGTCAGAGTTTACTCTCCTAAGATTTCTTGACCTTTCTGGATTTCTCTGGAATCTTCCCAACTCTCGATCGGTAGCGCAACTGCATGTGATCTAACGGGTCACACATTGAACGAGGGCGGACCACCACCGGGGTGGGTGGTCGTCGATTGATCGGCCACCGCCATGTGCTCTTTTCCATTTTGATATTTACTAGTGGCCCGTGGACCAACTGTGAGTGCGTTTGAAAGTAGGTTAAGACAATGAACTGAGCACAATCCTACAATTATAAACAACAGAACTACTACTTTTGCAATAATTAATGTTTTCTGTCGAATATTTCAATGAACCTATGAAGGATTAGTTAATCTGTGTCTGACTGTTCTGATGTGAAAATCAGAACTATTTTGTGTTGTGGAACAATGTTAGGATTCATGTGATTCGTAGGGAGTAGAAAACCCGAGTTTTACCCTCCTAGAATGCCGCTATCCCTTGAAAAATCGGCTTGCCGTGCGATACGGTGTTTGTACGCAGCTACACAGCGCACACGGGAGTGGACGCGCACACAATATTAATAAAAAATGTATTTTATTACAGAACGGGCGAAAGAAAAGGATTGAAACTCAAGAAAATGGAAGATGGTAAAGGTAGTCAATTTCGGATGTACCCATTCTAGAAATTTAATGTAAATAGACAAAGGTAGAGAGGGGGAAATATTTAGCCGTGACAAGGTTCATTCAAACGAACCTAGTTGATCAAATGCAGCATCAAACAAGAGAGCAAAGTATATTGTGAAAAAGATGGGATTCTAGCAAACATTTTAGTTTCAATAGCATCGATTTTTAATGTGATTTAGGGACCTTAAATCTCGTCCCGGTTTTACCCCGAAAACCGGGACGAGTTTTAAGATCCTTAAATCACATTGAATATCAACCTATTACTATTAAAATGTTCGCCCTATCCTCCTCTTTCTCACAATGCTCTTAGTTCTCATGTTTATTGGTGTTTTTAATCAACTAGGTTCGTTTGAGTGAACCTTACCAAGTTCAAAAAATTCACCCCGCTCCAACTTAGTTTGTTTACATTAAATTTCTATAGTGGATACATTGAAAGTATCCTATTTCTGCCTTCTTCGATTTACTCCAGTTTCAATTATTTTCTCCGCCCCGTTCAGTAATAAAATACATTTTTAATTAATAATGTGTGCGCGTCCAGTCCACTGCGCGCTGTGTAGCTGTGTACAAACACCATATCGCACGGCAGGCCGGGTCTTCGAGGGATTGCGGCATTCAAGATGGATAGAACTCTGGTTTTTATGTACAGGGTACTTCTCAATGAGGACGACACGGTCATTCATATCTTTCATAGGAGCTTGCAGTCTTCAATTTTCACAGTTGGCTCTCTTTATTAGTCACATTCTCATGAATTGAAATCTGTTGACTAGCTATGATATTGACTGTGCTATCTGTACTTTTAATTTGTCGAAATAAATCCTAGCCTGCTCGGATGAGTCCGGGCGGAGTAAGCAGCGGAGCGCTCGGCCATGGCAAAATATAAAAGTGGTAAGGAGATTTTGACATGATAAGCCCGATGAGCCTTGCTTTGACCGGCTAAAAATGAGGGAGATAGGCTATACATCAGTTCGCTAATATTTTTTGAACTTGAACGATAGCTTTCGTGGGCGCTGTCTTTGTATCTTTGCCTCGAATCGGTAGCCACCCGCGTAATCAATGAACGCTGCTCCAAAGAAACATGACACCACATCAATCGTTACTGGCTACAAGATAACAAAGTAGTGTTTATTCCTTCATCAAAACACAAAACAAACTTCGACAGCGACTATGAATTATTGCGAACACAACCTGCATCTCTGTCAACGAACTTGAATTCTTTAAGTGTTCGCCTCAAAAAGCGGAGAAGTAGATATGGCAGCTCAGAAGAATAGTGTGTATTATTTTTCTCCTGAAATTCGACAGAACATGCACTTCGTTCTTTTTTTGGTGTTTGGTTTAGGCACACCCCTTTGCCCTCTATGCACCGTCCAATATGCACTCCCCCTTAAGGTTAACCGGGACGCGTGCCCAGTATACTTAGTATCCGAATCACTCCATTTCGGATATCCGACCGGATATCCGAGATTCGGATAATCCGATATCCGAAAATTTGAAAACACCCATTTTCTGAATCGAACCAATATCCGGAAAATTTAAAATCGGCATTATCTGAATCGAACCATTATCCGAAGGGTCAAAAATTCGGATAAAATCGGATAAAAACGGATAAAAATCGGATAAGAACCGGATAAAACGGATAAAATTTGCGTAAGATCGGATAAAACGGATAAAAATCGGATAAAACCGGATAAAACGGATAAAATCTAATAAAATCGGATAAAACGGAAAAAATCGGTCCATTTTAGGTTAAATGTAGGAAAGTGTGTGTGTGTGTGTGTGTGTGTATGTGTGTATGTGTGTGTATGTGTGTGTATGTGTGTATGTGTGTACGTGTGTATGTGTGTATGTGTGTGTATGTGTGTATGTGTGTTGCCTGAGGTTTGTTCCGATAATATCCGAAATTTATCCGAAATTATCCGACGGATATCCGTATCCGAATCATTGGAAAAATGGCATTATCTGAATCGATCCAATATCCGAAAATTTGAAAAAACGCATTATCTGAATCGAACCAATATCCGGTAAATTTAAAATGGCATTATCCGAATCGATCCATTATACGAGGAAATACCTTCGGATAACAAGTATAGTGCCCAGCCCTGCTCCCAGCACGATTATCACGTGCCGCATGGTGCAACAGCCGTAGTCAGCAATTGCGGACCGGAATTCGGCTCAGAGAACGATAGTATGTACTTGTTAGATGTGCTAAGTACATCAAGGAACGTATTGATGATAGCTTTACTTGAAATACACGGGACTGTCCTTACACGGGACCACCCCAAACACGAAGTGTAGTTTCGAAAAACGGTCTTTAGGGGAATGTAGAAGAGAAGAAGAGAAACAATTTCGGATTTGAAGTTTCACTCGTTCCTCACCTGTAGATCAAAAACAACGAATTTTTTTGAACTATAAACTTTCAAAAGTGGTACACCTTACGAGGCTACGAATGTCGACAAAATTTTAAGGCCTGAAATCAGCTCCCGGCGGTGATTCGAAATGCTTATCACGATTTCGAGAACAGTTTATCGATTTTCGACTGATAACCGTAGATTACGGTGGGTATACGGTAGTTGGGTCGAAGTCTCAGATTTGACTCAAAATTTCTAAATGGGGGTTATTCGGGGTGCTGAATACGAATTTGATATCCATTTTCGAATTCTCGAAATGTTAAGGCAGGTTCTGCCTCCTAAATGACATTGTACGTACAATAATTTACAGTGAACCTCAGATTCGTGCTCAGTACCCCAACCCCCCCCCCCCCCTGATTACATGTTTTGAGCAGTATTTGGAAAAAAATTCGATATACCACGAAAACTCGCTGATGGGTAAAATTCCCCTTACCCTGCCACGGAGCTCTCGAAAACGCTCATATTTTGTCGGAGTGATTTTAGACAGCAGTGAAGAGCACACTCAAGTTTTATGCCAAAATTGTTCTGGAAAAGTACATTTCATCCGGAATGGCCAAGCTGACCAAAAGGCATCGTTCCTCCGGAATCCCGATAGAAAAAATAATCTGGGGGTTTCTTAAAGTTAGAACAGAATTAATGAATTAAGGAGGAGGGATCAACAACTGGCGGCAGGGTAAACAAGACCGCGTCGACCACAATGGATCAGGGATTGAACGAAAGGCGGTCGATTGATATTGAGAAACCAGACAGAAATTAGAAAAAAAGGAATTTTATTGGTTGGTGTTTTGCTGTAGAAGACGGACCTCCTATAAATGAGGAACTGAGTATTCAAAATGTTGCTACTGCCTAAAACTTCTACTTTTAAGTGTTTACCAACCTATCGGACACAAGAACAGTCACTCTCAGCTCAGAGGGGTGTACTTGATTAGCATACAAAGTTTGCAGTACTTTGGTGTGATCTAGTACTGCTCCATAGTCCTAGAATTTCTTTCGAGCCGTTTTTTCGTTTTTCAATAATCAATCTAATTTGATCTTGTGGCGGGAGTCGGCTGTCGACGGCCAGACAGTCGCCCATATTCTAGCTCATTCCCATCCAGTGTTGATGGTTTCTGCTGTTATTCTTGTACTTCTACTGCACATCATGCAGGTGCATCAGTCTACTATTACTATTAGTCAAACTGGCCATTCCGATTAGAATGTACTTTGCTAAAATCATTTTTTTGTACTCACAATTAGAGTCCGTATATGCCCTTCTCAGCAGCCTAGGATCACTCTGAAAAAAGTTAGAGCCATTTTTTCTCCCATTTTCGTACCTATTGTACACTCAAATAGGCGCAGTAATACTTCGACAATCCGGAAACGGACCTTTTAATCGTGTTCAGGGCCCAAAACAACCCTCTAGGCAAAGCTTAGGTTAAAGCACATTTTCCGAACTTTGCCCAGACTGATAGCGTTTCGGACTAGTACGGATTTGCGATTGAGCGCTTACTTATATCAATTACGGGGTACAGAAAGCATTGAACAAAAATCATCCAGATTTGACTAAAATTTTGCCCTGGGGGGTTATTTGGGGTGCTGAACACGAATTTGAGGTCTTTTTTCAAGTTTTTGCTGTTGTTGGGTTATGGTGCGGTGAGATCATTTACCCACCGCAACGATCTCTAACCCCATCTCTATCTCTGTCTCTAATAGTTTCATTGACTCTTTCTGTCTTTGTCTACCTTCATGTGTCTCTGATTTTGTATCTTTAACTATTTTTCTTCTGCGTGTCTTCATGTCGCTATGTTTGCATCTCTCTATACCTCCGTCTCTCTCTAGATAATTTTCTATCCTACCTCTCTGAGAAATCATTTCTCTAACGAATTCCTGTAGCTTTCTATCTCTCTCCTTTCCCTCTTTCACACTCTCCCTCTCGTTCTGTCCTGTCTATGTCTCTGACTTCAATTCTTCTTCATACCCCTCTATCCATATCCCTGTTTCTCCCTACATAATCTATTTCCGGCTTCATGTCTCTATCCACCTACCCCCTTGGTCGGTCTTTGTCAATCCCTTGGCCTGCGCTCCCTCCATCTGTCTACATTTCCCATGACTCTGCATTCTCTTTTTTCATCGCTCTATCTCTCTCTCTCTATCTGCGTTTACTCTATTTCGTCTCGAAAATCATATCTCTGGGCCTCTGTACCTCTACATCTCTCTATCTCTACTGACATCTGTTGATTACTTTTCCTATTTTTCTCTGCTTTACACTAATAGTGTTTGCCGAGAATTAGCCGAGAAATAGCCCTCCAGGCCCTGCAGCGGCTCCTGGCAGGCTATTCCTCGGCTTTTCTTAAAACGATTGAGGAGTGGCGGAGAAATAGCCGAGAATTCACCGCGAAGCAACGAGAAATAACTAGAAATAGCCAAGACGCAGCCGTCGCCGGATCGCCGAACCACCATCCAAGAGCCACCAGCGATTGGGCGGGGCATCAAGAGGCTAAACGGGTTCCAGGTACCTCGAACTTGGGTGATTGAACCGACGGAGGAGTTGACTTCTGAATCATGCCTCTGAAATGCATCGTATACTTACCTTAGGAGCATTATTTTTTATTTGACGGCAAATTGGCGGCTATTACGCGGCTATTTCTCGGCCAAAACTCTCAGCGTTCGTCTCCATATATGTATCTTCCTCCGATGATTCCACACCCCTTGGTCTCGTCTCATATGTATCTCTACGTCTTCTTACCAAGGAAAATCGCTAGTCAGGTATAAGCTTTTGAGAGACTGCGATTGTTCCTTGGTCAACTCGGATACGCTCTCTTCGAATCTGAACTCGGATCATGCTACGGACATCTCTAAACCAAGTTATAAGCGTTTTTGAAGCTTCGTGACGCATTTTGACGCGTCAAAAACGACCCACAATGCCGTTAGGGGCTGAGCAGAGTGCCACCGCGGCGCGGCGTGGCCTGATGATTGAGAGCCGTATTGATAGATCGCGGCGATCTATCAATACGGCTCTCCATCATCAGACCGCGCCGCGGTGGCACTCTGCTCAGCCCCTTACAGGAGTAGCAAGTTTGGCCCGATCCGTATTTTCACGCCGCCTGTATTTGACCTTTTCCTCCAACGCAGGGTCGCTGGGTCATCTTCACCGTCTGCACTGTTGGGGGATGGCCTAACAAGTGAACAACTCACGTCACTGACGACGAAGATGACACAGCAACCCTGCTTTGGAAGAAAAGGGCAAATACAGGGGGCGTGAAAATACGGGCGGGGCGAAATTTTCTACTCCTGTAACGGCATTGTGGGCCGTTTTTGACGCTTCAAACTGCACAGGCGTTGTGTTCTGAGCCAAACGATTCTATTTCCGTAGTAATCCCAAATACGTTTACGAGCGTGTATGCTGCCTTTAATCATGTGCGAATTTCGCTTACTTCTTCCTTCAGCATTATTCTTTAAAAACGCCAAAATTGGTTTTTCTTGCGGTGTTCGACAGAATACTGACTAGGGAACCTCGCATGGCCAACCCCACCATTTAAAAGATGATGACTGTCTGCTGGTCAATTCTGGTCCGCTGTTTCCGAATCTGACATCGGATTTTGCTACGGACACCTCTGAACGAAGTTATAAGCGTTTTTGAAGCTTCGTGAAAAGGTAAAGGTACCCATCAGCCAATGTTAAGGTTGTATGAAAAAATTCGTATTCGGTTCAAAACCTTCAACTGGGGGTTATTCAGGATTCGCTGAACGCGAATCTGAGGTCTGTTTGTCGCTAGACTTATAGTTACTGTAGGTTGCGGTAGGCATTATGCTTTTTAACTGACTTTACCTACCGTAAAATTTCGAAAATCAAAAAAATGGACCTCAAATTCGTGTTCGGCGTCCCAAATAACATCCACAGTGAAATTTTGAGACAAATCTGAGACTTTGACAAAGCTACGGTACACCCACCGTAACCTACCGTAATCTATCAAAAATCGATAAACGGGTTGCAGATTCGTGTTTAGCACTGCAAATAACCCCCAGGGCAACAATTTGAGCCATATCTATCGTAGCACTCCGGAATTCGGCAAACGTCGCGATTTGCCATCAAATCCCCTCCCCCCTCCGATGGGAAGCTTTGAACGAATCATGTCGAAAAGCTCGGAAAATCGTCAGATAGACCTCAGATTCGTGATCAGCGCCCAAAATAACCCACCTGGAAGGATTTTGAGTGAAATCTGCAACATTTTTTTACGCTTTCAGATGTATAAATAATATACCTTGGATTCGAATCAAGAAAATTCGGATACTCGGATTTCGGATAACTCAAAAATCGAAGGTTGCGAACATCCGACTTAAACGGATAGATTCAAAATAGAAATTCCGGATAATCCGGGTCATTCGGATAGGAAGGCCAGACGGATAGTCGGATCTCGGATCAATCCGAAAATCACGTTTTTTCGGTATTTCGAAACTTGTATCACTCGGATTTCGACCTTTTTCTCAGTGAGTCGGAATCCGAATTTCCGAGTCAGATATCCGGTCGGATATAGGATGGTATAATTCAAAAAGTCTATCGAAAATCGATAGTCTGGCGAAAATCTTCAAAAAAAAAAGATTTTTCTACCTTACTATGATAAACGAACTCATTGATAATCACCTTTGTCGCGAAATATTTGCAAACCAAACAGATGTGATCATTTTTCTCAATCTCTTAAAAGTGAGTGTAATGTTGAAGCATTAGTATAAACTCGCAGCTACACTTACAAAGGAAAAACTACCGGACGAGTTCGGGGGTGTCGGACGAGTTTCCTTGCGCGCGTCTCTAACCCGGCGCGAATTTCAAATGAGCATTTCGCGCGCTCTATCGTCTGCGGCTGCCCTCACCGGCTGATTTCGAGCCATCTCGGCTCGGAAACGTCATTCTTCGCCTTATTCTGCTGTTTTCTTCTACTATTCAGCCACTGTTATTCACTTCAGCACCAGAATCGGGCTCTACTGTATTATTTTCTGTATTTCCTTCTAGATTAGATCAGAATTGCCAGTTTTCGACCCAGATTTTTCCCGGACATCTCTTTCACATTTTTGAAACGTTTTATGTTCCTGAACTTTGTCAGCTATCTATCGAATAATTGCCAACTTTGCCACATTCGATCGTTACTAACCCAAATATGGCACGAAAAAGTGGTAGCTTTACCAATTTTTCTCTTTTCCAAATCCTGTCCTCACCGACTACCGCCACGAAATCTTGAAAACAGCCTGTAAAATTGAATTCTCTGACATGTGATTTTGGACAAACAATAAGAAACAATTCTTGATTTTTTGATCAAAAACCAGGCACACTTGGCTCTTCTCTAGAATACCCAATATATATTTTTTTAGGATCTAGATACATCTTTACTTCTCGTGAACCACAATCCTGTTCACCCCACGAATTTTTTTGAATGAACTTCCCAGTTTGTACCAACAACTCTTGGCTTTCCTCACTATAAATTGGATTTAGTGAGAAACCCAAGATTTTGTTGAACACAGATCACGTCTCGCTATGTGTTGTGGTGATTCGTCACCCAACCTTCTCCGATGCCTTTCCCTTCCTCTCACATCTACTACTCTACGACCTCTCTAATACACTATTTCACTGTATTTTCTAATTTGTACACCACCATCACAACCAGACTGAGGTACGGTTTTTTCTAATTTCATAGAATTTCTTATAGCTGTCTTCGTCTTACTAAATAAGTATATATCTGGATATGGTTAGTGTTCGGGGTTCCTCACAGGATGCGGTTGAAACGATTTCGCCCGCTCCCAGCTTCTATCCATGACTTGGTGATATTATCAGTGGTTTGCTGGCACCACGCTGTGATACATCAAGCCCTCAGCAAATCCCTCATGTTTTCAGAAGCCAGCCATGCATGGTGATGCAGAGCATTCGGAAATATCCAGTAGAAGTGTGGTGGGGAGGGCGGACCAGTCAGGTATGACGCTGTAAACCGTGTCAAGCAGACCGCTGTCCCGTACCCCGATAGACCTACGACCCTTCCCGGTGACCAAAATTTTCAGAAAATTGTCGAAGATTCCAAAGTCTCCCCTGAGTGACGACTTTTCCAGCATTTACTGGACCGAAAATTTCCCAAAAAAATGGAACTTTGTTTTCCACATTTTTTCGTCGTCAACCCTACATCCCATTTCAGCACGCTCGGTACCGATTGAGCGATAGCGGTTGTGCTGCAACGAGTTTCATGTTCATTGATCTCCAACCGACCGCTCCTCATTGATAACTAAATGAGTCACTCTTGGTGGGCTCCACTATACTTCACTGACGGGTTCCAGGGAATGCCAGTTTACTACTATCAGAAACACCCTCCTAAATTACCAACATTTTCAAATCTTCCCTCCAAATTTCTAATTTCTTAAAAATTTCGCACCCCCCCCCTCCCTTGCGGACATAAACTGCTTGACCCTGGCTGTGACCGAGCCGTCGGAGCTGCGGCCCTCTCCGCCTGCGCTTGGATGCTAAAGCGTCCCCAGGTTCACCGTGTGCACCCCGGACAATCAGCGAAACTTAAGAAGGAGAAATGAAAAAAAAAATAATTTCCTCGCAGGCTCCATTTCTAGAAACTGCTGACCCCGAATTTATCTCTCACTCAGAAGTATCATTTTCGCATCCAACCGCTCCTCACCAGTATACTTCGGCGACTCGACAAAAATTTCGAATAATCGAATTTTCGACTAACTCGATTTTTCAGAATTTCGAATAATCGAGTTTTCGACTAACTCGATTTTTCAGAATTTCGAATAATCGAGTTTTCGACTAACTCGATTTTTCAAAATTTCGGATAATCGAGTTTTCGACTAATTCGATTTTTTAAAATTTCGAATAATCGAGTTTTCGACTAATTCGATTTTTCAAAATTTCGAATAATCGAGTAGTCGAATTGACTCGATTTTTCGAATAATCGAGTGATCAAGTTTTCGGCTAACTCATTTTTTGCAAATTCCGACAATTGAAATTCTAAAACACCTTATTTAGACTGTTTTACTCGAATCATTTTTCCTTTCTTTTTTCGAACCAGGAGCGTACCGCGATTCTGTCAGCCTCATCCCTTATTTTACTGCGTCCTATCACCCATGCCGTCTCGGTGTTTTACCCGAACGAGTGTTGCCTAGCAGATTAGCCCAAAGCTATAAGGTAGTTGCCCGTGTCCTATTTCGCGCCGCTTTACAAATCTGCACAGCATGAGAGCGCTGGACCGGGGGAACGAACACGGTAGCATCATGGTACGTACACAGGATTGACCACGGGTGGGTCGATCGGGTAACTTTCGCGGGACGGGGGCGGATCGCGGGACAAGGGGAAGACGAGCGCCGCACAATCGCGGATCGCGGTACCGGCGCGAAAGATGTTCTCACAACGGAATTAGTATTAGTTGCTCTGGCCATTCCGGTTGAAGTTTACTTTTCCAAAACCGTTTTTGACGTAGAATCCAAGTGCGCTTTTTGAAGTTGCCTAAAACCACTCAGTAAAAAGTTATAGGCAACCTCTTGTACGTTCCGAAACGCGCCTTTGGAAGATCTGGAATCGGACCTCATAATAGGTGCTCAGCGCCCAAAACAACCCCTTGTTCGAAGTTCAAGTGAGAGCATATTTTTCGATTTTTGCACAGAGTGACAGCGTTTTCCACTTTCACGGATTTTGAGCTGAGCTTTTATTTATATCATATAGAGGGCTCTTAAAGCGTTTATAAGAGTGCTCCAGATTTCACCTGAAATCCTCCCCAGGTCGGTTATTTTGGGCGAATCTGGGGTTTACTTGTTTACGACTGTCTACGACTCCGAAGTCTACGACTTGCTTCGTTCAAAGCTTCTCAGCATGTAAAAACTTCAAGGGCAGAACGCGACTTCTGAGATTTGCGGATTTCTACAATAGATGTGGCTCATATTGTTTTTCGAAGGGTGATTTATAGTGTTTAACACGAACCTAAGGTCCAGTTGACGATTTCTGACAGATTACGGTAGATTACGGTGGGTATACGGCAGTTTAGTCAGACTTTCGCGGAACGGAGGCGATTCGACTCCAGCGTTTGTTTCTGGGGTTATTCGGGGAGCTGAATACGACTTCGATAATCATTTATCTGTTTTCGAATCATTAAGGTGAATTTTCCTCCTCAATAGCATGGCACATATCGCAACCTATAGTATACCTCAGAATTTTGACAAACGGACCCCAGATTCGTGTTCAGCACCTTATACCACCTCTACATACAAGTGTTGAGCAAAATGCAGAACTTCCGAGCACCTCGAAAAATTCCATGAGTGGGTACCCTTGCCTGGTCGCCAAGCTTTCGAAAACGCTCAAAATAGTTCTAGAAAAGTACATTTCATATGGAATGACCACGCAGACTAAAAGTGGTTCCCTTGTCAGAGTAGGACTGTTGGAACCAACACTTATTTTTTAATGTCCGTTAGTAAATTCCAAAGACAAAAGTCCATGGTCCGCAAATACGTCTTCGAAAACTGGTGGCTCAGTTTCGGTTAACTACATGAAGTAATTTACCTGACGGTGATTTCTTTTGACTCGAAACAGTCGACTATCGAGTTCATTCGACTATTAGGGTCTATCGAATAATCGAGTCTTCGACTAACTCGAAATTCCAAAATTTCGAATAATCGAGTCTTCGACTAAGTCGATTTTTCAAAATTTCGAATAATCGAGTTTTCGACTAAGTCCGTTTTTCGAAATTTCAAATAATCGAATTTTCGACTAAGTCGATTTTTCAAAATTTCGAATAATCGAGTTTTCGACTAATTCGATTTTTCAAAATTTCGAATAATCGAGTAGTCGAATGACTCGATGTCGACTGTTTCAGTCGATACCAAGACTCGATGACTCGACTCGACACAAGTATACTCACCAGCACCAAGCTTGCAGCCTCCTTTTCACCGGCGTTTGGGTCGTCCCAACGGTTGCTGTAGCTACGCCTGAGATAAACATTGCTGGGATTCACAGCTGGGTTTGATGCGGTGGCAACCTATTAAGGAGTCTGAAAAAATCACTGGAGATATCACCGCGTTGAGATTTAGAGGGGGGAATCTAACAAACCGAGGGGGAAAAATATCGCGCACCAAACTCCGACCTGGACCTTGTTCACTCAGAGCTGGCTGCTCTACTGTTCTCTGGATGGTTCCTCTTTACGACCCTCCTCAAACTTATTGATCAACCATAGTTGATTATGAAATGAAACAATTTTCCTCAGTGCATACTATCTTTTTTCAGACGCCTTCATCGCAGAATCGACCAATCGCAGCACATACAGGATCACATATTCATTTTTTTATCGGGAAGATTGCATTTCGTAAAATCGATGAAGTGTGGAAACATAACAAAGAAGTATTGGCTTGGGCTACAAAAATATGGGATGAGCGACGTTTGAAGATGACTTTCGGATGGAAGCCAGGTTTCAGTGAATGCTCAGGTTTAAGCAGCACGATGCAAAAGAATGGCTTTGAGCTCGAATCTCGTCTTCTTCCTCTGATCACTCTGAAAAAAGACGCATTTAGCTCTAGGTAAAAATTTTCAATCTGCTTTCTTCTAGCCTTTCCCAAGTATGTGCTAAACATTAGATAAATTGCAATAGTGCTAGAAAGGAGAAACTCTTATCTATGATCGGATTCATCAACGGTCAACTCGCGCTTTAACAGTAATTGTGAACGGCGAGGCAGATGTATTCGAAAAACTAGGCAATTCAGGTGAAATTCGCCCTTAACCCACAGGTTCCGTTGACGAGTCCGAGCTCATTTGGTGTATGTCAAAACATCGTCAACGATAGAACGTGCATGAAACAAAAAAACGCACCTCAGCCTGCTTCTGATGGTGATGGAGAAAACAGTAAATGTGGCGAAATATCAAGGTGGTCGAGAAAAAAAAATCAAGAAGAAAGAAAAGGCATTGGGAATGGCAAGGCTTCACAAGATATAGCGGGACGTGGTCCGTGTTCAACAAATCGTGGGTTTCTCACTAAATCAAATTCATAGTGAAGAAGGCCAAGAGTCGCTGGTACAGACCAAACATTCATCTGAAAAACTTGTGGGCTGGACGGGAGCATAATTTACGAGCAAAATGAATGTAACATCGGCATGGATCCTGAAGAGACTTTGCGTTCCCAGTGGATGTTGGCGTAAACTTGGTGCACCTATGTTATAGCATATCGCACCGAGTTTGCGCCAACATTCAATAGTGAACGCGAAGTCTGTTCAGGAATCATGCCGACGTTATAAAGATTCTGCGAATTTTGAATGGGTTTCCTAGAAAAGAGCCACGTGTTTCAACTTTGACCCAAAGCCAAAAAGTGAGAGAGATTCTTAGTAGAAGTCTCAAAAACATTTCAGAAAATCAATTTGAAGACTGACTCAGAATTTCGTTGCGGTTTCCGATGAGGGCACGCCGCAGAATAAAAAATGATAGGGCATCGCCATTTTATGCATAATTTGGGCTTGACGCGATCAAGTTGGAAATGATTAGATAGTTACCGAACAAATCTTAAGTTCAAAATTGTGAAACGTTTCTAAAATATGAATCAGGTGAACAATTAAGCCGGAAAATCTAATTTGATCTAATCTAGAAGGAAATACAGAAAATAATACAGTAGAGCGCGATTCTGGTGCTGAAGTGAATAACAGTAGCTGAATAGTAGAAGAAAATAGCACAATAAGGCGAAGAATGACGCTTCCGAGCCGAGATGGCTCGAAATCAGCCGGTGAGGGCAGATGCAGACGGCAGAGCGCGCTAAACCCGCGTTTGAATTTCGCGCCGGTTAGAGACGCGCGCGAGACAACTCGTCCGACACCCCAGAACTCGTCCGGTAGTTTTTCCTTTGTAAGTGTAGCTGCGAATTTAGTATAAATGAGTATCAGTCCTTCCAATCGATTTCGCAAATACCCGTGCGTTCCTGTCTAATCCACTTGAAACTGGATTGCCCGTTCGATCAATACACATGGTTTTTGGGAGCCAATCATACCCTCAATGCGCCATTAGGGGTTTGGTATACTTTTGCGACACACTGTCGCGTCGCTCTGCACAGCGACAGCGACCGCCTGTCGCAGAGCTCCCACCCTTGAGGCCTAGTGCATACTTCCCGCGACGAGCGACGCGACATAATCCTTGTCATCTAAATCGACCGAAAATCTATATTGCAAATATGCGCAGTCGCGGTCGCGGAAAGTATGCACTAGGCCCTAAACCTGTCGCTGTCGCAGTGTGCTGCAAGCTTCGGCCCGCGACAGCGACAGTGGCAGCGACAGGCTTTGGCCCAGCAACGTCGAGCGATGGGAATAATTTCGATCATTTTTTCGCTGTGGCTGCCGCCACGCCGTAGTTTCTTTCAATTTGTTAATGATCCTTTGTTAGAACCTGTCCATTAACTCTCTATAAAAAAATTTATTTCCCCTATTTCACTGTTTTTCAATCGAACTAACGGCGGCGAAGAGGTAAGAGATACAGAGACAGAAATATGATTCGGCGACAAGTCATTGTCACGCCCACTTTCTCTCGCTTTGGAGAGCGACGCTACTCTGAAAGGCTCTATACTCGCACAGACAACTCAATCGAAGAGGATCAGTGCCAATTATGCGCAAAATCTGCATTGCTGATTCGTAGAAAAAGCAGCGTAAATTTCACGATGCGCGCCAGTTGGATGTCTGCAGTGTAACTGCGCACCTGTATGGCTACTGTAGAATGGAATGTCGAGTTGTGACAACAGGAACCCTTTATAAAACGTCTGCCCTACGCTCTCTCACTGTCTCTAACCTCCGCTACGCACCAGCAAGCGTAGGAACCAAGTGAATTTCGCCGTTTTACAGCCTGTACGCTTGTTTGAGTAACAGGACATGCCGAATCTACCAACATCCAACTCGCTATCCGATTCGAATCATGACATTTTTCGGATATTCGGTATCCGAATCATTATCCGACTCATGGCACATTTCGGTGATTCAGATTTCGAATCAAACGGATTTTGGCGTTATTTCGGTGAATCGGATTTTGAATTATTCGGATTTTGACACTCGGATTTTGACGTTTTTTCGGTGAATCGGATTTTGAATCGTGGAAATTTTGGTTCATTCGGATGGATACCCGAAAATGAGTGAGTCGGATCCCATGTGTAATAAATAAGCGCCCAACCGAAAATCCGCACAAGTCCAAAAGGCTATCAGTCTGTGCAAAGTTTGGAAAATGTGCTCCCACTCAAAATTCGCTCAATGGGGTAGTTTTGGGGGCTGAACACAAGCATGAGGTCCGTTTCCGGATTTCGCAAACTCTAATGCGCGTTTTTGATAGAAAAAGGCGTGAAATACGAACTTTGACCGGCTATAACTTTTTTTGTAGATGTCCGTAGCGAAATTCGACTTCAGATTCGAAGAGAGCGTATCCGAGTTGACCACGAAACATTCGCAGGCTGTCAATTGCTCATGCCTGACTAGCGAGGTTCCCTGGTTAGTATCTCTGAGTATTCCTCTACATGTCTACATCCCTCCATAGCTTAAATTTCTCGCCTTCCGATGTCGGCCGACGTTTCGCGACGCAGCGCTCGAGAAAATTTCTCATGACTCAGATATGAGATTTAGGGTAGGCCTTCGACTGCCGAAGACACGATGTCCGGAGTGGATTGGAGCAGATCATCCCCATACGAGCCGGATGCCCAAGAGTTGAAGGTATACCCTTTATCTGTGTGCTTTCATTGGTGCTAAATGCACCCGAAGAAGAAGGAGAAGAAGAAGACGACTACAGGCTGCTCCAGGGACGACGACGGATTTTTTATTTTTTTTGTTGTTTTTGTTTTTCCTTTGTGTTTGTCGTTTTTGTTGTTTTTGTTGTCCCGTCCAATTTTCATGAAATCGGTAGAAAATAAGGTAAAATCACAAAACTGACCTGAAATTACAAAATGAGATGGGAAAAAATTCATCTGCTACAAGGTGAATATTGAAACCTAATAAGCCCAGAAGAAGTCCTCGACCCAAAGGCTCCACCAGTAAAAATCACTGCGCGGGATTGTTGGCGCGAGCTACACATTTCTTCAATCATAGCTCATGTCGTAACCAACAATTAATTGAATTGTCAAAAGGAAAAAGAAAACAATCACTATAAAAAAGGCAAAACAAAAAAATGAAACAAATAAGGAGTATGTTATAAAATATAAGGTTGAAAACTGTGAGAAAGTGTGTCCAGGGAAATTGTAAAAAGAGTATAAAAAATCTGGGAAGAAGGCGCGTTGAAAAAAAAGGAGCGAATTGAAAAATTCAATACCTTATAAAAAAAGTAGATTGCGAAAAAAATTAAGGATGAAAAATTCTAAAGGAGGAAATCTTTGGAAAAACGGAAAATGCGCGTTGAATAGAAATGCTGAGGCGCGCGATTCTACTAAGGAGAATCAGGGAGATCCTGATTTTCCTCTTCACTTTTTATTTTTTTCTGTTGTCATTTATTTGTATTTCATCCGTTTTTTTGTGTTTCTTGCGTTGTTTCGTTTCTTGTCGTTGTTTTTTTTCGCTAAAAAAAGTTTTTGAAATAAGTTTGGAAGTAAAAAAGTAAAAAGGTGATAACTGAATGTAAGAAAAGAAAATTACGAGAAGTTTCCATGAGTCTCCGAGTTTTTCTTCGTTTTTTCATTGTTCTCATTCGTTGATTCAGTTTCAGTGATTTGTTCTCGTTCGATTTTTCGCCGTTCGTTATTTCGCCGTATGATTTCGCGCCGTATAATTTCGAAATCATGGGCGGGATCAGTAGCCGGGGTTGAACAGTAGGTAAAGATTGGGTGGGAGTTAGGAAGGGGTTTGGGGTGACGATTAGGTGACGGGGTCCTTCACAAATCCTATCCTTGGCCTCATCGTGGCGTGGAGGTGACAACGGGAGCGATCCCGGCGAACACGGAGGGTGGAAGTTTTCACTACTCGACTCCTAAAGCCGGGATCATTCTTCCCGCAACTAGCCACAGCGACAGTGCACATGAGGAATATCGATTTTTGGTCGATGGATGTGAAACATTGCGTTGCGTCGCTCGTCGCTGGAAGTATGATCCCGGCCTAAATGTTCACGCGTAGCGGGATGTATGGCCGTATGGGTGCACACACGATTACGTGAGATTTTGCCCGAGCCGCACGCGTACATTTCAGCAGGAGATTTTGCCCGCGAGAGAGGAGAAAATGCCCGCCTGAAGGAGAGAATTTGCCCGCGAGGGGAGAGAAAATACCCGCATGGAGGGGAGAATTTACCCGCGAGCAGGGAAGAAAATACCCGCAAGGAGGGCAGAAAATTCATGTCGCGAGGGCGAGATTTTGCTTGTGCTAGAAAACATGCTAGCAATGAGTGGTGCTCCGTTCACTTTTCTGCTGCCGTTTCTCCGTTTTTCGCTCCTTTTTGCTGTTTCTCCATTTTTTTGCTCCCTAAGCCTAAGCCTAAACCTAAGCCTACTGCCATCAATTTTGGACGTATCTGCGCCAGACCGCTACATAAGACCGGTAGAGCTGGAACGACAGCGCAAGATTTAAGAAGAAATCCAACATTTCTCTTCGATCCTTGACCCTAAGATCACGCCGAGATGTGCAAAAGATATTTAGACTCTCTAGCCAAGCTTATTGGTCTGCCTTGATATCAACCAGTTACTTTTGAATAAGTTTCTTACCTCAGAAATTACCCCAGGGTAACACCATTTTTCTAATTTCAGAGAAGATGAGTAGACGGTTATGCTAGGGGTTAGAATGCATTCTACTATTTACCACACTTTACTTCTCCGAATGACGTTTAAAGGCAGGGTCCACGATAAAAATTGTTTTTCTGTTTTCCGCCTACCTTGAAAATGGTCCCATGCTGATTCTAAGGATGCCTCTGGAATCGTACAAGACCTTTTGGAAACGGAGTTATGGCCCCTCAAAAACTGAGTAAGGGAAGCATGGTGGACGAGTTGTGCGAGGCTTGTAACTTCCGTCTTTTGCAGCCGATGTATGCGAGCTGACCTGAGTAAAGAGGGAGGGGCTAATGACTGGAAATCATCGCTCATCTCACAATCTCGAGCATTCATTTGTTCACGTCGGTGGGTGTGTGTTGCGCTTTTGGGGTTTGCCTCGCGCTCGAATTGGCAACTTCAGACTCTTTTGGAGCTTTTCCTGGCTCATTTTCATGCGTTCTCTCGACGTCAACGTTACAGTGTGCCCCTCCACTACCCATTCTGAGTGGAAACATCTTTGAAAACATCGTATCTTTGGTATCTTTGAAAACGTCCAAGACCCCATTTGAACAGAGCTATGGCTCTTTAAAGATGCCTAGATCTCGAGGGTGTAAAATTGGTGGACGAGTTGTCTCAGGCCTGTATTTCTGTTCATTCGCAATCATCGCGTGAGAGAAAGCCAGGATAAGGAGACAGTCCGGTTATGGATTGAAGAACGATGCCTTGTTGGAATTCATCCATCCATCGAACTGCTATCGAGTTCGAAAATCTGTTAGGGGGTCGGGCCTGTGGTGGTGAGCGAAGGGGCCGGGCCTGTGGTGGCCGCTCATATCTCGCTTATTCGGAGGAAATGAGATCTGGCATTTGGCACCTGCTATACAGGAGTGGTCTTCTACACAATTACATGAAAATCTCTTGTAGTTTTTCGCACAATAAAATTATCTATGAAACTGTACAGTTTGTATGAGGTTTCAATACACTTATACCGTGGGTACACGTGTGCAAGCGTTGAATATCTTATTCTAACAGGTTGCGGTAGGCAGTTAATTATAAGGCAGGGCCATAGAAGAACTGTATTTTTGATGCTGGTATTTCCTCGCCTTGCGGCGGGCGCTTTCTCCCCCCTTGCGGGCATATTCTCCACGCGCTACGCATCGGGCAAATTCTACGGGCATTCGGGCAAATTCTCCGTAAACTTGCACACACACCTGCCAGCGCGCACCCCGCGCACACTCACGCACGTTTGCAAAAACGCATGAACGTGCTGAGGCGAATCTGTGTATGTATGCACACCCCTGGTTCCTTTATGCACGCACGCACAAGCACGCGCACATCTGCGCGAGCTCACGGTTGCTCAATGAGTCATGGGTGGTTGAAGGAGACTAAAATTTTGAGTGAACCAATGTAGATACGATTTCGGTGGTGGAGGAGTTCCATTTTTGTCTGTCCGCCCACCATCGCCTGGCGGGGCGAGGGTGAGCTGCGGCAGTGCGGTGGGGGCCGTGAAAAGTCGAAGTTGGCGACTATCGAGATGGGCACGGAATGACCTAAAGTTCGGATAAGGCATTGTTTGAAAGGTATTCTGGCCAATTTACAAGCGGTGAAGTTGTCGGGGTGTTCTACAGTGAGCGATTTTGGAAGTATTTCCGTGCAGTGTGTGGCGAGGAGTGTATTGCGGGGTGCGTATCTCTTTTGTGGAGGAGCGCTGAGAGGAATTGAGGGGCGTTTCCAGAACTGTTTTTGGTCGAGCCTACGACAGTAAGACGACTGCGGCCGAGGAGGTCTGGAACGGGCGAGAGGGTCCTTTGAACATGGCCGTTGGCAAAGATCGCTGGTGAGAACTTCATAGTCGGAAACTTGGAGGTTCGGAGAAACTGCGATGTTTAATCAGAATGCAGGACGGATTTATCTAATCAGAAGGTAGCCCAGCGTTCAAAAGGGCCTAACAATTTGAATTTCTTCACTCGGCTGAGTACTGAAAAATGAAAGCTTGAAAACGGGTTAATCACTAAATGCAGCTATCAAAGCTGTTATGCTGCAGAAAAATATTGATAGGAGAGTCTTTCGCTCTACAAGGGTTCGCTTGCATGTAGAGTCATCACACTTCACCTGATTTGCTTACCTCGAACTTTATAAAGGCGAATACAAATGTAATAACGCTGAGAACGATGAAAATTTGGTAACGAACAGCTGAAAATTCGAGGTTTCCCAGAATTATCTGTCTAAATTCGCGGCGGTAGTGGGATGCTTGTCACCGCTCGGTTGCTTCGTGAAAAGAGGAGTCCATTGAATACTTCATAAACACTAGCAAACATATTTTACAAAAGTTATAATTCTCTGAAGAATTGGGGTAATGGAGGTCCAGTCATTGTGTGCCCTGAAAGCGCGTATAAAAAATTCCGGACAGAATGAAATGTATAATACTAGTTAGAATATATTTGAGAGCTTGCTACTTTCCATTTCACACATCCGTCATGGCATGTTTTACACGGGAAAATCCAAAAAATTGGGCTGAAAATTCGTTTTTTCTAGAACAAAGGCTGACGGTTTTCATAAAAGTTCATACTTCTATGTACCGTTAGGATCCCCTCATTGAGGGAGATCCAAAAATATCTTCAAAATAGATTTTGGACTACTCTGAAGCGATTATGACAAAGCGGCGCTTTGTGCGCGCAAAAAACGCCGAAAAACGCCGTTTTTGCAGAAAATATGCGCGGTACTGTAGCTCTAAGGAGAATAACTGTAATTAGCTTATCTATGTAACTCGGAGAAATATGCCCAGAAATTCTAACGATTTTCCTTACTAACTGAAATCGTGAGACGAATGCAATAGAACCAACCAGATCATGGTTTCGGAGAGCGTGTTCATGAACGTGAAGGATGCGAAGTGCCATTGAATCACTTTCCGGATATAATTTCGAATTAGAACAACAGCATGAAAAATACTGCTCAATTTGTGTATAGCCACTCACTCCTCTATCCATCACAACTTACACCAAGTGCGGGAGACACTTGCGAAGAGGAGGCAGGACACCTGAAGCTATTCATGCCCTGCCTGATTCTCTATTGCAAGATTTCCCTCAACTCTTCCTCAGGTCCTTTGTCTCCTCGTCACAGAGCATAGGCAAATTTGTGTGATTGATTCCTCTCCAAAGAATGAACGAAAATAATTCCGAATTCCGAAGAAAGGATATAATTCCGAATTTAAACAACAAAGACAACAGCATAGATTTCATACCAGATGATGTACTTCCACTGACGTTTTTAGATCTATGTTTGTAGCTGCCGCGAAGTTTTCTAAACCGAATGAGAGGGTTTCCTCAAGGCTCATTCATAGCTGGTCGCTTCGACTTCAAGACGAAGCGAACCATAAAACTGCCGCGATTTGAAATCGCAGGACGAAGCGCTTTCAAATCGTTTTTTTTCAAAAGCCGCAGTTTTGCGTAAAAAATACGGACAATTGCAGGCAACACCGCAGGAATAAAAAAAAACACTTTTCTCTCGGTTTTTGCTGAGTCCTGATTTTTGTGACTTCGGTGCCTTAATCTTCTAAATAAATTAGTCTTGCATAGTTTTCCAACAAAAACATGGCTTCAAAAGACGACGGGACGCAATTTGCTTGTACAGCAACATAAAACTTCAACTAACGTTAGTAATAGCCGAAAGCTCTGCATGAAATGTGATTTCTCGATAGCCTTATTGAACTTTCTCATCTCTATAATCCTAAATGTATGATAAGTACACGTTTTTTCCTTTCACATGCCGTATTTACTGCGAGTGAACTGTGACGTCTGCAATTTTGCGCCACATACGCAAGGTTGTGACGGAAGATTGCGGACTAGTCGCTTCGACTAGACGAATCGCTTCCATCATGGAATCGACGCGAGTAGTCGAAGCGACCTAACAAAATCGAATAGGTCGCTTCGACTAGCTATGAAATACCCCAGTCGCTCGGCGTCCGTGACTGAAACCGCAAACTGTTCCAACCCGTCGCGACTCAGTGCAAGGTCTGTTGCCGCGACGGGTTTTGTACCTGTTAGCAGTGCCGCGACTAGTCGAAGCGACCTGCTATGAATGAGCCTTCAGCTGGGAGCGTAGGTAAGGATATACCCAACATGTAATTTTCAGGGTGTTCACAGAACTTATTTGGCTCAAAACGTATTTCTAGGGCTCAGCTGCGGTCCTTAGCACGTGAATGGGGTTAAATTGTCGATCACCGGGAAATTTAGGCAAGTTCGGCCCGAAGCCTCTCATCGTGGAAAGTTCTAAAAGCAAAATGCTTTTAGAAATGTTTTTGGTATGTTTCCACATACTGACAGACGTGTGGATTTCTTCACAAGTGGGGTTGTATCACACCCCGTGGCGTAGCCTGATATAGGCTTCACTTCGAAAGGGGTTTTTGACCAGTTGTTGATCTCTAATGAAAGGGGACTGTAAATTTGAGTTGTGGGCGGAAGAGAACATGTATCATGCTGTCGCGATTAAGGTATGTGCAGCATAGATGAATATGTAGGAAATGTCTGATCCTGATGGAGATGTAACACTCAACACCTTGAGTAGCTACTTAGCTTGAGAAAGAAAACAAACGAAATCAAGAGAAAACTTACGGCCAGGCTGACGAGTATGTTGTGGTGGATGACAGCTTTTCTCCTCTGCTTGGTTCAGCTTATCAAACTTCTAAACATTCCTTTCAACAGCTCTGCTGTTTTTCGTCTGTGGATCGCCCTTGTCAGACATTCGAATAGGAACTATTGTTCTACAGGCCGTCTAATAATTCCTGTCCGAAAATTTTCAAAATTCTATAATTTTCCTTAGAAGTGTTATAATATCAGGCATGTGTAAGAACCTTCTAGAAGGTTCTCGAAAGTTCTACGCTAGGGGTATATGAGGCGCAGTCGCCGCGTCTAGCTACCAGTACAAGCTAAAATGGACCAAGGTCGAATTCGTACGTTTGTGCACTACGAGTGGCTGCTGGGCAACGACACGGGCACCGCGGTCGCCAACATCTGCAGAGCGTGCAAGGAGGATGCAGTGTCCCAACGCACAGTCAGCCGCGGGTTCAATCGTTTCGAGAGCGCCGACACGAGCCTCGAGGACAGGGAGCACAGCGGGAGGCCGTCCACGGTGGATGATGACGAAGTCCGTCGCTGTATCAAGGAGAAGCCGGAATCCACCACCCGTGAACTGGCGACGACGCTCGGCTGCAGCAAGTCCACCATCCACAGTTGACTCAACTTACTCGGCTACCACAAAGTTCTGGCCCGTTGAATCCCCCACCGTCTGACGGACGCCAACAAGCAGAGCCGCGTGGCCGTCTGCCAGTCCCTCCTCCTTCGTCCGCATCGCAAGGAGTTTCTCGAGGACCTGGTCACTGGGGATGAGAGCTGGGTCCTCTACGACAACGTCGCCCTCCGTGCCGTCTGGATCCTGCGCGGAGAAGGGCCGCCGACGACGCCGAAAGCCGACCTGCACCCGCTGAAGATCATGCTCTGCTGCTGGTGGGACACCAAGGGCATGCTGTACTTTGAGCTGCTCCCGCAAGGCAGCACGGTCACCGCCTCCATCTACACCGATCAGCTCGAGAAACTAGCCGCCGCCATCCGAGAAAAGCGTCCCCGACGGGCCTCGGTCCACCTGCTGCACGACAACGCGCACCCCCACGTGGTGAAGGAGACCCAGCAGAAGTTGGTGACGCTTGGCTGGGAGACGGTTGCCCATCCGCCGTATTCCCCGGACCTCGCCCCCTCCGACTACCACTTGTTCCGCCCGCTGAGGCACCATTTGGCCGGAAGAAAATTCACCAACTACGACAACCTCAAATCCGACATCGCAGACTTCTTCGAGTCGCAGCCCCCGGAAATTTGAGCGAAGTGCATCGGCGACCTGCCCAATCGATAGGCTACTGTTGTGGATAACTGTGGTGATTGAATTGTTGATCAGATTTGTTTTTCAATAAAGTTGAAAAAAATTAAAAATGGTGAAAATTTCGGACAAGAATTATTGGACAACCTGGTAGATAAACGAAGCCAACCCGTTTAGATAGCTATCGAGTGTTACTTCTAAAACTATCGAGTTTTAGAAGTACTGCTCTAAGAAACGTGTATTGAGTCCTAGCCTGGCAAGACCGCTTAGTTTTGCAAGATATTACCACGAGGTAAAGAAAAATACTCGAGAAATACTTGATGGTCAAGTAAATACCTTAAAAGATAAACATAAAATCAAGTACGATCAAAACCGGTAGAAATGCAGTTTGGCGGGGAGTTCGCCGAACGTAGTGAGGTTGCGTCTCTACGCGATGGGGACGGCAAGTGCTTTTTTAAATCTCTGGCCCAACGCTTCGCGCCTAGGACGCGGAGCGGCTCCCTGCCCTCCCCATGAGCGTTCATGCATGCCGCCCCGATTATGAAGTAAAGTGCTCTTGACAAGGAACAGCTAGCTGAACTTCATTCCAGCGAGATTTATTGCAATGTGTGAAGATGAGACGTCCAGACAGCTAAGGAAATGCTCTGGTGGTGAGCGTAGAGAAGCAGACGAGCACTCAAGTCTCACCTCTGAAACAAAGATGGTGATTTATGACCTAAAATCACGACTGTTTCGCCGTTTGAGGGCGGTAAACTTCTAGGGGTCAGCTCACACCCACTTCGAAGCCTTGTATTACCGATACCTTCCGGAGGATTGTGTGCTTAGCATATTTGTGGAAGTAGAGTACCTGTAGACACATATGACCTGTATTATGCGATCTCCGCTACAGAGTTCAAAATATTTGAAGCCGCATCCGTACTTCGACCTGGACATGTCTTTTATCTGAAAGCAACATTTTTAGTTTATCTTGCACTAGTTTCTTGGAAATGCATTCATACAGGAGCATTCATACTGGACTTGTTTGTTGTCGTTCTGAGATTTCTCGCCTAGAGTATCTATCAAATCGATGAAAGGATTGTCGGCAAAACCGGACTAATCTTCTGGAGAGACCGGCACTCACCGCTCCACTGTGTTTCTCTATGTAGGATTCGAATGTGTCAGCCTTCAACTCCTCCTCAGGTCTGTTGTCGTCTTTTCCAAATATCCTAAGCGAGAACTGGTCAGTCGAAAAAAAAGAAAGTGAATTATCTGTGGATAGTACAATCTACTGCTGACCGAAGCTGATGGTATACGGCCAACGACTCGTTCTGGAGAAGGCGTACGTCATCGAGTGCCAGCATAGCGTACCAGGCGAGGTCAAGGGAGAATAACTGTAATTAGATGACAATTATAAGTGACTGATATGATCAAGATGTAGACGGATTTCCTAGCTAACCAGAACTGTAAAGGCGTTAATTGGAACAAACCAGATCATGATTCAAGACGGAATGCTGATGAACGTTAAGAATGCGAAGAGCCATCGAATCAGTTTCGGGACACTCTTCCAATTTGGAACAGCAAAATGAAAAACACTGCTCAGCTTTCGCATAACCACTCTTGCGACTATCAAAACTTACAGAGAGCGCAGGAGAAACTTGCTATGAAGAGGTAGAATTTCTGAAAAATTCACGAGTTACGAACCTCAACCGTTGCTCGGTGTTGGCATAGCAGCCAGCCTGTTGGATTTTTCGCTAAACTGGCCAGCGATTTTGTTAGTGATAACTCATTAAACGATCCATTGATGAGCTCTTTCCTGCAAATCCTGACCAGCGGTGTGAAGATGTGGTGCATCGCACCCGACCATTGCAGCATCGTTGTAGGCTTTTCCCAAATCAGGACAAACCTGTCGTTGAAGCGCCATCCCCTTCGTTCGAAGATCGTTTCAAGAAGTTTCAGAGTTCGTGATGCTTATCCTTGGTTATCTCCGGTAAAAGTGAGCCAAAAACCGTCGTCACTACCTATATTCATTATCTCGACTCACACCGTTTAAAAGAAGTCAAGCTTGCCCGTGAGCTTCTCTGTTGCTTGATGCTAAGAGTGAATCTATCGCGGGATTGCACACAGAGATGCTTCAGTTTTCGTGACAGAAAGGCTCACACAAACCATGGCTTTGAGCGGAATCGGCTCTGACCCAATAATGAAGTCCTTGCTCGGATAACAGCCGACGGTTAAAACTCAACCGAGACTCTCGTCCGGTTTCAATAGCCGCCTCGAGTACCGCCAGGTTGCTCCTGGGGCGACTGCGGTGCCATTGCGACAGATTGAAGGACGCGGGATTGGTTTGGTGCTAGTCACGTGACTGACCGGTATAAAAGGCGTCTCTTTTTATACGGATGGGTAGTTGGCCTTTCTAGATTACTTCTGAAAAGTGATTTTGAATCACTCTCTGGAGGAAAATATTCGGCGGCTGAGGGGATCCCCCATAACCCTTGGTGAAGAATGCTTACTCAACGCGGACCATGCCGGCGATGGTTTTCCTTGTTGCGGTCTGTGACCGAGATGACCTCCGTGCTCACAGGCTGTGACAAGCAACATATTCTGCACGAGAGTCTATCCTATTGGGAAAGGGCAGGAAAAAGGAAACCCCGCTGTTGGAAATCTTCCGAAACTGCCCGGAAAGCAACCACGGTTGGAAAATCAAACGGATATCCTTCCGAGTGGAATAGCACCCGCTATCCGAAAAGGTTCGCCTGGAGCGGAGAGACAGCATTGCTCGCCGGATCCGCTCAGAGCATCGGGTGCATCACGTCGGAAAATTCTTCCAAAGAGCAGGAGTGTTTTTTTTTTGGATCAAGCTTCTTTAAGTAGGTGAATTTCTCTTGTCTTTGTCTTTTTCACGAAATTTCGTCAAGAGAGGTCGGCCCCCTGACGGAGGGTCGACCTCTTTCGACAAGATTTCGTTTACTCTACCTCTCATATTTTGACATAATGTGTGGACCCGTCAGACTCGGCCCGTGAATCACAGCTAACCCTCACGGCGAGTGCGGGGTGTCACTTGTGTATATGTGCGTGGTGCCCTTGAACATTAGGGAGGTGGTTGAAGATTCCGGGTTTGCCATGCTTCCATCTTAGTGTTGAAGCCTTCACAGCTCTAAAGGGGGATTTAAAGCCAGTGAGACTGCTGAGGAGTATGCCTGGTGGGCGAGTGGTCCGTAAACCCGCAAAGAAGTGAGACAGACAATTCGCTCTAAGAACACAACTAAGCCGACTTTTTTCAAGCAGAGCTTTGAAGATAGTTCGCTTTCCCTGAACATAGGTCCAATGGCGATGGCATTACGCGTGTTTGTACCCAGGTGGCGATAATATCGTTTGTGAGCGGACATTGGACCAGTTGCTCTTCTCAGCCACCGTGATCGTTAGCTTCGAGTTTTTCCTGCATTTTCAGGCGGTCTCGACCACTGATTCGTACTATAAAAACGGTGGATGGCTTTAGCGCGTACGATGCCGCTGTTGAAAGAACCGTAGTGGTCGTCATTGGCCCTCTAGCGGCTTGTGAAGGGGGATAAAATTGGGATAATAACTCCAACGTAAATGCAGTTAGTGCACAATGTTCAGGCAAAAAAATACTCTTTGACTAGCATGAAAAGGATTATTCTCCGAAATTTGTTGAGTGCATGAAGCGAAGAGTGGTGGTAACCGCTTCAACATTATTTGCGGGTTTGGGTTCAGGTATGTTGACGAAAACACGCTAATACTAATCAGGATGAAGTGGATTGGAAGGTGGGAGGCTTGGGTTCGGGGTAGGTAAGAGAAGTCAGGTTCGTCCTCCGCAGCCTCGACTGCAAATTTTCGCTATCCCAGAGATGATACGAAAATAGCACAAAACTCACAGCAACGTGGACGATCATGTTGTTGTGGATGACAGTATAGCAGTTTTTATTAAATCGTCCAGCGTTGTCTGGGTATCTCATTCAAGTTTTCGGCTGCTTTCCACCACCGAAATGTACTAGGCAGACAGACAGACATGTACTGGGCTTGCAAAAGCACGGAACTCTTTCTATGATAGCAATCGACAATAAATACACTTTCAGCACCACGAAACACGTGTTGCAAGACATGCTTCTGGCACATGTGTTGTTCAGAAACATGACATTGCAAATCTTTATTTGAACACAATTATACCAAGTAGAAATGGTTGCTCTTAGCACAGCGACTTTGATATGTTGTAGTTCGGAATGAAGAACCGGCGTACGCATTCAAGTCTCACTGCTAAAACTAAGAGAACTTGTAGCAATTTGACGCGTTTCACTTCTATTTACCCACTCAAGCAACCTCGCGTAAGTACAGAGACGTATCGATACTTTCAGCGTATATCTATGAAAGTAAGTTACCTGTAGACACAGCTGGTCTCTACCATACGATTTCCGCCTTTGAAATAGGAGAATCTTGAGCCACATCCGTACTTCCCCTTGGGCATGCTTCTTATCTGCAAGAGTTGTGATTACTTTACTTAAGGCTCGATAAAACCCTAAAATAGGAATTACGACACATCCCGAAAGGTATATTCGGCATTCACCGGATTATGTCCCATTCATCGTCAGCTACAGCAGCATACATTGGATCCTACTCATTTCGGAAAACTGCGAAAACTGATTTTCTCTTCCCCTTCAACCCAATGCTTGAAGGAAATAATGTTTTCCAATTGAAACTCATTAAAAAATTCATGCGAGGGTAAAACTGTCGCCGACTTTATTTTGAGTGCTCGTAAGGAAAGGTTATTTGAATTTATTTAGACATTCGAAAAAAAATCGGACTTTATAGAATTTCTTGTCACAGAATCTCTTAACTACTTAAAAATTGAGATCATTCTGTTTTTCTAGTCCACATACATCTAAACGTAAACACTTCAGTCCAGGGTCAAGCAGACAAGAGCGATCTTCACATTTATCCTGATTGAGTCAGATCCAATGTATCTACAGCAGGACTAATCTTTTGAAATTATTAGTACGCACCTCTCCCTCATATGTCTCTACGAAAGACTTTAATCCTTCAGTCTCCATCTCCTCCTCAGATCTTTGGTCGTCTTTCCGGAACATGCTTAACGAATCCTTGTTAGAGAATCGTGAACGATAACCATGTAAATACTTGTAATCTAATCACGGACTTGTATTTGTAGTATTCGGTACAATTTTTGCCAATTAGAACATACGGATGATCGAGAGCCGCCACTGCGTGTTGTGCGAGCTCGTGGGAGAATAACTGTAATTAAATGGCAAACATCAAATGACGAAGATAATAAGAAGTATCGTTGCACCTACAGTTAGAGTCTGTCAGAATGAGGTCGGCACACGTGTCGAAAGACACTCGTGAAGACATTTTCCCGACTTTTTTCCCACGGCTGCTGACAGCTGACTGGGATATTCATCACTAGCATAATATTCATCTCAATCGATCCACAGGTGTATCTTCCCATAAGCAATAAGTATTTGTTAAAGTTTGGCCTAAATGGGCATCAAGAAAGGCGAAAAAGTCAATAATTTAGGCAACGGTTAGAATTTTCTACGGCAGCTGAAAGCATCATATACGCTTGCAAACTTTGTAAACCGAACTATAAGGTTCGCGCCACAACGCTCACCCATTTGGAAGCGCCATAAACGAGCAGCAACGACGTTATAGGCAGTGTTCACGATAGAAAAGGTGTACTCTAGTTTTTGATGTTTTTGAGTAGGCAAGTCCTTTAAAGACAGTGATCGCGATCTAATATGCTTCTCTTCTTTTCCTCTCTGAACCCTTTTCTGGGTTTAAAGTAAAAAAACCTATAAGAAAAACTCTGTTTTCGGCCGAATTCTAAGCCTGAACTTTTCTGTCGTTTGAAGGTGGATAAGCCCATTCCACATCATCGGCATCGATGATCTCTAATATCAAGAACATCAGTTGGCTTGGAAATGCAATTTCAATCAATGAACCTTGACTTATCTAGTCAAAAACATTAACTGAAATGCTTGCTTTCATTGTTCAACTGTTTCAATTCGGTAAATTTGCATTTAATCCTTCCTCTGATCTTCCTCCGATGATTTTTGACTGCTCGGCATGAGACTGCGATCTTTTTGGGATGGGCTGTGCACGTGTGCACGAACTGGCATCTTTGGGCTCTAGAAGCTTTAATTCTAGCCCGTTTTTCACCGCTCTACCTTCCTACTGTGCTTATCTGGGTCATATTCCGGTCCGCAATTGCGTCTCGACACGCTTTGCGGTTTCCAGCGCAAATGCCTACTCGATATGGCTTTTTTATACAGTATTCTTCGATTTTGTTCCTATAGTCAACAGATCGTCGACTGCGGCGCTAAGAACTCTTCCGACTCAATCGCGCGGAAGCAAAGAGTGTGAAGACGCAATTGCGGACCGGAATTTGACCCAGATAAGCACAGTTTTTCAGCCGTTTTCGATGTAAGCTGAGCTTTGTTGTTTTTTTCTATGACGTTTTTCATCGTGACCACTGCCTTTAACTGAAGAATAATATGAGAAGCCAACAAAATCTTAAATATCACTGTCCAAAAGAAACACTGTGCAAAAAAATCTATAAGTAATTCATTTTGTTTCAAGAGGTCAGAAATGGTTTTGTGGGACTTCCTAAACAGGCAGCAGAGACCGTTTATTCATATCGTTTAGCGCGCTGAATACGCAGGAAGTAAACATAATACAACTCGTAGAACACCTTCGCTGGCAAAACAATGTGATGGAGCACGTATGGATAATTTGTCGCCTGCTGCCCGTTTGGGTTTTCTCTGTGGCCGTATTCATTAAATCGCCGGCGCAGGAAGGGGGCGTTACCCTATCGTTTCCGGCGGATGGCAACCACTTTGTGCATCCTCTGTCACAACTTTTTTCCGGCTCCCCTTTCAATGGTGGCGGCCCCCTCTTCACCACCTGTGGGAGCAGAGACAGGCATGAGTAACCGCCTGCAGAGACGGAGAGGAGACCGCCGGGTATGAGGCTGCTGTCATCAATGAATTCCGGCGGGCATAGCATACCCAACCTCAGTTGTGCGGGTGGACAGGTAGAGCGCTCGCTGCCTGCCATGGAGATATTGATCATTTTGTGAAATGTGATATCGACGCAACAGGCAGCCGCAACTCTCTCTGTCTACCCGCTAGTTAGCTAGGAGCCCTCCTATCTGCCCTCCAGGTAGCTGAGAGCCTTCCTGCTTACCTGCCGGGCGCAACATCGAAAACTCGTCCGACAGCTGGTGGATTTTGGACCTTCCCGGGACGCTACCAGTCATCACTCAGCTGTTTGCAGTCGTTCGAAAATATCTTCGCAACTGCCACTCGACACGCACCGACAGCGCGGGCGATTCAGAAAAACTCTAGCTCAAACTGTTAAACGATTGGAGTGAAACCAACCAGGTCATGGTTCAACTTAGAATGTTCATGAATTTGAGTAGTGCGAAATGTCATTGAAACAGTTTTCGGATCGTGTTTCCAGGAGAAAAATGGGCCTTAAAAGAGTACTGCTCTTTTTTTCATGCAACTTCTGTTCCCTCCATCACAACTTACACACAACGCACGAGACACTTGTCATGAGAAGGTAAAACGCCTGAAATAATTTATGAGTTAGGTATCTAAAACACTACAAAAATAGTCTGTGACGGCAGCCAATTTACAATGTTCGGATTCTTAGCTTGTTTTCTGCCGTTCCTGTGAAACAAGACTTTGAGGTTCCCCTTTGCCCATTGTTTCATGGTGGAAAATTCCCGAATATGCTTACGGTGGACGGTGTCTTGTAAATAGCCACCCAGCATTTTTTCATTAGAGTTCCATAAAGTTTCAGGACTGTTGATTCGCTAAATCGTTGTCTGTAATTTTTTCGACCCTTTCCAAATGATGAGAATATGTGATCTTCTATTCCTATCTGCTTCCTGTGGTTGTGCTCGCACTTGATTTGTTGCTGTGAAGTACCTGCGATTAGTGGAACACAATCCCTCTTTTCCCTCGTCTTCCCAACTCCTCGTCTCACCTATTGACTAGATCGCTTCTTCTGCATGGCATTGTTGAGCCGCTGAGCCGCTGTTCATCGTGCATTCATCAGGATATTTAGCTTTTGTGAAAAAAATGCACATCTTATGATTCAACGAAAGAAAATGAATTCATCTAAAACTACAAGAAAACCGCCTCCTAATTGCTGAAAAAGTTTCGTTGTGTCACTCATCTCCAGGAAGATGAGTTCAGACACATATTCTTCGTCAATTCTTGTGGTTTGATGGTAAATATAATGGGTTGTGTGAACTACATGTGCCTAAAAATTTCGCTCAGCGTAAGCCACCATGATTCGCGCTTGGTGAACCAGTGACCGTATTCATAAAGTAACGAAAGCATCCCGGGGAAGCTTTCAGAACCAGCCGATTTATCCCCCAGACGGACTTCAGACCCTCTGGGGGGAGGTTCCCGTAGTTCATAATTACGGGCATAGGATCTGGGGCGCTGGGTAGGACATGCGCTCGCCGATCGAAACGTGATTCACAACAGTGGTTAATGAAAAGAGCGATGATAGCACCCGGAGGCCGCTTAGTGGCCTGCAGCCCGGAAGTGAACCTGAATTGAAAATTTCAAGGTGGATCGCAGTGCTTGCCGAGAACCTTCAGCGACAGAAGGTTTCCGTGGGAATAAGAGAAAACCAGCTTCTCAGCTGTAGTAAATCGGGGACCAGTCTATTCAGTTGATAAAAAAGAGATTTCCAATAAGACAGGTCCAAAAAGGCATGTGTGGGCGGTTGGGATAGGTATAAACGCAAGGTAGCAATAAAATCGAAAATCAGTGAGCTTTGCGGAAGGATGGGATCCAAATTGTCTAAAAGAAGTTGGACCCCGATTAAAGTGCGCCGCGGTCCTTGCTACTATGTAGGAGTCGCGGAGCTCTGTGAGTCACCGGAAATAAGATACGAGGAACTCACGGTTAGGTGGGCGAGCATTTTGTGATAGACGATGGATCTGCTAGACTGTTTTTATAGTTACTTTCCAGGGTCGCTCAGACATCTATTGCAACCCTCTACTGATTAATATTCTGGCAGTTCCCTCGTCAGACAGTAGGCATGTACTACTTTCACAAGTACACAAATTCAATTTCTTTGCATAACAGCCGGCAATCATGCGACATCACGACTAACGTGGAATCGGTGAACTCTATTCTCCACACGCAAGCCTTCCTCGGGATAAATTATGAGCAATGTGCTTCTATTAATGGCCTGAGTTCAATTGGTTAGGTGCTTTCGAAAGTAAACTTCCGATCACATAAATACAATTAAGAGCATATTGGTTAACGAGCAAGAAAACGAAGGGGCTAGGGAAAAAGTTGTGAGTGGTGTCCTCGAGTCAAGCCCGCGTTGCGATGATCACGGGGGTCGCAGTCATAGGAGCTGTGGGGATGGAGACCTTAAGCCCTCAGCAAACCACGAATCCGCCTGCAGAGTTTTTACACACTACACGCTAAAAATTAAAAATCTTGATGAAACCACATCATTTTTAAGAACGAAGGGAAAATTAGCTGCAAATATAATAAAAACCGCGAGCGCACCCGGTCCACGGCTGACCTCTATCGTCAGTCACTTGATGAGGGATCGCCGCAACGCTGCTTGGCGGGAAAAATCGCGCGATCAATAGCCACTCTCCCTTCGCTTTCCCGCGCGCAATTTTCCCGCCAAGCAGCGTCGCGGCGATCCCTCATCCAGTGATGGACGATACCTATCGTTAGCGAATGGGCTGCACCGAACGGGAAGGTCTGAATGAGAAGTGTGGGAACGTCCTCATTGGAAACCGATCCCACTCCACTAGGGCAAGGGAAGAACGGATGGCTAGAGCAGTATCTCAGTGCATGCCTAGGAACCCTCCCAAGGAATTGACATCAACCTTCTATCACGAAATGGTCGAGCAAATGGATAGCTTGCTCCAGTAAATGAGACGAATATGAGAAAAATGAAACAGAAGTAAAAGAAAATGACTGGTAACACAAAGCATAAGTGGAAGGAAATGTATTTGAAGAAAGTAGCTCAGCACTAGTAGAAAAATGTTAAAAATTAACGTATTTATATGCTCCACTGGATGAAAACAGTCCGCAAATGCCGGATGTCAAACCCGTGTTGTCAGGGTTCAGTGACCCCATCAGGTTTAATTTCAGTCTTATCCGAGATTAATCAAAACTTAAAAACATTGCAATTAAAAAAAGTCTGTCTAAAAAAGGTATAAAACCTTTACTTTCGGACCGGGGTGCGGTAAGATCTGTTCCTAGTCCACTGGCAAGTTATAATAATGTCATTGCGCCAAGTTTTCATTCCTCCAGTGAATAACCAGGGCCTGAACGATTGAAATTCCAAAAAAAAAATGCGGTCCGACGTTACAGAAACAAGGAAGAAAATTGCAGTACATTTTATCGACACGATATAAGTCTATGAGTATGAAATGCATCAGTGATGGTGGAAATATCTTTTCAATATGTGATGTCTGAAAATTGAAGAATGGGCTGAAACTGCAAAGCACGAATTTCTACAATTAGCTACCTAAACGCAGGAGAGAGTCGGTTATCTCAGAATCATCTTGAAATATATTAACACGCGACTGATGGCGGATGCTGTCTTAGCAGACGCTAAGGCACAAAACAATAATCATTCACGATTCATGATGTACATTCATGTAATGGACGGATCGCACCGATCTTTTGCGTTCTTTATTGTAGGTTATCGAGGAGTCGGTGCACGTACTGTCAATCTCTCGGCCAAATTCCGCTCCACCATTGCGAACTACGGCTGTTGCATCAAGCCTAGTTTTGACTGCATCGCTGCTGTTTTTCATCGCGGCGATTTCACACCCGCTGCTGCAGCGATGTAACAGCGGCAGCGATTCTGTTCATAGTGCATAGAATCACGGATGATCAAAGAAATTCAAGCAATCAGTGAAAATAATGGCTGGTAGTTATCAATAACAAGTTTCGACTCGTAAACACTGATCATGACATGTGAAAGGGTCAATATTCACTAGACGAAACGTGTCATTCCGTGGCAATCGTTCTATCGCTGTCATGATGGCAGCGATGGAGCGATGATCAGCGACCATTGAGAATCGCTCTTCAAGCAGCGATGCAGTAAAACATAGGATTTTGTCGCCGCGACCCAGCGATGTAGGACGTTTGCCACGAAGCGATCACAATTGAAGCGGCATATCCATTACGCGCGATGAAAAAGGAACAGTTGTCCCTCACATGGCCGCAGCGACCACCTGCAGTCAAAACTAGGCTTCACGCGACACATGATAATCGTGCCGGTACCAAGTAGTCCCAGCACGATTATCATCCTGTTGCGTGACACAACAGCCGTAGTCCGCAAATGCGGACAGGTTCTTGGCTCCGAAAACGACAGTATGTTACCGAACCGACAGTAAGACAGTATATGCCCACCGAATCGCGCCAACGCACAAAAAGGAATGCAAAGTATCAGTGTGATTCGTGCCGACAGTAAATTGTTAGTGAGAGTGGAGAACAAGACGAGCGTTCAAGTTTCGAATCTGAAAAGGGTAGCATAGATAACGGTTCGGTAAAGTGTGACAGAAAACAACGGTGAATGTCGGCGAATTGGAAGCGTATACGCTATGTTTGGAACAGTACCTGTAGACACATATAGTCTGCACGAAACGAGCCCCGACATCCAGTGCAAAAACTTTGAAGCCGCATCCGTATTTCCCTACAGCCATCTTTTCTATCTGCAAGTACTTCACGTTTTCGGACGTATTTGTGTGTCTCCTCAAAATTGTGATTGTGAAGCAACCCAGCCGCGTCAAAAAGTAATTCTAAGGATTCCAGAAATTATTGCGCTAACGCTAGAATTAGGTGTTCTACGGCGATACTTGATGACTGTCACTTATAGTTAGTTTGCTCAACGCAGAAAGATATGGACAAATGTTTCTCTCTACTGGACAGCGAGTACCAGCGCAGTAATTGGACATACCAAGAGAATCGGCTTGTTGACGGGGAGTTACCGTCAACAAGCCGGTTCTCTTTTCTGGATGTCTAAATTTAATTATCTGGGTTTAGCAAAGGTATCGATTAGCGTCTTCTACCCTAAAACGAAAATCCCCATGTAAATTGGCGGTCTCCGCATGTTGCTGAGATGAAAGTAGAGCCTATAAGTAGTGTTTCGCAGCGCTGTAAATGTGCGCTCTGGCTGAGAATGAGAAGATTGTGAGAAGATGAGGCTAAAAAGCACCACAAGCTGCCATAATATCCACATAAGCAGTTTTTCTCCCCGATAACAAATTGCCATGAGGGGAAGATTTTGAGGTGAGGGTGGAGATCCTAGTGTGGAGAACCCAAGAAAGTGCCTGAAGACGCCAAAGACATTTGGGATTTGGGCGAAGGAATCAGGAGTCATCAGAAATGAAGAGCGTAGAGCTATATAGCGGCAACTTCAGACCCACATCAGAGTTGCGTTTTGATTAGTTCGTCATCTGACACCCAGTTGGCCCTCAGCTTTTCCATTAATCACATGGCTTTCTTGGAGTTGTTCGGGAGGTATGCCAATCAGCATCATATTCCTTGATCAGGTGTTCGGAATCAACGTTCTGAGCTCTTGAGGGATGGAAACTATGCACATTCGGCCGTGTAACTTTACAAGTAGATTAAGCCTTTCTCAAATGCCATTCCGTAGATTATAACCGTTGAGAACGTCACTTACCGCTTCTCTGTGTGTCTCCATGAAAAATTTGAAAGCCTCGGTCTTCAACTCCTGCTCAGATCTCTCATCGTCTCCTTCGAATACCCTGAGTTTGTATCGATCAAGAAAAAAACAAGCAATGATCATTCCATAGGTAATATCACTACACACCGGATCTGGTGAAGTATAGTACGCATCTCGTCCTTCAAAATGTATGCGCCATCAATCGCCATCATTGCGAAATTCGCTAGCTCAAGTGAGAATATCTGTGATTAATCATTTTGATGACGACAACAATGCTAGGTGATGATTGTTTTCACCAACAAAATATCTGCTACGGAAGGAGTGGAACCAACCAGATTGTGATTGTGGAGAGCGTGTTCATGAATTTGAAGGGTGCGAAGTGCCATTGAATCAGTCTCAGCATACTGTACCGAATGAGGACAACAACATGAAAAACGCTGCTCAACCTTTGTAGCATCCTTCCGTTCCATGTCAACTCACAAGAAGCGCAGGAAACACTAGCGGTGAAGAGGCCAAGCAACTGAAATGAGTAATGATTGACCTATATGCCTCTTTTCATATTGACACTGCATGACACTGCAAAAGCAGGTGCTTCACTGAATTTATCACTGATTCGGCCTGTGATTTTGTCAGTGATATATAGTTGAAATTAATAGGCCATTGTTAGGCAATAATTCTGAAAATAAGCCACAGCCACGCAACAGTGGCACGGTGATAAGCCACAAATTTATTCCGAAATAAATGACAGATTACAGCGGAGAGAAAATCTCAAGGTCGGAACTCGGCCAGTCACAGACGCTTTTCTGATATATCTCTCGCGTCAAACAAGAAAACTATCGCTGAATGTTAAAGGAATAGAAAAAATTAAGAGGAAACATACTGTCAGTCGGAAGAACATTTTGTTATGGTTGACAGCTTCGCTCCACTGTTTGCTTCATCTTGCTAAAATAGCCCAAACATCCCTAATATTGCCCTTGTCAGACATGCAGATATGTACTAGCGTCAAAAGTAAGTGAGGTAACACCAATGTTGTGGGCATTCAGAACAAGTACCTCGGCGATTGCTCAGAGAAGGGCTAGCGAGGCCATCTAGCAGGACGCAAGAAATGTGGGTTCACTAGGGAGACATCAGAAGAGCACTAGCACAAATATGTTCTTTTCATTTTTATATGTTGGTAAAGTGACAGTCAATCCAGCTCAGACCGGTAAGTATTTAAGTAAAAGAAAACAGTTTTGAGCAAGAAGCGTCATTTCGGATCTCACAAGGAAACTGCTATAAGTCAGCCGCCCCTTTCGGAAAAAATTCTCTTCTCAGACCCGTTTCCGGACGTGGAGTCCGAGTTCGCTCTTCTGAGGTGCCCGAAACCACTCTGAAAAAAGTTTCAGGCGTTTTCTCTCAATTTCCCGTACCCAGTGCACCTCTCAAAACACGTCATATTCAGTGATGATCGTCAGAGCTTGACCCTCCTGGTACTATGATCTTATCCGTACATGAATGTGCAATTTACACAGCAGCTGAATCAAGCACGGTACTTGTCCTGGTCGGCCCTATGGCGACGCGACTTCAGGTGGGAAAAGAGCTCGAGGATATGCTGGTTGTGCATGGAGCGCAGGCAACAAATGCTCTTCGTATGACCCAAAAGTGATTATTCTTCCGAGTTTGTGATGTGCATGAAGCGAAGAATTGTGGTAACCGCTGAAACATAAATTGAGATTGGGACTGGGTACGTAAGGTTTCCGTATTCGATTTAGTCTGACGGATGAATCAGGCGTCTGCGACCTCGACAGCATCACAAGCCAATGGGGTTTCGATTCGGGCGTGGCACACCTCCATTGATCAGACTTAATTTATTACGTGAACTCTATACTTGGCGGGACGAAGTGGAAAGGATCTTGCATAAGCAAGGCGGAGGGTAGGTGAGAGTATTTGGATACTGCCCTTGACTTCCTGTCGTTTGAAATGCCATAACACGGGGGTAGGAGAGAGCTACATAGATAGACGATCATATTGTTTCCGAAGACAGTATTGCAGTGTTTTTATCCAATTTTCCAGAGTAGTTTGTATATTTGTCTCAATTTTTCGGCGATGTGCTTGCAGTCATGCAGACATGCACTGGACTTGCAAGCGCATAAAACCCCTTTTGTGATAGCAATCAAAAACTAATCCACATAAATAAAACACTACAAATAGTTGTGGTGTGACTCGTTTTTCGAACAACTGTTGCTCAGAAAAATGACATTGTAAATTTTTATGCGAACATGACTGTCAATGTAGTGGTTCTCAAACAGCGATAAAAATATATACTGTAGTTCAGAGCGGTCAGCAACATAAGCGTTCATGTCTCAGATCTGAAACAAAAAGAACACTGGTTTGCCTTTTGAACGTGGTTCACATCTAGATGACCACGTTTGTATAGGGGCAATCGAAAACTTGGCGTGTATTTATGATATTCAATCACCTGTAAACACAGTTCGTCTCTATCATAAAGTTTCCGCTGCTAAGCTCGGAAGATTTGGAGCCGCATCCATACCTCCCCTTAGGCATCCTTTTTATCTGCAAGCGCTACTGTGAGCTATGTTGTTTACAAGTCTCTACAATGTTGCAGTTATAACTCATTCCTACAGCTTTATTTAGCGCTGACGGTGTCCGAGGCATCGTCAGCAACTATAGAACCAAGTGATTGTTACCTACCGTTTCTTCATGTCTCTTTATGAAATACTGGAAAGCTTCGGCTTTCATTTCCTCTTCATTTTTCCCACAGCTCCTCCGGAATACTCTAGAAAGCCCTTTTTATAATAATAAAAAAAGCAAACAAGAGTAACCTGTCGATACTTTAACTACTGACAGGTAATGGTTGAGCTCCTTACACATCTTGTCCAATAGAATGTATACGTCATAGAGCGCATGTGTTGCGTACTTTGCGAGCTCAGTGGAGAATAACTGTAAAAAAATGACCAACATAAACAATCAAAATGATAAGTAATCTTGATGCGCTGACTTAAAAACAGTGTGCACGATAATCTTCGATTTCGAGATTAATCGCTAAATCGATTGTTTGGCCTCCGGGTAGAATTGAAATGACGAAGAAATCTAGAAAAGCGAACTGGAAAGGCACCAAATCATTCCTTCTCACCCCACCTTCTTACTCTTACTGGAACTATACGTTGTGACAATGAATTTTTTTGAACCTTTCCCTTGCGATTCTTCACTCTCTGTTGCTCCGTTCTTTTCTTCGAACCCTTAGTAATACTGTTTTGCCTAAAATTTTCTTCTATTTTCTATTAGCCCCATATTTCACATGACAACCACCGTGAACATGTTCATCCAATCGCACAACTAGTCCAGGCCAGAAAATAATGTCACTGAAATAAGACGTTTTAATGCGTTTCTCGCCATTTCTTCGTTATTTCGGTAGCACTTGATGGCCAACGAATTGTTCTGAAAGGAAAACTCGCTATCGAAGATCATCGTGAACACTGCCTCTAGAGTGTTGAACTAGTAGGCAAACCAACCAGATCATGATTCAACTTGGCGTGTTGATGAATGTGATGAATGCGAAGGGTCATTGAGACGGTTTTTGAGTAGAGCTCCCGAGAAGAACAACCGCCTTTGAAAAATACTGCTCTTTTCTGTATTACTGCTGTGTTGTCTATCACAACTTACAAAGAATGCAGGGAACAGCTGCTACGAGGAAGCAGAGTGCCTGAAGTCATTCACTGATTGGTCATTCAACCCTCTGCCTAGTAACACTACGATAGCGACCACTTCGTTCTATTTGCAATTGATTTCTTCTGAGACAGTTCACTGGTTTCTAGTCAAGTCACATAGTCCGTTTTCTGCCTTTTCGGTGGGATACATGCTGCAATCTTGTTTCAGTGGTACTGAGATGTCGCGCTTAGATCCGACCATTACAGAATCTTTGTAGGGTTTTCAGATATGTACCATCCACCCTGCTGTCGAAACTCAATTTTCTCCAATTTTGAGCTATGTTGCGGGGTCATAATAGTCAATACATAGTAGCCGGACTATTTGCGATATAAAACCTGACGTTAATGCCCTTTACGAGTGGTTGATGAGTATAGGTGCATAGTTCTAGATATTTTTCGTTTAAAGAACGCATTTCCTCAAGGTTTTTTCATGATGGTAAGAGACTCCCATTATAGTGAAGTTCTTCGCTGACATCAGGGTCGAGACTTCCGCGCGATTGTACGTACATAAGCGATTGCGCCCCATGGCCAGTCGATAAATACCATACTACACACTCAGCGTGTCAACAACAGATGTTGATTTAAACAGGTGATACCGCACGTGGTCCCTGGTTGGGCATTTGTTGGTTACAGCGCAAGCGTACGAAGCCACACTGCTTCTTATAGCGCGTACTTCCTAAGTGGGTTGATAGGGAGGCCGTGGGGCCTCATATGTATTATGCTAACCACATTGCAGATAGTTTTGGGAGCGTGTAAGACCTTCCCGTTTTGATCGTGTCCGTGCCATCGGGTTACCGTCTATATCCAGCACCGGCTGAACCTCAGTGCGGATGTAGTATAAGGTAAGCGGCTGCACGACGATCGGTAGAGCTGAAAGGATTCTTGCTTCAGCAATCATACTTCGCCTTGTGAGCTTTCGGGAAGTCACAGCGACTGTGGTGGAAGAACTCTCTCTAGCCATGCCCAAGGTCCAGCGTGATGTCAAGGAGGGTCTAAGGCTTCGAAAGTATGAGCCGCTTATAGATTCGTTGGTGTTTGTAACAAGAAACGAGCGAATGTACAAAGTCAAAGAAGTATTGAAAAAATCTTAACTGCCGCACAGGAGCGCAGTCCAAGCTATCATCTTTCAGAAAAAAACAATGTCTTCGTTGAAGCCTCGTAACCGCTCGCATTCAATACTTGGAGCCGAATCCGGAGTTTAGACGGATGTTCAAAGGCACAGTACACCCTCAGACATCAATTTTCTTATTTTTCAGTAGACCCCTCCGATATAACACGTGCCAAGTTTGAGATCTCAATTTCTCCCAATAAGCGAGGTATAAGCAACCACCACAGGCCCGACCTCCTTCGCTCACCACCACGGGCCACACCCCTACCAGATTTCCGAACTCGATAGCGGCTAGAAGGACGGATGATTTCCCAAAGAGTCTTGTTTCTTCAGTACGTTGCCAGACTGTCTCCTTATCCTGGCTCGCTCTCGCGCAATGATTGCAAAAGAAGAGAAATACAGGCCTGAGACAACTCGTCCACCAATTTTTCACCCTCAAAATGTAAGCATCTTTGAGGAGCCATAAATCTGTTCATAGAAGGTTTTGGACGATTTCAGAGATACCACTGTGATCAGAGTGTAGCTATCTCCAAGTTTAGCATGAAAACTGAAAAATAATTTTCTGGATGTTCTGTGCCTTTAAGTTCTCAGTGACCATTCTACAAAAGCATGAAAACGGACAGAAAAATTTACGTTTGGACTCAAGTGTTCCTTTAGTGAACTACGACTCAACTCTCCATGATAGCCAGGGTTTTAGCCCACTGAAAGTATGGGCATAGTTGCTCAACGAATACGCAGATACAAGAGAAACTGATGAAGGGGTGGCGATCCTCGATAGAAGCGATACAGCGGGGTGTGAACCAGGATTGCATTTGAAAAAGAATCCCTATGTGGAATGTAGTGGCTGCAGAGAGCGGAGGCACCAAATGCTTTAGTGGTGACTCCGGAGAGGGTAGTCTCTTCAGAGTGCCTGAGGTGAAGGTTAGTGCTAATTACTAGTGAAGGAAAACTGGAAGTGGAGTTTGTTGATGAAAGAGAGAGTAGGACAGACAGTCGTGACAAAGAACCCTGGAGACATAAGTAGAGTAAGTTGCGGAGGATGTTGAGGTTTGATCTCGATTCAGTTTTATCTTCGCGACCTTGAGTAACACTCTGCTTCCAATTGTGAAGAGATGAAACCAGAGTGGGAAGAAACTTACTGCAATACGGGCGATCATGCTGTAATAGATGTTAGCTTTGCACTAGTTTCATTCAAAATTTTAGAGGTCGTCGAACATCCATTTCAACTTCTAGGCTGTTTTCCTCTCCGGCAGTGCCCTTTCGAGACATGCAAACATTGACTACTATCTGCACGAGGCCCATCCCTTTGGCAGTCAAAACGTATGCATCATCAGAAAGTACTTGCATCACGGTGTTTTTGCACAAATATCATTATGAAAAATGACTCTGCCAAGCTTCATTTGTAGGATAATTTTTGCTGTTGCGTTTAACACTTCAACCAATGTGCCTGGTCTCATGACACTATAACGACGAAAAAACAACAAAAAAAAAACGATTAAAATTCGGTACCTTGGCGCTACTTTTTTCGAGCCATTGACGCAGGCGAGATAAGCGCACCAGCATTCCAACTGTGGACGAATTCATTCCTTGTTGGCAGCATCCAGATTGAGCATTGGTGCGCTAGATGGCTAGAATTGCTACCATTTAGCGTTCTAGAGTCGATCAATAGTAAAATTTTCTGTAGCAGGCTGAAGAAAATAGATCTACTTTTAGTTTTCAGAATCCAGGACTTGTAGTGGTCTATTGTAATGATAGCGACAACTTGGCAAAGCTATATCGTTGGATGGAAATTGGCTTTCTATGATCTTGTCTTATGCTACGATGTCAAGCCGCCTTGTTTCCTGTTATGTTCTTCTGCTGTTGTAGCCGTTGTTTTAGAGCAGGCATGGAGGTTCCTTATTGCTTTTCTTATCCAAAAAATGGTGCTTTTCGTTCGGGTTTCTCTCATAGTATTCCGTCAAACTCTTCTTGTTTGGTCATCCGAAATTTGACCTTTTCTCTTGGTGAAAGTTAAGTTGTTAGGGGTAGGGAATATTCGTCAGAGCTTACATGAATGCCATAGCGCTCTTGTGAATGGCGTTTCCCTAGCGTCATCCACCTGATTTTTTTTCTCGTGGTCCTATATACAAGTCATTTCACAAGGAATAGGTTTGAGAGTGCAACTCCTCCATTAGAAAGGGTACAATGAGCTTTTTAGATGAGAATAAGGAAGTGCCTCTACTTTTCGTCACTGTTTTTTTTCGACGCACCTTAAGTCTAGTTTTGACTGCAGGTGGTCGCTGCGGCCATGCGGGGACAACTTTTCCTTTTTCATCGCGCGTAATGAAAAGGAGCTCCAATAGTGATCGCTTCGCGGCAAACGTCCTACATCGCTGGGTCGCGGCGACGAAATCCTATGTTTTACTGCATCGCTGCTTGAAAAGCGATTCTCAATGGTCGCTGACCATCGCTCCATCGCGGCCAATATGGCAGCGATGGAGCGATTGCCAGCGAATGACACGTTTCGTCTAGGGAACGTAGACCCTTTCACATGACAAGATCAGTGTTTACGAGTCGGAGCATGTTATTAATAGTCACTGGCCATTACTTTCCACCTATTGATTGATTTTCTTCGATCGTCAATGTGGCTATGAACTATGAACAAAATCGCTGCCGCTGCTACATCGCTGCAGCAGCGGGTGTGGAATCGCTGCGACGAAAAACAGCAGCGATACAGTCAAAGCTAGGCTTTAGCGTATATGCTAGTAAATAAATAATAATAAATAAATCTACTGGAGTGAATTTTTTCGCATTTTTTAAATAATTTGGGTGATTGTTTCCTCTTGTTTTTTATTGATAGCTTTTTATTATCTGTGGTTCTTTGAAATCAATGATGACTAGGGCTAAGCTATTTCATCGCAACATTTTGGCTGTTTTATCGCCGTCATTTGGTTGAATCTAAAAGTTTCTGGCTCATAAGTTATTTTTTCACTCATGAGTCATTTTTTCCAAGTCCATTAGTGTTGCGATGGACTGGTGTTAATTTGAGTGAGTTAGGTGGAATATGACCAGAATCCATTCAGCATCTCGAAAGCAGGGAGGTTCAGTCATCATCAGCTCGCGAAATCGCACTAGCCAATGTGCTGATTTGACAAGAGTTTTTCGAAAGACATCAGAGAGATTGTGATAAGAAAGTTATGTCAGTAGGGTAAGGACTTCCACGGGCCACAGTTGGTGCAAAGGCCAACATGGCCAATAATATGCTGCAGATTACATAGGGAAGTCACAGCCTTGAGAAGCTGGAAGGGTGGATGGCGCAAGCCCTCTTATACACTTCGACCAGCTTACGAGTACATTTCTTTAGATAACTTGGCTGCTTTTCAACTCAATAACGCCTTTGTCAAACATGCAGATAAGTAGGCATTAAGTAGTGAGAAAGGTGCACCGAAACGATTCCTGTGGGTGAGAATCGGCAGTCAGTGCGTTAGTTTAGCACGGTAACTCTTTGGCGACTGTTTTGCTAAAGAAGCACTTTCTACTGGAATTACTTCAACAAGCTTCTTCAAACTGTTTTATTACAAAGTAGGAACAAATGCTGTTCAGCTAATAATCAGAATGTGTCGCTGTTGAGAGTGACGAACATGACATGTGTTCAAATCTCGTACCTGAAACAAAGAGCATAATCATTCCTGGAACATTTTTGAACGAGATAGCAGTCCGGAAGGATGTAACCGAACAGATTCTTTGACCTCTGGGAGCGGTTGGAAAACCAGTTTAATAGGTTTAGTCTGTTCGGCACATCCGCATCAGCCGGATCAAGAAAATATCGATCTCTTCAGAGGATTGACGTTATTTGAAGTGGTAAAGAACCTGTAGACACATATGGTCTCCACCAGACGATCCCAGCTTCTCAGTTTGGATGATTTGAAGCCGCATCCGTACGTCCCCTTTGGCATAGTTCTTATCTACAAGACACATTTCATGTATTTTGGCACCATTATCTAGCTTATGAGAATTGTGACGCGTTTCAGTTTCTTCGGTCGCCATGCTCATTGCTAACTGAATTCGACAGAGGGATCGTTTGCGAAAACTGGAACAATCGCCTCAGAGTGATCCAAATGCCTACAGTCTCTTGATACGTATCAAGGAACAATCTAAATGCGTCAGCCTTAATCGCTTCCTCCGGTCTCTTGTCCTCCATCCAGAAAATCCTGAACGATCAGCGATAAAATTTAATAATGAATCAATTGCGAGTAGTTTGACTGCTGACCTCTGCTGGTAGCATTCGATGCACATTTTGTTACGTGGGAAGTTTTTGTCATTCAGTAGCTTCATGGCGTACTTTTCTAGCTCAATGGAAAACTCCTGTAATCAAAGGAAGTCCACATAAAGGACAAAGATGACAGGGTTAGCAAGTGTGAGAGGAAAGAATTGCAACCAACCAGATTATGAGTAAGAATTTTTTGTTCATAAACGTGAAGAACGCGAAGCGCGACCACATCTGTTCTTGGATAAACTTTTGACTGGAATAACCAGAATAGAAAAACACTGCTAAAGCGGCTTCATCACTTAGTTAGCTTCGTTGCACAATTTACAAGGAATGCAGGTGGCATCGGCACTTTGAGACAGGATAACTGAATTACTTATAGCTTAGCTCACTCATTTTGAGCCGGTAGAGGTAAGGCTTGTCGGGCATATCATGTCAAAATCCTTCTTATCGCTGTTATATTTTGCTATGACTGACCGCCTCGCTGCTTGCTGCACCCGGACTTACCAGAGCAAGGTGGACTCTAGATAGTTTCCTACCTAACCCACCGCAGAATAGCCTTCGAGTAGCAGCTTTCTGCATGGACCGAGACCACGAACGGTCCAAAAGAGTTTCTCAGCCAATAAGGAATAGTGTATTCAATCAAATAAATGGCTTGAGTTACAACTTAGGTTTGTGTGACCGTATACCACAGACCGTCCATCCTTGAAGGGGTCAAATGAGCAAAATATTAATTCATATGCTGAAGTATCCACAGATATATGCTTAACCCACTACTGACCAGAGGTTTCCAATAGTTCGAGGAACTGTATAAAATTTTAGGTAGATGGTGGGCTTAGCATCTAGCTGTGGAAGTAAATTACCTGTAGACACAGACGGTCTCTACTATACGGTCCCCAGTCATCAGTTCAAAGGATTTGGAGCCGCATCCATACCTCGCCTTGGTCATGTTTCTAATTTGCAAGTGATACTTTCAGATTTTTCTGTTCCAGTCTCCAGGGAATTGAAAATTTTCAATGGAGGAGTCATCAGCCAAAGCCAAAGTAATTTTCTGAATTGACTAACGCTCACTGTTTCTCTGTGTGCATCCACGAAAGATTTGAATGCATCGGCCTTTATATCCTCTTCGTGTCTAATGTCGTCTCTCCAGAATGTTCTAAGCGGAACCTTATACGTAAATAATGAGGATGATGAGGAATTAGTGGATAATCGAGCTACTGACCGATGATGGTAATATTCGATGCACATTTTCTTTCGCACAACGTATTTGCCGTTGAGTATCTTCGCTGCGTAATAAGCGAGCTCAAGAGAGAATATCTGGAAGGAAAGTCAAGCATAATTGACAAATAGGCAAAGAGAGGAGATAAATCAAGAAGAAGTATCGAAACGAATCGACTGACCAGATCATGGTTGAGTACTGCATGTTCATGAACATGAAGGATGCGGAGTGCCATCGTAAGAGTCTCCGAATACACTTCCTTTGATTTGAGGCAACAAAATGAAAAAAAGCTGAACTTTTGTTTCAACGCTCTCGTATTCAAGGAAACTTACAAAAAGCGCAGGTGACACTCGCGATGAGGAGGCAGAAGGACTGAAATGACTTGTTAGTCACCTTCCGAACCCACTGCACAGCAGTATTATAATAGCACCCAGCCATAGGAATTTGTCGATGACTGAAGCTGCTGTTTTTTTTTCAGAAAGAAAAGGAGCGGTTCGTCTCGCGCACGTAACGCGCGCGATGGAAAACCGCTGCGTTCACATCGTCGTTAGGGCGCCTTAACCATGGGCGCCTGAAACATTTAGTTGATACTCGGCTAAGCCAACGACGACGTGAGCGCAGCGGTTTTCCGTTGCGCGCCTCACGTGTGCCAGACGAACTGCTTAGCCCCGCCTGCGCTGTGAATTCGAACAACATCCCTGTTATAGCATATGTCACCGAGTTTGCGCCAGACTCCTATAAGAAATCTCTAGGATGCATGCAGACTCTATGTAAAAAAATTGATCTCGACAGACATGTGACCCCTACACTTTTTGTAACGAACTCTTGCCGCTCGTAAAAAGATGAACCCGAAAACTCACCGTGAAGTGGACTAGCATGCTGTGATGGATGACACTTTTGCTACACTGTTTTCATTCACCTTCTCAGAATCGCTTGAACATGTATTATAACGATTCGGGTGTTTTCCACATTCCTTGTAAGTACCCTTGTCAGACAAGCAGACACATTCCAGTGGCACAAGTGCACGCATTCATTTTATTTTGGTTGCAGTCGTAAATCGAAAAGTGCGCAGTTTCATGAAGTGCTTACAGAACTAAAGTTGAGCAAAATAACCTAGCTAAGCTTTATTGGAACAAATTTATTATAAAGTAGCGAAAAGGGCAACTTAATCACAGAGGGTCATTCACTTTTGAGGGGAGTGGAAAAAGAGAAGTGTAATCAGATCGATTGGCGAACAGTCTTCCGACTATAACAACTTCGTTGAAAAAACAGTGATCAACAGGTTGCACTCCCACTCCTCCACTCCATAGGACTCAAAATCGACGTAACTGACGCTCATGATAAGCAGGCAGAACAACTAAAGTATTAATTTAGATATATACCCAATCCACAATTCATTGACACTCTAATAGCATCCAGTATACTGGAGATTAGTTCTGCTATCTTCTCTATAAGAGTACTGCACTGGAACAAACATTTCTACCTATATATTTTTTGAACCATTTCTGAGATTAGACCTCGAGTGGTCTGCTCAAACCCGCCTAAAACTTCTCTAAACCTTTCCATAGGCGTTTTCAGAGGACGGATTCATGAAAGAGTATGCCGCCGTATAAGGGTGCAACGAGTAGAAGGTTGTCATCAACCTGTGGTTCAATATAAACGAAATCCTCAAAAGTGGGGGTATAAGATAGGGTGGGAGAAACACCAGAAGAAACTCGGGTTTCGCGTTACTAATTCCGAATATATCCCTGTCCAACGCGGAAATGCGCTCCAGATTATGTTGGCAAATTGTCAATCTAATCGACGCCAGCAAAAAAAAAATCCAATGAGTGTGGTGTGTAATTTAGCACACACTCTAGGCGACCGTACGCACATGCCAATCCCAAGCCAACCCATTTGAATCGCGTTTGAGGGTAAGGGTAGGATTTTCGTCTACTGTCGCAGTAATCACAAACGGTCACCGGATAGTCATTTGATTGTGACAGTAGTTAATGGTACAACTACCATGAGTAACAGTTCAGCAGATTGTGATTGAGAACCACCGATTGTTTGCTGTTCGGGTATGGTTGCGGTTCGAACAACAATCCAATACTTCTCATAACATAATACAATACACACATCAGCTTCAGTGCAGAGGACTATCGTCCGCTGTTGGCCCCTGGAAGAATCGTCATCTAATTGTGGGAACAAGATACCTGTAGACGCAGTTGGTCTCTACAATGTGATTCCCACTCCTCAATTCAGAAGATTTGGAGCCGCATCCATAATTCCCCTTGGGCATCTTTTCTATCTGCAAGCACTGTTTTCAGATTATTTTGCACCAACTCCCAGAGACACTGAAATACCTGCCAGCAAACTTTTTTGCTGCTGTCAGAAATCTATGAAAATGTAGCTCGGGAAGCCTTTCTGGTAGGAGAAGGTCTAAACAATTGGAGTGAGAGGTACTCACCGCTTCTTTGTATGTTTTAGCGAAAATTTTAAACGCTTCCGCCTTCAAATCCTCCTGAGACATGCTGTCGTTTCTCCAAAACAATCTGAAACAGCATTTGTTTGTCGAAAGTAAGAGCTGTAACATTTTGGGATTAACCTAGATACTGACTGTTTATGATAGTATTCGGTGCAAAATTTGTCCCGCAGACCGTATTCGTTTATGATAAGTGTCATTGCGTAGTGTGCGTGCTGAGTGGAGTACTTCTGTAATCAAATTACGAACATGAATGACAAGAACGATCATGGTTGTTGATGTGATTCTGTAGATCAGTGAAGAGCTAAGCGAATCGAGTAAAACCAACCAGATCATGGTTCAGTTTGGCATGTTCCTGAATGTGGAGGATGCGGAGTGCCATCGAAACAGTTTCCGGGTATACTCTCTTTGATTCAGAACAACAAAAACATAAAAAAGTACTTCTCCACTTTTATTCATAATTCCCTCTGATTATCATAACTTACAAGAGGTGCGGGTGACACTTGCGATGAGTAGGCAGAGCAACTGAAATAACTTGTGAATTACCTACCTAGCCCTTTGCACACTTGCAATGAATCAGCGGCTAATCTACTAGAGTTGTCATTTTTTCGACCTCTCGTCGGCTTGAGCCTAGAGGAGCATTGGACACAGTTCCTGACTAATTCGGTATTTGCGTCAGTGTATGGCGATGATGCACCAATACACAAGATCTCTAGGTTAAAAAGTGATGGCTGCAGGAAGCGCAATCAACAAATGTTCTTGTAACGATCCAGAGAAGACTAAGCTCTTCGGTATGTGAAAGGTGAAGTGAAGGTTGGTGGGGAATGCGATTTAGAGGAAATTTTAAATGAGATTAAAAAAAAAGTTATCAGGCGGGGTCAAGTGAGGGGGGGGTGGTGGAGGTGAACAGTGGGGCGATAGGTTTGGAATGCGTAAGGATAGAAATCCGTAGGAAACTCAAGCGATAAACTCGGAAACTTACCGCTAAGCGGACGAACATGATTGATGGATGACAGCCTCGTTACACTGTTTTCAGTCATATTTACTGACTCCGTTTACGTCAAAGGTCAAAGGCACCAGTCCACCAGTTGACGTCTACCACGGTTCTTCATTACGGTGACACGTGCCAAAGTGAGCCTCGTTCAGACTGCGTCTATAGCTATCTACGAGCTAGGAGCGGCAAAACACTTTGTTTTCAGTCTTTGCTGCGCTGCACGTGCTCTATACCGGTGTAATATGAAGATTCCAATATACGCAATATATTCTGTGTCCGACAGAAGAATCCCGACGGGGGGCAAGCGTGTTATGTCACGCGGAGGGCATGATATTAAGGAGGAAAGCCCGGGGGCGGCATTCACGAACGCGGCGGTTTAGGAAGGGGTTGAAGCAGGGTTTGGGGCGTCGGCGCGTTTGATGATAGCAGAGCGAGGGCTAGAGGTCAATGAAAATCTTCCCTCGCCAACCCTACCTAGAGTGGTGTGGACAGCCGGCTGTCTATAGGGTATCGTCAATCACTGGATGGGGGGGGGGGGGAGCCGCGAAGCTGCTTAGCTGGAAAAATAGAGGAGGGAAGGTGGCTATTGATGGAATGATTTCGCAACCCATTGCTGAGCACGGCCTTGTACGTGAGAGAAACTGACGAGAAATGAACTGCCTCCCCCTCCCGTCTGTTCACGTCCACCGCTTCTTTACCGACGGGACTTTCCGATCGGACAAAGGGGTCATTGCTTGTGTTGGAATCATTACGGCACCCGCCGGCAAATAGGAGATGGGCATGGAGAGAGGACGCTAGAGAGAGACGGTTTGTCTACCTTACAGCCAGGCGGCTGTCCCGAGCTTCCTTCCTCGGTGACTGTCTCTTGGCGTGATGTAAGACGCTTCTCCTCCGTTGAGACTCTTCGGTCGGCTGAAGGGGTCATCGCATCTGTTGGAATCGGGACATTAAACTGGTTTAGGCTTAGACATGATTAATTGATCAGCCATGGCGGGGGCAACGACTTACAACAAACGCTAGCTACTCTCGGGTTCGTTGTCTTAAGCCCAAAACCGCTCACTGCTATGAGATGCAGGGCAATTTTTGCCGAAACAGCTTTTGCCATTTCTGTTGTGGAGCGGCAAAGATAGGCAATATTTCATCACCTTTCCCGCTTAACATTATGATGCGGTGGTGACAAAGTTGTGTGCACAGGAGGTTATTAAGAAGAGGCTGTGAGAGATAATGCCTACCAGTAACTTTTGCACATCTTTCTACATCTTATTCACGTAGGTTCTATGTTATATTAACCTTTTCGGTTAAGGGATTTGAGTATTCAAGAACTGGAAGGAATTGCGAAATTGCATTCGTGTAGAATTTCGCAGAATTTGGATGTTTTTCGAATGTTTTATGCCCTTTATTGAACGGTTTATGATCACAAGGTTTGTGATCTGAGTTGAATACAAAACAGGCAGAGGCCGGATTCATCCAAGCGCTTCCCATGGTAATTTAGCGTTATCGGCTAACTGTGACCGCTATTAGTTATTCACAGGCTTGCTGACTCACTTGTAACGATTGCGGCTAGCCGATAACGCTAACTTACCACTGAAAATGCTCTGATGAGTCCGGCCTCAGGTCTAAAATCTGCATCGCATCGCTTCCCGGACGAGGGTGTAACCCGTTACATACTATCGTTCTCTCAGCACCATTCCGGTCCGCGATTGCAGACTGCGGCTATTGCATCATGCGACACGTGATGATCGTGGTGGGAGAAAGGTTAGTCGTGCCGGGACCAAGTGGTCCCAGCACGATTCTCACGGTTCGTACGATGCAATAGCCATAGTCCGCAAATGCGGACCGGAATTCGGCCCAGAGAACGACAGTATAGTGTAACACTCTCGATCGTAAAGCGACGTGATTCACGTTCGACTCCAGCCTGACCCCCCCCCAAGTTTGTATTTCTAAATGTTATTGTATTTCTGAGTTTTCCGTTTTTTTCGTTTGTATAGCTAACTCATTTTTGCGGTTGTGGATCGGGTAAGTATCAGCCATCGAAAATGTTTTGCGATTTCTTCTATACATATCCTGAACTCCCCATTTTATTACTTTACTTGCTCACATAGCATTAAACCAGATCGATGTTACCAAAATAATTTTTATGAAAAATTGTAACGAAAAAGGAAGACAGAAACTTTCCTGGCTAAGGGATCGATTGCACGCCAGCTGATTGATGACGTTATGGATGAGTCGTTCACCAACATTTGAGTGAAAGTGATCTCGCATTAGCAGGCGCAGTCGTTGTGCAGCACCTTTCTAGACGGCGTAAAAAAGTACGGGGTTTTTCGCACACTGATGTGCGTAGACCAACTACACTGGCGCAACAGGTTTTATACGAAACAATGTTTGAAAAAATGACCTCGCTAAGCTTTATTGGAGCAAATTTGTGACAAAGCAACAATAAGGAAACGGAGAATGAAGCACATTGTTGACAAGTTTGAAGAGCGATATGAGCATTCAAGCTTCTTCTCTGTAACATTGAGAATAAGCAGCGGTTTGGGAGAGTGAATATTTCGGATAGCTACATCCGCCTCTGTGTGCGCAGTTGAACGAACACGACACCACTTTTACATTGAACGCTTTGTTCCTTTCAAAACCAAAAAAAGACTATCGCAGTCACTTTAACACAAACCGATTGGTTAGCAACACGTGGAACAGTTTCGTTTACTCGAGAAATTTGACTGAATTTTGTTGACATCTGTGGAAGTAGAGTGTGTTTGAACGAGGCTGGCAAACCATGCGGCCGGCGTGCGTGGCAGGTTGGCTACGCGTGCGCCACCCTCGGACGAGCATGCGGAATGGCGGCCAATCTCCCCCCCCCCCCCGCAGCCATCGACTAGGAGCGAGGTCGGGAGCGGCTGGCAGTGAGCCAACTGCGTCGATCCTTCAGCTCTGCAGCCGAGGGGGGGGAGGTAGTGGCAGCCTTTTCAACACTCCTCCGAGATACACACGCAGCGGCCGCCGGCCACGCACGCCGGCAGCATGGTTCGTCAGCCTCATTCGGACACACTTCACCTGTAGACACACAAAGTCTCTATCATACGACCTCCGCTGGCCAACACAAAACATTTGGAGCCGCATCCGTACTTCCCCTTGGGCATGGCTGCTATCTGCAATACCTGTTTTTAGTGTAGCAGTATACTTGATATCACTTTCTTACACATCTTACCCAGATTAACTTGAGTTTTCAGAAATCTCTCTGCCGACGCTAGATTTGTTCAAAAAATATGTCCTACCACCTACGATGAACGGTACTTACCGCTTCTTTGTGCCTATCCATGAAGGATTTCAACGCCAGCATCTTCATATGCTCCTCAGATCTCCAGTCGTTTTTCTCGAATAGCCTTTGTGAGAATCTGTTTGTCACAAAATGTAACCGTCCGTGTATCACTCAACTACCGACCGGTGATGGTGGTGTTCTGTACACCCAATTTCGGTTAGGCCGTATACGTCATCGATTGCCATCATTGCATGATTTGCTAGCTCAAGGGAGAATAACTGTAATTTGGTGTCAAACATGATGAACGTTGGGTTTAGGGATGCATTTTGATTTCAATTGAAATTTTGTGACAAATGGAATAGATCCCACCAGTTCCTGGTTCAAGGTAGCGTGTAGATGAATCTGAAGGTTGCGAAGAGCCAAAGAATCGGCTTCCGGATATACTGCCGAATCGGGGCAACAACATAAAAAAAAGCTGCTAAACTTTTGTATCACCGCGCCTCCATCCATCGCAACTCACAAGATGTACAGGTGACACCCGTGATGAGGAGGCAGAACACCTGAAATAATTCATGGATTACTTTCCCAACTTACTGCCCATTAGGTACTGAATGAGCGGCAGGTGCGCCTGCTTTGTCATTGATTTGACCTGTAGTCTTCCAAAATAGGTAATATTATGTCAAGTGGACTGGTCCACTTTGGAGCTCTCAATCAGCTTCTGGGAACCTTGTTGTGGGAGTGCAACTTCCATCACTCCGCTGTAAGTGCTTATCACACTAATTGCAAGCCATTTTCTGTTGCTACTTTGCAGTATGTAAGTTTATACCCTACCCGTTTACTTCAAGTGGTGTATTTTCGAGGACTTTGAGCGAGGCTCTCGTGAAAGTCAGTGAATGAAAGCAAAAAAATATATAATCGCCTTCTTTCACAGCGATTATCAAAATAGCGATTTAGCAATCAGGACACCGAATTGTTCCCAAAAGAGTTTTCAGCCAAATTGTCTCGCTTTATGGTAAAAATCCTTGGTGGCCCATTTTGGAGATTTCCGTAGCAGCTAGTAGCATGGATTCGGAAATACTCCCAGAAGTACACCTTGTTGGAATAGATCTGGTTGCAAACGGCTGGGTTATCCAAAAAATCATCCCTGGTAAGGATTGGAGACAAGAAACCTCACCAAGAACAATCTTGGTTTTACCTATGGGGTCAGGAATTTTAACTGTTGGCTCAAGTAGGCGGAGGTGGCCGGTATGAACGTACTATAGCAATGTAGATTGATTGAGGTGGAATGTGAAGGGAAAGGGTCTAGGGCGCCCAGGATAAGTTAACTGCTTATAGACGTTCGCTTCCTTCAGTAGCAGGATCTCGTTAGTTGTCAAATAATAGAATGAATTAAGAAGAAACTCACGGTCAGGCGGACGAGCATGATTTGATGGTCTACGGCTCCGCTACAGTGTTTTTATTATTACAACTGCAGGCTCGCTTCAGTATCCATTTCAACCCCTCGGCTGTTTTCCACTTCGGCAGTGCCCTTGTCAGACAGTGGGCACGTAGTACAGTCACAGGTACATGGCTATAGTGGATAGCTTCGGATAACAAGCAGCAAAGATTATGCGTTGAAGACCACGGCTCGCATTGCATTGATGAAATACAAACGGTGTTCAAATATGAACTGATATCTTGAAGTTAGACAACTCGGGGTGCTGCTGATAGCGATTGGACTAAGCTGCGAAGGTGGATCATCGGGCGCGATAGAAACCCCGTAGGTCGGTGGTGTTGTGAGCGTCGCACTGCTCGCCGCATGAATCGCGTCTTATGCATTCACTAGACTGTACCTGACCAGGGGTCATATTTGCCAAATGTTCAACATGAAAGGGCTATTCGTATGATTTTTTTTTCGGAGGGATGAGAGTTGGAAAGACAGACTGGTACTCTTTATTCAAACATTGTAAACACAATTGATGCCAATAGGAACAGAAGCAGGTCTATCAGCGATTGAGCTGTGCTGTTTTCTGACATCGGAGAGCACCACCAGCGCTTAATTCATTGGCTGAAACACAGAAATGTATTTATGGTTACTTAAGTAGACATTTCAAGGTTTTTTGCCCCACTCCCGACCGCATCAGTGCGAGAAATTTATTGAAGCACTTGACCAAGCTTCTGTACTCAGATATTTGTGGGGGAGTTCCCGAGGACAATAGACCTGATTTCGTCGTTATCACTCGGTCGAGGGGAGAAGAGCGAGACGTCCCCCCGGAAGGGGACGTCTCGCCCCTCTTTCCTCGAATTATACACAACGATAAGGCGCTCGAAACAGTCGAACCGGGGGAGAACAAGGGAAGTTTGTTTCACGGTTGTTCCCATGGCCTCCCCCCGAGCATGATGAACGAGAAACAAAGCCGAAGTGTATACGATGATGCAAACGGGCTAGTTGCGAGGTGGTTTGCACTTCGCAGGTTGAGGATGTAGACTCGCCACTCAAGGACCGTGTAAGGTATCTCTGTTCAGATCATCAAGAGAGATAATAGGCTTCTCTGTAACCTTTCGTCAAAGGCGAATATTTTTGGCCATATTTTCGCTTTCGTAGAACAAGAAAGTGTTGAAAACGACGAGTTTCTGCAAGCTGACTTCTGATAAATCAATGAGCAATGGTTGTTGGGTTGCGACAGCTTGGGGAAGACTGGCGATCGGGGGAACAAGGGAAGACCTGTTAGCCGGAGGTCCCCTTCGCCTCACATCGATCCGGGGGAAGTTCCCCAGTTGTTTCGAGGGTAGTTCTGCTGTCGTTCTCGGGAACTTCCCCACGAATTTCTGATTAGACAGGCAAATGCAGAATCTCGTACCTGTAGACACAAAGAGTCCTTACGCTTAGTCCTCCACTTTCTTTAGAGGCGCAACCAAAGGTTCTTTCAGACATCTCTTTTATCTAAACGTGCTTTGAAATGGATGGTCTTCTCGTGACGGTTAAAGGCAGTGTACAAGATGATTCAAATGGATGGGCTAACTGTTCATTGCTTTCGATTGTGAAAGATGGTAGGAAATTTTTAAGCTCCCCTTTATTTATCAGTAAGTGAAGATAATGAACAGTCATCACGCCTATTCATTTTATCGTGTATGTTGCTTTTAATTGCTAATTTCTGACTTTTGATATTTGAGGTTACTGGCACCTACCGTTTCTTCGTGCTTCTCTAGGAAAGACTTGAGAGCTTTGGTCTTCTTTTCTTCTACACTTCTCAAGTCACTCCACTCGAATCTCCTGAATGAGACTCAATTGGTCAGTACATTAGAAAGGTGAACAAATCGTGGGATTCGTGGGCTGTCAAACAACGTGCTCTTGTTCTTTATATTCAACACACTCGTTTATACACTTGACGATTCCCCCAGAGAGTTTCTTCGTTGCGTACTCAGCGAGACCGTCAGACCATATCTGTAATAATATTAAGAATTTGAATGTAAATGACGAAACTTGTAGTTGAAATGATTGATGGAATTTCATGAAGCTCACTGGTACTCTTGCTCCCAAATGGATTGGTACCCACCAGGTTTGGGTTCAAGCTGGCATGGAGCGTCACGTAAAGATTGGAAGATTTGATGGAATCGTTTTTCAAAATGTCTCTTGAAGGATTAGATGCTAAAAAAATGTTTATTGACTTTGCGAAATCACCCTTTAACAACTTATCTGCAATAACCTACGCAGGTTGCAGTTAGTGCACGCGATGAGAATGAAGAACACCTAAACATATCATCTACAGTCGGCACAGATTGCGCTGATACTTTGCGTTCCGTATGGAGCGTTCGCGCAAAATCTTTGGACGTTCACGCCAACACAATAAGAAGCGCAAAGTATAAGTACGATGCGTGTGGACTGTACTCCGTATTTGGGGCTGATTAGAGTCCAGTCGCCAAAAGTCGCGGCAGCGTGCAATGGAGGAGAATTGATTGTACGGAGCCGCATGATCGATACGCCTCCACTGTATGCTGCCGCGCCTCCCAGCGGCTGGACTCTGATCGGCCCCTTTCACCCACAGCGCCTAAAGGTAGATGAGCATCTTTTTTTGTCGATTCATAGAAACTGTCCGAATCCTCTTGACATTCTTCTCAGCAATATTACACTAAATAGGGCTTGTTTTAGTGTTTCTTCGATTTTCACAAAGTGAGCTCTGGTAGTTGTAGATGTGAGACTACATATAAAAATTCCGTACAGAAAACTACCTGAAGTAGACGTTTGCTAGACTCTGAATTAGAAAAGGCAGCACGATCCGTCAAATAGAATTGTCACGAAACGCCAGATATGTCTATTTAGTGGATGAGGATGAGCCCGATTAAATCTTACATAATGCGGTAGGATCTCTAGCATGTGTTTGATGCTTCGTGAGCCAAAGCCCTCTTCAATCTATTACAGGATAACTCTGAACGAACAAGACAAATCTCTAGAGTTGATGGACTTCGTGTGGTGGGGATTCGTTTCTTGCACAAGTTCTCGATAGTTTCGCTCTTGCTGTCGACGCTCCTGCTTACATTCCGTAACGTCCTGCAACCCATTCGGCAGAACTGCAGTCACTCTCAACACTCCTGCGCTTTTCTGAGAAAGTCCTGCACACGTTTTTCGGTCGTGTCACACCCGTTCTTGGCACTATCTTACCCTACCATATGGTCCTGCACAATTTCTCAGCAGTTGTACACCGCTGGCAAACCGCTGACGGTGGTCTTGTCATGCGCCGTAGTGACATCGAGCGGTAGATGGGTTGCCAGCGGTTTGCGGGCGCGCTGGCGGCTAATCGGCGGAGAGTGTGACGACTGCGCCCGGTGCTCGCTCCCCAGCTGGATACGGTACATATCAGGGGAAAGACGGCATAATAGATGAAATGGAGCGCGTACTGGAGGAAAGGGGTCCAGGATTTTGATAAGTAGTATTGCTCGAATGTAAATGTTACGAAGTCCTTATGAAAGCAGAGATATCTTGCTGGTTGACAAGAGAGAGAGCTAAACAAACGGATAAACTCACAATTAAGCTGACTAACATGCTGTGATGGATGACAGGCTCACTGTTATGAATCTATTTTCACCACAGCAGACTTGTCGAGACTTCCGTTCTATCTATTCAAATGTTTTCCATCTCTGTTATGCCCTTGTACCCATCATCCAGACATGCGCCAGTGTCAGAAGTACATGTGGAGTCTGCTCTACAAGGTGACGCGGAATCCTATTGATCATGATTGGCAATGAAAACTGGCTGTCAAGACTAGTATTATAGGATAGAAAGCGTAGTAGGGGTTGCTGAATGAATTCTTAGAAGCTGATTTTTGTGATGTGGTCCTTTTTGTAATAAATGTGATGGGAGCACATGGAAGGTGCACATCAAATGTGTCCTCCTTTGACGATTTGCTATCGAACGTCTGGGAAAACAGTTGCGCCCTAACGGACAAATCTTTACACAACTCTTGAATTCATGCAGATATACATCAGTTTCGGTAAACAGAAGGGTAAAAAGCACAGCACCCAGCGGGATACACGGAATAGGGATCACTATGTAAATAGCGAAGAGATGATACAATTGCGATTCCCAAAATTTTAACTCAAGTTCTCTACCGCTATGTAATGGAAAGTTATAGAAAAAAGCTATCCTGCCATACATAAAAAAAACATTGCACATGTGTTTATCCTGATCCAGGAATTACGGAACAAACTACGCACGATCATTCGCGGCACCACGGCTCATCTGAATTCCGATCGCGAGAGTCGATTCACCGCCGCGGCCATTCACTAGACTAGGACAGGATTGCGTGTGGCTAATTTTCTCATGCGCATTCTTCTAGCCTCGGAGCTCTACCGGTCAGGCAGGGATTTTGTGGAGTCCTGCTCTTAGTCCCCCCTCCGTCCATGTTCATAGGGTTTGTATCCTATCTCCAGGAAGCAGCGTTGCAATTATTATCTTGAGAGCGGAGCGGTTATTTCTCCAATTCTATCATTGTGTTTTCTCAAAAACGACTTCTCGATTTTCACGATGAAGCTATTATAACACTGGCTAGACTTCCTGCCAACCAGAGATTGACGATTCTCTGTCTGCGGAAAATGATTGAATATCGTTGTTCTTTGTCAAGCCATTGGTATACCCCACGACAGGCCTGTCGCGGTCGCAGAGGCAGCGAGTTAGCTGTAGCTGTGAACCAATCTTTGCTGTCACTCAGCGCCAAGAAACGCTTATAGCGACACTGGAATGGACACTCAGTCGCTCTCGCTAGCACTCTTTGCAGTGTATTGCATGGTTTTTAGGTCTCGAGTGTAACATCCGTCCTTCGCTCAGCGGCCTCGACCAATGCTGTAGTTCTCTTGCGACAGCACATTTCTATGGTAGGGACTAGGTCGTCGCTTTCACAGATATCCACCCTTTCGCGGTCACAAACTTTTGGTATGACGACAACCTTGGCGGAAGTCAACACAACTTCTTTCTCTACATACTCCCATAATAAAGAAGCTGTGCTTGTCACCAGGTGTAACCTTAGTGATTGCCTTCTCAGTCATCTTACCCTTATATTCTTCTCTCTAGTGCTGACCCCGCAGAGCAGGCGACTACATAAGGTAGGTGTATCGAGAACATTTGTAATATTGTAAACGTCTAATGTGATGTATACGACATATTGGGGGTGTGTATACAGGTCTGTTGTTACCTTCTCGTTAGGGCCCGCGCTTCTACCAGACGTTTTAGTATAAACAGGAAACGTTCGAGCGATATAGCGTGCATAACTATATCGCGAAAGTATTCCATACATTGCATAAAGGTGCTGCCGTCCGACACAGTAACAAGGGAAGTATACAAAGCGTAGGTCGGATCTGTCAAAACGACTAGTGTCGTTAGTATTTCTTGTGGCTCAATAGTAGAACTGCGCAGTATCCCGCCCCGAGCCGCAGGTTCCAAGAAGTTACAAGCCTAAAAAGCTCATTTTTTGTGCTTCTTGTACCTTCCGAAAAGCGCATTAGTCTCCGGAAAATCCGGAAACGGACCTCATAAATGTTTTCAGTTTCAAAAACTACCCCCCCTGGGCAAAGTTTAGGTGAAGGCACGTTTTCCGTACTTTGTCCAGACTGATAGCGTTTTGGACTTGAACGGATTTTTGGTTGGGCGTTTATTTCTACCGATTGAGGGCTCTGGAAGCGATTTAGAAAAATTGTCCAGATTTGACTTAAAATTTTCCCAGGGAGGTTTTTCGGGGCGCTGATCACAAATCTGTGGTTAATTAGTCGATTTTCCAATGTTTTCGGCTAATTTCGTTTGAAGCTTCCCAACCGAGGAAAATTTCGAGGAAAAACGCCACTTTCGAGATTTCCGGTTTTCTACGATAGATATGTTTCAAAACCATTCTCTGAGGGTTATTTGGAACGCTGAACACGAATCTGGAGTCCGTTTATCGATCTTTTGCAGATTACGGTAGATTACGGTGGGTATACGGTAGTTTGGTAAAAATCTCAGATTCTACTCAAAATTTGTATACGGGGGTTATTCGGGGTGGAGAGTACGAATTTAACGTCCGTTTGTCGATTTTCAGAATACTAAGGTGGGTTTGGACCCATAAATGACATGTTACCTACCGTAACCTACAGTAAACCTCAAAATTTCGACAAATGGACTCCAGATTCGTATTCGCCACCCTAGATTACCCCTACATACAACTTTTGAGCTAAATCCGAGAAAATTTTTTGAAACTTCAAAAAAAAATGCCTGACGGGTACCCTTGCCTTTTCGGCAGGCCTAAAAAATGCTCATAACTTTTTGGGGCCTGCGGCTCGCGGCGGGATACTGCGCATTTTTACTATTGAGCCAGAAGAGATACTAACCATACTATTCGTTTTTGCAGATCCGACCTACGCTTTTTATACTTCCCTTGTAAGGCCTCTGGTCCATACCACCTCAGGATCCGTGTCTAGGCAGGTCATGAAGTCTTTGGTCGCGAGTCACACGACATATTGATTTCTATCCCAGAAGATTAGGAACATAAGCAGTAAATTGTACCGACTAGAACGACTTCATTGTTACACGTATCTGGAGGCATTTCAACAAGTTGAGAAAGGTAGAAGAGCGTCATCAGGGAGGAAAGTTAAAGGCTTTGTTGTTCTTAAAGACTTCAAAAGCTGATAACGAACAATATAAGCCAGGTTTCGCCCATTTTTGTGTCGATTGACCTGAACGAGTGAACAATATCGCTCCAGGGAGCTATCAAGGTAATTGAGTTTTCATTTCCTGGTCTGTTAGGAAACTAGTTGCTCTTATATGATTTATTCAAACAAAACGGTAATGAAGTAAGATCGAATGTTGTCCATTCCGACTAAATCATGTCGTTGTTGAGCATGACGAGCATACATTCAATTGTACTTCCTAAAACAGAGCATATGCAATTTTTCGAAAGGGTGTGTCCAAGTGCTATCGGTTGTTTGCTAGGTGAGCGCGGATGTAAGAACCACAAATACCTCCCTAATGCTTTCTTAATGAGGAGATTACGTTATTGCGGTCACTTGAATAAGTGCAAGCAATTAGTTAGCATTACAGGCTCAGGAAACTTTCGATAACTTTTCACTGAGCTTCATTATGTATTTTTAGAAGTACCTGTAGGCACACAAGGTCTCTACAAGGCGATTTCCACTCTTCAGTTTCAATAGGCGTGAGCCGCATCCATACGTCGCTTTGGGCATGCTTTTGATCTGAAAGTTGCTTTTATCACGAAAGGATTTTCAGCGTAAGCTGGAACGAACTTCTATGGAAGGCAATACCTACCGTCTCACTGTATTTTTCCATGTAGAGTTTAAAAGCGTCAGCCTTCAGCTCTTCCACAGGTCTCGAGTCGTCTTTTCCGAACGTTCTGATATAGTCTGGTCAAGGAGAGGTGAGCAATAAAGAATTCGTTGGTAGGATATTTACTGACTGTTGGTGCTGGTACTCCGTGCACATCTCGTCTAGTGGAACGGATTTGTAATTGATCAATTTCGTTGCGTACTTTGCTAGCTCATTAGAGTACGTCTGCAAGAAATATTGGGATAAAGTGACAGGAGTGAGAAGCCAATTGAGGATAACAGAGACAACTTAAGCTCACAACCGAATAGATGGGAACCAACCAGGTTTCGATTCAAGACAGTATGCTGGGTAACGTGGAGATCGAGAAGCTTGTTTGAATCAGTGTCAGGATGGCCTTTTAGGAATTTCGGCACTGGAACAATCATGCATGGTTTTGATTTTCTCCTGATTTTATTCATGAATATGCAAACTTACGCAAACCGCTGTTGGCACTCGCAATGATGAGAGAGAACACCTAAAATGTTTCACGTCTAACCTTGTGCATAAAATATTGCCTCCGTTTCTAGTTCTTTGTACTATGCTGGTGCTGCTGCGACGAGGGATAACCCTTCAGAGAAAAACGGGTTGCACCAACAAAGGAGCATGGGACAATCGCGAGATTAGTTTTTACCGGAATAAAGCTTGGGTTCGCGCCTGAGAGACAATTTACAGCAGCTCCGGACACGGCCCTAGCCTTCATTTTTCTATTGTTCGCCCTTCCTGGAACCCAATCTATGTCTTTCGAAGTCTGGCGTTTTTTTGTTTCTTAAGTCCGGCTCACTCACCGTGCTGACGCATTCGAAAGACCTTTTACTGCTGACATTTCTGCTCGCCACTCTGTAGTGGAATATAATCCTTGCGTGCGCCAGCTTTACTTCAAAAAACAAAGATCGAGAAACGAAAGAAACCAAAAGCATAATAGTTTCCTGGTGATGATGATGAGTGATGAGTTCCGATTCCACTCACTGTGTCCCAAAAGCGATGTGAGTGGAATCGGAAGTGGTAACCGCTGCTTTCGGCAGAAAAATTATGCAGGACACATGCCGCTGAGACGGCTCATATTTTACACAGCACATGATAGGAACTAATCGAGGAGAGAGTGAAGGGTTTCCAGAGACCTCATGGGATGCGCGTGCCGCAGGCTATGGCTAAGATGTTCTCGACACCGCTCTAGGAAGGCGAATCTCCGCCGCTTGTCAAGAGATTACAGGAAAATGGAAGAACTCACGCTGAGGCAGACGAACATTATGTGATGATTTACAGTTCCGCATGCCTACATTTATGCATCTCAATATTCAACACTTATTTGAACATCTGCTCTGACTATTTCGGTGTTCTCTGCTCAATGACCTTTGCGGGCTTCCAGCAACGGAATAGGTGCGTTTGTGTAAAGTCTTCCCCACCTGGCTAGGCCGAATCATAGGCGGCCAATGCATAGCGATAGACAATCAATATGAATAGAACATGATGTGAAATACCGCTGCTAATTTAGGGGAAAAGGGACAACAGACGCGTCTTCCGCTAATAACTTCTCAGACAGTAGGTGCGGGCGGATCGCTGGCATTTGGCGGGCGGATCGACACCCCCCCCCGCCATCCGCCCGCCAGTAGCCAGCGATCCGCCCGCCAGTAGCCAGCGATCCGCCCGGCAGTAGCCAGCGATCCGCCCGGCAGTAGCCAGCGATCCGCCCGGAAGTAGCCAGCAATCCGCCCGCCAGTAGCCAGCGATCCGCCCGGCAGTAGCCAGCGATCCATCCTCGATGCCACATTTTGGTTTCCGTGGGTTCCCACCCCACCACGGTGTCCGTGTGAGGGACCACCCCTAGCCGTGGAGACCATCCCCTCAGCTGCCAAAATCTATTCTTCGGCTTCTGAGTGATCCTTCAAAGGCGACTTGAAGCCACCTTCCAGGATCGGCCTCGAAATGCCGAGTGAGCATTCAGTGCGTTGGAGCGCCTTTTATACCCTTCAGTTTGTTTACTCTGAGCATGATACTGATAACAGAAAAAAACTCGTCAATGATTGACAAGTTTCACCGTGTAAAATTTGAGCAGTCGGATCGCTGGCTATCAAAGCAGTGGCGGGCGGATCGCTGGCTATCAAAGCCCTGGCGGGCGGATCGCTGGCAGGTTGCGGGCGGATCGCTGCATCTCATAGCTCAGCGGGCGGATCGCTGGCTATCAAAGTCATTGCGGGCGGATCGCTGGCAGGTTGCGGGCGGATCGCCGCTTTAGAGCTTGCCGGCGATCCGCCCGCTAGCGTGATCAAGTTTTCCAGGGGGCGCTATCCGCCCGGCAGAACGCGGCGATCCGCCCTCAAGGACTTTGATAGCCAGCGATCCGCCCGCCAAGGCCACGATGAGCAGCGATCCGCCCGCAACTTGCCGGCGTACCGCCCGGAGAGGCCTTGATTGCCAGCGGTCAGTCCGCACCTGTTGTCTGAGTTGCTTTAAAAAGCTCATATCAAGTGAGTCCAGAAATGCCCGGAAAACTTTATGAGGGAATACCTTTCCGGGAAGTTGTTGAGATAGGGGCTCTCTGCTCACAGAGAGAGAAGCTGCACCGTGCAGTCCGACACGTCTTACGACTCAATTAAAGCGATGCTCTCCCGAGTGGAGTTAGAGCCGAGGCAGGGCAACGTCTCCCTCGGTGTGTAGAGAGCCTTCATCCCAAAATTTTTTCATCATGCGATGGTTGTAAATTCTCGGGCGGTTATGAGCGGAAAGAAACCACCGCGAGCCAATTTACACGTGATCTTATGACGAACGTTACCCAGAAAAGGGATTTTCTTCTCAAATTCACGCACTAGTTTCCATCGTACTTTGACTTGTGTGGGTTTGGGGACACCGATCAGCCACAGGCAGTATCATGAGGTAATCAGTCCACCACAGGCTGTACCTTGAGATAATTAGTCCACCACTTGCAGTACCTTAAGGTGATTAGTCCGCCACATGCAGTACCTTAAGGTAATAAGTGCTGTATATAAGGCTATCTGTCTTAGCCCTGGTATTGGCTCATTCCTCTTCGTTTGTGACAACCTGAGGCTGACTAGTTGAGCGTCTCGGGCAACAGTTCAAGGTTTGTCTGTTTTGCCGTTGCATATGTTGCTTTGTGGGTGGTCTGGTTACCTACTGAATACAACTCAGTAGGATAAAATAGCGCTTGATCGAGTAGTTTCCTGAATGTTCTCAATTTCCAGGCTCCGAAAAAGGGTGCAACGCCGAAACGTTTGCCAAATAAATATGCACTATACTAGGTTGGCAAGCCACAGAAGACTCTTTGCTATTATATCGTCAGTTGCGATGCCGAGATATAGTGAAAGTCTTCCTGGGTCTTGGGATTTCCCCAACAACCTTGCTCAAATTCACGGATTTTCTCGCGAAGTTCTCTGGACTTTCCTTTGATGACTGGAACCAGTAGTTGAAAAGTGAACATTACAGTTTTCTCTCACAATTTATATATTCCAATTTTAGTGCAAGTTATTGGCGAAAGACCCTATTTTTGCCAACTAGGCCCATTTCTCCGTTATTATTTGTTAGATGCGGTAAATATTCCAATCTTTGCCATGCTTGTTGCAGTGCGACGCAGCAGGGGAGACATCAGTTGATGTCGGTGAGTGTACATGTATTATTAATAGTTAGGTGCTTTAGGTAACCTGTGTGCACATGCAGGAAACCAGCGTCACTACAGTCTTCTCCCGCGTAAGTCAGCCGTGAGTTGTTTGTGGTCTAGAATAGTATTCACGAATTGGGTCTCCTGGTTGAAGTGAAAACCTTTCTGTGGCCGATAGATAGCTGATCGATATGACGTTACATGTTGTATCAGTGAAAAATATACAGTATGTTCCTCCTTGACAACGTATTATTGTACTGCTGAGCACACAGTTGCCCAGACGTGCTGTGGAGTTTGTTTACACAACCTGATGATCTATTCAGTTGCGCACTAGGATAATTTCCAGGAAGTACAGTCTATGGTTATGCCGATGGTTCCGTTCGCATCTGCCACTAAGCATTAACCTTGCACAAGCCAGGATTGTACAGGGTAAGAGCCCTGTTCCTGCAGCGACCAGTGTATTGAGAGAGGAAACAGATAGTCTATCCAAGAAGAAGTTCCACAGTGCCCTCTTCGCGCTTCTCAGAAATCCTTCAAACTGCATTAAAGGCAGCATACACTCTCGCAAGCATAGTCGAGATAACAGCATAGATAGGTCCGCACGGCCCGTACTATGTCGTCAACGACGTTTGAAGCGCTGAAGACTGTCCAGGATGACAATATTTGACAATGTTTGAGCAATCTTGCCTTCCACGCCCGTATTTTCACGCCCCTTCGAGTAACAGAATGAGAATCGATACTTGTTAAAACGTGTGATAATTGAGAGTGATACCTTACCTTGATACCTTGATGATCCATCTTCACTGCGCGTCGCCGCCGTGTGGACCACATCTCAACCAGCTCGACCGATCCCGAGCAAGGGACATCCAGTGATGGTGATTTTCAGGAAGCCCTCGCTCGGTGCAGAACGTCTTGACTCTGCCTGAAAATGCAGAGTTCCATCTTGTGGGAGGACGGCCTAGAGGCCGGTGGCAATCACGTGGTAACCAGACTGTTGTACGGAGGCTCCATCGGTCATCCATGCGGCGCAACACGTGTCCTGCCCATCGGTCAGAGTGATAGCACTACCAAATGGGAGTGCACGAGAGAATTAGCTTGGTTTACTTGAGTATAACATGTCTGCATACCTATTTACTCTCGTCCACTTTCGAGAATGCCGCTCTACTTTGGCTGACCTCTTGAAATGGAAGATGTTATCAGTGCACTAACATGTTAGATTGAGGTAAATCGAGTTTTTTTCTCTACTGCACCCACTTCTTATAGTGCTATCATTCTAAGTTATCACATGTTTTCTCAAGATTCGATTCTCATTCTCGTACTCGAATGGGAGTGAAAATACGGGCGTGCGAGACAGGATTGCTCCAACATTGTCAACTATTGTCATCCTGGACAGTTTTCAGCGCTTCAACGTCTTTGACGACATAGTACGGGCCGTGCGGACCTATCTATGCTGTTATATCGACTATGCTTGCGAGCGTGTATGCTGCCTTCGAGAGTTGCCCCCAGCGGTTGCTGGAATGTCGACTTCAATCTAGACGTTCAGCAGATATTTTTTAAGACAGCTACAAATGTGCGCCAAGTAGCTTTTACCGTGACTTCCAGAAATAACCAGGTAGCCCATCGCTTTGAGATCGGGATGGTTGGGTGTCCAAATATCGTTTCCTAGTATCCCGAGTAAAGCGATTGTGGAACGAGCTGAATGCGCAGGTACCCAGTTCTGCTAAAACTTTTATTTGTGAATTCCGAAGTGTCCGCGTGCCAACTGCTCTACAACTTCTCAGCGAATCGTTTTTTCTATAGTACTTGGCATCGAACTTCGCATGTCTTTCTATCATGACAACATGAGACTTTGCACTTACGCAGATTTCACTTCGAGCCATGACGGATACAGGGAAATGACGAGGCTCGAGTGGTAACTCTTCAGGGCACGCTGCCATTTTTAGCATTGGAGGTCGCTCAGGGGAGAAAATTTTCTCATCACTGAGGACACATTGTTGGTGGCGACCCATAGCGACTAAGCTCAACATCATCTTTTCCTCTCCGATCCTGCTCAGTTTTCTCCCATCTTCCAATATCTGCGACTTTGTAGGCCAATGTTTATAAAGAATGGGTCAATTTAGGACAGTTTTCTGCAACGTTGTATGCTAATTCCGAGATCTCTAAATTTCTTCCATGCGTCTGTCTTGTTCAACTCTTACTGCTTAAATGTTTCTGTCCGATGTTTCGGACCAAGTCCGTTAAATTGCTGGACAAGTGGAATGACCGTAAGAGAGGTCACCTGTAGTCCTTTTACGATGTTCTCCTTCGGCACTCCATTCCTATGCATGACAACCACTGCGACTCTCTTCTATTGATCCCATATAATTTTGCTGATGTCAAACGATTCCAATTAGCGTAACAGATTGAATGAAAGATTGTTTCAGGCACGCATCGATCATTTGCTTAGCTAATGACTTGCTACATCTATTCAAGACGCTTTACACAAAATTGCCTGCAGGAGCTTTGTTGCCACCCTGAATAACCAATAGTTTCCTTGTGAACATAGTCGCCCAATGAAGAGCAGCAGGATTGATTGGGAATGTTAAGTCGGTGCTGCTGTCAGAGAAAACCTTCGCGGCTTACTTCGCGGAAGGCAGAGTACTATGCATACAGCTAGGAGATGGTCCAACTCCTACACGTTTAATCGTTGCTGGAAAGTCGAGTACAATGTTCTGCAATCCGTTGTACATGAGCGTTGCCCATGCCAGTCAGTCAACACAAAGTCATACAGCGAAAACCGTGCGCACGTGGTGGTATCGCCTCATTACATGTCGCAGTAAGGCAATGATGGGTGGAAAATTGCCTAAAATGCATTTATGCCTAGGTTTGAAGAATTTCGATCATAGCGACTTTGCTAAGGTTTATCCAAAGAAAATTATCACAATGTAGAAAAGTGAGTTGTCCAAATAGCGATGACGTATTTCGTTTCCGTTTTTGCTGTCTAGAGTGAAGAGCGTTCAATCCTCTTTCCTGGAACAAAGAACGTGAGAAATAGTTCGGGAGGGAGATAGGTTATTATGGCTCTTTTGATGCGCTTGCTCGAGTGTGGACGCTGTTGCTAGAACAAGTCATCACTTAGCACGAGGACTAAATCTAATTTCTTTCACGTAAAAATAACATGCAGGCAACCATTGACGAATCAAAATCTGTGGACGTATAGTACCTGTAGGCACACAAGATCTCTACTATGCGATTCCCGCCTCTGAGTGGAGAAGACCTGGAGCTGCATCCGTACGTGGCCTTAGGCATGTTTTCTATCTGGAAGTAATTTCAGAGTGCTCTGCACATTACGTGAATGGAACTCTTTTTCTTCGGTTTGTACTGCATTGCTAAGGAATGAGCGACCTTTTCAAAAACTTCTCGGTCTCGACAGTTCTCACTAGATGACTGGTTGTTTAGAACTCTTCATGCCAACCTTGTTTTTGTTAGTCTCTATGAAGGACTCGAAGGATTCGGCCTCTACCTCTTCTGCAGGTCTCGTGTCGTTCTTCCCGAACATCCTAAACATGTCCTTGTTAGGCCACAGATGTTATTGTACGAAAATCTAGTAACACAAAGAGCTACTGTTTACCATTCCTGGTGAAGTTTAGTACAATTTTTGTCGACCAGCACGTATACATCATAGAGTATTTTCTTAGTATATCTTGCGAGTTCAACGGAGAACTTCTGTAATGAATTTTAGCAGAAAATTAGTGGTGAATCCAGTGTAATGGAACCAACCAGATTAGAGTTCAAGGCGGCATATAGATCAACTTGAAGATTTAGAAGTGTATCTGAGTCGGTCTCCGGCAGTTTTTGCGCAGTGAATATGAGACATAAAAAATAGATAAATCTGGTATCAAGCTGTCGAAGCTGGTTGCGATCATTTCTTCGGCTCCGTCTATAGATAACTAGCGGCACGACACTGTCGGAACTCTGCGCCCTGAGTCTGTATGGGACCGAATAGAGTCCTGCCGCTGGAAGGCGCGGCAGCATGCAATGCAGGAGTATTGATCATGCGGCTTCGCACGATCGATTTTCCTCCATTGCATGCTGCCGCGTCTTTCAGCGGCTAAACTCTATCCGGCCCCTGTGGGCACAAATAGAGTTGCGCTGTGTAAGGGTGCTGCCACATGCAATTTAGGAAAGTCGATCATGTGGCGCCGCCTAATCGATACTTCTATTGCATGATGCTGCGCCTTGGGTCCTACTGGGTTAAGCATGATCATCTAATCAGCACCTGCAGCGACGACAAGCTGCAGCGGACGCTAGCTGCATGGGCACACAGCTGACGCTAGCGCCTTTGCAGCTCTGGGACGTAATCAATAGCTAACGATGTTGGATAAGAACCCCTTCCTTCCGTTGAGGCTGTCAGCTCGCTAGTCGCGGAGCGTACTATGGCTTACCTTACAGTACCCGAAGGTTTCTATGAAACCATGTTCTGATAGTTGTAGGCATAGGACGCAGCATTGCTAGTCTATTTTCAAAATTTCCTAAATGCCTCAGATATTTACAAGGGGGTAGGGGGTTCAGAAACGATTGTCTCGGGTTGAGCTTAAAGCTTTTTCTAGAGGTTGTTTGGGTGCTGATCACGAATCTGAGGCCCGCTTGTCAATATTTTATAAATTCCGTCTGATTTGGTTCGAAGCTTCAGAATGGGGTAAATTTCGCTGGCCAAACGCGACTTTTGACGATTTCGAGAATGCTACTACGAAATCGTCTTGAAACTTCTACATAGGGGTTATTTGAGCTGCGTAACACCAATATGTGGTCAGTTTATCGATTTTTCTTGGGTTACGGTATGTAACAGTGGGTATACGGTAGCTCGGTCAAAGTCTCAGATTTGACTCAAAATTTCACTGTGGGCGTTATTTGGGACGCTGAACACGAATTTTAAGCCCGTTTTCAACTTTTGAAACTTGAAGAAAGGTAACGCCAGCTAAAAAGCATCATGCTTATCGCAATCTACAGTAACCCCAACTCTGGCGAGAAAAACGCCTCAAATTTTAGTTAAGCACCGTAATTGATCTCAAGTTGAAAGGTTTGATCCAAATTCAATATCTTTTTTTTTTGGACATGCCAGAATTCCTTGATGGGACCTGACCTTATCTTTTCGAAATCAGTGAAAAGGCAATTTCCGGAATCTCCGCGGCCATGTAGGGAATTTCAAGCACGGGTCATTCTTGTACTGTCATTAACCTTCAGCAAAAACCACATGGTTTGCCAGACTGACACGGGGTGGGTAAAACAGTTCCTAGTTGAATGCAAGTGAAGAAGGACCGCTTATTCTTCACCAACTTCAAAAATTGGAGCTCTCTCGAATGTTCTAGATTTTGTAATAACTCACGAGAACCGCTTGGCACACTTGCGATGAGCAGGCAGAAGGCCTGAAATGATTCATGGATGATCCTCTAAATTCTTTCTGCAATGACACTACATAATTTTGCAAAATGATATGGCATACCCAAACCTTCGCAGTTCTGGGCTTCGTGTGAACATAAAGGGTGGGTACTAATTCCACTTGGTGCAAGATCTCTTGAAACCATCCGGACGCAGTATTTTAGGTAAAAAACGTCCCTACCCGGGGGTTCTCGGAGATAATCGCCCGTAGTAAACCCGCCACTCAGTTAGGACAATCTGAGTAAGGGATAGCATGAGCCCGAAGTGAATCAGAAAAGGCTCAGACGAGTTCAAAATCGTATGGAGCGATAGATTGCGTTGAAGTGGTCGGTCTCGCAAATCCATGATGATGGGGGCATGATGATACCCGTAATGATGAGAACAGCCGGCCCTTATTTTCTACGTGGGCGTATACTATTCGATCAACTGCATGCTCCGTTTCTCAATAAATGAAATGCTGGTTACTTCGTGGAAGTTGAGTTTGATATTGATAAGGATGGGTGGTGGCCATTGTGTACTCCAACCCTTGAAGAGGCGGGAGAAACGGGGGAGAGCGAGGTTCCTGATTGGACGCAACGTGGGGCTAGCGACAGCCTACTCGCTGCACCTCTCTCGTTTCTTTCGCCTCTTCAGGGGTTGGAATACGCGATGGTCAGCACCCGATAAGCATTGATACATTGATAATCCGATATTTTTCTTGATTATTTAGGTTACTCCTTTGTTCCTTAAAGAAGTCACGAGCGCACTTCATACCTGGCACGCTGTTTCTCTCTTCTCTAGCCAAGAATACAGTCAGAGCTGAGTGGGTATTCTCTGTCAGGTCTGATTGAGTGATTCAGCTTATATTGTTTGTTGCTGACTGTATTCACTTAGCCTAGGTTACTATCCCACAACACGCACGTCTGAAATATGTGCTGCTCGCCTGATTTCTTTTCAGAACATGGATTCAGTTAGGCTAAACTGACATTTTCTCCGGCTCTAACTGGCCGATGAGTTGATTGTACGTAAAGGCAGCATACACGCTACAAGAGTGGTTTGGATAGCACCGTTAATGTGGTCGTACGGCTCCTGCTATGTAGAACCGTTGCAAGTGCAGCAAACGAATTCTTGACTTTTTCGAATAGTCGCATGAACGGATTATTCGGATAACTGACTTTTCCATGATGTCGAACTAATCAAATTTTCACGTTCAATCGTGCAGAATGTGTTTATGCTGGTAGGTTTCGGCGGGTACAATAACTGTCACGTGTACACTCACCTTTCACAAAGCAGAATCTGGCCTGAGAAAAAAATTAAACTTTTTAGGGGGCGTACCCTCTTGTTCCGGGCCTGATTTAGTGTCTGAAATTGCGGTCTTGCGTCGTGTTATCGCGAGGTTGGGCGTTCGTACGAGCTTCCGCGCCCGCCCCTCATCAGCTGATCGTGTGAGCTCCTTTCTACATTTTCAAGGGTTTTCCTAGTTCCTTGATCTTTTTCTCAGCTGTCCGCGCCCCCACGACGCAAGTCCGCAATTGCACACACTAAATCAGGCCTGGAACCAGAGGGTAATCAATTGCATCGAATGATTCTAAGACGACTGACTTTACAGTGGTTGCAGTGGAGATTGATAGTAACTGTACCAGATAGGCGTTTGCAAATGGGACGTGTTGGTGAAAGGGCGCACATACCATGCTGTCGAGGTCAGGGTGGATAGAGCATTGATAAAGCGGAGTAAATTTAGGAGGGATGGCTTTCAGGGTACGCAGGTAGTTTTCGATTTCGGGACAGATTATTCATCCCCTTATCTCCTGGCGTTACGAACTCTTGCTAGTAGTTCATGAATAATATTAAAACAGGTAAAACTCACGGTGATCCAAGCGAGCATGTTCTGCCTAATGATAGTTCCATGCCACAGCTCTTATTCACGTTCCTAGACCTAGTTTGATCATCTGTCTCATCGGATGGCGGTCTTCCATCTAAACGGTTCCCATCCCTAGGATGTACTAATAACACTAGTACATGTAAATTCTCTTTTCTCTTTTACTTCCATTCATGCTGTGACTTTTTGCAGTGAAATGCAAAGGGTGGCCCATGTTCCGTCCACTCGGTCGAACAGAGGCAGTTTCTGTCCTTTTTGAAATCGAGATGAGATGAGTGTTCATTGTGCAAGATTTAGAGAGAAATGGCGACGAAGAGGCAAGCACTCTCAAATGCCAAATGTTGGTATTGATTGGCGGCCATTTGATTCTGAAGTGCGCAACGACTGTATGTACTAAGTAAAGCAACCCCGGCTTGGAGACCGTTTGCAGACTTATAGCAAGACCTTTGAAATAGGCATATCGCATTTTGTATCGATTTCACAGTATTGGGGAGAGTTTCTATGTTTTCTGCTACGATGAAACGAAGAATCACTTGCTATGACTCCGACTTCCCCATTTGGCCTTTAGTTTAAGGAAAAAGTTTGTATAAGGTTGATGCAAAAGCTTCCGGAGTTCTTAGAGCATTTCGAGAGTTTTCGAGCTATCTTAAAATATGAAATTTTTTCGCTTTCATTCCATGTTTGTGTACATATATTTAGAGCATATCAGTGCATATATTGTGCATATAACGACAAGCTTGTCCATTCCTTCAGCACAATCGTCGACATTTCAAGTTTTCCAATGCTGTCACGCGACCAAATTCGCACCTGCCTTCTTTACGACCACCAATCCGGGACGAATTCTACGGATTACTATCGCCGCATGGTGGGGTCGTTTGGCGAGGGTGTAGTTTCTAGAACTACAGTACACGATTGGTTTAGCAAGTTCAGAGTTGGGCAGCTTCGATCAGGAAGGGTATTGAAGCTCAACAACGAAGAACTGCGCGAGCAAGTGGAAGGCGATCCTAGCCAAACCACACGGGAGATTAGCAGCAGACTTAGGTTGCTAGCAATCAACTGACGTTCATCACTTGTCTGGAAATGGAAGCGTTACCAAGCTCAACGTTAGCTTTTGCTTCTGTGTGCTTTTGCTACTCTCTTGATTCCATGTGTACTAGCCGCACTTCAGAGTCGAATGGCCGTCAATCAATACCAACACTTGACCTTCGAGAGCGCTTGCGTCTTCGTAACCATCTCTCTCTGAGGCTTCTTTCATAGTCCTTACCGCAAGCGCGGTACGCGCGTGACGTGCGGGACCAGCGGTGGACTATTAAACTTCTCACCGCGCGGCACGCGCGGGACGAGCGGGAAGCCACTATGAAATCTCCAGCGGCACCGCCATGACGGTGCGGGTGAAATTCGGGTCTTAACTGGGACTTGTACAGAAACTCCTGGCTTGCATTTGCGTATGCGGTGGCGCAGGATAGTCCCAGAATTATTTATGTTGGAGTGGACTCAAATCGAGAAGCAATTATTAATTGAAACGGTAAAAGCGCCACGACGGTTCGGGCGGCGCCGCTATGGCGGTGCTGATGGACTATGAAAGTTGTTACCGCGCGTGCCGCGCGGTAAGAACTTTCATAGTCCACCACCCCTCCCGCGTGTCACGCGCGTGCCGCGCTAGCGATGAGGACTATGAAAGACGCCAAAGTCCGTTCAATGTCCACTTGACTCATCTCAATTTCAAAACGACTGATGGATTCCCGCCGATACTAACTCTGTCCGACCGAGCGGAAAGGACATGGGCCATCGTTTGTCCTTCACTGCAATGAGCTCACGACACTCAACGGAACAAGAGAGAAGGAGAATCTACATGTACTATTGTCATTAGTACATTTCAGGGATGGGCACTGCGTAGGTGGAAAACAACCCATTGATGAGACAGATGATCAAACTAGGTCTGGAAAGGTGAATAAAAACTGTGTTATGAAGCTATCATCAGCCACAACATGCTTACCCGGATTGCCGTGAGTTGTTCCTTTTTTTAAACCATTTCCTCGCTACTTGCAAGAGTTCAGTGCGCCAGGAGTGAGAAAACGCGTACCATCTGTTCCAGTACTGAAATCTTTCTGGTCTTCTAAAACCCGTCCCTCCCAAACTTACTTCGCTTCATCATTTCCGCATCTGTGCTTATCTCGACAAAATCGTATAAGCGCTCCCTTTCTGTAGTAGTTACCATCAATCTCCATCCACTCTGGAAGGCCAGTCGTCTTATTGTTAGAGTTATTCTACTGCCACTGATTGTATCCCGTTAAGTGCACAGCATACGGATCCTTGTTGATTCTATGCATACAAGCTCTAATCACAACCTAGGTATCTATATAGCAGGAAACGTTTCTACTAAGGAGTACTCATTCAAGAAATAGGCTACGTCTCGCACAAGTGGGTAATGTCGACATGAGCTAAAGGCACATCATCGAGCTGCTACCAACATGTTTCGAATTAGATCCCTTCAGCAAATTACCTTACTTATTGATTATGGTCTTCGCCAGATTGGTGTTTGTTAAGAGTGAAAGTGACGTGGTTAAGGTAAGAAAGTAATAGAACATTTCAGGTGTTCTGTCTTATCAGCGCCAATAGCGGCTGCGCTTTGCGTGAGTCGTCATGTATAAAGCCATGAGAATAATATAAAACTTCTTCAATATTGCTTCAGGGATAAAGTCTTCAAAGGATTCTTCGAAACATGACTCAGTTGAGCTCATGACTCTACACCTCGAACGTCATGTTTCATTGAATCGCAACCTGGTTGGTTCCATTTTATCAGCTTCATAGTCCCAATCAAAACAGGAGTTATAAAGCTCATCAATGTATACGCACTGTGTTATTGGCATTTTTGCCTTGTCCTTGGCTACAGACCTGGTTACAGACCCTTGAAAGCCTTGAACTCTCAAAGTACGCAACGAAGAGACTAAATGGAAAACCAGCCTTGTGCGAAAAAGTATGCACCGAATTCAATGAGAAACAGTTCGTTGTTGATTTATCCACATATCAACCAGTGCTCTCGTTTCTGACAAACGAAGGTTGATTAAGGACATTCGGTAAGAACGATGCAAGGCCTGTGGAGGAGATGAAGGCTGCAGCTTTTGAGACTTACATCAAGACGTATGAAGAAGCGGTAGGTATCCTACGGTCGCGCTGACATTAGTGTGAAATTTTGAAAAAATCGTCTTTAAGAATGGTTCGAAATAACCTGAAATTACAAAAAAATTTGTCAGATAAGAAAGATGAATTCCATGGAGTACGGATGCGGCTCTAAAGCTGTCACACTGAAAAACGGGGATCGTGATGTGAGGATCTTGTGTGTCTACAGGTAATGTACTTTCACAGATATACTGTAACTTGTCCGACAACTGCCGATAGCTTCCTGCATTTAAACGATTGCACCTCGTCGATGGAGTCGGTTCTTGAAGCGATTACCTATATTCAGACAAATTTATTTACCCTGCTTTTTTACTCTGTATTTCAGCCCCAGTAGCTGAACAATTAATCGTACTCTTCACGACGAACAACAACCTCGTTTTGTTTCTGCCCGGCTAGTGTCCAATCAAGCATTGGAAAAAATATTGTATTCACAATTTGAATGAATATTCTTGTCGCTTCTGGAGATTAGTGTTTCAAGATGGCTCTGCGGATGCAGAATCGCTCATCCTTTCGAATGATTCTCTACGCTGGAATCGCTCATCCTTTCAAATGATTCTCTACGCTGCTCAAGATGCATTGTAGACACAGCGATGGCAGAGAATGAAAAGTACGTTTCCTGGAAGCCTTGTCTGGAGCTCGTCGTGAATGACTGTATGTGCTGTCATCGCAACTTTTAATGCAGTGCGCGTCAGCATTTTATGCCACTTGTGAATTTTGGAGCTATCGGAATTTCCCAAGTGTTCTCTGTTCAGGAACTTGCACCAATGTTCTCATCATCAAGGAAATTCTCTCCCCTTTACAATTATAGGAGGAAATGCACATCGCCAGAATTTATGCCCACGCTCATGCCTTGGTAGTGTAGCTTCTCTCTAATAATTTCTAAGCGCAATAACAGTTGTATGTCAAGCTGTATGTCAAGCTGTATGTCAAGCGCAATTGTATGTCAAGCTAAGTGGAAAACCGGATCGAATAAGCTCTCAATCATACTCACAATAAGGCATTTCGATTCACCGTGCTGAGCCCTTCTACACCAGTGTTTCGCTTCTTATTGGCGCACAGAATTCTGACTATGTTGACTATAGGTCTCTTTTTGATTGAGAACCGGAAAAACCCGGTCTGTGTTCAATAATCACTGTATATCACTTCAGCCAGATCCAATTGCAGCGCGTTTACGGCTTTACGCTAGAACGAAAATCAGTTTCTGAAGTTTTGGGAAGCAAAGATGTGTTGGCGGACGTTTTATACAAAAGCCTGACAGCCATTTGAGTTCACGCCAATCAAACCTACTTTGCTCCTTACAGCTTCTCGACTCAGAAGAGCTGCTTGAAATCATCGTTCGCGCTGGATTCCACATTCTATTTTTCAGACCCAATTTCATGAATGAACCCGGTAGACCACACCGGACGAAAACGTAGGGTTATGAGGTTGCAAGGGGTTAAGGATGAGGACTGGCCACCAGCTCTCGTCAGTCATCTAGCACTTTTTCATAGAATGTTGATGCGACCGCCAAACAACATGAAAAACAGTTACGGCACAAACTCCACATGCAGAAAACTTCGAAAATGACAGTGACGAGCTCTCCAAATGCAGGAAAACTTCAAAAAGGATTCTGGCGCGAAATTTAAATCTAATTTCACAGAGTATTCAAACTGGTTTTTCTTTACAAATGAAGGCTTTCATGGGCCCTTTCGAAATATCTGTTCACTAGGGAGTCCAAGCTACACAAAAACTTGAAAAAATAATATTCAGTTTTCTGCGCGGTCGATGCCTCTAAGACTAAACCGGCCCACACAATAAAGTATGTTGCAATGACAAAATGCTAACGGTTTGTTGAGGGACCTCCATTAGAAGTGAAACCTCACTAATATAATCGGAGCAAAGCTTCTACTCATCGGCATATACCATACAGCATAGACGGTTCTGAAAGCGTCTGAGATGCGGAGTGAAGAAGTTTACAGACGTCCTGTCTTCTTTTTCGAAACTTAGTCGTGCAACAACGCAGGTGCTTTTGATGTGAGCTTCCTTTTGTGATCCTCTTGATTCTTACAAATATTCTTCAAGCTGAGCTATGCAGAATTTTAAGGCAGCATACACGCTCGTAAATGTGTTTGAGATAACTACGGAAATAGAATCGTATGGCTCATAACACAACGCCTACGCATTTTGGAGCGTAAAAAACGACCCACAAGGCCGCTACACGAGTACGAAGTTTTCACCGCCCCTTTATCTGCCAGCCGCGTATTTGTTGCTCTCCTCCAAAACAGGGGTGCTGAGCCATTTCCTCCGTCGTCGATGTATGTAGCTGACTAATTGTACTTATTGTACCACCCAGATACAGGGGCGGGTCCAACTTCCTACTCGTGAAGCGGAATTGTGGGTCGTTTTTGACGCTGCAAACTGCCTGTGTGTTGGGCTCTAAGCCATAGGATTCTACTTCCGTAGGTATCTCAAACACGTTTACGAGCATGCACGCTGCCTTTAGAGCTGAATTTGAGAGCAGAAATCTGATTCGATTAGCGGTCAGACTTCAGCTTATAGAAAGCGAACCATCCAGCCGTTGTCTCGTCTCACATGTTTGAAAAGGTTGCCCACATGGGTTTTTTATTGTTAATAGCGGTGAGATCGACATTCAAGAAGAAGTTATTTCAAATAAAAAACGCCCATAATAGCATGTTACCGAGCTTGCTTATCTGGGCCTTCTGTTGTAGTATCCGAGAATCTCACTGAAAGAAATCCAGCGAAGCGTTTAAGCAGATCGAGCGATTCTTTTAGAACATCAATCATTTCTAAGAGCTCCTAGTGTTGTCATCGCCCTGAAGAAAAAACTTGTCAACACTTGCATCATGCCGGCAGAACTGTAATGATGCGAAACTTGGGTTTGGACTGGAGAAGTTGCTGCCGCCCTCCGTACAGCACGACGTCGACTTGATAGCTCAATGGTTGGAGTCCGTCTCATCGACAGTGTAAAGACAACCATCATCCGTCGGAGAACGGGCCATAAAGATTGGATACCTACTGAGCTCCATCGGAGATGAATCTACGCCAGGAAACCTTCTCACAGCACGGACCGATGCTGGGCTCGAGTGGCCGCTGAATGGTTACCAAGTAGGACACGAACGCATGAGCGTTTTTAAGCCACTGATTTCCGTGTTTTTCGTTGATGGAACTTTTCTTTTTTCCTTATAATGTACGTTGTATTGTAAACGGACTGCCATTGCCTCACCATTTCATTGTTTTCAATAAAGATATGTTTCTATGCATTACGGAGACTTGGCTCACCTCCACAATTTAGGACACTGGAATGCTGTGAGGCCTACTATATAATATACTCGAGTTGACCGTAATTGTAAAAGAGAGGAATGCGCTTTTACATTGACGGACAGGACATATGTATAGCTAGATCTTGTTTCTTCGTTTTTTCTCGTCACCGGCTATCTATTTCCTTATGTCCCACAAGTCATCGCTGCTTTATACCCTAAAACTCCTCCTTCTGGTGTAAACCCCGAAATGCATCACTCCGGGAAACAGAGAACAGCTATGTCATGGGCTTGTGTGTCTATCATATCGATTTTACGCATTGGAAGTCTAGGAACATATCTACACAGTGGATCATACATACTAACTGAAGCGAACCTATTGTTGAATGCATCTGTAAGGAGCACATCAACAGCCTCTAAAGTAATGTGCACAGAAGGAAGTCATCAGAGAACGTCGCATAAAGTGTTGTCGTCTTTCCAGAAGACTCTAGAAGCTAGCGAATAGTGAAGGACAACTGTTTTCTTCAATCTTTCTACATCAATTGATTTGAACGAGTAAGCGATAGTGCTCTTAGATGCTGATGCGGTGAAGTTATTTCTATTACTGGTCTGTTAGAGAACCATCGTGAGTTTGTGTAGTGGTAATCAGCTTATATTTGCTTTATTAGAGCAAAAGAATGATAAGGAAGAAACAGGAGCTGTTCACTCAGCAATAAATCATGTTGTTGTTGAGCATGAAGACTGATACGAGCGTTTAGTCGCTTTTCCTGGAACAGAGAACATACTCAAAGTTTAGGGAATGTAACCTAGTGTCATATTTTGCTTGCTGCATAGGTGACTTCCTAATTTTCTTCCTAGCAGGGGAATAACGTGAAGGCTTTTACTTGAATAATTGTAGTCATAGTAAGTTCACTCCTCACGCTCGGCTCTCGGTAGCTTTCCACTAGGCTTCAAAGAGTTTGTGTAGTGGTACAGCACCTGTAGACGCACAAAGTCTTGACTAGGAGAGAACCACTTCGAATGCTCATCAATCGCGAGCCACATCCGTACTTCGCCTCGGTCATATTTCCGATCTGGAAGTTGATCTATCCACGGTAGGACTTTTAGCGTAAGTTGGTTTGAAGTTTTGTAGGAGCCAAGACCCACCGCTGCACTGTATTTCTCCATGAAGGAGTCGAAAGCTTCGGCCTTCAGCTCTTCTGTGGATCTCAGATCATCTCTACCAAACGTCCTGAATTAGTCTGGTCAAAAAGAGGTGAGCTATGTATAGACAGTCATTGGGTTGTACATTCACTGACAGTAGGTCCATGTAGTCTGACTCGTCAAGCAGAACGTGTTTCTTATTGATTTTTTTCGTTGCGTACTTTGCTAGCTCAAGAGAGTACGTCTGCAAGAAACAATGAGCTAAAGAGGCAGTTTTGAGAAGTTCATGGAAGATACCACAGATACAGCCTGTACCCCAGAAAGTAAGGCGGATGGGCGACCGGATCGCGCGACAGAAGCAGATCACAAGTGACTTTTCCAAGTAACGTCGACAACGTTTCTTTTAATGTTTGGAATTCTTTGTCCAGTGTCCAGTACCACAGGCTATGAAGCATCAGAAGAAAAACCGAAAAGTCGTAGGCAGAACAAGGAAAATTCACTTGTGTTCTGCTTCGATCACCTCACAAACTCGAGGGGTCCGACCGCAGATTTCTGTCAGATCAAACTCCTTTCCGTTTCTGCCCATCACTTTTTCCAACTGAGACGATTTGGGGAAGAAGTAAAATTTACTCTCCCCCCATGTCTTCTCACTTAGGACTATCTGGAGGAACAATGCTAAAGGGTCCAAACCGACAGAAATCTGGGGATGGACCCCGTTCGAGCTGTGGTCGGACCGCGCGAATGTCTGAGGGGGTGCAATTGCAAACCAGGATTTTTTTGAAGGATAGGCTGTAACTAAAGTTTACAAGCGAATGGATTGGAACCAACCAGGTTACGGTTCAAAAGGGTGTGCTTCATAACGTGAAGGTCAAGAAGGTCGTTCGAATCAGTTTCAGGAAAGCTTTTTAGGAATTCCGGGACTGGAACAATTATGCATGACTTTGCTTTTTTTCTGATTTTTATACATATTCATGATAAGCCAGCTTACGGAAACCGCTGTTGACACTCGCCATAATGAGGGAGAACACCTGAAATCATTTGCGATCAACCTCCGCACATGCACTATTGCCTTCGCGTTCTCGTGCCATGCTGCTACTGTTGCGACGCAGGATAACCCTCTAAAGAGGAACTTAATATACCGACACAGGAGCATGATACAACTGTGAGATTCGTTTATACCGGAAGGAAGCTTAAAATCGCCCCGAGATACAAATTACAGCCGTTGTCGTGCGAAAGGCAGATGTAGGTACATCACTCCCTTGCCTATTTTCTTCTTCTGGACGCTCGTTCTGGAACCCGACCCACAGCTGTCGACGTTCTGTGTTTTCATTTTCGAAGTCTGGCTGACCCTTCGCTCTTGAGCAATCAAGGAACAAACTTTCGCCAACACTTTAGAGCGTTCCTCTCTAGTAGGATATAAGCTTTGTGTGCGGTAGCTACATCCTACAGAAGAACTCTAGAAGCGCGGAAACGACCAAAATCAAAGGCAAAATGGACACACGGGCGTCAAAAAGGAGACTCCTTGCCGTTATTGTTTGGCGAGTGGGACATGTTGGTGAGAAAGCGCACTAAAACGCTGTAAAGGCTAGGCACGCAACCCATTCCCTACCCACTAGCGTAACGGACTCATGGCAGTAGAAGAAAAATCGAATTAGAACAGAAAAAACCCACGGTGATGCAAGCAAGCATGTTGTGATTGATTATGGCTTCAATTAACAGTTTATATTCACTTTTCTAACCCCCTAGTCTAATAATTTGTTCCATCAATAGACGGCCTTCCATTTACGCAATGTCGATCTCTAGAATGCACTAATAACACTAGTACATGTAAAATCTCCTCTCTAACTTCTGCTTAATATCGTAAAACTATTATATTTATATTGATTGAGAACCATTCGATTCTGAAGTGCCGGTGTTAGACGCGGGAGCGTGACTGATGCGGGCAGCCTCAGAGAGATTAATGCAACTGCTTTAATCGAACGCCTTTTTCATTACGGCGGTAAAGAGACTTTCGCAACGTGCACCTTCATGCTTCTGGTGTATTCAGTCTAAGGCTTCTTTCAGATCCTGCATGAAAATAATGCTTGCGTAAAGTCACTCATCGACATCGCTAACTGCCTAACCGAACAGAGTGGCAGCCCTTCCACTTTCTTGCACACAGTTCGTGTACACTAAAAACTCTTCAAAAGCAGGGTGATTCAATGCACATGCTTGGATATTAGTATTTATCGGGATAAGAGAATTCAAAATTCGGTTACTGTTCCTTTGCTGAGGCGAACACCAACTGTTCCAACGCTGAGCATGACAACTGTTATATGGCGTGAGCGGGTTAACCCGATGGGTTGGCTGTACCGCGAGATTTTCACCTACTTCCCGACCGTTTTTCGTCGCACTTGAACTCTTAAACTTCTTAGACGGACCCAACGCTGACGTTTTAGCCAAAAAAAAAACGGGAAACTTTTCCATCGTGATTTCTGCATTTGATTTGTGACTATGTTACTAATACCTGTCCATGGTGAGAGGATCGAACTATCTCCTAGGAACACAGGTGGGTAGGGCTCCTTATATAACCGCAACGGTTAGCGCAGTAATGCGCTTTTCATATTTGAATACCGGGCAAGCTATCGATCCATTGTTTTGATGCTAATTTATTACGGATTTATGCTTTATGCGTCTCCGCCATTAAGATCCTCTGTTGAAAAGGTTATCGCTAGGAATAGCATCGCAAAATCCCCCACTGCGCAAAACTTGGGTACATTGTATCTGATTTCTTTTCGTTTCGTATGTTGAATTCACACCAGATCTGTTCATTCGACGTTTTGTCGCGTCGTTTACGACGCATCTATAAATAAATAAATAAATATTCCTCCTAGTTGGTGTAAGGCCCTAGTTATACACCGGCGAGACGCTGCGGAAATAGCAAGACAACTATCACTTATATGCGCCCTAACTGCGCTCAGGCATGCCAAAAGGAACAGTAGTCGCAGAAAAACGCGCCGGAAGGCCGCACAGAGCAGTTATACACGCCGCGGCACCGTATACTGCATCCTTACGGGACCTGCCCTGTTGGAAATTTGCCAATTTCCACCAGCTGATTATTTTTCAGATTTAAAATTGTTAAAACATTACCAAAGTGACATAACGAGCACTGTAATGACGAGAGGAATTGATTATTAGTGCTATTCTGCAAATAAAAAGTGTCAGAAGCCAAAAAAAAAAACGATAAAATACCATTAAAAACGCCTGGAAATTTTTGACCGCAGTATTGCGTCAAAGACGCCGAAGACGCAACATTGCAGACGAATCCCAGATTCACGCAGCAAGCGGCGGCAATGTCATCGCGAGACGTTTTCATTCCGCTGGTGTATAACTAGGGCCTAACTGAAGACTTGTCGGCAACTGTCAGAGTGAGCTGATAATTGACACCAGAGTACCGGCGACAAACCTTTTTTCAAGGTTGGCCTTTCGAGACCAATGTCGCATCGCGTGGTAGCGGCTCATATGTAGAACTCGTTAATTTAATGCTCTTTACCAATTGAGATACTCCGTGTCCACACCGCGCACCCACACCGTGAACTTGATTTTTTTTGTTTTACTTCACGAAAAATGGATTCTTTCGTTGCTTACATATACTAAAAACAATTTATATGACAAAACCAAAATTCTCCACACGCTTGTGCGTTTGATATGCAGTTACTAGGCGCCATATATCTCCTCAATTTGAATCGATTTGAAAATTCACTATGTTGACGCGCCGGTCCGCTACGGGGAGTGGCCGTGGAGCGCGTGAAGTGTTGAAAAAATTATGGCATGGCTGTGGTTTTGAACTAGCAATCGACGTTCCCGTTAGTTTCAGGACTGTAGAAATATATATTGCGAAGATGCAGGTAAACTTTTTCAAGCTTTATTCAAGCAATATTATTACGAAGTAAGAATGGGAGCTGTCCATGTAGCGACTAGGATATGTTGTTGCTGGCGGCAATTGTAAGATGACCACTCAATTGCTTTCGCTGAAAAGTACCATTAAAGAAAAATTGGGGAGTGTGACCTAAAACAGCGAAGATGCGGGAAGTATCGACAAATATTAGCAAAGGCTTCGTAGACATGAGTATAAGTACAATACCTGTAAGCACAGTAGGTCTTCACTTCGTTCCCAGCAATCACTTTATCGCTGCATCCAAACTTTCCTCCGGACATTGCTTTAATCTGTGTGTGTGGGTTACCAATAAGATTAGTAGTACACTATGTTTCAAGTCACACTCCCCAAGTTGTAGGTTCATTCCAACGAAAGAACTTATCACCCGTCCAGTTCCGAATGCAATATTCCCCCAGATATACACTGACCTCTTCCTCGTGCTTCTTCAGGAATGATCTCAAAGCCTCGGCCTTTTTCTCGTCCTCGGTTTTCGTGTCGCCCGCTTCGAATTCTCTGAGAGATACCTTACTGGTCATACATCATTACCAAATAACGCTCTGTAAATTGTTTGAATACTGACTGCTTTTCTTTGAAGTCGACGCAAACATTTTTGCATTTCATGATTTTGAAGGCTAGTTTTCCCTCTGCGTATTTTGCCAGATTATCGGACCATACCTGTAAGTAGTCTGCTAGAGTAATCAAGAATTACGATGGGAAACTGATGGAGAATTTCAATAGACTGATGGAGATTGTAGTTGTCTTTCGAATTGTCGTCACTTCTAACTGTGTGGAAGCCTTAATAATATGATGGAATAAAGCCAACCAAGTTAGGATTTAAGCTGGCATGCAGTGTCTTGTAAAGTTCCGGAAAACTGATTTCTTCTTTCTCTTTCGAGAACATCGAAACTGAAAAGTATTGCCCAACTATTGTATTACCCACAAACTTGTATGCATAAAAACTTACGCAGCCCGCAGTTGATACATGCGATAAGAATGCAGAATATCTGAAAAAGTTTATGTGTCTCCACCTAGTCAACATGTAACTTGGAGTGAAAAAGCAATTATCTTATAGCCCGTTTACCACCTTCGTGTCAATACGATGAAGTAATAGTTTAGCAAACTTAGGCCGTAAATTGAATGACGGGTTTTCGCCGCAAGGACGACCGAAATATGCACCTGCACGCGATCCGCGACGCATCGAGTTATCGACTTAAATGGTTGATAAGAGTCCCGCCGCCGAAAGGCTTGGCAGCATGCAATGGAGGGAAATCGATCGAGCGACGCCGTCTGATCGATAGTCCTCCGTTGCATGCTGTAGCGCCTTTCAGTGGCGGAACTCGGATAGGGTATAGCCTACATTTCCCTGCTACTCGCACTTTTCTGTATCACTATCATAGAAGTGGTGCGGTTTTTAGAGTGATATCTTCATTTTCATGGTTGAATTTTTCGAAAAACAACCGCTTCGCATCCACGATTGTGATAATACGACTGCGAGTAGGGTGGAAATGAAGAGTACAGTAGTAGTGCTCTTTTGGAGCGAACAAGGAGTTTAGAGACGGACGCCGAGTATTCTTGCTCATCTTGCTTGGCTGGAGTTGCTGTCCTAGAAAGGTCTGGACGGAAGTAAGTCTATAAAAATTGACCTAAACCTCCTTCATCCCCGCATCAACAGGCTTGGGGAGACTAGGGTGTGAAGGGGATGACGCCAATATAGTCAGATTCTACACCTAGTGTGACAAGGCGTGGGACATGGTAGGACTCTCAACTGATCAACCATCTTCTGATGCGCAGCCTCTTTCGCTCTATAAGAAATCCGTCAAAATTTGAGGGGTGCTTAAAGGAAGACGAGGAGCAAGTTTACCAGATGAAGGGTGGTACGTCTCTAGACTCTCTCAGGTGGAGAGAACTTTTTCGTCGCCAAGAGATGGAGGTAAAATGAAAAGAAAACTCACGGTGAGGCGGACGAACATGTTTTGAAGTAGAGCAGCTTCCTCCATCGCTTTTATGCATCTTACTATACTCGTTTATACATCTGTTTGAACTATTCGGCTGCTTTCCATCGGCCCATATCCAAACTCAGGCATGTACTAAAGGAGCAAGTACATTAGTGAGCCGCATGCTTGGACACAATCAATGCATCTAGGACATTTGCTGAGCAAGCAGAAAAGCGCAATTGACATGCTGATTTCCAGTGGAACAAGCGGAGCAGGGCCCCACAATTCACCATACACCTGAGTCTGGTTACAAGACGCGGACGCATGTCGCTGAGAGTAGGAAAAATTCTATGTGAACCAAAAGAGTTTGTTGACGCAGGAGTTAAAGTTGTTAGCCTTCGCTGCTACTTTAAATTGTTTTACTTTGAGCGTCCTCTAACAACTGTAATATACGCGATGAGAGAAAAAAAAGCGACACCAGTAACGTCTATATTTATCGCCGTAAAGTATGGCGTGATGGTGTAGCTACCTAATTTCGCGCATCGCACCCAGTTTGGATTAGACGTAATAAGTTTCTGCCTACGAGACCGATCGTGCCACTACCTTCACGGTAATTACATTTCGCCGTACTCGCTGATGCATGTCACGACACAAGAGAGTGATTAGGAGACGTCACGGCGATGCCGATCGGCAATTGACACTCGTGTTAAACAACATAACCCGTCTTCCTAGGTTCCAGTTGAACTACGTCGGAAAGAAAGCTTCTTGCTTCATCCAGGACTGTAAGCAGTAAAACGCAGCATTGGCCATTAAAAGCTATGCGGAATCATATATATCTACCTAGTCTCTACAACAAGGGGATCAGGATTCCATTATATCTTCATGGTAACGTCAACACTAGATTTAAGGCTGCAGAAATATCTGGAGGGCAAGGTTTCAGAAGATTTTATTCATTCAGCAGAATTTGTCAAATATTTGAATCGTGCAATGTTAGCGATAGTCAATCTAATTTGGACCTACTGCTATCCATGCGTCTAGAATAAAATCCTACCCTTCAGAAAGGAAGAAAACAGGGTGCTAGTTCAGCTTTCGTATAAGCACTTCTTACAAGTTCTGAATGAATTTCAAATCAGTCAAGCCGGCGGACCACTACAAGGGCTCATGCTATATGCTTCTATCGCTCCAGTCGCTCCGTGGCCGGAGAGGTCTTTTGCCCAAGCCTTGTGATTACTTAGAATTTTGTAAAGTAACTGTTGCAGAAGTTGACTCTGATGAATTGATTGACATGGTTTTATGTGAAAAAAAAATACAGTGCGTAGTCGCCGCTGTCCTCGGCGGTGCGACAAAATGCTGTCAATTTTTTCATTCCGCGAAATCCGCCGTTGGTGAATTCGACCATTTGGGTCATTGGGATCCCGCTTAGTTCCGTCAAGAATTGCACCATGTAACGCAAAAACTCTTCCTTCTCCTAAATTCTCTTATACCCAAACGATACATGTGAAGCTGATAGGACCGGTCCAAACAGAAACCATTAGGTATAAATGTTTGTGTTTCTTGCAGGCTGACTTCAAACTGTGTGATGCTTTACAGTTAATATGTGTCCGGCTTCAATTTTCTTTTTGTAGTCCGCATGAACCAAAGAGCACCTATGGATGCTCTTGCGTGATCTTTTCAATTATCAGGATTTTTTCCTGCTTGAGATACGTGCCTCCTGTACTGCGTCCACTTGCGTCCGCTTCTTCTCGTTCGCAGCCGCAAAGAGGAATCTGTCATATGTTCAGAAATCGGGCCATTGCTTCTGAAATATGCCATAGCGCTTGAGACGAGTCGCATTCACTCGCCCTGGGATGTGCTGCACCTGCATGTATGCCGCGACTATTATTTTGCCTTGTTAGGAGTTTTTTCTACAAAATGTCAAATAAACATCGATTGTGAATATAGTGGTGGTGCCGCACGTAGACCTTGTCTTTTTTGCACAGGGTAGGAGTTATGTACACGTGTATCTACTCTAAGCGCATTTTGTAGAGGATCCAGCACTTCCGCACTCTGTCAACAATATCCCTTAGCGGCTCTATTGCAGTGCACTAAAGAGTCAGCAGTAAAGTCTCTCCGAATGAAACTGTCCGCCCAAGCAGTCGGAGCGCGTGTGGAGCGGCCCTCGTGAAGTCCAGCCTTCTCGCGACAGCAAATAGCTGGATGGGATATTATTTGTCCAATAATCTTGCTCATCAAGTTGCGTGTTCTATAACTGTCTTCGTGACTGACAAGGCACGCACGCCGAACACTTGGGCGGACGTTCTCCCTTTGACAAACTTTCACAGGTGTTATTAATGAATAACAATAGAGAGATGTACGAGCATCGTAAGTACATATTTGAGTAGGGAACTGGGACAGTGGAAAACAGTGGACTTGTTCAAACGAATGTGGTTCCTTACAGACGACATACAGAGAAGGGCATGTGTAGTGCCCATTACCTTGCGAGGCCTGCATTGATGTGGCCTGCAAATGTCAACGGTTTGAAGGCATAGGCTTGCATGTACGGCTCTCGATGAACCTCTGCATTATGAATCAGTAGCTGTTATGTTGTTGAACTGGATCACGAGACTGACACACGGTTTATTGATTTACGCACATTTCGGCAGAATCGCCGCCCTCAGAGCCTGAAAGGAGCAGAAGCCCTTACTCGGTCAAAAGCCGACTGAAGACTGAATTTCGAGATATTCTTCACAAGCATAGCCAAAACAGAGAAATCAAAAAAGTACCGTACCTTGCCAGGACAATCGCTGGATAGTACCACCACGGAAGGATGGGTCGAAAGCGGAACGTTGGTGATGTCGCTACCTCTCGATGCTATTGAATGCTAGTCCGAGGGAGGGCTTGTGTTCCACAGCTACAAAAGCGTTCCTCCTTCCAGATGATTTTGGGGTAGCTCGCCTGGATCTAGAATGCTTCCAGGGTTCTCCGGACGGGGGGGGGGTCTTGACCTTTATTTTGATAGTGATCACGGCTGTGGGCGTTGATGCAGCGACACCCCAGAACTGTTGTGGCCCGCGGTCTTACTTTGCCATCGACTCTCTTATCCTGCCATGGAGCGGCCGCGATGTCCTCCCGATGTATTGCTCGTCGCACAGCTGGCAGGAAATCTTAAGAACCACACCGCATACAGTGCAATCCCCCTCTCTACCAGCTGGATAGATTACACAATCTTGTGTAGCGCAAATGCGGTCGTATAGACGGTCTCAAATTAGGCGGGTTTTCAGGGTATTTCTAGGAATCTCCCCAAATCTCCTACAAATCATGCTGTTGTAGGCTGTACTGTTGGCGGGAACAACATGTCCATGATCGGCGCGAGTAATGTACACCTTGTGGTACATCCTCCTTTTTGGCTTTTCAGAACAGACTTGTTGTCCTTCACGTCTAGAATGTTAGCGGTATTCGTATCAGCGTCAATGTTTATTGCCGTTATTGTGTCAGTGTTAACATTAGCAGCTATAGTGTTAGGTATGAGGTCGATCAGCGAGGCATGACTAGGTAAGTCCAGAGTTCCCACGGAGTTTATCAGGTGTGGAGTTCGTGAATGAGGTCCAGGTTCTAGTCATGGTTTGCTGTCAATCGATTTACAGCCAGTGAGCTTAGTCAGGAGCGCGCTAACCATGACTAAGACGGGAGTTAGCGTTTTGTGAATCCCAGTCCAGTTAGCTGGAAAACTGCCTTGCTTATGATTTCGAGAATCAAATTCTTGTCATACGTGTCCCTCAAAGTCCTAACCCCTCCAAGTGTGTTCAACCATGAAGTCTCTAGTGAACCAGACTTCGCATGTACTTAATTCATTAGTTCATGTCTGAGTAGGGCATAGGACTGTTTTAAAACAAAGCAGTAGTTTTCACTGATCTAAAAACAAGTCTGGAAGGAGACATAAAGGCAGAGCAGCGCTGCTATCTATCACAATATGCTTGTCTATCTTGCTGTAAGTTTTCTATCAACTCTGTCTGAAAACATAAATAGACCAGAGGAACGCACGATTTGCTTTTTCAATCGGGTTTCAGAGTGAGTGAACTGGTCATTTTAGGTAGTCTGTCTTCTCGTCGCTAGTATAGACGCTGGAATTTGTGAGTTGTGATAGATACAGTTGCAAACTTGTGCATATTTCTGTAGTTATGCGCTATGATTCAGTTTCCAAAAAGAAGTCTTCGAAAAGTGATGGGGCATCCTTCATTGCTGAACTTAATGCTGGCGTGCCACCCTACTCTCCGGTTCGTTTCACCCCCTTCATTTCATCAACTTTGAACTTCGACTCACATACTCCTTACAGGGGTGCAGATCAGAGGATCCCGAGTATCGTCGTGAGCATTGCCAACCACGGTGTTGGAAGCTGGAACAGCCCTGTGAATTGACGTTAGTGCCCAAAGTTTCTTCGAAATTTTAGCCTTTAATTTCAGCGCATTTTACTTACTAATCGATACCTGTATGGTAAACAGCTGTTGTGAAACTGGCGTATTAGGTGTAATCAATGATCATTTGGGCCCTCCTTGATCATTCTTTCATACATTTTAATCAATTTATGGTATATGGTATGCTTTGTCGCTGTCATGAGAGACAAACATGCCTTTTACCATGAATGGTGGTGAGGCCAGCAGCGGAGGAACAGCAGTTGAAAGGATTGGAGCTCTGCAACAGGCGGTCGGTGTCGCTGAGTTCAGCAACGGCGACTCAGCGCCGAAGAAGTAAACCCTAGCCCCGGGGAGTGTTTACGAGAAGAATAAAAAAAATCTCTATCTTGTTTCTGGTGAAAACACAGTTTCGGGGATCTACCGTAAAGGCTTCATCAAAAAGAGATTGGTTTCGGAGTCGCAAAGCAAGCCGATAAGTTTTAAATGGGCAAGCTGAAGACCAGTCGTAGACAACCCGCGCTCTTGATAAAAAGCGTAAATTAAAACTTCTGGAAGTGTCAAGAAGAGCCCTGAATTTTAAAGATCACTAGAGTAATCCACAAAATATTGTTTTTTTTTCAGGTGGAAGGAAAATGTTGACACAAAACCTCTGGAGGAAAAACACGACAGTTCGGACGCAACTGCATGAAGTCTATCATAGTCCGCTGTTTTGTAGAAATTGTGTTCAAATAAAGCTTGGAAAATTTATATTTTTTTCAATAGTAAACACCTCACGAACTGTAGCGGAAACGCCCTCATCCTTTCGGGTTGACAATTCAAAGTCAATCTTTGTATTCATAGGCATGAAAATGGTTTCAAAATTACATAACATAGGCATGGATTCTGATGAGACTTTGCGTTCCCCATTGGAGGTTGGCGCAAACTCAGTGCACTCATTTTATAGCATATGGCACCGAGTCTTCACCAACCTTCAATAGTTAACGCAAAGCCTCATTAGGATCCATGCCGACGTTATGTTTTCGCATGCTACCAAGCGCCGCCAGCACTACGGATCAAGGAGCGTATTGCTGGTAGAGGGCGCAGTAACGTAAAATCACCTCCGGGCAAGCCCAAAATGGGGGAGCATCATAGAAAAAAGTATGATGTCAGATGAAGAATCCTGGCTTTCGAGACAGAGAGTACGGCAAGAAAAGCACCAGAAGCGTTCTGCATTATTACTGAAATCACCAGTATCAACATTCGTAGTGAGCACCTTTTGATAACGAGCTATTTTTTCCCGATTTTATCTTACTGTGAGCTTCAGATTGATTGTTAGTATTTCTGTCGGCTGTTATCGTTCAGCATGTATGACTGTTGAGCGGTAGGTTCCCACCTGCGCAAACACCCAGGTTTCTACCCTGCACAAAACTCATGGAGAAAGCAGCTACTGCTCTTCCAATACTTGTACGATAACTTGCCAGAAAATGATCGCACAAAAAACAATGCCTTCCAAAAACTAAGTAATTTCAGTTGTGTGATGCTGTTGTACTCGACACGAGGTCTTTCTTCAGAGCCTGAAAAGATCAAATAAGAACTGCGTTTACCCGGCCAAACATCTCCTAAACTCCACTAAAATCGAGAACCTATTTTCTGTCACGTAGGTAAGAGAGGAAAACAGAGAATATATCGCACCTAGCCAAGAACTCGCTAGTGATCAGAGCAGCGTAGAACGTCGATGAAGGAAAACGCCGTAGACCACCCTTCGAGATGTTAGAAGGCGAGTCTTACGTATGACGTACGTAAGTAATTTCAGAAAACTTCGGCCTATAAAGCACATTACCGTCTATAAAACGTCATAATTCTCATCATTCGAGGCGCAAGCGTCGCGCACGATGCTGTGGCCTCCGTCTGCCCTCCACTTTCTCACTGTATCTAACCTCCACTCCTCACCAGCACGCGTAGGAACCATGTGAATTTCGCCGTTTCGTAGCCTATACTAGGCGGCAGCTCGGGCTGTGAAAATCACCGTGTAGGTCGACTATACACTCACACCTCACTAATTTTGTGTGTCGTCTCATGGTTTACGTTGTGTTTTGATCTCGTAATTGCGGTCTACGATTTACGACATCTTGGATCGTGAATTTCTCGTAAATAAAAGTGCATGGAGAAAAAGTAAATCACAACACAACTCCAATTCACCTGCTTTAATCCAACTTTGCGTATACTAATGTTTCCGGTCAGAAGATGGAACCAACCCAGGCGTGTGACTACAGCACGATCCCATTATCATTCTTTGACGTGATTCTATCATTAGAACGCGGAAAACACGGTCGGAGTTGGAGGCGCTGGATAATAGATCCGCTTTGCGCGCCCCGCACGTCTCACTAGCTGCCGCCTACGACGCAATGCAATCTGAAAGCACTGTTTACGAGGATTTTCGTTTTCAAGTTTTTTATGAAGATCAACTGTCCTGATTCTTGTAACTAAATTGGCGTCAAAATATCGAGCTAAGTAGTCTAATCAATCCAAAAATTGCTTCAAATAGTGCTCCTAGCCCTCCTTTTGAGTAGATTACGTCTGTTCAGAGTTCAAAAAAATCAACAAGAGGAGCGTCGGCTTTTTACCCAAAAAATTTGAAGTTCGAAATCGTTTCCTATTATCAATTTCTCTTCCTCCGCAGCAAACGGACACTCAGAAAAGGCGCGAGCTCTAGTTTGAACGCTCATCTTCGCCCTTCTTCTGAGACCGTTTTCTCTCACAAATGCGAGTGTATGGTGGGACGCTTTCACTGTATTTCTTATAGGCAGTGTTCCCGATAATTTTCGTCCCCGAGTTTTACACATAAAACAATGCGTTCGCCTCCCAGTGTTACAAAAGTTACGGAGAAACGGCTTTAAAAGCGTTAAAACTTCTCATTTTAGTGACAATATTCTCTGGTTGGACTAGTTGTCCGATTGGATGAACATGTTCATAGTGGTTGTCGCCGGTGGAAAAATGGGTGAATCCAAAATAGAATAATATTTTATGCAAAGCAGGATTTTTCGGGCCCCAAGGAAAGAATGGAGCAACAGAGAGTAGAGAATTGCAAAAGACGGGTCCACAAAAGATTCCATTGTCACAACAAACACTTCCTATGATACTTAAAGGCATCGTACGCGCTAAAAACCACTCAACGTTTTTTGAATTTGATTCATTGGTTGGGCCCCTCTGAGAACGTGGGTAGAGTTTGTCGGGTCACCGACGCATTATTGGGAAGATATGGGTGATCGAATGCCTCGAATTCCACCAAAAGAGGCCGGACTTCTGACAGCCATGTGGCATAAATTGAAAAAGAAAGAAGGTTTTCAACAAGCGATATCGCGTAAATGAGTGGAGGTTGATGTATCATTTGTTGATAAGCTACCTTTTTTCTCATTTGAAGCCACATGGCTGTCGGAATGCCGGCCTCTTTTGGTGAAATTCGAGTTATTCGATCTCCCATATCTTCCCAATGATGCGTCAGTGACCCGACAAACTCTACCCACGTTCTCAGGTGGGCCCAGCCAATGATTCAAAGTCAAAAAACGGTGAGTAGTTTTCAGCGCGTACGATGCCTTTAAAGGCATTGCTCGCTATGAACTTCATCCTAGAGTCTTCTTTGAAAAACAGTAGTGGTAGCCCTCGAAAGCCGAACACTGTTAGAAAAACGCAGTCAAAAGCCTTTCCAGAGGCAAAACACGGGTTTAAAGATTATCATAGTGGACAAGTCCGGCCCCCTTGGGTCTAATGGTTGTCGTCAACACCGACACGTCTCTATCACTGCCGCGCTTTGACCTGCGATCATCGGCGGTGGTTTTTTCTTGAAGGCGACTCTAGTTTCGACAATAAGTTGTCAAAAACATCCGGAAATCTTCGTGAGACAAAAATGTGCCCAATCCATTGCCTATTTCAATGAAAACCAAGCCGGTGGTCGCAAGCATGGTCGCAAGCAAGGTTCGGCGCGGGGTGTGGATCTCCACAGCCGGGCGCCTGAGGTGCGAAGGGGTACAGGGAGAGGGTCTGAGCTTCACCTTAAGACCAAGTGAACCATTCTGAATAGGGGTATGTAGTCGCACTGTTTAGGATTAGTTTTCGACGAAGATTCCGACTATATCTTCCAATTTGCATGAAATGTTCCTCACATAAAAATTTTACAAAAAAAAACTATAGCAAGCATCCTCCTAGGCTGGGGTTCTGAAAACTTCGTAAAAATTCTACCAAATCACGCTCTTGGGGGGGTCTGTTTGGATTTGACCCTCTCCACACATCGTGCTGTACCCTGGTCGCAAGACAAAGCGTGGTAGTCATAGAGTTGTTTTGGTACTTATGACAATAACTAGACTCAAGGAGGCGACCTTGTCCACTGGGATGATCTTCAGAACCGTTTTTAGCCTCTGGGAAAGTTTTCGAATCCTTTTTTTCAATACAGTTCTGCTTCTGGGTGCTGCCTTAAAGGCAGTGCTCACGATAAACTTCGTTTTCAAGATTAATAGCTAGACCGATTGTTTGGCCCCCGGGTAGAACTGAAATGACGAAGAAATCCATAAAAACGCACCAGAAGGGCCCGAAATCCTTTACTCTCACCCCGCTCCTTTACTCTCACAGGAAGTGTTTGTTGTGACAATGAGATCTTCGTGAACCCGTGTTTTGCAGTTCTCTACTCTCTGTTGCTCCGTTCTCTCATTTGAACCCTAACTAGTACTGTTTTGACTAAAATAATCTTTCATTCCGCTTAGCCCCATTTTTTTACCGGTGACAACCACCGTGAACATGTTCGTCCAATCAGACAACTAGTCCAGGCCAGAGAATATTGTAACTGAAATAAGACGTTTTAGTGCGTTTCTCGCCGTTTCTTCGTAACTGCAGTAACACTTGGTGGCCAACGCATTGCTTTGAGTGAAAAAATCCGGGACGGAAATCATCGTGAACACTGCCTTTAACTGTTTTTCATTGGAAAATTAGAGACGGTGTTCATCGTAAACAGGGCCTTTGAATCAAAGGCCACTGCTGGCGATCGCAGACCAAATCGTTGCAGTGGTAGCGCCGTAAAGGTGTTGGTGAGAACAACTAGACCCAAGTAGGCCGACCCTACCCATCGGAATACTCTTGAAAACCGTTTTTCTCCTCTGGAAGCTTTTGGGCCCGTTTTTTTTTACGCTGTTCTGCTTCTAAGGCTATCAGAAATGCTCCCTTCGAAAACTCAGAGACGAACTTCATCGTGAACAGTATTCTCACCGAATTGAATCTCTGCAACCCTAGTCTCCTTGATTACGCTGACTCGGTACCTCACCTATGCAATCTCGGGTGCTGCGACCCTGTGCTCATCCTGACCCACGAGCGCCTCCTTTCTATGGGCTTAGGCCGGGTGCTGGGCGAGTGACACGCGGCGAGGAGACTCTGGGACGATGGTGGGAATTCGCTCAGCGACGCACGTTCGAATGTGGATTGTCCTAAGACCGCCCTCTCATCACCATGTCGCTACTGACAGCGAGGTGCCACGCAGTGAAGTTTGAGTGTGTGACTTATGCTGACCTAAACTCACCGCTAAGAGCCATGATCAGCTAGTGGTAGTCAGAATGAAATCATGTGCTAAACCGGCATACAGCTCCCCATTCAACTCGGATATGATACATCCCACCTTTTCCTGCTCTCATTCCTTACCTCACAGCTCATCTCAAGCGTTCATGTGCCTTTGTTTACTAACCTTATTTACTCGTGCTTGCAATAGATTATGAACATATCAAAATTTTATAAAAACTTATCAGAAGCGTTGGCTGATTTGCGAACGCCTAAATAATTCAATAATGAATGGAGCATGGTGTTGGTCGGTCACTTGGTGGTGAATATTCAACAAATACCCAGAAACTAACCGACCAATACCATGCCACTTGCATTGCATAATCGACGTATCAGTATCTCCCTTTACAAAAACCACTGGCGAAAGTATGATTTGCCAGTTAAAGAAAAAGACCTCGGAGGGACATTCCTGTCTATCTCGCGATCGTCGACCATTGCACTACTAAAATAGTGCACTATATCACTACAAACCCGAACGATCTTCTACTAGTTGTTATGTAAACAATCGTGCTTGCTATAGTACCTTAGTATCGTGATTACATGCGTGTTAACGTCCTCGTAAAATCTCAGCTTCTGTTCCAAGAAATAATGTAGGACCAACCAATGAATTTTCAACATCCAAACTGCGTCTCCAGCAGCATATGGGAAGCGGTTATGGAACACCAATGGTGCTCACAGCAAAAAAAAAGTCAGAATCTTCAAATAGGGTATACAACGAACCTAGATGTATTTTCGAAGTTAGTGGTCTTGGTATACATCGAGGTTTGATTGGATTGCTACCACCCCAGCTCTTTTTTGCCAGGTTTGTGCAGAGCTCACTAAACCCGATTTTACAAAAGTTAGCGCGACGGTTGTAAATGAGCATCACTTGGTTAAGTAACCAGTGTCAGGGCATATGATCCTGCTGAGCTTTATTTGAACACGATTATCACAAAGAAGATAGTAAACTCGTTCGCACACAATTGAAGTAATTCGTTGTTTCAATCGCGATATACGGCGAGACTTTCGTCGTACTGCTCCTCGATAGGTCGGCTTAGGTCGAACTTCTTCGACCATCTGAAAGCACATTGTCTTTCTGTGTGTCAACTCCATTTTTCCTGAACTTAAGTGCATATTTAATCATAGGCAGTGTTTACGATAATATTCAGTTTCGGAATTATTCCTTTGAACTATTGCTTGTTCCCAGTGTAGAACTGAAATGACGAAGAAATTGCGAAAAACGCTCTAAAGTACATGAAAATATGTACTATGACCTTACCTCTTCAGTCTTATAGGAACTGTTTGTTTTGGCAGTGGAATCTTTTGCAAAACCCACTCCTCGTATTTCTCTACTCTCTGTCGCTCAGTTCCTTGCCCTACTAGGGCTCAATGCCTTACATTTCCCGTGGGAGAGTTGCAGGTATGGACACAGCATTGATGGTCCGTTTCCCAAACCCCCTAAATGCCTCATGAATTTACAGGAGATTCCCAAAAGTGGATATTTTCATAGCATTGCGATTAGAAAAGGAGTACACGAATGGCAATTTTTAGGGCAAAAAATTTTCTCGTGCTGAGCTTGAAACTTTTTTCTAGGGGTGTATTGGGCGCCAATGAGGAATTTGAGGCCCATTTGTTAATATTCCAAAAATTTCGTCTGGTAAGCTTCAAAGTTGGGGAAATTTCGATGGCCAAATGCGACTTTTGACGGTTTCGAGAATGCTACGATCAAATCGTCTTGAAACTCTTACATAGGGATTATTTGGGCCTGCCTGACACAACTCTGTGACCGGTTAAACAATTTTGCTTGAATTACGGTATGCAACGGTGGGTATACGGTAGCGTGGTCGAAGTCCCAGATTTGACTCAAAATTTATCTGTGGGTGTTATTTGCAACGCTAAACACGAATTTGAGATCCATTTTTCACTTTTGAAAATTTTTAGGTAAGTAACGCTTGTTAAAAGGCAATATGCCTACCGTAATCTACATAACCCTATGTCTGGCGACAAATAGACCTCAGAGTCGGGTTCACCGCCTAAATAACCCCCACTTGTTGAAAGTTCTGAGCCGGATCCAAAATCTTTTTCCTGAACAACCCGAAAAAATCCCCTTTACCTTTTTGTGAAAAAATGAAAATGCCATTTTTTGGAATCCACGCAGCCATTCAGAGAATTTCAAGCACGGGTCATTTATGTTCTGACACTGACCTACAGCAATGGCAACATGGTTTTCCAAATCACCACGGGAAGTTTAAAGCATTCCCTAGTTAGGCTCTCACTAAAACTGTATTGCATATTGTTCTCCCATTCTGGATTGCCCACATGATTCAACGGTGCCGATTATCGAGAATTAATTTACCCCATTGCACAATTTGTCCGGGCCAGAATGTTGTTTCATCAAAACTAGCCGTTCTACGGCATTTTTCGGGGCTTCTTTCGATTTTCAGTAACTCTTGTTGACTAATGCATTGTTTCAAGTGGGAAACTCGAGAACAAAAGTCATCAGTAATAGTGCCTTTGGGTTTAAGCACGGTAACTGTTAGATGCATCGAAACCTATGATTGACACTTATAGCATATTGAATTAAAATTCTTTCAGAAAGTTCAAGCACTGACACTAGCATGCATTTGGAATCTTTGTCACGGGGAATTTCACGGATGCACTGTGGTGTGCAATGCGAATGGCGGTAGTCATTATCTGTCGACTCGCATTTCTATAAACAGATTTCAAAATAAAATGAAGTGTAACTAGGCGAAGTAAACAGAATGTAACAAACCACATAGTAAGGCACGCCTTTATGGAGGTCGTTGAAAAACTCTGCCGCATCCTTTTTTGCAGACTTTTGGTTCGACACTTAACGACAGCACATGAATTTTGAATTGAACACAGTTTCGTTTCTATGCCCACCACCAACTTACGGAGTCCGGAGTTCACACTAGCGACGAGAAGACAGACCACCTGAAATGGTTGTATACTCACTGCGAAACCAAACCGGGTTGATGATTGTTCCGCCGTTTACACCGAGATCTTTCTATGTGGATAAGTTTTGGTTGCAAGTCATACTCCATGATGAAGAGTCCTTGCCCTCTGTCAAAAGATGAAGAAGGAGTTGAAATAAAAACTCACAGAGAGGTAGGCAAGCATTTTGAGAATTCAAGGCAGCTTTGATTCATCGCCTTTAAGCATCTTCCTAGACTTGTTTAAACAACCGTCTGAACTATTAGGCTGCAAAAACCATTGCAATACCCTACTCAGACATGTGATATTGAAATAAGTACATGGACTGTCTCATCCACCAAGATCTACATGCCTAAGCACACTTGATGAACGAACTCTTTCCGGGCAAGCATGGCAGCGAATTAGGACGAAAAGGCAAGTGCCCACACATCAAGGGCTTCAATGCAAAAAGAGACGTGAATCTCAACCAAGTTTGTTTGAAAAGCTCTGCAAGCCATCAGCGCATAATATTCTTTTCATTTCCAGGTCAGAACAAAGAATCAAACAATTTAGTGTTTAGTATTTCCAATACATGGGTTTGTTATAAATACGATTTATAAAAACACAAAAAGCTCCCGATTTGCGGAAAAACATAATAAACTACTAATCTGCATGATGGCAAAAGTCAAAAAAAACATTAGATATATCGGAGAGTTCACTAATCCTTTCGAAGAAGAAAAAGAAGTTCTCGAATAAAAAATAACAGATAATAGAGAAGAATGCTGACAGCACAACAATCGAAATCAGGGAGCACTCGTCGCGACCGCACGTGACTGCCGGCGCAAGTTTCTCCCCCCCCCCCCCAGCCTGGTATGAATGCCCCAGAGATTTCATACTTAATTATATAGAAGACACAAATGGCAATTTGAGGCTCACAAATCTCAGACAAACGTAATTTCTAGAACGAAAATCCGTTTTTCTCAATGTATGTAGGAATGTTATTGAAAGTACTGATCAAAACTTCAAATTGATTCATGAGAAGCGACAGACCATAAGAATAGGATTCTGAAGAAAAAGGAGGAAGACGGAAAGAGCTGAGTTAGGAAGTAAGCGGAGTTACTTAAGAAATGATTAAGGTGACAAATATGGGTAGAAAGGGGGTAGACATCTGACTAAACAGTGGAACAGGCGAGATTCTATGCAGGCGACGCGGCTCAGAAATTGAATTTTTTCGAAAATGGGCATTTTCTTTTCATTTCCAGGTCAGAACAAATAATCAAACAATTTAGTGATTGGTATTTCCAATACATGGGTTTGTTATAAACACGATTGAAAAAACACAAAAAGCTCACGATTTGCGGAAAAACATACTAAACTACTAATCTGGATGAGGGCGAAAGTAAAAAAAAACATTAGATATATTGGAGAGTTCACTATTCCTTTTGGAGGAGAAAAAGAAGTTTTCGAATAAAAAATAACAGATAATAGAGAAGAATGCTGACAGGACAACAATCGAAATCAGGGAGCACGCTTTGCGACCGCACGTGACTGCCGGCGCAAGTTTCTCCCCCCCCCAGCCTGGTATGAATGCCCCAGAGATTTCATACTTAATTATATAGAAGACACAAATGGCAATTTGAGGCTCACGTATCTCAGACAAACGTAATTTCTAGAACGGAAATCCGTTTTTCTCAATGTATGTAGGAATGTTATTGAAAGTACTGATCAAAACTTCAAATTGATTCATGAGAAGCGACAGACCATAAGAATAGGATTCTGAAGAAAAAGGAGGAAGACGGAAACAGCTGAGTTAGTAAGTAAGTGGAGTTACTTGGAAAATGATTAAGGTGACAAATATGGGTAGAAAGGGGTAGACATCTGACTAAACCGTGAAACAGGCGAGATTCTATGCAGGCGACGCGGCTCAGAAATTGAATTTTTTCGAAAATGGGCATTTTTCTTTTCATTTCCAGGTCAGAACAAATAATCAAACAATTTAGTGATTGGTATTTTCAATACATAGGTTTGTTATAAACACGATTCAAAGAACACAAAAAGCTCACGATTTGCGGTTTGAAGGAGAAAAAGAAGTTTTCGAATAAAAAATAACATAATAGAGAAGAATGCTGACAGGACAACAATTGGAAATCAGGAGCACGCGCCGCGCCCGCACGTGACTGCCGGCGCAAGTTTCTCCCCCCCCAGCCTGGAATGAATGCCTCAGAGATTTCATACTTAAGTATATTGAAGAAACAAATGGCAATTTGAGGCTCACGTATCTCAGACAAACGTAATTTCTAGAACGAAAATCCGTTTTTCTCAATGTATGTAGGAATGTTATTGAAAGTACTGATCAAAACTTCAAATTGATTCATGAGAAGCGACAGACCATAAGAATAGGATTCTGAAGAAAAAGGAGGAAGACGGAAACAGCTGAGTTAGTAAGTAAGTGGAGTTACTTGGAAAATGATTAAGGTAACAAATATGGGTAGAAAGGGAATAGACATCTGACTAAACCGTGAAACAGGCGAGATTCTATGCAGGCGACGCGGCTCAGAAATTGAATTTTTTTCGAAAATGGGCATTTTTCTTTTCATTTCCAGGTCAGAACAAATAATCAAACAATTTAGTGATTGGTATTTTCCAATACATAGGTTTGTTATAAACACGATTCAAAGAAGAACACAAAAAGCTCACGATTTGCGGTTTGAAGGAGAAAAGAAGTTTTCGAATAAAAAATAACATAATAGAGAAGAATGCTGACAGGACAACAATCGAAATCAGGGAGCACGCTTTGCGACCGCACGTGACCGCCGGCGCAAGTTTCTCCCCCAGCCTGGTATGAATGCCCCAGAGATTTCATACTTAATTATATAGAAGACACAAATGGCAATTTGAGGCTCACGTATCTCAGACAAACGTAATTTCTAGAACGAAAATCCGTTTTTCTCAATGTATGTAGGAATGTTATTGAAAGTACTGATCAAAACTTCAAATTGATTCATGAGAAGCGACATACCATAAGAATAGGATTCTGAAGAAAAAGGAGGAAGACGGAAAGAGCTGAGTTAGGAAGTAAGCGGAGTTACTTAAGAAATGATTAAGGTGACAAATATGGGTAGTAAGGGGGTAGACATCTGACTAAACAGTGGAACAGGCGAGATTCTATGCAGGCGACGCGGCTCAGAAATTGAATTTTTTCGAAAATGGGCATTTTCTTTTCATTTCCAGGTCAGAACAAATAATCAAACAATTTAGTGATTGGTATTTTCAATACATGGGTTTGTTATAAACACGATTCAAAGAACACAAAAAGCTCACGATTTGCGGTTTGAAGGAGAAAAAGAAGTTTTCGAATAAAAAATAACATAATAGAGAAGAATGCTGACAGGACAACAATTGAAATCGGGGAGCACGCGTCGCGACCGCACGTGACTGCCGGCGCAAGTTTCTCCCCCCCCCAGCCTGGAATGAATGCCTCAGAGATTTCATACTTAAGTATATTGAAGAAACAAATGGCAATTTGAGGCTCACGTATCTCAGACAAACGTAATTTCTAGAACGAAAATCCGTTTTTCTCAATGTATGTAGGAATGTTATTGAAAGTACTGATCAAAACTTCAAATTGATTCATGAGAAGCGACAGACCATAAGAATAGGATTCTGAAGAAAAAGGAGGAAGACGGAAACAGCTGAGTTAGTAAGTAAGTGGAGTTACTTGGAAAATGATTAAGGTGACAAATATGGGTAGAAAGGGGATAGACATCTGACTAAACCGTGAAACAGGCGAGATTCTATGCAGGCGACGCGGCTCAGAAATTGAATTTTTTCGAAAATGGGCATTTTTCTTTTCATTTCCAGGTCAGAACAAATAATCAAACAATTTAGTGATTGGTATTTTCAATACATAGGTTTGTTATAAACACGATTCAAAGAACACAAAAAGCTCACGATTTGCGGTTTGAAGGAGAAAAAGAAGTTTTCGAATAAAAATAACATAATAGAGAAGAATGCTGACAGGACAACAATTGAAATGGGGGAGCACGCGTCGCGACCGCACGTGACTGCCGGCGCAAGTTTCTCCCCCCCCCCAGCCTGGTATGAATGCCCCAGAGATTTCATACTTAATTATATAGAAGACACAAATGGCAATTTGAGGCTCACGTATCTCAGACAAACGTAATTTCTAGAACGAAAATCCGTTTTTCTCAATGTATGTAGGAATGTTATTGGAAGTACTTGATCAAAACTTCAAATTGATTCATGAGAAGCGACAGACCATAAGAATAGGATTCTGAAGAAAAAGGAGGAAGACGGAAACAGCTGAGTTAGTAAGTAAGTGGAGTTACTTGGAAAATGATTAAGGTGACAAATATGGGTAGAAAGGGGTAGACATCTGACTAAACCGTGAAACAGGCGAGATTCTATGCAGGCGACGCGGCTCAGAAATTGAATTTTTTTCGAAAATGGGCATTTTTCTTTTCATTTCCAGGTCAGAAAAAATAATCAAACAATTTAGTGATTGGTATTTTCAATACATAGGTTTGTTATAAACACGATTCAAAGAACACAAAAAGCTCACGGTTTGCGGTTTGAAGGAGAAAAAGAAGTTTTCGAATAAAAAATAACATAATAGAGAAGAATGCTGACAGGACAACAATTGAAATCGGGGAGCACGCGTCGCGACCGCACGTGACTGCCGGCGCAAGTTTCTCCCCCCCCAGCCTGGTATGAATGCCCCAGAGATTTCATACTTAATTATATAGAAGACACAAATGGCAATTTGAGGCTCACGTATCTCAGACAAACGTAATTTCTAGAACGAAAATCCGTTTTTCTCAATGTATGTAGGAATGTTATTGAAAGTACTGATCAAAACTTCAAATTGATTCATGAGAAGCGACAGACCATAAGAATAGGATTCTGAAGAAAAAGGAGGAAGACGGAAACAGCTGAGTTAGTAAGTAAGTGGAGTTACTTGGAAAATGATTAAGGTGACAAATATGGGTAGAAAGGGGTAGACATCTGACTAAACCGTGAAACAGGCGAGATTCTATGCAGGCGACGCGGCTCAGAAATTGAATTTTTTCGAAAATGGGCATTTTTCTTTTCATTTCCAGGTCAGAACAAATAATCAAACAATTTAGTGATTGGTATTTTCAATACATAGGTTTGTTATAAACACGATTCAAAGAACACAAAAAGCTCACGGTTTGCGGTTTGAAGGAGAAAAAGAAGTTTTCGAATAAAAAATAACATAATAGAGAAGAATGCTGACAGGACAACAATTGAAATCGGGGAGCACGCGTCGCGACCGCACGTGACTGCCGGCGCAAGTTTCTCCCCCCCCAGCCTGGAATGAATGCCTCAGAGATTTCATACTTAAGTATATTGAAGAAACAAATGGCAATTTGAGGCTCACGTATCTCAGACAAACGTAATTTCTAGAACGAAAATCCGTTTTTCTCAATGTATGTAGGAATGTTATTGAAAGTACTGATCAAAACTTCAAATTGATTCATGAGAAGCGACAGACCATAAGAATAGGATTCTGAAGAAAAAGGAGGAAGACGGAAACAGCTGAGTTAGTAAGTGGAGTTACTTGGAAAATGATTAAGGTGACAAATATGGGTAGAAAGGGGATAGACATCTGACTAAACCGTGAAACAGGCGAGATTCTATGCAGGCGACGCGGCTCAGAAATTGAATTTTTTCGAAAATGGGCATTTTTCTTTTCATTTCCAGGTCAGAACAAATAATCAAACAATTTAGTGATTGGTATTTTCAATACATAGGTTTGTTATAAACACGATTCAAAGAACACAAAAAGCTCTTGATTTGCGGTTTGAAGGAGAAAAAGAAGTTTTCGAATAAAAAATAACATAATAGAGAAGAATGCTGACAGGACAACAATCGAAATCAGGGAGCACGCTTTGCGACCGCACGTGACTGCCGGCGCAAGTTTCTCCCCCCCAGCCTGGTATGAATGCCCCAGAGATTTCATACTTAATTGTATAGAAGACACAAATGGCAATTTGAGGCTCACGTATCTCAGACAAACGTAATTTCTAGAACGAAAATCCGTTTTTCTCAATGTATGTAGGAATGTTATTGAAAGTACTGATCAAAACTTCAAATTGATTCATGAGAAGCGACAGACCATAAGAATAGGATTCTGAAGAAAAAGGAGGAAGACGGAAAGAGCTGAGTTAGGAAGTAAGCGGAGTTACTTAAGAAATGATTAAGGTGACAAATATGGGTAGAAAGGGGGTAGACATCTGACTAAACAGTGGAACAGGCGAGATTCTATGCAGGCGACGCGGCTCAGAAATTGAATTTTTTCGAAAATGGGCATTTTTCTTTTCATTTCCAGGTCAGAACAAATAATCAAACAATTTAGTGATTGGTATTTCCAATACATGGGTTTGTTATAAACACGATTGAAAAAACACAAAAAGCTCACGATTTGCGGAAAAACATACTAAACTACTAATCTGGATGAGGGCGAAAGTAAAAAAAAACATTAGATATATTGGAGAGTTCACTATTCCTTTTGAAGGAGAAAAAGAAGTTTTCCAATAAAAAATAACAGATAATAGAGAAGAATGCTGACAGGACAACAATCGAAATCAGGGAGCACGCGTTGCGACCGCACGTGACTGCCGGCGCAAGTTTCTCCCCCCCCAGCCTGGTATGAATGCCCCAGAGATTTCATACTTAATTATATAGAAGACACAAATGGCAATTTGAGGCTCACGTATCTCAGACAAACGTAATTTCTAGAACGAAAATCCGTTTTTCTCAATGTATGTAGGAATGTTATTGAAAGTACTGATCAAAACTTCAAATTGATTCATGAGAAGCGACAGACCATAAGAATAGGATTCTGAAGAAAAAGGAGGAAGACGGAAACAGCTGAGTTAGTAAGTAAGTGGAGTTACTTGGAAAATGATTAAGGTGACAAATATGGGTAGAAAGGGGTAGACATCTGACTAAACCGTGAAACAGGCGAGATTCTATGCAGGCGACGCGGCTCAGAAATTGAATTTTTTCGAAAATGGGCATTTTTGCTTTTCATTTCCAGGTCAGAACAAATAATCAAACAATTTAGTGATTGGTATTTTCAATACATAGGTTTGTTATAAACACGATTCAAAGAACACAAAAAGCTCACGATTTGCGGTTTGAAGGAGAAAAAGAAGTTTTCGAATAAAAAATAACATAATAGAGAAGAATGCTGACAGGACAACAATCGAAATCAGGGAGCACGCGTCGCGACCGCACGTGACTGCCGGCGCAAGTTTCTCCCCCCAGCCTGGTATGAATGCCCCAGAGATTTCATACTTAATTATATAGAAGACACAAATGGCAATTTGAGGCTCACGTATCTCAGACAAACGTAATTTCTAGAACGAAAATCCGTTTTTCTCAATGTATGTAGGAATGTTATTGAAAGTACTGATCAAAACTTCAAATTGATTCATGAGAAGCGACAGACCATAAGAATAGGATTCTGAAGAAAAAGGAGGAAGACGGAAAGAGCTGAGTTAGGAAGTAAGCGGAGTTACTTAAGAAATGATTAAGGTGACAAATATGGGTAGTAAGGGGGTGGACATCTGACTAAACAGTGGAACAGGCGAGATTCTATGCAGGCGACGCGGCTCAGAAATTGAATTTTTTCGAAAATGGGCATTTTTCTTTTCATTTCCAGGTCAGAACAAATAATCAAACAATTTAGTGATTGGTATTTCCAATACATGGGTTTGTTATAAACACGATTGAAAAAACACAAAAAGCTCACGATTTGCGGAAAAACATACTAAACTACTAATCTGGATGAGGGCGAAAGTAAAAAAAAAACATTAGATATATTGGAGAGTTCACTATTCCTTTTGAAGGAGAAAAAGAAGTTTTCCAATAAAAAATAACAGATAATAGAGAAGAATGCTGAAAGGACAACAATCGAAATCAGGGAGCACGCTTTGCGACCGCACGTGACTGCCGGCGCAAGTTTCTCCCCCCTCCCAGCCTGGTATGAATGCCCCAGAGATTTCATACTTAATTATATAGAAGACACAAATGGCAATTTGAGGCTCACGTATCTCAGACAAACGTAATTTCTAGAACGAAAATCCGTTTTTCTCAATGTATGTAGGAATGTTATTGAAAGTACTGATCAAAACTTCAAATTGATCCATGAGAAGCGACAGACCATAAGAATAGGATTCTGAAGAAAAAGGAGGAAGACGGAAACAGCTGAGTTAGGAAGTAAGCGGAGTTACTTAAGAAATGATTAAGGTGACAAATATGGGTAGAAAGGGGGTAGACATCTGACTAAACAGTGGAACAGGCGAGATTCTATACAGGCGACGCGGCTCAGAATCTGCATTTTTTCAAAAATGGGCATTTTTCTTTTCATTTCCAGGTCAGAACAAATAATCAAACAATTTAGTGATTGGTATTTTCAATACATAGGTTTGTTATAAACACGATTCAAAGAACACAAAAAGCTCACGATTTGCGGTTTGAAGGAGAAAAAGAAGTTTTCGAATAAAAAATAACATAATAGAGAAGAATGCTGACAGGACAACAATTGAAATCGGGGAGCACGCGTCGCGACCGCACGTGACTGCCGGCGCAAGTTTCTTCCCCCCAGCCTGGAATGAATGTCTCAGAGATTTCATACTTAAGTATATTGAAGAAACAAATGGCCATTTAAGGCTCACGTATCTCAGACAAGTGTGATTTCTAGAATCGAAATTTCTAGAAATTCTAGAATTGTCTGAGATGCCTATGGTATTAGCAATTTCACTCATAGTCAAACTTGGATCTCCATTACCAATACTATGTACTTGCTCAATGATTTCTAGTGTTGTTGCAGTTTTTGGTCGTCCACTACGTGGTAAATCTTCAACGCTTCTACGACCACGTTTAAACTCTAAAACCCATCGATGTACAGTTTGGAATGCAGGAGCAGATTCTCTCAACACGCTCACCATTCTTGTATAAATTTCTGTTAATTCTTTCAGAACGAAGAATTTCATTGCTGCACGATACTCAGTTTTTTTTTCATTGGAAAATTACATTGACACCTCGAATTCAAATGGTTCGTAAACAATGAATGAATTGACACATCGAAATCAAAACTTTTGTATATATGTTTGTGTATTAGTATGAAAGATGAAATTTCAAAATAGCATATGAGTTTTAATTTCTCTACTGCTCAATAAGTGTTGCCTTCAGTACTTTTCTATCAACGTTTATAATGGGCGAGCTTCAACTGATTCTGTGGAGCAACTAGTGGTTTCGTGAAGTGGCAGGTAGTCAGCATGACGCTACAAATGGTTTTGTAAGCTCATGTGCTTAATTCTCTGCTCATTCACCCGCATGCGCCTCAGGAATCTTCGAAAATTCACTTCGAGCCCAGGAGTGAGTGGGATCCAAGTGATTTTATGCGCAGCTACAAGCGAGCGATCTTCGGTGTGTTGTCTGGACGTTGTTCGCTGACGATATCGTGAATATTCCCTCTCACCATGGCTTCTATAGGCTTATTACGTTAAGACAAACGTTTTGGAAGACTAGACATATACATGCGTTTCTATACAAACTTTCAGCAATCTTCATTTCAGTCAAACTTTGAGCAAAGCTAATTTGGGAGTGAATACTACTTCTCTCAGACATCGGAGTCATTGTTATCATCTGTGCATCGGGACGAGGTCCAAATTCAAGTAGGAGACTTGAAACACTGACTATAAGCTATGTTTTGAAGCATCTCAGAGGACTGTTCTTAATGAGTTTCAGTTCTGACGCTCGCGTTAGCGGGGTGGCGCATATCCGACCGCTTCGCTACCTGCGCCACATAGCTGAGATGTCAGAGCAAAATCTTCACATATGCATACACGTACACAGTACCTGTAGACGCAAATGATCGTCACCATACGGTACGATGGAGGTTCTCCAAACACTGCGCAATCCCATCCAAACTTCGATGGAGGCATTTGTTTGATCTGATTTAATTTTTCGCATTATTTCTCAACACTTAATTCAACAAAACAGTTCGGAATATGTGCGACGCATTTTCACCGCATTTTTGTGCGACCAATACTTACCGTTTCTTCATTTTTCTGCATGAACTTTCCGAAAGCTTCGTTTTTAATCTCCACCTCGAGTCTCATGTCGCCTTCCATATACACCCTAAGCGAGTCACTGATGATCTACGAATGTAAACAAATAACAGCATGAGGTCAAACTTAGCACGAACTGTCTCTCAGTGAGTTCGATGCACACACTTGGGGGACTCAAGAGATCGCCCCGGGCTTTCCTCAATACGTACAACGTGAGACCAGCAGACCATTGCTGGAAGTAAATGCAACCAATATTTTATGATTGTCGTATGCAGCGGAAATAAAATGAAAGGAAGAGAGTGTAGCTCACAAGACTAGGGTCCCAACTGGAGTTATGCTGCGTGCAAGAATAGTCTTCGAGGCTCACCAATCTCAATGAAGCTCTCAACCCCATATCATTCATTTTTGACACTAAAACGTATACGTGGTAAAACTGTGGTATAAGCTGTTTTTTTTTTGCAATAGCTCAACTTACATAGGCCGCTGCCAGCGCTTGCAATCAGAAGACAGATCACCTAAAATGATGATTCAGTGTACTCAGAGATATAGAGAAGAATGTGATCCAAGCAATCACACTTTAAGGTCTTTCCATGTTGCTTTATAGTAGCAGGGAATCCCTTCCGATTTTTATCAGAATTAGTGGGATGGAAACGAAACTCACAGTAAGACTGGTTAGCATGTTGTGATGGACGCCGTTGTCTATTGGCGGCCTTTATGCATCGCATCAGAATTCAACATGTTTCCAAGGTATTCACCTGCTTCCCTGTAGCCCATTTTCCCGCTCAGACGTCCAAAGATCGACTCTGAACACGTGTGATGCCCTCTTATTTGTGAGAAATGAATCTAATCTGTGAGCACTTACTAAGGTTTACCTTACATTTCCCGAGGGTTTCTATAAAACCATGTTGTGATAGTTGTGGTTGTGGTGTTGCATCGTGGTTTGTGATAATTAGATAATGAGAGATTTATTAACATGAGATAAACCGTTTAATGCCGTCGAAGTAGAAAAAGATGAAGAGGTTGGCGTCGTCGAAGAAGAAACGATGAATGCCGCGCACTTTTTAGGCCCATTTGACTCGTCTTCGTGTAGTACGGTATCACCATGCAGCCGGTGCCAAAAGTATATTTCGAAGAGGAGGCGGCGTTTCGGCGCGAATAATGACATTTGAAATTCAGGGGCGCATTGGTCGCGATTGCCACGACATATGGGTCTCAGCATTGATAGTCCGTTTTCCAAATCCCCTGAATGTCTCAATTTACAGGGGGTTTGGACATTCTGGGTCTCCAAAAGTGGGCATTTTTATAGCTTTGCAAATAGGAAAGGGGTACTCGAATGGAAACTTTTAAGGTGTTAAAAATGTCTCGGATTGAGCTCATAGCCTCACCATCAATTTCGCTGCGCTTCATCATTTTTGAATAACAGTTGGTGCCCAAATTTTCCCCGCTACTATTAAGCGGTGGCGCTGGAGTACTCATAGTCTCGACCTACCTGTAGAAAGTATTTATACTCGGGCGCCGCGCCAGTGCGCTATGAATAGCGGGCGCTAATTAGGATTAATGTCCCGTTATTGTTAGTATAAGTAACATGATAATTTTCGCGTCATTTAACATAATCGCAGACATCTTCTGAGGGATTCATCAACAGCAAGTCTCTGGGTAATGGTAACCACTATGAAATAAAGATATGTAGGGGCTCGGCTTCCTGAATCTCTGCTGGGATGCTCGATTTTTCGGACTATCTAGTAGCTTGCAGGCGAGCCAACTTCCTAGTCAGTGCGTTCGTCTCCTCACAAGGACCTGGCACCAATTCAAAAACCTTGTAGGGATAGTAAGTTTGGCTGAACTTGTGCGAGGAACGAATCTAACCGTGTACTGCGAGCAGCAGCGCCTCCTGCCATCAGGCCACAAGCGTTCAGTATAGTAAGTGAAACGTATTTGGTTTTGGGGAACTGCAAAGGACCCAGGTTACATTAACCCTCAACCTGTTGGCTTATTTTGATGAATCCGGCCATTGGCCCTAAGTGCGATCCCGCTACAAATTGCGTTGACGTTTTTTCTGTTTTCTGCCAAATTTCGCCTATTCTTCCAGAGAACAGAAAACGGAAAAAATGGCTACCAATGGTCAGAAAGTAGAAAACATAAAATTTTGCACATCCCTGATTTGGAGCAAGGAGACTGCATCTGAGAGAATTCTGAAGCGAATAGCGAGCGAGAGATTTTGGGCAAATATCACAACTTGGGTTGTGATACGAGTGCTTGCTACTTTAGTTGTATATAACTACATTTACTAGGGCTGATAGTTTGTGGAACCTTCGGGAGTGGGAGTGATATCTTTCGCTTAGATAACGAACCTTTTGACAATAGTAACGATAAGGGACGGAACTCTGGGAAAACTCACAGTAAGGTGGACGAGCATGTCTTATTGAAGGAGACCCCCACTTCATCGCTGTTTTAAGAGCTCTCTAGACTGATTTGAACACCTGCATCGACCAATTTATTGTTTTTCACTAGAATATCGCCGCTCACTCAGACACGATCACTGTTCGATGAATCGCACTGTCGTCTGTCAACGTACTGTTTATTAGAAGACAATGCCTTTACGACCACATCATGAATGACGTCTGCTCCGGACACCTACGCATACAATAAGAAGCAAAAGCACTGCCTTCCTTCATGCTGTAATCTGTGATTTACTTTGACTCCACTGACTAGCCTGTCCCTACTCGATTTCTCCTTATGCTCACCGTGGGTTTCCACCGTGATAAATCGCCATTCTCATTGGTCAAAAATTTATTTATTTACTTATTTATTTACTATATTAATTTGTCCAATGGACTTGCATCGAAAAGCACATATATTGAACAGTAAACAGCGCTGATGACAATCATAAAAAGAGAAAACTCTTTCTTTCACGGTATCATATCAAGCCATGAATCTTTTTTGTCATTAATCAGTCAAAAGGTAAGTGCAGCGTTATAGTTTGCAGGGGTGAGTACATCGATAGCAGTATCAGCCTCAAAACATTCACTCTAACAAAGCTGAAACTCTCAAGTGTGCAGACATACAAAAGATATGTCCGCATCAGACGGCAATGATTTCCTTAGTTATCGGGCTTACAGGAGCGCATCTCAGGCGCCACATCAGAGTAGGCTGCTTGATGGATAGAACTGCTGCTAGGCACACCCTTTGAAGATATCGGTAATTGAACCGATGCATGATATTTGTTTGTGGGACCGCCCGCCCATTCTGCATAAAAAGGGATTGAATATATTATTTCTGTTGTCTGGTTCGTATGTTAACTGATCAGAAGCGTGATAATAAATCTATAGTATTACATGTGTCCTGTAACCATTGGAAATCCACCAAAACGTACTAGAAACTGTATGCAAATAATGAAATTGGGTTTATCTCGAGAATCCGCCACGCTTCGTATCTAGACGCATGAGGCATTAGTGGTCGTTTTTTTTGTTCATTGAATCCACAAGCTCTTCCAGTGCGCCATTAGAAAGCGATGGGTCATATTGCCTTTCGTGCTGCCCGCGTAGCTCCCGAAGAAATCAGGCATCCGACTGCGCACACTTCTCGACTAGGAAGTTCGATTGGAAGGCCAGAACATCTGGGAGTTAAATGTACATATGTGAGCCGTTCCGCTATAGTACTTTGTTATGTCCTACTAGCTACTTATGTGAGTAATCAATTCTGCATTCAGACACTGACATAAACATGCTATTCTTTATTAGAACTTAGCATCAGACTGTTCTTAATGTCATCAAAAACTGCTCTGATAGCGACAATCATGAAAAATCGTTACTGATGGCGATGAAGCATGCCGAGGAATCAGAAAAAACTGAAATATTTAACTTTAATAACAGTTTGGGGCAACAATGTTTGTTGTTGGGCATAGTCTGGAACAGAGAGGTTTGTTTTAGTCTCAGCGATGCAGTAATTTATCAGTGAGTATAGGTTAGGATTGGAAGGACTTTTTCTAAAAATCTGAGTTGATCGGCGCTCCGAAGTATAACTATCATACAAGATCCGATTTCAGTTGTCGACGAATGAGGGAAGAGTAGCTGCGTAACACTCCGAATAAGATAGGAAAGATGGAAATTCCCTTCCAGCAGCTAGGCAGCAAGTGGCAGTAGCTCCCCAGGAGTTGTTGAGAACTGTGATAGTAGATTCTCACTAATATTCATACGTAAATATGTTGAGTAATATGTGACATATCTTGCAACAGTAGCTCATCCTGAAGCTTGCCGCTCCATACTTTGAAGCGTGCTTGAAAAATTGATATGCTCCCACCCCTTGAGCGTTCAGGGTATAGGTTGGGCTCAGGGTTAGAGATACTCGGTCGCAAGTTTTCGTTCAAACAGTCTAGAGACCGGTTCTTGACTGCGTCAGGGGTTACGTTGTTTCAGAAGTCTGCTTAGAATAGGCTCCGTTGGCACGGCCGGTTCACACCAGAGCTGCAAAGAAGTGGAAGAATTCTTTCCGGCTACCCAACAATTTTTATGAGGTCTTCTATTTCGGAATGACAGACTGATATGATAACCGGTTCAGAACTCAAGCAAACAGCTTCATCCCTTAGTTGAATGCATTACCTGTATGCGCAGGCAATCATGACAAGACGAGGATAGGGAAGTTTTCCGGAGGCTCTGCAGCTGCATCCAAAATCTGATTTGGACATTTCCCTTATCTGAAAACTTCCTCATACTTATTCGCGGATTTCGTAGAAACAGATTTTGATCCTCAGAATGGTGCACACAAACAAGGAGCATAGACGTTCCAATTACCAACGAATTTTTGTTTCTGATTCATACTCACAGTCTTTTCATGTTTCAGCATAAATCCATTGAAAGCCTCGGCTTTAATCATATCTGCATGCCTTGTGTCGTTGCTCAAAAAGTTCCTAGACTAATTTTCATACTTAAACCAGTAAGGTACATAACGATACTGTGCTTCTCTGGGCCAAATTCCGGTCCGTAATTCCGTCTCGACACGCTTTGCGGCCGCGCGCTTCCGAATCGGAAGGGTTTCCAGCGCCCCAGCCGCCGATCTGTTGGCTCTAGGTTGGTTTTGGAAACTGGGAACTATACAAAATTGGGGAAAAGTATATAAAGAGCCACATGGAGCCGGCCTTGGCGCTGGAAACTCGACTGACTCGAGCGCGTGCGGTCGCAAAGCGTGTCGAGACGCAATTGCGGAACGAAATTTGGCTCATAGAAGCAGAGTAAATATTGCGTGATAAATGTGGACACAAACTGTCTCTCGTAGAGTATGATCAAATCATCCAAATACTTCACAAATCTGCCATCGAGTGCTTTTGATGCGGCCACCACGAGATCAATGGACCATGTCTATGATAGAATTGAAATTCTAAGAATGCCAAAGTCGACTTAGAGCAGAAAGATGGTGGTCTCCCAAATGTTCAGAATAAAAGATATGTAACCAACTAAATTGGAATTCAACTCGTGATGAAGTTGCACGGAAAGAAGTCTGCTTGCAAAAGGATTCAGAAGTTTGTGTTGTAGCTCCGATACTGAACGATATAACATAACGTTATCTGCTTTATGTTCCAGCCCCTAACGCCTTACATAGATCACTATCGGTGGTGGTGATGAGTAGGCAGAACACCTGTAACAATTCATGTAAGATACAAGAGGAGATAACAAGGAAGACTTGGGCGCTGGAAGTGTCCTCCAACGTCATGAATGCCTGTCAACTTTTATTATATCGAATGTAAGAAGAGTGAAACTCACAGTAAGGCAGAGAAACATGTTGTGATGAGCACAATCTACTCTTTGTTGCCTTTACGCAATTCAGCAGATTCTTTTCAATTTCTCTTCCGATAACGCCGATATTTGCACTTGTCCAGTACTCGGCTCGGGTTTGAATTTGCTTGCCGTGCAGACTTACATTGTATTTCTGTCTGCGACAAACGAACTACGACTTGATTGGCAATAATCCATTGGAACTGCACGGCTATTGAGAACTGTCTTTTGCCGGGCAGGAATGGAGCTTCGCTCCTCTTATAGTTAGACCGATCTTGCCAGTTAAAAAAAAAGGACTCGGAAGAAAAAAATCCACAATAGCAATTTCTGACTCAAAATCGCTGCACAGTCACACCAGTTAGGTATACTCTCCTTACCAGATGGAGAGGCAGCGATTATTGCGGCTGGCGGTGTGACATTGGCGATACCCTCGGCAAACGAGGTTTCGATCGCGCGCGGCGATCTACCTCTGCAGCTATCTCCACTCACTAAACAAAAATTCACAGGGAGCTTCTAAAAACGATTGAATAATTAGAAAAAATAAACCGAACTCGACGTTCAGCTGAGAACCATTTTAAGAAGAATCCGTCCAATTACACCGCCCCCCTGTACGTATCCCCACGCTGATCAATCAAAGCACAGTGTATAGCGTAAAGTTGCAGAACTTGGTCGTCATTGCAGGCATGATTCCTGATACTACGCATGGTCATTTTCATCAATACGAGGTGTTGGCTACGCCCTTACTCGAACGTAATGGTGATTGTGTTCAGGGGCTTAGCTACCATGACCATAATTTTAGTGTTGCCCTATTTGTATGCAACCTCGCTGATCAATTAGCGTGTCTCCCAATTTCTACATGGACGGCATGGGCTTCTACAAACAGGCTCACTACGGGATTAATGTTTTTGATACCTCAAAAAGTGTGTGCTTTCTTCAAATATCTCAACGTATAGTTTGACAGTGAGTCGAGCCGCATGTCTAATTTAGTTACTTGTTTTGGTCATTTGTGCCAAAGTCCGAACTCTAGAAATCACCCGCGTTTTGCCCCGAAGTGTGTAGCCAGTTATGCTTTCTGCCGTCGGCGAGAGAAGTTCTACGTAATTACGCCGACGAGAGTCGAGGGCATTTAATCGACATTTGTGGGCTTTGCACACAAAACGTTTGCGAAGGCGATATGCATTTCCACGCACCTTATGTTGAAAGTGATTAGCAAAGCCGCAAATTGTACAGACGGTGCCAACTGTCAATAGCTAGGCGGACCTGGATGGTGGCATCACAGAATTCCACCAATAACGAAGGGGAAATTTCCTCGCTTGGTGAGTCCCGTCGCGCTCCGCAACGAGGTTCGCTAGGGTCAGTGCGGAATACTGAAGATTTCTTTTAGTATAATGGTTCTGTGGAGCAACAAATGGTTTCGTGAAGTGGCAGGTAGTTTGCGTGACGCTACAAATGGTTTTGTAAGCTCAGGTGCTCAATACCTCAGCATCGCATACGCCCCAGGAATACCCGAATGATCACTTCGAGCCCAGGAGCGAGAACATATCATAAACAATCCCTCTAACCATGACTTCTACATGCTTACTACGTTAAGGCAAACGTTTCGGGAGTCTATATATTTGCGCTTCAATACAAAGTTTTCGTTGATCTTCATTTCAATCAAACATTGACTAGAAATTATTTGGCAGTGTCTATTACTTTTCTCAAACATCAGAGTCGTTGTTATCATCTGTGCATCCGGACGGTGTTCAAATTTCATTAAGACACCTGAAAAACTGACTAAAAGCTAGGTTTTAGAACATTTCAGGGGATTGTTATGAATGAGTTTAGTTCTGACGCTCGCGTTAGTAGGGTTGTGTACATCCGAGCGCTTCGCTACCTGCGCCACAGAGCTGAGATGTCAGAGCAAAATTTCACATATGCACACACGTAAACAGTACCTGTACGCGCAAATGGTCGTCACCATACGTGGATATGGAGCTTCTCCGAACACTTTGGAACCGCATCCAAACTTCGACGGAAACATTCGTTTGATCTGAGTAAATTATTCACATTATTTTTGAACACTCGATTTTTAACAAAGCAGTTTGGAATCAGTGCAGCGCATTTTTGCCGCATTTTTTTGCGTGACTTATACTTACCGTGTCTTGATTTTTCTCCATGAACTTGCTGAACGCTTCGGCTTTAATCTCCCCCGCTAGTCTCATATCGCCTTCCATATACATCCTAAGCGAGCCACTGATTATTTACGAGTGGAAACAGTAAACAACATGAGGCAAATCATAGCACGAACTGTCTTTCAGCGAGTTCGATGCACACACTTGGGGGACTAAAGACATCGCCCCGGACTTTCCTCATTGCGTACAACATGAGACCAGCGGACCACTTCTGGAAGTAAATGGGACCAATATTCTATGATTGTCGTATGAAGCCGGAACTAGATGAAACAAAGTTAGTGTAGCCTACCAGACGAGGGTTCAATCTGGCATGATACTGCACAGAAGCAAAGCTCGTAGAGTTCATCATTTTCAATGAAGCTTTCAACATCATATTATCCATTTTCGACACTTCAACGCATTTGTGGTAAGACTGTGGAATGACCCGCATTTTTTGCAATACCTCAACTTACCTAGGCCGCTGTCAATGCTGGCAATGAGAATACAGATCACCTAAAATAATAATTCAGTGTACTCATAGATGTAGAGTAGGGTATTATTTAAGCAATCACACTCTGAGGTCTTCCCATTTTGCTTTATAGTAGCAGCGGATCCCTACCAATTCTCAATAGGATAAGTGAAATGGAGGAAAAACTCACAGTAAGACTGGCGAGCATGTTGTAATGGACGCCGTCTCCTATCCGCGGCCTTTATGCACTGCATCAGATCAGATGTTTTGAAGGTATTTGAATGATTCCCCATAGCCCATTTTTCTGCTCAGACGCCTACAAACTGATCCAAAACATGTGTCCATGCCCTTTTATTTGTGACAAATGAATCTAATCTGTGAGCACTCAAATACATTCTATTCGGTTGGAGCAAAAGCTTCCCGCCGCTCGATTTTGATGATTTTTTGAGCCTTTGGCTTCGATAGATTGGCAATATATGCTATACCGCTCAGAGGCGTGGATTGTCTTTTATTGAATGATTTTTCCCCTACACAGACGACCAGGTGGTTTTTGAGTTGTAGGCCGAAATTGAGTTTAAATCTTCATTCTAAGCATTTTTAAGGTTTTCATTATACATTGGATCTGAATCGTTTCGCAAAACGGCAAAAACTGTTTTCCTCTTCACCGTTAACCTAATGCTTGAAGAAACGGTTGTCCCAATCGGAACTCTGTATAGCACTCATACGAGGACAAAATTGTCGTCGACTTCATAATAAGTGTTCGAAAAATGAAGGTTATTTGGAATTCTCCAGCTTCTCCTATCTTGCAACCTCGGCATTTTCGTGTAGCAGTATTAAACTGTTTTTCTGCCTTCGAGGTTAATATTGTGGACAGGTTTTATTTGTCCGGCCTGAGCGTTTCGACGATGATCGTCGTCTTCAGAGGCCTGGAAAGCAGTACAAGGTTATGATGTGCTCTCTAGACCATCAAATACTGCCACAGCTCTAACGTTTCCGAGAGCTCCTCAAGTTAGAAACGCGAAAGCTCAGTCAAAAAGATTCAGGAACTCACACATCTATCCGCCCACCGAGCAGCGTTACGTCTGCTGTTAAGTGTCTGTACTGCTTTCCAGGCCTCTGAAGACGACGATCATCGTCGAAACACTCAGGCCGAACAAACAAAATCTGTCCACAATGTTAACCTCGAAGGCAGAAAAACAGTTATTTGAAATGATTCGGATATTCAAACAAATAGGATAATTTAAAATTTATAGTAACGAAATCTCCTAGTTAAATAAGATCATTCTGCCCTTAAGTCCAGCTACATCTGAACGTAAACCTTCCAGTTCACGGTAAAGCAGAAAAGAGCGATTTTACAATTACTCTCGATGAGTCGGATAGTTTATATCAACTCTCAATCAAACCATTCTTTTATTCTTGATGGAGTGTTATTATTGAATTTTTTTGAACTTTGTGAATTTGCATATTCTGTCATTTCTTCCCTACAAAACTAGTTTCATCAGGGAAACTCTGCTTGTTTAACATCGACATTTCCCTACCCACCCGACTGAAGGGACTTCGCTCCATTAAAAATTCTCTCAGATATTTTCATCTAGTCCATAAATGTGTCAGGCGCCAGGTCGACTTTGGCAGTTTTAGTGCATTGCCAGAAGATTGGTAGAGACGAATAAATACGCTCAGTGGGCATTCCTGATTTCCGTCAAACTTCCGCCTGAGATTCGCAGATCAATAAGTTTCGTTAAAAACAGTAAGTTACGTTGGATTGAAGAACATTTGCCCTTTTGAGTGGTATGACACACCTGGCCAAAAACCAGCGCTGAAAGCCTCCTAATCTGGTTATGGTGAAACATTAATACGAGCAACTTCATTAATGCCATGGCCATCTACTGTGTCATTTGTGGTAATGAATACTCCAGAGACCGCATTCATCATTCACAAGGTTGCTCGATTTGGTTTGGGTTTAGCACTAGCACGACCGCGTATATCGTCGCTCTGAACCCATCAACTACTATAGACAAAATCCAAGGTTCACTCCCTGTATGGGTCACATTTGTTCAATATTCTCACACTTCAGCGTTCCGACTTCTTTCCTTTTTTCGCCGTTTCTGATCTATCCATAAGGTATTAGTGGAATTTTCACATCCTAAATTGTTTCTTCTTGTCTCCCTCACTACCCTCAACGGACCGAACTTCAGTTTGTGTTGAGGGTGATCCCTATTTAGAACGAGTTTTACTATCGAAGAGTGGCCTAAATGTAAAACTGTATCTAGTCGAATGGCCTGAACCAGCACAGCACCTGTCTACCCGATGTCCAACACGGCGCCTTAGGAGTCTGGTATAGTTTGTCGCTGTATTGAGCGACAGGCTAGATCACAAATCGCGGTGGTACCCGCATCGGAGCAAACACATCAGCCGTCGTGGGAACAGTCGTCTGTCACACCGGCGTGCCCAAGAGGCCCGCCATACTTCAAATGTGCCGGAACATGTCGCTGCCACTCTTACTGTGCAGCGCACTCCAGCAGGGGTGAGAAACACTGCCTATTTTCTTGCACACACCCCCTCCGTATTCCTTTTATCCACTGGAACTTTGACCTAACTAGCGGCCGTAATTTTATTTTTCGGGAACGTGCGCATGTGTCGGTCTTTCAGATATAACATTTTCTTAACCTTGGATGATGAGAATTTGGGATGTTCCTCGAAAACAATCGAGTCGGCAGAAGTAAGACTTGAAAACGATTCTGAGAAATTTTCGTTGGCTTGCCACTTACCACAACGACCACCACACACAATAATGTTGCCTGATTCTCGAGGGGGCAGCCTCGGGTTTTTTCCCCACAAGGTAATCCGAAAAGCGGAGGATTTTTCGAATTGGAGACTAATATTTTCCCTCAGCTCGTTTCACGCTTCCCAGACTACAAAGAAAGTTGTGCACTTGTTTTTTGAACAGGAAAACAAAGTTTAGACAAAAACCACACTCAGATAAACAGTTATACAGAAATAAATAACTAGCACTTGCATTAGTTTTACGCCTACTTTCATGAACGGAAGCACTTCGCTGCCATATTCCTTAAACAGTAATTCAAGTAAACCAGGTTCACCTACAGGGTACGATTGTTGGGAAAAAATTCTGGAAATGGTTAAGTGTAGCCACAACCACCCCTAGGAAATTGAAGCTGAGCTTAGAGTAGTAACAAAGCATGTGAAATCTATAATTCTGGGCTGATAAGAGGACAGCGGAGAAGTCGGTTAGCAAGCGAACGTGCAGCGCTCTAGTGCCCTTTCTTGGAGCGCACTTTCCTCATTAAAGGCACAGTCCAAGCTTTAAGGTAAATTCTGATATAATGCTCCGGCCCGCCGCATATAGCAACCCTCCCAAGCGCTAAATCTCACTTTGCTCAAATAAGCGAGGGAAAATTCGGCCACTCTCCCTTGAAAGAAAAAAATGGGTGACGCCGACCGCAATACTTCCGATCTCCATCGGGAACCGAAGCTTGATTAATTTTATTCGAAATCTATGTTCTTCCATTTGCTTTCGGTCTGGATTTATGTTGTGAGCTTCTTCAGAACTTTGGCTACAAATAACGAGAAAAAACAGGCTCGAGACAACTCGTCCGCTAACTTTTCCCCGTTCAAATTCAAAATCTTTGAGGGACCATAACTCCGTACGTAAGGAGTTCTGAGTTATTCTGTCGACGCCACTGTGATCAGCGTAGAACTTCCCCCACGCCCCACGGTAAGCAGGCAAACGAAGTTCGAATCTGAGGCTGCACTGTGCCTTTAAGTCGTCGCTCTTAGACACGGACGACCCCACTTCCAAATGAACGCCTCTTCACATAGCGCGCTAATTCTCTTTCCTCTGCAGCAGTGAGCGGGCTCACCACCCGTTTCAGGCGGATAGCCATCTCACAAAAGAACGCTAACTGCTGCTAGGTGGCAGACTGACTACAACGGGCGCTAACTTGAGCGCCCCGGGCTCATTTGTATGGTGGCATGTTCACTTTGATGATTAGAGATTGACACTGTCACCACGAGGTGACAGCCGGTAGCTCCCACCTTCCGGGTGGATTGCTACTGGCTCAGGTTTCTTCAAGGTTTGTGGTGAAGGGAGGCTTGCAAAAACAGGTAAAGTTGGTCCGAAAGAGACTGTCCGCCCACGCTGTGGGCGTGCGTGTCGAACGGCTGTCGTGTTGACGATTTTCGAACGATCAGCAGGAATACTTAACGAATGGTGAATCATATCCCAATCAGCCGTTTGTGGCCATGGGAAGTTTCACCCAAAATGATACCTTGCGACGGCCGCTCCACACGCACGCCGACGGCCTGGGCCGACAGTCCCATTCGGACAGACCTTAGAAAGTGGGCCGAAATCGTGTGAGGCCCATTGAATGCTGTCCCCACAATCCGAAAGTACATTTTCCGAAAGCTTGAGCAAGTAAGTAATCTGTAAGCGATAGAAACCGCACGGATATGTGTTGGCCTATTAGGTGAATCACACGATCACATGGAAAAAACCCATTCCTTCAAGCCAGTCAACCCTTCCTTTAAAGGCAGTGGTCGCGATCAAATATGCTTGTCGTCTTTTTCTCTCTAAACCCTTTTCTGGGTCTCGAATAGTAGGACCCAAAAGAAAAAATGCGAAAAAACACTGTTTTGTGTCAAATTTCAAGCCTGAACTTTCTTGTCTTTTGATGGTAGACGAGCCCACTCCACATCATTGGCATCGATGACCTCTTATACCAAGAACATCAGCTGGCTTGAAATTGAATTTCAATCAATGAACCTTCGGATTTATGTACACATCTAGTCAAAAACATCGACTGATGTGCTTTCTTTCATTGTTCAACTGTTTTATTGGGTAAATTTGCATTTATTTCTCCCTCTGAATGTCGATGATTTTTGACCGCTCGGCATGAGCCTGCGATCTTTTTCGTCGGCGCTGTGCACGTGTGCACGAACTGGCAATTTTAGGCCTTAGAAACTCTAATTCTAGGCCGTTTTTTACCGCGCTACCTTCTTAGTTTTTCAGCTGTTTTCAATCTAAGCTGATTTTTATAGTTTTCCAGTTAACGATTTTCTTCGCGACCACTGCCTTTAACGAAAGTGAAGCTTAGCAAAACTGATCCTTTTTCGGTAGAGAAATGCGATTGGCAGCCATTTCGCCATCCTTTTTACAAAGCTGTCACTGTAGGCCCTTCTCCCTATTTGAAAACTCAGCATTGATAATTGATCATAAACGCTCCTTTAATCTTCAACGATTTTTATTCATGTTGAGGCTGAGACGTTCACATAATATCGGCATGGATCGTAAAGAAACTTCGCGTTCACTGTTGAAGGTTGGCGCAGCAGCCACTACAGCAGGGATGCTGCTAATCCTCTTGTGCAGGAGTACTAACGCTATTGTGCTGACACACAACCCCCGACTGTCTGAGCTTGCCAGAGGTCATGATAGGCTCCGACTCCTCTACCTCTGCCACGATCCCAGCACAACCCTTGTGACTGTGCATAACCCTTTTGATAATGCCCTCAATGACTCTGAGCTACTGCGACTGCTGTTTAGTAATGCTGGAAATTGAACCTCTGCTGTTTCCCACCTGAATAGAGCAATAATTAAAATTTATGCCGGAAAATAAAAATTTCATGACCAAACTGTGATCAAAGGAAGTTGTTGTTGACTCTGGTAGAGCACGATTGCAGTTAAACTTGGGCTGAAACACTGAACATCAATGATAGCATGCTTATAGTTGGATATGAGTGTTGATAGTTTCAGAACCCATCTAGAATCGAAACCAATCCAGAAACGTATTGGCAGCGCCGGTAAGCGGTGCAACTGGTGAACATTTTCTTTGTATTGTCCATTTCAGAGTGAAATTCTGATTGCCAGCTGCTGGCAATTGTGATATGATGCCTTGACTTATCCTTATCAATACTACTTTTCACTACTTCCCTTATAAACAGGTTTTCTGCAGCCAACGACAAGGTGGATAGGAACACAATTTTCCGCTGTTTAATAGGAATCGATAGAGAGTGCACACTAAGCAACGTTTTCAATTCTAGGATTTTCGAAAGTATCCCCTGCAAAACGTCGTAATTCTGACAGCTCATGACGCGAGCGGCGCTCGCGACTCTGCTCCCCTCGTCTCTCCTGCGCTCTCTCTCACAATATCTGACCTCCGCTCCGCGCCAGCACGCGTAGAGACCATGAAAATTTCGCGGTTTTACAGCCTTAAGTTGCGCATGAAAGTTGCGGGGCTCCGATGCAATTTCCACAAATTTTGGTCCGCATTTCGCATCTTCAACTGAAACGGAATTCCCTGATGCACATGAAAACACGATTGCAGATAATATTATATATGAATTTTTTTTCCAGATTTGTAAAAAATCCAGATGGTTTAGTTTTCCTGTTTTTTTTAGCAACACTCCTGCAGATTGTGACCAGGCGCAGCAGCGAATTCCAGTTTCTGTAAGCGGCACTGTGCATCTGTGCACGAATTGGCATATTTTGCCTTAGAAACTTTCTCAGCGATAGATTGTTCAACGCTCTGCGAGTCGTTGGAGTGCCGGAGAAGTATGTTTCACTAATCGAGAACATGAAGAAAGGAACAGCAGCAGCAGTTCGTGCGCCAGTTGGACTTACGCCAATTTTCAAGGCTAAAACAGGAGTGAGGCAACGAGCTGTAGCAGGACCTTTTCTATTCAGTTTCGCCGTTGATGACATCATGAGTAGAGCTGCAGAACATCTTTCTGCTGCACAAAACTGCAAAGTATTGTGAGCCTCGTTTCGAAGTATGCCGCAGCCTATGGACTTCGTCTTCATCTCGACAAATGCAATCAGATTTGGGTCTCTCAAAGGCCTCCGATGGGAGTTTGTGTGGACGGACAACGTATTGAATTTGTGGGTGATTTCTGTTATTTGGGCTGTTTGCTGAAGAACGACGATAGTTATGCAGCGGATTTTCAACGACGATGTGCGAACGCAAGATCTGCATTAATTTCTCTAACCAAGTGTTTGTGGTCTGCCATAACGCGAAGGAAGTGAGGTTGCGCGCCTACCGATTCGCCGTACCATGATTTACGGGTCGGGGACTTGTGCAGCACCGAAGACGCAGATTGAACGGCTGAATTGCACGGAGAGGAAACTTTTCAGACGTTTACTAGGAAATCTCTGGCAGCGTGTATGCCAAAGCGAAGATCTTTATAAGGAAATTGACTCAGTACATTAACGCTTGACACGAGGAAGGTGCCATCGTCTCCCAACGCCATCTAAAGCAGTAGTGGAAAGTCGATTTGGTTGTTCGGGCGTATACTAAGAAGAACACCGGATCGTCTCGTACAACGTGCTCTAAGTATGCTCACAAATCCTGTCTGAAAACGGCCACATGGACGTAGGCGAGAATTCTGGACGGATGTGGTTAAAGAGGATTTGAAGACACTCGACATCGAAATACAGTTCAGGCGCGATGTTTAATTTCGCAGGAAGTAAAATATTAGCAGTTGGATGGAATGTGTTCAAAATGTGGCTAAAGATTGTGAAAAATGGACACGGCTCTGAAATTTTAGGAAATCTGAGATTTTCACATATTTGTGAAGTAGGCCTGCCCTGTATACATCTGCCCAGTGCGAGCTCGGAATTCCTCCGAATAATCGAGATATAGTAGTAAGTCACCCTGGAGTGCCCACCTCGAAAAGCCACTTTGGCACGCCTCTTTTACGGTATTTCGAGTTCAACACTGGCAAGATGGTCTTCGATCAGTAGCCCCGTTCATCACTTCATTCTCAATATCTCTTTGTTCAGGTCATCTCGCATACATCGGTGGGAAATGATCGAAATTAGAAGCCTCGAAAAACTCGTCCACCATGCTTCTGCGGCTCAGTTTTTGAGGGTCCATAATTCCGTTTCCAAGGGGTCCTGTACGAATCCAGAGACATCATCAGAATCAGCGTGGGGCCGTTAGCAAGAAGCAAGATAGAGAGAAAAAACAGAAAAACGATTCAGAGGTTGAACCGTGCCTTTAAGTCAAGACAGTAAGTCAAATAACTTTATTTTCATGTTGTGTTTTCCTATTCGAGTTTCCGCCGCCTTCTACTCTCAACTCATTATCGTTAACGCTTGAATAATTTTGAATTATCAGGTTGGTGCGACGATAAAGGCGGCATTCATTGAAAAATTTTTCAATTCGGTTGAGTTTTTTGAGGACTTTGTAGCACGAGCGCACTTGCTCTTCGTTTACCCCTCACGATCGATGAGGGTATTATCAGGAGTATCTAATCTTCTTCAATTTTCTTCCTTAATATTATAGAGAATCTATTTTCTCTTCATGAGTAAATGCCTTTTAATGCAAGGTTTCTTGAATGCAGTAGGGATTCTATTAATGATTATCGCGTGAAACCGTACATGTAGACGTACTTTGCAATCTTCGAATGGTCGCCGCTCCGTTTTCTAGAGCCGCCATATCCAAACGTTATTCTAGGGCTTTCTTTGGTCTGAAATCATTCATGAATTATTTTCGAGCAATCGCATAAGGGGGCGATCATCTCTGATTTTTCATTACACTTCCCCAGACAATCTTGGGATAGCACGTCGGCACAACAGGGGTTGTATCCCAAGGCAAACATCTACAACAACCCTCGTTGTCCGCAGGACCTGCATATGCTGTCAACGTATACTGGGGTTTTGCCTCTCGTTGTGGGCAGGAGCTGCTGATCAGACTCTAGAGCATTCTGAAAAGCTCTTCATTTCGATCTACGCTAGTAGCGGGAGCGCGAGCACGGCAAAATACAAATTGGCTCTTCAAGAAATTTGTACCAACCGTATATTCACGCAAAACAATGTGCACTATATGTTGAGATTCATTACCTGTAGACACAAATAGTATCCATCAAACGATGATCGGTGCATGTTTCGAGAATGGAGCAGCATCCAAACTTTGATTCAGGCATTCCCCCTATCTGAACAAATTCCAGTTTTTCTTTGCAGTACTTACACCCGACACCTTCTACCACCAAAAACGACAGATACTCACAGTAACTGCATGCACTTCCAATAATTTCTGAAGACCTTCGGCTTTCAGTTAGACCTCAGGTCTCGTATCGTTGCTAAGGTACATCCTGAACGAGCACTAATATCTGTAGTGATGCAAGTAGTGAACACTGTGTGGTTAGACCAGGTACGAACTGTCTTCCATTGATTTCGATGCACCCAACTGGGCACTCCACGATTTCACCCTGGGCTTTCTTCACAGCGTACAACGTGAGGGCAGCGGAGTATTTCTGTAAGTTTTTTGCAATCATAACAAACGAGAATTCCACCCTGTGAACTTTATACTTAAGTTTGCTCAATTGACGTAAACGAAAATTAACCAGTTCAGGATTTAATTGCGAGTGGAGCTGCACAGAAAGGTATTCTTCCGAACTTTGTCTTAATTCAGCTCGCTTAATGTGATCCCTCAGTTCTGACACTGAAAAATGCAGTTTTGACTTTTCTACATACTGATGAAGCTAGAAGAATGAGTTGATATATCGCGTGAAACAGTACCTCTACGAGCCAAACCGTAGGAGTTGCGTCCCCTAAAGAAGTAGTCATCACATAGAAATTTCGTTAGCGGCATTTCTATATTTTAAAATCATTTCCAGGTTTTTTTCAAGCAATCGTGTTATAAAGTCATCTACCTTGAGTTTCCGGAATGCATCTTAACAGAAGCGTTGAACTCTTAAGGTATTTTCAAGAGCTCCCTTTTTGATCTACCTCTGTAGCACCGCTATCCCACGGGGAAATAGTAACTCTTGATAAAGTGGTCTCAACAAACAATGTCTCCAAAAAGGTTCATTTGTTTCAAGAGGCCATCTCAGTGGATAGTAGTGGATCGATGAGTTCTACTGTAAATCTTGCGTAGAAGCAGCTAAGACTCAATCGAGTTTAGAAAAGTTCTTGAAGGAACGAAGAAAGGGTCAAACTTCTCCACTGAAAAGCCACAATTCGTAGTTTTCAATTTTCGCATTGACTTGGAAAACATCTTGAAGACCATGTTCTTAAACAATAAGCATAGAACAAGCTGTCAATAAAGGAGTGCAGTACCTGTAGACACAAATACTCCTTGTAAAGCGGTTGCCGTTGGCTTTCGCAAAAATTATGGAGCCGCATCCGAACTCCGCATCAACCAATTCCGCAATCTAAATGTGTTCTCAAATTTTTCTGCAGCACTTGTAATGCCGAATCCTTCTTCTTGAATTAGCGCCATTCAAATTATTCGCCATCTCAGATACCGGTATTCATAGATTTTGCATGGTACTCACCCAGACCGCATTCTTCTGTGTCAACTTTTGAAGATTTTCGTCTTTTAGCTCCTGGTCAGATCTCGTATCGTTCCCAACGTACGTCCTAAACAGGTACTCAAATGTCAGCAAACATTAATTGTAGACTGTGCGGATAGTTTGTGGACGAACTTTCTTTCTTCGAATAAGACGCACACGTCTGGGCGATGGACGATTTTGCCCTCGAGTTTCTCCAGCGTGTACAAAGTGAGACCAGCGGACCATGTCTACAATTAGGTACGTCGTAAACACGGTAAACGAGGTTAGCTCTGATTATTCGATGAGTACTCTGCAAACTTCTGCCAGATTTACAGACACGAAAAGAAAGTTACTAACCAGGTTGGAATTTAACTGTTTGTGTACCTTCACGGAGAAGTACTCATTGGAATGTTTTTTCAATTCAGCTTTTCGAATATGATCGTTCCGGTTTGGCACTAAACAATAAATTATAACTGTAATATCACCTGATCCTTGAAATCTGTCATACTTACAAAGGCCGCTGTCGATGCTCGCAATGAAAAGGCAGAACACCTCAAATAGTTGGTAGAGTTGAGTGTTGATGTTTTCCAATAATGAATGCCTTCTTATGGCATCATATATAATCACAAGATATACAGTAAAAGTAATTAAAGTCAGCCTACTCGGTCGTAAAGGTGGTTGAGATATCTACGAAATAGAATGGCATATCTCAAATTACAACGCCTACGCATTTTATGTGTCAAAAACAGCTAACTAAATGCATGGCGGGGCCAAATTCTTACTCGTCTAGCGGCACTGTGGGTCGTATTTGATGCTTGCGAATGCGTGAGCGTTGTAACCTGCGCGATACCATTCTATTTCCGTAGTTATCTCAACCCCGGGGGTGTGCATACAACTCTGTCGGTATTCGCTCGTTGGTGCTCCTGCTTCTACTAAACCCAGCAGACTACCGCGTTAGGCCAGAGCGATAGCGGGTCATCTCAACCACGTTTGCGAGCGTGTATGCTACCTTGAAATATCGTTTTTCCAAAAATGGAGACTTATTTGAATCACATGGCAAGAGCTTAGGAATTCTTGTGTACAAAACGAAGAAGCTCTTTGCGCTCCCCGCAAAGAAAGTATCCGTGCCATTTACCACTGTACTGTATGGTTTCCGCATTCGATTCAGTATGACGTATGGACGTTCGGTGTTGGCGGCCTCGTCGCCAACGGGGTTTCTATTCACGCGCGGCGATATACCGACGCAGCCCCGTCCATTCATCAGACTAAATTCATTACATGAACTCTACGAAGTATGACAAAAGCTCACAGCAAGACAGACGAAGATGATGTGATGAGCAACAACAACTCTCCCCTGCCTTTATTCATTTCATCAGACTATTTTCAGCACCGGGTCGAACTATTCGGGTGTTTTCCACCGAATGAATTCTCCACTTGATGTTTGAGATGTACAAGTGAAAACTCTTCTGTCACAGAACAGCTTAGTAACCGCTACAGTCGAAAAGGAGTAAGAGTAGAAATTGGATATGAGCTTTGATTACGCGCAGGAAATCTCGATATAGGTTTTGGGTCTCAGGGCGAGTGTGGCGGACGGTATGAGCAGGGTCTCGAAAGGCGTGAGCAGGACAACATGGAAGGTGGGTAGGATTTCAGAGGGAATACTGGAACGTTGTAGGAAGAGGACTGTGCTATAGGCGTCGTAGGGAGTGGCCGGAGTTCAGGTAGAGCAAGCGGGATTCCAATGAAAAGCGGTAGGCACTACGCAGGACTTAATTGTTTTCCACAAGCACAATCCTCCATATTATGTCAAAAGTAGAAAGTAGAGAATTCAAATTCAAATTATGTGTAAACTGTATTACACTCAGTCAGCCAGTGAAGGACTCAAGGAAGCAGCGTTTTCCCTTCGCATTTCTGGTGTAGGCAATCAGAGTTGGAAGCAGTCTTATCGCGACCCAAAAACCGAATTCTTCTTTTTTTCAATTTTCCAGCAAAGGCTTGGCTCGAATTCTTTTCTGAGGTGCTTTGGAGTGCTTAACAAGCATCTGAGGTTCGTTGATCGGTTTTGGATAAGCTACGATAGATTGCAGGTTACGGTGTGTGTACGGCGTTAGGATCAAAGCCTCAGAGTTGTCTCAGAGGCAGCGTCCATACGTCGCGAGAGCGTGCGTTCCCGCTGTTGTGCGCCTCTCCTCTCGACGCTCCACAAGGCTGGAGCAGCCCGTGCCCGCAAATTGACACAGGGAAACATCCCCTACCTCGTGTTTATTCGATTGAAAACGTTTGATCGGGTAAATAATCGCTCGAGTCGGCGCAACGGCTGATGATTTCCCACGGTTTCCGACTTTCGTGGGTGGGATTATGAAAATCAATGGCAGTTGTTTTGATACAGGTTTAATGTCACCTGCCTTTGGTGATAGAGTAGTAAGCTTGAAACTTGCTGCTTGCTTCTTGGTGCTGGCGTAAGCGTGCGAGAGCGAGCGGGCGAGGGCGCGGGAGAAGGAGCGCTTGTGAGCGGCTAGCGAATCGTATGCCCACGATGACCATCGATTTTGCGTAATCGCACGCTGACTCCACGTATGGACGGAGCCAAAACGTTAAAGGTGGTGGACATGAATTTGACCTCGATTTGTCGGATATTGATGTGGTAATATAGAGCTATTCCTGAGCCTCATCATATATGTCTTTCTCTCCAACATAGTTTGAGACTCTTCTTTTTCCACTCTTTATTTTGGCTAGCTTTCGCCATCTTCGCCAGTTGTGTCTTGAGAATTGCGTTGATAATTTTAATCCTTCAATGCGACTGCGGGGGGTAAGTCGTGCATGACCACCTTTGCCGTATCCATTACCCTATATTTACGACATTCAGCGCTCGCAACCCCCTCATTAACAACCGTTCATGAATCTGGTTTGTATTGCTCATATGACTGAATCAAACCTCTGTACCATGTAAGCATTTCATTGCATTTTTGAACCCTGAACAAGCCACTACATATTGGCAAAAGCTAGCCAAAATAAAAAGTGGAAGAAGAAGAGACTCAATCTATCTTAAAGGCACAGTTCACGATGAAAATCGTTTTTCTGTTTTCCCACCTATCTTGAAAAGCGCCCCATGCTGATTCTAAAGATGTCTCTGAAGTCGTTCGAGACCTTTTGGGAACGGAGTTATGGTCCCTCAAAGATTGAGCTAAGGAAAATGGTGGACGATTTGTCCGAGGCTTGTAACTGCCGTCTTTTGCAGCCGATATATGCGAGCTGACCTGAGTAAAGAGAGAAGTTGAGAATGAAGGGAAGAACGGGGCTAATGAGTGGAAATCATCGCTCATCTGACGATTTCGAGCATTCATTTGTTCACGTTTTGAGCTGGGTTTAGCTCGCTAAATGACTTCCTACCCCCCCCCCCCCCTGCAATCTACGATGAAATTGAGAATACCAACATACGAGTTCCAGAGTTGGGGAAAGCACCCTAATCTACCCCTACACACATGTTTTGATCTAAATCGAAAAAGGGATCTCCTATGGCCTGGGGGACATTCAGCTACGATAGACGACTTGAGCGGGCTTCCGGCAGCTGAAGTATGCTTTCCTCCGAATACCAGGACACGCTGGCGACATATTAACCGTTTTCACTCGTTCAAAGGCAGTGGTCGCAATCAATCATACTTGTCTTCTTTTCTTCTTTAAACCCTTTTAGGGATTCCGAGTAGTAGGACCTATACAAAAAATGTGAAAAAGAACCAATTTTGAGCAGAATTTTCGGCTTCAGCTTTCCGGTTTTCTGATGGCGGACGAGCCCACTGCAAATCATTGGCACCGATGATCTCTAGTATCAAGAATGTGAGCTGGTTTGAAATTGTATATCAATCAACGAACAATGGACTGCGAACGTGCTTGCTCGAATATTTCTATCCTCATATATTAAAAAATTGACTGCAGTGCTTGTTGACATTGTTCAACAGTTTTTATTACCTAAAATTGCATTTATTTCGGCCTTGGGACTTGTTAACTCTATTTTTTGCCTGTTACCTGTTAAAGGCTGGCGCTCACTAACAACTCGTGTCTCAGCAGTGCCTATGTTGTCTCAGCCTCCCAGTTATGTAGATTAAGCTGGATCACGATTGATCAGCACTTTCCAGTCTTCGCCAGCGATCATGATGGGCTCCGACGCCCTCATCTCTGCCACAAGCCAACATAACCTTGTGGTAGTGGATGCCCCCAATGACTCTGAGCAACTGTTGTTGTTGTTTTGTAATGTTGGATTCCTAACCTGTGCTGGTTTCAATCCGATTAGAGCAAGCCATCAAATTTATTTCGAAAAAAAAATTGGTGACTAAACTGTGATCAAGCAAAGTTGTTGCTGACCGTGGTAGAGCACGTCGGCAGCTGAACTTAGTCTGAAACACTGAACATCAATGATAGCATGCTTAGATATGAGTGATAATTTCCAGAAAAGATCTGGAAGCGACATCTATCCAAAAACGCGTCGGCAGTACCGGTAAAGGGCTGCACTGGTAAACATTTTCTTTCTAATATTCATTTCGGAATGTAACTCTAGTTTACAGCTGCTGCGAATTGTGATATGGCGCCTCAACTTAAGCCTAGTTTTGACTGCAGGTGGTCGCTGCGGCCATGCGAGGGACAACTGTTCTTTTTTCATCGCGCGTAATGGAAAGCCGCTCCAATTGTGATCGCTTCGTGGCAAACGTCCTACAACGCTGGGTCGCGGCGACGAAATCCTATGTTTTACTGCATCGCTGCTTGAAGAGCTATTCTCAATGGTCGCTGACCATCGCTCCATCGCGGCCAAAATGGCAGCGATGGAGCAATTGCCAGCGAATGACACGTTTCGTCTAGTGAACGTTGACCCTTCCACATGACAAGATCAGTGTTTTGAGTCGAAACGCGTTATTGATGAATACCAGGCACTAATTTCTCTGATTGATTGATTTTCTTCTATCATCCGTGGGCCTATGCACTATGAACAGAATCGCTGCCGCTGCTACATCGCTGCAGCAGCGGGTGCAAAATCGCTGCGATGAAAAACAGCAGCGATACAGTCAAAACTAGGCTTTAGCCTTATCAATACTATTTTTCACTGCTTCCCGTAGAGCCGGCTATCTGCAGCGAACGATGACATTTTCACTCCGAAGTGAAGCGCATATGACGCCACTTGCATAGGAACCGAGGTGGATCGGAACATAACCTTTTTTTTGCTGTTTGTTAAATATGGATCGGTGGAGTGTGCACAATAAGACAGGCCTTCAATTCTAGAATATTCGAAAGTAGATGCGTATGAAAATTGTGGGCCTTCAAAGTAATTTTTGACGTCAATCTCCATGTGCGACTCTCCATAAACCTCGGCATGGTAATAATCTAGATGTATGATGATGTTGTACTCGACACGAGGTTGGTATATCTTCTTTATGGCCGACGTTTCGGAGAAACCTCCTTCTTCAGAGCCTGAAAGGATCGAATAAGATTTGCGCTTACTCGATCAAACGTTGCCTTAAACTTACCGATTCGAGAGCCCAAATTTCCCCCGCGTGGGTGTGAGAGAGGAGGGCAGATGAACCTCACCCAGCCAGGAACTCGCTAGTAAACAAAACAGCGCGGTAAGTCAATAGTATAGCCGTCTCGCTCATTTAAGTCCGAGCAGAACATGCTCGGACTGAGGCTGAGGCTTATCGGGCGTATCATGTCGAAATCTCCTATCACTGTTGTGTTTCGCCATGACCAACCGCTCCGCTGCTTGTTCTGCTCGGACTTAAATGAGCGAGACGGCTATACTATTGACTTACCGCGCTGTTTTGTTTACTAGCGAGTTCCTGGCTGGGTGAGGTTCATCTGCCCTCCTCTCTCACACCCACGCGGGGGAAATTTGGGCTCTCGAATCGGTAAGTTTAAGGCGACGTTTGATCGAGTAAGCGCAAATCTTATTCGATCCTTTCAGGCTCTGAAGAAGGAGGTTTCTCCGAAACGTCGGCCATAAAGAAGATATACCAACCTCGTGTCGAGTACAACATCATCATACATCTAATTTTTGACGATTTTTTTGTAGACCTTCAACGAGGACAAATTTTCCTGATTTACATAGGAACACGATCACAGATAAAATTGCGGATTGACTGGCGTTTTCAGATTTGCAAAAATCAGTTTTTTCAAATTATTAAAGTAAAATTCCTGCAGAGTGCGAGTTTGCTCAAAAGGAGGAGCGGTAGTCGTTTCAGCTCAGAAGAAATACTTTAACGAAAAATTGGAGGCTCGTATGCTCCATACGAATGTTTTATCGGAAATTTCAAAAATGAGGACCTAATTTATTTTGTGCGCTCTTTTGATCTCTAACGGAAAAAATGTGTACCGCCCAATTTTAGGACGAATATTCTCATGTGTAATCTCGTTTGAAAAACCCAAAAACTCTGCCATGTCGAAGTGTGACAGGTCAGTTATATTTCGCCAAGGTAGACCGTATCATTCTTCATGCTGCTAAGGTAAGTGTGAAAGAGAAATTATGGTTGAGAAAGCAGTGAAGGAAATATGCAATAAGAGATTATCAATTATCTGATGAGCGCCGGAATCGCGCGTCACCCACTGGGGCTCGATTCATGAACGAAACCGGGAGTAGTATTAAACCGTGAGTATAAGATAACATGATCTTACCCATAACCGCGATATTAATGGGTTTGGTTGGGGCTTTTACACGCGTACAGTCGCGTAGAGTGTGTGCAACCTCACCATGACACACTCATTGAACACCTTTGCCGGTGTTGATTAGATTCGCTAACAATTCGCCGGCATTTCGCCAACATATGCTGGAGCGCAATACCGTAATGGAGCGCGATATTTTCCGAATGAGTAACGCAAAACCCAAGTCTCCTAGAGCACTGTGCTTATCTGGGCCAAATTCCGGTCCGCAATTGCGTCTCGACACGCTTCGCGGCCGCACGCGCAGGAGTCAGTCGAGTATCCAGCGCCAAAGTCCACTCGATATGGCCCTTTTATATAGTTTTCTCCTATTTCGTTAACTTTCCAGTTTCTAAAACCTACCTAGAGTCAACAGATCGGCGGATGCGGAGCCGGGAACTCTTCCGACTCCATACCCCTAGTTTTGAGGGTATGGTTTATGATAAATCACAGTTTGATGTTAACTCTCCAATCTTTATCCCCTTATACCGCGATAGAGTTGTTCATTAATCCGGCCCATGGGGCCGGGCTAAGCACTGGCATATGGTGCAGATAGGATGGGTAAAGGTAGCTTCTTAGCCTTAGTCGCGCTTATGGCACGATACACTAAACTTGCTGCTCATGGAAGCAATCCACCCAAGCCTATCCAGCGCGAATCTCTGGCATTGGTATAGCAGTTGTGCTATGAGCAGCGAGATAAAGGTATTAGGAGGATCCACCATTCTTCCGTTTCCAAGCTTCAACATTATCGTAGCAAATTTACTTTCTCATTCCTTGTACAACCGGCAACTTGCTCAATACAGGGTCTTCGAAAGGCAGGAGAGCTTCGATGAATGACGATACCTGACGTAAAACCGTACCTGTACACGCATTAGGCAATCATCTAATGGTAGCTGTTCCGTTTTCTGAAGAAAACGTCCTGACATCAACTTGTTCCTCCTCGCATTTCTTTGGTCTGAAATCATTCTGGGGTTATTTTCTAACAATGGTGATGACAAGGGATCATCTTTGATATGTTTCAGGACGCATCTTGACAGGATGATCAAACCGAGGAGAATTTTAAACAGCTAATGTCGAGCTACGCCAGTAGCGAGCGCGCGGGCATGGCAAAATGCAACTGCCAAAAAGAATTTTCGACAAAATTTGTCTTCCAAATGAGGAAGACTTATTGATTTGGAGCGGCAATATTTGTGTGATGGATAGATGAGTTTACTTGCAAGATTTTTGTTTTAGCGACTGTGACTCTCTCGAGCAATACGAAGCTGTTCTAAGGACCAAAAAGGAGACCCTCCTCGCAGCGACTTAGTTCTTTGAGAATTGTTAACCTGCCGTATATTCATGAACTGCAATGTGCACTATATATTGAGTTGAATTACCTGTAGAGACAAATTATCTTCACTAAACGATGGTCGGGTGTGCCTCGAAGGGTGTAGCCACATCCGAACTTTGATTCAGGCATTCCCCCTATCTGAACGAATTTGTAATTTTTTGCACAGTAATTGGGACATCCCTCTCCTATTGAGCCTGCGCTCTTCGGATTAGTGGCCGTCCCGGACACCGTTTACCTTCGAATGTGCTCGAAACTCACAATAAATGCATGCTCCTGCAATAGTCCTCTAAGACTTTCGACTTTCAGTTCGTCCTCAGGTCTTGTGTCGTTGTTATAGTACATTCTGAGCGAGCATGTATTAATCTAGAAATCTATTTAGTGAATACTGCATTATTAGTTCAAGTACGAACTGTAGTCCTTTGATTTCGGTGCAACCAACTGGGCACACGACCAGTTCGCCCCGGACCTTCTTCATTGCGCTCAATGTGAGAGCAGACGACCATGTCTATAAGTTTGTCATAACCATAGCAAACAGAAATTCTACTCTGTGAACTTGCTAGTGAAGTTCTCTAAATTGACTTGAATGAAGACTTACCAGATTAGGATTTAGCTGCGAGTGGAGCTGCACGGAGATGTATCCTTCGGAATGTTCTCTCAATTGAGCTCTGCGAATGTTATCCTTCAGTTTTGACGCTGAACAATGAAGTTTAAAAATGAGTTGAAATAAATAATATCGCGTAAAACAATACCTGTACGAGCCAAACCGTAGGAGTTGCGGGCCCTAAAGAAGTAGTCATCACATAGAAATTTCGATTACGGTGTTTCTACGTTTTGAAATCATTCCCAGGTTATTTTCAAGCAATGGTGTTATAAAATTATCGACCTTGAATTCCTGGAATGCATATTAACAGAGCCTTTGAACTCTAATGTATATCGAAGAGCTCCCAATTTCGACCCACGTCTGTAGCAAAGCTATCCTACGAAGAATAGTAACTGATGATAACATGATCTCAAAAAAAATCGGTAAAGTTCATTGGTTTCGAGAAGCCATTTTAATTGATAATAGTGGATCGATTATTTCTGTTGTAATCCCGGCATGGATGAAGCTAAGGCTCGCCCAAAAAAGTTGCTGAAGGAACAAAAAAGGGCCAGGATTCACTACCGAAAAGACACAATTCGTAATTTTACTCTTTCGCATTAACTCGAAAAGCAATCCCATTTTTTCAAAGACTTCTTGAATAATAAGCATGGAATGAGCAGTCACTGAAGAAGTGCAGTACCTGTAGACACAAATGCTCCTTGCAAGGCGGTCGCAGTCGGGTTTACCAAAAATTATGGAGCCGCATCCAAACTCCGCCTTGACCAAACCAGCTATCTAAATGCTTTTTCAATCTAATCTGCAACATTTGTAATGTCGAGTCCCTTCTCTTGAATTAGCGCCATTTGGATTATGGGCCGTCTTCGATACCGCTATTCTTCAAATTTGCCTAAAACTCACCCAGGACGCATTCTGCTGCGTCAGCATTAGAAGGGTTTCATCTCTCAGCTCCTGGTCAGATCTCGTGTCGTTGCTTAGGTACGTTCTAAACATGTACTCAAATGTCTGCAAACATAAATTGAAGACTGTGGGGTTAGTCTGTTTACGAACTGTCTTTCTTCGAGTTCAATACACGCGCCTGGGCTTTTGACGTTTTCGCCCTCAAGTTTCTTCAGTGTGTACAAGGTGAGAACAGCGGACCATGTCTAGAAGTATGTTGCAAACACAGTGAACAAGATTATTCGGAATATTCGATGAATAATCTGAAAAGTTCCGCCAGATGTGCAGAAACGAAAAGAAGGTAACTGACCAGGTTGGTATTTAACTGTTTGTGAAGTCTCACGGAGAAGTACTCCTCAAAATGTTCCGTCAATTCAGCTTCTCGGAGGTAATCCTTCCGTTTTGACACTAAACAATAACAAAACATTATGACAGTATTATCCCGTAAACCTTGCAATATACACCACTTACTAAGGCTACTGCTGACGCTCGCAACGAAAATCCAGAATACCTGGAGTGATTCATAGGGCCAGTTACATACATACAATAATCATCGCGCTTCGTTAGATTGATATTCATTACAATCACATGGGAAGAACTCAAGAGTACGAAACTCAGATGCTCTTCGCGCTTCCAAACGAAGTATCCGTGCGAGATAAAACTGTACGAAGTAATAAGAAAAAAGCTCACAGCAAGGCAGACGATCATGTTGTTATGAGCAACAGCACCTCTCCCCTGTCTTTATGCATTTCATCAGATTAGTTTCGACATAATGTCGAAGTAAATATTTCGATGTTTTCACTAGCCGAATTTTCCACTTAATGTTCAACATGTACTAGAGAAAACCCTTGTCGCAGAATGAAAATGGGGGTGCAAACAGTATTACCCTCATGCTGACGACACATCCACCATTTTTACACGTTTACGGAGGGCTACGTCACCTTTTTTCAAGAAAACACGGATTTATCTGCTTTATTTTTTATCTGATTTATTTGACAAATACTGTGATGAAATCGCTCGTAAGGCAACTCGGATGGTGCACAAAATGTTCAGAGTGCTGACAACCAGGAACTCAACATTTTTGCTACGCGCGTACAAAACTTATGTAAGACCATTTTTGGAATATGGTACTGCAATATTCAGTCCTCACAAGGTAAAATCGATTAAAGTGCTTGAAAATGTTCAGAACAGTTCTACGCGCAAGCTCATGACTAGGGTTCTCGGGTTTCTTTATGATAGGATACCATCTGCTCCTGAGAGAAATGCTAACCTTTCTTTGGATACTCTTCGCTTAAGAAGGAGGAGGTTTGATCTTATACTTTTTCATAAAATCCTCACTGGAGCATGCGGTCCTCATCTTGGACAGTTTTGTACTCTGAGAACTTCTATCACTAGAGGAGGAGAAACAAAATATATTCTACCTCGCGCCAAGCATAATCGCAGATTCCACTATTTTACCCTTAGGGCAGGGCGAGAGTACTTCGACCTATTCAAAAAATCTATGCCACCCATCGATATTCGTGCCTTCAAAAAATGGTTGTGTATTAACCTGGATCCGTGACCGATAGTGATGTTGTTTGCTGCTCTTTCTGAGTCTTGTTGATTCGTGATCATATCATGTGTCCTTGATGAGAAAGAAATGAGAAATGGCTGTGTATGATTTATGACTTTTTCTGTCTTTAATATGATCCCATACGAGCTTGTTTTATAATAAATAAATATATAAATAAATATATATATATATATATATATATATATATATATATATATATATATATATATATATATATATATATATATATTATTTATTTATTTATTTATTTATTTATTTATTTATTTATTTATTTATCTACTTATGTGCAGATAATGATATTCTTTGCTGAGCACGATGGGCGAAGTCTGGAGTGGCCTGCTTACATGCCGGACCTCAGTTCGATGGAGAACCCTTAGGGAATCTATCTCGCTGCGTGGGTGCCAACAACCAGCAGCACCAATCGATTGCCGAGCTTCAGCATGCTGTAGAAATTGCGTGGAGTAATATCGATCCTCAGATGATGAAGGCTCTCGTTGAAATCATGCCGAACCGGATATTCGAACTGACAAGAAGTCGCCGGAGACCAATCAACCACTAGAAATATAATTCACAGCGTTGATCCGATAGGAACTTTGTTGACGTACAGGTGTTGCGCAGTAATCATGCAGCGCACAGATCATAGATAAATCTTTCCAAAATAACGTAAACTAGAAAATACCAAGAGAACCTTTCGAGGATTTTGTGTTCTGATTACAACGAAGTTAACGGAAAAGCTCATCTCTATCATAACCCTTGCATCGTAAAGAAAATAGGGGTGTCGTAAAACTTCGATATGCAGTGTAGTAGTTCCTAATTATTCCTCGGAACTAGCAGCTTGAGAACACTGTCCTGTTCTTGAGCTGCTAGTTCCGAGGAATTATTGGGTTGATGCATAGTTATGGAACGTTTTTAACAACGCGTTTTTCTTTAGTGAAAAGTAGCGTTTCGCCCTCAATACTTATATAAGAATAAAACGTAATATTTTTTTTAAAAATGCGTGTCGAAAATCACACTCAGATTGGCCATATTATGCTCTACCACAACTAGAAAGGACGGACTGCGGCCCAGTCATTTCGCGATCTCCACGAACTTTTTGGGCAATAATGAAGAATCCCTGACAGAAATGGCTGGCGGCAATCCGACATCAACAGCGACGTCTATCTAGCAAGGCCGCGCAAAAAAACTTATCGAGTTCCATTACGATAACGACCGTCCACATGTTGATCTAATCCATCGCTAGAAAAGGATGGGATCTGCCGTACCCACCGACAGAAGCACCAATGGACTATCATCTCAATCGCTCTTTGAAAAACTGGCAAACAAACAAAGTCTAAGACGACTTAGATAACTTGGTGGCTGATGTCAAAGCGTGGATTGCCTACAAGGATCGTAACTTTTTCGCACGTGGAAATGACCGACTGCAAATCAAATGAGAAGCAGTTCTTGAAGTGGATGATGACTATGCTCTCGAATGATCATTTAAACATGTTTCGATTAAATACTGTTTTCGTTCTTGTTGAATAAAAATATTTTTATAAAACGTCCCATGATCATGCATCAACCCAATATAAGCGTTGCACTACTTTTGCGAAAAGGCCAGGGTACCCATTGGAGAGGTTCTGAAGTTTTCCAAAAGAAAAACCTGATTTGGCTCAGAACTTGTACGGGTGAGTTATTTAGGGTGCTGAATGCGATTGCAAGGTCCGCTCTCAAATTTTAGGAAGATTACGGCGACAATGGTTACCGTGACGACAGCCTTCGGCTTTCAACTTCTTAGAACCAACAGCTAAGGAAGAGATAGTATGATTTGTTCATACTGCTGCGCTTCACAATCCTTGTCAGCGCAAGCTCTCGCCACCCGCTATATATTAGCGGGTGGCGAGCACTCGACAACCATAGGGTGACAAGTAGGATCAGGAAACGCTAGCCCTGACTTTCTGATTATGCTGTCCCATCGGTTGTCTCCTAACCTCACTAGGAGCAGTAGACAGGATTAGTTCACAAAATTCGTTTAGTATCCCGAGTGTGTATTCTGCTCAAAGTCTCAACCTTTTTAGCTTAAAAAAATTTTCGACAAGCGAACGGTTCCACGTCGATTGTATGAGGGCCGCGCCCATTCCTTCAGGTAGAAGATTAGCCTAAACAATTTTATAGCTCTTGAGTTGACTGGCACTAGTGAGATCGTGAGCGATTCTTGCTAGGTTTGGCCGAGCACGATTGATCAGCGTTTTCTAGACCTCTTCAGAGGTTATGATGGGCTCCAACGCCCTTATCTCGGCCACAAGTCCAACTTAAAAATGTGATGGTGCATGCCCCCCCCCCCAGTAACTCTGAGCTGCTGTGATTTTTGTTCAGAATGTTAGAAGTTTAACCTTTGCTGGCTTTCAATCAGACGAAGCAAGGAACAAAATTTATATTGGAAAATAGAAAAATGGTGATTTAACTGTGATCGGAGAAGGTTGTTGTTGACTGCGGTAGAACACGACGATAGTTAAACTTCAGCTGAAACACTGAGCATCCAATTCGAGACGAATGGACTCATATGTAGTTCGCATTGAAAAACCAAAAATTGTGTTATGTCGTAGTGTGACAGGTCAGTATTATTTCGCCGAGGTAGACAGTAACATTTCTCATCTTGTCAAGGTAAGTGTGGAAGGGGAATTATGCTTGAGGGAATAGTGCAGGAAATATGTAGTGAGAAGTTGCCCGCGCACCTGAGGGGCCGGGTTTCCCAACGAAATTTGGCGCTGCTATAGTTTCTGCTTACTTCAAGCGATCGTCTTCTAAACAGAGGTTTTCAAGCCTCTTGTATAAGGGACTTCCAGCACTTAAACCAAAATTTGATTAACATTCTGTATTTTTTTTAAATTGCCCGCCGCCATCTACTCAGAACTCATTATTTTGAACGCTTGAATAAATTCGAATTATTAGGTGGGTGCAAAGATAAATGCGGTATCTCGAAAAATCATTAATCTTCGTTCGGTTGAGCTTTTTGTGGACTTTGGCGCCTGCTCACCATCCCGTTGCCCCACACATCGATAGGCGTATCAGGAGGATTCAACCCTTTGTACTTATTATTATAGCGAATTTATTTTCTATTTACGAGCACTCCCGCCTACATGCCTTGCGATGCAGAATCTTTTAAAAACAGAAAAGTTCCGATTTATGACTCCATAGATCGCGTAAACCAGTATCTGTAGACGCACTTGGCAATCATAGAATGGTAGCTGTTCCGTTTTCTGAAGAATACACCACCACGTCCGCACGCTCTTCCAGGAAATTATTCGGTCTGCAATCATTCTTAGATTATTTTCGAACAATTGTAATAAGAAGTATAGATCTCCGATATTTCAGCACAGTCGCGGGGTAGCACTTCGGCACAGTAGGGGTTGTGTCCCAAGGCAAACATCGGATACAACCTCCTTGTTGTCAGCGGGAGCTGCTGCTAACAGCAGCATATGCGGCCAACGTATGCAGGGGTAGAACCCCTCGTTATCGACAGCCTGTGCGTTCAGAAGACGGAGAAAGGATTAGGACTAGTACCCTCTTTAGCTGTGTTAGGTATGATCCTTGTCACGGCCAGCAGCAAGGAGGTCAATCTCGACAATAATTTCAACAAGGATATCATCTTTGCCACGGTCCACAACTAGGGACTTCCTTCGCGTTGGGCCAGTGAGACGATCCACTAAGCGTTCGAAATTGACGTCCAGAAAGTGAAGCAAGGTTACATTCTAAGACTGGCCTCAGACGGCCAACTGCCCTCTCAGTGAAATTGGCCGCCCTATAAACCCGCTGCCGTCGTACAAGTGTTCGTGCTGCAAAAGTATTGCAAAAGTGATGTTCGTTCGTGCAAATCAGTGGAGCAGAGCGACAGCAGACACTAGGAAAGGGGCTGTCAAATTCACGCTTGCCGCGATAATCAAAGGAGTTGTATCCTAGCACAAGAAGCAGAGCTACTGCTGATTGGCAGCGACTCCTGCTGTTAGCAGTAGCTACTGCAGGGAATCTCTTTGTACCTGGGTGCAACCCCTACTGTGCCGACGAACTACCCCACGACTGCCTCAGTCTCAACAGGATGTTCAAACCTTGGAGCATTCTTAACAGCTCTTCATTTCGATCTACGCCAGTAGCGGGCGCGCGGGCACGGCAGAAATGCAATGTGCACTATAGATGCATTACCTGTAGACTAAAATAGTATCCATCAAACGGTGATCGCTGAGTGTTTTACGAATTAAGCAGCATCCAAACTTCGATTCAGGCATTTTCCCTATCTGAACGACTTTCCAATTTTTTTCTGCAGTATTTGCATGATCAATCTCTCTCCTGTTGAGCTTGCGCTCTTCGGATTAGTGGTCTTCGATACCATCTACTACCGAAAATGACTGATACCCACAGTAACTGCATGCTCTTGCAATAATTCTTGAAGACTTTCGGCTGTAAGTTCGACCTCAGGTCTCGTATCGTTGCCAAGGTACATTCTGAACAAGCACGTATATCTTTAGTGACGTGAGTAGTGAGCACTGCATGCCTAGTCCAAGCACGAACTTTCTCCCATTGAGTTCGATGCACCCAGCTGGGCACTCCACGATTCCGCCCAGGGCTTTCTTCGCTGCGTACAACGTGAGAGCAGCGGACCATTTCTGTAAGTTTGTCGCAACCATAATAAGGGTGAATTCCATTCGGTGAACTCTCTAGTTAGGTTCACTAAACTGACTTGAACAAAAATTTACCACATTAGGATTTAACTCTGAATGGAGCTGTACAGAAAGGTATTCGTTGGAATGTTTTCTTAATTCAGCTCTGTAAAAGTGGTCCTCCAATTTCGACACTGAACAATGAAGATTTGACTTTTTTACGTACATATGAAGTTAAGAGAATGAGTTGACATATCGAATGAAACTGTACCTGTGCGAGCCAAACCGTAGGAGTTGCGTCCCCTAAAGAAGTCGTCATCGCATCCAAATTTTGATTACAACGTTTCTGTATTTTTAGATAATTTCCAGGTTATTTTCAAGCAGTCCTGAGGAGTGCCATCAACCTTGAGTTTCCGAAATGCATCTCAACAGAGCCCATGAACTGTAAGGCACAGCTCCCGATTTCGATCTGTCTGTAGTAGCACGGCTTTCCCAAACAAATACTATGTAACTGCTGAGAACGCCGTCTCAACAATCAATGTCTCCAATAAGGTTAATTAGTTTTGAGAAGCTATTATATTTGATGATATTGGATCGACGAGTTCTGTTATAATTACTGCGGGCAAGCAACTACGGCCCACTCGATTAGTGAAAAAAAGGTTAAAGGGCCAAAAACTGGGTTCAGATTTACCACCGCAAGGGCAAATTTCTCAAATTCTTTTTTCGCCTGCACTCGAAAGGCATTCCCATTCTCACGACGATTCTGTTCTGGAAGATTAAGCAGAGAATAAGCAGTTTATGAAGAAGTGCAGTACCTGTAGATACAAATACTTTTCGCCAAGCGGCTGCCGTTGGCTGTCCCAAAAATTATGGAGCCACATCCGAACTCCGCATCAACCAATCCCGCTATCTAAATGCGCTCTCACATTGTTCCACAGTATTCTTCCATGGTACTCACCCAATCCCCATTCTTCTGCGTCAGCCGTTGAAGGTTTTCGTCTTTTAGCTCCTGGTCAGATCTCGTGTCGTTCCTATGGTACGTCCTAAACAAGTAATGAAATGCCTAAAAACATTAGTTGTGGACTGTGCGGCTAGCTTGTAGACGAACTGTCTTTCTTCGTGTTCGATACACACATCTGGGCGCTTCACGCTTTTGCCCTCGAGTTTTTTCAGCGTGTACAAAGTGAGACCAGCGGACCAAGTCTATAAGTATGTCTACAACATTGTGAACGAGACATTCTTGAAATATTCTTTGAATAACCTATTAAGAAATGTCAAAATTGAAGAAACGAAAGGGAAAATACTAACTAGGTTTTCATTTAATTGTTTGTGAAGCTGTACGGAGAAGAACTCCGTGGAATTTTCTTTCAATCCCGCTTCTCGAATGTGATCCTTCCATTTCGACACTAAACAGGACATCATAAATGTAGTGTCACCTGAACCATTCAATCTACCCGACTTACTAAGGCCGCAGTCGACGCCCGCAATGAAAAGGCAGAACACCTCAAATGATTCTTAGAGTCGACTAAATTGAATATCGCTAGACTTAATTAATAAACACATGCCACGAACTTAAGAATAATTAATTGTGCACGGAACGGAGATGCTCTTCGCGCCTCCCGCAAACGAAGAATCCGTGCCACTTACCACTATACTGTACGATTTAATAAGGGAAAATCTCACAGCAAGGCAGACCAACATGTTGTGATGAGTAGCAACTCATCTCTCCTGCCTTTATGCATTTCATCAGACTGGTTTCAACATCAGCTCGAACTACATATTTGGATGTTTTCCAATAGCCGATTTCTCCATTTGATGTTTGACGTGTAATAAAGAAGACTTCTGTCACAGAATGACGAAATTTGAGGTTCTGCCGACGAGGTTTATATGGTGGACCGATTTTATGGTTCGGCCTGAGCGTTTCGACGACCATCGTCTTCAAGGGACGGAAAGCAGTTTAAGGTTATGTGCTCTGTGGACCATTAGAAACGTCCACAACTCTAGTGTTTCCGGCAGCCTCTCTAGTAGGGAACGCGAAAGCCCAGTCAAGAGCACGATTGATCAGCATTTTCTATTCATCGCCAGCGATCATGATAGGTAAATCTGACTCACCAATCCCTGCCACGACCCCGGCATAACCCTTGTGGTGGTGAATGTAGCCCGAATAACATTGAGGTATTGTGATTGTTGTTTAGTAATGTTGGGACCCGAACCTCTGCTGGTTCTCACTCCATTAGAGCAAACAATCAAATTTATTTCGGAAAATGAAAAAAATCGGTGGCTAAACTGTGATCAAAGAAGGTTGTTGTTGACTGTGGTAGAGCACGACGGCAGGTTAGCCTAGGCTGAAACACTGAACATCAATGATAGTATGCTTAGATATGAGTGATGATAGTTCCAGAACCGATCTTCGAGAGGAACCTATCCAGAAACGCATCGCCAACGTTAACATTTGCTTTTCAATATCCTTTTCGGAGTGAACCTCTTATTCTTGGCTATTGGCAGTTGTGATATGGCGCCTCGACTTACCCTGATCAATAATAGTTTCACTGTCTCCCGTAGAACCGGCTATCTGCAGCCAGCGATGTCATTTTCACTCTTAAGTTACGGGTGTATGTGGGTTTTTTTTTTTGCATTAGAATCGAGGTGGATCGGAACACATTGTTTTTTGCTGTTCGTTATATATGGATAGACAGAGGGTGTACAATGAGCCAGGCCTTCAATTACAGAATTTTCCAGAGTAGTTTCGTACGAAAGTTGTTACCTTTCAAAGTAATTTTTGACGATTTTCTTTCCTGTAGGCCTTCAATGGAGACAATTTCTCTTGATGTGCATAAGAAATAACATAAACACATATAAGACTGCCAATCTACGGGCGTTTTCAGATTTGTAAAAAAATAGTTTCTTAAAATTTTATCTTTTTGGAGTAACATTCCTGCAGGTTGCGAGTGTGCTCAAAAAGAGAAGCCGTAGTCGTTCCAGCTCAGAAAAATTACAATGAAGAAAAGCTGGAGGCTAATATGTTTCATACGAAAGTTTCATCAAAAATCCCAAAAGTGAAGACATAGTTTATTCTAAGCGCTCCCTTGGTCCATGAAGAAAACAGTTGTGTTCTGACCGATTTCGAGACGAATAGTTTCATATGTAATCACGCTTGAAAAATTCAAAATTTCGCCATGTCAAAGTGTGACAGATCAGTACTATTTCAACAAGATAAATCGTACCATTTTTCATCTTGTCAAGGTAACGTCGGCATGGATCCCGAAGATACTTCGCGTCCACTGTTGGAGGTTGGCGCAAACTCAGTACCATATGCTATAACATAGGCGCACCGAGTGTGCGCCAACCTCCATCGGGGAACGCAAAGTCTCTTCAGGGGCGGCATGCATGAACGCAGCGAACGGTGTCAGGGAGCCGCTCAGCGTGCCATGCGCGCAGCGTCGAGCAACGGGGCGGCCCCGAAAATCAGGCCTAGCAATACACGCCACGAAATTCGGGGCCGCCCCGTTGCTCGACGCTGCGCGCATGGCATGCGGAGCGGCTCCCTGACACCGTCGCTGCGTTCATGCATGCCGCCCCAGGATCCATGCCCATGTTAGAGGTGAAAGGTAAATCATGGCCGAGGGAATAGAGCGTGGAAGAATGCAATGAGAAATTACCGACTTCCTGAAAGGGCGCTTCACCCACGAGAGAGGAATCCTTAAAGGCACAGTCCAAGCTCAGTTTTCCACGTAATTTTGAAGTGGAGCCTGGAGTATAACACCTGCCAAGCGCGAGCTCTCGATTCTTTCGAATAAGCGAGATATAGGAGGAAGCCACCCTGGGGCGCCCGCATCGCGAAGCCACTTTGGCACGCCCTTTTACGATCTTTCGAGCTCAATAGTGGCAAGATGAGATGGTTTCCAATAAGTAGCCACGTTCTTCCCTTCATTGTCAGCCCATCTCTTTATTCAGGTCGGTTCGCATACATCGGTAGCAAATGACGAAGGTTACAAGCCTCGGACAACTCGTCCACCGCGCTTCCGTAGCTGAATTTTCGAGGGGTCATAACTCCGGTCTCAGGGGGTCTTGCACGATTCCAGAGACATCATTGGAATCAGTGTGGGATCGTTCTCAAGATAGGCAGAAAAACAGAAAAAAACGAGTATGAGGTTGGACAGTGCCTTTAAAGAAACTTGGCACTGGTATGGTTTCTGCTTAATTCCAGAGCTCGTCCTTTGAACTCTCTCTTTTTTTGTTTTCAGGCCCCTTGTATAACGGACTTCTAGCATTTTAACTTTTATTCTGTTCACATGTTGGGTTTTCTTATTGAAGTGTCCTCCGCTATTTACTCGCAACTTATTATCATCAGTGGTCGAATAATTTTGATTATTAGATTGGTTCAAAGATGAATGCTTTTGAGAAATCATTCTTCTCATTTTTTTCAGTTTTTTGGGGACTTCGGGCCACGCGCGAACTCGCTCTCGTCCATTTACCTCTCACAATCGGAATAAGCGTATCAGTAGAATCAAGCCTTCTTCGGTATATTGTCCTTATTATTATAGCGAATCTGTTTCCTATTACGAGCACTACCATCTACTATCGTTCTTCAGGCCCAATTCCGGTCCGCGATTGCGGACTACGGCTGTTGCATCATGCGGCACGTCACAATCGTGCTGGGAGAAAGGTGAATCGTTCCGTGACCAAGTGGTCCCAGCACGATTATCACGTGTCGCATGCTGAAATAGCCGTAGCCCGCAAATGCGGACTGGACCATGACCCAGAGGACGACACATGCACATGTTTTTTGTATGCAGGAGAGCTTCGAATAATGATTTCACATATCGCGTAAAACAGTACCTGTAGATTGGCAATCATGCATTGGTAGCCGTTCCGCTCTCTGAAGAATGCGCCACCACATCCGAATTTTCTTCCAGGTAATTTTTTGATCTGAGATCATTCTTGAATTATTTTCGAACAATTGTAATAGGAAGTGGTCATCTCTGATTTTTCGGTACACTTCCTCAGACAGTCGTGGGGTAGTACTTTGGCGCAATAGGGGTTGTATCCTAGGGCTAATACCGGTTACAAACCCTCGTTGTCAGCAAGAGCTACTTCTAACAGCAGCCTCTATAGCGGTGTTGGGTATGATCCCAGACAAGGACCGCAGCAATGAGGTCAACCTCGGCGCGGTCCGCAAGAAGGCCATCGCCTTTGCTACGGTCCACAAAGAGAGGCTTCCCTGGCGATGGCGACTGGGACAATCCCCTCTGCGTCCCAAATTGACGTCCAGGAGAACCGCCTGAAATATCCGCCGCCGTCGTACAAAAGGATGCCGCAAAGTTTGCTTGTACCAGAAAAATCTGTGAAGGAGAGTGGCAGCAGACACTAGGAGAGGGGGCTGCCAAACTCACTCTTGCCACGATAAACGAAGGGGTTGCATACAAGCACAAACAGCAGGAGCTGCTGCTAATTGGCAGCAACTCCTGCTGATAGCAGTAGCTACAGCAGGGTGCTGCTAATTTCTTTGTACCAGAGTGTGACCCATATTGTGCCAACGTACTACCTCACCATTGTTGTCTAAATCTCAACAGGAGGATCAAACCCTGGAGCATTCTAAACAGCTCTTAATTTCAATCTACGCCATTAGCGAGCGCACGGGCACGAGCAGATGATGCAGACCACATGCAGATTGGCTGTTCAAGACCTTTTTTTACCAACCGTATATTCACGAAATGCAATGCGCGTTATATTTTTAGATTCATTACCTGTAGACTAAAATAGTTTCTATCGAACGGTGATCGGGGAGAGTGTCAAGAAGGAGGCAGCATCCAAACTTTGATTCAGGCATTCTCCCTATCTGAACGAATTTTAATTTCTCTTTGATGTATTTGTTCCATCAACCCACTGTCCTGTAGAGTTTGTACTCTTCGGAATAGTGGCCGTCTTCCACACCGTCTACCAACTAATGAAGCTGATACTCACAAGAACTGCATTCTCTTGCAATATTTTTTCAAGTCCTTCGGCTGTCAGTTCGACCCAAGGTCTCGTATCGTTGCTGAGGTACATTCTGAACGGGCACTAAAATCTCTAGTGATGCAAATGGTGAACACTATATGATTAGTACAAGTACGAACTGTTTCCCATTGAGTTCGATACACCCAAGTGGACACTTCACTACTTCGCCCCTAGCTTTCTTCGCTGCGTACAACGTGAGAGCACTGGACCATTTCTGTAAATTTGTCACAATCATAACAAAAAAGAATCCCTTTCTCTGATCTTTCTAGTTCAGTTCACTAAATTGACTAGAACAAAAACTCACCAGATTAGGATTTAACTGTGAGTGGAGCTGCACAGAGAGGTATCCTTTGGACTGTTCTTTTAATTTAGCTTTGTGGAAGTGATCCTCCAGTTTTGACACTGAACAATGTACATAGTTTTGACTTTTCTATATACTTAAAAAGTTCAGAGGAGAAATTGACATATAGCGCGAAACAGTACCTGTGCGAGCCCAACCGTACGAGTTGCGTCCCCTAAAGGAATCGTCATCACATCAAAATTTCGATTACGACAATTCTATATTTCGAAATCGTTTCCAGGATTTTTTTTGGGGTGGCCGACGTTTAGGCCAAAATTGGAGTAGAGGCACAGAAGAAGCTGTTTCTTCTTTTGTTATCAAATGGGATTACCAAATCAAACTGACATTTAAAATTACACTGATTTGAGACGTGAAAAGTCTCAGATCGTGTAGAAATAACATCTGCAGCGTAGACGTCTGAAACACTATCGACAATTCTGACAGACCGTTAAACTTCAAGGCATTCTGAAGACTACCGATTTCGATCTACATTTATCTGTAGCACCGCTCGCCCCCGAGGAATCACATTGCCGCTCTTACGATTTGGTCAGAAAGCGAGCGAGGCCGTTTTCGCGTTTTTCGCACTTTCTGTATAACTCGCTTCAAACTAAACTTTGACCGAAACTAGGGCAATTACTATGATCCTGGCTTTGCGGGCTCACTAATAGCTTAGCCTCTGTGGTAATTACATTGAGAACTATACAAGTTTCGGCCAGCTTGGTAATTACGGTACCGAGGCAAATGGTGCGCTACCGTCTCCGTTGGCGTTTCTCTGTGTCTACGGTATTTAGAGAGCTGGCTCACACCAAAGGTTCCATGGTTCTTAACGATACCCCGGCAATGGCTCTATCATTGAATTGTCCCCAACGCCTCAATCATGAATATTTCTCTAGTTTCGCTCGAAGTTGACTTTGAAGCGAGTCATACAAAAAATTAAAAAGACGCAAAAACCTGACCTCGCTCGCTTTCTGACCGAATCCCACGAGCGGTAGTACTGTATTTGCTGAAAACGTCGTATCAACATACAATGCCTCCAATAAAAATCATTGGTTTTGAGAAGCAATCTTATTTCCACAATAGTAGATGGCTGACCTCTGTTGTAATTACTGCGTGAAACCAGCTTCGGCTCACTCGAGTAGTGAAAAGTTGTTCAAGGAACGAAAAAGGAGTCCAGATTCACCACAGAAGAGCGGAATTTCACAGTTTTGCTTTCTTGTATTGTGTCGAAGAGCATTTTAATTTTTACAACGACCCTGTTACTGAATAATAAGTAGTGTGTGAAGAAGTGCAGTACCTGTAGACACAAATACTTCTTGCAGAGCGGCCGCCGCCGATGGTCCCAAAAATTATGGAGCCGCATCCGAACTTCGCCTCGACCAATCTCGCTATCTAAATGTGTTCTCAATATATTCTAAAGCGCTTGTGATGTTGGGTTCCTCCTCTTGAATTAGCGCCTTTTCAGATTGGCCGTCTTCGATACCGTTATTCTTCGAATTCGTCAGGGACTCACCCAATCCGCATTCTTCTGCGTCAACCGTTGAAGGTTTTCGTCTTTTAGCTCCTGGTCAGATCTCGTGTCGTTGCTATGGTACGTCCTAAAAAAGTACTAAAATGCCTAAGAAAACATTAATTGTGGACTGTGCGGTCAGTTCGTAAACGAACTGTTTTTCTTCGAGTTCGATACACACATCTGTACACTTGACGCTTTTGCCCTCGAGTTTCTTCAGTGTGTACAAAGTGAGTCCAGCGGACCATGTCTATAAGTATGTCGCAAACATAGTGAACGAGACTTTCTTGGAATATTCGATGAATAATGTATGAAAATTTGCCAAAATTAAAAAAAAACGAAAGAAAAATACCAACTAGGTTTTCATTTAACTGTTCGTGAAGCTGTACGGAGAAGAACTCCTTGGAATGTTCTTTCAATTCAGCTTTGCGAATGTGATCCTTCCGTTTTGACACTAAACAATACATCATAACAGTATAATCATCTAAGCCATTGAATCTACCCCACTTACTAAGGCCGCTGTCGACGCTCGCCATCAAAAAGCAGATAACCTTAAATGATTCATAGGGTCAATTAAATTAAATATCGCGAGAGTTCATTAAATCACATTACAAGAACTCAAGATAAATTTTGCAGGGAACGGAGATGCTCTTCGCGCTTCCCGCAAACCAAGAATCTGTGCCATTTACTACTTTTGTGTACGAAGTAATAAGAAAAAAGCTCACAGCAAGGCAGACCAACATGTTGTGATGAGCAGCAACTCATCTCTCCTGCCTTTATGAATTTCATCAGACTGGTTCCAACATCAGCTCGAAGTACATTCATATTTGGATGTTTTCCTCCACTTGATGTTTGACGTGTACTAGAGAAAACTGTCACGAAACGATGAAATCTGAGATTTTGCGTACGCAGTTTATATGGTGGACCGATTCATTTTTTCAGCCTGAGCTTTTCGACGGTGACCTTCGTCTTCACAGACCTGGAAAGCAGTAGAAGGTTATGATGTGCTCTCTAGACAATAAAATACGTCCACCGCTCTACCGTTTCCGACAGCTTCTCACTTAAGGAACGCGAAAGCTCAGTCAAACACATACCGGAACTCACAAATCTATCCACCCACGGAGCAGCGTTACTTCTGCTGTTAACGAGAGACCAGTAACGAGTGTCTGGTGTCGTGCGTTGTGCCATATGATGGTAGGCATGCTGGCCGAATTCCAACTTGCCAAATTCAGAGGTCGCAGTGCGGTTTTAACGGCAAGCGGTCGTTTGTTAAGGATGTTGGGCTGTTCATTGTTGGGTTACTGGCGTATTTTCAGAGAGCCTCCAATGTCTTTCGCGCTGAGATATCCGTCTCTACTGCCAAAGTGCATTCGTTACTGGTCTCTCGTTAACAGCAGACGTAACGCTGCTCCGTGGATGGATAAATGTGTGCGTTGCTAGATCTGTTTGACTGAGCTTTTGCGTTCCTTCTTTGGGAGGCTGTCGGAAACGCTAGAGCTGTGGAAGTATTTGATGATCTAGAAATCACATCATAACCTTGTACAACTTTCCAGGCCTTTAAAGACGAAGATCCCTGTCGAAACGCTTAGGCCAAACCCTCAAATCTGTACACCATGCAAACCTCGAAGGCAGAAAAACAGTAAAACAATACACGACCATGGCGAGGCTGCAAGGTGAGAGAAGCTGGAGATCAACCTGAGATTCGTTCATCGAATTTGTACAATCTACGGTAGGTTGTAGGTCACCGTATGTGTACGGTATTCAGGTGAAAGTCTCAGAAGTGCATCAGAATTTCTGTAAGGGTTCTTTGAGGTGATGGCCATGAGCTTCACTTTAATTTGTCGAATTTTGAAATGTTAAGGTGGGGTTTGCTAGTTAAATGACATCTTACCCACCGCAGTCTACGGAAAGCTTGAGAATGTTTCAGAGTCGAGTAAAGCACCCTTTCCTGACCCTGCATACAAGTTTCGAGAGCGAAATCTGAAAAAATCTTTTATGACCTGGGGAGCGTTCAGCTTGGATAGACGACTTGAGTGGGCTTCCGACAGTTGAGGTATGCTTTTCCTTAAATGCCAGGATATGCTGGCGACACATCCACCTTTTTTTCGCGTTTAAGGAAGTTTACAGCACACCTTTTACTAAGAAACCATATTCATGTGAGCAGTTCCACAATGAACTTCTTTGTGCAGCACGATGTGCGAGTTCTGGAATGATCCGTTTGCAGCCCGGACCTAATTTCCAAGAAGAACCCTTGGGGAATCTATTTTGATGCGTTAGGGCCAACAGCCGGCAGCATCAACCGATTGCTGTGCTTCAGCAAGCTGTCGGCGGTGTGTGGGGCAATATCGATTCGCAGATACCGAATGGTTTCGTAAAAATTATGCAGAACAGGATATTCGATATATGAATTGACCGCGTTGCTTTGATACGAACTTCGTTGACGTAGAGGTGTCGTATAGTTAGGATACAACGCACAAAAACGTGAATCACTGTTGTCGTGTATAGATGGTTACTCGTCAGTGATACTGATTATGATCCTGCCTAGTTTTTGTGTTGTTATGTTGTTTTAGGATGTTATGTGTCTGTTTTGATGTTTTAATGTTCCTATGTTGTTAGTTCGAATTACTCAGAAGAATGAAAACAAGTCACTTGGAACATAAAAGGCCGAAAACAAGTTACCTGTAGCATATCTAAGCCGAAGTAAGTTACTTGCGACTTATGTCAGGTCATTTAAGTTACATGAAACATATCGAGGGGATGCTGCGTGCGGTGCGCCTCCGATATGCCACATTTAACTTAAATGATTGAGATAAGTAGCAAGTAAGTTACATCAGCTTAGATATGTTACAAGTAACTTGTTTTCGATTTCTAAGGGGATACTGCGTGCAGTGCGCCTCCGATATATTACATGTAACTTAAATGGCACAATGTAAGTCGCAAGTAACTTAAATTGGCCATGAAGATATTTCCAAGGTTGGTGTACGACGTACTCGCGGAGTCAGCCTTACGACTGGCGTCGCTGTTGGTTCAATTACCCAAGTTTGAGGTGCTTGACGCCACACCAGCAGAGAAGGCCCAACACAACATTTTTTGCGTAGTGTGTAGTCTGGGACACGCCCTGAGCGTCGCGTGTCATCTGCGTCACGTGATGGCCACCCATAGTGAAAATTCAAATGCAAGGTACATGTAACCTAGTGTAAATTACATGTGAAGCAAATTTAAGTTAGATGTAATATAAATGTATGTTACATGTATTATAAAGTTAAGCTACTTGAGACATTCAAGTAAGTTACATTTATATTACAAGTAATTTGTTTTGATTTTTCTGAGTATAACATCCTATTCCTTGCATTTGTCGCATTGTGGTTCCTCATTCTGATAGTGTTCTTTGAGGTCAGGAGTGTTCATATTAATGTACTCCCGCAATGTAACTCTTGTTTCGTCATGCGCAGTGGCATGACGGGTTGGCACAGCGGCGCTTCGCCCTAATCAATCGAGAACGGCGAGGCCACAGCCAGAGACGAGGAGCACAGCCCGACAGTGGCGTAGCGTGTAACCTGCGGAGAGGGGAGGAGCCAAGTCAGGCCTATATAAACCGCCCATTCGTGGTCGGTCTGGTCTTCTCGGTTGGAAAACGTGCCGTGAGACGAATAGCCTGAACAGCAGTGGAGGAAACCCACTCTCAGCTCATAGCTGAGCGGGTCCTAGTGCTCTGGGCCTGAAGCCAGTGTTATCCTAGCGATCTCCGTGGTTTGCGGATTGATTGCTAAGGAAGAGGGAGAGAGACCGAGAGCGATAGAGGATTTCCCCTCCTGCCCCTCGACACCGTCCGCAGTCGGCTGCTCGGCGAGGGCAATCAATAAACGGTCGGTGAGTTTGAGGAGCCTCGTCGCGAATGTTGTCTCGTCTCTCGGAATGAAAATCGATTTTGCTGTTGTGTCATCCTATTGTTCATCATCATCACCTACTCATCAATCACATATATTTGGAAGTCAATACGGATAAACCCTTAATCCAGCTTCGTCTACCCGTGTATAAAAACCTGGTTTTGGCCAGCTGTACTTCGTGATCTTGAATTGCAGTTGTTGTTGTTGTCGCTCGTAGCTGGGCACAAATTCTACTTCTAGGCTGTGGCGTCGACGTTCTAGTGGTAGCGATCGAAGATACAATCAATCAATCGAGGATTATGGAATCTCAAGACGGTATACCTCGTAACTGAAACTCTTTAAAAAAATACGAAAGCTGTAAAAAACCGAAAGGAAGATTTCCGAGGCTTTTGTGTGGTGGTGCTAACCAGCAAAGTTAATTTTTCAATAACTCATTGATATCATAAAAAATAGGGGTGTCGTATAATTTTAATACTCAGTGTAGTAAAACAGCGTACTGCTCCGTCCTTGAGCTGCTAGTTCGAAGAAGCTGTAAGCGTTATTCGCGAAAAAAAACAAGGGTACCTATCAGACATTTCTTGTGCTTTCCGAAAAAAATCCCATTTTGGCTGAAGACTTGCATGTGTGAGTTGTGTAGGGTGGAGGAGCTATCAAGTCCGTTTACGATGTTCCGGGAGATTACGGCGAGTTTCGAAGACAGAAACAGGTACCGTAGCGACGGCCTTGAGCCTTCAACTTCTTGGGACCAACAGCTCAGGACTAGATAGTACGCTGTTTTAGTACAGGAGCTCAGAAGATAATGACAATACAATTGGTGTTAGGGCAGCGGGTGACAAGCAGGACCTACGCTTTTCGTAATCACGTCGCGCCAAGTGGGTGTCTGGTTAGCATTATTCTACGAAAAGCGCGGGTGGCTAGCTTCAACTTTCCGAGTGTGCTATCCCGTCGATTGTCTTTTATCATCATTATGCTCTTTGAGCTCGAAACGGATGGGAGGTTCGCGGTATTGTTCGGAGGTATTGTTCGGAGGTGAGCTTCAATGTATGATTTTAACGTTTCTAACAAAAAACTGCAACCCGGCGAACGGATCCACGTTAATCGTGCGAGAGCCTAGCTCATTCCTTCCAGGAGATAGGGCCTGAACTTACTTTATAGTTCTTGATTCTATTTGCACTAGCGTGATCGCAAGCGATTCTCATGTTACATGCCTTTATTTTAGATCAACTGATTGTTTGAAAGTGGTCAAATCACTCTAGACAACTCACTTTCACGGGGGGGGCATAAAATTTTTCGGTGGTTTTGTTGGGGTTGAGTTTGGGCTGAGGCTCTTGGATCCTATCATGATCGCTCTGTGAAGGCTGGAGATCACTAACAAGGGGTGTGTCATCAGTGCCTCGGCTGCTCCAGCCTTCTAGCTTGGTTCGTCTGTAAGAAACGATTGATGAGAGCTTTCTTGACTTCGCCCAGCGATCATGATGGGTTCCGACGCCCTCATCCCTGCCACAAACCCTAACATGACCTTGTGATAGTGCATGCCCCCAATGACTCTGAGCTACTGTGATTGTTGTTTGGTAATGTTGGAATCCTAACCTCTGCTGTTTCAATGCGATTAGAGCAGGTGATGTTTATTTCGTAAAATAAAAAATTGGTGACTAAACTGTGATCAAAGGTAGTTGTTGTTGACTGTAGTAGAGCACGACGGCAGTTAAACTTTGGCTGAAATACTGAAAATCAATGATAGCATGCTTATTGTTAGATATGAGTGATGATAGATTCAGAACCAATCTAGAAACGAAACCGGTCCAGAAACGTAACGGCAGGGCCGGTAATGGTTTCCACTGGAGAACATTCTCTTTGTAATGTCCATTTCGACAGTGGAATTCCAAGTTTCGGAGTCAATGATACAATTTTTACTTTGTCTATTCTATAACAAACAAAAGTCGGAGTCAGTGAGTCTCCGTGTGAGATTGGGACTAACGAATGCAGCACGCACGATGTTGCGGATAGCCTTGCGACGTTAGCGGCATCACCAGCCAACAGGGTTTCGATCGCGCGGCGGTCTACCCTCGCGGCCCCGGCTCTATCCTAAGGTGGGGAAGAGCACTCAGGTAAATTCAGAAATGAAAGCCTGATACTGCTACCAGACATTGTTGTTGATCAAATTCTATAGAAATACTTGGATTGATAGCCGTCCATTCACTAGACTAAATTGAATACGTGGACTCGTCTCTTTGTCTGAAGTACGAGATGGATTGGAACACAGAATTTTTCTGCTGTACATAAATATGTATTGATAGGAGCAGTCAGTAAGCCAGGTACTCACTTCTACAAGTTTCGAAAGTAGTTCCGATTGAAAATTGTGAGCTTGCAAAGCAATTTTTGAGGATTTGTTCACGTAGACGTTCAACAGAAACAAATTCTTCTGATGCGCATAGGAAATCAATTTTACGGATAATATTGCAAATCGACTGGGGTTTTCAAATTTGCAAAAAAAATCGAATTTTATATACTTTTAAACTTTTTGGAGTGACATTTCTGCAGATTGCGAGTTACTCAGAAAAGCAGCGGTGGCGTTTCAGTTCCGAAAAACTACAATGAAGAAAAATCGGAAGCCTATAAATTCTGAACCAAAGTTTTGTCGAAAACTCCAGAAGTAAGGACCTAGTTTACTTTGCAGCTTCTTTGATCTAGAACCGTAGCATTTTTGTCTTGTTAAGGTGAGTGTTAAAGTCTAATGATGGTTGAGGGCATAGAGCGCAGAAGTACGCAATGAGGTATTATCCATTACCTGATGCGCGCCGAAATCATGCGTCGCCCACTGGGGCCGGGCTCTTCAGGGACATTTGGCGGTTGTATGGTTTCTGCCGAATTCATGCAATCGTCTTTTGAACAACTGTTTTCAAGCCCCTAGTATAACAGACTTTCAGCATTTGAACCTTTACTTGGTTCACATTATGTGTTTTCTTATTCACTCATAATTCACGCCATCTACTCACAATTCATTACGTCACCGCTTGAATAATTTAGAATAATTAGGTGGGTGCTAGGATGAAGTCGGTATTTTGAAAATTATTTTTTTAAGTTTGGTTGAGTTTTTTAGGAACTTTGGGGCACGAGCGCACTTGCTCTTTGTCCCGTTACTTTACACGATCAACAAACGTATTAGAAAGATCTGTGTAGCCTTCTTTCGATTTTGTCCTTATTATTATAGCGAATCTATTTTCTTCTTACGAGCAATACCGTCCACATGCCTTTCAAAGCAAGGTCTTTCAAATGCGGAAGAGTTAAGATTAAAGATTTTACACATCGCGTAAAACAGTACCTGTAGACGCACTTGCAATCACATAATGGTAGCTGCTCCGCTTTCTGCAGAATACGCCACCACATCCAAACGTTCTTCCAGGTAATTTTTTGGTCTGAGATCATTCTTGAATTCAGAACGATTGTAAGAAGAAGTGATGATCTCTGGTTTTTCACTACTCTTCCTCAGACAGTCGTGGGGTAGTGCGTTCGGCACAATAGGAGTTGTATCTCAAGACGAACATCGGATACAACCCCCTCGTTATCGACAGCCTGTTCTGTATACGGATAGAGAGTTCGGGAAACTACCCTCTCTTGCGATGTTGGGTATGATCTCTGTCGCGGCAAGCAGCAAGGAGGCCAACCTTGTCAATGTCCGCAACAAGGACATCATCTCTGCCACGGTCCATAACGAGGAGGCTCCCCTCGCGATGAGCCAGTGGGACAATTCCCTTAGCGTCCAAAATTGACGTCGAGAAAGTGACGTCGTACAAGCTGATGCTGCAGTGTCTGTTCAAACCAGACAATTCAATGGGGGAGAGTGTCAGCAGACACTAGGAGAGAAAACTGCCTAGCTCTCGCATGCCACGATAAACAAAGGAGTTGTATCCGAGCACGAGCAGGTTAATTGGCAGCAGCTCCTGCTCTTAGCAGCAGCTACTGCAGGAATGCTGCTAATCTCTTTGTATCTGGATGCAACCCCTAGTGTGCCCACGTATGTGCCGCGACTGTCTGAGTCTCAAGAGGATGATCAAACCCTTCAGCATTCTCGAAAGCTCTTTATTTCGACTTACGCCAGAAGCGGGCGCGAGGCAAAATGCAGATTGGCTCTTCAAGAATTTTGTACCAACCGTATATTGACGAAATGCAATGTGCACTGTATATTGAGATGCATTACCTGTAGACTAAAATAGTTTCCATCAAACGGTGATCGGTGAGTGTTTGAAGATTAAAGCAGCATCCAAACTTCGATTCAGGCATCCTCTCTATCTAAACAAATTTCCTTTTTTTTTGCAGTATATCCATCACCAACTCTGTCTCCTAAGCTTGCGCTCTTCGGATTAGTGGCCGTGCTCAACACCGTCTATGTGTAGTACTGTACGTCTGCTGAAGACGGGCTCAATGGCAGTCTTTATCAGAATAAAATAGGCAGAGTTCGGTTCACGCTCGCGAATGCCCTATTTGTACCTTCTCTTAGACCTGACGAGATCACTAGGAAGATCATCTCGTTTGATGCACCTTTGACGAGATATAATGTGGTGGGAACAGACGTGATGTGTGTTGTTGATATAACACACAAGCCGATTATCGGCTATTATTTACAAAGACAGTCAGATATCATGCTGTGTGAACAGCAAGGTCTACCAACGAAAATTACTGATACTCACAATAGCTGTATGCTCTCGTAACAATTCTTGAAGACCGTCAGCTGCTAGTTCGTCCACAGGTCTCGTATCGTCGCTAAGGTACATTCTGGACAAGCACTCATACCTCTAGTGATGCATGTAAATAGTGAACACTGTATGGTTAGTCCAAGTACGAACCGTCTCCCATTGAGTTCGATGCACCCAATTGGGCACTCCACGATTTCGCCCCGGGCTTTCTTCGCTGCGTACAACGTGAGGGCAACGGAATATTTCTGTAAGCTTTTGCAATCATAATGAGCGAGAATTCTATTACTTTCCGGTAAGTTCACTCAAATGGCTTGAACGAAAATCAACCAGATTGGGATTTAATTGTGAGTGGAGCTGCACAGAAAGGTATCCTTCGGATTGTTCGCTCATTTCAGCACGTTTAATGTAATCGTTCAGTTTTGACACTAAAAAAATAAAATTGGGACTTCTTTACATACATATAAAATTAAGAGAATAAGTTGATTTATCGCGTGAAAAAGTACCTGTACCAGCCCAACCGTAGGAGTCGCGTCCCCTAAAGAATTCGTCATCACATCCAAAGCTCGATTACGACATTTCAATATTTTGAAATCATATCCAAGTTATTTTCAAGCAGTCTTGTTACTCTGAAGTATTTTGTAGAGCTCCCATTTTCAATCTACGTGTGTAGCACAGCTCTCCCACAAAGAAATAGTGACTGTTGATAACGTCGTTCTAACAAACAAGGTCTCCAATAAGGATCTTTGGTTTTATAAAGCCATCTTCTTGATAATAGTAGATCGATGAGTTCTGCTGTAATTACCGCGTGGAGGGAGAAGATAAGGATCACTTGAGTGGTGGAAAGTTGTTGAAGGTACGGAAAAGGGTCCATATTCACCATCAAAAAACCAAATTTCGTATGTTCCTTTTTTCGTATTAACTAGGAAAATATTACCATTTACACAACGATTCTGATCTTGAAAATGAGAATAAGCAGTCTATGGGAAAATACAGTACCTATAGACACAAATACTTTTTGCCAAGCGGACGCCGTCGAGCGTCTCAGAAATTATGGAGCCGCATCCGAACTCCGCATCAACCAATCCTGCTATCTAAACGCGTTTACAATTTATTCAGCATTTATAATGTTGAGTCCCTCTAGAATTAGCGCCTTACGGATTATTGGCCGCCTTCGATACCGGGGGCCGGATTCATGAACGAAACTGGCAGTAATATTTAACCGTGGGTTTAACATACTCTACGTACTCTACATACATGGTCTTGCTCTACTTTTTACCCGCAACCGCAACTCAAATAGGTTTGCTTAGAGACCATAAAACGACGAAATTCACATGGTTCCTACGCGTGCTGGTGCTAAGCGGAGGTTAGAGACAGTGAGAGAGCGGAGGGCAATCGGAGACTGAGGCATCGCGCGCGCCGCTCGCGCCTCGAATGATGTGAATTACGCCGTTTTATGGAGGGTAGTCCTCTTTTATCATTTCATCGCCGATAGCGGCGATAACATGCTTCGGATAAGAATCTTCTTGCGACGCGATTACGATCGATACTCATTCGGCGATCGTACTCTGAAATAGGCCTTAGTGTTGCTATACGCTTGCATACAGTCATGTAGAGTGTGTGCGACCCCACCACACCACACTCATTGGACGCCTTCGCCGGGATCAATTAGGTTGGTAATTTGCCAACATAAGCTGCAGCGCAATACCACACTGGAGCGCAATATTTTCTGAGTAAGTAACGCGAAACCCGAGTCTCTCCTAGGGTATCTTGCACCCAACTCTATACCCCAAGTTTTGAGGGTATGGTTTATGATGAATCAAAGCTTGACGGCAACATTCTACTATTCACCATTTTTTGACGCCATATAATCGTTCACGAGTCATGCCCGGGTGTTCGTCGGGTACTCACCCAAGCTGCATTCTTCTGTGCCAACTGTTTAAGATTTTCATCTGTTAGCTCCTTGTCAGATCTGGTGTCGTTGCTATGGTACGTTCTAAACAAGTACTCAAATACCTAAAACCATTCTTAGTGAACTGTGGGGTTAAATTGTGTACGAACTGTCTTTCTTCAAGTTTGATACACACGCCTGGCCTTTTGACGGTTTCGCCCTCAAGTGTCTTCAGTGTGTGCAACGTGAGATCAGCTGACCATGTCTATAAGTATGTCGTAAACATGGTTAACGAGATTTGCTTCAGAACATTCGATGGCTGATCTGGAAAATTCTGCCAGACATACAGAAACAAAAAGAAAGTTACCAACCAGATTAATATTCAACTGTTCGTGAATCTGCACGGAAATGTATTCCTTGAAATGCTCTTTCAATTCAGATATGCGAATGCGGTCCTTCCGTTTTAACCCTAAACAATACATCATAACTGTAGTATGATCCGACCCTGGGAAGCTACCACACTTACAAAACCCGCTGTCGACGCCCGCAATGAAAAGGCAGAACACCTTAAATGACCCAAAGAGTGAGTTAACCTAATTGAATATTGCGAGACTTAATTAAATCACATGACAACAACTTAAGAATAATTGTGCGCGGGACGGAAATGCTCTTCGCGCTTCCCGCAAATGAAGTATCCGTGCCATTCACCCCTATACTTTACGAAGTAATAAGAGTTAACTCACAGCAAGGCAGAAGAACATGTTGTGATAAGCAGCGACTCATCTCCCCTACCTTTATGCACTGTGTCAAATTAGTTTCAACATCAGGACGAATTACAAATTTGGATGTTTTCCACTAGCTGAATTATTCAATTGTTGTTAGGCTTGCACTGAAGTAAACTTCTGTCGCAGAATGAACTGATCACTGTTTCAATGAAGGGAAAACAGTGGAAATTGGATACGAGCTTTAGGAGTGCCCAGAAATTTCTGAATTAGGTTTTTGGCCTCAGAGCGAGTTTGTCGGACGCGCAGACGCAACGCTGCTCCGTGGGTGGATAGATGTGTAAGTTGCCGGATCCGTTTGACTCAGCTTTCGCGTTCCTTACTTGAGAAGCTGTCGGAAACGGTAGAGCTGTGGAAGTATTTGATGAACGAGAGAGCACATCATAACCTTGTACTGCTTCCCAGGCCTATGAAGACGAAGATAGCCGTCTAAACGCTCAGGCCAAACCATTGAATCTGTCCACCATATTAATGTCGAAGGCAGAAAAACAGTAAAACATTATATGATCATGCCGAAGTTGCGAGATAAGAGGAGCTGAAGATTAATCTGAGGTTCGTTTATCGAATTCGGATAGGCTACGGTAGGTTGTAGGTCACCGCGAGCGTACGGTATTTAGGTCGAAGTCTCAAGAAAGCATCAAAATCTCTGTAGGAGTTGCTTGAGGTGGTGGACATAATCTTGGCCTTGGTTTGTCGAATTTCGAAGTGTTAAAGGCAAGGTCCGGTCAAATTTTGACACTATCGAAATTTGGGTTGAATAGATTGGGCTGGCCTAGATGAACATCGTCTGAACGTTTCACGACCTCTGAGTCTTTAGTTCTGGAGCCTCAAAGTCAGGGATCACGGTATTCACAGCATGATAATCATGGCTGGAATGACCGATAATTACACAGCACTTTTGAAGAATGCGTGGACAACCGCTAAAATATGAACGATGGCCACACTTTTATGACTTTTCTGGATCATCGGCGAATGGAAGTGGCTGGAATAACTTGAAGAAGACCTATTTTTACGCAGTTTTCGCATGTTCCTTGGGACTACCTGTAGCAAGAGCACCGATTTAGCGAGAAATCTCAAAATCGAAATTCTGCCCGGACCCTGCCTTTAAGGTGTGTTTTGCTAGTTAAATGACAGCTTACCCACCGCAATCTACAGTAGGGTCGAGAATGTCAACATACGAGCTCCAGAGTCGACTGAAGCACCCTTAACCCCCGCATACAAGTTTCGAGCGAAATCAAAAATTAAAATCTTCTATGGTCTATAAAACAATCAGCTTCGGTGGACAACTTGAGTGGGCCTTGGACAGTTGAAGTATGCATTCCCTTGAATACCAGGACATGCTGGCGACACATCCACCGTTTTTACGCGTTTAAGAAGGGAGGGTTACAGCCCTTATTTCACAAGTAAACAGACATATTCATGTAAGCAGATAATTATTGATCTTCTTTGTGCAACATTCTCGAGGAGGCAATGGTGTTGAAAAGGCAATATGCAATTTTTGGAGTTTTCCAAAAAAGAACCCAAGTTAGCTCAAGACTTGTATGGAAAAGTTATTCAGAGTGCTCAGTGCGATCATGATGTCCCTTCTCAAAATTTCGGTAAATTACGGTGAGTCTCGAAAGCCGCATTAGGTGCTGTAACGACCGCCTTGAGCCTTCAACTTCTCGGAACCAATAGCTCAGGGAGGGATAGCACGGTGTTTTTGTACAGGTACCCAAGAGATTCTAACAACACAATTCGTTTTCATAGCTGCGTTTCACATTCATTGTCTGCTATATACTAGTGGGTAGTGAGCATTCCACAAACATGGGGCAGCAGGTGACAAGCAGGACCTAGAAAAAGGCGCGGGTGGCTTCGTCTGAATTTCTGAGTATGCTGTCCCGTCGATCGTCTCTTATAATCACTAAGAACAGCAAACACGGTTCTATTCTTAGAATCCGTTTAGTGTTTCGAGTCGCGAGTCGATGCATGCTACAGTTCACCTCCGCACTGCCGTTCAGTCCGCAAAGTGCACCCTGATTGCGAAATCTTGCTGCGGCGCGGTTGCGAACATCCTCAGACAAGGATGTGTGATCACCCGGGCGCTTTTGGCCTTTGGTGCCCGGGTGATCCCACCGCCCAGGTGATCCCACATTCCTGTCTGAGGATGCTCGCAACCGCGCCGCAGCACGCTTCCGCAATCAGAGTGCACTCTGCGGACTGAACGGCAGTGCGTGAAGTGAACTGTACATACAGACTCAACGTCTTCAACATAAAAAAAAACTCCGACCCGGCGAATGGTTTCACGTCGATTGTATGAGAGCCGCGCCCATTCCCTTCAGAAGATGAGCCTAACTTTTTTACAGCTCTTGACCTTACTGGCGCTAGTGAGATCGTAAGCGACTCTCGTGGGGGACATGAACAATTGCTGGGTTTTCTTGGGGTTGAGACAGGGCTCCAGGCGTTCGCTCTTTCCATAGCTTACCTGTGAAGGCTGGAGATCACTAACTAGTCGTGTTTCAGCAGTGCCTCTGTTGTCTCAGCCTCCCAATTATGTAGGTTCGGCTGGAGCACGATTCATTAGTATTTTCAAGTTTTCGCCAGCGATCATGATAAGTTGATCTGACGCACCAATCCCTGCCACGACCCCAGCATAACCCTTGTGGTGTTGAATGCCGCCCGACTAACATTGAGCTATTGTCATAGTTGTGGAGTAATGTTGGAACCCAAACCTCTGCTGGTTTTCTCCCGATTAGAGCAAACAATCAAATTTATTTCGAAAAAAAAGTGACTAAACTGTGATCAAAGAAAGTTGTTGTTGACTGTGGTAGAGCACGACGGGAGGTAAACCTTGGCTGAAACACTGAACATCAATGATAGCATGCTTAGATATGAGTGATGATAGTTTCAAAACCGATCTGCAAGCGAAACCTATCCAGAAACGCATCGACAGCGTTAGCATGTTTCTTCTAATATTCATTTCGGAGTGAAACCCATACTTTCGGCTACTGGCAGTTGTGATATGGCGCCTCGACTTACCCTTATCAATACTATTTTCACTGCTTCCCGAAGAACCGGCTATCTGCAGACAACGATGGCATTTTCACTTTGAAGTGACGGGTGTACGAGGCCAATTGCATGAGAATCGAGGTGGGGCGGGACACATATTTTTTTGCTGTTCGTTAAATATGGATCGACAGAGGGTGCACAAGAAGCTAGGTACTCAATTCTAGAATTTTCGAAAGTACTCGATGCTCGATAGTTCGCAGGGAGGAGCTTGCTCGCTCAGTGTTTGTTGCGGCTCGTTTTGACAGGAAGCGTGGCCGTGTGGTGTTCCCTGAGACCAGCCCGGGCACCTGGTAATCGATGCGGTGACGACCATCAGCGCATCGATTATCGTGACCGGCGGGCCGGAACACCACAAGGCCACGCTTTCACCTTTATCAAAAACGACCCGCAACGCAGGCATTGGGCGGCCAAGCTCCTCCCTGCGAGCTGCTCGGGTGTCGAGGATAGTTGGGTACGAAAATTGTGAGCCTTCAAAATAATTTATGGCGATTGTTTTCCTATAGATCTTTAACGGATGTAATTTTTCCTGATGTGCATAAGAACACAATCGCAGATAAGACTGCAAATCGACAGGCGTTTTCAGATTTGTAAAAAAGCAAGTTTCATATATTTTTGACTTTTTACAGTATCATTGCTGCAGATTGCGAGTTTGCTCAAAAAGAGAAGCGGTAGTCGTCACAGCTCACAAAAATTACAACGAAAAAAAGTTGGAGGCTAATATGTTCAATACGAAAGTTTTATCGAAAATACCAGAAGTGAGGACCTAGTGTATTCTGCGCGCTCCTTTCGTCCGTAAAGAAAAAAATGTGTTCCGACCCGTTTCGAGGCAGACGAATAGTCTCATATGTATACTCTGTTTATATTGAATTGCACAAAACAAGGTCCGCCAATAGTCCTCTGATTGGCCCGCTAGTACCGTAGTGTACTTCCACGACGCGTTCTCGGCACACCCGGGTGTGCACCCGGTGTGCAGACGACGGCACAGTGGCAGGGTGGGTGGCCGAGTGACGGCATTGACGAATCGATCGCTCTGCACACCGGTTGCACACCCGGGTCTGCCGAGAACGCGTCGTGGACGTACAGTACGGTACTAGCGGGCCAATCAGAGGACTATTGGCGGACCGGGTTCTGTGTAATTCAAGATAAACAGAGTATAGTCTCCTTTGAAAAACTCAAAACTCTGTCATGTCGAAGTGTGACAGGTCAGTTATTTTTCACTAAGGTAGGCCGTATCATTTCTCATCTTCTCAAGGTAAGTGTGGGAGGAAAATGATGGTTTAGGGAACCACGCAGGAAATATGCAATAAGAGATTATTGATTACCTTATGAGCGCCAAAATCGCTAATCACCCACTGTGGCCGGGCTCTTCAAAGAAATTTGGCGCTGGTATGGTTTCTGCTAAATTCAAGCGATCGTCCTTTGAACAGCTGTTTTCAAGCCCCTTGTATAACAGATTTCTAGCATTTTAACTTTTATTTGGTTCCCATGTTTTTGTTTTCTTGTCCAAGTTTCCACCGCTATTTACTCGCAACACATTATCGTCAACGCTTGAAAAGTTTTGAGTTATTAGGTTGGCCAAAAGATAAATGCGGTATTTCGGAAAATTATTCTTCTCCTTTCGGTTAAGTTTTTGGGGACTCTGGGAGTTCCGTATTTTATCATTATTATCATTACAAATCTATCTTCTCATTACGAGTACTACCATCTATCCCCTGTAAAAATCGTGAATCTCACGACTTCTGGCGCAATGCTGCTCCCTCTGTCTGTCATGCGCTCTCTCGCTATCTCTAACCAGCGCTACGTACCATGACGCGAAGAAACCATGAAAATTTCGCCGTTTTACAGCCTGTACATGCCTTTTGAAGCAAGGACTTCTAAACGTGGGAGAGTTCCGATTAATAACTTCACATATCGCTTGAAACAGTACCTGTACACGCACTTCGCAATCATATAATGGTAGCAGTCCCGTGTTCTGAAGAATACGCCACCGCATACAAACGTCTCTCCAGGCGATGCCTCAATCTGAGAACATTCTTGAATTATTTTCAAACAATTGAACTAAGAAGTGATCATCTCTTATTTTTAAGTACACTTCCTCAGACAGTCGTGGGGTAGTACGTCGGCACAGTAGGGGTTGTGTCCCTAGGCGAACATCGGATACAACCCCTCGTTGTGAGCATGAGCAGTTGCTAACGGCAGCATATGCTACCAATGTATGCTGGGGTACAACCCCTTTTTATCGACAGCCTGTTCTGCAAACGGATAGAGGATTCGGTCTACTACCCTCTTTAGCGGTGCTCGGTATGATCCCTGTCACGGCCAGCATCACATCGAAAATTCGATTACGACATTTCAATATTTTAAAATAATTTCCAGGCTGTTTTCAAGCAATCGTGTTATGAAGGCATCGATCTTGAATTTCCGAATGCATCTCAAAAGAACCGTTGATTTCTAAGGTATTTTGAAGAGCTCCGAATTTCTGTCTACATGTGTGGCACCGCTCTCCCACGAAGAAATAGCAACTGCTGATAACGTTCTCCTAACAAAAAATTTCTCCAATCAGGGTTATCGCTTTTAAGAAGCCATCTTGTTCGATAAGAGTGGGTCGATGAGTTCTGTTGTAACTACTGAGTGGAAGCTAAGGCACACCCGAGTAGTGAAAAGTTGTTGAAGGAACGAAAAAAGGGTCAGGATTTGCCACCGAAAAGTCTTTCTTTTTTCGCATTAACCCGTAAAGCAACAACCATTTTTCCTACGATTATGTTCTTGAAAAATGAGCAGAGATTATGCAGTCTATGAAAAAGTGCAGTACCTATAGACACAAATACTTTTTGCCATGCGGCTGCCGTCCGGTGTCCTAGAAACTGTGGAGCCACATCCGAACTCCGCACCAACCAATCCCGCTATCTAAATGCAGTTTTGAATCATTCCGCAATATTTTTCCATGATACTCACCCAATCCGCATTCTTCTGCGTCAACTGTCGAATAGTATCGTCTCTTAGCTTCTGGGTAGGTCTCGTGTCGTTAAAGTACGTCCTAAACAAGTACTCAAGTGCCTGAAAACATTAGTTGTGGACTGCGCAGTTAGTTTGTGCACGGACCGTCTTTCTGCGATTTCGATACACTCATCTGGGCACTCGACGCTTTCGCCCTCGAGTTTCTTGAATGTGTACAAAGTGAGACCAGCGGACCATATCTAAAAGTATGTCGCAAACATGCTGAACGAGATTCGCTTAGGATATATTCGAATAATAATCTATGAAATTTGTCAAATTCAAAGAAGCGGAAGATAAATTCCCAACTAGGTTTGCATTTAACTGTTCGTGAATCTGCACGGAGAAGAACTCCTTGGAATGTTCTTCCAGTTGAGTTTTGCGAATGTGATCCTTCCATTTTGACACTGAACAATACATCGTAACTGTAAAATCACTTGAACCATTGAATCTACCAAACCTACTAAGGCCGCAGTCGACGCTGGCAAGGAAAAGGGAGAACACCTCAAATGAATCGTGGAGTCAATTAAATTTGATATCGTGTTTTCAAAACTGAGTTTTTTCCATCGGTCACATTACAAGAACTTAACAGTAATTGTGCGCGGGACGGAAATGCTCTTCGCGCTTCCCGCAAATGAAGTATCCGTGCCATTCACCCCTATACTTTACAAAGTAATAAGAGTTAACTCACAGCAAGCCAGAAGAACATGTTGTGATGAGCAGCAACTAATCTCCCCAGCCTTTATGCACTTCGTCGTACTAGTTTCAACATCAGGGTGAACTACAAATTCGGATGTTTTCCAGTAGCCGAATTCTCCATTTGATATTGGACTTGTACTATAGTAAACTTCTGTCACAGAATGAACTAATCACTGCTTAAATGGAGAGAAAGACAGTAGAAATTGGAAATGAGCTTTGAGAGTGCGCAGAAATTTCTGAATTAGGTTTTTGGCATCAGAGCGAGTTCGTCGGATGCTATGAAATGTGAGCAGGGCTTTGTAAAGTGTGAAAAAGGCTTCATAGAAGGTGAGCAGGACTCCGGGGAAAGTTTTGGAATGTCGCAGAAAAAGCTTCAGAAGTGTGCACAGCGTCGTTAAGAGTGGGCACACTTCTGAAGCTCTTTCTGCGACATTTCAGAATTGGAATGTCGCAGAAAGTTGGAATGAAAATTCCGCAGGGCGAAATTGTTCTCCATAAGCGAAATCTTCTGTTTCATGTCAGAAGTATAAAACGGACAACTCAAAGTCTTAACATGTGCAATTTGTACTACACTCTTTTCGAAGCGAGTAAGCCAATGAGGAGCCCAGGCAACCAGAGTTCTTTTTTTTCATCTCCGCGGCAAGCAACATAAGCAGTCGCGTACCGACGAAGTATCTGTCTTAAAGGCAGTGTTCAAGATAATCTTCAATTTTGAGATTATTCGCTATATTGATTAAGTTGCCCCCGGGTAGAACTAAAACGACGTAGAAATGGAGGAAAACGCACCAGAAGTACACGAAATCCTTAAGTATCACCCCGCCTCTTAAGTATCAGTGGAAGTGTTTGTTGTGACAATGAAATCTTTTGTTGACCAGTCCTTTGCAATTCTCTATTTTTTATTGCTTCATTCTTTCCTTAGGGCCGCAACTAATCCTGCTTTGCATAAAATATACTTCCTAATTTCGATTGACTCAATTTTCCACCGGTGACAACCACCATGAACATGTTCATCCAACCGGAAAACTAGTCAATGTTATAGAATAATGTCACTGAAATACGACGTTTGAATGCGTTTCTCGCCGTTTCTTCGTAATTTTGGTAACACTTGGTTGCCAACGCATTGTTTTATGTGAAAAATTCGGGGAAGAAAATCATTGTAAACACTGCCTTTAAACAAACAATCGAACTCCTTGGTTTATTTGAAAGGCTATAGCAGATTCAGCTCAATTTTTCACGGAGTGATTTGGGGAGCTTAAAGGCACTGTCCCATCTCGGATTGCTCTTCAGCTTCTCTGCTTATCTTGACGACGGTACTACGGCTACTGCAGTGATACCTCTAAAATCGGGCAGAACTACCGAGAACGGAGTTATGTCCCCTCGAAAATTTCCTAAAATTGAGCGGCGAAAGGATGGTGGACGAGTTGTCCGGGGCATGTGAATGAAAATCGGACTTCAAAAAAGGGGGGTATTCGAATCTATTCAAAAATCGGACGTTAAAAAAGGGGTCATTCCTATCTATTCGATATTCGGTCTTTTCGTCCAGGGCACAACTATAGTAACTCACAGAAAGCAGATGAACATGTTGTGAACACAGAGTTGCCCTGCACTGCTATTGAGACACTCTCAGTCATCCACAGAGGAGGGACCGCTTTTGATTTAGAGTTTACCGCAATGTTAAAAGACGGTGATGCGGTTGCGGTCGACACACTAATGCGTCTTTCACAGTCTGCCGGACGACGCCGTCAGGCACGTTATAAGATACCACACACTCGCGGGGTCGGTGGCCGGTTGAGAGGAGTTGGACGGGTAGCGTGCTCCCGCCCGAAACGAAAAAAGGGGCGGGCAAGGCCCGAAAACTCCCCCATTCATGCCGAAAATTCCGCGTGTCAACCTCCCAACGACCCTACAATGCCACGTCATCATTGACCCGTTCACACCGAAAGCTCTGCCTTATCACCTCCCTTATCGCCCCGAAAACTCCGCCACATATGAGACATCACCACGAAAACTTCGGCAGTTATGAGTCATGCCGAAGTCTCCGCCGATCAGCCGCATCAGATAAATTTCATTCGGAAAGGGGCGTTTCAACCTGCCACCGACCCCGCGATTGCCTGAGATAGGACTGCGGCGTCATGGAGTGCCGCAGTGATGACCGACGTCGCAATGCGGTGCTCGACGTTGATGCGAAATTTCTCCGTTGATGGCGGGATGGGCGATATTATCGGTTGCTCTACCACAGGCCTAGTGGGCGCCAGGCGCGACGTCTGAGAGCATTGCCGGACGTCGGACGGCAAAATAACTGTGAAAGGGGCTAACACTATGGTGGAAAACCTGACGCTTTGCCAGATTTCGTTATTGATCGACTGCACAGCTTATATTCTAGATGAGCTACAATTTTTGTTCTTTTCTTACGCTTGTTTCTGCTTTACTTCTGTTTCTGCCTCTTTTAATATGGTAAAGAGGGTCTTTTCTCAGTGCGTGAGGGAAATTTCCCGTTTTTTTTGGGCTTGATGGTGCCTTTTTTTCGAAATTCCACTTCCGAATTGAGAAGATGTCAAAACGGGGCACAAATGGCAAATTCCACTCACGCACCAAAAAAAGCCCTTTACTCGTAACATTGCGGTTAACTTTATATCTCTCACTCTAATGGAACAAGCGGGTTCGTTAGCAACAACAAATTTAATGAAGTGTTAACCTGGACAGGCTCTGGGACAATAAGCGGCCCACTTCCCTGGTGATTTGCGACTACCTTTGATTGCTTTTTGTCGATGTTGAATTGTCAGCGCTCATTGTCAGCGTAAAAGGGACCGCGAAGTAATGTCGTTTTCTCACGCTAAGTGCAATAACATATATTTTTAATAAGTCTTTGCATTTTATCAATGATGAATTCCACATAATTATCAATAACTTCTGGCCATCTAGAAAGTAAATTTTCAATCCCTTTTGATAAAACTTGATTGGTTTCTCGGCATCAAATCTAAAGATGGCATTTTGGATATCGTCCAAATTTGTAGAATGTTTTCCCACTTAGAAAGTGTTGCAGCGCTAGGAATAAGTGGAAGTCTCGGTCAAAACATCGGGTGAATATGGTGGATGAGGCAGCACCTCCCATCCCTGTTCATAAATCTTTTTCTAGGGTTTGCCTCGGGCAGTGCGGTCCTGCTTTGTTGTGTTTGAGAGAGACGCCTTTCGGTTGACAATTGCTGGCCACTTTTCAATTAAAGATTGATTGGCTTTCTGGAATTGTTCGCTGTAGAGGTCTGCACTAAAAGCTTGTCCGGGATTTAGAAATTCAAAATTAACAATGTCGCGAATACTTCACCAAACACACAAGAGCTCTTTTTGGGGGTGTAAACCTGGCTTAGCAGCCGGTTTCTGACTCAGGGATTTCATTGGGAGAGATTAATTGTCTTTTGCGTTTTGGGTTATCACACAGGACCCATTTCTCATCATCTGTGATCGAACCCTGAAAAACGCTTCTGTGTTGTGTCGTTTAAAGGCAGCATACACGCTGGTAAACGTGGTTGGGATAACAATGTGGATCGAGCCGTATGGCTTACAACATAATGCCTACGCATTTTGAAGTGTCAAAAATGACCCACAACGCCGTTACATGAGTTAGAAATTGGCCCCGCCCTGTATTTTCACGCCCCCTGTATTTGCCCTTTTCCTCCAACGCAGGGGTGTTGGGCCATCTTCGCCGTCACTGACGTGTGTGGTTCACTTGTTAGGTAATCTACCAACAGTGCCAACGGTGAATATGACCCAGCAACCTTGCATTGCAGGAAAAAGGCAAATACAGGGGCGTGAAAATACAGGGCGGGGCCAATCTCCAACTCATGTAGCGGTATTGTGGGTCGTTTTTGACACTTCAAAATGCGTAGGCGTTGTAGCCTGGGCCATACCATTCTATTTCCGTAGTTATCCCAATCACTTTTACGAGCGTGTATGCTGCCTTTAAGAAATAAGTTGCATGTAGTTTATCGGTTAGCATTGTTCTGTTCGGACAAGTTATGCGTAATCCGACCACCTGCTCTGCTTTCTTTCCCAATCTGCTTCAAATGGTTTTAGATGGTCGACCAAGGTTGGTATAGACTATTTGACAATTTCCCCGGTCGCCTGACACGGATTTGGACCAGACTGCAGGTCAAGTATTGGCATGCACATAAATGAGATTGCTTTCCGGTCCCCCTAATAACTTACCAATTCTGCTGTTCTTGCTCATGACAAGGTCAAGCACAAGCAATGTTGAAGAATTTCCGAAGTGGGGGGTCGCCACCAAATTGAAAAATTGGGGAAGGGGTCGCACCGCGGGATTTTTTCGAATCGTTTTTTTTTCGGTTTCAACTCGGCGCCACCACAGAATGTTTATACACAACCACGAGTTGCTCCGATTTGTTTGTCAACCGCTGGAGACCTAAATGCTCTTCAAATTTCAAGATTTCTAGACAGCGGAAAATGGTTTTTTGGGGGGGGGCATTCCAGTGCCATCTACATTGCACTGACGGCCCGTAACTCAGCGGTTCGGTAGAACAGACACAGTAATCAAGTAGAAAAGAGCAAGGCCGCTCATATAGAGTGAGAAATAGAAACAATTGCCCATTGGAAAAGTGGTGTGAAAAACTGTTTAATCCGAATGGTCCTTTCAACCTTGGTTTGCACTTCTAGAGAGCGAGAGACGATCAAAACGTGCATCTACTATATGGTTATCGAAAACTACATTAGCTGGATTTTTTTCTAAAGATTTTATTCTGAGATTTCTCACTTTACCTCACATGGTGAGGTAGAAAATCACGGAAAAATTTATCAGAAAAAATCCAGCCAATTTACTGTGCTTATCTGGGCAGAATTCCGGTCCGCAATTGCGTCTCGACACGCTTTGCGGCCGCTCGCGCTCGAGTCATTCGAGTTTCCAGCGGCCAAGCTGACTCGATATGGCTTTTTATACAGCCTACTCCAATTTTATTTACTTTCCAGTTTCAGAAACCCACCTAGAGTCAACAGATCGGTGGCTGCGGAGCTGTAAACTCCTGCGACTCGAAAACGCGCGGCCGCAAAGCGTGTCGAGACGCAATTGCGGACCGGAATTTGGCCCAGAGAAGCACAGTAGTTTTGAAGACCATTCAGCAGATACACCATCTATTCGATTGCCGCCTTCTAAAAGTGAAAACCAAGGCCATTTGGAATAAACGGCTTATTTAAACTACTTTTAACAACGGGAGTTTCTTTCTATTTCTGACTACACAGGGGCGGCTTTGCTTTTTTCTTCTTCATTACTGGGCCTGTTTGACCGAACCGCTGAGTTACGGCCCATCAGCAATGTATATGACACTGAAAGGGCCCCAAAACCCATTTTTTTCGCTATATGGACAATTGCAATTTTCACAAGCATTCAAATCTTCAGCAATGTGGGCGGGTCTACTTGAATTTAGAGGGGCCATGGTTAGGGAGGGTGTCGCAAAGCTTCGCCACGAATGAAGGGGGTTGCAACAACGAACGCACTTTGTCCAACGGGTTGCTTGACCCTGCACCGTACCATCAAATTAATCACTATGAAGGACGCTAATCGGCTTCGCAAGCTCAAATTCATCACAATGAAGGACCGCGTTAGGAACTATTCCTATAGTTAGCAGCAATTTTTTGGTGAAGTGATCTTTATCAACCAATGGACAATGGCTGCCCGATTGCGTCACCATAGGGAACCTGCTATGAGAAATTCTCTTCGCCTTCCCCCGTTTTAGAGAAGTTTCCCAGCTGCACCAAGGGCAGTTCCGTCGTCGTTCTCTAGAACTTCCGCGCCAACGTGTGAGTAAGCTATTCACAAGGATATTGTAAGGATCCCCCCTGATTTTTGACCGTGCATAGTTTTCATTGCCATAAATTCTTTCTCTCATTTGGTGTATTACCGTCCCTTTGCCTTTCGTTACAGGTTTTCTACATACATACAAAGGAAGTTGGTAGACTGAACCGATATATCGCGTAAAACAGTACCTGTAGGTTTTCTTGTGACCAAACGGTAACGGATACGTGGCCTGAAGAATTCGTCGTTAATTGAATCTCCGATTACGACTTCCCAATATTTTAAAATCATTTATAGGTTGATTTCCAGCTATCATTAAAAAGCTTGTCAAAGTTGAATTTTTTAGATGCATCTCAATAGGAACGTTGAACTCTAGGCAACCTGGAGAGCTCACCATTTTCGTCTACGCAAATCGCAGCGCGCTGTCGCGGCGAAATATAAACCGCTGATAATGAAGTGTCGACAAGCACTATCCTTCAAAAATGGCTAATTGGTTTTGAGCAGTCATCTTATCATATGATAGTAGATCGATGAGTTTTGTTGTGATGGTAACGTAAGAGAAGCTAACGTCGTTATGGATCCTGAAGAGGCTTTGGAGGTTGGCGCAAACTTGGTGTCATATGCTATAACATAGGTGCACCGAGTTTGCGCCAACTTCCAATGGGGAACGCAAAGCGTCTTCAGGATCCATGCCGATGTTACGGCTCAATTGAGTAGTGTCAAGTTGTTTAAGGGCAGTGTTCGCAATGAGTTTGGTGAACGCGTTCCAAGACCGAAATACTATGCTGGTAGAAGATGGACGGGATGGTATCGAAACAAAGACCGAAAACGCCCCAGGATTTGCCAAAAACGGATGCGAAGTGGCCAGTATGGAAAGCCAACCCTCCCCAAAGAAGCCAGCCCACCTTTCTCAAGATGAGTTTTCGAAGAAAAGGGCGATTTTGATGGCAAATTGCCAAAGACAGCCGCTCCACCCATTTTGATCGATATCAGTGGCAATTATGGAGACGTCCACGGGCGGCTGGCTGGACGGTCCATCCATATCTCTTCCTTGTTTTGTTTTTCAGTCACTGTGTTTCTAGAAGGTTTCCGAGCATCTCGCCCCCGAGGTGATTTCACGCCGCAGTCATAGCCTGCCACGGTTAGGAGTTCCCTTCTCTGTTAAAACCCTGGGTATCTATATAGGATCCACCAACCACGACGATTGAAAAACCCCTATCTTTTAGAGGGTTGTCTTCAATTTCTCGGTCGAGGGTGAACAGCATTGGGAGCGAGATGCCAGAGAATCTTTTTAGGTTTGCTCCTGAGGGATTTTTATTGTTTTTTTTTCGTTGATTCACTGATTCCACAACAACTTCAATGTCTCGAGGAAAGCTCAAAACTCGATACAGAAGCGCGCTCCACGGAGTCCGTAAGCTGACCCAGGTGTCGCGCAAACCCGTCCAAATCTCCCTCCTCACATAGCAGCTCGTCAAATCTTTAAATTACCTGCAGCGAAGAGAGTCGCAGTTTTGGACGGTTTCAGAAGTTTTCTGCCCTTTTTCTTCAGTATTGGCCCAAACAGACCCCATATCCTCTATTTTCGGTGGGAAACAGAAGGCAATTTTTTATTGCGAACGCTGCCTTCAAAGCATCAAAAAGCCCGGTTTTAACACCAAACAAATCAATGTCGCAGAGTATTATTATCTCATCTGGGTGCTATATGAGCGGGGAGCGGCCACTCCTGTATCGCACTTGGCCACGCCCATTTTTCCGTGCCGCAATGACCCAAATGATTTTGGCAGGGAGGGAAACCCCGGGTATGTGCTCAAATTCAGTGCGGTACGGTGAAATGGGCGTGGCCAAATGTATCACGCCATAAGGGGTCTGCAGAGTTTCAGTGACCGGCAAGTGGTCGCCGAATATCAGCCTTGACGCGGCAAAAAAATGTTTCCGAACATTATTGTCGCCGCGTCGGTTGCTGCTCGCTGGCAGTGACGCAGGGCCGTCGCGGCGTCAAAACACTGCGGTGCCCCCTAGTCGCCCTTCTTGCCGCGTCGGTCACCCTCGTCGCCGAATGTAATCGATACTGCATCACCCAGCGTTATTCGTCGCTGCGAGCAACGCTGCGAGTTCAACTCTGCAGACCACCATAGCGGCCGCCCTCCCTCGCACACATAGCACCCTCATCTGTTCAAGAAACATTTCCATATCTTGCATCACCCATTTGTTGGAAAATTCGCTATTGCTGTACAACCATTGAAAGCCATAAGCAGACTATGAAGAGGTGCAGTACCTGTAGAGACAAAGAGTCTTCACCATACGGTAGCCGGGCTCCTCAAAAAAGTTGTAGCCGCATCCGTACTTCGATTCAGGCATACTCTTTATCTGTTTGTGTTTTCAAGCTATATTTATTTATAACACATGTAACATAAACTCTCTAATCTTGAGCTTGCGCTCTTCGGCAAGCCGTCGTAGACTCCATTCATCTTGGGAAATTAATGACACTCACCTTACTCTCGTGCTTCTTCATAAATTTTTGAAGGCTATCGGCCCCTAGCTCCTCCTCAGACCTCGTGTCGTTGTTAAGGTATATCCTGAACAATTACTTAAATGTCTGCAAAGTCGAATACAAAACATTTGTTGTTAGTGGTAAGTCTAAGAACAAACTGTCTCCCTCTGAGCTCGATACAATCATTTGGGCACTTGTCGGTTTCCCCGCGGAGTATTTTCAGTGTGCACTGCACGAGACCAGCGGACCATGTCTATAAGCCAGTCACAACAAAAATTAACAAAAGCTGAATGGAGTATTCCATGAGTTCTTTATTTGGATCTAAAAAATACTCTGGAACAAAAACCAACCAGGTTAGAATTAAACCGCGCGTGAAGCCGCACGGAGAGGTTTTCTCGGTTATGTCTTCTTATTTCAGCTCTTTCAATGTCATCCATCAGTTTTGACACAAAAAAAATCATCATAACTGTTACATCACCTTGACCTTTGTATCAACATCACTTACTGAAACCGCTGTCGATGCTCGCAATGAGAAGGCAGAACACCTCAAATGATTCATCAGTTAATCTAGTGATTATCACACAATTTAAAAAAAAATCTAGACTTCTTTCATACACATAACAAAGATTCAAGAGCAGCTGTGCATAAGACGGAGGTGCTCTCCACGCTGTACATGAACGCAGCAGATTTCAACACATACTGTATGAAGTAAGAGACGAAACTCACAGCAAGGCAGACAAACATGTTGTGATGAGCAACAGCTATTCTCCGATGCCTTTATGCATTCCATCGCACTCGTTTCAACATCTCGTCAACTTTTATGATATCCACTGGCTAAATTTACCGCAAAGGCATTGTTCGCGTCGAATTTCACTTTCAAATTCTCTACGGTTTACAGAAGGTCTGGCGCCCTATTTAGCAGGTGTGAAACGTCAAGGCCGATGGGCTAGAGCACAGAGACACAACTTCGCGGCACAGTCAGGCGCCACAACCCCTTCGTCATCCATAGCGTTGGCTGTTTCGTCGCGCATTTGGGCATTGCACACAAAAAGATTTGTGTTTTGATGGTTCTTGCTTTGTTATTGAAACACTACTCAAACTGCAGGTGCGGGCGGATCTCTGGCATTTAGCGGGCGGATCGACATCCACCCCGCCATCCGCCCGCCAGTAGCCAGCGATCTGCCCTCGATGCCACATGTGGGCTATTCCGATAGTTCCCTCCACGGTCTCAGTATACGGGACCACCCCCCCCTAGCCGTGAGGACCATCAAATAAGCTGCCAAAAATTATTTTCCGGCTTTTAAGTGATCCTTCAAAGGTGATTCGAAGTCACCTTTCAAGGATCACTTGAACCAGGATCGGCCTCGAAATTCTGAGTGAGCATTCAGTGCGATGGAGCGCCTTTTATACCCTTCGTTTTGCTTACTCTGCGCATGATACTGATACCAGAAAAGAACTCGTCAGTGATTGACAAGTTCCACCGTGTAAAATTTGAGCGGGCGGATCGCTGGCTATGAAAGCCCTGGCGGGCTGATCGCTGGCAGTTCGCAGGCGGATCGCTGCTTCTCATAGCTCAGCGGGCAAATCGCTGGCTATTAAAACCCTTGCAAGCGGATCGTTGGCAGGTTGCGGGCGGATCCCCGCTTTAGAGCTTGCCGGCGATCCGCCCGCTAGCGTGATCAACTTTCCCAGGTGCCTCTATCCGCCCGCCGAAACGCAGCGATCCGCCCGCGGAGACAACGAGAGGCAGCGATCCGCCCGGAGAGGCCACGATGGGCAGCTATCCGCCTGCAACTTGCTGGCGTACCGCCCGCAGAGGCCTTGATTGCCAGCGGTCAGTCCGCACCTATTGTCTGAGTAGATAATGCTCTGCTTTTTTGATTCTCGAGATGCCTATGAGTGTACAGAGGACTTGAGTAGGGTAGAATTTGCTTTGTAGTAAACGGAAGTGAACCAGGGAAAGGAAATACTGAATAATACTGAGTAATGCTTATATTTAATGCATGATTAGAAATGTTTTTCTTATTCCAGGCAGTGCTATCTGGCTGTAAAAATCACTAAGACTATATTAATCCTTCCACGCATTGTAAGCAGGTTCATCAAGAGACATAGGGCGTTTACAGATGTTAAACAGAGAAATCAGCATTTGAAAGGGCACTTCAAAAAACGTAAAACGCTGATATACTTCAATGTCAGCACCAGCTATTAGCTTCGAATTCTAATTTCACAGTAGATCAACGCGCGCGCAGGAAATCTGAGTGATGGCAATTTTAAACGAGCCCTTCCGAGAAAAAAAAGTCCAAGACATACAAGAATGCTTTCCGCACCATCTCAACTCCAAGCGAGATTGGAAACTATCAAGTTTGGAAGGCACCCCGTTTTGGCATACGACATTCCTCAAAATCTTCACTGGCATTGTTTTCCGTTCATTCCGACGGGCCATTGTAAATGAAAAGATATACATCTGCACCTCATGCAAGAGCCAAGGGAATACTTGCACGGTGAGGCTCTCTTCATAGCAGGCGACCAGCGTCAAAGCGTCAAGGCGTTGGAGCATCATGCGCCAGCGCTGAAACGCTGACTGATGACGCTCGACGGCTGGCGCATTCAACGTGTTCGAGGACGGCACGTGGTTAACGATGGTATCGATAATAATAGTGACAGCCGTTACGGTCACTATGCCTGCACCGTCAGCGACTGGCCGGCTGCAGTGGTCGCTGGGGAGTTAGTTCAATAACAAATGCTGAAGATGCACACCTCCAGTGTCCTTTTACGGTCACTTGACGCTAGGACGTCTGCTATTGCTATGGACGGAGCCTAAAGGTTGCTGCATCGCAAGACGAGGCAATCAATAAAATTTCTAGCTTTTTGATTTCTCTATGAATTATTGCCTACCATGAGGTTTTTGGCGATAAGGTCTTAAAGGCGGTTGTCCACGCATTCTTCAAAAGTGCTGTGTAATTATCGATCATTCCAGCCATGATTATCATGCTGTGAATACCGCAATTCCTGACTTTCAGGCTTTCTCCAGAAAAACGGACTTAGAGGTTGTGAAAATTTTAGTCCAGCTAGACCAGCCCAATCTATCTAACCCAAAATTTCGGTGGTGTCAAAATCTGACTGGACCTTGCCTTTAAGTGACCCCAGCTTGCTGACATTTGATACATACTGCATTCCTCACTCGCTTTAAAACCGCAAAGAACACCTTGGACTCTCAAAATAATAATTGAAACGTTTTTCAATGAAAAACATAGTTCACTTGGTGTGTAAATGAAGTGAAGGGTTTACCTACCAGTCATCATTTCAATTCATAGTTGAGTACAGTATAACATATTCATGCACTTTTAGTGGAACAGGTATGCTTTCAATGTATGTCATCCTATTTGCTGCAAACGTGTCTGCTCACTGAGCAGAACATAGTCACAGATGTCAAGGAGAAGTACCCGGCATTCCGAAGATTAGCAAGAGTGTCGCTTCAAGGGTGGAGGTTAACAAAATAGAAGCTGACCGGCCCATACATTTGAAGACTTCACACGCTTGCATTCCTGAACAGGTCCCTTAATTGAGAAGATGGCTTATTTTTGTGTTGCGCCCGAATATATTCTCAGGCGATTATCGGTCCCAAGCCGCCTGACAGTTCGGCTCGTTTTTCCAATCTGCGAGTCGGCTTCTGTTGCTGTCCGGGTCACTGCTGTTGCTCTCCGGGCCTCTGCTGTTGCTGTCCGGGCTATTCCGGTTGGCCCGAACAGCAACAACAGCAGCCCGGAGATTGGGAGAACGAGCCGAATCGTCAGGCGGCTCTGATTCCTATTCGGTGCGGCTCGGGGCCGAGAATCGCCTGAGGTGTGACGAGCGACAACGAGATGGAATGAAAAGGATAGCAACGCTCATTGGACTATCAAGCTCTTAGGAATGTTCGAATTTTTGCTTAGCGTCCAAGAGTTCGAAGGGGGGGCTTTTCTGACAAATTTCTATCTAAATTCGTCGATAAAGAATAAGTAGAGGCACGAGTTCAAAGGCGGAGCTCGTGATTGGGAAGCGTTGTGGCTGTTCTGTAAAGAAGTGAAGTATGGGTGGTGTATGAAGTACGTAAAAAGAGGAAATCAGGCAGGATAGCGACAGGATTCTGGTCGAAGCGGGACCTCTGAAGCCCTGATGCTTGAACACTTTTTTCGGAGTTTTCACAAAAAAAAACAGAGCACCGATGATGAGAAAGCAACCATGTCGGATCGTAGCGGTATAGCTAGCACTTACAGGGCCAGTAGCAATCCCCCAAATGTGGTGACTTTAAAGAGGCAGCCAACCTGAGGTCGGTGACGTCTAGATGCCTCCTAGGGTTGCCACCCGCTCAGGCACATGGTTGTGATGCATATAATTGTGAGATTCATGGTTAGTATCCCGAACATTCTCTCATATTTTCTCTCATCACCTTTTGCAAACAAAACGATTTTTCAAATATGAAAAACTCGCTCGAGTATTGGCTCCTTTGGAATGGAAGCTTATTACTTTTTCGTAACTACATACTCAGGCGATTCTCGGCCCGAGCCGCACCGAACAGGGATCGGGGCCGCCTGACAGTTCGGCTCGTTCTCCCCAATCTCCGAGCTACTGCTGTTGATGTTGGGGCCAACCGGAGAAGCCTGGACAGCAACAGCAGTGGCCCTGAAAGCAACAGCAGTGGCCCGGACAGCAACGGAAGCCGACTCGCAGATTGGGAACACGAGCCGAACAGTTAGGCGGCTCGAGGCTAATAATCGCCTGGGTAAGCAGCCGAAAATACAACAATATCGAACCTCCATGCAGTTCTCTGAGAGTTTTGGCCGGGAAATAGCCGAGAAAGAACCGCGAAATGTCTGTTTTCCGCTGAATAGCAGAGGGCTCGCCGCTAAATAATGTTAGCCGGTATACTGACGCCAAATACGCCGATGAAGCTCCCCAGGGAAGTGTACGACGCATTTTCGAGGCATGATTCGGATGTCAACACCTTTGTCCGTTCAATCACCCAAGTTTGAAATACTGGGACCTGCTGAGACACTGGAGGCCCTCCCAACCGATGGCAGCCCCTACTCTGAGAGCTTTGGCCGGGAAATAGCCGCAAATTAGCCGAGAAATAGCCGCTTAATCATGATCGCCGCAAAATAGCCGCCGAATAATGCTCGCCGCGAAGTAGCCGAGAATTAATGCTCTCCCGGTAGATATACGGAGCATTCCAGAGGCATGATTCAGATGTCAGCACCTCCGCCGGTTCAATTACCCAAGTTTGAGGTACTTGGACCTCGTTCAGCGTCTGGAGGCCCCGCCCAAGCGCTGGCTTCCCCAGATGGTGGCTCGGCGAGCCGGCCACGGTTGCGTCTTGGTCAATTTTGTTTCTGAATATTTCTCGGTTATATCTCGGCAATTTCTCGGCTACTTCTTGTCCATTTCGTAAAAAGCCGAGAAATAGCCGGGAAATAGACCACCTGGAGCCGCTGCGGAGCCTGGTGGGCTATTTCGCGACCAAAACTCTCAAAAGGACCACTTCGAACATAAAATGAAGTTTTGAAAAACGGTCTTTTGAGGGTTGTAGAGGAGTTAAAAAGAAACAAACTGAGATTTTAAAATTTCACTCAGTCATCACGGGTAGATCAACAACGATCCAAAAAGGAAAGAAACCACAACGTTGGATTGGGAGGACGTAGCACAAATGTGAGCTATACAGTGACCTTGAAATCATCTGAAAAGGTTCTCCTGAAAGTTTGAAGATGAAATCTAGCTAGGTTCTCGAGTTATGACTTATTCATTGATCCCCTGAACAATGCTCGTTGCATTCAAACCACCGATCACTGCAATGTGATAGTCGGGGTGAGCTAGCAGCACACCGTGGCTTAGTCGGTTAGGCGTTGGATTACGAAGCAATTGAAAGATGGTTCCAATACTGTGGTATCATTTTCGCATTATGGCTCTTAGTAATGACATTTCTATGTGTTCACCTTACTTGTTTTGAGTTTTAACAGTGTTTTTATACCTCTTTTCTTATATCGCAGAGGTAACGTGATATAAACGGAGAACGGTTCACATCAATGTTAGAAACTATAGAAATTCCGAGGTTTCGACAATGGCTAGAATATCAAGAATACCCTTACCCTTCTCCCCCACATATGTTACAGAAAAACCGTCCTTAATTCGGAGAAACACTTTAGGGGACTTATTTTGATATATGACACTGGAAAAAAGTTCGGACAAAATGAAACTTCTTGGACTTGTTCCTTGATTAATGATCAATCTTTTTAGAATCAATTGTTGTAAACAGAAGTGGGTTTACCCTAACTACAAAATCCATCGAAGCAACCTAATGCTTTAGCGCATGGCTCGAAGACTCAAGAAAAGTGTTTCGTTATCAATTCCAAAATTTGGAGTAGAACAGAACCACTCTTTTGAAAACGCATCTTACAAGATAACTACTTTTATTCAGCCTGGCCATTCTGGTTTAAATGTAGTTTTCTGGTACCACTTGGACGTAGAATCCGAGTGTGCTCTCCGCAGCTTCTCTGAAAAATAGAGAAGCTTTTATGAAAAGAAGTTATAGTCGTTTTTCCAAGCCTCGCGACAAGGCAAGGGTACCCATCAAGGAATTTTTAGGGTGGTTTGGAGAAAATTTTCGGATTCGGCTCAAAACTTGTATGTAGGGGTAATCTAGGGTGCTGAACACGAATCTAGAGATCGTTTTCCGAAATTCTTCGGTTTACTGTAGTTTACGGTAGTTGTCATGACATAGAGGGTCTAAACCTACCTTAATAATTCGAAAATTGACAAAGTGAACATCAAATTCGTATTCAGCACCCCGAATAACCCCTGTTCAGAAATTTTGAGTCAATTCTGAGACTTTCACCCAACTACCGTATACCCACCGTAATCTACCGTAATCTGTCGAAAATGGATGAACTAACCTCAGATTCGTTATGAGCACTTTAAATAACCTCCGAAAGCGAAGTTTGAGTCCTAAATTTTTTCTCGACCTTTGGAGCCCCGTGAGGTAAGAAGCTCAAAGCCATTTTTGGGGGTTCAGAGGTCGAAATTTTTTTCCGCCCAACTCAGCCCCAGGGGGTAATTTGGGACGTTGAACACGAATATGGGGTCCGCTTCCTGTTTTTTAGCGGATTTCGTCAGGTTAGGGTGCATTGAATGGCATTTTACCTACCGCAACCCATTGTTTTGGTGGTTTTTGATCTACCCGTGAGGACTGAGTGAAATTTTAGAATCTTAAATTGTTCTTTTTTACGCCCTCTACAACTCTCAAAAGACCGTTTTTCAAAACTCCATTTTATGTTCGAAGGTGTCCCTTGTCAGAGTAAGGGCGGCTCAGAGAGCCGGTGATAGCCGCGTTGCGTGACGGCGTGCCGGTCGTGTATCGGTATTTTTTGGGCATTTATTGTCCGAAAAATACAATTTTGGACATTGGGTATTTTTGGACCGTGAACACACGACCTGCCGTGCAGATGCTACATGCCGTGGAAACATCACCTGCCGTGCAAACACCTTCATGCTGTCGAAATACTCCTTGCCGTTGAAATACTATATGCCGTGGAAACACTACAACTCGAGGGAATTCCGCCCTTGATCGCGTTCCTCGAACGAAGTGTATTTTTTTGCAAGAATTTAGGATTTTAGAGTTGCAGAGTCGATTGGCGAGTTTCAAGAAGTTCAACTTATTCAACAGTATAAATACGTTTCCTTCGATATGGCGATATAGATACATATTCTCCACAGCTTCAACGGGCATCCATATCAAGTACACTAGGAGCTGAATAGCTCTTTCAACTTTTCTATTCACTGTGAGCGAACAGATATCGTACATACCTCCGTCAGTTTTAGCCATGAGAGGGTCCTTTCACAATAAACAGTCTCTTCAGATATCTATCAATGCCATTGTGTCCCCACATCTTCACTCTCTCAGACAAACACGTGTCTACAGAACACACTATACTTGTTATCCGAAGGTAAATCCTCGGATAATGGATCGATTCGGATAATGCCATTTTAAATTTACCGGATATTGGTTCGATTCAGATAATGCCATTTTTCCAATGATTCGGATACGGATATCCGTCGGATAATTTCGGATAAATTTCGGATATTATCGGAACAAACCTCAGGCAACACACAAACACACACATATACACACATAAACACATACACACTTACACACATACACACATACACACATACACACATACACAGACATACACACACACGTACACACGTACACACATACACACATACACACATACACACGTACACACATACACACATACACACGCACACACATACACACATACACACATACACTCACATACACACATACATACATACACACACATACACACATACACATACACACATACACATACACACATACACACACATACACACACATACACACATACACACATACACACATACACACACACACACACACACACACACATACACATAAGCACATACACACATACACACACACACACACACATACATACACACACTTTCCTACATTTAACCTAAAATGAACCGATTTTTATCCGTTTTATCCGATTTTATCCGATTTCACGCAAATTTTATCCGTTTTATCCGGTTTTTATCCGATTTTTATCCGTTTTATCCGATTTTATCCGATTTTACGCCAATTTTATCCGTTTTATCCGGTTTTTATCCGATTTTTATCCGTTTTATCCGTTTTTATCCGATTTTATCCAAATTTTTGACCCTTCGGATAATGGTTCGATTCAGATAATGCCGATTTTGAATTTCCCGGATATTGGTTCGATTCAGATAATGCGCGTTTTCAAATTTTCGGATATCGGATTATCCGAATCTCGGATATCCGGTCGGATATCCGAAATGGAGTGATTCGGATACTAAGTATAGAACACACCCATTACGGTGTCTCACAGAGGCACTAGCAGGAATTGAGCTTTTTTGAGTAGGAGTTATAGCATTCTTCTTGCCAAGTCCATGATTATTGGGTGGTCAAATTTGCTGATGAATTCGCCGACCCTCGCGAACCCAATTGATTATATTCTGCTTCGTTCATGCGTTGTTTCCTGCACGTGAAACTCGAACATTTCGTTGAGTTGACTTTGTTACAAGCCCGTACGCAATTTTCAAAGCAGTAAATGCATGCAACTATGTAATTTATTTATTAACTTCCCTTTTTGGGCAGTTTTTAACTCCTTTTTCGTCCTCTGTCATATATCCATTCCACTGATTTGAAAAACGTTCTTAATCTATTTTCATTCTGCCCATTCTTTGAATATACGCAGGCATAGTAACTGGTAATGCAGAATTTCCTATTCTTCAGTATTTAACAGCTCGTCAGTGAGAAATCACAATTAGTGGTATTCCTTTGGTGGCACTCTCTTCTAACATGCATAACCCTAGACGGAACTATGTTATGAGTTCATTTTCGAGAGCCTGACACCTAAAATTTAAAGATATTAGTTTATAGACATAGATTTTTTATAGATATTACTTTGAAAAACTTTTATCGTAGAATTCCATTTTGCAGTTATAGCCAAATTTCTCGTTATCATCACAGCCATCTCTCAAAGTTTTCTTTCAAGGATCATTTGCTTCAAACCGGATTTCTATTCAATATGAAGTGATTGAACACAAAACAAACGCAAACTAAAAACAAAAGGACAAAGTATGCCCATGCAACGCGTTTGAGGTGCCTGGGAGTGCTCTCTGCTCAAAATATGCGCCACCAATATTTGTTCTGTGCTTCTTGCCTGTCCACGTCCGCGTTCGTTCCGGTCCCAATCCGCGTGAGGTGTCGTTTATACTTCCGCTGTTGAGCGGCGTGGCGAAGTGCGATTCCACGATATTGATCACGCGGTGCGGCAGATCAATATTAGAGATTTGCACTTCGCCGCACCGCTCAGCGGCGGAAGTGTAAACGACCCCTGAGTTTGCCGGACAGGCTAACACCGGACTGGAGATCGGTCCGGTTCGCGGAAATCCCCTACGTATGTAATGAGTTCCACCAGGAAATATGGTTGCTAATCGATAGTTTAACCTTCTGAGGGATGGCAGAATTGACTTCTTGTGCCTATTATTTCTACCATCGGGTTTATAAAGGTTATAGTTTGCCACACTCACAAATTTTTGCTAAATAAATCAAAATATACTCTGTTTATCTTGAATCGCACAAAACACGGTCCGCCAACAGTCTTCTGATTGGCCCGCTAGTACCGTAGTGTACGTCCACGACGCGTTCTCGGCAGACACGACGGCTCAGTGGCAGGGTGGGTGGCCGAGTGACACCGGGTGCACACCCGGGTCTGCCGAGAACGCGTCGTGGACGTACACTACTGTACTAGCGGGCCAATTAGAGGACCATTGGCGGACCGTGTTTTGTGCAATTCAAGATAAACAGAGTATACTAGTTTCGTAAGACCTGAAGGTCGCGTCATGTCGCTGATCGTCGTTAAGTCTCGTTCTATGTCTCCTGTTTATGTTTAGTGTCGTAGCCTCCCACGAAAACTGCTCTACCCAGTGTCGCTCATTGTCGCTTAGTCTCGCCAGACGCCGCCTACTGTTTAGTATTTTGTACTTAAGCGTGACTCGCTTACTCATATATACTCTGTTTATCTTGAAATGCACAAAACACGGTCAGCCAATAGTCCTCTAATTGGCCCGCTAGTACCATAGTGTACGTCCACGACGCGTTCTCGGCAGACCCGGGTGACAGGGTGGGTGGCTGAGTGACGGCATTGACGAATCGATTGCTCTACACACCGGGTGCACACCCCGGTCTGCCGAGAACGCGTCGTGGACGTACACTACGGTACTAGCGGGCCAATTAGAGGACTATTGGCTGACCGTGTTTTGTGCATTTCAAGATAAACAGAGTATACCTGTAATGCTGGATGTGCGCCAAAACCAAGGTCATTGTTATCAGTGGGGTCCTTGTTTATTCTGCTGATTTTACGGGTATGTTCACTAATCTTCCACAAAGTTTTATTCTGTATAATATGAAAGAATTTTTGAAAATTCGCTTCAAAAATGTTAATAAAAAATGGATAGTTACCAATGGATACAGAGTATTTTATAGAGATTCTGAGCTAGATAGAAGCGGGTACAGGCATTATACTATCACAGACTTGATTTATCACATTGACGATCTTTTACGCAATAGTTACTGTCGTTTCGAAGAACTTGTGCTTCAACAGACGAAAGGAGTTCCTCAGGGAGGTAACTTCAGCTCATTGTTAGCCGATATTACAGTTTCCATGTTGAAGTATAGGTACTCTATCAACGCAAAAATTGATAACAATGTACTTTTCAGACCTTTTAGATATATGGATGACTTGCTCATAATCCATAACAAAGATGAAACATTCGTGGCTAGTCAAATTTCGCTAATATACAAGAATGTATTGGAACTCAAAAAAACGCACAATAATCCCTATAAAAGCACTTACTTAGACATTAGTATAGAAATAATTAATAATAGAATACACACAAAAATGTATGATAAGACAGATGATTTCAATTTCAGAGTTAAAAGATTCCCTCATGCTCATTCTTGACTTACTTGACTTAATCGGTTGGCTTTCGCCTGACGCGGTCATTCCGCATCTTCACCGAGGTGTGCCGTCCTAGTAGTCAGCCGTGTCCATTTTTCACGGTCTTCAGCCACAATTTGAACACATTCCATCCAGCTGTCACTATTCCATTTCCTGCGAAACGAAACATCGCGCCTGAACTGTCTTTCGATGCCGAGTGACTTTAAATCCTCTTTAACCACATCCGTCCAGAACTTTCGCCTACGCCCAGGTGGCCGTTTCCAGACAGGATTTGGATGCATTCCTAAAGCGTGTTGTACGAGACGATCCGGCGTTCTTCTTAGTATATGCCCGAGCAGTCGAAGTCGACTTTCCATTGCTGCTTGAGATGGCGTTAGGAGATGCTGGCACCTCCCTCGTGTCAAGCGCTGATGTACTGCGTCGATTTCCTTGTAAAGGTCTTCGTTATGGCATACACGCGGCCAGAAATATCCAAGCAAACGCCTAAAAAGCTTCCTCTCCGTGCAATTCAACCTTTCCATCTGAGTCTTCGGTGCTACCCACGTATTCGATCCGTACATCATGATAGGGCGAATAGCGGATAGGTAGACGCGCAACTTGACTTCCTTCGCGATGGTGGTAGACCACAAACACTTGGTTAGAGAATTGAATGCAGACGTAGCTTTCTCATACGCTCAGTCTGATATCTCTATAAAAGTCAAAGCATCTACAATTTACACGGAGACCTTGAGATTGGCTAATATCTGATCAAATTTAGATTCCTTTACAGAGAAACTCAAAGAAATGAAGACAGTTCTTATTGGAAACCTATTTACACCAGAATTCGTAGAAGTGAATGTGATAAAATGCATCTATAAACGAAAAAATATAGCATATAAGTTTAACCTAAGAGATTATAAAAGAAGTATAACACAATTGGTAAAAAGCATAACGTACTAAGTCTTCGCTGTGGATAGGTCGGTGTTCAATACTATCCAGAATAGGATTTGTGATTCATTGCACTTTAATTGGACTTCATTCTGCTATTGAGATTATACGATACCTTCTCGCCCTAGAATTTTTCTAATGTTTTGACACTTTTTCATTCTGCTCGGCTCATAGTTTCGTTTTCATCCTTCATCTCATCGCCAATTCTGTTCCTCACTGAGGAGTATACTTATGTCGAGTCGAGTCATCGAGTCGTGGTATCGACTGAAACAGTCGACATCGAGTCATTCGACTACTCGATTATTCGAAATTTTGAAAAATCGACTTAGTCGAAAACTCGATTATTCGAAAAAAATTTCGAGTCGCCGAAGTATACTGAGGAGCCCTGGCCGAGCTGTTTGATAAAGTTCGTCTGAGGCCAGGGGCGTACCTTGTAAACTTCTCTTTCTTACCTTTCCTCTTTTTTACAACTAGTATACTGAAGATGGGGTCTAATATAATTATAAAATTGGCAATTATGTTATTGTCCATACTTGATGTATATCCTTATACATATGAACTTGCATAAGTATTAGTATAATTTATGTAGTCTCTGGAAGCATGCGAATACCGCAAAAAATCGGTTTCCGTTCAATTCTTTTATCCCCAAGATGGTATCCGATTCAAGGACCCAGAAAAGGGCAGCCGTCGTCCACGTTTTAGTTTTCACGACGTGAAACGTAACAGAAAAAAATGGTCCAATAAATATTCTGGAGAGCCCCGTGGGTGCTGTATGGAGCCCCGTGGCTGCCCTGAAGAGCGCCGTAATAGATGACCCTGGGTGACTCACTCCTCCGAAGAAACGCAACTACCCTTCATTGTTACTTTTCAATGCTGAGAATAATACCTCTCTTGAACTTTATTTGAGTCGAGCATGAAACAAAATTTATTCCGCAAAATAAAAATAGTGTGAACGATGACCAAAGGAAGTTCCTGTTTACGGTGATAGAGACGACAATCATTTAGCTTTGGCTGAAACACTAAACATGAATGATAGCTTGACTAGACTATAGTTAGACTCTGACACACTCCTGGTGAACTGTGGATTTAAATTATCACTAGCAGCGAAGCGGTGGGCCTCGGTGAAATATAAAGGGAGGTTCCGACGAAAAAGCCACTGCTCCGCGCTGTGGTAATCGAAAACAGGAGTTCACTTGAAATGAACCAAAGTCTACATCCTTCAGAACTCTAGAAAAGTAACAGATCCAAAAACATCTAACTGGTGAAGAGGACCACTGATGAATAATTTTCTGTATTTTCATTTCAAAGTGGAACTCTGGACATCGGCTGCTGGCAAGTGTGATATCTCCCCTTGACATTCACCTATCAATATTATTTTTACCGTTTTCTCGCATGTCCGGTTGCCCATGCTCAACGGTGGTAGTTTCACTCCTCAATGGAACGCTTATGAAGTGTTCATCCTAAAATCGGTCATGCCAAGGCATGAAAAGTTAGTGATATCTCCACAGAGTCGACCGCTTCACTGTCCAGCTTGTGAAAGGCGGTGTTCACGATGATTTTCGTCCCCGAGTTTTCCACTTAAAGACACAGTCCAACCTCAGAGGTAATTTTTGAAATTTTGGTCCGGTCGCCGTCTATAGCAACCCTGCCGAGCACGAAATCTCAATTCGCTCAAATAAGCGAGAAAAAGCTGGGAAAAAGTCGACCACGCCCTCTTGAAATAAAAATGGGTAACGCCCACTGCCAGGTTTCCGACCTCAATAGAGAAGAGACTCGCGAATGATTTTACTCAAAACCTATGTTCTTCGAATTGTTTTCAGTCTGGCTTTTTATTGTGGCTTTCTTCAAAACGATGGCTGCGAATAACGAGAAAATACAGGCTCGAGACAACTTGTTCGCGAACTTCTAGCCGTTTAAAATCGTTATTTTCGAGGAGCCGTAACTCCGTTCGTAGTGAGTTCTGAGCGATTCTAGAGACACCATTGTGATCAGCGTGAAATTTTCTTCAAGATAGGCAGAAAGACGAAAAATCGAATCTGAGGTTGGACTGTGTCTTTAAAGGCATCGTACGCGCTGAAACTACCCGTCGTTTTTTGGGCTTGAATCATTGGTTGGGCCCGTCTGAGAACGCAGGTAGATTTTGTTGGGTCACCGACGCACTATTGGGAAGATATGGGGAATCGAAAGCCTCGAATTCCGCCAAAAGAGGCCGGCCTTTCGAGGGCCATGTGGAATCAAATGAGAAAATAAATTAGCTTATCAACATATAATACACGAACTTCCACTGATTTACGCGATGTCCCTTGTTGGGAAGCTACTTTCTTTTTTCATTTGATGCCACATGGCTGTAAGAAGTCCGTCCTCTTATGGTGGAATTTGAGGCATTCGATCTCCCATATCTTCCCAATAGTGCGTCGGAGACCCAACAAAATCTACCTACGTTCTCAGGCGGGCCCAACCATAGATTCGAACCCAGAAAACTGTGAGTGAATTTCAGCGAGTACGATTCCTCTAAGTCAATACGCTGGCCACTAAGGGTTACCAAAATCACGAAGAGAGGGCGCGAAAGCACTAAAACGCCTGATTTCGGTGACACTATTTTCTGGTCTGGGCTAGTTGTCCGGTTGTACGAACATGTTCTAAAGGCTAGAAAACGGTGAAATTCCCATGGTTTCTACGCGTGCTGGTGCGGAGCGGCGGTTAGAGAAAGTGAGAGAGCGCAAGACAGACGGAGGGAGCAGAATCGCCCGCGCCGCTCGCGCCCTGAGTCATGAGAATTACGACGTTTTACCGATGATATGTGGTTAAGACCGCTGAAAAATGGGGCTAATCAATAATGCAAGAATATTCTAAGCAAAACAATATTAGTTCAGGTCCGAAGGAAAGAACAGTGCAACAGAGGTCCACAACAGATTTCATTGTCACAACGCACAGTTCCTGTGGGAGTAAAGAGGCGGGGTGAGAACTAAGGATCTCGTGTTCTTCTGGGGCATTTCTCTGAATTTCCAAGTCATTTTAGTCCTACCCGGGCCAATTAATCGATATAGGAGTTATCCCTAAATTGAAGATTATCGTGAACACTGCCTTCAAGGTGAGTATGGAAGAAGGATGGTGGTGCAGGTAATAGAGTGCGGAAACGGATTACGACAGATCATCGATTCCTTGACTCTTGCTATAATGACGCGCCACCCACTATTTGAAAAAAAAACAAGTCCAACAGTAAGCAAGCTAAGAATCGCTAAATCTAATGTCCCCACTCATTATTGCCGTTCTCGCACTAGTCGCTGTCTTCAGCAGCAGCTTACGCACAATTCACAAGGATATTGTAGGGATCCTGCTCTAATTCGAATTCCATGTCCTAATTTTATTGTAATACGTCTGCTTTCTCATTCAGTGTACCACCGTCTATTTGCCTCTCGTTACAGATTCATCTGCATACACAAGAAGTTCAGGAAATGAATTGAAAGTCCGAGTAAAACGGTACCTGTAGGTGTTTTTGTCGCGAACACCGAACGGTAGAGTTCGGGTTTCCTGAAGAATTCGCCACCAAATTAAAACTTCCAATACAGCAATTCACGATTTTGAAACCAATACCATGTTCTTTCCCAGCAATAGTGATGAGTAAATCAGTTTTGGACTCAGGCCGGAGTCATACTTCCAGCGACGAGCGACGCGATGCAGTGTCTCCCATCAATATCGACCGAGAATCGATTTTCCGGATTCGCACTATCGCTGTCGCTGGTCGCGAGAAGTGTGATTCCGGCCTTACCTGATGCACTTCAACAAGGCCGTTGGGCACTGAGACATTTCAAAGATGTCTCCATTTCGATTTACGACTGTAGCGGCACGCGGTCACAGCGAAATATTGAAGGCAGCAGACACGCTCGAAAAAGATGTTGAGGCAACTACTGTCGTTCTCTAAGCCACATTCCGGTCGCAATTGCGGACTACGGCTATTGCATCACGCGACACGTGTTAGGCCTCTTTCAGAGTTCGATCACCGCGCGACGCGATGGGATGGCAAACCTGAGCATCGATCGAGGTCGCGTCGCACGTCGATCTGTATTGAAAACATGCCATCGCGGCGTCAGCGACTGCGCTCTGAAAGAGGCCCTAATCGTGCTGGGACTAGTTGGTCCCGGCACGATTCACCCTTTTCCCAGCACGAATATCACGTGTAGCATGATGAAACAGCCGTAGTCCGCAATTGCGAACCGGAATTTGGCTCGGAAAACGATACAGTGCGTATCAAAACTACAATACCGCTCATAGGATCTGGTCAGAAAGCAAGCGAGGTCGGGTTTTCGCGTCTTTTTTGTATAACTCGCTTCAAAGTCAACTTTGAGCGAAGCTAAGGAGATATTCGTGATTCTCGCGCTGAGGGCTACCCAACGGTTTAGCCTTTGTGGTGATTACGTTGAGAACTACAGAAGCTTCGTGATCAACCAGGTTTCTGATTACGGTACCGTGATGGATGGGGCGCTACCGTCTCCGCCTGCGTTTCCCTGTGTCTACCGTACATAGAGAGCTGGTTGATTGCGAAATTTTCCTGGTTCTCAACGAAATCCTTACAATAGCTACACCATTGGATAGCCCTCCACGCCTGGATTATGAATATCTCCCTAGTTTCGCTCAAATTTGACTTTGAAGCGAGTTATACAAAAAAGACGCGAAAACCCGACCTCGCTCGATTTCTGACCAAATCCTATGAGCGGTATTGTATAAAGGCAACCTATTTCTCAAAGATTTTGGATTTCACAGTTCTTTGTGAGATGAGCCTAGTATAATTAGAAAGCGCCGTCCTCCCACAAACTTGAACATAATTACAACTTACCCCTTAGTTCATAGCTTTTAGAGTTTTCCGTTTCCCCTTGTATCAAAACAATAAAGGCACCATGGGGATAGCTGCGATTCTTGACCATATATCCAATCTCAGTCGTCCATTCTGCACTGGAGTATCTCGTGCTCCTAACTGCTACTATTCTACTTGGTTCAATGCTCACTACCGCTGAAGAAGCCCACATGGAAGTGGAACACGAAGGTGGACACTCCAACACAGGAGATTGTGCACAACCGAGATGTTCATCTTTTAATATTGAAACATATCTAGGGTTTCCCGTGTGCGTGCGTGCAAGAAGGAACATAAAGGTGGAATGCCGAGAAAGGGAGTTCTGCGGCAGAAGAGGATGATTGGTGGTTGATTGTTGAACAACACCAGCAGCTCCGCGGAGATCCAAAATGTTCTCTACCCAAACCCTCCATGACGCCTGTCTCGAGGTGTGTAAAACGTGACAAAAAGATCTCCAGAGACTTCAAGAAAGCTTACCGGTCCAATCCGAGGAAGTGTAAGGACGACCGGAACGCACCTTACGAGAAGTAGCGAAGGATATTCGCATCCTAAACCTCCTCTCGTTCTTGTAATAACCCAACACATTTTTGACATAGCAAAGTCTGTTTTGACAGCAGACGTCCACTAACTTCTTCCTTCTGCCAGAAAAGACATTGTTATGTCAAAATGGTGTTGGGTTATTACAAGAACGAGAGCAGATTCAAGATGCGCATCTTCACCAATTGTGCAGCTTCGTTACTTCTTGTAAGGTGCGTTCGGATCGTCCTTATACATACATCCTCGTATTGGAGCGGTCAGCTCTCTTGAAGTCTCTGAAGATGTTTTCGTTACGTTTTACCCACCTCGAGATGGGCGTCATAGAGGGATTTGGCTAGAGAACGTTTTGGACCAGGGGTGTGCGGAAAATTACTTTCGGTAAATTTTTTACCGAAAGTTTTTCTCGGTAAATACGGTAAAAACGGAAAATTCGGTAAAAACTCTGGCTTCGATTTTGGTTCATATCCGATGCGATAGCAGAAATGAATAATATTATTTATGTATAATTTTCAGTAGTGCATGAGGATAGTGCAAATAATGAGTGAGTTTTACATATTAACCTGAGCTCAACGGCTGAACCTAATCAGCGCGACACTGATATTGAGAAAGTAACATTTCGAAATTTTCTGTCGCCAAGGCCTTTCTGTAGTGACTCAAAATCAGGCCAGCTGAGGAAAACATCCTTTCCGCCTTAAAGGCACAGAACACCCAAGAAATTATTTTTAGATTTCATGATTATCTTGGAGAGAGTCACACGGTGATCACAGTGATATCTCTGAAATCGTCCAAGACCCCCTACGAACGGAGATATGGCTCCTTGAAAATGCCTGCATTTTAAGGGCGACAATTTTGTGGACGAGTTGTCTCAGGCCTGTATTACTCTTCATTCGCAATCGCTGCAGGAGAGCAAAACAGGATGAGAAGATAGGCCTGCGATGGACTGAAGAACGACGACATGTTGGAATTCATCCATTCATCGAGCCGCTATAGAGTTCGAAAATCTGTTAGGGGGTCGGGCCTGTAGTGGTGAGCGAAGGGGGTCGGGCCTGTGGTGGTCACTTATATCTCGCTTACTCGAAGGAATTGAGATCTCGCATTTGGCACGTGTTATATAGAAGGGGTCTTCTACACGATTACACGAATATCCCAAAATTCATATCTGAGGGTGTACTGTGCCTTTAACTGTGCCAGAAGGGGATTTCTCGTAGTAAAATCTCAAAAAGTAGAAGCACGTGATACAAAAGGTGAAGAGATCGTTTGATCTTTCAAAAAGTAAGCCAAAGGGTTAGAAAGAGTAAAAAAAGGAAGGATGAAGAAGGTGATCGCGCCAAGTGCATGCCATATCGGTGGCAAACCCGTGAAATACGAGTAAGAAGTAGGCCGATTGGGCGAAAAACACCCAATTTTTCTTTTCGGTAAAAATTTCGGTAAATTTCGAGAAAAAATCGGCAAATCGGTTAATCAAAATTTACCGAAAAACACCCGTAAATCCAGGAAATCGGTAAATCGGTAAACGGAAAATGCACACCCCTGTTTTGGACCTCCGCGAAGCTGTTGGTGTTCTTCGACAATCAACCACCAATCATCGTCTTCGGCCCCAGAATTCGCTTTCTCGGCATTCCTTCTTTATCTTCCTTTTCATATGCACACGGAAGAAACCCGGTATATTTCAATATTAATAGAGGAACAACTCGGTTGTACACAACCTCCTGTGTTGGAGTGTCCACCTTCGTGCCCCACTTCCATATGAACTTCGCAAAACTCAAAAAAAAAACTGCCCTTGCTAAGAAATAAATGGTGAGTAATGATTATGGTTGAGTTTGTAGAAGGAGGGTGTTTTGTTATTGTACTGGGCTCATCTCACAACGAACTGAGAATTTCGGTATCTTGAAAAAATTGGGTGCCTTTATAGCTTTGATACGCACTGTAGTATGCGGTAATTTTTGGGTGAGGTCAGCTACGGTTCACTTGAGTTGTGGAACTATATAATTGTTCCGTTTCTCCGATTTAAAATCAGTTCCCCGTAGCATTCCTAACGGATCTAGTCGAGAAAGACTCGAATCTATACAAAAACTCTGTTCTTGGAGAATTCGCTATTGCTGTATAGCTATGAAAATCGATGGGCAGTCTTTGAAAAAGTGAAGTACCTGTAAACGCAAATGCTCTTCGCCATTCGATTTCCGCCGGGTAGAACGAAAATTATGGAACCGCATCCGAATCTCGTCTTACGCAATCCCACTATCTAATTGGGTTTCAAAATTAGTCTGCAGATATTGTATCATCAATTTCCTCTTCTTGAATTGGCACCACTCGCATCAGTGGCAGCCTTTGATATCGTTCACCTTCAGAATTTTCCTGGTACTCACCCAAGCCGCGTGCTTCTTCGTCAAGTTTTCAAGATTTTCGTCTTTAAGCTCCTTGTCTGATCTCGTGTCATTACTAAGGTACAGCCTAAATAAACACTTACTGTATGTATCTCACAGTAAAATTAGTGAACACTAAGGGGTCAGCCTATGTACGGACTGTTTCTCTTCGAACTCGCGACACTCGTCTGGGAACTTGACTTTTTTGCCCTCGAGTTTCTTAAACGTGTACAGTGTGAGAGTAGCGGACCATGTCTATAAGCGTGTCACAATTATAGTAAACAAGATTTGCTTGGAATATTCAATGAATAATCTATAAAATTCTGCCAAATTTACGGAAACGAAAAAAATTTACCAACCAGATTGGAATTCAACTGTTCATGAAGCTGCACGGAATGGTATTCCTTGCGATGTTCTCTCAATTCAGACCTGCGAATTTTATCCTTCTGTTTTGACGCTAAACAATGCATCATAATCGTAATCTATCATCTAAACTTTTCTGTCTAAAACACTTACTAGGGCCGCTGTTGGTGCTTGCAATTAGAAGGCAGAACACCTAAAATGAATCATAGAGTTTATTTAATACGCTGAACAAAGCTGCTCTTCATGCGCCCCGCAGGCAAAGAAGTCGTGCCATCAGGGCTGGGCACACGTCCCTGAATGGCGATTTTGAGTTTGCCCCCCCCCTTAGCTCGGCACCTTTTTAGGTACCCCTCCCCTCTCTTAGGGGAAACGAAATTAGCTGTTTACTAGAATTCGGGCACAGCGGCCATGACTTTGACTTGCTGATTTTGATAAACAAGTGTCCAAAAAAGCATTGAATAGAGAGAATTCCGAAAAAAAATTAACAAAAAGTCAGAACTTAAGTGGAATCCCATCAATAATAATTGTAAGTATGACCGTGAGGTGAAAAACTGAGAATAGATAAAAATTTTTATTTCAAAACAATTCAGCAATTACAAACGACAACAGAACTACCACTATTGCGATGAATATGTAATGATTTCTTTCGAATGTTTTCATGAACCTATCAAGTATTAGCTATTCTGTGCTTGATAGCTCTGATGAAGAAATTAATATTTTTTGTGATGCGGAAACAAGACAGGATTTGCTTGATGCATAGGGACTTACAAAATCCAATTGTTATGCCACCATCCGTTAGAATTTGACTTGCCGTGCGACACGGAACATTTCCGCATCTACACAACACACACTGGAATGAACGCGCTCCCAATAATAAATGAAAAATGTAAGTTGCAGTCCGCCCATTCATCAGGCTAAAGTTATTGCGCGAACTCTATGTAGCAGTAACAAAGTTCATTCAAGCGAAGCTACTGTATCAAAAAAAGCCTTAAATATGAGAGCAAAGATTATTGTGAGGAAGAGTGGAATCTGGCAAACACTTTAACCTCAATAGGCTCGCCACTCATTGTAATTTGAGGGCCTTAATTCTCGTACCGGTTTTACCACAAAAACCGAGACCAGATTTAAGGTTCTTAAATCACATTAAACATCGGACCTATTGATGTGGGGATGGAAGCTCAATCTTTTCATTGTCGGTCAGCTTTCGGCTCATAAAGCATGTTACGTAAAGACATCTCAAGTTGCCGTCGCGCGGCGTGGCTAGGGCCTCATCACGATGCGACTAGCCGTGGATGTGTACTGTGACAAGCGCGCTCCATCGCACCGCGACGTCCCAGCCACTCCGCCCGACAGCGACTAGAGGTGCCTTTACGTAACATCGTATTGTAAAGAAATGTTTAAGGTCTGACGACGGCTTTATGAGCCGTCGTCAGACCTTAAACATTTCTCTACAATGCTTAGTTGGCAAACAAACACAATACAATGACAATACGAACCAGGGTTCCCTTTCGTGTTTGGTTGCGGTTGGCTGCGAAAGTGCAAAGGCGCTAAAGGAGATGCTGATGTACGCTCTAGCGAGTAGAACTTCGTAACCGCTCAGTAGAATGCACGTATAAAATAAGGGTGACTGCGGATGCACAGAAGGGATTGCGATAGGGTCTCATTGGATAAGCTTAAGAAGGTCAGGCAGGTCGTCTCTGGCATTGATTTCCGGTTGCAGCCGCCGTATTTCACGCGTTTCCATCATATTTCGCTCCAACGGTTTCAGAAGAAACCGGAATCAATGCCAGAGAGGAGCTGCCTGACTTTCTTAGGCTTATCCAATGAGACCCTATCGCAATCCCTTCTGTGCAACCGCAGTCACCCTTATTTTATACGTGCATTTAACTGAGTAGGGTGAGCGGTTACGATGCTTTCCTCGCTAGAGCGTACATAAGCGTCTCCTTTAGCGCCTTTGGACTTTCGCAGCCAACCGCAACCAAACACGAAAGGGAACCCTGGCTCTTATTGTCATTGTACTGTGTTTGTTTGCCAACCACGTATTGGAAAGAAATGCTTAAGGTCTTACGACGACTTTATGAGCCGAAAGCTTACCGACAATAAAAAGATTGAGCTTCCATCTCCGCATGAAAAACTTTATCATCATGAAGCTCAGAGACAGCTCTATACATGGGCATTCGACCCGAGTTTTCGAATGAATGAATAATTCGAATACGGCCATTTCAAAAATTTCGAATAAATGAATACATTCGAATAGTGCCTTTTAAAAAATCCCGAATAAATGAATACATTCGAATAATGCCTTTTAAAAAATCCCGAATAAATGAATATATTCGAATAAGGCGTTTTCAAAATTCCCGAATAAATGAATATATTCGAATAAGGCGTTTTCAAAAATGCCGAGTAAATGAATATATTCGAATAAGGCGTTTTCAAAATTCCCGAATAAATGAATACATTCGAATAATACCTTTTAAAAATTCCCGAATAAATGAATACATTCGAATAAAACCTTTTCGAAATTTCCGAATGAATGAATATATTCGAAAAGTCGACCAACTATTCGAATATTCGAATCCTATTCGAATATTCGAAGAATATTCGACATTTCGAAATCAAGGTCAATATCACCCCGGAACTTCGACTTCCGAAGAAACTAGGAGACTGTTTTTATCGTGAACTACCTTCAAGACGGAGAACACTAACAAGGAAACTACTAATAGCCAAATTGGCAGTCCCACATAATTTGTACTTTTCTAGAGCCACTTTGAACGTAGGGCCCGAATATGCCCTTCACAGCTGCCTAGTCACTCTGAAAAAAATCGGTAATAGGCATTCTTCCGTTTCGCATACCTATTGTACCATCCAAAAACGCATACTGATCTTTCGAGATGCTGAAAACGTTCAATCGTGTTCAGCGCACAAAACAACCCCCTGGACAAAGCGTGGGTAAAAGCACTTTTTCCAGAGCTTCCACGAAGTGATACCATTTCCCACATGTACCAATTTTCGGTTGAGCGTTAACCTAAATCAAGTAGGGCTTCAGAAAGCGTTAAAGAAAACATTCCAGATTTGACCTTAAATTCCCTAGAGGTGGTGGTGGTGGGGTGGGGTTGTTTGGGTGCTGATCACGAAGCTGAGGTTTCTTTGTCGATTGTCGACTAAATTCGTTCAAAGCTTCTCATCGGGAGGGAAATTTGATGGCAAAATGCGACTTTTGACGTTTCCCGGAGCGCTACGATGTTGCTCAAATTGTTTCTTTGAGGGTTATTTGTAGTGATCAACGCGTATCTGATGCAGTATATCGATTTTTTGACAGCTTGCGTTAGATTACGGTGGGTATGCGGTAGTTTGGTTAGTCTCGGATTTGACTCAAAATTGCTATGCGGAGGTAATTCGGGGTGCTGAATGCGAATTCTATGCCGATGGTGGTTGAGAGATCGCCGCGACGAACACACGTGGCACGCACGCAAGCGAGGAGGTAATGATAGTCATGAACATCGATCAAGTGATATCACGTTAGATCGCTGCGTCGCGGCTATCTCTCGCCCAGTGATCGACGATACACATATTGCCCCAAAGCAAATTATTCGAAAAGGTGATGAGCATCAAGATAGCAGAGTATTCGAAAAGAAGAGGAGAAAAAGCGCGGCGAGAGAAATTTCTGCAGGATGTGAGTTTGGGTTGCATAACTTGTCTTCGCTTCTCATGTTTAATTCTTATATTTGCGTTTCGTATATGTGTATACAGAATCAATTACGAAATTCAAAGAAAGGAGACCAGTGACGGAGGGGTTGAAAATCGGAGGAGATTGGCTTAACTAGCTCCCACAATAGGGGACAGGGGGCAGCCACACTTTCGTGGATACCCTCTATCCACCATTACGGCGGCGACGGCCTAAAATAATGGGAGCAGGAGAACACACTATTGATTTCGCGGAGGCGGCCCAGCGCCAATGGGCGACGGCTACCCAGAAAAATGAAAACAAGTTACTTGTCACATAAAAGCCCGAAAACAAGTTACTTGTAACATAAAAACCCGAAAACAAGTTACTTGTAACATATCTAAGCCGATGTAAGTTACTTGCGACTTTTATTGTGCCATTTAAGTTACATGTAACATATTGGAGGCGAACTGCCAGCGGTTTCCTGTCGATATGTTACATGTAACTTAAATGAGAAAACCTAAATAGGCAGCAGTGACTGTTTATCCATAAGTGTTCCATCTCATTTTTTTGCCAGTAGAAATGCTCTGCGAGTTTCAACAAGTTTCAACTTGCCAACTTCCTGCGTATTCAGTGCTAAAAACGATGGGATAAACGGTCGCTGCTGCCTGTTTAGGAGGCCCCAACTTAAATGGCTTGAGATAAGTCGCAGGTAACTTACATCAGCTTAGATATGTTACAAGTAACTTGTTTTCGATTTCTGGGAGGATACTGGGTGCAGTGCGCCTCCGATATGTTCCATGTAACTGAAACGGCACAATATAAGTCGCAAGTAACTTAAATCGACCAAGAAGATGTTTCCAAGGGAAATGTACGACGCACTCGCGGGGTCAGGCATACGACTGGCGTTGATGTTGGTTCAACTACCCTAGTTTGAGGTACTTGGCCCCACACCAGCATGGGAGGCCCTGCACAGCATTTTTTTCGCGTAGTTTGTGGTCTGGAACACGCTCTCTGCGTCGCGTGTCGTCTGCGTCACGTTATGGCCTTCATAATGAAAATATAAATGTAAGTTACATGTAACATAAGTGTAACTTACATGTAATATAAATTTAAGTTGCATGTAACATAAATGTATGTTATATGTAATATAAATGTACGTTACTTGAGACATTCAAGTAAGTTACAGTTATATTACAAGTAACTTGTTTTGATTTTCCTGAGTACCAGTCCAGCCTGTTGCGGCAACTTCGGATGGCACCGCCCCTAATCAATATGCGTTGGTGCTTGTGTACAGCGCGCAACGGGAGACCTGCACACAAGAACGAACAGCGGAAATGTTACTCACAAAAATGGATAGCTCAATTTGCGAAAAAATTCTTTGAAGGGTTTCTGTTTCAAAGGAAATAGGTCTTGTCTAATTCGAATGTGAGGCACTTTTTTTCCGAATTTTATCGAATAAATCCGAAATGTAAATTTTCGAATAAATCGAATATTCGAATAAATCCAAATTTTAAATTCTCGAATAAATCGAATATTCGAATAAATCGAAAATTGAAATTCTCGAATGAAACGAATATTCGAATAAATCCAAAATTGAAATTCCCGAATAAATCGAATATTCGAATAAATCCAAAAATTAAATTTTCGGATAAATCGAATATTCGAACAAATCCAAAAATTCAATTCTCGAATAAATCGAATATTCGAATAAATCCAAAATTTCAATCCTCGAATAAATCGAATATTCGAATAAATCCAAATTTTAAATTCCCGAATAAATCGAATATTCGAATAAACCCCAAAGTTGAAATTCCCGAATGAATCGAATATTCGAATACTCGAATATTCGAATTATTCGAATATTATTCGAATAATTATTCGATTCGGTCCCAAGTCTAGACAGCTCTATCTTTGAATATCGGACCAATTGATATGAGGATACTTGTTACATTCTCCTTTTCTTCCAGTGCTATTACAATTAGTTCTCATGTTTATTAATGTTTTTGATCAATTAGGTTCATTTGAATGAACCTTGAAAAATCCAAAAAAAAATCCCGCGCTCTATTTTTTTCTATTTTACATTATATTTCTACAATGTGTACATTGAAAGTATCCTAGCTTTGCATCCTTCCATGTCCTCCGAATTCATTCGTTTTCTCTTCCCAATTTTATAATAAATAACATTTTCTAATTAGTATGGTGAGCGCGTCCATTCCAGTGCGCGCTGTGTAGCGGCGCAAAAGTCTCATATCGCACGGCAAGTCGACGGATTGCGGGGTCACAAATGGGAAAACTCGGGTTTCGTTGGAATGTTCGACAGAAACTATCAATTATTGCAAAAACATGCGCATGCCTATCAAAAAATTGTATTCTATGGGTAAGCGCCTTGAGAAGGAAGTACGAAAAATCAAAAGAAATGCATGCCTCTCTGCGATGTCTAACATGACCTCTCTGAAATGTCCAATATGCATCTCATTTTTTTTACTAAAAATTGGAAAAACAGGCCCTTCGTTTCTTTTCTGAGGTTTTCGATTTAGGCACCCCCTTTGCCCTTTCTATGATGTCCAAATTGCACTTCTTCAAGAATCAGCGAGACACGTGCCCAGCTTTGCGTGTCATTCTGTTTTAACAGAACGTAGTAGGAAAAGAACTTGCAGCAAAGCAGATGAACATGTTGTGATGAGCATCCGCTCCTCTCCGATGCTTTTATCCATTTCATTACACTCATTTCAACATCTTGTCGAACCTGGATGTTTTCCACCAGCTGAACTCTCTAATTAAAGCTGACATGTACTAGTGAAGCCTAAACATGATGTTCTCGCGATGTTTTCTTTGTGACCAAAGACCCTAATAATTGAGCAGTGAAAAACATTCTAGTCATTCTGATTCACTGTTATTGTGGATCTATCCACGACAGGGACCGATGCACAACCCCTGCCGCGCGGGCGCGCCGCGCATCGAGGTGGGCGCCCGGTGGAAGGGTATCGATTGATTGCCGGCCGCACAGCTCATCGGCAGCAACGCATTTTCCTGGGTTTCATCCGTCTTCTGCTCTGTCCTTCCATTTTTCTATATACAGTTGACCGCAATGTTAAAAGGACATGGTGCGCTTGCGGACTCGCACTAAATTACGGTAGAATCTGGCACTTTGCCGGATTTCGTCATTGATCGGCGCCAACCGTCGTCTCTCTGCTCACGAGACTATCAGCTGTGGCGCCGATCAATGACGAAACCTGGCAAAGTGCCAAATTCTACCGTAGTTTTAGTGCGAGTCCGCAACCGCACCATCTTCTTTTAACATTGCGGTCAACTGTATATCCTACTATTTCTGTTTCTTCATTGTTAACTTAGTGTTCTAATTGCCTGTGCGATGGAATATTAACACCTGAAAAAGAAAAGAATTCGAATTTCAACGTTCGAACATCACGTAGTTCGTCAACGAAGACACGTGAATCAAACGCGCAGGCAATTAGAAAACTTAGCTAATAATGGAGAAACAGAAAAAGTAGGAGATAGGTAGAAAGATGGAAGGAGAAAGCAGAAGAGGAATGAAAACAGGGAAAATGCTTTGGTGCCGGTCAGCTGTGCGGCTCGCAATCAGTCGATGCCCTTCCACAGGGCGCCCACCTCGATGCGCAGCGCGCCCACTAGTGCCGGCGGCAGGGGTTCAGCATCGATCTCTGCCGTGGATAACTTCACTATAGCTGCCTAGACTGTCATTTTGTGCGAAAAACAACTGATTTTGTGGCTCTGAAAACCCGCGATTGAACTCTCCGTCTTTTTCACTGTGCAACCTATGAAATACAGGCCATAAAACGGCCAATGTCTCACCGTCGACTGCGTACCACGCGCTGCGCGACCGCACGTGCGTCGGAAGCAGACGGGTTTTGGCCGCCGCGCGACGTTTCGGCCGCCGCGCGGCGGCCAAAACTCGTCTGCTTCCGACGCACGTGCGGTCGCGCAGCGCGTGGTACGCAGTCGACGGTGAGACATTGGCCGTTTTATGGCCTGTACCTTGCGTAACTTTGGAGAAAACGACATTTTCGGAGCATTTTTTGCGCAGCTTTTTTCACGACTTCATTGAAAATGATCTGTTTGGGTTGCTATGGGCATAGTTGGAATCAGCTTCGAGAGTTCCTGCTTGTGAGCTCACGAGTGTCTTATCCTGCAGATAAAGCATATAGGGTTAACAGATTCGATCAAGTGTACGACAAGTGAAGCTAGATATCAAACTGGTATAAACTGGTACTGGTATTTGACTTCATTGGGACAACACAGATCATGGATGAGTCATAAACAAGTGTGCGAGGTCGATTTATAGAGGTAAATGTAAATTTTAGGTTTTTTTTTCGACAATCCGGCGCCCCTGCAGACACCCTCGTCGGAAATGGTTCGAGCGCAGAATGTTCCCGATAACAACTATGCTCAGCATAGGCTTCTTAGAAGCAGAAAGAACCGGTCTGAAAGCATTTCCCGTCGAGCAGAGCCCCGATGATTTAGGCCAAAGGGGCCCGCACAGTTCAAGTCGTGGCGTTGCTCGCAGCGCCGAACAGCGCTTGGTGATGCAATATCGACTACATTCGGCGACGAAGGCGACTGACGTGGCGTGAAGAGCGACGCACCACAGAGTGCTTTGACGCTGCGACTGCCCTGCGTCTCTGCCAGCGAGCGGCAACCGACGCGGCGACGATAATGTTTGAAAACATTTCAGTCGCCGCGACAAGGCTGACGCTCGGCGACCACTCGCCGGTCGCTGCAACTCTGCAGACCCTTTAAGAACAACTCCAATTCACCAACGTCCCCTTCTCTCGGCTCAAACGGGACTAATCGGCATAAGTTTCGTCCAATAACTTTTTTGTAATCCTTGTCAAATAAATGCAGCTCAGTCAAGCTATTAACAAAGTCTTAGGTCGATTGCTCCCGTTCAAGCTGAGAACGGAACGTCGGTGGTTCGGGGTCGTTTTCAGATAAAATCACCGTCGAAAATCGGAGTCTTCAAATCAGGATCCGCAATCTAATCGGTCCCTTCTCGGATTTACCCGAAAGCTGCCCATGCAAAGCGTCTCCTTCGCGATATTTCAAGAGGGATGTTGTTGAGCATGTGCAGCACTCTTCCTAAATATGCGTATGAATCCACTTTCCGAAGAGGGACTCCTTTCAGCTTCACTGTTCCATTGGCGCACCACTGATTCAACATCACCTTCGTTTTGGACATGTTCATCTCTAAACCAATCCTCCTACCGGCCGCATCGACTTCGTTGACCAACGTCTCCATTTCTGCAGCGCTGTTGGATACCGAAATGATATCATCGGCGAAGCGTGGATTATTGATCTTTTTGTCATCGATGGAGCAGCCTTCATCATCCCAGTGCAAGTCTGCCATAGCATCTCGAAGCGCAGCCGTGAAAAACTTGGGAGACAAGGTGTATCCTAGCTGCACTCCTTTCTCAATTGGAATTTTCAACTTCCATTCGAACAGTTGTATAGTTGTAGTAGTATTCGCAAAGCATTATTCGAGTAAATATGGGCGGAAGAAATTCCAGCGTGCCACAAGGGATTGAGGACAGCTATGATCTGCACAGAGTAGTCCACGAAAACGGGAACCAGAGAGAGACAATATTCGCGACTCTTTCCGGTGACCTGAGTGACAGCCTGTATATGATCCATACAGGGCAAGTTTCGATCGATTTCCTGCTACACTGGTTGACAGTCATCCAGGACTCGTTTTATACGCTTGAGGAGTATCTTGGTGAAGGTCTTGAATACAACTGAGAAAAGATTTATGGGCCAGTAGTTGGCGATATCCCCCGCTCGCCTTTCTTTAACTACGGTGTGTTAGATGCTATCTTAAGCGAGGTCTACCTAGACATTCTAATTTACTGCAAATGGACGTCGGATTTATGTTCCTTAACAAGAATAGTTCCCATAGAGAATTTTTTGAGAGAGGGAAATTAGGCAAATTATTCTCGCAGTAGCGTTGAACGCTCTAGACACTTCCTTTGTGAGCAGTAGCACACATTCCATTTAAAGGCAGTGTTCACGATAATCTTCAATTTTGAGATCATTCACTATATTGACTAAGCGGCCCCCGGGTAGAACTAAAGTGACGAAGAAATTGAGAAAAACGCACCGTAAGTACCCGAAATCCTTAAAGGCCGCGTACGCGCTAAAAACCGTGTTTATTTTTTTCACAATTTTGCGCAGGTAGGCTTACCAGGTTGTCATATATCATGAAGAGACCACCCAAAACACTCAAGTTTCCGAGAAAAACTCGTTTGAAAATCTCGCAGCATTCAGCCTCCTTTTTCTCACGTCTGTCCGGTGTGTCTTGTGTATTACACAAATATCGAAAATTTGAACGGCTGAATAGGTTTAGCCCCCTTAACTTTCTGGGTTCCGCAATTCCTTTCGCTTTACTGCTGTCAATGATCATCTAAAAATAGGAGGCTTTCAATATCCACGTCTTAACTCGAAGATTCTTCGGAATAAAGAATTTAGAAAATTGGATTTCCGCGGCCGGCCGAAGACTGTCGTGGGGTTTCTGTTCCTCGTGTTAGATGATCGACCGGGAAAACGCCTTTTCAGACCACGGAGCGATTTTCACGAGCCTATAGCATTATGAATACGCAACATTGAGACCTCAAGCTTCGCCAACTATCTCCACTTGGTTCATACATTGGATTGAGAAGAAAAACACAGATGTGGTTTTCTGCGCGGACGCTGCCTTTAAGTATCAGCCCGCCTTTTAAGTATCACAGGAAGTGTTTGTTGTGACAATGAAATCTTTTGCGGACCCGTCTTTTGGAATTCTCTACTCTCTAATGCTCCGTGATTCCTTCGGACCCTAACTAATACTGTTTTGCCTGAAATATTCCTCCATTAATGATTAGCCCCATTTTATACCGGTGACAACCACCATGAACATGTTCATTCAACCGGACAACTAATCCATGTTATAGAATAATGTCACTAGAATACGGCGTATTAATGCGTTTCTCGCCGTTTCTTCGTAATTTGGGTAACACTTGGAGGCCAACTTGTTGTTTTGTGTGAAAATCTCGGGAACGAAAATCATCGCGAACACTGCCTTTAATCCGATACACTGTTAGCTGCCTAGGAGTTTTTAAGATCCTAGAGTTCGGATTTTTGCAGAAACACGCCCTTTCGGCACGGGTCGCATAAGTACTTTGTGTTCCTTATTTTGTGTACGCGCGAATGTAGCTCTGACCGCGGTGGGAGAGTGAATTATGCGCAACCGAATGGTTCTGTAAATCCTCTTCCAAGGTTCTTGACAGGATGGGACACTTTCCTAATTTCTCTTTCAGGCCAGTTTCTGGGAAGAAAATTCGTGAATCCCAACAGGGTTGAGCTGGCGTTTGACCGAATTAGAAAATTTCTAATATGCTTCATCTAAGCTCTAAAAGCTTCGATCCCGACGAAACGTGAACAAGCCAGCAACGTTTATTGACAACCTCGTGACTGAGTTTACATAACAAATATAAGACTACGTATGCCAATTCATATTCCTTTGTAGGGAGCTTCACTCTCGGAAATTTTTTCCTATGATAAGAGTGAAACCTGCCTAGGTCGTCCAATCGAATTTATTAATAGTCAAAAATTTGGTGAGCTTTCGCCAATAATGGCATCGTCAGACCTTGAAAATATTACAATATGTTCGACCTAGGTGTGCAAAACATCAAAGTTAAATACATACCGGCTTAAGACACTTTGAGCGGTCGAGGGGTAGCTTGAGCGAGCTAAACACAGGTGCAATAGCGTTGGAATTGGGATGAGGAGCAGACGTTAGAAACCCACCCCTGGTGTGAGCAAGTGTGCTTAGAACTACCCCGAGATGGAAAGGGCCGCCAGCGGGTGCGCGATGTCACAGTATCAGTCTCAACAGATCATTAAGTTCTTCCTTTGCGTTGATCTCTGGTTGTATTCGTTGGATTTCCTTGCCTCCATTATTTTCTCTCCAGTGGCCGTAGCAGATGTTTATGGAGAACAGTCACGTCAAAAGAGGAGCGTCTTCCTCTAAGTGCCTTCTCGTACGATGCTTTGAGAGACTGCTGTTTGGGTAGGCGGCTGGGTTGGACAGTGCTCTGCGATGCTCATCCAGTCGAAATTTCAAAGGCCTCATTGTTTCGCCGACATAACATTCTCCACATCCTCGACACCGTATCAGATATACTGTACCTCGGAGCTCACAGATTTGTTCTGAGAGGCAGTATCGGCATGACTGCGCCTGACATTTTCTTTCATACATTCTTGTGGATGTGAAGAGATCTTTCAGAGTTGGCGGTGGTCGGAAAACCAAACGAATAGGCAGCTTGCAATTTTTCACTTCACGGTTGACCTCCCGAGCCATCTCATCATTGACAAATGGTAAAGCAAGGGTGATTCCATCGGGTGCTCTGTGTGGAACCCACGTATTGAGATTTTCGTGCAGATATCCATTACTTGAAAGAATATCTTCTACTTTCTCATCAACAGCAGGATCCACAAACGATCCGAGCCTTTCCTTGGTCTTCAGCAGATTCCGGACAACGTTCGCCTTCATGTAAATTGGATGAGCACTTCTCGAGTGCACCAGTATGTTCGATGACGCCGCTTTTTTGAACCACACGTTTTCCTTTCGGCTTTCTACGATGCGAATCTTCGTATTGAGGAATGGCAGAAAACCATTCCTATCTGGCTTTTCCACCGTGAAAGATATATTGGTATCCTGTGTGTTCAATCGTTCTAGTGTCGAATTCAATTCCTCTTCAGTCGTAGAAATCACAAATACGTCATCAATGTACCGTTTGTAGTACAAAATACTACTGGTGAGTGACGCCTTCTCAATGTGATCGAGGAATATGACTGCCAAGACCGGAGCTATGCGGTTCCCCATAGCCAATCCACGTTTTTGCCGGTACATCTTGTTGTCGAAGCAGAAGATGCTGCACTGAAGGGTAACTTCGATGAGATTCTTGACTTCTGTAGCGTTGAATCCCATCATTGAAACATCTTGACGATTTTCTTCGAGAAGTCGTAGCACTGCTTCGATGGCATCTGCGTTGTTTACGTTGGTGTAAAGTGATACCACATCGAAGCTGGCGTAAATGGCCTAACTGGGTACTGGGCATTGACGAAGCGTGGAAAGAAATTCATCAACGTTGACAATATGTGCGCCGACGTACTGTAGAAGTGGCGTGAGCAGCTGTACTAGAAGCCAGCTTAATCTGTCGGAAGGGCCTCCACAGCATGAGATGATGGGACGGGTTTTGATCTCAGTCCATGGGAGGGACATCATATCGGCGGTTGACGGGATCTTGTGAGTCTTCACTAAATTATACAGCACTGGCACCGTTGGCGCAGTGTTGTGTAGCCGGGCGGCAACTGAGAAACCTAGCCGGCTCTTCACAACAGTATTGATCGTGTTTGCGACTCGTTTGCATGTTTCTTCGAATGCTGAATACGTGGTTTCCTCGTATAATGAGGGATCCGAAAGGGCTTCATTACTGATCCTTTTATCCAGCGCCTGTGGCATGACCGCCTACCCAAACAGCAGTCTCTCAAAGCATCGTACGAGAAGGCACTTAGAGGAAGACGCTCCTCTTTTTGACGTGACTGTTCTCCATAAACATCTGCTACGGCCACTGGAGAGAAAAATAATGGAGGCAAGGGAAATCCAACGAATACAACCAGAGATCAACGCAAAGGAAGAACTTAATGATCTGTTGAGACTGATACTGTGACATCGCGCACCCGCTGGCGGCCCTTTCCATCTCGGGGTAGTTCTAAGCACACTTGCTCACACCAGGGGTGGGTTTCTAACGTCTGCTCCTCATCCCAATTCCAACGCTATCGCACCTGTGTTTAGCTCGCTCAAGCTACCCCTCGACCGCTCAAAGTGTCTTAAGCCGGTATGTATTTAACTTTGATGTTTTGCACACCTAGGTCGAACATATTTTAATATTTTCAAGGTCTGACGATGCCATTATTGGCGAAAGCTCACCAGTAAAGTGTGATTTGAGGAGCTTCGAACAATTTTTCAACAACTATACAAAATGAGGCTCAGAGACAGCACAATCCTGCCACAGTCAAAAATTTGTTTTGGAAAACGATTGAAATCTTGCAATCTGGCGATCGAGGAGATTCGCTGTCGGTGGCGGCATGCGTCGAACGTTCAAATTTGTCTGAAACACCTAACCTGTAGTGTAGTGGCTCAGTAAGATTGGTTTGAACCTCTTTTCAAAGGCAATATACACACTCAAAAACGATATAAATTTCATGTTATGGATCGAGGGAAATGAGCTGTTAGTATTGAGAAACGACAAAAAAAAACGAGAAAAAAATCGATTGAAATGAAGGAATAACTGTTCTTTCTGTAAAGGCCTGGAAGTGGACGAGTTATACCGCACTGGCTGAAATAGCGAAGCTAGCGACAAATTGGTTGGTATAATGACACTAATACACTCTTACGGCCTTTACAGGAACGCTTACGCCGTTAGAAGCGTCAAAACCAGCCAAAGTGACCGTATTCTAACGTTAAATATTGAGAGGGGTTTGCATTGAGAAGCAGAGCCCGTATCGAGTGAACGGAGAAAGTATGATTTGGTGACTCAATACAGCTCAGATTTGGTTATTCACACTTGTTCTTGACGCTTGCAACGGCATGATCGTTCTTCTACAGGCCGTACGACGGCATCAAAGGGAGTGTTCACGATGAAAGATGTGTTTCAGTTACCACTAGGAATGGGTAGGGGAGGGGCACACTGTAACGTCGACGTCAAAAGAACGCATGAAAACGAGCCAGGAAGAGCCTTAAAAGAGCCCTAAAAGAGCCCGAAGTTGCCACTGTGAGCGCAAGGCAAATCCCAAAAGCACAATTCCCGCCCTTCGGCGTGAACAAATGAAAACTCGAGATCGTTAGATGATCGATGGCTCAGTAGCCCAGTTGTTCCATTCATTCTCAACTTTTCTCTTCACTCAGGTCAGCTCGCTTACATCGGCTGCAAAAGACGGAAGTTACAAGCCTCGGACAACTCGTCCACCAAGCTTGCACAGCTTAGTTTTCGAAGAAGCATAAGTCTGTACCTAGCAGCTCTTGTACTATTCCAAAGACATCATTGGAATCAGCATGAGACCGTTCTCAAAATAGGGGGGAAAACAGAAAGACGATTTTCATCGTGAACACTGCCTTTAAAGACAGTGTTCACGAAAAAAGTCGTTTTTCTCCAAGATCGACTATTGCTTAATCTCGGCATTTAATTCCAATAAATTCTCTGTATTACTTGAAGCCTTCTCGAGATTGTTACTGATCATTATTTAGGCTAATGCGTTTCGGCGAGATCGCCTTCTTCGAAGCTTGAAAAAGTTAAAACCCACCCGCGCTCCAGGTTATTTTTCCGTTTTTCCGTCTGTCCTGGAAACGGTTCCATGCTGATTTAAATGATGTCCCTGGAATCGTACAAGACCCCCTGGAAGCGGAGTTATGGACCCTCAAAATTCAATTAGGAAGCGTTGTGGACGAGTTTTTTCCGAGGCTTGTAACTCCGGCTTCTTGCAGTCGATGTGTGCGAGCTGACCTGAGTAAAGAGAGAAGTTGAGAATGAAGAGAAGAACAGGGCTTTTGATCGGAAACCATCGCTCATCTAGCCACGAATTCAGTTCAACTGTTATAGGACGTGGCCCAATGGGTTGTCTGGCCCACGAGATTTTCACCCACTTACCGGCCGTTTTTCGTCGCACTTCCATTCTTAATCTTCTTAGAGAGACCCAAAGCTTACGTTTAAGCCAAAAAACCTGCAGATTTTTCTTCGTGAGCACTGCCTTTAAAGGCAGCATACACGCTCGTAAACGTGGTTGGGATAACAATATGAATCGAACCGTATGGCTTACAACATAATGCCTACGCATTTTGAAGTGTCAAAAACGACCCACAATGCCGCTACGTGAGTTAAAAGTTAGCCCCGCCCTGTATTTCCACGCTCCCTGTATTTGACCTTTTCCTCCAACGCATGGTTGTTGGGCCATTTTCGCAGTCAGCAACATGTGTGGTTAACTTGTTAGGCAATCTACCAACAGTACCAACGGTGAATATGACCCAACGATCTTGCGTTGCAGGAAAAGGGGAAATACAGGGGGCGTGAAAATACAGGGCGGGGCCAACTTCTAACTCAAGTAGCGGCATTCTGGGTCGTTTTTGGCACTTCAAAATGCGTAGGTGTTGTAATCTGGGCCATACCATTTTATTTCCGTAGTTATCTCAATCACGTTTACGAGCGTGTATGCTGCCTTTAAGGTAGCTCTATCTCAAGCATTTTCGCAAGCGAGATGCTGCCTTTTGAGCATAAAGCGTAGTACCTGTACACACACATAATCGTCCCTATGAGGTAGTGAGGGGGCTCGCCATAAACATTGGAGCCGCATCCAAACTTCGCTTGTGGCATTTTCACAATCTGAGATAATAGATCACACTTCAGTATTTGTCGAAACATGACATATCGTTATAAATTAACAGTCTGTTCTTCAATATATTTCACACGCCTACCTTTTCCCGATTATTTTCCATATATCTCGTGAGAACATCTTTCTCTATCTCCTTTTCAGAATTCACATCTGGTTCCAGAAACATCCTAGGCAAGACCTCAGTATGTAGAGAACATAAACACCGGGAAATATGTGGTTAGTCTGATTGTGAGTACGAACTTCCCCTCTATGAGTTCGGTGCAGTCTTCTGGACATTTGTTGGCGTTGCCCTTCACTCTCATCATTGCGCACCACGTGAGACTGGCGGACCATCTCTACAAGTTAATTGCAACATTGCGTGTTCACTATAGCATTCAATAATATTGAAGGGAGCAGTACTTTGTTATGTATAGGGATCAAGCGAAAGAAATGTAACTGACCAGATTAGGATTTAATTCTGCATGGAGCTGTACGGAAAGGAGCTCCTCGGGATGTTCTCTCATCTTGCTTTTCACATTCATCTCCTCCAGCTTCGACACTAAAATGTATTCATATCTATGCTACCACTCCTCTCTTTCCAATGTATCTCGAATTACCTAAACCGCAGTCGATGCTCGCAATTAGAATGTACAGAAGCTGAAATAGCTTTGATTACGACGGAATTATTTCACGTACCCCTTCACATGATATGTGAGCAGTTTTTCAACTAATTTAAGTGAGCATTCACATTCACCCATCCAAAGTTCCAAACCCTCGTCAACTCTGCTAAAAAGGAATGGAGTAGATTAGAAACTTACTGCAAGGCAGACAAGCATGTTATGATGAGCGACTGCTACTACTCACTACCTTTAGGCTCTTCGTTCTGCTAATACTCACGTCTGTACAATCATCTGGATGTTTTCGACTGGCCTAGTCAATACTTTGTTCGAACATACAGTAGACACTTGCACTCGCACGATGTTCTTTTCTTTGCAACTGCAATTTTTCCCTAAAGGCAAAGTACACCCTCTGACATGAATTTTGTGATTTTTATTCGATTGTGTAGTAGACCCCTTCCATATAGCACGTACGAATAAGCGAGATATAAGCGACCACCACATGCCCGACCCCCTTGGCTCACCACCACTGGTCACAACCCCTACCGGATCTCCGAACTCGATAGCGGCTAAATGGACCGATGAATTCTCAACAAGTCGTTTTCCAGTCCATTTCCGCACTGTCTTCTTATCCTGACTTGCCCTTTCGCAACGATTGGGAATGAAGAGAAGTACAGGCCTGAGACAACTCGTCCACCTATCTTTCGCCCTCAAATGATAGGCATCTTTAAGGACCCAGAACTCTGTTCATAGGGGTCTTGGACGATTCCAGAGATACCACTGTAATCAGCGTGTGACTCTCTACAAGATCAGCATACAGACTGGAAATATTGTTCTGGGTCTTGTATGCCTCTAAAGTCAATGTTCACGATAATCCTAAGTTTTGAGATCAAGTGCTATATCGATTATTTGACCCCCGGGCAGAACTAAAATTGCCCAGAAATTGAGTGAAACGCACCAGAAGTGCACGAAATCCTTTGCTTCCACCTCGCCTTTTTACTATCACAGGTACTGATCATTGTGATAACGAAATCATTCGTGGACCCATCCCTGCAGTTCTTTACTTTCTAGTGCTTCGTTCTTTCCTTCGGACCGCCTTAACTAATGACGCTTTGCAAAGAATATCCTTTTAGTTTCGATTGACCCAACTTTTCACAGGTCACGACCACCGAGAACATGTACATCCAACCGGAAAACTAGTACACGTCATAGAATAATGTCACTGGAATAAGACGTTTCATTGCGTTTCTCGACGCTTTTTTCCGAAATTTCTGAGCAGCAATGTCGAAAAAAAAACGAGTCCTTCACGGCCCTGAACTTCTGTGTACAGCGCAATCTTGGCCCACTCCCCATCACCGGCCACTGATCGAAACAAGCAACTAAAAAATCGACTCCAAGAAATTTAATCATTCAATAATTGTATGTGTTGTTTAGGTGAATTTTTTCGTTTTTTGCTTTGATCAATCCTTCCTGATTGCCGCCGTCTAAGTTAGTACCGATTAATGTGAATAACAAGCTTCTGGCTAAATTTTATTCGAAATGAGCGTAGAAGAGAAAACTTTCAAATGAACAAAAAAGATCCAAACAACGGTAAAGGGAGTGGTTCTTGACTGCAGTAGAACACGGCGAGCTATCACATTGGGCTGAAACATAGAAAGTCGGTGATGGATTAATTAGGTTCGGTGATGGTTTCCAGAACAGACCAGCGTTCCAGATACATCGATGAAGTGACGTACATACACCGCGCATCATAGGGACATAACAACCCCCGCATTTTTTTGTTCTGGAATTTGTTGAGCGAAATGCGTCTTTTTGTGAAGACTCCTGCGATCAGTATGTGAACTAGCCCCCATGTACCACTTCTGAGTAAGATCCATTGTTTGTGAACTTCATTAAAATAATTTTAGGTTTTGCGTCGCTTGTTAAAAAAATAGGACACACTAGGCTGTAGCGGAGTTCTCTTTCGATAAAAAAATAGGCGTACAAATCTAATGGTCGAGTGGTCCTTCTTGCACTTTTATGGTATCTAGTATTTGAATTGGTATGGTTTGTATCTTATCTCCAGGTAGCCGCGTCGGATTTCTTATCACGCTACCTTGGAATCGGAGCGGTGGTTTATCCATTTATACCAATGTGTTTTCTCAAAAACAGCCGCTCAGCTTCTATGATATAATAGCAGCGGCGCGGCTACCTCTCAACCAGTGATTGACTATATACTTTGAGCCGAATTGATCAGGTTTCGCAAGTCGATACTGATCCTTCCCTGTTTTATAGGCACTTTGAAATGCAGAAATCAAGAAATATTAGCTCAGAACCGACGAACCAAAATCCCACAGATTCTTCATTGGGTTGAGATCAGGGCTGAAGACAAGCCGACCAAAGAAATCCATTATAGACTTGGTCACGCTGTCTTACTAGAAACGGCAAGTTCAACGCACAGAATCACGGAGAAATTATGAGAGAGACATTCTAGCATTCAGTTGCCCTCGATGGAGATCTTCTGATAGCTGATGGACGCAAGCCGCAGACGTCCCTCAGAGGCTAGTGCTCTGACACATCATGGGACACCTACCACCGCAGTTTCGACTGCTAAGGTGGCAGCGACTTTGACAATTTATGGATCGGTGGTGTTCTCCGACGAGAAGAATTTGAATCTCCATGAGCCTGACGGGCAAAAACATTGTTTTGGTGATCCGAGGAAAGATCTTGCCCAATTTAAGGCATATTTCATAGTTCTCACCGCAAGCCCGGCACGCGCGTGACGCGCGGGACGAGCGATGGACTATGAAACTTTCCACCGCGCAGCACGCGCTTGCGGTGAGGACTATGAAAGATGCCTAAGCTTCGAAACTGCGCTGGTAGATATCGATCGAATTGTGACCACTAATATATTCCCGTAAGTTCCACCATAGTTTTTGTTTATCACGCAGAGATAGGGTTTTGGGTGATGTCTTGATGTAATCGTCCAAATCAGTAGTACCTGTAGACGCATTTGGTGATCACCAAACGATGAAAAGGCTCTCCAAAAAATCCGGAGCCGCATCCGAACTTCGATTCAGGCATTTCTTTGATCTGAATTCAATTACAGATTATCACTTAGTAAAAAAATAGGTTTTTGAAATTGTTGGATGCACAATCATTTCTCGACGCTCAAAACTTCTATGCAACTAAAACCTACCGCTTCTTCATTAATCCGCATGAATCTTTTGAAAGCTTTGGTCTTCAAGTTCTTTTCAGGTCTTGTGTCGTTGATCGCAAATATCCTGAACGAGGTTTTTTTGGGTCAAACAGTAGAAGGGGAGAGTAGGCTTTTGTTGGTCAAGGCACTAACATTATCCCATTGACTTCTCTGCACTCTGGACACCATGGTCTTTCGCCCCTCAATACCTTCACAGCGTACAACTGGAGATCAGAGGACCATGTCTACAATAAATTAATCTCATCGGGAATTTGGAATAAAGTATTTGGAGTAGTATCGATGTCGAGATATTCCAGCGGCAAAGTAAATGTTACCAACCAGATGAGAATTATATTCAGAATGAAGCCGAATGGAAAGAAATCCACCATGATGCAGTTTCCATGTGATTTTCCTAATTTCATCCATCAAATCCGATACTAAACGATAGGAAAAAACCTGTATCTTCACATGCACTATCGTATGGTTCGCTTGTCAAATGTGATCTACTAGATGGACCAGGCGGGATCACTGCGGCAATTCGTGTGGTTTCCTCGACTTCAGCGTCCATTGTGGTTTTCGTCGTGCTCGACGATCGACCGCCGCAGTCCCGTCCATTCACTGGACTTAATTCGACGAAGAGACTCTACTTAACAGAACTCACTTGCACCGCTGTCAGTGCTCTCGAAGACGAGGCAAAATACCTAGAACATATCTGGTAACTCGTGGTAGACTTTGGCAAGAATATAGACTTCTTAAAGGCACAGTACACCCTCAGAAATGAACTTTTCGATTTTTATTCGATTGTGTAGTAGATCCCTCCTGTATCACACCTGCCAAATGCGAGATCTCAATTCCCGCAGATGTTCGAGATGTAAGCAACCACCACGGGCACGACCCCTTTGTCCACCACCACGGGCCAATTCCTTTCTGCTTTTCAAACTAAATAGCGGCTAGATGGATGGATTAATTTTAACCGCGTAGTCGTTCCTCATTGCCTTGCCTGTCCGTCCCCTTACTCTGGTTTGCTCTTGTGCAGCGACTGCGGATGAAGAGAAATGTCTGAGAAAACTCGTCCACTAATGTCTGAGCAACCATGACTACTTAGAAAATAATTGTGATTTCTATGCAATTGTGTAGTAGGCCCCTCCTGAAGAATAATCTTTTGGGTGTTCTAAGCCTTCAAGGATTCCCTGAGTAACTGCACACTCTGTGTGTAGATGGAGGTCCACAGTTTTTCGGAAAAAAGCTTATTATTGACCAATCTCTATAGATTTGATAAGAATCGAAGAGAAACTTACAGTGAGGAGGACAAACATGTTATGATGATGTCTCTGCTGCGGTGCCTTCATGTGTTTCGTCAGACTCTTTCAACATTTGTATTCAACATTTCAACATCAATATTTGGATGATCACCAGTAGCCAAACCTCTGCCCAGACATGCACTGTTGGAACTTGTGTACCTACAACGCCTTTCAATGTAATTGCGACGGGCGTGTATAACTACACAACATCGGCCCCTCATCTGCACCATACGTCTAGGCCCACCGATACAGCCGCGACCAGACCTCACAGAACCTGCGGGGACTAAGTGGCAGAATTTCAAGGATAAATTCTTTCAGTTGATCCATCGCATCCATCTTTCGCTTATTATTATCGACGAGGAGAATTGGTAGGAGGCAAAGACGGGAATAATTAGAACAGCACTACCAAACGTTTCTACAGCACAGAACACCAACTACTTGAAAAGAATGCCAAATCGCGGAACGTGATGCTAAGAAGTTTGGGGCGAGAACAAAATACAAACTATTTTGAGAGCTGTTTCGCAAGCTTTACAACGGAAAAGGCGAGGGCGATTTTCACAAACTGGCCGCATCACTAAATCGGAAAAACTGAGGGCGTTGAGCTCTTCGTGACCAAGCATCAAAATGACAGACTCCAACCAAGCTCAGCGTAGTAAGCAAAGAAGAATTGGAGGCCGTACACTGAAAGGACATCCACAAACAATCCCTGCATTCTCCTACCTCACGCGATGCCTGTTCTTGGGTCAATCCCGGCGACACCCAGCAAAGCAGCATAAGCTTTGAAGGCGAGAAATGATCGCGAAACAACCAGACTGGATGACATCACCGCAAAGATTATGAAGTCCAGAATGTGCATAGAATTTAATGGCTGGCATCGTTATTCAATCTATCTTTCCTTTCGACTTTGGAGCCACACAATAAAGATCTTTTGGCGAATCTTGGATGAGAGAATTCGTGAAATTGCCCACTAAGCAATGTGAATTTGTACGGATGCGCGTAACCACCTACGCTACAATACCGCTCATAGGATTTGGTCAGAAATCGAGCGAGGTCGGGTTTTCGCGTCTTTTTCGTCTTTTTTGTATAACTCGCTTCACTGTCAACTTGGAGCGAAACTATGGACATATTCATGATCCAGGTGTTGAGGGCTATCCAATGGTGTAGCTATTGTAAGGATTCCGTTGACAACCATAAAAGTTTCGCAATCAATCAGCTCTCTATGTACGGTAGACACAGGGAAACGCAAGCTGAGACGGTAGCGCACCATCCATCACGGTACCGTAATCACAAACCTGGGGCCGAATGCATCATTGGGCCGGGTCGGGGCGGTGGCAGGGCAGTCTGCGCCCTTGAAGAACTCTGTAAATCAACAAATCAATCGTGCCCCAGCTGCCCCATCTCAGAGGCTGGGGCAGCTAGAGCAGCGAAAAACACAGCTGGGGCACGATTGATTAGATGATCTACTGCCCTCGCACTACGATCTTCAATGATGCCGACTGCCCTGCCCCTACCCCGAAACGGCGCGTTGATGCATCCGGCCCCTGGGTGATTGCGAAACTTCTGTACTTCTCAATGTAATCACCACAAAGGCTAAACCATTGGGTAGCCCTCAACGCCAGGGTTATGAATATATCCCTAGTTTCGCTCAAAGTTGACTTTGAAGCGAGTTATACAAAAAAGACGAAAAAGACGCAAAAACCCGACTTCGCTCGCTTTCTGACCAAATCCTGCGAGCGGTATTGTATACACCCCGCTCGGGAGATGGTTGCAAAGCGTTTTGAGAAGGGGAAAGCTGTTCATCTCTAAACTGGAACGAAGCGTTTCACCCATTTCCGCTGAACATCATATAGCATGTCCTTTGGAAACGGAACATGCCGGAAAAACTTATCATTTGGGCACAACTTCTATACGTAAGCCCCACGACTTGCATCAGAGCCGCGGCAAAAACTGTCAAGACATTTCGGATCTCCGTTGAAATCCCTAGAAGATCTGCTCTTTTTTCGCTGCTGCGCAGTGTTGTAATGGACGTCATCACCCGAGACCTAGAGCGTCCCGCACCCTAGTAAATGTTTTATGCTGACCATGTGAAGCTGGCCTCCAAAAACCAACACGGTCTTCAAGTTGAGGTCCAAGGTTGGTCTTACAGATTGGCTCACTCCGGCCTCTGACTGAGTGAGGAGAATGACGAGTATATGTAGCCTTCATTTCCCCGCTACTCGCACTTTTCTGTATCACTATCATAGAAGTGGTGCGGTTTTTAGAGTGATATCTTTATTTTCATAGTTGAATTTTTCGAAAAACAACCGCTTCGCATTTAGGATTGTGATAATACGACTGCGAGTAGCGTGGAAATGAATGGTAGATAGAGGCGAAATGTATCTTGGATCATCACTCGACTCCGTAAGCTCAAAATGGGAACGCCCATCAACCAATGCTGACTAACAAAAAACACTAAATTTGAGAAAATAACTTAAACGCGCGAGTAGGAAAAAATCTAGGATTGGGGAGAGAATCTAAGGTCTATCTGGTAATAGACCAGTCGCTTGTCTGTAGAGTATGTTCCACAATAAGTATGGGAGAAAAAGAACAGGACCGCTGGGGGCTATTGTAATTGCGTATCAGAGACAGTTTTGCAATGATCGTATGTGTTTTTGAAGACATCTGTAGAGATATATCACCAATATCATCTTTGATACGCCCCTTGTGTTGTATTGCTCTATGTGATAGCAGATGGTCCGATCACACCCGACCACCGAGTCATACGGTGAGCATGACCAAAGAGCAGTCGTGTGCGAGGGTCCGCTTTGAGGGCAGCCGCCAAGTTATGCTTAAAGGCAGTGTTCACGATGATTCTCGTTTCCAAGTTTTCCACTCAAAACAATGCGTTGGCATGGTTTCCGATCAAAAGCCCCGTTCTTCCCTTCATTCTCAACTTCCCTCTCTCTGTTCAGGTCAGCTCGCATACATCGGCTGCGAAAGACGGAAGTTACAAGCCCCGGACAACTCGTCCACCATGCTTACCTAGCTCAGTTTTTGAGGGACAGTAACTCCATTCTCAGAAGGTCTTGTACGATTCCAGAAGCATCATTGGAATCAGAATGGGACCGGTTTCAAGATAGGCAAAAAAAACAGAAAAGTGATTTTTATCGCGAACAGTGCCTTTAAAGTCAGTAGAATGTAACGGTTCATTATCAGTAATTAAATCAATGGAAGTGGAAATGAGTTAGTACTAGGTTCCCATTGAAACGTGATGAGTTTGGCTCCTCTTCTACTAAGAAGCTTTTCCCAAAATACATCTGATTTCGAGGTCAAATTTGACGAATGATGTCAGCTGGTACCTTGAGTGTCAAATTAGAAGAACCGTCGTTAGTCCGCTACACACCATTCCGAGTAAGAATGCTGCTGTTCGTCTGTCTTACTGTCGAAGATTCGATCGACCAGTTGCCATTCCATTGCCTGTCTGGTCTAGTTTGATCCAGTCGCTTAGACGAACACAAAGCACAAGAAAGGTGATTTTCTTCCGCTTGCTATGCCTCTATGTATGAATAAGGTTTATGCTAAAATTTATTCGAATGTAACATTCAACAAAAAGGGTTTCAAAGTGCGATTGAAGGATGGTTGAATTTTGATCAAAGTTGGTTGTTGTACACAGAAGCGCGGCACGATGAGTCTCTAAAGTTTCCTGAAACATGAATAATAAATAACAGTTGATGAATTCCTTGTGAAAGGCAGAATGGATGATCGCAGCCCCGTGTTTTGCATATGTATAGTCCACAGCAATGGAAGTAGGACCTGGTGAGGTGCGGACTCGTCCTAACATATGGTAGTTTGTTAGTGGTATCACTCATTTTTTCGAAACAGTTGTGATAAACCGCTAAGTCTGTGTTTTCACCGATATGATTACATCTGCGGAAGCAATCAAAACAGGTGAAAATGTGAGAGTGGAAACAAAAACCGACCAGTTTCAGTTATGTCGAAAAAATGAGAGATAAAACAATCAGAATGTTAGGAAGAATCCGCAACCTCACCAGGTCCTACTTCCATTGCTGTAGACTATATGTAGGTGCTTTCTGTTCCAGCGATCAAGACGTCGAAGGTTAGCTCGACAGAGCTCAATCACTTCATTACATTTCTTATAAGCCGGAACAGTCGATCCGTACATACTGTGCTTAGTATCTGGGCCAAATTCCGGTCCGCAATTGAGTCTCGACACGCTTTGCGGTCGCACGCGCTCGAGTCAGTCGGGTTTCCAGCGCCAGAGTCGACTCGATGTGGCTTTTATATACAATTTTCTCCAATTTTTCGTATTTTCCAGTTTCCAAAACCCACCTGGAGTCAACAGATCGGCGGCTACGGCGCTGGAATACCGACTGACTCGAGCGCGTGCGACCGCAGAGCGTGTCGAGACTCAATTGCGGACCGGAATTTGGTCCAGACAAGCACAGTACCACGGCGCAGTTTTAGGGTGTCAAGGGTCGAAGGCGGTGATGTGGAGCGCACACAGAGGTGTTTACTTGCCCAAAATTGGATGCACTTTATGTACTCCAGTGTTGAAACCCAGCCTCCATTCACGTCCTCTTGGGAAATGGTTTTCTGAGGTTGTGCTCCCATGTTAGAAGTAGGATTTAACCCTTTCAGAGTCTAGAATCCAATTGCACAGTTTTGGTAATAATTGTTTTCACTCATGAATATTACTTTGGTGCGCAGTAATGACCACCGAATCGCACGGTGGGCTTCTGTTGCTCTTTACACCAGTTTGTTGTCGAATATCACCTTCCCTTTTTTTTTCAAGTCACAGCTCTCAACGCTTATTTTGGCCGAAAAAAATCAGAAAACTAATATTCAAACTTCATGTGGAAGGAAAGAAAAGAAAAAAAGGAGTGTGGAAGGGTGATACCTGTACGCGCACAGCAGCATCACGATACGTTGGTAAGGGACATTTCCGAACAGTAGGGAACCGCAACCAAACTTCGACGGAGGCATTTCTTTGATCTGAGTCAGTCTTCGAAGAAATTTCCAACCGAATGCTGATTGAACTCATAGCGCGAATGGGGCTAAGGAGCTGTTCTGCTGCTCACAAGTGACGCGCGCGACGGAAAGCCGCTGCGTTCGCGTCCTCTTGGGGGGCGCGTCAACCGAACGCCAACTAATTTTTTAGGGGGCTCATAGTTAACGCGCCCCTACGACGACGTGAACGCAGCGGCTTTCAGTCGCGCACGTCATGTGTGCCCGCAGAACTGCTTCTTTAAGGCGTCGGCAGAGTTGAAAATCTGCGAGCGAGCGAGTTTGCGAGAAATGATGAAGGGTGGGGAGCACTACGCAGTTCGACCGCGCACGCGACCGCACCGCATAGGCTGCGACGGAGGGGGGTGCGCAGAGTGTCTTGCCCGTCGCGGAAATCGCAATTTCGCGGCGAAGCTCGCTGCGAAATTGCGAGACAATTGTGATTTTCAAGCGATTTTGCGAGTTGCTGCCAAGTTCCGCGCTCCATTGCTAATTCTTGTGCTCCATTACCATCTTCTATTTAAATGTCCACGATTTCGACCCCTTTCTCTCTCCCTTGTTCTCATTCCTTCTTTCTGCTATATTTTCAGAGTGCTAAACTATTTTGGGGGTTGGCACTCAGGATTAAAGGAGAAATGGATGATACTGATCTCAGAAATCGATCTAATTTCATGATTTTTTTAGGAAATTACGAATGACAACGCTATCAAATATCTAATAACGAAAGAATTTTTCATTTTCATGGATTAATCCTTTCATTTCAATGGGTAAATCCTGGGTGCCACCCCCCAACTAGTTTTGCACCTAGTTTCAGCTCCAGTTTCTTTTCTGAGGTGCGTTCCAAGATTTTATACCAACCATAGTAATTAATGATGGTATATGAGGCCTCATGAAATGGATATGGATAAATTTCAGTCTATCATTTGTTAAATATCCCGTTAGCAGGCATCTCAGTGGAGCTTAATTCTTCATCAGATCTCATTCCATTGTCTTGCGTTTGATTTTCACTCAAATTTTCCGCCCATGGAAACTTTGAAACACACCCCTAGTATTGTAGTAGACTAACCTCGTCATGTTGTGCCGAGCTCGTTTCACTTTTAAAATTTCTGGCGCATCAGAAGACAGTAATTTTAAAGACGATAAGTTGAATAATGCGCAATATCTGCGAGTCCTGCCGGATTGAATTTTTGTGAAGCCCCTTTTGAATCTTGAAAATGTGGAATCTGAATTTTTTTGCGATCAAGGTGCAAGAGTAGTGGGGGTTAGGGGGCATTGGAGAAAATGAAATGGTTAATCTATGGAAATGAATATTTTCGCTGTTATCATATGCGTGATAGCGTCATCAGTCATTGTTATCAGTCAGCGTTATCAGATTTCAGACAGCTGCGGCCCATCCTGCGAAATAACGAGACGAAAATAGATGATTGACTTCCGCGCTCCAATCGATCAACATTCGCGCTCTAATCCAAATCACACTCTGCGGGGATGCCTGCGACTCCGCCGCAGAATTTTCAAGGCCACGCCCACATTCGCTCACTCGCTCGTTCGCTCGCGGACTTTCCACTATGCCGACGCCTTTACCCGACACACGCTGTGAATTCGATCAACACCCAATTTATGAGACTTGAATCGACGGCTCGTACTAATCAAACATCTGAAGCTCATTTGAGCTCATCACATTTTTGAAGCTTCAACTTATCAGTGTAACTGATACCTACCAGTTTCTCGTGTGTCTTCCTGTACTTCCCAAAAGTGCTTGCTACTATCTCTTTACCAGATCTCGTGTCGTTTTCCATGAACACCCTGAGTGAGCCTTTAAAGGCAGTGTTCACGATAATCTTCGATTTTGAGATTAATCGCTAAATCGATTGCTTGGCCCCCGAGCATAACTGAAATGACGAAGAAACCGAGAAAAACGCACCAGAAAAGTACGAAATCCTCAAGTATCAGCCCGCCTCTTTAGTATCAATGGAACTGTTCGTTGTGATAATGAAATCTTTTGTGGACCCGTCCTTCGTAATTCTCTACTCTCTAATGCCCCGTTCCTCCATTAGGGCCCTAACTAATACTGTTTTGCCCGAAATATTCTTCCATTTTCGAAAAGTCCCATTTTTTACCAGTGACAACCACCGTGAACATGTTCATCCAATCAGACAACTAGTCAAGGCCATAGAATAATGTCACTGAAATAAGACGAATTAGTGCGTTTCTCGCAGTTTTTTCGTGATTTTGGTGACACTTGGTAGCCAACGCATTGTTTTGAGTGAAAAACTTGGAAACGAGAATCATCGTGAACAGTGCCTTTAAGTCAGAAAAAGTAAATAGTTAACAAATAAAGGTGATCTAAACACGAACTGTTTTTCGACGAGTTCGATACAGTCATTGGTGCACTTTTCGACTCGTGCCTCGAGTCTCTTCTGCGCATATATCGAGAGGCCAGCGGACCATTTCTGTAGGCGTGCCGCAGTAATGGTTAACAAACAATGCACAGAATACAAATTGGCAAAACCTGTAGTTCGTTAAATGTTTGCTCAAAGTTATCTAACTAACCAGATGGGAATCCAATTCAGCATGAACATGCACTGAGGGGGAGTCCTTGAAATGGTTCTTCAACTTAATTTTCTCATACTCATCCTTCAATTTTGACACTGAACAACCAGGTATAATGTTCACGTTGTCTTTAATTTTGAGAAAAAGCTTTACTCACTCAAACCGCTGACAGTGCTTGCGATGATTAGGCAGACCACCTAAAATGGGTCTAACGAACTATTCAGAAAATTTCATAACTGGGACTATTTCCCAATCGGTCACAAGAACCTAGATGAATGGGAAAGGAACTCACTGTAAGATGGATTAGCATGTTGTTATGAGCGACAGCTTCACTCCATTGCCTTTTATCAAACTTATTTCAACATATGTTCGAATTACGTGAATGTTTCGCAACAACCAAATTATCTACCAGACTTGTACTAGTGAAACTTGCATTCGTACAATGTCCTTTTGCTTATGAAAAACGTGTCTTATCATTGAGCAGTGAAGCGCTGTCTAGGCACTTCGAATTATTAATCATATTTTCAGAAGGCTGCACGGGAAACGGGAAGCGTATATTATTTCTTATGTTTTTGCGCAGGTTAGCTCCAGGAAAAGTCCAGAAAACGGCCGTTTAGCGCATGGCTAAAATAGCTGAAGAAAAATTTTCGGAATCAGAAGTGCAGCTTATTTAGTTTGAATTAAATCTTTCATTTCACTTTCATTGCGATGCGTGAGGCACACGTCATAAATTAGTCACTAATAGCGACGAAGAATAAACACCATTCGATTAAAAACAGATACAAAAACAGATTACAAATGGAAGGGGTCGTCAGAGGTCTAGAATATCCTCGTGAACGTGGTTAAGATAACTAGGGAAATAGAATCGCGCGGCTCAGAACGCAACGCCTATGCATTTTTACGCGTCAAAAACGACCCACAATGACGCTACACGAGTGAGAAGATTGTTCAACTGTTTTTATTAGGTAAACTTGCAATTATTTTTTCCTCTGAATGATTTTTCACTGGCAGGAGACTGCAATCTTTTTGGGCGGAGCTGTGCACGTGTGCATAAACTGGCATCATTGGGCCCTAGAAACTCTAATTCGAGCCCGTTTTTCACCGCGCTACCTTCATAGTTTTTCAGCTGTTCTCGATTTGAGCTGATTTTTGTAATTTTTCGATAACGTTTTCATCGTGACCTCTGCCTTCAAGTACCCTGATTGATTGGCGCGACCGATAGCTGGTCAAGCAGCGATTGAAAGACGTTCTAGTCGACATTGAAGGAGTGCGAACAGCTTTAAACGCTGCTAAAACACTCTGTAGACACACTGTAGAAGAATCTTTTTGACGATGAGTAACGGTAAGTAACAGTGCGACCAGTGCCGACTGTATGCGATAAGTTCCTAACAAAGCGCCAGGAACCTACCGTGTACTTGTTGTGGTGTGTTAATCGCAGCTGCACCTCCGCCTTTTTCCGAGGCGGTGACCTGTTTAGTACTCAACGTGGTATTCCAACATGATCAACAGAAGATGCTCATATTGACTGGCTCACAGTTTCGTTGGGTAGCTGAGCAAATCTGCTGAAGTTCAGCGCTTGTAGAGACAAAGGAAGAAGAGTTTCCCAAAACCCAGCGTCCGCATCCAATACTCGATTCGAACATCTCTTCCATCTTGGTGTACTTTCAGATTACTTCGCCAAATGTGTGAGATAAAATATTCTTCCGAATTGGATCAATGGTTTTTCTTAATTCCTTCAACCGTTTGACGAGATGAATACCTCTGCTTTCTCTATGTTCCTGCATGGATCCTTTGAGAGCTACGGTTTTCTTTCCTCCACGGGCCTCGTGCCGTTGTCAAAGAGCCCCTAGGCAGCATCTTACAAGCGGGATACTGTCTCCCGAATGCTCAGTGCACCCTAGAAATGGGCCCTCAAGTGTTTTCATTGCGTACACCGCCAGATCAATGGTACATAACTAGAAATAAACCACAACCATTTGCAACACGCGGACTCACTGAATCGATTTACGGTGCAATGCGCAGTTCCTAGAGTGTTAAACTTGACAGAGAGACCGCACAAAAGCGGGACCCAACAAGCACGGCTCTAGTCTCTTCAAGGCCACGCTTATGTGTGAGCTCGTTAGTGAGTTTTGCCTCCGTGACTGACAAGTGCACCATTCATTCAAAAGCGAGCTCAAATCGATACTAGACTTTAAAGAGTTCTTTCTTCTTCTTTGGTAACCTGTGGTAACCAATATACAGGATTTGCCCTATGTGGTCCTAGGCTCCCATCTAGAGTTATTTTTGTAGAGCTTGGGATAAACTGCTGCTCCGTAGGTGATTGAAGGACAATACCCTATACGTGGACAATCGCACTGTATTTGGTGAGTTCCTAGCCTTAATCCGTGATCGCTATGTATTCATGTTGAGAATGAGGCCTTCATTGATCTTGAATTTGAGTTCGACGCTTGGCAAAATTTTATCGAAATGTTATGTAAGATCGAGCAGGTAGCAAGCCAAGGAAGTTGTTGCTGACAGCGGACCGCACGACGAGCTTTCAAACTTGGCTGAAACACTGGAAATATAGTGTACACATCTGCAGATACCGGACACACATATCTACACCCAAAGAAGAAGTGGTCGGTAGGTGATAGGTATTCATGAATCCCAGAGCAACACGCCCGCCGCTTGCTGAGCGAGAGCGGTTGTGCTGCAATGAATTTTACGCATACTGATCTCCAACCTACCGCTTCTGCTTTGTCTCTAGATGTGCATAGTTCGGTGGGCCACATAATACCCAAATAAGCACGTTTTAACTTAAAGGCAGTGTTCACGAGAATCTTCAATTTTAAGATTATTCGCCATATTGATTAAGTGGCCCCGGGTAGAACTGAAATGACGTAGAAATTGACAAAAACGCTTCAGAAGTACAGGTAATCCTTGGGTATCACCCCGCCTCTTAAGTATCACAGGAAGTGTTTGTTGTGACAATGAAATCTTCTGTGGACCCGGCCTTAGCAATTCTCTACTCTCTCTTGCTCCATTTTATCCTTAGGGCCCTAACTAATTGTGCGTTGCATAAATTATTCTTCCATTTTCGATTAACCCGATTTTCCACCGGTGACGACCGCCATAAACATGTTCATCCAACCGGACAACTAATCCATGTTATAGAAAATTTTTACTGGAATACGACGTTTAGATGCGTTTCTCGCCATTTCTTCGAATTTTCGGTAACACTTGGAGGCCAACGCATTATTTTATGTGAAAAACTCGGGGACGAAAATCAGCGTGAACACTGCATTTAAACTAAAAAAAGAGTCTATTTGGAGCGTTGCGGTAGTTGTTCGATGTGATGGACCGCTCCCCTCACCCGGTCATCATTTTCTGTTAATGGCCTAATATGAATATAGAGATGCAGTACCTGTACACACACTTGATAGACACCAACCGCAGGTCAATGCTTGCTCCATGAACTATGGAACCGCATCCAAACTTCGATTCAGGTAGTTCTCTAATCTGAAACCACTTTCAGGTTCATTTCAAGTAATCTAGAGATAAACCCTATTCATCTTTTCCTTGATTATTTTCGGCGCACCTTCAAGGATGGTACCTACCTTTTCTTCATTTTCTCGTATGAATTCTCCGAATGCTTCGGTTTTCAAATCCTTCTCTGGCCTTTGGTCATTTAAAAAGGTTCTAAGCAAGTCTATAGAATGGAGAAAGTCTGACAGGTAACAAAGTTATGTCAGCACATACTGTCTTCCATCGATTTCGATGCACTCATTTGGGCACTGATGAGGTTCGTTGAGAATTTTCTTCATTGCACAAAGCGAGACCGCAGGGGACCATGACTGTGAAAAAAAAATGTTTCAGCTATAAACGAGTTTTGGAGCAGCACTGATTATTTATGATTTCTACGGCTTTTGTTTGGAGTCACTGAAACAAAAACGACGCAACCAACCAGTTTGGAATTCAGTTCTGTATGTAGTTGCACGAAAAGAAGTTTGCTTGAAATAGGTCTCAGAATGTCGTTTTGCAATTCCGATACTGAAATGTAGAACGTAACTTGGGGACAATCCAGGTCCAAAGCAACTCACTCAGTCCGCAGTTAAAGCCGGCAATGAGAATACCAAACATCTGAAAAAATGCATCGCAAATGTTTTGTAGGACAGTTGCGCAAACATGGAGAAGAACATCGGTTGATTCGACCCAATGTCAGGCCCTATACCGAAATCCCTGTGAATGAGGATACTTGGCTCGTATTTTCCACCTCCTTCAGGGAATGCTTATAGGTAGAGGAGAAGGTCTAACAGAATATTTGAATCCAGCTTGAAGCTCAGATTCGCTGTGAGGCTATATTTAATAGCTCCCAACTTCTCTCTTCTTGAAACCTCGGCATTTGAAATGATGTGTTTTGTTCTCCTTCTGCCTTGCGAGGTTTTTTACGATGGAACTTTATGGAGCGGCCTGACGTTTCGACGTCACCGTCGTCTTCAGAGGCCTGAGCGTGACGCAAGATTAGAACATGAACTACCCGATCAAGCGCTCAAACCGCCGAGGCATTTTCGATGTGCCCTCAGAGCCACGCCGGAAAAAACCCTCAATCTGTGAGAGACACTCACTCTTTGTTCCACCGGCGACACAGGAAAACCACTCTCGACTGACCAAGTAAGGAATGAACTTGACTAAGTGCAGGGCGCGTAATATGAAATCGCGCTCAACACTCAGATAAATGGTCGGTCTACAGCTCGCATAGTGGAATATAAGGCAAAAAGTCACTGGTTATTGATGGGCATTCGTTGCGATTGTTGATGCGTGGATTTCTTTCGAAAATCCAGAAAGCCTCCAAGGCTCTTCTTGCTGATATGTTCGCCTCAACTGATAAGATCGTGCACTTCACTTCATAATCAGCTCCGTGATGGGGACCATTTCTGTGCCTGCCTAGCGGTGTTGAGAGGTTCACTCTCCTCTTCCCTGCCAGATGTTCTTTAACTCGTATTGATAGCATCCTCCCAGTCTCACCGATGTAGGTGGAATTGCAGGCAAGGCATTCTAGTTGGTAGATAACACCTGCTGTTGAACAATCCCCGATCTTTCCATATGGGCAGATGATGCAGTCATTTGATGAGCAACGTTTGTCGTAGAGTCTATTCCGCACGAGTTGTCGTTTAAAGTTTTCATTAGGGATGTTGACAAGAATGACGTCATTTTGCAACTGTGCCCTCACGATACTTCGTTGAATCGCTGCGCTGAGTTCATCAGAAACAAATGGGACACAGAGAGACAACTTCCCTTGACGCGATCGTTGTTCCCGACTCCTGTGGGGTCGACGATTCCTTTGTAGAGCAGGATAGCCATTCAAGGCTGCAACCTCTGATGCCAACCGTAGTGACTCTTGGAGTTCATCTCCATCCGTGCATATCCGCCTTACCGTTCGGAACATATTTCCTACCACCGCCCGTTTTACTGCGATTGGATGAGCCGATTGAGAATGAACGATGATGTTTTTCGAGCTCGGCTTCCGATACCATTTAACAAGAACTATTCCGTCAGACAGTTTGATCTGTGCATTCAGGAAAGGGAGCCAACCGTCGTGCGGAGTTTCCCTTGTGAATGTGATGAACGGTGATTGTTCATTCAATAGGCGGAAGCATTCGTCCATCTCGGACTGCGTCGATGTCACAATGTAGCAGTCGTCTATATATCTACAGTACAAGAGCGGTCGACGTTCAAGCACGGGCTCTTCTACTTTGCTCATGAAACATATCGCAAGCACGGGTGCTAAGCGTTGACCCATTGCTAGGCCTCTCAGTTGTGAGAAATATTCGCCTGACCACACAAATATGTTACAGCGCAAACATTCTTTGATCAGGGTCAAAATCTGAGCTTTGCTGAGGCCAAAGGTGTTCACACTGTCAGCATGCTGATCCAGCATTTCGGACAAGGCCTGAAGGGCTTGCTCGTTCTGCACATTCGTGTAGAGAGATGTCACGTCAAATGACTCCGAGACACAACTCTCTTCGAAATTCGTGCTGTGCAATCGTGCAAGAAGTTCGTTTGTATTCGTCAAGTGAGAAGGCACGTTAGTTAGCAACTGACTTACAATGGAATTCAAAAACCATGCGATTCTGTCAGTTGGACCTCCTACGCCGCTGATTATTGGTCTTATTTTGTATCTGTCTGGATCCGTGGACCGCATGTGGTCGTGAGAGAGCTTGTGAGTTTTTATAAGACTGTAGAAAACCGGACAGGATGGATTATCCAGCTTGAGTCTACTGAGCATCCTCTCACTAATACCAGCAGATTTCCCAATCGACATCCAAACGTGGTTCAGCTTTTTGCATTGCGATAAGTACTCTCTTTTACTTGAATGACGATAGATTGAGCCATCCCGTAGGTGTTGCTCCGTTATTTCGCGGTCTAGGGATTGTGGCATTATCACGAATCAACCGCCTTTATCGCTGACAGAAATTCGCGGCGTTCCATTTGCTCATAAATCAATTCCTTTAGTCCATGCCATTGACCGGTAGTTAAGTTAGACCGAAAACGCCGTCTATCGTTTTCGAGAGCAGATAGGATATCAGATGATAAAATTCTGATCTTGATATCGACTTCTGGCACTGGGTTAGGTTCACTGTAGATGGTACGTGGGAATGGAATCGGTGGTAGCGAGCGGCGATCACCCCCTGCATTTTGCTGCCTTCGAGACTCGTTGCTTTTTTTTGCACGGAGTTGATCTCTAAGGGTCTGCATGGCTCCCACAACCTTACGAATCGTTAACGCTGTGATCTTTTAATATTTTTTAAATATTTTTTATATTTTCAATAATATTTTTAATATAATATTCGCTATATTTAATATTTTTTCAAATATTTGTCCAGTTCAACCTCCTCGCGACTGTCGCTCACTTTTGTTGGCACCGCATACGGCAAAGATCGCCGCCCTCAAATTTCCGATCATAGATGGCTAACCAGTATTGAATATGTTCTGCCATCACCGTCCACTCTTCTGCTTGCTCTATTAGGATTTTTATGAGCTAGAGAGGCTATAGCATAATGTTCGCGACAAAAACGATTTTAGAGCTTTCTTCTATGGGATGTAGATTTGGTGATCACCAACTGAAAATCAGTGAAAAAAGTGAAAATGTGCGAGAAAAACAAAACAAGGTAGAAATGCTAACTACAGGCGTCCGCACGCCCCCCCCCCCCGGTAACGAGATTTTCATAAATGCTTGTTTATCCGTCTTTCAATTTGCTCTTAAAGTGGCCAGAAGCCTCTAGCAGTGCTAAGAAATTACTTCAGAAGCAAACTTAAAGATGGCAAATAGGCTTTTATAGGAATCTCGACAACTGGGGGACGCGGACATCAACCAATGACCTGTTTTTGTAACCTAATTTTCACCAAATTTTCACTGTTGTGGGGGCCAGATCTACCTGCACATGAGGTTACCACAACAACTGTTTTTGTCGCTTACTATGCCTTTAATATCTATAGTTTGAATGTAGGAATGGAGCAATCGAATGAGTGCTCCCTGTTTGTACAATTATCTAATACTGAAGCAACTTTTAAGCGTATTATCCGCGACGTGAAGCTGTAGGGGCTTGTAGTTGCCTATATACCACCAGCGGCGTCGCCGGCTGACGCCGGCCTCTGCCGCTGGGGTCCGGCTACGCCGGCCCATTGCCGGCTTCGCCGGCATCTTAAGTATAAGGCGAATGAATCGAACTCCGCTAATTCTATGTGATATGGCGTTCGAAGTTCTCACGCTTGCCGGCCATCGCCGGCCTCTGTTGCTGGAGTACGGTTGCGCCAGCACGTGAGCTGGTTTCGACGAAAACGCTCGAGGAATCAGAAATTACAAACTATTTCAAACCATGCAAACCCTGCTAACCTCCTTTCTTATGCAGTTGCACACCGACCCTTACCTAGCTTTAAGAGCTCCTAAAGTGGTAGTTCATTTTATATTCAATCCTGTAAAGATAAAGACAACCGCTGTTTGAGATTTAGTAAACGCCTCCATGACCAACCGACACCCTGCTACCTTTATTACCAAATGAAGTATAATGATGTTTGTGTTTTCTGGATGCATATTTTGATTAACTCACATTTCCATCGTATATAAACCCGATTTAGAAAGGTTGGTGCATATAAACAGCTAAGCAGTTGAAATGAGTGGTTAAGGGGAGGGACGTGAAGAAAGGGGTGGTATACACTCTCTTATAGATGCACAAAACGATTTTGAAGCTCTGCGCTAACCCACTTCGGTCCCGCACACTTTCTACGGCGTCCGGCGCACTCTACCTTGGGTCCCGCACACTTTTTTTCGGCGTCCTCTGCACTCCCACTCTGGGTCCCGCACACTTTCTACGGCGTCCTACGCACTTCCACTTGGGTCCCGCACATTTCTACGGCGTCCTACGCACTTCCACTTGGGTCCCGCACACTTTCTTCGGCGTCCTGCGCACTCCCACTTGGGTCCCGCACACTTTTTTCGGCGTCCTGCGCACTCCCACTTGGGTCCCGCACACATTCTTCGGCGTCTTGCGCACTCCCACTTGGGTCCCGCACACTTTCTACGTCGTCCGGCGCACTCTACCTAAGGTCCCGCACACTTTCTACGGCGTCCGGCGCATTCTACCTTGGGTCCCGCACATTTCTACGGCGTCCTACGCACTTCCACTTGGGTCCAACACACTTTTTTCGGCGTCCGGCGCACTCTACCTTGGGTCCCGCACACTTTCTACGGCGTCCTACGCACTTCCACTTGGGTCCCACACACTTTCTACGGCGTTCTGCGCGCTCTTGAGCCCGTACCCGTAAGGTAGCCCGTCTTGAAAGTCAAGCCGAATAAACGGTCAAACAAACACACAGAGAAACGCGCACATACATAAACACACACACGCACACACAAATTTACCAAAATATATATAGTAGGATAAGAACGTAAAGGCCAACCGAACATTGCTCGAAACGACGCGGTCGCGTCACGGCTGTATAATTTTCCAAGTTTTTACTATAATTTTGCTATATCTTGACCACCGGTGGTGCTGTTTTCCTGATTCCTAGTCCAGGCAGATTATCAACTGCTGAACCATGGAGAAGGACGTTATGTGAATGAAGACACACCGCTCTCCACTCCTTTTATATCCTGCCCTTTCTCAATTGGTTATCTTCAATTTTGTTTACGAAAGCGGTGACGCGACCGCGTCGTGTGGTGCAATATTCGATTGGCCTTTACGTTCTTAACTATGGTATCTGTTTCTGACTTAGTCTGACGCATGGACCAGGCGGCTGGTCGTGCGGGGTTGGCGGCCTCACTGGAGGATGGGGTTTCGATTGCCACGGGGTGATCTACCGTCGCAGCCCCATCCATTAATTAGACTAAAATCATTGCGTAAACTCTATATACCTCGTTTCGGTCCTATCCCGCTCATGGTTTCACACCCCTGTCGTTTCCCAATAGACTTAACGTTAAAATGAAAAAAAAAACTCACAGTAAGGCAGACGAGCATGTTGTGGTTAGCTTCTGCTCCTCACCGCTGCCTCTAAGCACCTGAACAGACTCATTCAGGCACCTGTTCGAACGTATTGGATGTTTTTCGCTGTGCCCATTCTCTGCTCTTACGTGAACTATTGGGACACGTATACTAGCGAAGTCCTTGTATTTGCTGGGCATATGTCTATTCTATGGGTAGGGAAATACGGCGGTGAAAACGGGTGGGGATCAGGGATGTGCGAAAAATTTTCGATGCCTCGAAATTGAAAAATGACTATTTTTGTTCCGAGACCAAACTTTTTGGTGCAGATACATTTTGTAAGTCATTTGGAAAGCGTCCGATTTTCGGAAAGTTTTGGTTTTTTTTTGGTATTAATTTTCCGAAAAAAAAAACCAAAAAAACAAGAGTCTAAAAATTGGAAAAAGCGCAGTTTTGCAGCACTGTGTGGCAAAGTGTTCTACAAATTTTTTGACCGACAAAATTTCTAGCTCCCATAAACTGTAACGGCATATGAACACTTTTCGAGGATTAGAGCAAAAAGTTTGCATGAAACTTTCTTCTTAATAGGAGACACATATGTCAGGAGTTCACTCGAAGTGTCGGCCATCGGAGTGAAAGCGAGCCTTGAGACGGGTCTTGAACTCAGCGCAGGTTACACTCAGACTCATACAGAACAAAATTTATGGCCAGTCACCAAGAACTTAGAGCAGAAGGCTCTCTTCGACAACCGGATGAACCATGGCGATCTTGGAAATTGATGAGCTGACAAGATTTATGTTCCAGCTAACGATAAGGGCATCTGTATACATCCTGGTTACTGTAGCAACAGATTTGCCCCGAAGAGCAACAGCAGTGGCGCGCAAAACAGTTTGGGAGCTATTAGGCGTCAAGAAGCCGAGAATCGCTTGAGTTAGTCCTTGACGCCGTTGCGATTAGAAAACCTATTCGCACTTTCGGATCGCCTTCTGGAACTCCCACGTCTTAGTCGGTCAATCGGCTGTAGAAAGTTTGGTCGACAAATATTCAAAATACTCAAATCGCGCGTGAAAAACTCACTCTTAGTGGCAGGACTTAGTACGCCTGGGCCGTCCGTGACCGTTCCTGACGATACGCATGTAATATGGTCAGTGTAGCCGCGAAAGGGATAGCTGCGGACCACCAAGCAGTCGCGCGGATGCTTGTGCCAATCGATCACCACATTCCTCGTGGGCGCACACGACGCAGCCCGTCTGCTCCGGCCTGATCCAGCTGTGGCCGTGCCGGTCGATACTCATGCACTGCACTACTGAGATGGTAAATGTTGGAATGATTATTGTTGGAATGCATTTAGATCACCACCCGCCGCGGTTCGCAGCGCTGCAATGGGGGAGGGCCCTCTGCGCATATATTATGCTCGCCCATGTCTCCTCTCTCTTAAGCCCGCCCCTCCCACCTATTGGTTATCGACCACCACAAGACTAGGGACGGCGACTGATGGCGTAGGATTACTAGGAACGGCTCAGGACGGCGTATGGATTATTGGGAACGTGGCAGGACGGCTTAGGATTATTAGAGACGGCAGAGAAGGGCGCCGGATTACTAGACGCAAATCAGTGCCGCTATCGGCCGACCATGGCGGACAGAAAAGGCTTTCTTGACTACATGTCTCATGTACTCTTTTAGGCTCCGTCAATAGCGGACGACCAGCGGCAAAGCGTCGGATCATCATGCGCCAGCGCCGAAACGCTGGCGCATGACGCTCGAGGCTGGCGCATTCCACGTGTCCGAGGACGACACGTGGTTAACATAGTTATCGATAATATTAGTGACAGCCGCTACTGCCGCTATGCCTCCACTGTCAGCGACAGGCTGGCTGCAGTGGTCGGTGGGGAGTCAAATCAATAACGCATGTTAAAGATTCAAACCCCGAGCGTCACTTGACGCTAGGTCGTCTATGGTCGCTATGGACAGGACCTTAGGAAGCAAAATCACGCCAATCATCAACAGATTTTCACAAACTATTTCCGAGGTGGAGGCCAAATACTGTTGATAGTGATGGCGCCCTATGTCACGTATAAAATATCAGCTTCTGATGATATTAGAACTTGTGTCAATACATTCTTTTATTCATATTGAGTACACGGAGTTAAATCACGGCTGAAGGAGGTAGTGGTTGACAGCGATATAGCAGGAAGGACTCTCAGATTTTGCTGAAACAAAAAATTTAAATGAAGGTTTGGGCATTGCCAGTCGCTCACAATAATTCTTACATACACCGTGCTTTAAAATTGAACTCTACCACAAGAAATAGCAAGAAAGATGTCCATTTAGTCTTGAACAAGCAGAAGCTTATGGTTTGCCTGTTTGACGGATTTCTTACTCAAAATTCATATTCCTTCCACAAATCCTGATCTAGCAAATGAACGGGATGCGGTATTTTGCGGCAAACTATTCTGCGTTAGCGAAACCACTGCAGAAGTCTTAGCATTTGATGGTGGACCAGCATCGACTGAAGCGGCCCTGTTCTTTGGCTAAACTAAAACTTCCAAAGCGACCATACCTGTTCATGTATCAAGAATACACACTACTGGTAATTTGGGGATGTCTCCGAAACCTCACTGCACTTGACCCCGCCTGAAAGTGGATGCGTGTCATCTGAATCTCTCCCTCTTCTTTTAGGTCGGCCACATGGATTCTCGTTTAGCTCAAGGTGAATGAAGGCTGTACTGCTGAAGCCCCACCAGACTTCCCTTTTGGTTCTCACTTGCTGGCCCTACTCCAACCTTCCACAGAGAATATAAGCAATTTTGTAGTTATACTTCTGTAATTATAGAACCACACACTGAGAGATCCTAATTAGGGGCACTAGGATGGAGGGAGTGGACTTCTGCAACAGTATACAAGAGATCAACGGGTCCTCCTAAACAGGCAGGAACGACCGTTTTGTCCATATCGTTCATCGTGCTGAATACGCTGGAAGATGGTACGTTAAACCATGTTGAAACTCTTAGAACATTTTCACCGGCAAGACAATGTGATGGAACGCGTATGGATGAACAGACGCTACTGCCTGTTTAGGTTTTCTCGAGATTAACCCGCGGCTTTCTCTGCGTTGCCTGCCACGATCCAGAAAATATCTTATGACTGATAACGCTGAACTCCACTTGAGCAGATTAAGATGATCTCGTTGGAGTTCGTTTAATCGCTCGTGATTCTTGGCTGTCGACTTATATTCGAAAGAATTCGGGAGTATCAAGAAGCTATTCGAAGCCTCAACTGTGATGTTGCTATGATTACCGAAACTTGGCTAAACGATTCCATAGATTTAGAGCCTATTCTAGGCGATATCTGTACAACTACCCATTTCTCTCGGTGCGATAGAAGCGATAGAAGGGGTGGGGGTGTTCTTATTCTAGCTAAACAATCCATAGCTTTGACCACGATTTGGAAAGAATCTATTTCTGGAGCTTTTGAGCTTCTTTGTTGTGATCTCCATTTGCCACAAACTGCCATTAGAATTATTGTTGTGTACAGAGCCCCAGATTGCAATCTGAACGGCTCTATTCAGCTGACCAAGGTAATGAGTGATCTGTGCGCTTTCAACGGTCAATGTATCATCAGTGGGGATTTTAATCTCCCTGATATTGATTGGTCTGAAGATACTCGACGCGGTACTTCTAGAGCTTCTCAGGTCTTCATAGATATGTGCAACAGTTGCAAACTTTTCCAGAAAGTTTTTACTCCCACCCGCGGGAACCACATACTGGATCTCGTTCTATGTAGCCACAAACACCGTGTCAAAAACGTAGATGTCGCTGCACCTATTGGTTCTAGTGACCACTTCTCCCTCTCCTTTGATGTTGATACTGTTACTGATTCAATTCAATACCGGCTTCGTCGTTCTTATCACAAAGCAAACTATCCGTATATATGTCAAGTTCTATGTTCCATCCAATGGAGAGCCATTTTAGACGAGCAACGGAGTTGTGATGACAAATACGAGCTCTTTCTTTCCGTGCTGCATATGTGTATTCATGAGTTTGTTCCGCTAGAAAGGCTACCCATAAATAGTGTGAATCTACCACCAAACCTTTCTAGATTATTTCTTTTGAAGGAAAGGGCATGGCAAGAGTCACAAAACGATCCATCTCTGGAGAAAGTTGCATATTTCAATTCCATCAAATGCAAGTTTGACAAATTGCTCAAAAATACAATATTTACGTTGAACGGAAGTTTCTTGACAGTCCCAAAAGGCTTCTCTCTATAAATTATTGAACTCAAGGCTAAAACCATCTACCAAGCTTCCCACACTGATTGATGAAGAAGGAAATTCGGCAATTTCTGATTTTGAGAAAGCTTGCATGCTGGCTTCTTATTTTAGGAAATCGTTCTCTATTTTGTTGATGCTGATTCAGAGTCTAATGTCAATGCGCCTTCCAAAATTCTTCAAATGACAGCTCCGTATGGTTTTATAAAGAAGAAATTTACAAATTATTGGATAGTTTGCCGTCAGCTCTTTCCATTACTCCTGACGATGTTCCAGCATACTTCATTTCAAAAGTCGCGGTTGCTATAGCTGCTCCTCTGGAGCTAATATTCAATTTCAGCTTCATGCATGCCGAAGTTCCAAACAGATGGAAACATGCCTATGTTACCCCTATACCTAAGAAAGCTCCTCACACTCTCGTGACAAATTATCGACCCATTAGTATTACTTCCGTTTTCGCTAGGGTTTTCGAAAAGACATTAAAGTCGGCACTCGTGAAATATGTCGAGGCTAACAGGATCATTCCAAAACAGCAGCATGGCTTTAGAGCGAAAAATCTACTGAAACTCTGATGTTATCAACTTTGGATGACTGGACAAAAGCTATAGACCATGATAATTGTGTAGACGTAATTTATTTTGACTTTATGAAGGCTTTCGTTAAGGTATCCTTAATTGAACTTGTTGCCAAACTCAGAACTGTAGGCATACATCATCGAATCGTCAAGTGGATCGAAAACTTTATCACAAATAGATCTTTCCAAGTTAAAGTGAACGATACATTCTCCCTGTTTTTCCAGTAACCAGTGGTGTACCGCAGGGTGGAGTGCTATCTCCTATTCTTTTATTATTTACACCTCTGAAATTCCGGACCTGGTTAACAACTTTGGTGTATCATGCCAAATGTTTGCTGATGATATCAAGATCTATCGGAACATCTCCAAACATGAAGACAACTTGGCTATCCAGTCAGCTATCACTGCTATTGCTGAGTGGTCTGTCAAATGGAAACTTCCACTATCGGCACCAAAAACTAAATGTTTACGCCTTGGTAAAATTGATTGTGTACCTAGGTACAATTATCTCCTTGGTCAGGTGCAAATAGAAGCCGTCAACTCTTTGCGCGATCTGGGTTTCATCATTGATGGAAAGCTTGACTTCACAGAACATTGCGAATCCATTGCTAAAAGATCTGAAAGGGTGGTTCACAACATTTTTAGGTCTCTCTCCACTAAATCGGAAACGCATCTGTTGACAGCCTATAAATCATATGTTCGTCCCATACTTGAATACGGTACAACGGTTTTTAACCCTCATTTCCAATACAGCATTAAAAGAATTGAGTCAGTGCAGAACAGTTTCACCAGAAAACTTTGGATTCGACTGCATGGTTATGACTACACCACCATCCTTCAGCTTCTGATCGCAATACTATTTTTAAGTTGTCTTCTCGCCCTGCGCAGAAGGCGCTACGATCTCATCATGATTTATAAAATGTTTACGGGGAAAGTTTGTCTTTCTCCTAGCGATTTTACACAATTCTGGCTTCGAATACGAGAGGTTGCCCAATCAAAATACTTTATCCAAGAGCGAAATCTACTGCACGGGCCTCCTTCTTTACACAGAGAGCGGGCTCCGACTTTTCAAGATTTTCCAAAGCCCATGCCTTGCCAGAATCATTGGTCATGTACAAAAGACTCATCGACAGGTACCTGAGCGAGGATCTTCGCAGTTTACCACATTCCTGATTTATACTGACTTCTTGTTGCTTCTTCGGTCTTCTTTATCGATGTTGTGTTTTTGATACCGCGTGTGATGCATATCCACGTAAGTAATAAAGTTGAAGGAGAGGCAACAAGAAGTGGTATGTCTCCAGGTACGACTTTCCACACACCTCGGCATCTTCAGACAGCCCGGCAGTACAGCTGGTTGTCGTGGATCAACTAGAAAGGTCAGTGTTCACGTTCGCTCTACTCTGTGACGTTAGTACAGGATTTTGAGCATTTCCAAGAATGTTTGAGGAGTTTAGCCAAATAGTTCACAGTTATTATCACACCAAATAGGCTTCGAAGAAGGCGAATTTTGCGGGATCGTTGGCCACCGCATAAAACATCGTACACACTTCATGTCGTGTTCAATTAGAAGTGGTATTGTTTTGCATTCAATCTCTAGCATGCCGCGATGCAGTTGGTATCCCGTTGTCATCGCAGCGGAGCGGTTGTTTCTCTATTTCTACCACGTTGTTTTCTTGAAAACAACCGCAAATTTTTTACGATAAAGCTATCATAGTTGCGTCCCAGCTTCTCCCCCACCAACGATTGACTAGACGTAGAACGTTGCATGTGTCAACATTAAATGATTTTGGAGAGAGTTTGAGAATAATGAATCTAGCAATCACCTACTGAACACCCAAATATTGAACTAAACCCTACAAATGTGTTTTTTTAACCTGCAATCGTAATCGCTGTGAAAAACATGGGTCGTTTTAATACTTGTTTGATTCAAAAATTTTTGATGCTCTCCCAACTTTTTCAATAACAAATTTTCTGTTCTCTGGATGTTTCAGAAACTTCAGAAAACTAGATTGAGTCATACCAAATATATAGAGTCTACAGAGGTCAAAAGAATCTCCAATCAAACAGAGTTTTAAAAAGTCTATGAATTTCATGGAAATCGCTCCGTAACGTTGATCATGCCTTAGGTGAAAAAATTTAAAACTGTCGAAAAAACCTTAGACGAGCCCCGCCACCCGAAAAAAACATTCAGTAGGTTCGAGAAACATCTTCGTCTGTTATGGACGTTTGATAATTCAAAGATTAGTGCAGGCACTAGCTTTTAAATGAAAAACATGCTCGAAGAAGTGAGTACCTGTAGGCACAAATAATCAGCACCTGACGATAGGACTTGATCTCTCCGAAAGCTCTGGAGGCGCATCCGAAATTCGATGCAGGCATTTCCTTGATCTAAATTCATTGTTAGTTGGTTTTTCAGTATTCCTAACAACAAATTGTAGTTTTGAAGTTGTACGACATATCCATAGGGTTGATATTCCCAACGTCCCTTAAATCTCAAAAAAAAACACTGCCTGATATTTACCGTTTTTTCATTTTTCTGCAGATATTTTTTCAAAGCTTCTTCTTTTATTTCCTCCTCAGTTCTCCTATCCGTGTTCAGGAACATCCTTAACGAACTCATGTAGTTCAACAAAAATGTCAGCAGTAAACGTGTCAGGTTCTAAGCACCAACTGCTTCAAACTGAGTTCGACACACTCATCTGCACACTCAGTGTCCTTGCCAAAGACTTTCTTCATTGCGTGCACCGCCAGTTCACTGGACCATGTCTATAAGAAAATTGCTATTGTGAATGAAAAAAAATTTAAGATAGCTTTGTGACCCCTACATCATGGAACTAGACCAACCAGATTAGAGTTTAGCTGTATATGAAGCTTAGCAGAAGAGAGTTCCTTCGAAAGTTTGTTTGCATTAGCCTTCACATACCACTCTTGTGCTTTCAGAACTAAACCATGTAAATGAATTGCGGTGTTACCTTGCTTTTGCATGTACCCAAACATACCCAAACCGCTGTTGATGGTGGAGATGAGAAGGTATAGCACCTAAAATCACTTCATTAGCATGTTTATCCAGTCAATTTTTGGTTTCTGAATACTTGCGCCCCAGATTTGCCAACCAGAAAATGCGCAGCACATTATCTTTCTATAAAGATTCCCTACCATACTTTAACAAAGTGAATGCATTTGAGAAAAAACTCACAACGAGGTGGACGAGCATGTTATGATGATCGATGACTTCTTGCCTCTGCCTATATGCATCTTACCAGACTCGTTTAAACATCTGTCCGAACCTCTGCTTGTTTTCCACTAGTGGACGCTTTACTCAGACATGTACTTATGGATGAGTACAGTTACGGAAGCCTTCCTTTTGTGAAATGCGTCCCGAATAACAGAAAAGATGGATGCATGTTCAGGTTTGTGAAGGTCCTACGAGCTGCAGTTTCGCTGAGATCCGTTCACATGAAAAGCAAAGTGGAGAATTCGAGCGTTTGTAAGTAGGGGGTCGACATAAAAAAGAGCAAAAAAAGTGCGTGAAGGATGCGTTTGGTGCATTTACGGGTAGGTCAAGTTATTGATCTTTTGAGATTCAATGAGACGCCGCAATGAGGCTCTGTCCATACGTGGCGAGAGCGTGCGTTCTCGCTGTTGTGCGGCTCTCGACGCTCCTCAACGCTGGACTAGCCCGTGCCAGCAATTATGCACTGGCGAACACCCCCACCTCGTTTTGATTCGATTGACAATCTTTGACCGGTGATCAATCGCTCGAATCAGCGCAACGGCTGACCATTTCCTATGGTTTGTGTATTTTGCGGTGGGGTTATGGGGTACAAGGGCAATAGTTTTGCAAAAGGCTTGGTGCCACTCACTTTACCAATTGAGCAGTGAGCTCAAAACTCGCTGCTTCCTTCTTTGAGCTGGCGTGGGCGCACGAGAGCGAGCGAGCGTGAGCGCGCAAGAGGGAGCGCGCGTGAGCGGCAAGCAAAACGTGTACCCTTGATGATTATCGATTTTGCGTAATCGCACGCTCTCGCCACGTATGGACAATGCCTGAGGCGCGAAGGATCTCCCGTGCTACGGCCACCCCGCCCCACACGTCCAAGTCTTCGAGCGGATCGGTACCTTAAAAGCACATTCCAGCGTCAGAATAGTTTTTCTATTTTCCTGCCTATCTTGCAAGCAACATACAGCATCTTACAGGGTCGAGAAGTCAACATGACAAATGACTTGACGAACGAAATCGGTCGACGAAGAAGAGCAGCCTGGCCAGCGATGGGCACAATCCGAGAGGTGACCAATGAGGTCCAGGATGTTAAGCTGCGGGCTCACCTCTTTGACTCCACTGTGCTGCTAGCTCTTTGCTATGGTACCGAAACATGGGCTCACAATAAGGGCACCTTTCTCGCCATGAGCACCGCACATAGGGCATTGAAGAGATGTCTTTTGAATACGAAAGTACGGCGGCAGTGGCAGCAAGGGCGGAGCAGTCAGCAGCTCCGGAAGGAGTCTGGTATTCGAGACGCGTAGTCCCGTATCGAGTCCGCGAAACACAGATGGGCAGGGCACATTGCACGCCGAAACGACGATAAAAGCACCAGGATCACGTACTGGTACCCACGAAGCATTCAAAGAACACTTGGCCGCCCTGCAAAGCGTTGGGCTGACACATTTAACAAGTCATTCAAACGAAGAGGCCTACCACATTGGATGACCGTTGCTATTTCCAAGAAATCCTGGAGCGAATGTGGTCCACATCGGGAAGACCGCCGATGAAGATAGACCATCAAGGTATCTTAAAAGCGGTCCCACGCTGATTCCAATGTCTTTGGAATAAAAAAATACACCTGGGAACAGACGTATGGCCCCTCCGAAATTGAGCGACGAAAGCAGGGGACCAATTGTCCAAGGGCTGTAACTTTCGTTATGTGCAACTGATATATGCGAACGGACCTGAATGGATAGAGAGGCTGAGAATAAAGAAAAGAACGGGGATCTTGATCGAAAATCATCCCTCATCTCGCCACTGTTCAGCTCGAAAGATCGTAAAAGGGGCGTGCCAAAGTAGTTTCTCGAGGTGGGCTCCCTAGAGTGGCTTCCTCCTATAACTCGCTTATCCGCAGGAAATGAGAGCTCGCACCTGGCTGGTGCTATATAAGATTTGTCTACTCCATAATAATGTGAGAATCTCAGCTTTCATCCTTGAGCTTGGACTGTGCCTTGAACCTAGTGCTGCCTGGCCGTCAACTACTCCGCTGCCAGTCTACTACACTGATCACGTCAGTATCAATTGTAGGTTAAATTTTTTGTATTAGTGGTCTCATTTTTGTTGTTGTTCCCGTTGACAGACGAATTTTTATAAATTCTCGTGAAACGCTCTTGAGAAACTCGGGTTTTTCATATTTTACCTGGTTTTGTGTGTATAAGGTCTAAACTAGAGTTCTGGTCGTGGAATCATGAAATGAAATGATTTTCCGGGTGTTTTGGGTTTACTTCACGTCGAAGGCTTGAAGGCGGTGTTCACGATAGAAACCGTTCTTGAGTTTCTAGTGGGTCTAGAAAGGTCAAACTTTGGTTGCATGAGTACCGAAAAAGCGCTAAAACGACCAGAACTTAGGTTACTTTTTTTCGCAGAGCCCCCTCCCCCCCATTGCAGCACGGCATGTTCAAGCGAACCGCGGGGGTGGTGGTCGCAATGCATTCCAACCATAATTTCAAGGATTTTTAGGGTTGGCAACTGCATAGTAGTGCATGAAGGACGATTCCCAATGTTGGGTACATGCACGCTAACGCAACGTGTGGTTGTAGAGCATGGTATATCGGTCGATAGGCGGATAATGCGTCCAGGGAGGATGGGTGAAATTAGGGGTCTTAGAGACGACTTCACTTTAATTTCACCCTCGCTCCGCTTCATGAAGTTGCCATATGTCTACCTGTTTGTGATGGCAAAGGTGCTGCTACTAATGTTTATTTACAGTTGGATTTCAATAATTTCGGAGCTGGATTGAAAGCGCACTAGACATCTGATAGAAGTGGCCGTTGATAGCGGTAGAGCACAAAAGGCGATTAGAGTTTGCTGAAACACAGATCATGAACAACATGTGAAACTTTCGCCGATCACCTGTGGAAGTGTTCTGCACCAAACCTCGTGTCAGCAGCTTCGATGTGAGAGAGGGGGCAACTGTGAAACATACGGCTGCATACAATTCAGCAGCCCACGCGCCTGTCGAGGGCGCCGATCGATTGCCATATTTCTCATGGGCGCACACGACGCAGCGCAGGGGTGGCAGTAAATGGATCTAACTAAGAGTCAGTAAATGATTAGACAGAGGAGATGGAAATAGTGCATGAGTGAAGAGAAGGTTGATAGTTCTCGGAAACTCCTTCGAAGGACTTTTTCGGAAGCTACCCATTTTTTCTTTATTCATACACTATTTTCACGTTCTCTGCCAGCTCGCGGTTTACACGCGTTTGCAAACCCACCCACGTTCTACCACCCCTAGAGTTTGATTTGCATACAAAAGTTGGCGGTTATCTCGCGTTACAACACCCATTTTCTACTACCCCAGGCTGCTGAGGTGCTGGCAGCTAAGTATACGTTTCTTGGTTACTCCCACTATACGAAACTACTACTAACTATCGGCTAGACGATTATGTATTCATTGTTATACGAAGGAGTATTTACACTACCTGTAGGCGCACATGACAGTCACTTCAATGCCTCCGTTCCTAAAGAAGTCCATGGCGCTGCACCCGAACTTCGCTTTCGGCATTTCTTTTATCTGAGTGCAATTTCATATATTAAATCATCATGATTTTCAAGTTACTTATTGTTAGTGAGGGTGGTTTCCTTCTATTGTTAATATAGCTTTATTATTCCTCTAGTGTTTAACCATGTAATCGCATATGTACATATATCGTCTGTGTCATTCAGCTATGTAGCCGCACTCCGCGATTTGGCGCGGAATCGTTAGATCGGCAGCCATCTTCTCTTCGTTTTCCCGCGTGCGAATCAGGGATGAGCGGAGTTCCGCGTTTCGCGTTCCGAAACCCGAAGTTACGCGCATTTTCGACATTCCGCTTTCCGCATTCCGAAAACCGCAGAAAATTCTGCGGATTGCGAGAATATCGGGCCATCTTGGACGTTTGAAAACACTCGATGATTTCTGAATTTTTTCGGCGTTTCGCGTTCCGAAAACCGCATTTCCGCGCATTTTCAGCCGTTTCGCGCCTGATTTCCGAAACCCGACAAAAAATTTTTGTTCTGAAAACCGATTTCCGAAATCTCATATTCTTATTCCGCTTATCTCTGGTGCGAATTCTCTTGCCAAGCAACGTCGCGGCTTCCCACGTAAAACACACAGACCGTACAATACCGCTTTGACGATCAATAGTCTGACAAAAATAATCGATCCACCGGTAGAAAAAAATGGTTGGGAATACTCGGTGACATCGTCGTGCTCTTGTCCTACCACCATGATCCCTCACTAGTTCTCTAAGGCTGCGTCCACTCCTTCCGAAAGCGCACGATTACGCACAATCGTTGGTCATTGAGCGCACACGACTTGCTAGCCGCTCACACGCGTCGACATTCTCTCTCGCGCGGATCACGTCCGCTCTGAGAAAGAATCAGCAAGCCTTAAGCCTATTGCTCTGTCCGTAAAGCGCCAAGCTCAAACCGTACTTCGAAGCTAATACACTCGCATATCATAGTTTCATCGCGGTTGTTAGAAACTGTGGTAAATGAGCAGCCAACAGCTCATTATTTGAATGTTCAACTCTTGTAGAGTCGATGAGCAGGCATTTCTCTCATGTAATCTTTTGAGGCAAGGTGGTTCCTGCAAAGTATGACATCGCGCCTGAATTGCCTTTTAATGCCGAGTGATTCAGATCCTCCTGCACCACATCCGTTCAAACTTTCGCCTTCGTCCAGGCTGCTGTTCCCAAAGAGGACTCACAAGCATCCTTAGCGCGTGTTGAGCAATTGGATCTGGCGGTCTCCTTAGTATCTGCCCAAACAGTCTTATTCGGACTCCTCTTGCTGCTTGAAAAAGCGTTTGGAAATGCTAGCACCTTTCTGGTGACAAGCGTTGACGTGATGCGCCATTGTGGAGCTATGGCATTCTCACGACCAGAGATATACAAGCAAATGTATAAACAGCCTCCTTTCGGTGCAATCCAACCTTTTAATCTACTTCTGCGGTGCTGCTCACGTCTCCGCTCAGCACATCGTGATAGGGTTAATAGCGGATAGGTAGACGGCTATACCCCAACCATACTGTTGATTATTCTATTCCTAGGACAACATCATCCATCATTTAATTTTAGCGATGGTAAGCTGAGTAAGAGCAGCATCTAAGATTGCGTCCCCAGCCATGAGCGTCTTCGCGACCCTCATACCCTGTCCACCTGCGATCAAAAGTCAATGAGGAACTTTGTCGCTGTTGACATTCATGAATCCTCACTTGAATCATTTCGCGGCATTCGAATCAACCTCTCGTCGAATTTCAAAGTTTCGCAGAAATTAGATTCTCGACATTTTTCATCAGACCTTTTCAGTCATGTCTTTCTGATACGACTGAAACCTACCGTTTTCTCGTGCGTCTCCAGGTAATGTTTGAAAGCTTCAACCTTTTTCTCATTAACCGTTGACTTGTCTTCTTTCGCAAAGAATCTTAACAAAGCTAAGATGAGTGGAAATTAAGGAGGCAAAACAATGCGAAGAAAATCAGCGTGCTACTACTTTTTATCCTTGTGTTCGATACAGCCGATTGGGCGCTCAACGTTTTCACCGTCTACCTTCTCCATAGTGTACTTAGCGAGTTCATCGGACCACCCCTGTAAAAATTTTAGCAAACATGCATAGGTGACAAGTAAAGTACGGGTATATGTAGATTTTTTTCATAACTCGCTGAAACTCTGTAACTGTGTAACGAAGACCGTCAGACTAACCAGGCTTGGATTCAAGCTGGCATGAAGACTCTTGTAGAGAAGGGCATGAAGTGGATTGAATAGATGTTGCCGATCTTTCTCCACAAATTTTGATCCCCGCAACTTCGACACTAAATTAATCTGGCTAATTGTGGCTTTTCCAAATTTTTCATCCTACTAGAACCTACGCAGACTGCAGTCGAGGGTTGCAATGAGAAGGCAGATCACCTGAAATAGTCCGTAATTGTGCGTAGCTTCCACTGTCACCTCACGGGAAGTCTCAGAATACCGACATTTGAGTCCATCTAATAAACTTGTCCGCGATTCTCGCGGCAAGCATTCGTTAATGAGGAATCAGCGAATTGGTGTAATTGTTCCAAAACGAAGACGCGCACGATATAGGCACCTGTAGTCTTATTGGTCAGCTCTCCGTACTCGTTTGCTCGTGCTATTTTCGACAGGAGCGACGGACCGTTAGACGAAGGGCCAAAATGCATGGGGTCGCATGCGAGTAAGCAAAGTTTCAAAAAGGAGTCCTCATGGTTGACATTATTCACAAAACTACCACGGTCTCTGCATTGTCGCTAAGGTATAACACTTTGCAATGCCTCCCATGCATCGACTTTTTGCCTCCGGTGAAATAGAAGCAGTTCGTGCAGTTTTTTGGAAGCTGTGCATCCCCATATCGTATCTAATGATTTTTTACCTTATGAACTGCAACGCAATTCAACAACCACTAATCCATGGTTCAAAAGAGAGATAATCGACAATGTCAGGTGAGGTGAGTGCTCTTTGAATGGTGTCCGCAGTTTGTCGAACCGTGGCATGATTTGACAGAAACAACAGCGTCTCTCGAAAGAACACTAAATTGGCTTTTGATGGCAACGAGCTTCGTGGTGGTCTGTTAAACCATCTTCGTTTGGCTGACGACGTCGTTTTCATCACAGCATTCATCACAAGCCAAACGAATGTTGACTCCTTCTGACTACGGATGTGGAGGAGCCACTCCTCAGCTGAACACACAAGGACGGCCTTCATGCAGAAGGGATTCATTTCAATGAGCCGATTGTGCGTTAGCGACCAAACAATCGATTAAAGACTTGAGTTGCCAATTCAATTTGTTAAAATGAAGAGCGACGTAGCACCCAGCCGAGAAGGAGGAAATGTGCAGGTTGATTTGTATCTGAAACCGTCGATGACAACATTAAGAAGGCAAAAAATATCGGACTCTACTTTTATTTGTTCGAATTCACAGCTCCTTCTGTCAGAATGAGAGTGGAGAACCATGCAGCTGGCCTGCTGGTCAAGCCGCCGCCGCGAGCACCGCTCTCGGACGAGCATGCAGAACGACGGAGAGCTTTCCTTCGCAGCCACTGTCTAGGGGGGACCGGCAGCGGCTGGTAGCAGGCCAACTGCGCCGTCCAATCAGATCCTCGAGCAGGACAAAAGTGACATCCGCACGACGCACTAGGTCGTGCAGACAAATAGGTCTATGGTATACTTCTGCGACACTGTGTCTCTGTCTCTGTCTCTGAACACAGCGATAGGGATTGCCTTTTTCAGAACTCTTGCTTCAACGGGTTGCTATTGAAGCAATGCGCCGCAGAGCAAAGAGCGACGTCAGCAACAATTCCCGGAACATTTGAAGTGTGTCAGCCCTCATGCCACGGGCGAGCGACAACGCTTCGCATGACGCCTAATGTCGTTGCACCGACACTGAGCGCTCAGCGATTAATGCTTAATGGCATGCCTATCGCTCAGCGACAGAGTATACCATTGACGTTATCTTCGGAGTGTCATATTTCACGCAAGATTAGGAGGAATCCGGTGTTTCTAACTACTAAAATAATAGGAACATCAGAGACATGCACATTGCACATATGGAGTCGTGAAAGGCTAGAGCGGCATGGTACTCCCGCAGCACGGTAGTCAGGCTTTCAATATGGAATTTTCGACCGTTGCTATTCAAGCCTAAATGATTTCGGAGCGAGCACGGCTTCTGGCCAAATATGGTACTCAATTAGACAAGTTATCGGGTTTTACGTACTCGGTCAATCCTTGACAAATGTAAGAGCTAGAGCATATTGAACGGCTCACAAGGCTGTTGATGCATAAATGTCGGATGGAATTATTCACTTTCCGACAGGAAATTGAACCAAACTAAAAGAAAGAACTCACAGTGAGGCGGGCCAACATCATCTAATAGATGACAGCTCCTCTCCACTGCTTTTATACATGATTACAGACTAGTTGAACCATCGATTGTGTGCGATTAGTTTTTTTCTTTTCCGTCAAACCATACATGTACGTAGTCTGCGGCGAAGACACAGTTCTCCATTCCCCCTTCCCCATAAATTCCACGTTGACTGGTGCATTATGGGCTTTCCTGAGAAAGTTTAGACAAATTCTCCCAGTATCACGGTGACACCTTAGATGTGTGTTAACTATGTACCCTCCATTCAAACTGCAACAGATCCCTTTCATGTTAATATTATGGAAGCAAAGCGTTGGTTCCGTTTAAATTAAGAAATGAACATTTGTATATTTATATTTATGTTTATTTTGCACTCATGGTGGGTAACCGACATATAAAGAGCATCAAACGAAACAGTCGTGTACCGAACCAACCACAAAAATGATGAGAATCACGAAACAATCAATGAACAGAGAATGAGCAAGCCTTTCGTAGATCGGTTTTAGCTCTAAGGCATCGTTCGCGATGGATTTCGTTTTTGAGTTTTGCATATATAATGAGAGCTCTAGTACTCTATTTAACAGCTACGTTCCCGAAAACCCGCGAAAAAATCACTAAGAACTCTTTTTTCCGTGCCGAAAATGTCTCCATCGACTTTTGAGAAAGGAAGAATCGACCGTTAGAGATCGCTGCGTTGACCAACAATCTCAAGATCAACTAAAGTTTATCTTTTTCTCAGGTGATTTCTGGAGAAGAAAGGGTTAAGGCCCGTAGTAAACCCACCACTCAGTCAGGATCATCTTAGTGGGTGATAAGACGAGCCCGAAACGATTTAGACAGTGCTCAAACAAGTCCGAAATCGTATCGAGCGATTGTCTGCATTGAAGCGGTCGGTCTTGCAAAGAGATGATGACGAGGACTAGATAATACCTGTGATGATAAGAACAACCGACCATTATTCTCTACGTGGTCGTTCACGAAACGAACAACTCCATGTTCCGTTTCTCAATAAATTAAATGCTGTTTGTTTCGTGGAAGCTGATATTGATACTGATATATTGATAAGCCGATATCTCTGCTGAATCATTTGAGTTACTCCTTTGCTCCTGAAAAAAATCTCGAGCGCACTTCTGACCTGGGGTCGTATTCGCCAACAACCCGCCGAGGGAAGTCGAAGGGAAGCGGAAGGGATGATACCGCGCGCGGCAGAGAAGCAGATCAACCCATCTCAGACCATGTAAGATGGAAATGCAAACTGTGTTACGTATCGATATCACTGCGAAAAGATAATGATTCTACCGCGAAGCGGCCATTCTTCAGCTATGCGATTCGAAAAATTCCGGCGGTCGCGAGGGAAGCCAAGGGAGGCGGGAGGTGGCCGTGGAGCGCGCATTTTGTACTGGAATGTCACCTCATCTACCCTTAGACTCCCCGGCGGGTTGATGGCGAACACGACCCCTGGTCTGCTGTTTCTCTCCTCTCTAGCCAAGAAGTCATTCAGATCTGACTAAATCTATTCAGTCAGATCTGACTGAGTGGTTCAACTTATCTTGTTTGTTGCTCACTTTCTCTACTTAGCCTAGGTCGCTATCCTACAACACCTAGGCCCGCAGTAAACCCACTACTCAGTCAGGATCATCTGAATGGGTGACCAGACGAGCCTGAAACGATTCAGACAGGGCTCAGACGAGTCCGAAATCGTATCGAGCGATATATTGCATTCAAGCGGTCGGTCTTGCAAAGCCATGATGATGGGGGCATGATGATACCTGCGATGACAAGAACAACCGACCATTATTCTTTACGTGGTCGTTCACGAATCGACCAACTCCATGCTCCGTTTCTCAATAAATGAAATGCTGTTTGTTTCGCATAAGCTGATATTGTTAATGATACATTGATAAGCCGAAATCTCAGCTAAAATATTTAAGTTACTCCTTTGCTCCTTAAAACAGTCTCGAGCGCACTCCTGCCATGGCACGCTGTTTCTTTCTTCTCTAGCCAAGAAGTCAGTCAGATCTGACTGAATCGATTCAGTCAGATCTGACTGCGTGATTCAGCTTAACTTGTTTGTTGCTGACTTTCTCTGTTTAGCCTAGGTCGCTATCCTACAACACGTACGTTTGAAAAGTGTGCCGCTCATCTGAATCCTTTTCAGAACATGGATTCAGATAGGCTGAACTGAAATTTTCGCCGGCTTTACTACGGGCCCTAGGTCTAAAATGTGTGCTGCTCGTCTGAGTTCTTTTCAGAACATGAATTCAGTTAGGCTAAACTGATTTTTTGCCGGCTTTACTACGGACCCAACCTATGTGCGTGGAAAAGTCATTATTCACGTAATCGTATAATCTGTTTCATCAACCTCCCATTATTTGCACTTTACCAGCTGTTGATCATTTATCAATACGATGGCCGACAGCATGACGGAATTCGAGAAATTTGGCCACATTTTTCTTCACAATAAGGCGTTTTAACCAAACAAACTCTCCATACGTTCTTAGGTGAGGCTAGGAATCCATTCGAACCAAAAACAAACGGTGAGTGGTTTTCAGCGTATAAGTTTTCAGCGTATATGCCTTTAGTTGTAAGACTAGATAGACTAAACATGGGTGGAGCCTCTCAGACACTGCAGCCGGCGGCCCGCTGGCACACAGCTGGTGAGCGAACACCGTTTCCGATCTTGGCCCTCTTTTTGTGGGTTAAGCACCAGCATAATGGCGATCCGCTGGCAACCCAACAACCGCGCGGGATCATTACGGCCCGCGGCCAAGCGGCCCGTACGCGCTGCGGCAGCCAACTCGTCGCCCGGGAAACCTACTTTCGCCAATTCGACGCCCACTCGAATTGTCTGCGTTCGTTCTGAAGATAAGCCTTGTTCGAAGCTAGTCACTTTGATTCCGAGCCGAAGCGACTAGTGATACTGAGGCGATCTAAGATCGGTCCGTTCTGATGTCTTCAATCGCTTTGTCCTGAGTATAAAGCTCACCGTCGACGATAATCTGTTGCGTTGAAAGTCATGAAAAAAGTGCCGGCTGCAGAAGGGATCTGCAGGACGTCACGGAATGTATGCAGGCTGTAGATGTGGTGTGCAGGACGTCATGAAACGTACGCTCAGCTTCAGTAGGGGTGGACATACCGTGACGAAACGTGTGCAGGGTTGAAGAAGGAAGTACAAGATCTCACGGAGCGTGCGCAGGGTATCACAGGACGTGTGCGAAATCCAGTAGGAGTTGGATCAACGTTATGAAACGTGTCCTACCCGCCCCTACTGTAAATCTTCATACGTGCCATGGACTCCTGCACGCCTTTACTGATGCTCTTCACACATTCCAGGACGTCCTCTAAACATGCTTGCACGCAGACCAGTCGCTTCGACTAGACGAATCGCAGTCATTATTGGAGTGATGCCATTGATAGTAGCGACGGATGAAAATTTATTGGATTGCGACGACTGAATTTCCAATAACTGGAACTCGTCGCGAATGACTGTATGTTGTGCTAGTGTGATGGATTGAGCCTTAGCTAGCGGGGCTGCGATTGGTTGAAGCGTTTACATCCCTGCAAGGCTATGGTGAAGGCGCTCTGCCAAGATGTGTATAAAGGGTAGGTTGCGCCATACCATATACAACAACGCAGAGTCGTGGCACCTTCCTTCTTCTAGCTTTGTACCCATCGCGTTCCACCAGCGGTAAAAGTACAGTCTACTTCGCGAGGGGGGTGATTGTCTGAAACTTGCAAACAATGATCAATCGACTACAGCTCGGGTTCATCCTTATCCCATATTCATCCTGGTAAAGGGTATATAAGTAAGTGGTGGGGTCCGACTTGAAAAAAATTAGAAAATTTTATTCTTCAATATTTCACATCGTGATTGATTTCATTCCCCTGAGTTGGATCATTTTTTGAGGAACGTGGAGATTCTCGCAATAGCCCAATTGTATGAGCCCTTCGACGCATAAGCGTCAGATGCGATGCTGCAACATTTTTCAGCAATGCAATGTGGAGACTGAAAAAACTCTCTTGGAAAACGTCAGCGATTCTATCAGAGAGATGGAACACTCCTGCACAGCTAAGTACACAATATTGCCATATGTGCTTCCTCAAATAAAATCTAGGAGTTATGCATTATGCAGGGCCAGATCGCGTTTCGTCTACGTGGCCTTTCCAGTATCGACTGAGAGAAGCTACCAGAGTCTACCCCTAGTATTCTGCCGCTTAGACAGTTAGCTCAGTCGTCTGCTAGCGCATTTTTTGAGTACTCATCAATAGCATTTTTCCTGGAACAACAATGTGAATGTGGAAGTCCAGATATAGCTTGGTCTATAAAGGTCGGACAGTAGATCGTCATTTGGCAGAAGTCGCTGACACTGAAAGCCGTCTTACCTGTCTCAAACAGCCGTGAAAGCAATTTATTATTCCTCAAGTCTCAAATTTGAGTGGAAAACACATATGTTTATCAGCGACGCTAAGAGTTCACACTGTGCTCTGTAGGCACACGTGTGTTAGGTCTAGCCGCTGAAATACCTGTGAGCAGTTCTATGCGCTCAGGTACAATACCCGCACTAATTTACTCAAAAAAGCCGCAAAGTCGCGAACTCGCGACTTTTGCGACTTTTCGTCATAACTCGACCCGAAGTGATCCAGTCGAGCAGTGAAGGTCATATTTCGAATCAGCATCGAGAGCTCTTTCTTCTGAGTTCTCGCATGTCTTACGGTCAAACAAGGCATATAGGGCTAACACAATCAATCGAGTTGGTGAAAGGAAAATTCAAGTATTTTGTGGTTATTTGACGTAATGCCACGTCCACCTCAACAGTGTTAACATGATAGACAACAGTTTATCAAACTGTCTGCGGCTGACAGACTTTTTCTGGGAAATTTCAGTTTTTTTGATTTTCTAAACCCGAATATTTCACTATTTCTACAACAACAAGCCTCCTCTTGCTTAGATTACAGAGAGTAGCAATGTTTTTCATCAACTGTGTCTGAATCCATCCATGGTGGAGAACTTGGAAAGAATTTAGACCGTGAAAAGTGGTTCGCAGCGATTTCAAATGGGCGATCTTTGAATTCAGCCCTTCCAAGGAGGCCCGCACTTCCTCTCAGGGGCTGGTAATATTTCTAGCTCCTCGCTGTAAATGATAAATAGTTCGGAAAACCACCTAAAATTTTTCGTCAATTATTCTTTTCAAACTCAAAAACGTGTAGTAATTATCGATAACTTCCATTTGTTTTCCTATGCCTGGCGATCCACGATCAGCCGCTTCCCGAAATTTAGAATTCTGGTGGTAAGGGCTTTTAAATGGTATAATGTTTGCTTGTTCCGACAAATCCTTCTGTTTCTCAGATCTAAAAGAGTAATTTATCGTTAGTCCCTGGCTTCGCGCCTCTGCGTCTCTGACTCTCCGCGCCCTGCTCACCCCCACTTTTGAAGGTGTCGAAAGCGCACTGTCTTGCCTGTCTCGCTCAATGAGCGAAGTCCACGCAAAATGGACCGATTTCCATGGGCAAGGTTTCACTCGGGAGACGACAAGAGCTTGGGTTGAAACAGTAAGAAGAGCGCAGAAAGAACAGGAAGAAAAACATGAGGGGGAGGTAATCACACGGGAGGTATCCGTGTCATCAACTGGTAGGGATAATCTGGAAGGGGATTCAACGAGATGGGTTGTCCCTAGCTCATTAGCGACTACAGACAGGTTGAAAAGGAAGTCGCTCCAAGGGATGTCTACTTGCTGAGAATCAAATCCTCGAATCCAATGGCCGCACGCTACTTATCGCACGGGCCACCGCTTGCGCGGACCTCTGGCTCCAAAATGAAGCATTTTTCTTTTTTTTTCACCTTTGAGCTTCAACTCACTGTCGAGCTCCAGCGCAACGCGACGCAGCTGTTTCGGAGAGAAATGTTCTAGATTGCGTACAGGTTCATCCAAATCAACTTGTCCGAAAGGCAGGCAATTGGCAGTCCGTGAAAAATGCTCCCAGTTGTAGTGCGCGCCGTGTACGCCCTGCTGCGGCGTGGGTCGCGTCCATGACGCCGCCTGAGAGGCGCTTCCCTCAGAGAACGCCGTCGCCAGTAAGTAGTGAAGTCGTCTCTGAATTTGGTGAAAATTCGTTCAAGAACGTACTTCGACTACTCACGGTTTTGTTTTTGGTTCGAATAAATAATTGATTACGCCAGTAGTCGCCCGAGCGGTCGCGTCGCGTGCCCGACAAGCGGCGTGCGCCGCAATCTCAATATTGACAGATGCGTGGAAGATTCGAATCACGTGACGTAGCGATTCCAAAACGCGAAGAAGAAGAGTGACCGTGCAAAGCTTTGTTGCATAAATTCGACCGCATGGCGTTGCTCTGCAGCGCGGCAATCTGAATGAGCAATAGGTTAAAGTCCGAAGACCGAAAATTGAAAAATGCTTCATTTTGAACCCAAAAGTCCGCGCGAGCCGCGTGGGGCGCAGTCTTGATGTCGACAGATGTGTGATAGAATCGAATTACTATTGCTCTCGGAGCCAAATTGCGGACTACGGTTGTTGCATCATGCGGCACGTGATAATCGTACTGGGAGAGATGAGCAAGTGGTCACTACGCCATTTGTCGCCATGCATAAAGAACAATTTCTAAGATAATTCTTTCAAAGCCTGGCAGATTCTAACTACGTGACTAATTAATATGAATGACTTAGGGAGTTTTTAGAGTTGCACCGCGGCGCGATTTCATGGTTCATATGCGAATCGACGAGCGGCGCGTTATGGATCGATGACTTACTTGACTTAATCGGTTGGCTTTCGCCTGACGCGGTCATTCCGCATCTTCACCGAGGTGTGCCGTCCTAGTAGTCAGCCGTGTCCATTTTTCACGGTCTTCAGCCACAATTTGAACACATTCCATCCAGCTGTCACTATTCCATTTCCTGCGAAACGAAACATCGCGCCTGAACTGTCTTTCGATGCCGAGTGACTTTAAATCCTCTTTAACCACATCCGTCCAGAACTTTCGCCTACGCCCAGGTGGCCGTTTCCAGACAGGATTTGGAAGCATTTTTAAAGCGTGTTGTACGAGACGATCCGGCGTTCTTCTTAGTATATGCCCGAGCAGTCGAAGTCGACTTTCCATTGCTGCTTGAGATGGCGTTAGGAGATGCTGGCACCTCCCTCGTGTCAAGCGTTGATGTACTGCGTCGATTTCCTTGTAAAGGTCTTCGTTATGGCATACACGCGGCCAGAAATATCCAAGCAAACGCCTAAAAAGCTTCCTCTCCGTGCAATCCAACCTTTCCATCTGCGTTTTCGGTGCTGCCCACGTCTCCGATCCGTACATCATGATAGGGCGAATAGCGGATAGGTAGACGCGCAACTTGACTTCCTTCGCGATGGTGGTAGACCACAAACACTTGGTTAGAGAATTGAATGCAGACGTAGCTTTCGCACATCGTTGTCGAATATCCGCTGCATAACTACCATCGTTCTTCAGCAAACAGCCCAAATAACAGAAATCGTCCACCAGTTCGATACGTTGTCCGTCCACACAAACTCCAGTTGAAGGCCTCTGAGAGACCCACATCTGCTTGCATTTGTCGGGACGAAGACGAAGTCCATAGGCTGCGGCATACTTCGAAACGAGGTTCACAATCCTTTGCAGTTTTGCGTTGTTTTCAGCGAATAACACAATGTCGTCGGCGTACTCCAGGTCGACAAGGGAGCGTCCTGATGGTGTTAGGATCACATCCGCAGGAAACTGTTCTGCAACTCTACGCATGATGTCATCAACGGCGAAGTTGAAAAGAAAAGGTCCTGCAACGGCTCCTTGCCTTACTCCTGTTTTCACCTCGAAAGCTGACGTAAATCCGACAGGTGTACGAACTGCTGCTGTTGTTCCTTTGTTCATGTCCTCGATTAACCGAACATACTTTTCCGGGACTCCATCTGCTCGCAGAGCATTGAGCAATCGATCACGATGAGGAGAGTCGAACGCGGCTTCAAAGTCCAAAAAAGCAAGCTGTAATGGCTTCGAAAACCGCTGCCACGATTCAATTACTCTTCTCACGACGAACACTTGGTCGATGGTCGATCTTCCAGGTCGAAAACCGGCTTGCTCATCTCTGGTCGTTCCTTCACGATGTTTGATAAGTCGCTCGAGAATGATACGTTCTAAAACCTTGTACATGACACGAAGTATAGATTCCTCTGTAGTTCTTAGGATCCGTGACGGATAGCTTCTTGTGAAGAGGTACGATGATCGCATGTCTCCACGAATCGGGTATCCTTTCGCTCATCCATATGGCACGGATGGTGTTGGTCATTTCACGAATCCCAGACGGAGGAAGAGCTTTCAGCATTTCAGCAGTGATGTTGTCATCTCCACCTGCCTTTCCATTCTTCATTTTCCGGACACAATCCAAAACTTCAGACTCAGTCGGCGGTTCCTCACTGACATCGTAATGTGCTCTCTGAACATGCGGGAGCTCAGGTACTGATGGCGCTGGACGATTCAGTAGTGAACTGAAGTAATCCTTCCATATTGGCAGCGTCGCATCACCAACTGCAACTCTATTGGTAGTGTTCAAGACAGGAGAACATCTCTTCATCTTCCCGCTATACTGTCGCAGCAACGTGTAGGCTTTCCTCGGATTCTTCTCCTCCCAAGCCTTCTCGAACTCCTTAGCTCTACACGTCCACTCTCGTTCGCGGTCACTTTGAAGCTGCCGACGCAACTTCCTCCTCAGACGCTTCTCCTCCACGAAGTTTCCTGCAGTTCGGAGAGCACATACTCTGTTGTAGGTAGATGTTGTTTCTTCTGAGACGTAGGCGAACTTCTTCTTAGGCTGTACAACCGGGAGTGCCTCTTTCGAAGCGTCCTGGATGCACTTGACAAAAGAATCCGCGTCGCAAAGTTTCTTCTTAGTCCGTACTCCGATGTGAATAGAAACGCGTTGTCGGAAATTCCTTCTGCACTCTTCATCTCTGAGACTTGTCATGTCAATCCTCTGGAGAGGCTGAGCCCCTCGCTTCCTCTTATGAATCCTCGCAGTGAAGTTCAACAGAACAGGACGGTGATCCGAATCGAATGCAACATCCCACACAGCTCTAGATCTTCGAATGTCCGATACTGGAATATTCCTCGTCAGGACATAGTCAAGCTGTAGTTTCAAAGTTGTCATCTTCCGCTTCCGCTGCTCTTCTGGAGATAGCCGGGTTGGTCCCTGCCACGTAAGCTGATGGCGGCGATGATTCCTCTTGAATGTCGATGCAATAATCAGACCACTGCGTTCACAAAAGTCGACAAGGCGGTAGCCATTGTCCGATGTTTGCTCCACTGGGTAGAACCATTTACCGAGTACTTCGGATTCCTGATCAAGTCCCATCTTCGCATTTGCGTCAATCCCCACGACAACAGCATGTTGACAAGGTATCCTGGCCAGCAACGTATTGAGTTCCTCATAAAACGCATCCTTCGAATTGTCTTCGGCGGTTTCAGTGGGCGCATGAGCACTCACTATCCACAGATTGAATCCTCTGTGATCCCGCAGTCGTACGAATGCATTCCGACACGACGTTGAGCCGAACTCCTTGACCATACCATTGAAATCCTTCCTTACAGCTATTGCACAGCCTCCCACTCTCCTATCGTCAGCGTTACCGCAGTAGATGGTGTACTCTCCGACGCTGATGACGGGTCTATCCTTGAGGCGGGTTTCCTGCAAAGCAGCAAACGGTGCATGGAAATAGCTCAGAAGTCTGGATAGCGCAGTTTTTTGGATATCACTCGACAGCGATCGACAGTTCAGGGTGGCGAAATTGTGGCTTGTGGCCAAAGACTCCATGACTCCCTAGGTACGGATCCTAAGGTGTTATGGACCAGAGGCCTTAGTGTGCCGGACGGCGACACCTTTATGCAATGTGCGGGATACTTTCGCGATATAGTTGTGCACGCTATATCGCTCGAACGTTCCCTGTGTACACTCAAACGTCTGCTGGGTTCAGTAGAAGCAGGGGTACCAACGAGCAGGTACCAACAGACTTGTATACACACCCCCGTTATGGATCGATGCCCACAGAAAATACCGCATCGCGCAGCGATGGAACTCTAAAAGGGCCTTACCGCGTGGAATAGCATCGCATGGCGTCGACCGCGCCGCGTTGTGATTCAGCGCTGCGGTAGGAATGAGCAAATAATCTGGGAACCACCCGTAAAGTTCAACTCTCTACACTGAATTCGGGGCGTTGATTTTCAGTAAATAGACAACCCTTGGAGTAAGTTCCTTTTCAACATGTCTGTAGTCGCTAATGAGCTAGGGACAACTAATCTCGTTGAATCCCTTTTCAGCCTATCCCTACCAGTTGATGACACGGATACCTCCCGTGTGATTACCTCCCCCTCTAATTTTCTTCCTTTTCTTTCTGCCCTCTTCTTACTGTTTCAACCCCAGCTCTTGTCGTCTCCCGAGTGAAACCTTGCCCATGGAAATCGATCCATTTTGCGTGGACTTCGCTCATTGAGCGAGACAGGCAAGACAGTGCGCTTTCGACACCTTCAAAAGTGGGGGTGAGCAGGGCGCGGAGAGTCAGAGACGCAGAGGCGCGAAGCCAGGAACTAACGATAAATTACTCTTTTAGATTTGAGAAACAGAAGGATTTGTCGGAACAAGCAAACATTATACCATTTGAAAGCCCTTACCACCAGAATTCTAAATTTCGGGAAGCGGTTGATTTTGGATCGCCAGGCATCGCAAAACAAATGGAAGTTATCGATAATTAGTACACGTTTTTGAGTTTGAAAAGAATAATTGACAAAAAATCTTAGGTGGTTCTCCGAACTATTTATCATGTACAGCGAGGAGCTCCAAATATTACCAGCCCCTGAGAGGGAGTGCGGGCCTCCTTGGAAGGGCTGAATTCAAAGATCGCCCATTTGAAATCGCTGCGAACCACTTTTCACGGTCTAAATTCTCTCCAAGTTCTCCACCATGGATGGATTCAGACACAGTTGATGAAAAAACATTGCTACTCTCTGTAATCTAAGCAAGAGGAGGCTTGTGGTTGTAGAAACGGTGAAATATTCGGGTTTAGAAATTCGAAAAATCGAAATTTGGCAGAAAAAGTCTGGTTAACGCTGTTGAGGTGGACGTGGCATTACGTAAAATAATCACAAAATACTTGAATTTTCTTTTCACCAACTCGATTGATTGTGTTAGCCCTATATGCCTTGTTTGGACGTAAGACATGCGAGAACTCAGAAGAAAGAGCTCTCGATGCTGATTCGAAATATGACCTTCACTGCTCGAATGGATCACTTCGGGCCGAATTATGAAGAAAAGTCGCAAAAGTCGCGAGTTCGCGACTTTTGCGGCTTCTTTGAGTAAATTAGTGCGGGTATTGTAGTAGTAGGAGTAGTTTGCCAGATCATTCAATAGTAGTTTCGAATTCTTTCGTCACAAAGCTATGAAGCTGAGCTTTGTAAGTCTCATTCAAAGGAGACATGTTAACAGCGAATATGTCTCCAAGATCTTCACTTTAGCTCTAATCAACGAAGGCTCTTGTCAAAAAGCTACGAAATTTAACAAAGGGCATAGATGAGAAGAAAGATCTATGCCCCGCAATCGTCAACCAACAACTACCTTTTCTTGACCTCTGGAGACTTGGATTCCACCATCTTCCTGTTAAATGGCTCCTCATCTTACCACCCAATGCTTTAATTAACCAGAGGTGGCCCCTTTCCGCACTTTCTCGCCACTCAATTGATAATAGTGAGCAAAACTGTTTTTTTCGAAGATATGCCGCACCTTCCAAAACTTCTAGTCATCTTTGTAATAAGCACTGCATTAATTACTAAATCTTATTTGACATTAATGAGACTCTCTGAATATTTATTGGAGTTGAACATCGAATGAAATCCAAGTCAGAGCATTTTGACAGGCAAGAAGCAGGCGGAACAGTAGTCGACAGCAAAAAGCGTAGACCACCTTTACATGTCCTTGCTGAAAAAAATTCTTGCAGGAGATTGACCACTATTGTTAGTTTTCAGTCGACCATACGATTATAGAGAACAACCCAGAGAAGCCCATCGGGCAGTGCTAATGGGTCGATGTTGTAGCGGGATATGTACCTGTAGAGACATGTGATTTTCTCATTCAGTGCACCTGTGTCCAGCTTGTTTTCCTGCGCGCTGCATCCGAACTTTCCTTTCGGGATTTTCTTGATCTGAATGAATGGTCGTATGTTTTATATTTGGTGAATTACCCCTTAAGTTTTTTGAAGAGGAGGAAAAAATAATCTTCGTCTTTTGATCATAACACGCTTCAGAAAAACGTTTTTGCATTCGAAGACAAGTATGAATTCAGCATTTATTTTTGATCTCCCATGGCTCATTCTCAAACTAGGCATACAGGGTTGATAAAATAATTTGAGTAGATGTGAATTGGGGCAATATAAGATGCTTGCTTTTGCTTTTTCTGTGATCCACTTACAAATGAGCGCTGCAGCCGGATAACTCAACTTTCAACCATCTTCAGATGTGCTAAGTAAAACAGCGATTCTCCATCGGTTCAACGCATTGGAAAACATACACATCGTCTTCCACTCGGGCGCAGAAAGTACGAGATCATAACCGCGATTAGTATAGACTAATTTAAAGCAGAAATATTCGGTCTGGAGGCATTTATCGACGAGCAGCAAAAACTCATCGGCCGAGTACCAGTTCAATTGGGCTCGTCTGACAATTGTGAGCCGATAAGGGGGCGTTGCTGATTTGGAGTCGTTTTCCAGCCTAAATTGCCGAGACGCTGCTTGGCGGTACAAGACTCTAGACCGATTGTTTCTGCTTCAAATTAGTCTATACTGAGCGTAGTTTTGATCCAGTACCTTCTGTGGCTGATGAGAGTGTCTGCCAGGAACTGAACCGTCGAAACTCCACTGTTTCGACTTTGCACATCTGATGATGGTGGTTAGGCTCCGTTCATAGCAAACGACCAGCGGCAAAGCGTCAAGGCGTCGGAGCATCATGCGCCAGCGCTGAAACGCTGACGCATGACGCTCGACGGCTAGCGCATTCAACGTGTCCAAGGACGGCACGTGGTCAACGATGGTATCGATAATATTAGTGACAGCCGTTACGGTCACTATGCCTCCACCCTCAGCGAATGGCCGGCTGCAGTGGTCGCTGGGGAGTTAGATCAATAACAAATGCTGAAGATGCAAACCCCCAGCGTCACTTCACGGTCACTTACGTCTGCTATGGACGGAGCCTTCAAGGCATTGTTCACGATGAGAATCGTTTTTCTGTATCTCCGCCTATCTTGAAAATGGTCCTATGCTGATTCCAATGATGCAATCGCACAAGACGTGGGGTCGGAGTTATTGTTACTAAAAATTGAGCTAGGTAAGTATGGTGGACGAGTTGTCCGAGGCTTGTAACTGCCGTCTTTCGCAGCCGATGTTTGCGAGCTGACCTGAACAGAGAGAATTTGAGAATGAAGGGAAAAACGGGGCAGTCAATCGGGAACCATCGCTCATCTAACGATCTGGGGTTTTTATTTGTTCACGTCGGAGGGCGGGCCTTGCGCTTTTGAGGTTTGCCTTGCGCCCAAAGTGGCAACTACGGCCCTTTTTGGGGCTTTTCCTGACTCGTTTTCATGCGTTATTTCGACGCCAACGCCCTTCACTACTCAATCGTGGTGAAAAATGAAACAGATTTTTTATAGTGAACACTGCCTTTAAGAATTGAGTTTTCCGGCCTCAGCTGCTGCAATGCTTACTTGGAAGTGGATCCCAGATTCAACAAAAGCAAGCATCCTAAATTGCCCCATTTCAAACTCACTGGATTGATTGTATCAACTCGATATGTCTTGTTTGAGAATAAGTCATGTGTAGATCAGAAAGAATGAGTACTCGATACTGATTCCATTCCTGCCTTCAAATTCAAAAAAACGTTCACTTTGAAGCGATTTATGATCAAAGGACGAGAAAAAACAATTTCCTGTGTTTTTCTCGTCTTCTTAACAAAACTTAGGGTGGGTACTGTATTTGCGATCAAAACTTTTTTTCTGGTCCCCCAAGACCAACGGTTCTAAAGATTGATTTGTAAGGTGGCTGACACTCACCCCTTTCTCATATGGTTGCATGAAGAATTTCAGAGCTTCTTCCTTCTTCTCTTCGAGGGGCCTCGTATCAGTATTGCGAAATACCCTAGACAAATCACTATCAACCCCAAAATCAAAATTTCTAAAATCTAGGGAAAACAACATCTCTGAACGTACTGATTTCCATTGTATTCGATGATGCGCATCTTGTATTGATACGAAGGATCCTTGAGCTTCTTCGCTGCTTCCTTCGCATAATCCTCCGACCACTTCTACAATTGGAATGGCTACGAAATGGGTAATAAGATCTTTCATGGATGTCGAATTGTACCAACCAATTCGGGATTGACTTCTTTGTGTAGATCCTTGTAGATATTCTTCACCTCGGACTTCTTCTCCAGTTTCGAATCGGAGTCCTTGCCAGACTTCGAGTTTAATCTCTTCACTAAAAAATTACCTCGCATTGATCCCATCTAAGACTCTATCTGGTATTGTACTACTCACGCAGACCGCAGTGGACACTTTCGATGAGAAGGCATATCACCTGGAAAGACATACAAAACAATTTTAGCCAGTTAGTGGACTGATTGTGGTGGGTTTGCCAGTGCGTGAGCAGACTATGAATTCCACTCACAGAGATAATATAGTCTTGCCGAATATCAAGGCATAAGATGAAAAACAGAAAACTTACGATAATTCGGAAAAACATGTTGTAATGGATGATAGCCTACCTTCACATCTTTTTATTCATTTAGCCAGACAGATTTGAACATCTGTTCGAACTATTGGCCTCTCCTCCACCCACTCAGTGACCTCGATGCACTAAAGTCTGTTAACAATGTGCAATGTTTGTATCCGTGCGTATGCGTCCACGCAATAGGTCAACAACCATATGCGAATGAATGACTCGGACCTACCGCTTCATTTAGAAAGAAATTTCAAGAAGAGAACATATGCATCACTGAACAAAAAGTATGCTTAAAGGCAGCGTCCGGGACAAAAATCGTTTTCGAGTTTTTACCAGAAAACGAAGGTTTTGTGTCTGACTCTTTCATCAGTTTAGAAAGAATCATGAAAAGCCCTCCGAAACAGCTAAAATTTGCTCTTGTTCTTGGAAGCCACACTGAAAAGATGCACAGGTTTCATTTCATTTATTCATTCCAGTCGACAAGAACATGCAAATTTAACGAAAACCAACAGGAAACGGAACGACTGGTTATATTGAAAGTATGCCTAGCTTAGAATAGAACTATTAAAAGAAGCACACGAGACGAATTACGTTAATCTCACGGTTTCGCGCTTTGCAACCTGTTCAGAAGCTTCAGATCGGAGGGAGATCCTCACGTTAGTTATTGGGAATTAGACGCGATCTGATTGTAGCATGGTTTCAACCGAGAAGTTAGAGGTGACATCTCAGTACAAGCAAGCTTCATTGCTAGTAGAGATTTGGGTGAGAATAAAAACAACTCTCCACCTTGTATGCCTTGTATGAAGTGTATTAGGTTCATCGGCATAGACTAGTAACAGTACAAATGCTGCCCTACCATATGGGATCCCTGCCCGGTCATGAGCTTGAAATAGACGCTAAAGGCAATCAACACAAACTTCCAATGCTAATTGAATATTAAATTATGTATGGCAGGAGTAAGAGAGAAGAAACAAGGAAACAAAGTAGCTACACAAATTAAGCAAATTTCTGAAAGTATCCGAGCAGAACAGCGTGCATGAATGCGCCCCAACGCTAAAACTCGTCCGCGCTCGCGCTCCACTGCTAATGGAGAAGTGGACCAAACTCGTCCTCGAACAACCGACCGCGAGCGAAAAGGGCTAGCGAGAGCCAGTTGAAGCTTATTCGAGCTCGTTTTTGTTCGTTTTTTCAACCCTATTTCTTCAATGGGACCTCGCTTTTCCCGCTATAGCGCGATAATTAAAAAATTCAGTCTACAACTGCGTCGATGATACATGAGTGCGAGGGTCTTTATTTCATAGAACCTTCGATTCGTTCGAAACTATATCAAAAGCAATAGACAGTTTAACTAGCTCATGACATCAGCTCGCGCAGGTAGGGAACTGTGTACTCAGCTGTCTAGTTAAGTCTCATCGAGAACAGACGGTATGGACTTTTCTGCTTATATTATTAAAAGTCCCCATAATCGTCACGCATATTTTTACAGAAAAGTAGGCAAAAGACCTACAACGTGGCAGGCAAAAGACCTACTGAATTTGTGGATTTTGTAATACAGGCCTTGGAAGCAGTAGCACCTTCAAAGAACTCTCATGGCGTCTCACAAAGCAAGGTCACTTGTAGAAAGTGGTCACTCCGAATGGAATGCACCTTTCTAGGATCAGTTCAGATGAAATTTTCGAAATTCACCTTCCGTTCCCTTGAAGACATAATACATCCTCAGACATGAATTTTGTGATTTTATTTGATTGTGTAGTTGACCTCTCCTGTATAACACGTGCCATGTGCGAGATCTAAGTTCCTCCAAATAAGAGATATGTAAGCGACCAACAAGGGCCCTCCCCATCCGCTCACCACCATGGGGCACTCGACCTTCTTCATTTTCGATCTTGAAACCCGCTTTATAGAATTCCAACCACAACTTTTTTGCTCAGTTCGTTGCCAGTCCTTCTCCTAATTTGCCTCACTCTCATGCAGCGGAAGCGATTCAAAGGAAAAAAGGCCCTAGACCACTGGTCCACCATTTTTTCACTCTCAAATTATGGTCATCTTCAAAGGGTCATAACTCCGTTCGTAAGGGACATTTTGCGATTTCAGAGATAATATTGTGACCAGCGTGTGATCCACTCCAAGATAAGCATGAGAAATAGTTTGTGCTTTCTGTGCTTTTGAACGGAACTATGAGCGTTCTAGCCTTCGACTAACAGGCGCATCGTTCGACTCACAGCCGATTCCTAGAACACAGCGTTGCACCGCTTTCAGTCTTGGACCAGAAATCGTCCTGTGTCTATCAAGTAGAGAGCCGTACTCAGCAATCGGGAGCTAAATCATTCCATCAATACTCACCCTCTATTTGTTTTCCCGCACGCATTTTTTTCCGTCAAGCAGCGTGGCGGTCCCCCCCCCACCCAATATCCAGTGTGAAAAACCTAGCCTTTCAGCGAATTTACAGCCATAATATTTGTTCCACATGAAGATAAGATAATTTAGACAAAAATGGCAGAAACAGATAAATCGTTCATAATGAGAATAACGAGTGAAACAAGCTCTTAGAAAACTCTTAAAATACAAAGACCTGGATAAGGGGGGGGGGACTGTACTGAACGTTTTAAACTGACCAGTATGAATTTCAAAATACATTTTCGCTCACAATTAATATGCGAGGAACTTCCTAAATCCTGCAGCTCAGACTTGAGAATGCAAGTTCAATTAGGAATACACCTATTAGAAATTTCTTTTTGAAAAAGTGCTACAGGTTGCAATTAGTCAATCACCTTAACGTACCGCTACACAACATCGTAGCCCAAAAACTGAAAAATGACCAACTACTCGAGTTCAGTGCACTAAGAAATCTTTGTGTACGATTTTCAGCTGGAATTTTTTTTCGTACTATGGAGTGTCCCGTACTCATGCTTTTGAAGACCGTGTCCACAATGATGCTCGTATTCGTGTTGGAGGTCTGTTTGAAGCAATATGAGCGTGAAGGAACGAACAAGAAAGAACGAAAAAGAGTTAGGATGAGTCCTACACGGCCCATACCACTAGACGTTCCCGCTTGCGGTCGAGTTTTCCATGGACGAGTTATGGTCTATTTCATGGTTCGCATTAGAGTACGAGCGCGAATGAGTTTTAGCATTGGGGCGCGCTTGAAGGTATTGTGATTTTTCTTTCCTCTCATTCCTTTTATTGTTGCGGTGCTTCAATTTTTGCACGCTATTCTACCTTCCAGTAGTTCCCTTCTGATCTCTATTGAATATAACGGGCTCCCTTCGAAGAAAGGTACCATCTTCGGGCCTTTCCGTCGTTTTTGCCCTGTAGTTCGCTCTCAACTGATGGGACCACCAGTTTGCAAACTTTCATTTCTATTGAAAACTGGGAAACGATTTTTATCTTGGACACTGCCTTTGAAGGCATCGTACACGCGGAAAATCATGTTTTATCTAACTTTCCATGTTTTTGTATAGCTTAGCTTGTTTATTCTACGGAAACGTCGAAAGAGCCTTTGAGAAATCTTCGTTGGAAAAGAAGTACTAGTTTAAATACACTATGAAAGAAAGTTGAAGCTCGCTGTAAATTCGTTTCTGAAGTTTTTGTGCGATTAGAGACCCGATCTGTGACATTGTCAAAGTTTTCCTGCATTTCGATATCGAACCATATTTGTTTTCCATGTTGTTTGACGGCCTCATCAACACTCTATGAAAAAGTGCTAGACAATCGACACACAATCGGTGGAGCTAATTCACCGACCCCACATCACTCAGGGGATCGCGGGGTCGTAATGGAGCACAATAGGCTTTCACCCCGACGAGGATAGCGAGAGCAGTACGAGGGGAAGAGCTGCTGCTCGAGCAGACGTGCTGCCTTCGTGCCGCTCTTAGCAGCACATGCCGCCCTCGTCCTCCATTTGTCGCCTCAGCTGCTGCTCTTTTTTGTGGCAATCGTAGTGTGGTAACATTGCTCAAAGTGGTCCATTTGGACAGCTACGAGCATATTTACAGTCAGCATGGGGAGCTTTTTTGTTTTGAGCATGCACATATAGACATCTGATTAGTTATACAATGCGTTCGGAAATGATTGGGACACCTCTAAAAATGAGATTTTCAAAACATTTCTGGGAATGGTGATGAATACTGTTCATCAATGAATTCAGCGCGATAAAAAACCTCTGTTCGCAACTTCCTTGAAACCGTGCCTAATTTCATAAGATTTTTCCTTTACATTTAAAAAATTTCACCGTTCGGAAATGATAGGGACACCTTGCAAAAAATGGAATTTATCACTTCGAACAAAATTTCCCGTAACAAGTTCACTATATGAACGTAACACGAGGACACCCAACATCTTTATTCCAATCATGGGCCGTGGTACATTGCTTACTGTTTCCGAACAAGCCCAAATACGTGCCCTCAACGATGCCGGTGTGAGCCAACGTCTAATTGCCTCCCAGCTCGGACGTTCCCCCAACTGCATCAGCCAGTTCCTACCAGATCCAGACTCCTACGGCTTGGCGAACAGTCCTGGACGCCCAAGAAAGGTCAGCGGCAGGGATGCACGGAGGATAAGCCGACTCTGCTCAAACAGTAGTCTGTCTTTCAACCAAATGAGGGCTCAGTTGTCGCTCAATGTGTCGAAGACTACTGTTTGGAGCGTCGTAAACGCAGACAAAAACATCGTCCGTCGAGTGATGAAGAAGGCTCCATCACTCTCAGAAGCCCACAGATTAGCTCGACTCCGGTTTGCAACGAACAACATGGCAACAGACTGGTCAGAGGTATGGGATTCTCTAAAAATCCGATAAAATTTAAAAAGATAAAGGCGACATGTTCCAGGTAATTTTCTCCGACGAAAAGAAGTTTAACCTTGATGGACCTGACGGTGCTCGATGCTACTGGAGAGATCTTCGCAAGAATCCGATGGTATTTAGTCGAAGAAATTTCGGAGGCGGTTCGCTGATGTGTTGGGGAGCATTCTGCAGCGAAGGTGTTTTGGAAATCGCCTTCACTTCGTGTCGGATGGATTCGGAGGAGTATCAAGAAACATTGCGTGCGCATCTTCTGCCATTTTTCACTGCAAACAGGCGTCAACGCTACATTTTCCAGCAAGATAACGCTACGGTCCATGTCTCCAGATCTACAAAGGCGTGGCTTCAACAAAACCGAGTTTGCGTGATGGAATGGCCCGCGTGTAGTCCTGACTGCAACCCGATAGAGATTATCTGGGGCATAATTGTGCGCCAGATTTACGCGAATAACAAGCAGTATGGGACCGTATACGAGATAAAGGCCGCTGTACTCGAAGCCTGGAGAAATTTGGACAAAAATGTGATATCCAATTTGATCACTTCTATGCCGAATAGAATTTTTGAATTGATTTCCAACTCTGGAGGTGCGATATCATATTAGATTTCATGTATGTGTTGATCCTTGTTTGATAATTTTTGTTTTTAATAGTGTCCCTATCATTTCCGAACGACGAATAATGTGATAATTTAAAATAAAATATTACATTATTATGCTATTGTTGTAGAAACAAGTGAACATAGGTTATTTACCTTGCTGAATTCATTTATGAGCATTACCGAACGCCGCACGCAATTTAAACATAAAGACTCTGGTTTTCAGGGGTGTCCCTATCATTTCCGAACGCACTGTACGTCAATTCACCATTTCTGTTTTCTCCCCCAAACAAGGTGTATGGAATTAAAGCAATCGATTGATTATCATCTCAGACGATCGTAAGCTGTCAAGGAGCACAACTAGCTCTCATTTTTACTGGAATAGCGAGAGCAGCACAAGGGGACGAGCTGCTGCTCGAGGAGCACGTGCTGCCCTCGTTCTCCATTCGTCGCCTCAGCTACTGCTCTGTGTTGTGGCCAGCACAGTGTGGTAACACGGCTCAAAGTGGTCCCTTAAAGGCACAGTCCAACCTCAGGGGTAATTTTTGATATTTTACTCCGGTCGTCGTGAATAGCAACCCTGCCGAGCGCGAAATCTCCATTCGCTCAAATAAGCGTGAAAAGGCAAGGAAAAAGTCGACTCCGCCCCCATGGAAGAAAAAATGGGTAACGCCGACCGACAAGCTTCCGGCCTCAATAGGGAAGAGAAGCGCGATCAATTTTGTTCCAAATCGATGTTTTGTGATTTGTTTTCGGTCTGGCTTTATTTTGTGACCTGCTTCAAAACGATGGCTGTGAATAACGAGAAGAAACAGGCTCGAGACAACTCGTCCGCGAAGTTCTGGCCGTTCAATTTCAGAATCTTTGAGGCTCCATAACTCCGTTCGTAGTGATTTCTAAGCGATTCTGCAGATACTTTTGTGATCAGCGTAACATTTTCTCCAAGATAAGCAGGAAAACAAAATTCGATTCTGAGGTTGGACTGTGCCTTTAAGTAACTACGACCTTACTCATAATCAACTTGGAGAGTTCTTTCCTTTGAAAGAAAATGAACATGCCCAAGTTGTATAGAGTTAACACAACCAATCGATCTCCAGAAATATCACACGGAATACCTTGAAGGCAGTGCCCACGATCAAAACAGTTCGGATTTCTAGCGTAAACCGGAAGAACCAGGGCTCACTGCATCGTCAATGCTGAGAAACGGCTAAAAACTATCACTAAATAGCCCTATACGACCCTAAACTTGAATGTCCGCTCACGCCACGCCCACTTCCTCAACAGCTACCGATAAAAGTGTCTGACTGAGGCCCTAGTTATACACCAGCGGAATGAAAACGTCTCGCGATGACATTGCCGCCGCTTGCTGCGTGAATCAGAGACTCGTCTGCAACGTTGCGTCTTCGGCGTCTTTAACGCAATACTGCAGACAAAAAATTTCCAGGCGTTTCTAATGGTACTATATCGGTTTTTTTGCTTCTGACACTTTTTAATTGCAGAATAGCACTAATATCAATTCCTCTCGTCATTACAGTGCTCGTTATGTCGTTTTGGTAATGTTTTAACAATTTTAAATCTGAAAAATAGTCAGCTGGTGGAAATTGGCAAATTTCCAACAGGGCAGGTCCCGCAAGGATACAGTATACGGTGCCGCGGCGTGTATAACTGCTCTGTGCGGCCTTCCGGCGCGTTTTTCTGCGACTACTGTTCCTTTTGGCATGCCTGAGCACAGTTAGGGCGCATATAAGTGATAGTTGTCTTGCTATTCCGCAGCGTCCCGCCGGTGCATAATTAGGGCCTGAAAATTCGGCTATAAGAAGGCAACCGATTATCAATTGGGGTAAGTTTTGTTGAGCGGAGTGGATTGTAACCTCCTGGGGGTATGTTGTTACCTCTAAGGCCGGGTTTTTCAGTAGTTTACGGATCGGTACCGGTTGAAAGGAGTGGGCGTGGCGTGAGCGGAACACTCAGGTTTAGGGCCGCACAGGTCTTTTTGTGCTCGTTCGTAGCCGTTTTCTCCGACATTGCTGGTGTTTTCGAATTTCTGGTTCAGTGTGTGGATCTGAATGATTTTTGCGCACCTTCCCTGATGTACGCTTTTTCGGCAGTGTCCTGTTATCATGTCGACTGTACTAATATCTGTTGCTCGCAAAAAACAATAGGGAGTTGAAGTCAGACGATCCCTACTCATGATTCTGCAGCAAAAGTTTGTCAATTTAATGCCAGTTTGTCTTCAGTTTGTCTTCAGAGTCAAAGACCAGGCGCCGCCTGCTCGCCGTCGACGAAGACACGCTGTCATCAATCGCCAAATCGCCGCGACCTGACGCTACTAACTGCCAACTGCTCGAAGCCATTTTCAACGCTTTCACCGACTGGTGGCGCTTTCTATGACTCAATCTCAGGCTAAACGCGCGGTGGCGGCAATGAATCGCGCGAGAGCTGACCTCTCAAACGTGGTACTTTTATGCAGGATTCGCATTTTTCGTTGCATGGAGTCTTCAAAAAACTTTTGGTATTTTATCGATTATCAAATCAAACGTCGTTTTACTCTGAACAAAATGTCATGTAAAAATGACAGCCTCGAGAAAAGTAGTTAGTTGAGAGCAATTTGAACGGTTCAACTCGGCTAAAAAACTGATGAATTGTTCTGGAAAAAAGGATGAGTCGTCATTCTCATCGGATGGTGAATGTGTGAAACCGGCCGAGAATTCAAGAGGCTGTCGGCTTTTTTAAAATAATTTATTTAGCGTGTTTTCCATATTTACAACAATTTGCCTTTTTTAATCTGGAAGGTGTAAGTCGGAAATTTCAAAAAATCACCTCACTCTGAAATGCGTTTCCTTGAACTCAAACTTTACTCGCATTTTCCACAGAAAAACCAATTGTTTTGGTTTGAAGAATTGTATTTTTTAAGTGCTGAGCGGCGATGGATTGCCAAAATTGAGCAAAATGGAGAATACATTTTCTCACGAAAAGCAGAATGCTCACAGAATTCAAAGCCGACAGTTCTCAAAAACAACTTTCCAATGAAACTAATAATTTGAACCCTTCCAAAAAATTTCCACGACAATAATTTAGAAATAAGAAAAAATGTTCAAGAAATTCTAAAATTGTCTTTTTTTGGAAGAGAAGGAATCACCATTTACAGGGAGATCAATAAATGATGAAAACTCTGATATTTGAATTCCGTTTAACCCTGAACATTCATCTAAACAGAGCGAATTTCGGCGATTGAAGAACAATTCCAGAGAATCTTCATCCTTGGAATATGTAGATATAATTTTTACCGAATAAAGCCATAATTCGTCTTTCAAATCGAGAAAAATAGATTATCGCGCTCAATTCTCATCTCTACAGTCACAAAACCGAGTGAAAATAGATTCTTGTTTAGGGAATAGAGAAATTCTCTGTTGAGGAATGTTTTTGGGACACTCACATTCACTACAGACCGAGGCCTGTGTTGAACGGCCCTCGCAAACTCGTGCCAGATACGAGGCAGTCTTTGGTGGGCGTGGGACAGTCGGCAATGCGAGCATCATTTCCTCGATCGGTGGCGAAGATCAATGGATAGAAGCAAGGATGAAAAACCCGTTAAGGATATCAATGAGCTTCACCGGGGTCTTTATTTTTGATAAGTCACTGCAGCGCTGCTGCTGCACTCGACACATCCCTCGCGAGAGAAAGATTATAAGAAAAAGAAAAGATCAAAAATGAGGAGCAGCAGTTGGGGCGAGAATAAAGAGCAGCAGTTGGGGAGAGAAGAGCAGCAGTTGGGGCCACAATGAGGAGCAGCAGTTGGGGCCACAATGAAGAGCAGCAGTTGGGGCGACGACTGGAGCAGTTGGGGCGACTGTAGCAGCAGGTGGGGCAACTGTACGAGCAGCAGTTGGGGCAGTGAGCGGAGCAAGAGGACACAACGTGCTGCCCTAAGCAGCAGTGGGGGGAACGAAAGGGGCTTACACCTCGACGAGTAAATGCGTTAGTAATCCCCTCGTGCTGCCTTACTAAGCCGCGAGTATCTGAGCAGTTTTCAGCTGGCCATAACTTTTGAGCGGCACATCTTCAAAGCTCCACGTTTTATGGATGGTGTCAGGTAACCCCAATTGTTTAACTGTACACAAAAAATTGATAGTGATTTCCAGCGCGCACGATGACTTCAAAGGCAGCATACGCGCTCGTAAACGTGATTGAGATAACTACGGAAATACCATTGAATGGCTAAGAACATAACGCCTACGCATTGTGAAGTGTCAAAAGCGACATTTGCATACAACAACTGCTATGATGTTTTATTCAACAGGAGCATCGACCAAAACCTTATGGCGTGAACAAGTTGACCGGTAGTCCTCAGTCGGCTGCTGTCGTTTACATCTCCTTCCTGAAACATGGAATATAGCTATTAGTTTAGTAGGGTTAAGGTTGATGGCACTTATAGTCTCCAGCATCAACGCAAGCGCGCTCCGCGTTGTTGCTAGGGGCTGGCACTGGAAGTCCAATCGATGACGTTCAATATCTGGAGAAACTCATACTGGTAGAGGCAGGTGATTTTCATGTTTAGGGCACCAGTTTCTAACGTAGATTCCTTGGCGCTGCATCCGAAACTTCCTTTGGGAATACGTTCAATCTAAATGTTTTTAATACTTCTGGACATTCAGCAACAAGCCACCCCATATCATAGCAGCATGTTGCTATCTTATTGTTAGCACCTTACTTACCATTTTTTTGTATGGCTGCACAAAAAATTTGAGGGCGTCCTCCCTCTTTTCCTCCAAAGATCTCGTGTCAGCCTTTCCAAATGTCCTAGGCAAACCTCAGTCAGCTAAGCAAAAAAAGTGCTCCGATAAAAATCTAGGATGAAAACTTCTGTACACATACTGCTGGCCGTTGTATTCAATGACACGCATCTTGTATTGATAGTGTATGTCGTCTATCTTTTTTGCGGCTTCCTTCGCGAAATCGTCGGACCACTTCTAGAATTACCGGGGTCACATGTTTCACCACTAAAGCCTCTCAACTATCACAATGTTACTCACCAACACAGGGTTGATCTGCTTGTGGAGATCTTTGTAAATGTTCTTTACCTCAGATTTTGCCACCATTTTTGAATCCGAGTTCTTATCAGACTTCCCAGTAAGTTTTGAGACTGAAAGATTTCGCGTAGCAGCGGTATCATTTATATTTGCGAAAGCAAAAACACTTACACAGACCACAGTTGGCACTTGTAAAAAGAAGGCACAGAACCTAAAATATGCCATGATCAGTCACTAATCTAGTCAAGCTTGGCTGAGCTCCTGAGTAAATTCACTTAACCCGTTAGCTAGATTGTGTAAGGGAAGCAGATCATTTGCTGCAATACGAGCGTTGTTGACAGCAGCTCTTTTGGCTACCTACCGCCAACCTTCTTCCCTTAGATTTCTTCTGATTGAGATTCACCGCCTTGCTGATGATGCCAACACAGTCCAACTGATACAAGTTGCAGCCTCCCTGTCATATGTTTTGTAGACAAAATCCAGTTGTATTAAAACTGAAGTTCTGCTCTCCGGCCCACCAATAGGGATCGCCTCGCCTTGACAGTCTAAACTAGATTCTATTCCTAGGTCCTTTAGGGTACGTTCTGAAGACCTGCGTGCATCCCACTGTCCACCATGAGGGCAAACTCTCAGTCAGAGAATATTAGTACTTCCCTCTAGCGTTCTGAGTTTGGCCACCACCTCAGCTTGTCAGTACTGTCTTTGTTTGTTCCACACATTTGTTAGTTCAAGAACTACATCACCTCTGGTCGATGATCACAGGCCAGGGTATTCTTCCCTCCTTCCCTTTCACCCACCCAACGAAACAAGCTGTTTTACATAAAAAACCGGCGTCAACGCCAAGATCTTTGCAAGTCACCCACAGAGCTCTTGAGTGTTGTCTCCTGAAGTAGAAAGTGGGCACTCAACATCAAGCCGGACTAAACAGCTCAGGCTGTGTAAGTAGATGCTGTTTCCGTGATGCAGGGATCACGCATCGAGGGCCGAACTTTGATGGGTAGGCCGTTCACGTTATGTGGAGAGCCGTCGAGGCATGAACAAGAAGAGCGGCCGAATGTGCTCCGATTTCGCTTTTGCGCTGTTGAGGGAGGAGGCCACGTGTTAGATGGGCAGAAGTTTGCGTCGAGACTTTGATAAACAGTCTTGTCAGCTCACGCTTGGTTCCAGGCTCAATGATCGTGATTAAATGGCAAGACAATACAAACCTACACCATGGGAAACAATTGCGAGAGAACGAGACAACTTGAGGTTGTGCTGGGGCTCACACGACTTGTAAAGACGAGATACCAAGCTACTGAAGTAAGAACCAGGGTTGAAGCGGGGTGTACCACAGGGTATCACGCACTCATTTAAGTACCAATAACTACACATTGAACCCTGTCAAGAGAAAAAGAGGGTTTAGATAGGCTTGCATGGTATCTCTAAGAAAAATACAACAGGAAGAGGTAAGAATTTTCATTGACTAGATGGGTGGGGCCGAGATGCAACTTGTGACGCGCAGGTATGATGCGAGAACTACTGAATTCGGCACGCACAAGTGAAGAATTGGCTCAGTTGGAAGATTTCACTTTGCAGCGAATTCGACCGACGTCCAGGTTCCGTGTATCGAAACTTTTCGTCTACCCCCTAATTTCATCTCAAATCATAAGCCCCCTATTTGTAACTTAGGACTTGGGCTGGAATTACTTTCGAATAGCAGTACTAATTCGCAGCACGCTAATATCAGCATGATATGTGAAGTCCATCGAATTTCTGCCTGAATTATCGACCCCGTCAGGCATTGCGCTAGTGCCCTTCAATGCTATCCGTCGACGTGCGTGTCCGCACGTTGCCACAGGGCTGCCATCTCAACAGGCAGGTTGATTTGATCAGGCTGATTGGGGGTATTGCTGACCCAGAACCCATGCTGATCGGCTCAAACGCTAGTCACGAAAGCTGACGACAAGCATTCAGCTCCTTCTTTGGAATGATTCTTTGTACGCAACTCTGGCCACTCTGTTGTGATAGAGAACAGGGTACACAGTAGTCCACTCAAAGGCAGTGTTCACGATGAAAAATGTGTTTCAGTTCCCACTAGGGATGGGTAGTGGAGGGGCACACTGTAACGTTCAGGTCGAAAGAACGTATGAAAGTGAGCCAGGAAGAGCGCCAAAGAGCCCGAAGTTGCCACTAGAGCGCAAGGCAAATTGCAAAACCGCAATACCCGCCCTCCGACGTGAACAAACGAAAAACTCGAGATTGTGAGATGAGCGATGGTTTTCGATCAATAGCCCCGTTCTTCCCTTCATTCTTAATTTCTCTCTTTACTTAGGTCAGCTCGCGTACATCGGCTGCAAAAGACAGAAGTTACAAGCCTCGGACAACTCGTCCACCATGCTTCGATAGCTCAATTTTTGAGTTTCCATAACTCCGTTCCAAGAAGGTCTTGTTCAATTCCATAGACATCATTGTAATCAGAATGGGACCGCTTTCAAGATAGGCAGGAAAACAGAAAAACGATTCTTCTCTTGGTAATGTAGTGACGCAAAACACACATCGAACATCTGATAGCATTGCATAATACAACTCTTCGCTACCGCCGCTCATGTTTTAGCTGTACAATTCAAAGAAATGATTTCCGGTTTGCATCTAAGCGGTCAATTCTCACTGTCAGAGTGCTTATCTGTGAAAATGATGCTAGAGGTTTAAGTATTTAACATCTTATAGGCAGAACCAGGATGCATGCTTCAGTTTTGAAACTGGTGACCTTTTCGGCGGGAGGTGTTTTAGGGCATTTTGAAGAAATATATAGTTCAAGAGTAGAGAAACTCACTGAAAGTTGAGCGAACATTATGTGATGGATAGCAGTGTTTCGAACCCGGTGCTTTTATGCATATTGTTAGTCGCAGGAACATCTGTATCAACTTTTTAGTCTTTTTTACCGGCTTGATGTCACCGCCAGAAAAAGTAGAACATTCCTTTTATCCGAGATGCACGTCCACTGACTGTTGCATTCATTGATCAAGGTATCGACGGTTTTCCTCTTGTATGTACTAAAGCGATATTCACATTTTCGTTTAAAGGCAGCATACACGCTCGCAAAATTTGTTGAGAGAACTACATCAGTGGGGTCGTATGGGCCCTAGAAGAGCCCTCACAAAGTTGGAGGAGTTGAAAACGAGTTAAAATAACCGCATTTGAGCCGCATTGAGTCATAAAATCATCCTTTCTCCACCCATCGATACGGGCTCCGCCCCTGAAAACAAATATTCAATGCTCGATTACGGTCATTTTGGCTCATTTTTCACGCTTTTAGCGTTCGAGAAAGGGCCGTACGAGCACATTAGCGTCGTTATCCCAACAAATTTGTCGCTAGCTCCGCTATTTCAGCCAATGCGGTACAACTCGTCCGCTTCTGAGCCAATGTAGGACGAACCGTTATATCTTCATTTCAGTTGATTTTTTCTCCGGTTTTTTTCTTATCTCTGAATATTAACAGCTTCAGACCTTCGATTCATTCCATAAAATTAATATCATTTTTGAGCGTGTATGCTACCTTCAAAAAACTGTTGTCCACTTCAACAAAAAGAATCACTCAATTGTTGACCGTGGCTTAAGCTTAAACCTCGACAAGGTTTTATTATATCATTCACATATCTGCCTCCTCGTCATCGCGACGCACTGTTCTTCGAGGCCTTTTTGACTTTTGCGACTGCGTAGGAAGTTCCGATTCGGAAAATTCCTGGAAAGAGCCTGAACAGATCTCCAGTTGTTGGTTGAGCGATCTCAAATGTTTACTTTTGGGCTAGACTTCACCGTCTCCGAAAGCATCACAGCTGCAACAGCGATCGATCACATGACGCAAAATGGATTAAGGCAGCGTCCATACGTGGCGAGAGCGTGGGTTGCCGCTGTTGTGCGCTTCTCAATGATCCTCAACGCTGGAGTAGACCGTGACCGCAGTGAAACCCTGGCCAACACTCCCACCTCGTTTTGTTTCGTTTGGCAGTCTTTGACAGGGTGATCAGTCGCTCGAATCGGCGCAAAGGCTGATCATTTCCTTAGGTTTGTGTGCTCTGTGGTGGGGTTATGGGGTGCAAGGGCAACTATTTCGCAACAGGTTTAATGTCTTCTAATTTAGGGGTTGAGCAGTGAGCTCGAAACTTGCTTTTTCCTTCTTTGAGCTCGCGTAAACTCAAGTAAAATTAAAGTAAGATTCTTACTCTTTGTAATCCGCGCCCGTATTACCCGACTGAGGCCCTGTATTCTAATGCACCTTCTGTCCATAGCCATCCTCACCGTTTGAAAGATGGTGAATGTGTTCTGGTGAATTCAGGCTCACTGTCTCTGAATCTCAAATCGGATTTCGCTGTGAACGCCTCTGAGCGAAGTGATAAGCGTTTTCGAAACTTTGCTAAATGGGCTGAACCCCAGTCTGTGGTCTGGTTTTTGCTATTCTGTGGTTTACTGCAGGCTACATTAGCCAAACTACTATTTAGTGTCCGTAACATACCTTAGTCTTTCCTGAATCGACAAACGGATCCCAGTCATGCTCAGCTTTTCTAGTAACCCCACGTTATGTGAGGGTGTGAACAAATATCCGTATGCCAAATGAAACCTACTGTAATCTATCGAAAATCAATAAACGGATTGCAAATTCGTATTCCGAACTCCAGAACACCAATACAGAAAATTTTTGGACCTTATCTATCCAATTATTGTGAAAATCGTCGAATATCGCATTGCCCTCAATATTCCACCCAATGGGAACCTTTGATTAAAATCGTTGAATAAACACGAAAAATGTCAAATGAACCTCAGATTCGTGATCAGCACTTCAAAAGACCCCATCAGGAAATTTTGAGTCAGATCTGAAACGTTTTTCTGAAACGCTTCCAGAACCACACACTTATTTGAAGACATAGTTGAACATCAGAATCGCTTTTCTGTTTTTCCACCTATCTTGAAAATGGTCCCACGCTTATTTCAATGATGTCTCTGGAATTGTACAAGACCTTCTGGGAACGGAGTTATGGTTCCTCGAATGTTGAGCTGGGGAAGTATGGTGGTTGTCCGAGGCTTGTGACTTCCGTCTTCTGCAGGCGATGCATGCGAGCTGACCTGAGTAAAGAGAGAAGTTGAGAATGAAGAGAAGGACGGGCAATTGGTGAGAAACCATCGCTCATCTCACGATCTTGAGTTTTCATTTGTTCACGTCGGAGGGCAGGCGTTGCGCTTTTGGGGTTTGACTTGCGGTCATAGTGGCAACTTCGGGCTCTTTTGTAATTCTTCCTGGCTCGTTTTCATGCGTTATTTCGACGTCACCGTTACAGTGTGCCCCTCCATCACCCATTTCTAGTGGAAGCTGTGACACATTTTTTATCGTGAACACTGCCTTCAAGAAAGGCCCTCGCCAAACCATCAAAGACATCCAGTCTTTTCAAACCTGCAAGTTATAAACACCCAGCGTATTCTTTGAAAACTGAAGAAACTGACTGAGTGTTCAATCTCAGTAAGGCAAACACCCCTTCATTTAAATTTTCGAGTCAAATTCATCCCAGAATTACACAAGCCACTTTAAACTCAGCTGCAGGAAATACTAACTTTGATTGGCTATGGCATTTTTCCGCTGAGGCCCAGGGCGGAATCCCAGTTCAAATGGCGAGGATAGCCATGCGAAGTTCCCTTGTTAGCCGAGTTGCATATTTGTATAGCTGTTGTCAAAGGATCGGTTGCTATACTGACTGTCGACTACAAACAACAACTGCTCTGTTGGCTAAGTAGTTGAGAATCGTCGTCATGCATTGCTAGATTCCTACACATAACTGTTCACTCGAAGTGGAAGCGCTAGTGTAAGATACGGGTTCGGACCTAGGTACAGTTGTATGAAGTTGAGAGACCTTCCAGTGAGCCATAAATACCCTCTATCAAACGTCGTAATTCACATCATTCGGGGCGCGAGCGGCGCGCGCGACGCCTCAGCCTCCGTCTGCCCTCCGCTCTCTCACTGTCCCTGACCTCCGCTCATCACCAGCACGCGTAGGAACCATGTGAATTTCACCGTTTTATAGCCTATACACATTCAGAAACTATCCGATGTCAACGGTAATGATGCGCTACGCTGAAACTGGCAACAAGTTATATTTGAACCAAGCACTCGTACTCTATCATTACAATATAACACATCGTGAGCACAGTTCCAATCAATTCAACCTAAACAAATTCGACGCACACAAAGATGTACATTTCGCTGGCATTTTGACCGCCTATACGTTGTACAATGCCTATTTCTGCGGCAAGGGTTACCCTTTGTATAAGGTTCACCTCCAGTGTACCTGAATATTGACGCAATCAACACGTATATCAACGAGCAGCGACATATCTAACTAACATTTTATCATAGATGCACAGAATGTGCAGCATCATTCCTTGATATCGGTGATGTCCCGGGGCATTCTTGAGCTCATATGCACAGCCAATTTCAGTTGCGTGAGCCAAAATCATCTGGAAGCGATGGGCCTCATTGGACACATAGTTGGATGGCTCTTGTGAGGGGTTAGTACCTGGTTCATTTCGTAATCATTCGTCGACCAGGTATTTACGGCCTCTTCCACTTCGTCTTGCACACGCCTTCCAATGAGTATAAAGCTAAACGTGAGAAATTCGCGTGGTTGCAGTGCGACCACTTTAAATACATGGTGGGGGAAAACCTGGCGAAGAAGTTGCCACCATAATGTATATGAGAGAGGTCATCAATATCCAGCGCCACCTGCGCTACTGTCGCCATTCCTTCATTCCATCTCTGTAAGACTCGAAGTTTTTTAAATTCTATTGCTTTTGATTCAGAAATAGATTCTGCCTTCTCAATGCAAACTAATGTTTCTGTCTAAACTCACCAATTTGTACATGTTCTCTGCAGGGCCGAATCGTTTGTCTTCATGATAGAGACGACCAATCGCGACTCTTCCTCTAAGAACATTGTGCTCCTCGAGAAACGTTTTTCTGATGGCTTCATTGTCTATTATGAAGTAAGTCTCGTTCACTTCTAGAAAACTTCTGTATCGTGGATTCATAAAAACAAAAATGACAGCCCTGTGGTTACCTTGTGAGAGATCATTGCCATGAGAGGTGTTATCTGAAAAGAGGAGTACATTGTGGATGAAAAAAAGATTCTAGACTTCTGAGCATACCTCTCGTTGTTTTATCCTCATCCCACTCTGAAGCGATGGATCCTTCAATAGTATAATATTTCTTCGAAGACATTGTTCAATATAAAAACAGTTTTTGAGTTTTCAACGTGAATCCAACAACAAAATCGAAAAAGGCGACCCAAAACAAGTCTGAAGTAGCCATACACGACACCGGATTTGAACGAGTTCTGTACAAACCATGCCCGCTCCCCTCCACGGCCACCGGATAAACAAAGGAATGTTTCGACTTCTCAAAAATAACAAGTATTCGAATATAGAAAGCTCTTTCGAGCCGGGTATGTTGAAATAGGGCGTCAATTATCGATTATGTGCCGTTTTGCTAGAGTCGACTCTCCAGTTGTCTGCTTCGGTTGCTATTGAATGTACTTAGGGGAAGTGGCGGACCGAAAACATTCAAGTGCAGCTCCATATCGATTTACCTCAGACTTGCTTTGAACAGTTTTTCTCTCGATAATGTTGTAGCAACGGGACATGTATATACCTCTCGATTTCCGCCAAAAATCCTCAGATTGTTCAATCATGATACTGTCTTATAGAGAATTCGGAAAACGTTTGAAAATGTTCAGAGATTTCGCTCTACCTGGTGCAGATAGTGAATACAATGTAGTAGCATCATTGCCTACAGCTGCAGCCAAGACGCACATTGCCTAAGAAGACCAACAAACGTCAGCGTAGGCGCGAGAAGCAAAACGAGGAACGCACCTGAGCGAAAAACGTTTCCAGACCCATTGACGATTTTGCAATGCCTCTGGAACGTATGTACATTCTCGAATGCTGTTCGCCAAAACATCAAGTTCATCCACAGACTGCAGACTGGCATTTCATTATACAACGTCTGACACTTTCTACGATTACGTGGAACGTTTATCAACCATTGTTGTGATTTCCAAGCAGGAGCCTCACATCATATCCATCGTTGGCTTCTATAGAGATACATCAACGAGGGCTTCAATGTGGGTCGCTTGAGTGAGGAATTAGCACAGAAAGAATGCGAAGCTATTTAGACCTCCAAGCATGTAAACCCGTCCACTGTAATCACTGCATACGTCAAAGCTACACTAGGAGAAACATTCTTGATAAAAACCGTTGCCAATGTGTTACGAAGTATGATCCTTAACTATATGAAAGGCATCATCTTCTCTCAAAGCGATTAGTTGACACCCCCAGTTCAAGGCAGTCTAAATGGTGAAGTCAAGTAAAAGCATGGAAAGAAAATAGAGGCATGAAAGCTCCCATAGCGCGAAAGCAGTAATCGAATCTGTGCTACGACGATACAACTGTTCCCTCGCCACTCCAATTCAAAAAAGGGTACGACATACTTTATTGCCGAATCTGCTTCGCGCCGCTTTGCAGTGGATTATGAAGTCGCTCAACAGTGGCGAAGAGAACGTAGTACAGGCAAAGTCGGCATGAATCTTAGTGTCACTTTGCACTCCCCATTGAAGGTTCGTACCATTACATGTTATAGCATATGGTACCGAGTCTGCGCCAACCTTCGATAGGCAACGCAGATTATCTCAAGGATCCATGCTGACTGTAATCAATAAAGCCTAGAGATTGGACGGGGCCGCGGCGGTAGATCGCCGTGCCCGATCGAAACCCTCTTTGTCGGTGATGCCGCCAACGCCGCACGGAAAGCCGCAATGATCGCGCCTAGTTAATTCACTAAAGGCCATGTGTATGGATTGAAAATTCCTCTCGAACCTTCGCGCTGCCGATGACCACATGGTTTTTTATACTACCAATAAAGCTGGGACGATGCTAACGGAGTTGAGTGAAGCAGGATAAGGGATCAGACAGCGTTTCAGTTGAAGGAAGATCTAGGACATGAAGAACGCCTGGTGCGAGGGAACTCAAATTGGTGTTTATGGGGGCTATTCGGCTGACCCACAATTCCGCGCTCACTTCTTCAAGTAAACGGTTTTCCCTGCGCTCTGCTAAGCAGCCGAAACGTGGGCCGAAATGACGTCTACGTCATGCTCATCACTAGTTACCACAGGGTAGCTGAGTTCAACACAAAACTTTGGTGTCAGGCAGGAAGCGAAACCGCGTGGCATCGCTTTCCGGGTGAGAGTGTTACTATTACACTGGCGACACCCATTCTGCATTCCTCAGCCAGTTGATACAATGACTCTGTAGGCGCAACATCAATCGTCCGACAACGGCTATGATCAGGCTAGCACAAATCTGCATTCCAGTTAAGCTAAGGCTTTTCGAAAATTGAATTCCAGTATTTTTGAATGTTTTATGCTTTTTGTGAGGCATAAGACAAGGTATCGAACAATCGAGAACATCAAAGTTGCATCGCAAGTTACCCACTACGCACTCGAGCCTTCTTGTCTAAAGTAGAACGTGCGCACTCAACATCAAGGCGGACTAAACAGCTCATCCTTTCAAAGCACTTGTCTTCTTAGTGGTCCAGTGTAAATTGAAACCATCGATGAATCGGCCGGTCACGTTATAAGGACAGCCGACAGTGGGTGGACTAGATTGACGACGGAAGGAGAATCAATGGGGCGCTTACGTCTTTGAAAGAAGCCTCAAGTTAGAATGACAGATGTTCGCATTCTCTTCCGTGGAACGCGATCAAGTGGCAAGACTAATCAGACCACCACCACGGTCGACGACTGCAAAAGAACGAGACGAATGGAAGTTGTGCTGGGGCTCACATGTACCGTGAAACAGAGTAGTATCGAAGCGAGTGCCTTCACATGTGAGCCATGAAGTCAGGACCAGTCATGCCAGCTCACAGCTTGAGTGGCCACGGTGCACCAGTTCCGGGTTTATATCATTCTCACGCTTCTGAGGTGGCCTTAATGTGCTCAGTAGTCACGTTTTGCCGTTCAGAACCTATAAATTCTCGTAATTCCGTCTCCAGCATGTCGATTCGCCATGTAAATCAGAATATTCATTGGGAAATCGAAAAAAGTCGAATAGGACAGACATCACTAGCTCGTTCGACAATGCGATCGATCCTGGCTGAAGTGTTTATTTGTACAGCTACTATCAGAGAACTCTTTCGACTGTTTGCAATACTGGCTGTCAACTGGGAAGAACCCCTTCAGAGCTATTCAGTCAAGACCCTTCCATGTCGCCTCAACTGATTATTGTAACTCAAGACGGCATTTGCCACCCAGCTGCAGTTTATGACGAGCCAGTGTATCTGAAACGCTCTCGTTGAGGCTGAAAATATGTGAAAAAGCCGGAAAATCTTCTACGGCACTAACCCTCGTGATCTGGCCAAGTACATATATGGTCTCTTTGGCAAGCTCAGTGTAGTGAATGGACGAGGCTTGATCATTGCGTGTTCCTTCTGAGGATCTCCTCATGCCATAAACCGCAAAATTCACGGATTGATCTTGTTTGAAAAAAATCACTCAAAGGGAAAACTATGGGGTAATGAGCAGCGTGCTACAGATGTGAGATGGCTCCTTCCAGACTTCATGTTCTCGAAAGATCTTTGTTCATCAGTCTTCGTCGAATCACTTCTGCCGACCGCTATTCAGGCCTTTAGTTTTGGAGCAGAGGCTACAGCTCTCTTCAGGCCCGTCGATTTTCGTCAGAACGAAATCACTTCCTGTAACTATACATGAGTTTGCATTCGGTAGTTCTGAATCCGGTGGTGTTGGTGCCATGCAATAACAAACCCTTGAGGCCCCGGTCATAGTTGGTGCTATTTGCATCTGCATCCCCCCCGCACCCCCCCCGCACCCCCCAACACCCCCCCGCACACCCCAACACCCCCCAACACCACCCCGGTCAATACGTATGTTTAAAATGATGGAGTGAGGTTGAGAGAATCACTCGCTGCATCCAACTAGATATGACGATGATTACGTGGCCAACGGGATTGCACCTGTTCTTCTTCTTCTTCTGCAGCCACAGAGAGGGTCCTGTCATAGACTGAGGAACTGAGCCACAAGCGTCGGATTCGTCCACAGATCTACTGTTGTTAACGATGTCGGTCTCATCGGGCAGTTGAAAAGGTGCGCAGTAGTATGCCCTTTATTACCACAATCCGGGCACTCGTCAGGTCTGCTGCTATCGATCTTATGTAAATAAGACATAAGCATGGGGGAGTGCCCGCAGCGCAACGAGGCAAGGGTGCACCTGGCACGCCTACCGAGTTCCATCTCGGTTTCGCTGACCTCAGGCGGCACGACTCCGAGAATGGAGTTTACGGCGGTCTTGCATAAGTGATCCTTGACGAATTTGGTATGCTCAGCACGTAAGAGACGGAGGCGTTCTTGTTGTGCGTTAGTCCATCTCTGTATATTGATTTTCGTGGGAGCATCAGCAAACGGCTTTCTTATACCTCTCTCTCACGGGGTCTAATACTCTTCGGGACGGATGATTTGGCTGCTTCAGAATGTTTATGTACAGCTGTTGTGCGTGGAGTTGGCAGTGGTCCTTAACTGGCAGGATGCGAGCTTCGGCATGTAGGTGCTCTATTGGAGAGCTTTTAGAACAGCCTGTTGCGATTCGCAATGCTCCATTTTGGATGCGCTGCAGCTTGGACCAGGATGTGTCCGACACGATATGCTGCCAGACTGGTGCAGCATACTCAGGGCGGGCTGTACGATGGCCTTGTACGTGGTCAGGATCGTTTCTTTACTGCATCCCCAGGACGTTCCGCCGAGAGCACGAAGGACGTTAAGTCTTGTTTTCACTGCAGCTTGCTTCTGCTCCAGTGTTCTTATGAAACCTCAGCGAAGGGTCCAACACGAGTCCGAGCAGCTTAGGAATCGGGCGGCCGGCAGGCGAGTTTCGTCCCATTTCACCATGGGATGAGCACTGTGCTCCGCAGGAACAGTGGAAAAAGACTGTGACGGATGATTTAGCGGCAGAGACCGTAAGCATCTTGCTATCGAGAAAACATTTCAACTCGATCAAGTAGTCATTGATCTTACTGGCAGCTACATTTATGTCGCGATCCCGGCATAGTATAGTAATATCATCCGCATATGCAACGACCTTGATGTCTTGGGATGGAACGGGTAGATCTTCAATATACAGACGAGCAGGCGATAAAACTCCTCCTTGAGGTACGCCGGCGGCGATTGGGATGCTATTGGAGACGTGCCCTTGAAATAGCACATTTGCCCGACGTCCTTTGGTGAATGCGGTTATCCACCGCTTCTGCCAGGGCGGAATGGTAGACCTTAACAGGCTCTCCGACAAAATGCCCAAGTTCACAGTGTCAAAAGCCTTCGTTAGATCGAGGGCTACACCTACGGTTCGCTGAGGTTTCATGGCATTGAAGCCGTCCAAAACATAGCTCACAATTTCCAGTAGGGCCGTAGTGGTGGAATGTAGCTTACGGAAACCATGTTGATGCTTTTGTTTGCTATTGTGTTCGAGAGAGCTCCTCCACAGCCAATTTTTCCGCAACTTTGGCAATAGGTGAGAGAAGACTGATTGGCCTGTAACCTTTTGCCGTGGATGGTGATTTACCCGGCTTAGGCAATGGGATGACGCGTGCTACTTTCCAATCTTGAGGTAATGTACAGGTCCGAAACGATGTATTAATGACGTCAGCGAGCAGGGGTAGTAGTTCACTTGGCAGTCTCTTTAGAACTGCTGGGCTCAAGCCATCTGGCCCTACTGCCTCCGAGTTACTCATTTCCTTGATAACCTTCTCGACCTGAGCGGGCGTGACTGCATCATCTTCAGCCATAAGTGGCAATTTACAGAGTTCCCGAACAGTTATTCTATTCTGCTTCTCTCTTTTTGTTTTAGTTATGAAAAATGCTTCCCAAGAGCATTTGCGGCCTCTTTCCTGACTTAAAGACTCCGCCGTCGAATTCAATCGTGGAATTGTTGGCGGAGAGTGAACTTTCCGGAGATCCTTTTCAAAGCCTTCCACGTTGCTGCAGCATCACTCCTGAAGTTCATCTTCTCAGTGAACTTTTCCCAAGATTCTTTCTTGTGCCTATCAAGGTCCATCCTGATCTCATTATCCAGCTCGGCAATGTCTGGGTCAAGATGATCAGCCGCTCTCTTTGCGTCCCTTGTCCTTATCTTCTGCAGTGTCTCCCTGGTGACATTGGGAAAGAAGGTCTTGACACGACCTTCAGGGATCTCAGCTTTCATCGCCTTCCGGATGGCATCAGAGAAGTGGCGCTCCTTCTGGTGTACATTGCCATTCCACGTATATTCGGCCGCTTGGCGGAGTGCAACCTCCCTGAACAGGCTCCAGTCTGCAAGGCCTAAATTGAGATAAGAACGATGACGAACACCTGTATAGGGAGCAAGAGAGTTAGAGAGATCGATATTGACAAAGACCGGAATGTGATCACTGGAAAGAGTTGTGGATGTAGACCAAGAGCAGGCATTAGAGAGATTAGAAGAGACAAGGGAGATGTCTGGGCTGGAAGATCGGCCGTAGGCAGGGAGACGAGTGGGCTGGTCATCGTTAAGGATAACCAGATCGCACTCCTCCGCCCATTCTTCGACGTCATTTCCTCTAGCATCAGAGTCAAGCGATGAGCAGAACGTGTGAGCATTGAAGTCACCCGCAAAGACAATTGAGGGAGATAGAGAGCAGTCATACAGCTGCTTGAGTAGAGGGATAGGGTTGTAGGTTGGTGGACAGGATGTAGGAGGAGGAATGTATATATTGAAAAGAGAAAGTGGAGTTTTTAGAGGTAGATGGATGGGGATGTACTCGAGAGTGCCATCCACTGGAGTGTTTGGAATGATGTGAGAGGGAAGAGACGACAGAACAAAAGTAGAGACTCCGCCTCCCTGAGATGACCTAGGAGTATGATAAGCAGTATAGCCCGGGATGTTTGGATGTCGAGAGGTAGCAGAGGGAGAGAGTTTGGTTTCCTGAACCATGATAACATCCGGGTGATGAGTACGGGCAAAGAGAGATAATTCAGAAAGCTTGGCGCGAAGGCCGTTGAGATTGATATGTACAATAGAGAGGGGGCGGTTGGTAGATGAGGAATTTGAGTTACTGGAGGCGGAGCACACAATACAACGAAAGGAAGAATCGTGGTGCCTCACAGAGACCCGAACAAGAGAAGTGCACCCACCTTTGGCATCCAAAACATTGGACGCTGGTTCCATACCAATTGACATCTCTGTCGCATGTGGCACATGGGTACTTCTTCTTCGCGGGTCCTGGGTCCCTCTCGACGCCGGCTCTTTGCAGTAAGATCTTCAGGAGAGCTGCGGCCAGCCAGCACCTCTCCCATGACAAAAACCCTCTCCGCGGAGGGATTGACGTCGGTTTGCACGGAGGTGGTCTTCTTTCCTCCACACTGCCACGGCACGAACGTACGACATCTCGGCAGCTGCACCTGTTCAGAGAAATAGTGAAGGAGAGTATGGTGAAGTAAAGGAGGTAGCAGTAAGGTTAGCTTTCTAGTGATACGCAATGTTTTATCTTCGACCCGCCCACACGGTGATTTTCTCATCCACGTATTGCATGGATATCGACCGCGTCGGATACATTGAGTGATTTTCTCAACCTCACTTCATCATTTTAAACATACGTATCGACCGGGGTGCGGGGGTGTTGGGGGTGCGGGGTGCGGGGGAGCGGGGGATACACCGAGTGATTTTCTCAGCTTCACCTCACCATGTTGTTCATACGTATCGACCGGGTGGGTGTTGGGGGGTGTTGGGGGGTGCGGGGGGATACACCGAGTGATTTTTGCATCCCATTTCCAATGCATTCTGTGTGTATCGACCGGGCTGGAGGCGTCGGCTCATCCAACTATGACCGGGGCCTGAGAGAGAAGCGAGTTCCTCAATTTTGGGAGTGGCCCTGTTGTTTTGAGAAGCGCTGGATCACCTCCAACAGTGTTCAAATCATGAGACGTATCTTTATCTTCATTTCCTTACTTCTTCAGTGCTCTCAATGCAGATAAAACGTTGCGAACATGATTTCATTCAAGTTGATCATAGGAACACTATCGCACACAAATACGGAACACTCGCCTGCACTTTGATCTTTGATAGTTTGTGCAATCACCCTCTCTGTTGCATGGGAAGCCTTCAATGTGGGGTGCGCATTGGATGTACCTGAAATTCAGAACATTGTACCTGCCTACAGACAAACGGAGTCATAACAAACATTGCATCATAAATGCACAAGATTCGCAACAGCATTCTTCTATGTCGGTAATGCCCCAGCACGATTTCAAGCTCGCAAGCGCAGCTTATTTCAGTAGCTCGAGCCAGAATCATCTGAATTTGTTAGACGTCAGAGAGTGCACAAATGAATGTACCTAGTAAGTTGACAGTACATTCAAACCTGATTCATATCAGATTCAACCCTCATCCAACTGCTCACCGCTTCTGCCACTTCATCTTTTATATGCCTCCCAACAGGTATCACACTGAACACGAAGCTTTGGCGTGGTTGCAGTGCAGTCGTTTCAAACACGCAATCGAGTAAAACCTGGCGTAGCAGTTGCCGCCATTGTTCAGGTGAGAGAATTTTACAGTACGAAGTATATTCTCTGCTTTCGCAGCGTATCGTCTATTCAGAAAACTTATATAGTTCCTAATTGACCTCACCAATTCGTACATGTTCTCTGCAGGGCCAAATTATTGCCTTCATAGTGTAGGCGACCGTTCGCAACCCTTCCCCGAAGAATGTTGTGTAGACTGACAAATGTATTTATGATGGCTCCATCTTCTGTTATGAAGTACGTCATGTTGATGCCTGCAAATCTGCCAACAATAATTTCTTAAGCCAATACAATACGACGCATAAGTATAGCAACACCTTCGAAATAGGCGTATAATATGTGCAATCAAGGTTTTGAAAAATGGGGATAGTCTAAATGTTTTCTGCTGCGGCGAAAACGATGGTTCACTTGATAACTTGATATGACTTTAACATTTCCATTTGGCTTTTAGTTATAGGGAAAAGTTGTATTTCGCACGACGCATAAGTATAGCAACACTTGAGAAACGTGAAAACGCCTCGCGACGAATGCCACATTATACCACTTTCATGTGTATTTTCATGATATTCGTTCAGCTTGATGCTAATTGTCCACTTTTTCTCGTGAACTTCACTTGTCTTCTGACGAAAACGTCATGTCAGTTCCTTCAATGGAATTTCAGCTAGCTAGAACGGCAAGCTGGATGTAGTTCCGAGTTCATGCTGAATCCTGAATCGCTCAACGTCTGTGATTGCTCACACGTCTCTTGAAGCCTGGGAAACAATCCCAGTGAGACATTCCTCGACGAGTTTACAGTGCCATGATGTCATCCCCAAAAACTCACTACGTATTGTCGCGGAGCTTTACTGCAGACACTATTCCCTTCTTTATCAACCACTACGGCAACATTGTAGGCTGCCAAATGCAGCAGTCTCATCGCTCACAAATTTTCCGCAAGGTTGCTAGCCCTCGTGATCAGACATGAGCATAGTCTTCCCCTACGATTCAGACAGACGATGCAGGAGGGATCGTCAATAAGAACTCTCCAATGGCATCTTGTGCCATCTGGATCATTCAAACTGAACTTGTTTTCGTAGAAGAAGATGACATTACAAACGATTTAGCAACTGGCGCCTTGCTGCGTGAAGTACATTCCACTGGTTCATGTTCATGTTTGATCGCGTGGGCTCGAGTCTAGTAACCTTGTTATAATGTTCTGGGCGATGGGATTGCTTTGTTTGAGAGCCCAAGATGTTGTCATACTGATCGATGGAGTAGAGAACGGTATCTGCGGTGAAGCTCAGCGACAATTTGTAGTGAGTCCCTGGGGATGACCCCATGCCAATGGGAACTCGCTGAGGAATGTCCCAATGGGATTGTTTCCTAGGTTCCGTGAGACGTGTGGGCAATCACAGACCTTGGACGGTTTAGAATGTTTATGTTCGTGCTTATTACGTCGCATAGGGCACACGTGGTAAAAAGTTGACACAGTAATAATATACACAGTAACATAGGCGAAAAGCAGTGTAATGAAAACCTCAGATGCAATTTTCTGATTCTAAAGGAAACACTACGGCTTCAGTACTTTAACAGCCTCTCCAGTTTTACAGGATTCATCACGAACTCGGAACCACGTCCAGTTGGTCGTCCTAGCTAGCTGGAGTTCTATTGAAATCTATGTTCACGTAGCTAACATGGCTTTCTCGTCGAACGACAAGTGATGTTCACCGGGAAAGTGGGCAGATAGCATCACCCTGAACAAATATAAAAATCGGATGCAAATTCTGAGGCCTACCTGACCGAGTTATTTATTCAACTCAGCTACCTTGTGACATCTTGTACAGGGTCAAGCTCACGTTGGACCCACGTTGGTACGAAAGCCCCATCGGGCCAAATACGATGGGCAAAGATATTCCCAGTTTGTGCTTTTGGAATTCACAGCTTGCCGAAATTTTTTAAAGTGTGCTGCGCATGGAATTCTTGCTGAAGCCCCAGATGTTGAAGAAAAACAACGCCAAAATGAAAGGAGTTGCGAAACGGTCGAATGTTAGTTTCAGAGATAGTCATGTCCACCACATTCTCCATATTTTCAGGTCGTTCTGGCTAAAAAAACTCTCTTGGGGAGGAGGTCGTTGTTCCTGACCACCCGGATCAACGGTGTACTTGACCCTGAGCCTGCGATATACCGTGCCGCAAAAAAGCATGAGATACATATTCAAAACATCACTTCGTATTTTCGAATAGTTCTTGAACCATACGAAAAAAAAACTAAGTAACCATTGCACTGGTGTTTGAGTCAATCGAATGTCATGACCAGTATATGGCCGACTTTCCGGACAGAGCAAATATCAGAGAAATCCAATAATTATTTCGAGTTCCCGTATCAATTTATTATGCGAATAAATCAAAAAATCAATTTTTTTGAATCGATTAATCCAGAAAATTTTTGAAAGAAATTCGAAGATTGGTATTCCTGAGAAAGAGATTCTCATCAGAAATGAAGTACAGCTTCACGAATGGTGTTCAACATCTTTGAATGCCTGTATTTGCTTCTTCGGGATAGGAGGCCAGTAGGTGCTGCAGCAGCTCACTATTCACTAGAATAAGCATTTGCAGACTTTAAGAAAAGATTTCAGGATTAGTGCGCAGTACCTGTAGTAGTAGTCTGGGGCGTTATGATAACAACATCACGGTCGTCTCCAGCTCGAGCCAAGACGCATAGTACCTTTGAAGGCAAAAGCTCTCATATCCAGTTTGAAAAAGGTCCACTTGTAAACTCACCAAAAAGAGGAGCATTGTCCTGATACAATAAGGTTTTTGGTGCCACATAAGCGATTTCAAGCGGCGAATCACATCCCGTTGTTATTGCATCCTACCTCAGAGGGCAGGGCAGCCAATACGCCGCTGAGACACCAATTATTGATTATCTCAAACATTCCTCAGGCAATCGCTGGGGTCGGTGGCAGGTTAAAACGCCCCTTTCCGAATGAAATTGATCCGATGCGGCTGATCGGCGGAGGTTTCGGCATGACTCATAACTGCCGAAGTTTTCGTGATGATGTCTTATATGTGGCGGAGTTTTCGGGGCGACGTGTTGCAGTGTCTGCAGTGTTTTTTTCTGGTACTCTCTCGTGTATAGCGCGGAATCGGTAGCCCACAATGTATACGCTGCACTGGAATGTGACGTGTTTGTGCGTATCACGGTTGACAGCTTGGGATATCGACGCTTTGGCGGGCGTCGGTGGCAGGTTGACAGGTCAATTGTGCTGCACCTCAACCTGCCACCGACGCCCGCGACTGCAGGAGTGGTAGAGGGTGGTCGGTGGGAGGTGATTAGGCGAAACTTTCGGTGTAAACATGTGGGTGTGACGTGGCACTGAGTGGTCGGTGGGAGGTGATAAGGCAGAGCTTTCGGTGTGAACGGGTCAAGGATGACGTGGCATTTTCGGGTCGGTGGGAGGTTGACACGCGGAATTTTCGGCATGAATGGGGGAGTTTTCGGGCCTTGCCCGCCCGTTTTTTCGTTTCGAGCGGGAGCACGCTACCTGTTCAACTCCTCTCAACCGGCCACCGACCCCCGCGAGTGTGTGAGTCGTTTTCTTCGCCACAAGAAGGGATTCCCAAACCTTCTGATAATCGATTTGCAGCTTAATCTATCTTATAGCTGGGTCTCAATGAGCAGAACACTGCTAACACAATTTTCCGAACGCATTATGAGTTCTTTTTTTTTATTTCGATGCCGTTTCTCAACTTTCTTAGAAGGAAGACTTAGTTGGAGTCTGATTATTCCTACCTCGAAATATCTAATCTCTGCCATTCAAACCTTTTTCACCGACGTCAAACCAATCTAGACCATGGAAAATTCGAGCACAGTTTTCATGTTTGTGAATCACATTTAAAGCATCTCTCCTATGTGAATATCACCAGAGCAGTGGTGATAAAATAATATTCCCACTTGACCCTGCCGTGAAATCAGGCAGATGTTTCTCATGATAGAAAGTGTTCTATGAGCGAAATTCTGGTACAGTGTTCACTCCATCGATATCTTCACTATGAACATGAAAAACGAAAATCGATTTATGTGGCGGGTCTTTCGAGCACAAGTGTCCCACCGGTGGGACACGGTATGCGTTCTGAGCTTTATTGGCAATGAAGGGTGGCGATCTGCGCGAGACTGGCCGACCCAAACCTCATGCAGTACCCTATTTTCTGATGTTTGAAATGTTATAACAAACTGATATCAATCTTTATTCAAATTCAGTATAAGTTGTCTAGATTAGAGACTGATAGCCTTTCATACAGGAAGTTGTTGTCCATCGAAGCTTTCATACATTCCTGCTAAAATTCGAAGGATGTACGGAAACAAGGACAGTCGAACAGTCCAACAAAAATTTTACCTGTAAACACACATAACTTTCACCAACACTCCACCATCCTCGTCTTTCGAATCCTTTGTATTGCATCCGAAGTGAGAGCCTTCAGGCCAACGTTTGAGCTGAATTTAATTTGTAGTTAGTTTGCAGCAATGGGTGTGTCTCCCCAGGGCAAAATTTGAACCCGAAATGTAACTTCGAGTCGCTCGAAATCTGTTTTAAGGAGTGTGCGAAAGTGCCCAAAATGTCTATCTTGGTAATTAGAAGACAACGTCCACAACAAAAACGAGACTGATTCTTTAGCGGGAATAAGCAGTTGTGGGCCCTGCACAGTCATCCATCAAGAAAAAATCACGGGGTAAAAAACTGGCTTGGGTGGCTCTCTCTTGGAGGGCCCGAAGTTGGAACGCCGTTCTGTGGTCACACATCCAATTTCATGGATTTGATTAAGAGTGAACGTTGCTCCAACTATGGAGCCTATGAAGTCTCGGGCTCTTTTTTTGAGTTTTTCCAACGTTATGGTTGTGATAGGCCCAAAGGCTGCCTATGTTTGAGAGAAAAAATCAGGCCCTGCTCCCATTGTGGAGATTACCTGCAACTATATTATTGTTGTTTGGGTATGGAGCCTTATCCGGTGAAAAATGAGCATCACGCTCATCTTTGATGAATGGAATTTGAAGGTTAGGACTAACCATTGGCTCGAACGACTTCGAAAAGCTATCAAATGCTTCAACGTTCTTGTCCTCCACAGGTCTCACATCGTCCGGTTCGAAATGCCTAGAAAGGCCATAATCAACGAAGAAAATTGCAGAACTTGTCCAAATTTGCGCAACAGACCGCATGCTATTGTGCTTCACGTACGACTGTCTGGTTTTAGCATCTAAATTGTCCTGCAATTTAGCCGCATCCTTTGCATAATCATTGGACCATTTCTGGAAGTAGGTGTAACACGAGATAATTGAATAGAACCGTTCGGGTGCCACTTACCAAACGTGGATTGATTTTTTCATGGAATTTCTTGTAGATGCTTGTCATCTCAAACTTTGATTTGAGCTTTGAGACTGAAAGATCGCAAGGTCAGACGGTAGAGTAGTTTCTCTATGATCAGAAATACAGAGTGTTCCAAAATTGTGGGCGCGCTGTCTCACTACACCTCCAGAGGATATTTCAAGAGCGATTTTGTGTATTTTCGAAAAACCATGTGCTTTTTTTGCTACCTCCGTGTTTCTGTCAATATCTTGTTGATATTGTTGTCGATAATGTAAGCTCAACCGATGCGCAATGCCATCGTCGCAATGCTTAATGGAGGACACATTTCAAGAAAAATCGCCAATTCGCTTTCTTGCACTCAAAAACTATCAAGAAGGGGAACAGCCGCTCCACTCAGCTTGGTACACTCTCAGAAAGAGTCGGCAGAGGTAGAAAGGTCGGTGTTTGCCACTCCAGGGGCCGGATGCATCAACGCTCCGGGTTGGGGTAGGGGCAGGGCAGTCGACATCTTTGACGATAGCAGTGCGAGGGCAGTAGATCATCCAATCAATCGTGCCCCAGCTGTGTTTTTCGCTGCTCTAGCTGCCCCAGCCTCCGAGCTGGGGCAGCTGGGGCACAATTGATTTGGTGATTTACAGAGTTCTTCAAAGGCGCAGACTGCCCTGTCCCTGCCCCAACCCGGCCCAATGATGCATTTGGCCCCAGGGGCGGCATGCACCTACGAGAGGGTTACGAAGGGCAGCATTCGGGGCGTCGGCTCGTTTGATGATCGCAGTGCAGGGCCCGGAGATCATCAATCAATGGTTTTAGTAGGGTTAACGAGGGAACAAATTTTCAGTGCTACCCCAACCCCTTCTGAGTCCACACACTCCTGCTATCGAACGCGCGACGCCCCAAACCCTGACCTAACCCATTCGGCCCCAAGAGTGTTGAGAAGATTCAAAACCGATTTGATTCTATCCGTATTCGCGCCGTTCAATGAGGAAGTTGGTTGAAGATATGGATTTTACGTCGACGAGCATGTTGAGAATCAGCATAATGGTGACGAACACTTGCTAATATCGTTCATGAAAATCTCAATCGCTCTCTGCAGACAATAAGCTGCGAAGAGTTGAAAAAAGCAGTCTTTGCATCGGTTCACAGCAGTCTCGCAAAGCGCCATTGTCTTCTCTAATGAAGCAATCCTCATGGTGGAGAAAATTATAATTTTCCAAAGCGACTAGGTTGTTACTAGAAGCATCAAGGCAGTCATATGGCGAGTCATCGCATTTCTGTCATGGTTTTGGGACCATTCACGAGCGACGGTAAAACTCACCTCGTTTTCATGGATTCTGGAGTCGAAATTGATCAGGAAGTTCTCTAGCCAACAATCCAGTGGGATACTTTGAAACCCAAGGCCAATTTCTCACTTCACCGACAGACCCTGTTGCTTCCTACAGGACTTCTAGCAAGCGCTTAAAGGCATCGTACGCGCTGAAAACTATGTCTCGTTTTTGAGTTGTTACACCCCTATAGTAACTAAAGTTAGCGAAAAGCCCCCTCGAAAACGTTAACTTTTCAAGAAAGAACCGTTTTGAAAAGCTTCTGCAAATCGTTTGAAATTCGCGCCGGCATCGACTCGGGATAGCTACGCGGATGGCGCAAGGAGCAGTTCTACAATTTGTCCATTGGCGCAGCGTTGGAAACAATTCTCTGACGACTAGAATGCACTGACTGCACTGACTTGCACTGACTAACAAAAATACTCACCTGGGCCCTGCACATCGTCTTCGCTCGTTGAGTGACGAGAAATTTTCAGTCGATAATGCCACATTCGTGCGGCGGTGCGTCAGCGTACAGAGGTATGCCCTGTAGTTAGCGACGCGACGTTCTGCTCAAATATTGCGAAAGTGCCAAATGACTGACGGAAGGGCCCGCCCCTTTTGACAGAATTCCAAACTTTCCACTTCATCTATGCTCACAATGGTACGTTTTTGAGCAGCCAAGCTCGTTTTACGTTCTCACAGGGGCCCGAGGAAGGGATTGAGCATAAAAAATGGAAAGTGGATTTCAGCGCGTACGATGCCTTTAATTTCAGGTCCGTTCAAGAGTGGTGCCGTCGCAAGCTTTCTCCATTCAGCTCGCGCCGAAATTGGCAGTCTCGCTTACCTAACCTGAACCTCCTTGACTTCTCAATGTGGTTTTTGACCGAGCAATTGTTCGTCGATGTTTTTCTTTAAAATTTTATTGCCTAAAAGTTGCACTTCGGGAATTCTGGGTTGAAATGGTTGACGACAACTTGCGAGAATGCTGCCATGTTATTCTATGCGAACTTCTCACCTATGTCTGAGGATATGGCGGACATTTCGGGATCTGGTTATTGTGTTGTGGCCACAACAATATGTATAAACTTATCCATGTCTGTTATGGTTGGAATCCTATAGAGTGTTCGAAAAATACTTCGATACCTGCGCGCCCATAATTATGGAACATCCTCTATGTACTTACGTAAGCCGCAATCGGCGATCGCTATGAGAAGGCAGAACACCTGAAATCATATATTGGAGGAGGAAGACGCAACTTCCATCGGCTGGACGGGAATTGATTTGACACACTTCTTATAGTTGCGCTTGCTGTTTTGCGTTGTTATGGAGCAGCGCATAGGGCTTACTAAGTTGAAAGCGCAACTCTGCTAGCAGCGACTGGCAGCGCTGGGGGATGCTCTATTGACTACATTGGGCGACCGCGGCGATTGATGTAGCGTGAAAAGGGGCCTGCAGAGTTCAAGTTGCGGCGTCGCTCGCAGCGACGAACAGCGCTGGGTAATGCAATATCGATTACATTCGGCAACGAGGGCGACGTACGCAGCGTGGTGGGCGACGAGTGGGCATCACATAGTGTTTTGACGCTGCGACGACCCTGCATCACTGCCAGCGAGCGGCAACCGAAGCGGCGACGATAATGTTCGTAAGCATTTTTGTCGCCGCGCCAAGGCTGACGCTCGGCGACCAGTCGCCGGTCTGTGCAACTCTGCAGACCCCTAAAGGCAACAAGGAAAGACAGGATTGTTTTGACTCCAAGATGGCTCTTCGCCACTTCCAATGTGCCGCAACCAACGTCGCGACGATGAGGTTCGACGACATTGTTGTCGCCGCGTCAAAGTATACGCTTGATGAGCACTCACCTTTCGCTTCAACTGTTCAAGCTAGAAAGAGTTCTGCAGAGCTAGAGTCGCTTTGTTGCTCACATTCAGTAGCATCGCCGGAGGATGTGATTTTGATAACATTGGGGGCCAGAGCGGCACCAAAAGCAATGAGAGAGGCCGCAGAGTGTTTTGACGCCGCGACGGCCCCTCGGCCACTGCGAGTGAGCGGCAATCGGCGCCGCGACAACAAGGCACAAAAGCATTCTTTTCGATGCTCGACGACCACTTGCCGACGTCGCATAATGATGCAGCCTCATTGCCGTGAAATTAGGGCCAATCTACGGTAAAATCAGAGTTGACTTACCGGAAGGAAGGAAAACATGGTGCCGTCCGCGATGGCATTTGCCCTGCCATTTTATATGCATTGTGCGCAGTAGTGCCTTCCGAACATCTGTGCTATGTAACTATTTGATTCAATCCAGCTCGCGCACAAGAACTAACATTGTAGTCTGTGTACTCCTGATTGATTAGGGCATTGCCGCAGTGGGGCTGTGATTCATTTCCTTTCCGTGTCCTCAAAGGCTGTAGAGTACATGGCGCACAGGGGCATAGTGTAGTGACAAGTAAATCTCTAGAGACACAATGAACATAGCTGCTGGAGCAAACGAGATCAATTCGACAACATTTAAAGGCAACTTTACACTATAATAAGTGAAGAAGCATAACTTTTTCCAATATTTTTCACAGCCACGCTGAAGCATGAACCTCGTTCCAGACCAAACTTCACCAGAGGTAGGCGGTCTTGCATACCTCCACCAGCACCGTCAGCACGGGCCCTAATGAGACTTTGCGTTTACTATGGAAGGTTATCGCAAACTCGGTGCCATATGCCACAACATAGGTGCACTGAGTCTGCACCAACCTTTAAGAGGGAACGCAAAGTCTCATTGGAATCCATGCCGATGTTATGAGCATCTAAACATCTCTGGCCCACAGAAGCGTCTTGTAGCTAAGCATCGGGTTTGTGGACGCGAATCAAATGGTGGGCATAGTATAGATAGACATCGACTGATAGCGCATAATTGCGTGACACTGCTAACTGTAAGCCTGAAAGATGGTTATTCTGAGCTCCCTGTCATTTAAAGGCAGCGTACGCGCAAAAAAACGTGTTCATTTTTTTCACAATTTCGCTCATGTAGGCCTGCCAGGTTGTGATATATCGCAAATGGACCACTCAAAACACTCAAATTTCTGAGAAAAACTCGTTCGGAAATCCTTGAGCATTCAGCTCCCTGTTTTTCACGTCTGTCCGGTGTGTCTTGTGCAATGCACAAATTTTGAAAATTTGGACGGCTGATTTGGTTTATCCTCATTAACTTTTTAAGTTCCACAATTCTTTTCGTCTTTCAGCTGTCAAAAGGTCTTAAAAATAAGAAGCTTTAAATACACACGTCCAAATTCAAGGATCCTTCGAATAAGAGAAAATAGAATTTTGGATTTAAGTTGCCTGCCGGAGCCCGTCGTGGCGCTTCTGTTCCTCGTGTTAGATGATCGACCGGGGAAACGCCTTTTCAGACCACGGAGCAGTTTTCAAGAGCCTATAGCATTATTTTTACGCTACATTGAGGTCTCAAGCTTCGGCAACTATCTCCACTTGGTTCAAACCTTGGATTGAGAAGAAAAACCCAGATGTGGTTTTCAGCGCGGACGCTGCCTTTAAACATCAAACTGGAGTACTTTGGAGGTGCCTGTGGGAGATTCGGTCTTTAACGATGGCTTTAGGATATGTTGTGCTTGCTCTATAGAACAATCATCTGTGATTGTTCAAACCACTAATACCTGAGCTGATAGATTTACATTAAGAACTGTGTTTAAAAGAAGAGAAGCTCGAATTGTTATCGAGAAACCGAGGGGATTTTGATGCAGGCATATTTTGATGGCTGAGCTTCTGGTTAGCAGTAACATATCCTATGTATTTACCTACGTTAGTCCCCTGACCTTCTTCTGTTCCAGTCGACATGCCGATCTCGATGGAGTTGGTGTACCTACGAAGTCAGTTCCCAGAATCGCCGAGTTTAGCGGTCAGTGTCCTTTCCCTTGAGCTCTCTACTACCATCCACATACCCTCAGTCCCTTAACCCGTGCACAAGAGAATTTCACATCTTTCCATTGCATAGGTAATTTCCACCTTCCGTGAAGCTAGTAATTTGTGTCCATATCCGAGAAGAAATCATGGATCATAAACTACAAGGTGCACACCCACGCCGCTTCGCGGCGTACTTGTGGTCGTGCTTTAGGATCTATGGATTATTTAAATTGCAGGGTGGTGCCTCGCTGTGCTCAACAGCCTTAAAGGCATCGTACGCGCAGAAAACGGTGTCTTATTTTTCTATGTTTTCGAGTAGGCAAGCTCTTGAGGCAAGCCATAATAGCAAAGAAAACCCGAAAAACTCCTGATTTGGATAAACGCGTTTAAAAACTTTTTGAAAAGTTGACTTTCCACCCCCTCCGTGGAATTCGGTGTGTCCAGTGCAATAAGTTTTTCTGAACGTCTGAAGTGCTTTCACGCTTTAAACTTTCTAGGTGAGAAAATTTATTTTGCCTTTCTTCTACCAAAATCACTAAATAATAAAAAGCTTCTACTGTGCAAATTTGGATGATAAGTGCTAGATGGCTGGTGAGAACTGGTGGCGAATCCTCATCTTTAACCCATTCCAACCTCATAACTACGGGAGTTGCAAGGGCTCTCTACATTCGCCTCACTGAGAGGACCACGAAAACTACCCCTAAAATTCATTTCGTCAATTTCGAAGCGAGATATGGCGATGTGGCGCTTTCTCTGAAATATTGCCGCGACTCTTCCGCCACTGCCCCGCGACTCCACCGTGATCCCGGATTGTCCCGCAACCCCCCAGCGACCCTTAACTCTTCCGAGGCTTTGCTGCGACTTCTTCGTGTGTCAAGCGTTCGCAAATCTACCGCGACTCCCTCAGGACTTTTCTGCGACCCTACCGCAATTCGGTGAATGAAGAATAGTCCGCGGTTCTGCCCCGCATCTGCCCCGCGACTCCTCCAGCAGGCGCCAAGCCGAAGGAGATGCGGCGGAGTCGCGGCAATACTTCTCAGAGTTGTATGAGCAAAATTCGTCACAAAAAGCCCCTTCTGCAGAAAAAGGACTTGTGCGCTACTGTATGTTTTCACAAAAATCAGTTACACTTTGCTCAATCAACTTCACGCAGGGAACTTTCGCAATGCAGTGCATACCCCTTTACAGTCTGACACAGATTCGAAAGAAGAGAATCTACGGAGGAAGTTATGAAACACTTCTCCATGGATTGGTGAACATTTCGGTTTAGATTAATGTTCAGTTCTTGAACTCATCGCAGAAAGGAGCAGTTGAAGCAATAGGCACGCATTATTCCTAATATATGCAGTAGAATGTTTTCGTTTTCTCATTGACACGGGAGGTCAATCACCAAGGCTGCTTGCGTGGACAGTGTGTGACAACCGGGTGTCAATTGTTAACGGCGGGTGACGATGACTAATTTCCGTTCATTGTCACACACACACACACACATACAGACGGTCACACACACGAAGCAGCGTATAGTTAGTAGGATGACACGCCATAGAAGAACGTGACTTTCACTTGCTTGTTCCCGTCGATAAACAATTGAGAACAGGTGATACACAGTCGGCAAAAACCTCACTGTATGTTGTGTATAACATATCTGGGTTTGAAACTAGTTGGGGGGGGCACTCGAAATTCAATCAGAGTAATGGAGATTTTCTCCACAGTACGCGTGTTAGAAACGTGTTAAACGTGTCGTATTACTTGCTAGAAACCTATTTAAAGCTTTCATTTCAATCATTTCATTATGAATCTTGGGTGACCCCCCACTAACTTGTTCCATAACCATGGAACAAGTTCTGGACCAAGTTTACGCCAACGAGCGACAAGGAACGCAAATCATTACTGCCACCTGTGTCGACTTTAGGTAACACAGTCTCGCAAAGGCTAGCAGCACAACCGCAATCTACTTACAGCGCTAGAAAAGTTTGAAAGAAAATATCTTCTTCCGATTGTTCCCATCACCTTTCAAATAGAACGACTCCTGCTAAAATGGATTCCTGTTTGTCTATTTTCCATTCAGTAAGATAGAATACAGTGCAGTCACTCGAACAGTCGCAGTTATTGTTTGAAGAGCGCGTGGCATACGTACTTTGTATTGTATCATTGTACATACATATCTTTCCCAAATGATGTGCTTATACGTCACGCATTTTCGGAGGGTCATACACTGTTTGAAGAAAAGAAGGTCGAAAGTAAAACAGACGAGAAACACAGCCAACAAGCGGGACCGTGATTTCGTTGATTTGAAAACTTTGAAATCTTTGCTTGAAATTCCCTGAATGGCTGCAGCGATTCCGAAAAATGGCATTTTCATTGCATCACAAAAAGGTAAGAGTACCCATTAGGAAATTTTTATGGTGTTCAGCAAAAAAATTTTCCGTAATCGTCTCAAAACTTTCGACGGGGGTTGTTCAGGGCGCTGAACACGAATCTGTCATCTATTTTTCGCCAGACTCAGGGTTACTGTAGATTTTTGTAGGCAACCTACCTTTTAAATGGCGTTAGTAACCTTAAAGGCAGTGTTAAGAATAATAATCCCTGCTTTGTTTTTGCCTATCTTGAAAACGGTCCCATTCTGATTTCGATGATGTCTCTGGAATCTTACAAGACCTTCTGGGAACGGACTCGTGGTCCCTAAAAAATTGAGCTAGAAAAGCATGGTGGACGGGTTGTCCGAGGCCTGTAACTTCCGTCTTTAGCAGCCAATGTATGCGAGCTGACATGAGTAAAGAGAGAAGTTGAGAATGAAGATAAGAACGGGGCTTTTGATCGGAAACCATCGCTCACCTCACGATCTCGAGTGTTTCATTGTTTACGTCGAAGGGTGGAAAGGGGCCGGCCTTGTCCAAAGCGGCGGGGTTTGCACACTTTCTCACCGTTTTGCGGCTCTTGGGAAGCTCTACGTCCCGTTTCTTCGACGCTGTTCTGCTTCTGAGAGCCGCGAGAAGCGTTCGTAATGGAAAATTCGAGGATGAAGTTTATCATGAACAGTGCCTTGAAGTTTTCGAAAATTGAAAAATGGACTCCAAATTCATGTTCAGCGTCCCAAATAACACCTACAGAGAAATTTTCAGTCAAATCTGAGACTTTGACCGAGCTACCGTATACCGCCGTTGCATACCGTAATCCAAGCAAAATCGACAAACCTATGTTAGGGCAGCCCAAATAACCCCAATGCTGAAGTTTTTAGACGATTTGATCGTAGCATTCTCGAAACATTACCAATACTGTGTCCCATACCAACAACTACCAAAACACGGTTTCGGAAAAGCCCACCGGAAATGTAAGGCAAACCCTAGTGAGGTGGCAGTTGGCCGTTTGAGGCCGTTCCTTGAAGGTAACCTTGTTTCACTTTCCTTACGTTAATTTCGAACGCTGAGGGGATCATCCCCATGGCCCATTGCGAGGGAAGCCTCCTCGTTGTGAATCGTGGCGAAGATGATGTCCTTGTTCCGGACCGCGGCGAGGTTGGCCTGCGTGATCAGGATCATACCCAACACTGGTAGGGTGGCAGGCCAAGTTCTTTCTCCTTTTGCGGAACAGGTTGTCGCTAACGGGGTTAGAACGCAAGAATACGCTGGCAGCATAAGCTGCAGTTAGCAGCAGCTCCGGCTCACAACGATGGGTAGTATTCCATGTTTGCCTTGGCAAGAAGTCAATTCTCTAGCCGTATTATGTATGTATGTACGTCAAAGCAGTATGGAAAATAAAATCGGAGCGACATGTGAGAATTAAGGACACTTTTTCTCTAGAAATCAAATGTGTTGACCCATTAAGTAAAATCAATGTTCCTTCCATTTTCCAGGTGCAACCATCAAATATGTGAACAAATACCAAATGCTATGAATTCATCTCGGCAACTCCTGATCATGGAGCAAATACTGATTGATCTATCCGTCTTTGATTTTGAAGGCTCCATTTTCAATTTCTCCATTCTTGACAACAGTAAAATACCGTCGTTAAACTCGGTGAGATTCAGATAAAAGTCTTCTTTTCATCTGCGTAGCATCAGCCTTTGTGGGCAATGATGTTTTCGGTCGTCTTCAAAATGATGTCGTATAACTGTCACCACAAATGCATCTACTTACGAGTCAGTTGCTGATGTCAAGACATCTGTATGAGCATTTCATCACTAAGTGTTTGTTGAGAAGGTCACTGCGCAGTTTTAGTTCAATCCCACATGCACAACGAATTCCACTGGAAGTTCGAATCTATCAAGATTGTATCTACTGTCAATATGAACAAAATGCCAGCAATGGTAACCGAAAAGGTATTTTCCTAAAACTTTCATTTCGTTTGAATGATCGATCATTTGCTGTTCAACAAACCCATACGCAGAGGATCCTGACAGATTCGGTTGTTGGTTTAGCTGCGATATAGAACAAGCCACAGAACTGTACTGCAGTTTTGCCCTTCTGGCGATCGACAGAAACGAACTTTTCCTTGTAAGCAGGACACGTAGACCGTTTTGTGTTCCGAATGTACGTTTGCTAGTACATGAAAAATTACATATTGTCTCTTTATTGGGTCTAGTCTAGTAAATGAGAATGACCGCGTTGATAGTTCTAGAATTCGGTCAGAAGCGCGTCGATCGCAATTTCGGAAACGCTACAAGGCTGAAGCTAATGATCAAGCTTTGTGTTCATTCAGTTGACTAGAAAGAAGCGAGGCCAGTGGCCGTATTCATGAATCCGCGGGCGCTTAAAGGGGGCGTCACCTCACCATGCCCGGCCTATGGCAACCACTTTTGTATCTCCCCTGTCGAGATTTCAATAGTAGCGGCCCCCTCTTAGTCACCTGTGAGAGCAGAGACAGGCATGAGTAGCCAGCCGACTGCAACGACGGAGAGGAGACCGCCGGGCAGGAGGCTGCTGTGTCTCACCTCCGTTATCAATGAATTCCGGCGGGCATGATATACCCGACCCCAATTCTGCAGCTGGACAGGCAGAGCACTCGCTGCCTTCCATGGGGATATTAATCATTTTGTTAAACGTGAGATCGACGCTGCATGCAGCCGTAACTCTCTCCGTCCACCCTCTAGGTGGCTAGAAACCCTCCTGCCTACCCGCCAGGTAGCTTGGAGCCTTCCTGCCTACCTGCCGGGTACCCAGGAAGGTGGGGCAACGAAAAATCTTCCAACGGCCGAGAAAGTTTTGACCTTCCGGGCAGGGTCCCAGTATTTCATGGATACGGCTACAGGTCTGTCATTCCCTAGGTAGTGTTAGGACTAATAATGCTGTTTTCATATCTTCTCAAATTCAAATGCCATGTATGACTCTCGTTGAACCTCGGCATTAGGACAATTTTGACGTTGACTGCAGCTTTGCACGAGGTGGTAACAGGTCCGTAGGAAACCCACCACTCAGTCAGGATCATCTGAGTGGGTGGTAAGACGAGCCCGGAACGATTCAGACAGAGCTCAGACGAGTCCGAAATCGTATATATTGCATTCAAGCGGTCGATCTCGCAAGTCTGTGATGAGGGGGCATGATGATAGCTGTCATCGTAAGAAAAACTGACCCTTTTTCTGCGCGTGTTGATTTACTATTCGACGAACTCCGTGTTCTGTTCCTCAATAAGTCAAATGCTGTTTGTTTCGTGGAAGCTGATATTGATATTGATACATTGACAAGCCTATGGGCTGTAGTAAACCCCCTCTGAATAAAATTAAGATCATCTTAAACAATCATCTGAAGAAGTGTTCACATGATCTGTAAGATTATCTTGATGCTATGGTGAAGGATATGAATCTCATCTGTAAGCAGACCATTCATATGATGAACTTTTTTAAGATGATGCTAATTTCATCAGGTTAGCTGAGCTTTTACAGATCATCTGAACAGAGAGCAGGGAGAAAGCGTGCATTCCCGGAGAAGCTCGTCTGATATTTAAGAGTAACCCCGGAGCGCCTCTTATTCTTCAGATGAAATACCAGTTATCATTATCAGCTATCACAAAACAACAAACATCTCATTTCATTCATTGAGAAAGAAAGCATGGAGTTGGTCGATTAGAGAATGACCACCTGCTGAATGAGGGCCGGCTTTTTTTATTCTCACACGTATAATCATGTGTTATCATATCATGAATATGCGAGGACGACCGCTTTAGGGCGTATCATCGCTAATGTAATGAATACGGGCCTAAGTTCAGCGACCAGTTGTGACTGATAGCGATAATTATGAATCAATACGGAATTAAGATCATCTGAAAATCGTCTGGAAGAATATCGGATCATCTTATCGAATTAATATCAGATCATCTGATAGGGGTGGTTTACTACAGCCCTATATCTCTACCGAATCATTTTTGTTATTCCTTCGCTCCTTGAAAAAGTCTCGAGAGCACTCCTGACCTAGCACGCTGTTTCTCTCCTCTCTAGTAAAGAAGTCAGTCAGATCTGACTGACAATGAGTGGTTCAGCTTATCATGTTTGTTGCTAACAACTTTCGTTACTTACATTAGCCTAGGTCGCTATCCTGCAACACATACGCCTAAAATAAATGCGGCTCGTCTGAATTCTTTTTAGAACATGGATCTAGTTAGTCTAAACTAAAAATTTTGATAGCTTAAAGGCATCGTACGCTCAGAAAACCGTATATTATTTTTTCATGTTTTTGTGTAGCTTGGCCTCTCTAGTGAACGAAATCGTCGAAGGGGCCCATGAAAAAGCTTCATTTGTACAGAAAAGTCAATAGGAACACATTGCAAATATGAATTTGAATTTCGCGCCAAAATGGTTTTAGACGTTTCTCTGCCGTTGGAAGCCTTGTCACTGTCATTTTCGAAGTATTTCGGCATGTTGAGTTTGTGTCGTAACTGTTCTTCATGGTGTTTGACGGTCGCATCAACATTCTATGAAAAAGTGCTAGATGACTGGCGAGAACTGGTGGCGGATCCTCATCTTTGATTCCTTGAAACCTCATAACCCTTAGTTTTTGAGGCGCCAAAGTTTCCCAGTGTGGTCTACCGGGTTCATCCATGAAATTGACCCTGAAAAATGAAGATTGGTTCTCAGCGCGAACGATGCCTTTAACGATGACCCTCAGACTTTATACGACTGATGTTCCGGCGGCCTCGCCTTCTTCAGGGTCTAAAAAAGCCAAATCCAGGTATGAAAATACGAGAAGACGTAGCGGTCTACAGAAATGTGACTCCCAAATTTTCAAACTGATAAACAGGAGGAAAGTAGACAACGTATCGTACCCAATCAAGTTAACAAGCATCATGGACCAGTAGGAGTACGGAGGGACACCGATAGAACAGAAATTTGACCTCAAATCAGAAGGCAAGTCTGCTATAGGGCTAAAGTTCCCGTGTTACATATCCCGGTTGACCTTGGGATCTCTCGCTAGGATCCAGAACACCTCGAGAGCTTTTTGAGCACTTGTCATGTCCTTCCGCGCTACTGTCTCCACTCACACCTAAAAATGTTCACCCAGGTGGCAATTAATCCTATGGGTCCCCAGTGCAGTGTAACTACGCGACCTTTCCTCACCATGTAGGTGCTCTTTGATAGCACATGCGGTGGTCGAGCTGTCTCGCCGATATATTCCTCACCGCAGCTCTGGCATATGATGAGATAGATGACAATTGTAGCAGCACAATCACTTTCTCTGCCCTGAGGGCAAATTACGCATTGTAGGATCACTCAGGCGCGATCGTTTAGGCAATTTTTACGCTTCAAATTATTGAGTGGGATGTCCACCAGAGCCAATGAGTTTTCTACCCCGCTTTTCGCAAGCACTTTCTGACGGCGCTGCTTACCTCATCCAAGATCAATGGTATCATGAAGGAAATTTTATTGCTGGGTGGTCTGTTTGGTCCTTGCTCGCGCCGGAGTCTGGACCTTGTTGTATGAGGGGCTACCGAGCCTTTCAGACTCTTGCCGATCTTGTTCGCCCGAACACGCATTTACTCAGGTGCGGAACACATTCGGACGGAGTCTGAAGAAGGTGAAATCGCCGAAACGTTAGTCGAATAAAGTCTGATACCACCTCGTGCAAAGCTGCAGTCACCTTCAACAATATTTTGAAATTCATGTGCATTCATTCTCTAGTAAGTACACATACGGTGCGATGGACAATGCTGATGCTCAATGAACCTCAAACCTCCATCAGTAATGGTGATGTCGCCTAAGAAGCCGCCACTATTCTCATCAAAAACTGCGAATTCTCGCTACCTGCTCTCCATTAGCGTCTGCGATTCTCATCGCCTGATAAAATTTTTGATGAGGCCAGAATGAGCTACAGCATTTACCTATTCTGCTGTGCTACAAGGCATTACCTTCAAATAACAATCCGACTCAATTTTTGTGAAGTGTAATATGTAGCTGAACTCGAGTGTGGAATTCAATGTGAAAAGCATTTGATGTTATCAAACTTCATCGTACATGTTTGCTACAGAGCCGAACAAAGATGAAAGGAGTAATTGGAAAGTAACATCTTGGTTGGAGCGGTAGATCAAGGTCGCCATGACTCATGCATCACTGAAACATGAACATTGCTATTCCACAGACACACACACACACACACACACACACACACACACACACACACACACACACACACACACACACACACACACACACACACACACACACACACACACACACACACACACAAATTGCTGCGTCACATTTACTTGTCAAAAAAATGAACACGCGCACCGCGGTCCCTACAGCCGTTGATCCAGAAACTCTGGAGCAAAAGAGAAAGTGGTTCCACAAGGACACTAGTATTAGCAAATATGGTCATTCCAAATGAAATGTGCTTTTCTAGAACCATTTTCGGAGGATTTAGAATCAAAGCATGCCCATCCATGCTGCCTATAGTAGCTTTGAAAACAGTTATAGACGCTTTTTCATCGATTTTTTTGCCTATTGTTTCTTCCAAAACGTGCAATATTCTTTTTGAAAAATCGGCGGTAGTTCAGCCATAGTTTCAGATTTGACCCAAAAATTCCGTGCGGTGGCTGAATCCGAATTTAGTTTCTACTTACCGATTTTCGAATCATTAAGGTAGGCTCCACTCCCTCAAGTGACCTTGTAACTACACGCGAACCCCAGATCTGTGTTCAGCCCCAAAGACACCCCTATATACAAAAAACACCCTAAGAGTTGTCTGATGCTGTACCCTTACTCAATCGTATACTATATAGTCTCAGTAAAGGTGGTTCATTAATTTCAAAGCTTTTAAACCAAAAAAGAAATGCAAGACATCACCTGTAGAAACAAAGAATGGTCATGGTGTTACCGCTTTCCTCATAGTTGCATCCGAATCGAGCGCCTTTCGGAAAGTTCGTGATCTAAATTCGTACGTGAGTCATCGGCATCTTGGTGAGTATTGGATAAGCTTGTCTTAGAAGAAAGGAGCTCACAAAGTACTTATAGTTCGACATTATTTCCTCAAAGACCAGGAGAATCCTCGCAGTCAGAGACATATCCTGCTCGCTTTTCGAGAAGCTTCTGTAAACAAAAAAGAGAGCGGTTTGGATGGTGTGACAAAATTTGATCTAAGAGAAGAAAATATCTCAAATGAATACCTGTCTTCTTTGATCACCGTGTATTCGTCTTGGTCCCAAGTTTGGGCAGGATCCATCGCACTACCAGGCTCTTTCAACTCCTTCAGCGCTTGTTTCGCATAGGAATCTTCCCAGGTCTGAGAACATGTGATTACGGAGACATCATCCAATAATAAGTGTTTGCTTTCGAAAGCCGAACTGACCATGTATGGGTTCAGCCCCAGGTTGAAGCTCTCGAGGAGTCGCTTCACTTCTGACGGCATGGCTGAAAAACATACCAGTCACAATGGCGACTATCGCAGACCATATGTTCTCAAAGCGGTGATTTTGATACTACTCACGCTTAGCAGAGATGCTCACAGCGATAAAACAAAGAGCCTAAAACAACACAGGGTTCCGAAGGGATTGTAGTCAAATCAACTGTGAAGCTTCTCTACATCCCTCTGTAGGATGGGAGATTTCAAGGCAGCCTGTTTCGACAAAGCACTCACTTGAAGAACGACAAGCATGTTGGTGGCACGAAACTCTGAACTGCACCCTTTTTATGCACAGGATGTTGTGCAACCTGACGCGATTGTCACCGCTATTCAATTCAGATCAGTGCTATGGTGTTGAACACCAACAACAGCAGTAGAGACTCGGTGCAACAGCTGTATGCACTGCGAACAGTGGATGGACGCCCTTTTTGAAATCCATCATTGATGGGTGTCATTACACGTAGTGTCTCGACGACTCTCGAAGATGTCACAAAGTAGCGCAGTTGAATACGAAAGCTAGGGGTCAGGGAGGACCTGAACCTGCATCGCACCTCTTTGGGCGGGTGCAGATACCTTGTGATATCTTGCGATCATATTACTAACCACACAAAGGCATAAATGGCTCACAAACATCAAATCTCAGGCCCGATACCCTCACTGACCACCACGGGCCACACCCTCTTCCTGATTTTTGAACCCAATAGCGGCTAGACGGGTTGGTGAATTCTAACTGCACTTTCGTTTTTTGCTGCCTTGCCGGTCTTTCTCCTCATTCCGGTTCGCTCTCGTGTAGCGACTGCGAATGAAGGGAAATACAAGCCTGAGACAACTCGTCCACTGAAATTTCAACTTCAACATATAGGCATTCTCGGAAGAGCCATAAATCTGATTGTAGCGCATTTAGAGACAACATTGTGATATCGATTCAAGAGACTTTTTATTTTCGAGAATCATCATCGTGTGAATTTCTCTAAGGTGCGCATTAAATCTGAGAATTTGTTTTCTGGGTGTCCTGTGCCTTCGAGGTCAGGGTCTCCCTGGTGAAGCCTCTACTTTTGAAACTCTCCTGGGAATAAGAAACACCATCTTGTGGCGATAATCTGCGCTCAAGTAACATTGTAAAAATAAGGCTGCACCGATTCGTTCCTATACGAGCAGCGAGCGAAAAGGAGGGTTTGGGGTACAGGGACCCAGTTGGTTTGTTGTTGATTGGATTAGTGCAGTAATCCATGCAATGCAAGCAATAGTCCATAGATAAATCAATTTTAGCTATCTCTGGTCGTGCTTAGGTGGATAACCAGTCTATGACCTGGTACTAACCATTGGTTCAACGCCCAATGCCACGACTAGAGCCAGTGTCAGACTGTCATCATTTCTTGTTGTGCGCGGATGATTTTCTTGTTTTTCTTCCATGTTGATTTCGCTCGCAGTAGTGCGGCGTCCTTCTTATATTTTCAGCACTAGGCGGTGTGCCAATGCTGAACAAATTGGTTTGCCTCGCCTCCGCCTCGAAGTCCTCGAAAAAATTCCTACCTCAAACCCTGATTCAAATGATGTCTCTGGAATCGTACAAGACCCCCTGAAACGGAGTTATGGCCACTCATAAAGTTAGCTGCAGAAGCATCATGGGCGAGTTGTCCAAGGCTTGTGACTTCTGTCATTTGCAGCCCGTGTATGCGATCCGACCTGCATAAAGAGAGAGGTTGAGAATGAAGGGAAGAACAGGGCCATAGCTCGGAGAACAGTCGCTCATATTGCCACTGTTCTGCTCGAAAAATCGTAAGAGGGGTGTGCCGAAGTGGCTTCCTCACGTGGGCGTCCCAGGGTGGCTTCCTCTCATATCTCTCTTACTCGCTCGTATTTCCTACCTCTCATATTCCCTCAGTTTCGTCTCATACCTCTCTTAATCGACTTCAGAGCTCGCACTTGGCAGATGTTATATGGGTGGGCCTACTTCACCATTATGCGGAAATTTCAGGTTTCGTCCCTGAGCTTGGACTGTGCCTCTAAGTCTCTGCCCATTCGTGAATGTTGTTCATCTTCAGGAGTGAGAGTTTGTAGCAGATTGCTCGCATGGACATCGATAGCCAACATATGCAGTAAGTAGTAAACTCCCCTATCTAAACCTGTTCGAATCCCGTTGTGGTGACCCAGATCCTTGGTAATAGCGAAACAGTGTCCAAGAGCCTTGCTTTTCAATTACATCACAATTCGCGCCTGTCTTGGCCAATCCCTAATAAAGCGTGAAACCTATCGTGAACTATATTTTTGGAAATGCAACAGACTCATGTCGGCTAGCTGCTCGGAACTGCAGCTTTGTGCTTTCTGTTCCTCGTCCACTGAAAAATGCATGCACGGTCCTTCCCGTCTGCTCCGTCCTTTCGCGCTGACTCTATCAGTGCGTACCTTCCAGTTTCAAATTTTGAATTTCGCTTCAATTTGGGTCAGCTAAGCAACTGATCATAGAGACTCGAATGCGATCACCTTGCCAAATAAAAATACAGTGATTGAAATTTTATCCAAGCAGTTTATACGAATCCGATTGATGATGAAACAAGAAGCGAGGAAGAGGTATATTCAGGTTGTGGCAAGAGTTGATGGTAGTTCTTACTTACGCATTACTGAAATTCTTTGATTACAAAATATGAGGGGATTACCGGATGTGGTTTTTGGCGGTAAGAGCAGAAGTAAACCTCTACCTGTAAAAGCAGAGAACGGCCATTGTGTTTCCGCTCTCCTTGTTATTGCACCCGAATTGAGCGCCTTCAGGGAGGCCCACGATCTAAATAGATGTGTATTTGAACCCACCCTGAGCCCTGGGTAGCTTGAACTTAATGGAAAGTGAGCTTACAAAGTCCTGGTGCTTTGCCATTATTTCTTGAAGGACCAGAAGGATTTTGGCGTTTGCTCTCATAGAGCCCTCTCTTCCTGAGAAGCTTCTGAAAGGCACGTGAACTGCTTTAAATCAGTTTAATAGTTTAAAGAAAAGAATCATCTGGGCACTTACACCTCTTCCTTGAGCATCATGTATGTTTCCTGATCCCAAGGTTGGTCGTCGTGCATCACACTACCTGGTGTAGCCAGCTCCTTCGTCGCTTCTTTTGCATAAAAGTCGCTCCATACCTAAGAAGAAAGTCACCAACTGAATTTTGTGACTGTTTGTAGAAGAAGGACAAACCAGGCCAGGGTTTAATCCCAGGTTGAAGCGTTCAAATGTTTCCTTCAGTTCTGCTGGCAGGGCTGAAAAACTTACACTTAGCGCAACGACTATAATTGCATATCACTTTTTTGAAAGCAGTGGACTTCGATATTACTTACACTGAGCCGAGACGCTCACGGCGATGACGCACAGAACCTAAAACAGAGTAGAATTTCAATGGAAATGTTCGAAAACACTACCCCAATTACGGCTGACTGCCTCCAAACTAACAAAACTAGGAGGGAAATTAGACTTACTGGAAGAACGGCAAACATGTCGTTAGTACCAAGCTGTGTCGAGCCCTCTTTTTATGCAGAGGTTGTTACGCACTCTGTCACCGATTTTCCGGTTATTCAGCTGAAATGTCACCATTGTGTCGAAATCTCATAACTGTAGGGATAACTGAGTGCGACTGTAGTAGACACCGCAAATAGTGGATGGCCGTCCCGAATCCATTCTGCACTAGGGACGTTCCACGCAGTATCCAACCGAATTCCATTTATAACTCCTGCCACCTCCGTGTGGGTGTGAATGAGAAGGCAAAATTTTGAAGACCTGGTTCTAGGTGAACTGAAGTACAATTTAGTACATGACCAGTTTGGCTTACCATTTAAATGCTTTCACATGATTGAATAGACACTTGCGTACCGCACTAAAGGTATACGAAGTGGTGACTAATCTAAAGCATCATTAAAAACCTTGCAAGCTATATAGTATTTATGTATTTGAGAATCACTAGCGGACAATAGAGTTCGCTTCAATCCTTTCGTTAGGACCCGAGCGGGGAAGAGCGGATTTTTTTTCTGAATTGTGAAAATCTGAAATCGGAACGAGCTATGAATTTTAGGAATTCGGAAATCGAAACACCAAAAACCATCGGAATTCGGAAATGGAAATGCGTTCAGCGAATTTCCGAAACATCCCTTCTTAACTGTGCCCCTAGAAAAACCTTGGGCTCATCCTTCTTTATTGAACAATTTTTATGTAAACACTATTTTGACGGAGCTCGAGCCATACGATTTCCCATATCTTCACAATAATGCGTGGTGACCCAAAAAACTCTCCCTACGTTCTCAGGCGGGCCCAACCTATGATTCAAACCCAAAAAACGGCAAGTGGTTTTCAGCGCGTACCATGCCATTAACGCGAATCCGGATACTATGACGCGGGTTCCTTGCGCTTGCTTTTGCTGAAGAGTACTCAAGCCGCCATGAAAAGCATTCAGGACGATGATGAAGTGGCGCAGGACCCCAGTGGGAACGTGCACGATGTATTCAAGACCCCCGTAGGAGTGCGCAGGTGGGCGGGATCCCCGAGGGAGCGTGCAGATTGTATGCGGGAACCCTGGAATCGTGCAGGGATCAAGGGATGTGCGCAGAACATTTCTGGGAGTGTGCAAGCAGTTGTGGAAAGCGTACAGAACTTCACTGAGAAGTCTTGCTCATACTCTGTACACTTCCAGTGGGGTCCGGCACACACCCTGCACACTCCCACTGGGGCCCTGCACACATCCTGCACACTGCCACTGGGGTCCGGGAAGGATTCTGCTCACTTCCACTGAGGTCCCCTGCACATCATGCACGATCTCATTGGGGTCCTGCACGCTTTCTACGGTTTACTAGATGTCCTCCTTTCAAATCAAAGGTTGGTAAGCTCGCACAAACCTGGCGGGTTACTCGCGTAATATTGGTGGCAAACTCGCGTTCGAAGGTGGTGCTTAACTCACGTAGAAACCCATTCACGATCAACCCTGGCTTTGCGAAAAGTTAAGACGAACCTCGAAACCGAATTCAGCGCCCGAAATAACTCCCTAGGATTTTGCTAAGGCAAAGTGTTAAAAAAGTCTGATTTCGTAGATATTTCCAATTTCTTCAGCATTTTTAGGTTTTTTTTAGGAATTCGGAAGGCCGAAAACCATCGGAAATCGGAATCTCGCTCATCCCTGTTCCCGAGCCTTATTAGTAAGCCAGAAAAGTTTTATTTGAAACACTTTCAAAAGACTAAGACATCGCAGTCTCCAAGTAGGACTGTTTTGCCCGTAAAGATTTTGAAATTTTTTCACTGATGCATGTGCGCGATTACTTATGAATAATTCATGCCTGCAATTTCTTAAGAACCCATAGACTGCAAAAAAGGGGGTTTTCAATGCTTTGAAAGTAGGAAATAATGCATAGTTTTTGTGTACCCTAATGCTTAGGGTGTACAAAAACTTATCTACGAATTCGAATTCCAATCAAACCTTTCCGTTGGGTAGATAATTTAGGGCGCTCGAAACTTATTCATGACCCAGAACTGCAAACTTTTTAAGTTGCTGTAATTCACGGTTGGCAATATGCTTTTCAGCAGGCGTAATCTAACCTAATGTTTCGGAAATGACAAAAAATTTCGACTTCAAACTCGTGCTTGGCGTCCAGAGTTACCCCCACAAAAAAAATTCCAACCGAATCCGAAGATTCTATCACAGCACAAGAAAGCCAGTGTTGCAACGGTGGACTTCCTACACGCTATGTCTGCTTGGACCATCCTGCAGCATCGGTTGTCACGGGGGGGGTCGGCCGCTGGTCCTGCCTCTAACCGCGATCCACAATGGTTTTAGCGGTTATTATGCTATGGACATTGGACATCAAAAGTGTGCAACAATAAATATACATACATGACAGCTAACTTCTGAAATGGATCATCCTTACTTGAACTGAAAGAAACATTTGACGCTGTCGGAACCACTCTCTACGAGCAGGGAGTAGATCTTGTCCAGTTAGCAACAAGGTGGATGTGGGACCAGCAACAGTGGCCGTTCATAGCTGGGCATGTAGGCGGACTCGTGCCACGCACAAGCAGAGATCAAATCAGAGAGCACGAGGTTACCTGTGGAACCGTCGAAGTTGGCATTTGACGTTGAAGTTTGACTTGGCTGGAGCTATTCTCCAGATGACCCCGCACCCAGCTCGACCATCAGGCGTTGACAGGACCAGGAGATGAAGAAGGTTGAAGTTGGATTCGTCAATCATAATACCCAGGGTGTAAATGCGAATCAAGGAATTACCTTCTGCTGCGGATGATTATACCCTGCTGCATCCTTATACCCGAAGTATAATCGATGAAGAATCTGACCTCTGGTCGGCATTACAGTGAAGAACCACGGGGCACGATAAGTCGAGAGCAGCCGCCGCACGCCGTCGTCGTCACACCGGAATCAAAAAAGCCGGTCACAATCGATAGGCGAGGCACGCCGATTTGCTTCAAGAATGCTCGGCTGCTGTAGTCGTGGTGGACCCGTTGAGGTGGAGCAAGGTGGCAACTATTTGCCTCTGGCTCGACGCCGAATTCGAACCAGTCGTTATCACAATCGTTTCAGTTTTTCTTCAATGCTCTTTTACTTATTAGTTGTTTTAACGATTGCAACAGGAACTTTCGCGGATTGTGGCGTGGTGCAGAGCCCCGCCCTTGGTTTTTTGAATACTTACTCTCGTTCTCTAGACCGAATTCCAGCCCGCATTTGCTGACTACGGCTCTTGCATTTTGCGACAAGTGTTAATCGCGCTCGGACCACTTGGTCCCGGCAAGATTCACCTTTCTCCCAGCACCATTAACACGTGTCGCATGATACAAAAACCGTAGTCCGCAAATGCGAACCGAACTTTGGCCCAGATAACGACAGTACAGAAAGTCGGAGTGTTCAATAAGTTCAAACACGTGTATGAAAGGTTCTGTAGGGCTCCACAGGGGACTGAAACCCCTGCTTGGGTGGAATTCGGAAGTGGCTGCAAATTTTTTCCGCCTCTTCTGCACAATATCGGAACTTGCAATATGCGCTAGTGAAGAATTTGGTTCTTTGTCCAAGGCCCTAGTTATACACTGGCGGGACGCTGCGGAAATAGCAAGACAACTATCACTTATATGCGCCCTAACTGTGTTCAGGCATGCCAAAAGGAACAGTAGTCACAGAAAAACGCGCCGGAAGGCCGCACAGAGCAGTTATACACGCCGCGGCACCGTATACTGTATACTTGCGGGACCTGCCCTGTTGGAAATTTTCCAATTTCCACCAGCTGATTATTTTTCAGATTTAAAATTGTTAAAACATTACCAAAACGACATAACGAGCACTGTAATGACGAGAGGGATTGATTATTAGTGCTATTCTGCAATTAAAAAGTGTCAGAAGCGAAAAAACCGATAAAATACCATTTAAACGCCTGGAAGTTTTTTGTCCGCAGTATTGCGTCAAAGACGCCAAAGACGCAACATTGCAGACGAGATCCTAATTCACGCAGCAAGCGGCGGCAATGTCTTCGCGAGACGTTTTCATTCCGCTGGTGTATAACTAGGGCCTAAACATACTTGCATCTAACGTTTTAGAAGCAAGATCACACCATGTACATAAGTCACAACTGTAAGCTTGTATTCGTATCGTGCCTCCCTAGGGTTGCAGGTCGTGTTCACATTCGCATGCAGAGCGTCAATTTTTGTTAATGACAATCCTGAGCCTTCGTCGAGTTCTCGCTTTGCCCTTCTAGGACTCCGGTGTTATGATCATTCATTGGCCTTTGATTATTATGTCTACCCTTCTCGGCTTCTGTTGTATGTCAGCTGGATTGTGATGAAAATCGTTGCTCGATGTATCTGAAAATTCCTGAAAGGAACACTGGCCGCTGCTTTGATTATGATTATGATCTTGAGGAGGACAACACTGCTTCGTGGAGGTAGCATCCTCATATTACTCGTATTTTACAGTTGACTTGACTAATTAATATATCTAGAGTGGCCGCATATTTGATTGCAGTGGCGAAGGAAGACTTCGTTCAGTAAAGGGAGCTAAATTGTATAGTTAAGCCATTCGAATTGATTGTACCCATTGAATCTGTAAATAGTGATATTTTGACTAGTGAATCAGAGTAACACGCTCAAATTCTAAGTTGTTCGCGGACCTCCAATAGTTTCGTTTATGATAAGATCCTTAATCCCTTAGAAATGCCAAAATTGCAAAAAAAATACTTTGAAGACAAAGATTGAAACCACCTTCAACTTATCAGCAGAAACCGTAAGGTCCGTGGCCCATCGCAACAACAATGTTGGAAACCGGCTCAGAACGTGCAACTAATAGCAATATGCGGCCCGAAACTTCAAATACGGTGTACTCGCCCCACCCAATTCCTCTGTTGCCACAGGAAAGTGGGTAGAGCGGGCACACCACATTCACGTTTTGGGACCGAATGGCGGGAAAGTGTGAGGCAAAGGGGACTTAGCATACGCGCGCACACGCTCACTATCAATGCCAATAAGTTTCACTTTCAAATAGAGAATACATTTTTTCGTCCAGGGCACAACTAAACTGAATTGCTGTATACAATCCCTTGTTTTCTTTCAGGATAACATCTGTTTGGGCGGTAACCTCAAGTGCATGATTTCAAGTCCAAGGGTTTTCAGGTGCGAAGAGTTGAATGGCAATAACGCCAACAGATGAAAATTTGTGCGGAACCTGATAACGATGCTTCGACAGGTACTGCTATTTTTATGAAACGCACTGCTCTGAGAGCAGCAATCGTTCTAAGTCTGTTGTCCAGTGCCTGATTGTTTCATTGTTTTTACATATACGGTTTTGCATACACATTTTACTTCTACTTGATTTCAGCTGACGTGTGATTGCGTTCGGCGCACATTGCTGGTGCTCTGTTTCGGTCATGTTGTACAAGCATGTTTTGAGTTGTGCAAACGAAGACAGCATATAGGGTAGCTCTATCATCGGACACTTCCCGATGTCCTACTAATGTTCCTCCTCGATACTAGATGGAATCGAGCATGACCTACACTTCAAGGTACGTAGTTAAGTCGTCGAAATGTGAGATAAGCCGCACAGTTGGAACAATAACACATAATTGGGGAGTCGAAAGAAAAAAAAGCGAAATTTTGGTGTGGATTCTCCTATCTCCCGCCATAATGTGTAAACGAGCCTAGGAATTTACGTGATGAGAACGAATAAGGGCGTTAACTAGGGTAAAGCGTGTGGTCGGTGGTTCCTACAAGACAGCGAAGCGTATTATGATTTATTATATCAAAACCACGAGCAGCCTAAAACTTGGGTAATTACACCTTGTTACACAGTATTAAAACCTAAATGATTACGTGCATCAAAATATGAAAATACCATGCAAATAAAATGCTAACAGTAAGAAGCGTTGCGAAAACTGAGAAAAAAACGATCAAATGGAGAAGAAAAACAATTCCGAAGATATGCGCCGCATACCGAATGCCGCGGCTTTAATACAACAGAACAGAGTCTTCTCATAACAAAGGCATCAGCTACATCCTATCGCCTATCCTATCAAAAACAAAAGTGGCGAGCGCGCATTGAATCGCGACGTCGCGACGCCTTACATTTCCCGTGGGCTTTTGTAAAACCATAGTGCATAACAGACATCTGGATAGACTATGACGTACCAGCAAACGCATTTGGCACCTATATTTTCTCATATCTATTTCATCCGACGTATTTTTCAGCGGCATAGAAGGACGAGGGGTCGAATCCATTCGAAATTCTTCAATCGACTCGTCCCGAGATGTCCAGCCTGAATCTGAGTCAACCTACAAGCTGTAAAACCGCGGGATTCTCATGGTTTCTACGCGTTCTGGTGCGAAGCGGAGGTTTGAGAGAACGAGAGAGCGCATGACAGACGGAGGGAGCAGCATCGCGTTCGCCATTCTCGCCATTAGTCGTAAGAATTCCTTTTACGGAGGATAAGCGATCAAACTGCGAAAGCAATGCTGAGGAATTGCGGAAACGAAATAGGCTTTTATGGAGAGAATTTAAGGGAAGGAACATTCAAGGAAGAAGGTCGTCAACCTCCGGCTATGGCTGGAACATTTCTCATAGCGGACACCCACGCCCCGAACTCATACTTCCAGCTCGGCTTGGCTGCGACAGAACAATGCTTTCCTCGCTTCCGTCATAATCTTCAACACTCGTGTCCTGCAATCTGCATGATTACATAATTGCGGAAACGAAATAGGGGTGGGCTTATATGGAGGGAATGTCAGGGAAGGACCGCTCAAGGGAGAAGGTCGTCAACCTCCGGCTATGGCTACAACACTTCTCATTGCTGACACCCACGCCCCGAACTCATACTTCCAGCTCGGCTTGGCTGCGACAGAACGATGCGTTCTTCGCTTCCGTCATAATCTTGAGCACTCGTGTCCTGCAATCTGCATGATTACATAATTGCGGAAACGAAACAGGGGTGGGCTTATATGAAAGGAATGTCATGGAAGGACCGCTCAAGGGAGAAGGTCGTCAACCTCCGGCTATGGCTACAACACTTCTCATTGCTGACACCCACGCCCCGAACTCATACTTCCAGCTCGGCTTGGCTGCGACAGAACGATGCTTTCCTCGCTTCCGTCATAATCTTCAACACTCGCGTCCTGCAATCTGTATGATTACTACCACGCCAAAACTTACAAATCGACTTGCTGGGAAGAAAACGGTTGATTCAAGGTTGTGGTGGGATAAGAAAAGAAAATTACACAAACGTCGAATGTTACAGTTTTGAGGATTTCAGAAATAGAATTATTTCCGGCACAAACTTTATCCGGGGGCTAATCAGGGGCACTGAACATGAATATGACGTCCGCTTCCAGATTTTCGAAAAACCATCGCGGAATACAGTTGGTGAAGTGTCGTTTATCTACAGTAACCTAGCAAAGTTTTTCAGAAAACTGAAAACGGAAAACATATCCGTATTCAGCGCCCCTAAGACCCCCCACGCTTCGGCACGGGGTATGGAGCTCAACAAAGGGTCTGAGCTGTGGATGATTGGACTCAATTGTTGAGATTCAAAGATTCAACTTTTTTGGCCGTTTTTGTTCTACCCATGTGCGTTGAGAAAAATTTGAAAGCTCGCAACATTTTCTTTTTATCTCCCCACAGCACTTAATAGACGGTTTCCAAGAACCCGACTTAGGTTCGGGCTGACCCTGCTTAATATGCCAAATACTGGCTGAAAATACTCACTGGAGTTTCAACTCGAGAACCAGAAAAACGATGCCGACCAGAATACGACATTTTCCACAATACTTGTATGAAAAATTCATTAACAATGGGGCACAGAAATCACACACTAGAAAACGCTCAGAAATACATATACAAAACAATTAGGAAACGATGGAAAAATCATGTGCGTGGAGGGGCCTAAGAAAGCCGCTAAAAATTTGATTATGTTATGCTGCTTGGGGGGTGGGTCTGAGAAAAGCGCCGAAAATTTGACCAATCGGCTCCTGAGGGTCTGAGAAAATTGCCAAAAACTCGACCTAATCACGTTCGTGGGGGGGGGCGATCGTGGCTCGTGTGGGTCTGAGTGGAAATGGCCTTCTCCACCCCTTGTGCAGTACCGTGCCCCCCCCCTCCTTGAACAAGGGTCGGGTTGAAAAGGTTTCAATTGCTGAGATTCAAAGATTCAACTTTCTTTGGCCGTTTTTGCTCTACCCATTGCGTTGAGAAAAATTTGTGAGCTTGCAAGAATTTCGTTTCAATTTCCCCACAACACACAATAGACGGTTTGCAAAAATGAATCCGTATTAGGTTCGGGCTGATCCTGCTTAGTGTGCCAAATACTGGCTGAAAATACTCACTGGAGTCTCAACTCGAGGACCAGAAGAACGTTGTCGACCAAAATGCGACAATTTCCATAATACCTGTATGCATAATCCATCTACAATGAGGCACAGGAATCACACAATAGCAAACGCTCAGAAATAAATATACAATACAATTTCAAAACGTTGGAAAACAGGTCCCTGCTGTAATATTTAGGCCGGGATCATACTTACAGCGACGAGACAATGTCTACCATCAATATCAACCGAAAATCGATATGAATGTCATGCACTATGGCCGTCGCTGGTCGCGGTAAGTATAATTCCAGCCTTGAGCCTTCTGGTGGAGTGACTACAAAACCAAATTCTCCATGACGTGGGAGCTCGTCGAAAATTTCACAAAGATTTTTAACGGGATTTCGGGCTCTCCAGCTGCGAAGAAGAAGACCCTCATTAGAATGTCGCCGCCGAAAGACGCGGCAACATGCAGTGAGGGTCGTTTATACTTCCACCGCCGAGCAGCGCGGCGAAGTGCAATCCTATGATATCAATCCTGCCGCGCTGCATGATCAATATTACAGAAACGCATTGTGCCGCTCCTCTCGGCGGCAGGAGAATAAATGACCACTGAGGGAGTATCGATCATGCGGTGTCGCACAATCGATTCCCTTTCCATAAGTTCTGCCGCGCTTTCCAGCGACGGGGTTCTACTCTGGGGAGCGATTCATGAACGCGTTTTCGCTAGTTTGGTTAGGGTTTGTTTCGGGGTGGCTGCAAACCAGCGATTCATCAAGCTCCGGTTTGGCTATCTCTGGATCACGGGTAGTCTGGAATCCTATCCACCTCGGAGCGGCTGGTTAGGGTGGGTTAAGTGCGGTTAGCCAGCCAGACGTCCGATTCCGTGCAAATCGTGCAAATACACTAAGCTTTTAATGTGACGCCATGTTTTTTTTGGTGTTCAATTTCCATTATCCTCACCATAGTTCTATTTTTCTTCGAAGTTCTGACTTCCTGAAATGCTTACCGAGTCTCACTTAAATAAATGGAGTATCGATTACTTCATTTCACTGTACATCATTGGCTTTCTTTTCAGAATGGATTTTTCAAAAAGAGATTGTAGTGGATATTAAGTAGAATTCAATTGCGGTAGATTGGAAACGAAGCAGCCAGTGGAAACTTGCACAGAGTGCTACTGGCTTGAGCAGAGTAGGGTATAACAAATGAACAATATCGACTTCCCTAATAAATTCCATTTTTACCTCACTGGTTCTAATTGTTTCTGGTTCCAATAATTGCTCAAGATGAGCAAGCCCATGACTGACTAAAATGTATTTAGAATTCTGCCCATTCGCTGGATCGTAAATTAGAGTTAATCGAAAATTTTCCGAACAAAAAATCATTTTCATATATTCAAGAAAAACTTCGAGTTATTTGAAAAATTAATATTATCCGCGTGATATAGGGTTGGGGCACCAATAAAGAGAGAAGGCTTATCTAGTTAATTTGGACTGGGAAATTGCGCACTGATACTCAGGCAATCGCGGGGGTCGGTGGCAGGTTGAAACGCCCCTTTCCGAAAGAAATCGATCCGATGCGGCTGGTCGGCGGAGGTTTCGGCATGACTCATAACTGCCGAAGTTTTCGTGGTAATGTCTCATATGTGGCGGAGTTTTCGGGGCGACGTGTTGCAGTGTCTGCACTGTTTTTCTCTGGTACTCTCTCGTGTAGAGCGCGGAATCGGTAGCCCACAATGTATACGCTGCACTGGAATGTGACGTGTTTGTGTTTATCACGGTTGACAGCTCGGGATACCGACGCTTTGGCGGGCGTGGGGGGGAGGGTGGGGTCAGGTGGGGTGCCTCTCAACCTGCCACCGACGCCTGCGACTGCGGGAGTGGTACAGGGTGGTCGGTGAGAGGTGATTAGGCGAAACTTTCGGTGTAAACACGTGGGTGTGACGTCACACTGAGTGGTCGGTGGGAGGGGATAAGGCAGAGCTTTCGGCGTGAACGGGTCAAGGATGACGTGGCATTGTAGGGTCGGTGGGAGGTTGACACGCGGAGTTTTCGACATGAATGGGGGAGTTTTCGGGCCTTGCCCGCCCCTTTTTTCGTTTCGAGCGGGAGCACGCTACATGTTCAACTCCTCTCAATCGGCCACCGACCCCCGCGGGTGTGTGAGTAACAATAGCATCTCCGGAATACCTCAGAACCGTCAACAATTAAACGAAAAGAAATCAACGAACAAAAATGAAAAACAAAAAGGAAAAGTGCCAGGAATAAAAGAAAAACAAACATCGAAACCAACAAGATCGATCCGCATGCGCCGGCTTAACAGGTTCTAACCAAATTTGACATGAGTTGGTCAGCATACGAGACACTACAGTGCTTATCAAAAACAAAGGGACACCCTAATTTTTGCCAATTGCGAGCTTGCTAGCAATCGACGCAATCTGAAATCATCACCATTCGATACAGAAGGTTAAAAAACCTATACATTATTACATTCAAACTTCAGCGTATGAAATAAAAATTTGTTTATTAATATTTTTGCAAAATCACTGTATCAAAAACAAAGGGACACCTCAGCATAATAAAATTTTTGTCAACAAAATGAAGATCAATCAGGCAGTCAATATTTTGTAGGTCCTCCTTTGTTCTTCGCAACTTCAAACATCCTTTTTGGCATACTGGAGAAAAGGTATGCAATGAGACCAGGCTCCAAATTCTGCCATGCCTCCATAATAGTCTTCCTAAGCTCTTCAACCGTACTAAATTGCTTGTTATTGGCATAAATCCTTCTCACTAGTATCCCCCAAACGTTCTCGATGGGGTTCAAGTCGTGTGAACAGGCAGGCCATTCCAAAACCTCGACGTTATTGGACGCCAACCAAGTTCGAGTAGACTGACTTGAGTGGACTGACGCGTTGTCTTGCATGAAAACGAAGTCTCGACGACGGTGACGCCTAAGAAATGGAAGCAAATTGTTCTGGAGAACCTGCTGATAATCTGAACTGTCCATTCTGCATGACACAAGTGCGAGTGACAGAACGCCAAGGTTCGAAATTGCTCCCCAGACCATGCAACTTCCACCGCCGAAGTTCCGCTTTGAGAAGTAGAGTGGTTCCTTGCGAAGATCCCTCCAGTACGACGCAAATCCATCCGGGCCATCCAAATTAAACTCTTTTCGTGGGACCAGATCACCTAAATAAATATCTTGGCAGGAATTGCAGTTTTGTTAACAGGCAAGTGCCACGATGGGATACAACATACCTGATTCCAGTTCGTTGTCAAGTTCCTCTCAATAAATTGAAGTCTGGCAGCTTTGTGACGACTTGTTAATCTCGGCGCCGCCTTCATGGTTTGTCGCATGATATGTTTTTGACCTCTGACAGCTCTCCAGATGGTGATGCTTGACGCAGACAGTCTCAGATCAGCTTTCAGTTGTCTTATGCTGGTCGTGGAATACGAAACATGACGTCCAATTTGCCTCGTGGTAGCCCCGGAAGGCGTCCTGGGCCGGCCCGGACTCCTTTTCTTGTCGTAGCTTCCTGGATCTTTCAAGTAGTTGCAGATGGAGTTGGGAGACCGACCGATCTCGTCGGCGATTCGACGACAGCTTAATCCGAGCTTGTGCAGAACATCTATCTGAGCTTGTTCTTCCGAAGAGAGGTGAAATCCACGAAGCATGGTGAGTAGTGGGGATACAAGTGGATATGCTAACTGCCTATAGCGTTTGATCTAAAATACCGATCAATATAGATCAAAACGCCGAGCTGTCCCTTTGTTTTTGATACACTGCCATTTTTGTTTTTTGTTATTAAAAAATTATACATCAACACTGACATGACATAGCACTTATACTTAGGTTTTCAGACATGCGTAATCGAATGGTAGTTGTTTCAAATTGTTAGGAAAAGTCAGAAGTTCAGAATCGTGAAAAAGTGTGGTGTCCCTTTGTTTTTGATAAGCACTGTATTCAACTACTGTGCTTATCTGAGCCAAATTCAGGTCCGCAATTGCGTCCCTACACGCTTTGCGGCCGCACGCGCTCGAGTCAGTCGGGTTTCCAGCGCCAAAGCCGACTAGATGGGGCTTTTTTTAACAATTTTCTTCAATTTTTCTTGGTTTCCAGTTTCCGAAACCCACCTAGAGTCAGCAGATCGGTGGCTGCTGCGCTGGAGGCTCTTCTGACTCGGGAGCGTGCGGCCGCAAAGCGTTTCCAGACGCAGTTGTGGACCCGAATTCGGCCCAGATAAGCACAGTAACTATAAGAAAACACCATTTTGAGCAGATGAGCAAGGATAAGGTACATTGTGAGCATTTCCACGCTACTGATTGCCGTGTTTTTTTTTTGTGCGACCTTTCATTCGTCTTTTTGGTGTTTTAACGTACGTCTTTCTAAAAGTACATCTTTATGCATTCACTTTAGCCAAGTCATACCCCTCAAGGCTTATCGCGAAGCTCAAGAGCATCAATGGAGCGAGATCGGTTTCAGCCAAAAAAATCTACCTCTATTCGTTAGAGAAGCGGGAAGCGTGTTTCCTAATCCAGCTCAAGAGCAGGGCCGCGATAGAGAAGATTCCTGACTGCTTTTTTGAAGAAAACCTAGATCTGGCACCTCACGACCGAATCATCCTTTCTTGTCGTATACATATTGGCATTCCGTTGGTAGGTATGAGGGATTAAGTAACATGTCAAATATGTGACACTGTGGTCCTGTTTGCATGAAGGTTTACTGAAATTAGTATAGTAGTTGCACGGAAAATGTTCAGATTTTTTTACCGTATTTACCGAGACATTTTCGCGGTAAAAGTTTCGGTTAAAAATTTACCAAAAAAATTACCGCACACCCCTGATCGGAACATAGGAAAATTTTTTAAACAACTCAGCTGCTAAATTCTAGAATTTTCAGGAAATGTTATTCAAAAATATGTAAAATTCCCGAATCGGGAATTTCTCGAACATTCCTTTGCCTAGATCTTCAATGAGAACGAATTCCTTTCGTTTCCGTTGGAAAACGAGCATAAGAATCGAATGAAATTTTTCGGAAACCTGCTTTCAATCGATTCGAATGAGGTTTCGGAAACTTTCTTCGAATGTTTGATCAAACATTCAAGTTGTCGAAATAATGCGCGAAATTTTTTCAAAACTTGTTCACACCGTATATGTTTGAATTTCTAGTGAATCAATTATGTGAAAAATCTGAAAAGGCCAAAAACCCTTTCATAATATGATTTAACAAATGTTTTGTCCAAAAATGGTGTTTGCTTGGTTGAATAGTGTCTCATATGTTGTCTCATAGTGTCTCATATAACAATGTGAGAGCCTAGTAGTGAGTAAAGTGCGGTAATGAGCCCTAGTCGACGACTCCGCGTAATTCACACTCGCACCTTGCCTGGGCTCCGACTCCTTGGGACAGAACGTCCGCCACCCAAAAAAAGTTGTCTCGGATTGAGCTTCAAACTTTTTTCTAGGAGTTGTTTTGGGGTGCTGAATACGAATCTGAGGCCCATTTGTCAATATTTGAAACATTTCGCCTGATTTGAAAAAAGAGCTTCAAATGGCGAAATTTTTCTGGCAAAACGCGACTTCTGACGATTTCGAGAAGGCTACGATCAAATCCGCTCAAAAATTGAACATCAGGGTTATTCGGGCTGACCAACACGAATCTGTGGTCTGGGGTTTATCGATTTTTCTTGAATTACGGTCCTTAACGGTGGCTATACGGTAGCTCGGTCAGAGTCTCAGATTTGACTCAAAATTTGATTGTGGGTTAAAGCGCAAGAGAGCGCAGTCTCAGCAACTCCTCTAGGGGTGCGCCACAAATTTGACTTCCATTTAGAATCGAAGAGGTCTTTAATATGTATACGGCTCATACACTGATTTGCGGGGGCCAGCCGTTGTTCAAGTCAGTTCTCCCAAACAAGTCAGGTACCAATTGACTAACTCCGGAGAAGACTTGGTCGCCCTCGTGAGAGAGTTGGTAGTTCGACCGTATACGTGAGAGTAGTGCCTTTCGCCACTGCCCTACACGTGCCTGCGCTGAACATTTATCTGCTCAAAGTATACTATGAACTATTTTATTCAATAATAAAACTCATTGTGGGCACTAAGTATCATATTGTGAAATTTTGTTCGCATTAACTCCCAGCTTCAACCTCTGCTCAGCTGTTTGGGGTTGATTCTGAAATTTTCCAATTAGGAATGGAAACTGAAGTGTACGAGGAGATATACTGACGAACCTGTAAAGGCACACGGCGTTGAAGAGGTTGAACTTAGGAGCTCTGAAGTCTTCGCGATAAGAGCAACCAAACAGGGTACCCGCAGGTACACGTTTGATCTGAACAGGATTTTACCTATTTTTTATACTCTGTTTATCTTGAATTGCACAAAACACGGTCCGCCAATAGTCCTCTAATTGGCCCGCTAGTACCGTAGTGTACGTCCACGAAGCGTTCTCGGCAGACTCGGGTGTGCACCCGGTGTGCAGAGCGATCGATTCGTCAATGCCGTCACTCGACCACCCACCCTGCCACTGTGCCGTCGCGTCAGCCGAGAACGCGTCGTGGACGTACACTACGGTACTAGCGGACCAATTAGAGGACTATTGGCGGACCGTGTTTTGTGCAATTCAAGATAAACAGAGTATACAAGATTCGGATAATTTTCATCTTGCAGTAAGGATTACTTACAAATCCTTGATATCTCGCAATTGACCTCACGACAGCCTTCGTCTTGTCAACCCTTGAGCTCGTGTCGTCTTTTGGTGATCTCCTGAACAAGCATTGAACTATAAGGTTCCCACGTCATAACAACGATCTTTTACGAATTTTAGTTCACGAACACTTCGCCCTTGACCATTGCATACTCCTGCTCATTCCACTGAACATTCTGGTTCACGAAATCTCCTGACTTGTACAACTCTCCTCTCGCTGCATCCGCGACGTCAGGAGACCATACCTGGAAATAGCATTATCATACTTAACACCAGACTGACGTTTACATCAATTCAGTGCCATCGAAGAGATAAACATTTAACTAACCAGTCCAGGGTTAATTCCAAGGTTGAACTTCTCGTAAATTTCTTGTAAGTCCCTTGTTAGACCGCCACCAACTGAAAGTGTATCATTGATGACTCTGGCTAACGTTTAGGGTGCCACTCCAGCGCGACAAGCCTTACTAGTCGACCATCATGTTACATCACGACGTTCAAAACCCCGGGCTCCACGGTTGTCTGGACGATTTATGTAGGTTTGGATGCAACTCTACCCAATAGGCTATTTCGAAAAGTGATCAAGCACTTCAATTATTTGGAATCAGCGTCCTTGAATTAAGAAAATTACGGCACGCTCCAGTTCTCTCTAAGATTACGCTAGGTGTCTGAGCCGACTACACAATGAACTCCTAGGAGGCTAGAATACTTAGAAATTCAAGGAAATGATCTTTCATTTAATCTGCGCTCTAAAGAGTTCCATATTTCAGGGTTGGCCTAATCTAATGCAGTGGCCGACTAAGGTAAGAAAGGTCCGTCCGGAAAAGACTCCGCCCACGCGGCCGGCATGCGGTTCGAGCGGCTTTTGCAACGGCATTTTCAGACGCCGACCGCGTGGGCGGGCAGTTCCATTTGGACAGACTTTATTCGGTATGCCCACCGTTACATGCCACAGCCACTCAATCATGTGAGAGTCTGTACACGAAGCTCAAGTTTGTGACACAGTGAATTACCCCTTGGACGACAAGTGGTAAGGTAAGAAAGCTTGAGTTAAAAATTTTGAATAATCCGCTTTGATAACTCAAATGAGTCTCTGCATACCGCTCTCGGTATCATAAGGTGTTGGTGCACTTTTCTGCAAGAATTCTATGTCTTGCACTGCAAATTAGAAAGATATCGCACCCTAGGTTACTTTAAAGGCAGTGTTCACGATGATTTTCGTCCCCGAGTTTTTCACATAAAACAATGCGTTGGCCTCAAAGTGTTACGAGAATCACGAAGAAACGGCGAGAAACGCATTAAAACGTCGTATTTCAGTGACATTATTCTATGACATGGACTAGTTGTCCGGTTGGATGAACATGTTCACGGTGGTCGTCACCTGTGGCAAATTGGCTCCATCGAAAATAGAAGAATATTTTATGCAAAGCAGGATTAGTTAGGGCCCTAAGGAAAGATCGGAGCCATAGAGAGTAGAGAATCGCATAGGACGGGTTCACAAAAGATTTCATTGTCACAACGAACAGTTCCTGTGAGAGTAAAAAGGCGGGGTGAGAGTAAAGGATTTCGGGCCCTTCTGATGCGTTTTTCTCAATTTCTACGCCATTTTAGTTCTACCCGGGGGCCACTTAATCAATATAGCGAACAATCTCAAAATTGAAGATTATCGTGAACACTGCCTTTAAAGGCAGTGTTCACGATAAAAAATGTGTTTCAGTTCCCAATAAGAGTGGGTAGTGAAGGGGCACACTGTAGCGTTGACGTCAAAAAATGCGTGAAAACGAGCCAGGAAGCGACCCAAAAGAGCGCAAAGTTTCCACTTTGAGCACAAGGCAAACCCCAAAAGCGCAATGCCCGCCCTCCGACGGGAACAAATGAAACGTCGAGATCGTCAAATGAACGATGGTTTCTCATCAACAGCCCCGTTCTTCCTTTCATTCTGAACTTCTCTCTTTACTCAGGTCAGCTCGCGTACAGGCTATGAAACTTCGAAATTCACATGGTTCCTACGCGTGCTGGTGCGGAGCGGAGGTTAGAGACAGTGAGAGAGCGGAGGGCAGGCGGAGGTCTAGGCGTAGCGCGCGCCGCTTGCGCCCCGAATTTTGTGAATTACGATGTTTATAGAGGGTACATCGGCTGCAAAAGACGGAACTTGCAAGCCTCGGACAACTCGTCCTTTATGCTTTCTTAGCTCAACTTTCAAGGGATCATAACTCGGTTCCCAGAAAGTCTTGTACGATTCCAGAGGCGTCATTGGAATCAGCATGGGGACCTTTTCAAGATATACGGAAAAACAGAAAAACGATTTTCATCGTGAATTTTTGCCTTTAAAACTCATGTTCTATGAAAATTGATGATCATGATTCTAGAAGTCAATAATCCCTTCTTGCTTACCTAAGAGAGCGTCCATTGTTAGCAACTAAAGCTACTGCTGCCGCTATATAAGTGTGGTTAAAGATGAATTATCGATTAAAGCTTGTGCAATCGTAGATATAGTGGGGGTGACTGCGAAACATAGGCGCGCCATTCAAAAGCTTGCGCGACGCATGTGCGCCCGCGAGAAATATGACGATCGAGAGGCGCGCGTGACAGGCTCGCTGCTGTTGTCCGATCCGCAGCCAAATGTTTCGCGGTCACCGCATCCAAGGCCACAATCTCTCAAACTACAATCAGTATGTATTTTTCTCTCAGGGGCGCTAGTCGCTTGTGTTGACGCTTCCTATCACATCAAGTGTTTGGTTCGGTATAAGGGGTGCGCAGAGTTGAAGTCGCGGCGTTGCTCGCAGCGACGAACAGCGCTGGGCGATGTAATAAAGATAACATTTGGCGACGAAGGCGATTGACGCAGCGTGAACCAGGGGGCACCGCAGAGTTTATTTTTTCGACAGCCCTACGTCACTGCCAGCGATCGGCAACCGACGCCGCGAAAATAATGTTCCGAGACAATTTTTGTCGCCGCGTTAAGGCTGACGCTCGGCGATCAATCGCTGGTCTCTGCAACTCTGCAGACATCTATACTCTCGACCAGTTTGATTAGGGTTTGAGCGTCAATCTCGCTTCATTTCTCTTGTATAGCATTTCGGAGCGCCGAAAGCGTGTTTTTGTCTGCTATTAGCGCAAAGCCTCCTCAGGGATTCCTCAGTTGGTTGGGATCAGGGTTGTGCACAGGCATGCCACTATCCGCACAGCCTAAGGAACCCAGAACAGACAAATCTGGTGAATGTCTCATCGTTATGTACATAATCTGATGGTCGATCTATTTCCCTTGTCAGATGACCTGTCTCAAACTGAGGCTTAAAAGTGATGTACATATTATATCCGTAAGCACTTACTTCCAGCACTGGCGCCGCCAAGGAGGAAGGAGAGCACCTGCAAGTAGTATTCATTAAGCAGATATGATGACATCCCCAAACTATTTGTTGCAGCGTGATCTTCTGTAAGCAACAAACGGACTAGGGGCTCTTGTTTAATACCCCAGAGAGCATTGAAGGCGTAGAAGCTAGAACAAAACTCTTCTCCATGCAGTGGCATCCTATTGACTTTCTACCCACAAATAGAAGTGTATCATCCTGTCAACTATGCAGGTTAGGCCATTCCCTCCTTCAAGGTTTCTAAATAACTTCCTCCACCTTTTTTTCTATTATGGAAGAGAATAGTATCGCAGGTTACTCTTTTTAAAGTGACAATGATGAAAAATGCCAGCAGTACGTGAGCTGTTACCCATAGTGATTTATCAGCGCGACAAAGTCAATATAGTGTTTCCTAAGAATGAACTCCCTATAGGATCCGCCAAGCACATAGGGGCGTATTGAAGACGATATCGTCTACCCAAACACAACAGAGTATTAATGTTGGCCTACCTGGATTGCGATGAGCATGATGTTGATAACAGCAGCTTTTCTGCTCTGCTTTTATACGTAGGCAGTACGCGAGTACTAACGGGAACCTCCACGCGCCTACGCAATACAATTTAATAAAACCCACTTTCCTCTTAATCACAATACGGAGTAGCACACGAGGTAAAGGACTACGAAGTACAGCGCATATATCTTCCAATAAATTCGATTAGAATCCCAATCCTGAATACTAAATGCGAGCGTGCGTAACGCAACTACTATTGAAGCGTGCTGTGATAGCACTCTGCTACTTTGTTCCACTAGTAGACGCGGAACTGGACGTACGCAGTGGACCATAAACCGCTACAGCCGCGATGCTGTCTGCATCTCGGTAGTAGGAACCGCAAACACTCTTGCATGATTCTCTACTGAGTATTTGCCAGCTATTGTGAGATCTAGGTCTTACAGTTGACTCTTCACTGAATTTTCAAGAACACTGTGAAATTGTAGCAAAAAACGCCGGCGGGACTGTTCACAATGTTTTCGGGTCGTTGACTACAAACTCTTTCGATGACTCATGTCTTGCATATCACGCCTTATTTCGTCCTCTTAAATAAGGAACTGCTGTCTTTAATCCTTCATCTGTACGTAGACAGACCAGACATTTGGTTGTACAAAACAGCCTCACGAGAACGTCGTGGATGTGAACATACAGTTGTGACTATGCCATCTTCCCCGCTTCTACTCGAAAAAGCAGAAGCGAAATCGGTTTCTCCAGGGCAAAGAAGCAGTCTGCGCTCCTTGGATTGCACGCGCAGAGCTATTATGAATTTTCGAAATTCAAGAAAGCAAGCTCGGCCGAACTCTCTGGGCCGATTTCAAAAAAGGTAGCTATAGGCTGGGTTAACACTAGCAGGAGCAAAGTAATGGTGGCACCAAAGACCGTCGACGGTCATTGGTGCCACCATTACTATAGCTCCTGCTAGTGTTGACCCAGTCTATAGCCCTCACAGCGGGCAGTGTGGCAAGGAGAGCGGGTCCACCCTTGACCGTAAACCACCACCCCCAGCCGTGGGCAGATCCTAGCAGCGGTCGAATTGTTCTTCAGGTGTGTTGGAGGCTCCTCTGGAGAGTGAATCTAGGCCACCCTCCAGAGCTGACCTCAAAGTGCCGCGGCAGCACTTTTTGTCAGTGAAATGATGTTCGCTAATTACCCATTGAGTACGTGATCAAGACCATTAAGCGTGCATGTACCCGTGATTGAGGTTGTGCCGGCTGACAGCCAGTGCAAGGCACTGGGAGCTTTGGACTATCGGTGCACCTGCATATATGTATCAGCTAGTGCTGGCTTAATTTGCCGAATCGCCGGCTACCGACTTGCAATGTGGAGGAAGTGTGGATTTGCCTGGGCTCTAATCTCCAGATCGTCTTAGTAGGTTTCAGAAGTAAGTATCAAGTTTTTGTACAGTCGACCTCCAAAACGCATGCGCTGTGCTTTCATGGACCTCTCTACACACGCTTTTCTAGATTTAGACGTGGAGCCTGGTAGTCGTTTCAACGAAAAAACAAAAACACATCGCCTGGCTCATGCTCAATTTTTTTGCAACCATAAACACAGTCATGATGACATATGTACAGTCGCTCCTTTTACTTCAAACGGGAAAACAAGCAATGCACTCAATGCACGCGGCAATCTTTGCGACGAAACTCTCCTTCAGCCGCGTATCGTGACTTCCGTCTTGTCTTGCGTCACTGTTATCGTCACGATCCGCTCGCAAAAAGTTTTCGAAGCACATAGATGCAGAGAGTCGCAACACTCTCGCATCCTGGCCCTCAACGATAGTGCCGGTCTCCATCAGGGATGAGCGGAAATTTTTTCCTGAATTGCGGAAATCGGAAATCGGAAGGACTCTCTAAAATTCGGAAATCGGAATTCGGAAATCGGAACGGCAAAAACCATCGGAAATCGGATTTCGGAAATCGGAAATGGTCAGCGAAATTCTTAACCCTCCCTGGTGGTTGTTCCTGCCAAAACACTTGGGCTTATCCTACTTTATTGATAACGTGTATGCCCACGCGTACTTGTAGACTTGTATCGTGACGCTCAGAATCATTGCAGAATCAGTTAGGTCCCACACACTTTTCCAGGCGCCTGCAGCACTCCAAGTCGGTTCAACACAGTCTCTCCGGCGAGCGGTACACTTTTATTAGAGTCCCGCAAACTTTTTTTCCCGGCACATGGCGCGCTCCTAGTTGGGTGCAACACACTTTTCTCGGCGCTTCACGTACTCCTAGTTGGGGTGCTACACACTTTCGCCGGCGCTTGGTGCCCTCCAAGTTGTGTCCAACACAGTCTACCCAGCGCTCGACGCACTCCAAATTGAGCGCAACACAGACAGTTCCTCCGGCGCTCGGCGTACTCCCAGTTAAACCCCGCACACCTTTTCCAGCGGTTCGCGCACTCTAAGTGAAGCCCAGCCCACTGTTTTGACGCTTGACGCACTTCCACTCAGAAAATACTGGGCAGGTTACCTGAGACTTCAACGCAAGTTGCAAGGTAGCCTCACGCAACTTACTTTGAGTTAACAAGTAACTTGAAGCGATGTTACGTGTAATTGTACGAGATTTTTGATCAATGTAACATACGCTTATAATAAATACACAACATTGCGAGTAACTCGTACTGCTGGTACATGTTACTTGACATGTACCAGCGACGTGGCCGGCACACTGACAAGCGACGAGGCCAGCATACCGTCACGCGACGGAGACTGCTCGGCGAGCACGACTGGGCCGGCAGCGGTCTGTCAGGCGGGGTCTCCAGCCGGTGTGCGGGGCCAAGTACCTCAAAACTAGTGTGACTGAATGGAAGAGGCTGCCTGCATCTGAGTCGTGCCTCCAGGGTGCAACGTATACCTCCCTAGGGAACGGCACGCCGCGTAGATAAGTTACATGTGCGATAACATACGTAATACATTTAGGTTACACGCCACTGCTTTATGTCACGTGTAACTCAACTCGCACCATGGAGCATATATCCAATGTTTAAGGTCAAATGTAACTTAAAGTCGTAAAGGCAGGTTGCCGAGAGCATATCTAAAGCCGAGAGCATTAGCATGTAACTCTGTCAGAAATTACTTCACAGTGAAGTCCCGCACACTCCCCTCGAGAAACTCACAGCTGGCCTTAAATCTCGAATGAAACCGTTCATGAACTCTTTCAGCAAGCTTTTATATAGGGAACTGATCGTGTTATCAGTACACGCCATCACACCATAATAACAACAAACCGAATGGCTTCATTGTTTAAAAAAAAACCACCGAATTTCCGTTCATTCTCACAAACACACACAGACACACACACACATAGTTAGGCAAACATATGTAGATAGTAGGATGTTATTGAATAACTTTCCTGTAAATGCACTCAACCCAAGCTTTCTGAAAAGTGAAAACGGGCCTCGAATTCGAATTCAGCGCCCCAGATATCCCTGAGAATTTGGCAAGGAAAAGGGTTCAAAAACCTAAACTCCGATATTTCCGATTTTTTCCGCATTTTTAGGCTTTTTTTCGGAAATCGGAAATCGGAATTCCGCTCATCCCTGGTCTCCATGCATTCGCGCCACATGCCAGCGGCATCCTGCTCTTCGGATGTGCCCGCGCACGGTTGATGGTCTACAGTGCGTATTCGTCTTGATTGCACCTCCTCCGCTTCTGTCATCGCCTGATGGTTGGGCGGGGGCTTGGTCAAGATCCTGCTCTAACTGTCCGTGCGTCCGGTCTGCTCCTTTGCCTGGCGGCTCGTCAGGGTGGCCTCCTAAACAGGCAGCAGCGGCCGTTTATCCCATCGTTTTTAGCACTAAATACGATGGAAGCTGGCAAGTTGAAACTTGTTGAAACTCGTAGAGCATTCTCACTGGCAAAACAATGAGATGGAACACGTATGGATAAACAGTTGCTGCTGCCTGTTAAGGTTTTCTCCTCGTCAGGTAAACTCTGGTACGGCCGTAGTGACCTGTTGATTTCGATCAATACCAGCAGCGGAGCGGTGGGCCTCGGTGAAATATAACTAGTGATAAGGAGGTTCCGACGAAAAAGCCACCGCTCCGCGCTGTTATAATCGAAATCAACAGGTCACTACGGCGGTACCAGAGTTTAGTTTGAGTTCGTTCTGTCCGCATCTCTCAGCTGGGCAAGGTCCGTTCTCTGACAGGTAGGCGGAATTATATTTTTAAAGGCAGTGTTCAGGATAGATTTAACTTCCAATATCTCCAGGGTTTACGGAATGTCTGGTGCCCTATATAGCAAAGCATGCTTAGAAAAGACGAGAACGCCGCGTTTTTGAACCAATATAGGGCCTCCCTTGTTTACTTTGGTTTTTGAGCGTGAAGTATTTAACTCTATGAAAGATTGTATCTATCACTGCAATCAAGCGATCAGCTCACTCATCAGCACTTCCTTCACTTGACTATTCCTGTAAGCTGAGTGTTCATTGGTTCACATCGAGGGGCGGTTCTGGGACTCCTGAACGCTTGTTTGCAGGCCATATTTTGCCACTTTTTTACCGTTCTTCCGGCACTAAGATCCTAGGATTTTTCTCGCCCATAATTTTGCTTAGAAAAGTCATCAAGGATGATCATCGTCAACGCTGTCTTTAACTTGCGCGCATTCATTGCGTTTCATTTAGATGCTTGTGTTAAGAAGTGAATAATTGGGGTTATGTATTGGTGTTGTTTTATGTACTATCGTTCTCGGAGCCAAATTCCGGTCCGCAATTGCGGACTACGGCTTTTGCATCATGCGGTGCGTGGTAACCGTGCTAGGAGAAACGTGAATCGTGCTAGGTCCAAGTGGTCCCAGCATGATTATCACGTGCCGTATGATGCAATAGCGGTAGTCCGCAAATGCGGACCGGAATTTGGTACAGAGAACGACAGTAGCTATATCATGCCGCGCAGTCGGTTCATACTTTGATCGGTGACACATGTACTGTTTTGTATGTACCGCGTGATGGCGGTTGTTGTTAGTTCGGACATATGCCGGGCCTGACATTGGCCTTTCTGTAAGGGCGTGTAGTATACTTGCTCCGAATCGAATAGTCGGATGAGTATCCGACTGTTTCAGTCGGATAAAAAAGTCGACTTTTTATTCGAAGAGTCGGATATTCGAAAAAGTGCGATATCCGACTATAGTCGAAAAGTCGAATATTCGAAAAAGTGCGATATCCGACTATAGTCGAAAAGTAGAGTATTCGAAAAAGTTCGATATTCGACTACAGTCGAAAAGTCGGATATTCGAAATGAATTTCTTTTGGAACTTTCATTTTTTGTTTCAACGTGTCAACTTCTTGAGCATTCAGCGTGATGAACGGTGTGGATAAACGGTCGCTGCTCCCTGTTTAGGAAGGCCCCTACGATAGATCGCCGCACGCGAATCGAAACGCCCCGTTGGCCAGAGATGCCGCCAACACCGCATCGTCAGGGTTGCGGTACCATTGACAACCAGGCATGCCGCGCCCACTTTATCTCGCGCTGGCTGCGCTCTCCACTCCACCTCTTGCGCTGGAGACACAAAGAAAAAGAGGCTACTATTGTGCCATCGACTGGCATCTCTCGGATGATTAAGGTTTCGATGCATATTTTGGCAAACATCAGCCACGACCGCTCCGTATATGTGGATTCTGGAGCTGTAATCATAATTACACCTCTAAATGTATTCCCTGTAGAACAATGTCTCAGAATTCCCACATTATTTTTATTTCTGACTGATCGGGAACAAATGACGCTTGTTCTCTCATAGCACCATGCGAATTCTTCAACAAAGTTAGTGAACAACTGAATTCTTTGCTAACGCTGCTGATTACACATGCGATAAAAAAGGAAAAGCCAAGAAAATCTATCAAAAAGGGGATCTACCTAGCAAATGTGGTCTGGTGCTGAACGAAACGTTCCAAGAGAAAAAAAAGAGTAATAGAGAAGCGGAGTGGACGAGTATACAAAACAAGTGTAAATATTTCTCAAGAACCGATTCCCGTGGCTGAAACTTTCAACTCGTGAAAACAGCCCGTTTTGCTATGCTTCACAGAAGTACTCTCTGGTTTTGAGAATGACTTCTTTTTCTTCGGTTCCGTTAGAAAATTTGTGCACTCAATACGTGCATAATATTGAAAAGAAAATGTGATGTTAGCCAATTCACTCAAACGATTTCATTTCCCTGTTCAGAAAGGTAAACTAGTGAAGGGGCGGTAGTAAATTCAATTACTAACACATGAACCTTTTCAACCAAGTAAAAGTCTTTGAAATACCACAGCGGTTTGTTTCATGGAATTAAAATTTTAACCACAGAAATTGGTTCTCCAGAAATAATGTTAATTTACTGTAGACTCGCCCAGTCCACTTTCCTAATGTTTTTTTTTGGTTGGAGCGTTTCTGCTAGTGCCAAAGCGCTTGTGCCTGGGAGAACTCATTTTGCTAGAATTGTACACTTTCACGAGAAATCTCCACGGTTAACCCGATCGGTATCGTTTAATTTATAAACAGTAAGTGACCAACTTCTTAACCAGTTCCCCCTATCCCACCCCATCAAAAAAGCACGGCTGGCAATGTGTTTTAGCGATTTGATTAAGAAATCTAACCTCCATTTCGCTGTTATTTGCAGTTTCCTGTAACACTATAACAGTAGTGTGATTTTGAGAACGATTTCTACATTTTCATAGTTAAATTCTTTGAAAAACAATCGCTCCGCATCGACGACTGCGAGTAGCGAGGAAAGAAAGGGTATATCAAAAATTCATTCGATAATTAGTAAGTAACCAACTTGTTTACCGGTTCCCCTATCCCACCCCTTCAAAAAAGCACATCCTACAATGTCTTTCAGCGGATTGATTTAAGAATCGAATGTTCCAGAGATCCAGCCCTGTGTGCAAACTTTGATGGCGGAAGCACTCAAGATTTAATCATGAAATAGAAAGTTTCTTCCAAATCACATATATCTTACAGTCATTGCTTCCCTTGAGACCCTACCGAAATCCTTCGATTTCTGAGAGCTGCATCCTCCACTTCTTTCTGGAATTCTGAGTGCTTCTCCCCTTCAAACTTGGATAGCTCCCATCCCTGTACTGCACAGCGAAAAAGCTGTAAATGACCCTCTCCGCGGAGACGCAGAGATAGCCAGTTTGCACTTTGGCCGGCCGAGAGAGTGCCAGGCCAGCTGGCAGCGCCTTTCTTTTCGTCCTCTGCGCCCATCATACTGACTCGAACACCCCGCATGCCGAGTTGTCCATGCTCCGGAGACCCATCGTCAGCCGCCTGGTCCATGCGTCAAACTAAATCGAATACGGAAACCAGAAACAGCGCAGTGTGCGTCCAGAGGTTTTGGGGTACTTGAACCACTCTCATCTCTTTTGAGGAAGAGTTAGTGCTCATTCTGTCATTCTTCATATGGATACATCGGTACGCAATTACTTCTTTTCGAATGAATATCCGACTGAAGGAGGAGACTTTTCGTGACGACTCCAGAGCGTCCCCCTCAGTTGTCCGCCACTGATCAATAAATTATTACACTTTGAAGTTTTATTGAAGTCAAAATTCGTTCAGGAAGCAATTACATTAACTTGTAGAGGCAGGCTCCGCTCAAGACGTTGAATTCACTGCCACTCGAAACGTAACGGAAAGCGCATCCGAATCGCATGCCTTCAGGTAGGCGTTTTATCTGCAATGGAGTTATGAAGAATTGTCCGCATGAAATCGATCGGTTATAGTTCAGATCGAAAGTTTTTCTATGGTTGTACCGTTGGAGCAAATAATACATAGCGGCCCAGAACGGTCGAAACTTACGAATCCTTTATACTGTTCCATTTTCTTAACTACATCCATCGTCTTTTCTTCAACCGGCCTCCTGTCGTCCTTGTTCAATTTTCTGAACAAAAGTCAACTTGGTTGAGGATTCATCTAAGTCTACGTACGAAAATTTTCATCAAATATAGGGCACATACACTTCGCCGTTGACCAATGCGAATTGTTGGTGGTTCCATACTTGGTTCTGATTCACTATACTTCCCGGCCGAACCAACTCTTGTCGTGCTGCCTCAGCTACTTCCAAGTCCCACTCCTGAAAAAATGTCGGACTTGTGATGCTTTACATATACATTTAACTACCTCTCTCAGGCAACATGATATCGTCAAGTTGCAAGAAACGCTAAGCCACACCCTGTAGACCGATTGTGTAGTCCATCAATGTGGTTACCGTTACGGCGAACGCTGACTAATCAGTAAACAATTCTGCGCCGCGCTTGGTAGACAAACGGGTGAGCGAGAACTTCTTCATAGGTGAGTGATGGAGAGGATGCGTAGCATCATGCTCAACGCTACTTCAGAAGCCAATGGATTTTGCGCCCCGAAAGAGTCTTTTTACTGTAAATTTCTTTTCATATCTAACATTTACTGCACTGCTCTTTGTTCCTACACATTTTCGTTTCACTGCTGCATGATCTTTCATCTGCGTGGCTTTTTGAGAAGTTCCACACTAGTGAAGACTCAACTGCCGTCACCCAGTAAATCTGGCATTGAATACAAGGAACAGTCAATAATTTTGATCCCTAGGTTCGCAGCCTTTATAGCCAAGATCAGCACAGTTGCGCCGTAGCCTTCTACCCGAAATGTCTCCATCAGACGCAAGTGATCGGTGATCGGCAGCAATATCCTCAATTATCAGGTTGCCCAAACCCCGCACTACCTTACATGCAGACGTCCGAAGGAAGCAGACGTATCGCCTGTACCTTGTTGACACGGCGCATGACGCAGGTCCAGCTGGAGGGCACGAAGGGTGCGCGGCAGTTCCGAAACACCACCTAGGATCCTGGCCCTAGTGACTTGGTGGAAATCCATCCCTTTATGTAGGTTTTTTATTGTGCTATGAAAAATGTTGAACGCATAATTCTTTCTTGTGTGCTCTTATGTAAGGCAGTCGCGGGAGCAATATCTCACCACACAGTTGAAGCGGTACGATCCCGTGAGAGACCTATATCCTATTCAGGCATGATTTTGTTAGGAGGTCGCACTATTGGCACTCGTCCGATCAACCAGTCGCAACTTAATGTCTTTCATGACTTTTTTGGTAGATGATGATCAGCTTCGTCATTGATCTCCAATAGGAGCCGCAGTGACAAGCCACGTGCGCGCTGATGAACTGATTTACCTGCAAGCAGTGTTGTTTTCCTACCAACATGATGCCTAGAACTAGCATAGGGATTAGGCTAGAATATCTCAGAAAGGAGCGATTTTCTTGCTGTTTCTGGGTAGTTAAAGAATCAGCCAAAAACGTGAGCATCTTTTTTTAAAACTAAAACTGCTAATCTAACTCTTGCTCGGACCCTGCGATTCAGGCTCCTTTCCTCAAAACTCTCAAGGGGTCCAGCACTCGGTCTCGAAACTTATCAAGATTTTATTTACGTGATGAAAAAAAAACGTGGAAAGTTTGGGAACGTGGAAGTTGTTTTGTTTTTTCGTCAAATAGCAAGCAAACGACCTCTATCATCTTCTTCTTCTTTGCAGCCACGTCGAGGGTACTGTCATAGGTTGACGAACTGGGCGACCAATAACGGATAGAGGTAGTACCTTCCAAGTAGCTGCACTGTCCGTCTTGAAGTCCAACTGCCCAGCGAACTTTTCCCACTCTTATTTCTTGTGCCTGTCTAGACCCTTTTGGTCTCATCGTCAAGTTCAGCAACAACGGGGTCCAGATGGTTGACCGCTCTCCTGGCATCTCTTGTCCTGATCTTATCGAGGATCTCTCTTGTGACATTTGGATAGAACGTCTTAACGCGGCCGACAGGAATAGCCGCTTTCATGGCTCTGCGGATCGCGTCAGATAAATGGCACTCTTTCTGGTGCGCGTCGCCATTCCACGGGTGATTTGCCGACAGGCGAAGCGCAACTTCACTGAACAGGCTCCAGTCTGCTCGGCCTAAATTAAGATAAGAACGTTGACGAACACCAGAATAGGGAGCGAGAGAGTTGGAGAGATCGATATGGATAAAGACGGGGACATGGTCACTTGGCAAAGTGGTTGTGGTGGACCATGAGCAAGAGTTAGAGAGGTTGGACGAGACTAGAGAAATGTCTGGGCTGGAAGATCGGCCGTTGGTAGGGAGACGGGTGGGCTGATCATCGTTTAAGATGACCAAGTCACACTCCTCTGCCCATTCTTCGACGTCATTTCCTCTAGCGTCAGAATCGAGAGACGAGCAAAAGGTGTCAGCATTAAAATCGCCCGCGAAGACAACTGAGGATGAGAGGGAGCAGTCGTTCAGCTGCTTGAGAAGTGGAATAGGATTGTAAAAAGAGGGGCATGAGGTAGTAGGTGGAATATATATGTTGAAGAGAGAAAGAGGTGTTTTAAGAGGGAGATGGATTGGAAGGTACCTGAGAGTACCATCCGTGGGGGTGTTGGGTATGAGGTGGGAGGGAAGAGAAGATAAAACAAAGGTTGAAACTCCTCCGCCAAGAGCTGACCTTGGAGCATGGAAGGCAGTATAGCCCGGGATGTTAGGATGAGGACGGGTAGGGGATGGAGAGAGCTTGGTTTCTTGAACCATGATCACGTCTGGATGGTAAGTACGTGCGAAGAGAGAGAGCTCAGAAAGTTTGGCACGAAGGCCATTGAGATTGATATGTACAATGGAAAGGGGGCGATACGAGGAAGAGGAATCAGAGTTGGTGGTGAAGAGCATATAACACAGCGAAAAGAAGAGTTATGATGCTTCACAGAACTGAGACCCGAAGAAGAGAAGTGCACCCACCTTTGGCATCCAAAGCATTGGACGCTAGTCCCATTCCAATTGACATTTCTGTCGCATGTGGCACATAGGTACTTCTTCTTCTGAGCGGGTCCAGGATTCCTTTCCACGCCGGCCCTCAGCAGGAGAATCCGAAGGAGAGACGCGGCCGGCCAGCACCTCTCCCATGACAAAAACCCTCTTCGTGGAGGGGGTGACGTCGGTTTGCATAGAGGTGATCTTCTTTCCTCCACACTGCCACGGCGTGAACGTACGACATCTCGGCAGCTACCTCTATCATATCACCCCATACATTCTGACTGTTCAATAAGTGATAGCATCGCTCGAGCTTCAATGGTGTGGTTCAAGCTGGAAAGGGTAACATAATTTGTGCTCAGTAAGACCTCCCCATTATGTTTAGAGACCTCCTCAAATTCGTTTCTGAGAGCTCACCTCATGTTAAGCTTAGAACCGTATCGAATAAAAAAAGTAAGCGGTCAAAACATCGAAAAATTGTCGAAACGTGGCCATACGTGAGCATATTAGGGTAGCTCCTTTTTTTGCGTAGCTTTTGTCTGCTCCAACTCCCGAACCAGGTTCAATTTATAAACTTTCAGGAATCTAATAACGAATTTCGTGATGAATGCAGTAGACTAGTAACACCCTTACAAATGCTTCGTTTACCAGAAGCTACTATTCGACTTCCATCTGTAAAATGTAGCGAACTAACCAGTCCAGGGTTGACCTCGAGGTTGAATTCCTTGAAAGCTTCCGCCAAGTCCATACTCTGGCTTCTGACAACTGAAAAACAAGCTACCACTATCATCACTTCTGACCTTGGTCAGGTCGTGTGGCGGGTAGCACACAAACAGGTGTAGGATTACCCACATCTCCCAGCGTTCGCATTATTCAGAAAAAAGCAGAGCACCTGGAATAAACAATTGTGTTAGCGTATCATAAGGATAACCCAAAACGTTGAACACACTCACAGCTACATTGAGAAGCATGATGTCACGATATTAGCTGATCACCAGAGTGATGCACTAGTATGGAGTCGTCGAGTCGCTCTAACGGCAGGATTTAATAGAGCGTGTTCCCGACAAACGATTTATGAATACGGATTACGTAAGTGGAATAGAATGGAGTAATGCGCTTTGCAGACACAGTGCTAGATTTGATTAAACCGGCTCTACTCAATATGGATTCCTGTTCAGAGCGGAAACGGTTATTGGAACAAGGGCAGTCTAAGAACTTTCCGATGTTCCTGTGGAGTCTAGCTGAGCAGTTCGCCGTAGCCGTTACGGACGGTATCTTCTGGTTCAAAACCACATTATTCTTTTTTCCGCGCGCTTGTGCGGAGTGAGCGTAGAGACAACGATATAGAGCAGAGACAGACACGCAGCATACGCGTGCAGACGCACGAGGTGAACAGAAATAAATTTCACTCCAAAACAGAGGATGCATATCAGGGATGAGCAGAGTTCCGCAACCCGCAAATTCGCGCATTTTTGGCATTCCGCATTCCGAAAACCGCAGACAGTGACGCTGAAGGCGAAATATGGGGTCGCCTGGGAAGCAAGAAAAGTTTAGGCGATTTCTGAATTTTTTCGCGCACCGCCAAGCGCTCTTCGGCGCATTTTCAAGAGTTTCGCACCCGATTTCCGAGACCCGTGATAAAATTTTTGTGCCAAAGCCCGAAAACCGATTCCCGAATTTTTATATTTTGGTTCCGATCGTCCCTAAAACAAATGCAACGCACTATTTACTTACTGAGCTGGAAATTTTCTGCTTTGTAGCCGAACTGTAACAGCCGCAGTGCGCTGGAGCACGCCTGCATAATTGATTGACATACACTCAAAACATTGGGGGCGGCTCAGGACGGCGCAGGATTGCTATGAACGAGAGAGGACTGCTCAGTATCATTTGGGGCAAGAGAAGACGGCTGAATCCGGCCTTCCACCGACTATGACGGTGGCCATATTGCCGACGTCGTACACAACAAGGGTTTCGTATTTGGCGCTAACATCGCAGTACTACGTCACAGTCATACTAACAGCCTTCTAAAGTGCTATGTCGATGAGTCACAGCACAACACAAGCTACGACAGGTCAATTCAATCATGCATATGGTTAGGTCCGTGGCCTGTTTCCTCAAAAAAAAACTTGTAAATTCAAGTCGCGGCTGGCGTGGCGGTTTAAATCTCAATCTCTGAGAATTGAACCGCCACGCCAGCTGCGGTTTGAATTTAAACGTTTTTTCTTGAGAAAACAGGCCACGGACTTAACTATACCCTCCAGTTCCGGGCCTATTTTAATGTGTGCAGTTGCGGACTTGCATCGTGGAGGCGCTACGCATCGCTTTCGTACGAGCTGAGAAAGAAGTGAGAATCAAACAAAAAAGCAGGGAAAATCAAGAAAAATCCATTATGATCAGCTGATGACGGGCGGGCACGGAAGCTCGTGCAAAAGCGATGCGTCGCGCCTCCACGACGCGAGTCCGCACTTGCACACACTAAGTCAGGCCTGGAACCAGAGGGTACGACTAGGAATGAGCGGAATAGAATTACGAATATTCGAAAATCGGGTTTCAGGATTGATTGAGAACGAAATTTTCCCGGGTTCCAGAAACCGGATGCGGAACGCCTGAAAATGAGCGGAATTGCGGCTTTCGGAACGCGAAATGCGCAGAATTTTTGAAATTATTGGTTAGCCGCTTCTACATGAATAGCTAGAGCAGCGAAAAACTGCTGGGGCACAATCGATTAGATCATCTGCTGTGCTTATCTGAGCCAAATTCCGGTCCGCAACTGCGTCTCGGCACTCTTTACGGCCGCATGCGCTCGAGTCAGTCGGGTTTCCAGCGCCTAAGCCGACTCAATGTGGCTTTTTTATACAATGTTCTCCAATTTTTCTTAGTTTCCAGTTTCCATTCCCACCTAGAGTCAGCAGATCAGCGGGTGCGGCGCTGGAAGCTCTTCCGACTCAGGAGCGTGCGGCCGCAAAGCGTGTTGAGACGCAACTGCGGACCAGAATTTGGCCCAGATAAGCACAGTACACTCGCACTGCGATCGCATAGTACGATAGGTACTGCGTCAAAGTACTGCATACGATAGGCAATACAACAAAGGCAAATGTATCACAATAATCTCAAATATACAATATTTTTCCTACAACAAGAATCGTCCTCACAGATGACAGCTTGAGATACATATCTGACCAGGTGACGAGTTACCCTCACCTGTTTGACACACCATTTAGGGTTTATTGAGGTCATAATTAGTTTATTGACAAAGCGATTACAGCAGCTTGTAGAGGCAGGCACCGCTGAAGACGTCGAAGTCACTGCCACTCAAATCATAACCAAAAGCACATCCAAAGTGCATGCCCCTAGGTAGGCGTCCGATCTAGAAAGGGTGTTGAACCAAATGGCACATGACAGCTATTGGTTATCGAGTAATATTATTGTTCTATTTCAACGTTTTGATTGGGAACGATTGGAACAGATTATATTGGCTAGGAACCAGAGTAACTTACGAATCCTTTATACTGCTCCATCTTCTTGACTACATCATTCGCCTTATCTTCAAACGGCCTACTATCGCCCTTGCCCAGTTTCCTAGACAGACATGGATTTATCAAAGAATTCGATTGATGATATTCAGTAGAAATAATATGAAGCAAAGCGGACGAACACTTGGCCGTTAACCATTGCGAAGTCCTGCTGATTCCATTGTTTATTTTGGTCCACGATGCTTCCCGGCTGAACCAACTCCTGCCTTGCTGCGCAAATGACTTCAGGGTCCCAAACCTGAAATTCGATCATCTCCGCCGTGTTTCACCTTCATTTTGAACAACTTCCCCGAAGCGAGATGATTCCGTTGAGCTATAAGGAATGTGAGCTGCCAACTCTAGTAGGGATACTTCGTTCAGTGGTGGGGTTCGGCAGTTACTGGCTAATCAGTGTATAAGGCTATGTCCCTACGCGCTCTTTACAAGTCATGGAGTTTCTAAAAGGGAGAATATCAATGAATGTGTCACTTTAACTGTTCACAGCTCACTGTTCTCGTTGTTAACTTTCACTTTTTGAGGTTCGAAGAAGTGCGCCCCCAGCCACCTTCGCATCCGCGACACAAGTATGGTTGGGGCAAAGCTTATGGAATACAGCGAACGGTTAGGGCGACCCTGTTGAGCACCTTCAAAATTTCCTTAAAGATTTTCATAGCATGTTGACGAGTGTTGTCATGGTGAAACTTTGCCTTTTCATGCCTGTTCACTTACCGTGTATTTTGTGGTGGGGTCAGTGACACCAAATATTGTTGGTAACGATTTTAGAGGATAGGTTCTGTAGACTGGAGCAGCTAGTGTTTTTGAACAATTTTTTTTACAAAATTTTCTCAAAACTGCCAGCCGCGACGCGTGTCGGTGTGCCGGCCGCGACGCGTGTCGGTGTGCCGACCGCGACGCGTGTCAGTGTGCCGACCGCGACGCGCGTTGGTGTAAAGTAGTACCTAAGCTAGATGAAACAGTCCTGTATGATGTGAACTGCTGCTAAATAGGCCGCTAAACGCGACTAATCGAGTTGTCAACAGCCCGACAACAGGCGGACGTCGCTGGGCAACGGGCAAGTCTCAGGCTGACAATACGCGCGATTTGACTTGTCAACAGGGAGCGGTTTATGAGATGACAACTTATCAACCTGTTGTCGACGCCCCAGTTTGCCTGAGTACCTCGGCCCGGTGCGGCCGATCTTCTCAGAAAACAGCCGCATTCAATGCGTGCCGAATATGCATTCAACTCGAGTGACCACACCCATCGAAAGGCTTCACCACAGGGGTACGTGCTCGAAATAGCAGCACATGCTGCAAAAGTTCATAGCAGGAGCTAGTGCCGCGAAATTCAATGGCAGGAGTACGTGCTAGAAGGTAGTCCAATGCTATCGTAGCAGCACACAGACGCGACGCGACTGGCACACCGACGTTCGACGCGGCCAGCTCGCCGAGCACCATCTGGAGCCGCTAGCGATTGGACGAGGCTTCCAGCGGCCGGGCGGGTAAAGTACAGCAAACTTGGGTAATTGAACCGGCGAAGCTGCCGACCTCTCACTTCCGTCTCAGGAGTGCATCGTACACTTTCCTTTTTTGGACAATCGTTTTGTCATCGAGTTGAATGTGTATCATGCACGCATTGGACGGCTTATTTGTTGGGGCACGTGCTGTAATTTGAAACACGATAGGAGCACGTGCTCCCCTAGCAGCACGTTCCCTGACTGTGCTCGAAACCACTTTGTCTTCGAGTTGAATGCATATTCGACACGCATTGAATGCGGCGATTGCCTGAGTTTGTTTTCTTCTATCACAACCTTCCAAAACTAGTGCAGTGCTTCGTCTTGGGGCCTTAGGGACTTAATATCATAACAGTTCTAGTCTGAAGTACAGCTGCTCGCGAAGAGCAACATTTATGAACAGTTCATTGGCTGAAACCTCGTTTATTGATCGTTGCTATTCCACAGGTCTTCTTCTATCACATGTGGTCCTTAACTATGACCTGCTAACACCTATATATGCCCTTTTTCTCTCTTCCCTCGTAATCTTCTTAGGCTATGAAATGATTGATTTGATTTGATTGATTTTAAGAGGGCAGTATTTTGCAAACGCTATACAGTTGTGATACATATTGATTAGTACAGTTAGTTTCAAGTTGCTGACATCGGGTGTCAATTCTACAGGGTATAAAACGGCGAAATTCTTTTGGTTCATACGCGTGCTGGTGTGGAGCGGAGGTTAGGGACAGTGAGAGAGCGTAGGGCAGACGGACGCCGAGGCGTCGCGTGCGCCGCTAGCGCCTCGAGTGATGTGAATTTCGACGTTTTATAGAGGGTAGATACAGTTGATCGCAATGTTAAAAGGACATGGTGCGGCTGCGGACTCGCACTAAAACTACGGTAGAATCTGGCACTTTGCCAGATTTCGTCATCGATAGGCGCCAACCGTCGTCTCTCCGCTCACAAGAATATCAGCTGTGGCGCCGATCAATACCGAAATCTGGCAAAGTGCCAGATTCTACCGTAGTTTTAGTGCGAGTCCGCAACCGCACCATGTCCTTTTTAACATAGCGGTCAACTGTACTGGTGTTGTTTTGATTCCTTCGTTATTACAGTATGCAGTTTGCTGGGGTAATAAGTTCAGCTTGTTTAATCATCTTTATTTTTCCACTGGCCAGTTTTTCGGGCGTAGTGCAGTTCCTCCATCGCAGAGCGGCGATTTCATCACGCGCAGTGGATGGACGCGGAAAGCCACGTTCTATGGCGCCCAGAGAGTTACAACTGCAGCACGTTAGTGTGCACCTGAAACGAGTGTTTGTACACTTCTCTCGAATCGTCCTCTATTTTCTGAAGAAATTTCTTTATTGAATTTGTACTCCTATCCCACTACATGTAATATTGCTACTGGGAACTGAATAAAAATAACATTGCACAATAACGTGCTGCAATCGTAATAATCCTAGCATGAGGAGCATCTCCAAATCTCACCACCGCGCGACAAGCTTGGCCGTTTTCGGGATAACTGCTGGTCTCCCCAGTTTCTCACGGGACTGGCATCATTATGACGTCATGCTCACGGTAAGGCCCTAGTTCTACGCCAGCGATTAGCCGCCGCTGGCTTCTGCTGCATGTCTGCTATTGGTCAATTTCGAAATCTGACCAATCGCAGACTTCCTGGAAAAACCAACGGCACCGAATCATCGATGTATAACTAGTGTCTAAACGAACACCAATTCGCAACAGAATAGTTCTTGCCGATGAATGTGGGGAATTGTTGTCAGCTGAGGCCGAGGGTGAGATTGTGGGGGAAAATGCTAAGCGAGTTCCTACGCGGACGATGCTTCTGGCTTTGTCTTCATTTACGATTTCAAACGAAAGGCAAAGTAAGGGACAAGAAAGACTGGTCGCGCAATAAATTCGAGAAAATAGTTGTGTACTCCCTCGTGTTTAATTTGAAAAGAACTATGTATGTACACTGCGCCTGATTCAGTGAGATGTTATAAACTGACCAGTCCAGGGTTCACCTCGAGATTGAAATCCCGGAAAACTTCTGCCAAATCCACGCTCTGACTCCTTGCAACTGAAAATCGGTTGAATAATAATAATAGTTTTGTTAATCAAGGTCTCCCAACTACGAATGTCCGCCACGCAGTGGGCATGCGCGCTGAGCGGCCACGTCCGACGCGTCGGAAGAACTGTTCAGCCAGCGCGTAACAGTTACTTTCAGTGGTATTATTACTCTAGTATTCCTGTGCTGCAGTATAGAGATTAGTTTTTCGCTGGAAAAGTTGTTCAAAAGCAGTGTCCACAATTATAACTGAGTCTGATTCTCTGGCAGAAATTGGCGCTAGGGCGACCAACCATAAAACAAAGTTCAAAACCCAGGATGAAAATCGGGCCCAAAGCGGCCCCAAAAAACTTTTACGGGGAAACACAGTCATTTCTTTGTTTCCTCGCATTGACTCCATGCAATGACATTAAAAATTAACGAAATCAGGTTTACTCAGGTCAGCTTGCATACATCGGCTGCAAAAGACGGAAGTTACAAGCCTCGGACAACTAGTCCACCATTCTTCCCTAGCTCAATTTTTGAGGGACCATAACTCCGTTCCTAGAATGTCTTGTACGATTCCAAAAACATCATTGGAATCAGCATGGGACCGTCTTCAAGATAGGCTGAAAAGCAGAAAAACGATTCTTGTGGTGAACACTGCCTTTAAGGATCCCTTTCAAGTCGCTTTTATTTCCGAGCGGCGCCTCTTAGGAGTGAAGTCAGCTGTTTTCCGCCAATCGAACACTCGTTCAAGAACGCTTGACGCGACGACCGCTCATCGCGTGCCTCGTACGCATTAACAGACAATTGCATGCGGTACCTGTGGCTACTACCCAAACTTGTCCAAGATTACTCACATCTCCCGGTATTGAAACTTCCGAAGAATAAGCAAAACACCTGCAAAAATTGTTTGGTGAATTGGTCACAATAGAACGTCTCTGACAACGCTACTCTGTTTCTGGCAAGAAAAACACTTACAGCTATTTCGCGAAGCATGCTGCCACAGACGAGGGCGCTTCACCAATGAGGTGCACCAATAAGGAGTCGCCTATCAGCTCATCAACATCATTTAATAAAGCGTGTTTCCAGTATATAATAACAATATATATGGAACATCTGAATTAGATTAAAGTAATGCACCTTGAGGGCACTGCGCTAGATTTCATTAAACCAAGTTTACTCACATAAGTACTCATTGTATAGAGAAGGAAAAGAACTTCCTGTTTTACTGTGGAGTTCTGTTTTGATGGAGCCAGCGCACGGTAAGCAACGACAAGAATAAAGAAGGGCAAAGGAACAAACTTCACGCTACGCGGTGGGATATGGTGGTAGGCTTTGATGCCTTATGGATATTGTTGTTAGATCTACGACTGAAGGTTGAGCAATCTTCTTGATTAGTAATAGACCCGAAATAGGCATGACTACAGCATCCATCAGCTCCAAACACGAGTTTGATCCAAAATATCATCAAAAGGTCATTAGTGCTCAAAAGGTTTATGGTTCTTCGCCGGAACATTCACAAAATGTTATTTTGAGCCACTTCCCGATAGTGCATGCAAACATCGACAGCAAATTCCGAATGGGATGACAACAACTATTATCAAAGTAAGTTTGGATGTTGTCCCCGGTTCCAGTCACAGATACACTTCTAGGATCACGTGGTAAATTCAATGCGGCCACGTGCTGCTAGTGGGCTAAACTTCTGCTACATTTCAATTGTTGCTGTAGTAGCTCGTCGTGCTGCGGCAGAATCCCCACCTTCTCATAGAAAAAAAGCCTCTGCCGTACCCTTCTGGCGTCACAACAGCACAGGGCAACTCGTTCTTTTGTTACGTACAATACCCGCGCTAAGTTTTGTAAAAACGGGGAGCATCTTGCAAACTTGGCAAAAAAGCGTCCGATGCATGTAACTTTGTTGAATGAAGCCTTTTTTGAATTCTGAAAACTCTATCATATTCACAGATCAAATTGCTACCTAATTATGTGACTTGTGTGCCTTAATTCCCTAGAATCGCTTTGTTTTTGAAGGAAATAGTTTTTGCAATCGCTTTCAAAAACGTCGCGCGCGGCGAATGCGGCGAAACTTTAAGCAGTATTTGTACGAGTAATCGAAAAGCAATCGGTATGTTTTCTTCAAGAATCAGGTGCAGATGAGAGAATCTCAAGGTTTGTTCAGGTTGAATTTTCGAAATCCTTCATTTATGAGTCCGGGTATTTCGCAACAAAACTCCGACTTTTCAGGTAGTTCTCAAGCATGTTTAATGAAGGATTTAGAAAATTCAACCTGAACAAACCTTGAGACTCTCTCACCTGCACCTGATTGTTAAAGAAAACATACCGATTACTAATCGATTAATTGTACAAATACTTACACGATTTTTGGATGTTTTTTGCCGTAACTGCAGTTCGATGAAGATTCGGTGAAGATTTACCGAGCAGTTGAGTGAGAGCGGCGCTGGGGCTTCGGTGGTGCAGTGCGATAAGGCGCTCCCCCGGAAAGGGAATATGCTGGTTCAATCTCGCCCGGAGCCAAGCGTTTTGCGATCAACTCAGCACCTTGTGTAAAAATGTACAAATACTGCTCAAAATTTCGCCGCATTCGCCGCGCGCGACGTTTTCGAAAAACGATTGCAAAAAACTATTTCCTTAAAAAAACAAAGCGATTCTAGGGAATCAAGGCACACATGTCACATAATTAGGTAGCAATTTGATCTGTGAATACGATAGAGTTTTCAGAATTCAAAAAAGTCTTCATTCAAAAATGTTGCACGCATCGGACGCTTTTTCGCCAAGTTTCACAGATGCTTCCCGTTTTTACAAAACTTAGGGCGGGTATTGTACCTTATCAGATGGTGGTGGTGGTCGTCGTCGTCTTAGTCCCGACAAATACAAGCAGATGTGAGTCTCTCAAAGGTCTTCAACGGGAGTTTGTGTGGACGAACAACGTATCGAACTTGTGGATGATTTCTGTTATTTGGGTTGTTTACTGAAGAATGATGGTATTATAGTTTTGCAGCGGATGTTCAACAACGATGTGCGAAAGCCACATTCAATTCTCTAACCAAGTGTTTGAGGTCTACCACCACCGCGAAGGAATGCGAGTTGTGCGTCTACCTATCCGCTATTCGCCCTATTATGATGTACGGATCGGAGACGTGGGCAGCACCGAAGACGCAGATGGAAAGGTTGGATTGCACGGAAAGGAAGCTGTTCAGACGTTTGCTTGGATATTGCTGGCCGCGGATAAGCCACAACGAAGATCTCCACGACGAAATCGACGTCTTACATCAACGCTTGATACGAGAAAGGCGCCAACATCTCCCAACGTCCAAAATCTATATCCAAGCTTCTCAACGGTGCAGTTTTCTGAGCTGCCTCGACTAAAATTCCCGAAAAGCTTGCTCTTATTCGTTGGAATTTGTATGTTTTGCCTTGTGATGTACTTTATTATTGCTCTCCTGCGATTGTCTCAATCAAATCAAATCAACGTCATCTAAAGAGGCAACGGAAGGTCGACTTCGTTTTTTTTGTCTCAACACGCTCAAAGGATACTTCCGAGTTCTGTCTGGAATCGGCCGCCTCAACTCAGGCAAAAGTTTTGGACAGATGTGGTGAGGGAGGATTTGAAATCACTCGGCATTGAAAGACAATTCAGGCGCGATGTTTAACTACGCAGGAGGTGGAATAGCGACCACTAGATGAATTTTGTTCAAATTGCGGCTGAGGACCATGACAAATGGACTCGGCTGACCACTAAGACGGCACACCTCGGCGAAGATACGGACTGGCTGCGTCAGGCTGAAGCCAGCCGATTATGTCAAGTTAGTCATCAGTTGGCAATCAGTGGCAACGCAGGTATACAACCGCTGTTCTGCAGCAGACAGCCGAATTATCAGAAATTATTCGTGAGCTCGATACGTTGTTGATCCCCACAAATTCCCGTTGAAGGCACACCTGGTTCTATTTGTCGGGACGAGCACGAGGTCCACGGGCAGCGGCATACTTCGAAACGTGGTTCACAACCCTCGGAAGCAGTGTCCACAATAATCTTCATTTTTGAAGTTTTCTCCGGAGAATAGGAAGCGGAATAGCGTCAAAAAAATTTGGGCCAAAGCACTAATAGGGATACGGCAGATTCTTTTTTCTAATAGCAGCTGAGGAATCTGCCAGAGCACGACCAGCTGCTGCTACAGCGATTTGGGGCACAACAAAGGTTAAGCCTATTAGCAACACGTGGCCGCATTGGATTTATCACGTGATCGTAAGAGCGTACTTGTGGTGAGAATCCGGAACAGCATCCCAACCTGCTTTGACTATAATTGTTGTTATCACATTCGGGATTTGTGGTCAATGTATGCTTGTACTATCAGGAAGTAGCTCGAAATAGAATTTTAGGAATGTCCGGCGAAGCACCAACAACCTTTTGGGCGCTGCTGATACTTTGAGAATATTTTTGAGAGAACTCGTGTTTGAAGCTCATGGATACTGTAGCCATGCCTATTTTGGGCTTACTGTTAGCCAAAAATATTGCCCAACCTTTCGCCGTAAATCCAACAACAATATTCATAGCGTATAAAAGCCTCCCATCGGTAGAGCCTTAGTAAAGATGCTTCACGTTATAAGAGCTCTTCTGCTGGTGAGTGACTCTTCTAATTAGGTGAGCGGCTCAATGAAGTTTCTCGTTGTTCAGACATTGGGCCTCTTACCCACTTCTTCCACCGGAATCGAAGTTGTGACCCAACATCCTACAGGTGGTGTAATGTCAAATCCTCGAGCTTCCTCTTTTGTTAATCCATAAATTCGTTGGAAAATCTTTTAGAGCCCCGCGTTCTAACCCTTGTGACCGCACCTCCTTCAGGTATATGAAAAACGTCGAAGTATGCTATATTACCTTCTGACTAATTTTACGCCTTTTCAGTCATCGACAGTGACGGTCTTTATCCACCGAGACGTGAGCTCTGGATTTCTAGAGTCTTCGCTTTTTGTCTCTAGTGGTGGTGAAGATTATATTTATTCCCTTTGTTTTTCTCCCTTTTGCTAGCCAATCTATGACTTTCAGTTATCCACCAGGGCGGTCTTGTCCCACCCCAGAGTAAGTTCTGAACTTCTAGACTTTTCTTCCTTGTTACGTTTTTTATAGGGATGAAGGTGGTATTTATCGACCTCAAATTCTCTATTTTTGAGCCAATCTTACATTTTTTAGCTATCGACGATGGCGGCCTTGAACCACCCAAGGGTAAGATCCGATCTAATGCACTGTGTTCCTCCAAAACCTTGGCAACTCAACATTTCTGAAACGTTTCAGTGTTTTACTATGGTGACGATGCCATAACTTTCCCTCCTCCATCAGGTAAGAGACTGAAAGAAGTTGATCTCATCTAGAAATGCATTTAAATGAAAGGTGTTTGACGGTCCTGGACGCTACAAGTTGCTAGAGATGAGTTTTATTGGGTTTGTTGATTTCTCTTTACCAAAGGTATAGCATCATCAGCGGGTCAAGCCTGCCGCACCCACTAGGGTATCACAGCGCAGAAGCCTTTCACAGAAGTACGCGCTCCAGAACCGTTGAGGCTAGTGAAGCACGGACCTTGCAGTATGGGTGGGGTCTCCAAAAATAAGAGGTACTGTGCTACTCTGGGCCAAATTCCGGTCCGCAGTTGCGTCTCGACACGCTTTGCGTCCGCGCGCTTTCGAGTCGGAAGAGTTTCCAGCGCCGCAGCCGCCGATGTGTTATCTCTAGGTGGGTTTTAGAAACTGGAAACTAAACAAAATTTGATAAAACTGCTTAAAAAAGCTATGTCGAGTCGGCGTTGGCGCTGAAAACACGTCTGACTCGAGCGCGTGCGGCCGCAAAGCGCGTTGAGACGCAATCGCGGACCGGAATTCGGCCCAGATAAGCACAGTATAACCTACAGTTTATCTCCGCAATGCCGTTTTGTCCCTTAAGTGCACGCTGGTTGCGAAAGCGTGCTGCGGCGCGATGTGAGTATCCTCAGACAGGGATGTGGGATTGCCTTTGGTGCCCGGGTGATCCCACCGCCTGGGTGATCCTACATCCTGTCTGAGGATACTCGCGACCGCGCCGCAGCACTCTTTAGTAATCAGCGTGCACTTTGCGGACTGAACGCGAATGAATTGTATATCACGCTCCACAGCAAAGGAGCCAGCCCTGTCATTGTCCGCTAGAAAAGATTTCATCCTCGTCGCAGTAAATGACAAGGAAGCTTTCGTTGCTGTCGCGTCACGCGGGTCACGCCCGGGCGCAGCGTCGGAATATGAATACTCTCCACACGCCTGACGCGCATGACGCGCTTGCGAAGACTATGAATACCCCAGCGGCTATTCTATAGCGGATCGGATTGAAGTGAGCTCAAACTTCGCAGAGCAAGCAAAATCTGTAGGCGCGTTCCCTATCATGACAGCAGAAGTCAGCAATGTAAGTAATTATCTACTATGGTTTTCATGATGGATCAATAATGAAAATGATGTAAATTGACGCCATGACGGAGCGAGCGCCATGCGCGTGCCGCGCGGGCGTGGCGTCAGTCCATTCATACTCTAGCGCCAAGCCCGCGTGTCACGCGCGGGGCCAGCTGGCGGTAAGGAGTATGAATAGCGCCCAAAGGCACAGTTCAACCACATAGGCGAATTCTCAGGCTTGCATATGACTGTGAAGGTGACCCCCCTTGTTCAATACCTGCCAAAATGAGAGCTCTCATTTTCCTGGATAAAAGAGGTTCAGTTCATCAACACAGTAGTAAGTTCAAAGAGGAGAACGTGGCCCAATTGTCTTCCAGGGCGCTTTTTTTCTTGGTCGAGTTGAAAGTATACAGTTGTCAAATTGGATCCCAAGGCTAGGAGCCACCTGACCGTTTGGCTTGCTCTCCGAATCTCCGGACCACTTCTGTTTCTGTTAGGGCAAGCTGGAGGAACCCGGAAAGGAAGAGCAGTGGCCCGGACGGCAACAGAAGCCGACTCCTAGAGTGGTAGAAAGAGCCTCACTGTTAGGCACAAGGGAAATTCATTAAAAAATGTCAACAACTCAGCAAAATCGGACTTTAAAATTGATAAAGTTGTATCTCTCAGCTCGTGTCTTTCAGCTCCCAATGCTTCGAACTTCGTTATCAATCCAAAGCGTATCAAGGATGCATTCAGAAGAGAACACAATCAACTGCGCATACATGTTGCGAATGGCCCATTCACGTATGAAGGGAAGACATATGGTCCCGCAAAGAATATGTATAGACTGGTATGTTATTGTGCAAAAGTAGGGAATCCCTCAGCAGGTCGCGCGTATTCTCCAGAGATGGGGTCCAGGCTATGCTAGAATTGCTCAAGAGGAACTGGAAACGAAGTCATCGACCCGTCCTGAACTTGGTCGCAACTACTTCAATAGGTTGAGATGATTTCTATTGAAAATTGAGAACAGTATTCACACAATACACTAATCTGCTCAGGACCATATTCATTGGAAGACGTGTAGATCTTGAGGCTGGAGAAGCGGTGCGTCACTGGATGAAAGGCGAAGAGAGCATGAGCCAGGTTACCATGATTTAGCATCTCTAGGGGTACACGAGTGGTTTCTGTATTTTAAACCACAGATGAATCTCGACAAGGCTACACGAATTGGTTGCGGCTTCAAACTCTCCAATGTAGAGGGTGTTCATCGAGATTTTGGCATGAAAATCGAAATACTCTGCATCTACAACGTCAGGTTCGTAGCTGAAAATCGACTTTGGCTCAGACTCACCATACGCTAGTCACATTAGATCTGCCGAAAATCATTTAATTATTTCAGACACAAAAGAGGTTCACCGCCGTATACTAAGGGACCACCCTGCCACAGAGACTATGAATGCACAGGCTATTCGGCTCACAAGTGCTGGAAGAAATACCATCTATGTATCCACTGATTGCCTTTTCCAAGAATAAAGCTGCATTCCTGATTTTTTCTTAAAGGCATTGTTCACGATAAATTTTTTATTCCAATATCTCCACGGTTTATAGAAGATCTGGTGCCCTATATAGCGAAGCACGCTTGAAAAGCACGCGGAAGACGCGCTTTTGAGCCAAAATAGGCCCTCCCTTGTTTACGTTGATTTTTGAGAGTGGAGGAATTGACCGCTAGAAGGATGATAACTATCAGTGCAATGAAGCGATCAAAGCCTCATATTAACACACACGTCCCCTCTGCGATTGTCTGATAAGAGAAGGTCATATGGGAATATCAGCTGTTATCAGATAAAGGATGAGCTTGCATAGAGCCAGTTTTGTACCTAGAATTGGACTTTATTCCCCAAATTCAGGAGCTTGAGATTTCTGCATGAAGGATTTTTGGAATTCCCACAGCAAAAATCGGATGTCCATTTATGGAATTCGAGTAGGTTGTGGTAGGTTACTGTGGATATATGGTAGCTTGATCAGTGCCTCAAATGTGGCTCGAAATCCTACGGTTACTTACAGGGAACCTCAGAATAGCAAAATCGAACTCCAGATCCATGCCCACCGCCTTCAATCACCCCCACAGAGATGTTTTGAGCCAAATTCAAATCTGTTCTCCGCAGCTCCCCAGAAACAGTCTTTCTAGGAAGCTCTAAAGGCCTTCATGACTTCATCTAGAGAAAAATATCTAAGTTTTGAAGGGCAGACAAGGATTCTAAGTTCGAAATTAGTTCTGGAAATGTTTTATTCAATTGCTGCGGCCGACTTTATCAATTGTACTCCCTCAGCTCGCCTCAGATAGTTTTGAGGCACGACGCCTCGGCAAATGGTCGGCGGCCGAACCCCCCCCGGGAACCGTCGACGACCATTTGCCGAGGCGTCGCCGAAAGTCTTGTCATTGGAGCGCGTTAACTACACCCGCACAAATTTTCGTCGATGGCGTCGCGTATGCAGCGGCATTATCATCAGAGCACGATAGGCGCTTTCTTCACTGTTTCGCTGCGCTCCTTCCCTTCGTTCCTATTACTTTTGCCCCGAAACTTACATTGAGCTGCAAACTTGCTCAGATTTTCCAAATACAAGTCCTTATTTCCCCCAAGTCACCATAACAGAAATATTACAAGTATTTATTTATTTCATAACATTTTATAACAGCAATTTCACTCAATGCAATGGTACATTCGTGACTTAAAATAAAGCAGTTTGTGAATAAAATTCTTGTGAGCTTGGTAATCACAATCAAGGATAATGTCCAGTGACCAGGATGGCAGTAGGGAATGAAATCGACGAAAAAGGCTTAAAATCTGCATCAGTCCCCATTTTTCATCAGGATTCTTCATTGTAACCTATAGCACCATCGCGTGATGTATTGAGGGAGCTCTGAAATACAGAAATTGAGTAGATCGCCGTCAAACAATGTTTCAGCTCCAGAAAACCTACCTCGTTGATATGTTGAAATTCCATATATGGGGTTGGGAGAAAATTTTCAGCAAATCACCGTGCAACATCTCTACATATAATATAACTATCTAGCGTTGTAGTCTATCTGAAATAGTAACTTTACTATCAGGAAAGACCAAATATGAAAAAGAAAATGGGATAAAAACCCACCCTGAAGTGGACGCTTTGCTCTGTCTGCTGCGGGAGTAAGGAAGCAGTTCTATCTTTTTAGCCACACTTACAAGAAAATGGAAACAATCCGAAACATCAAGATAATTCTATAAAAATCTGTATTCTGCATCTCTTATAGAACTTATTCTTAAAATGTCGGTTAACACACCCTTCCATGCAAGACAGGACATCTCCTCAGAGCGATTCTCCCTCTTTTCCAGCCAAATATGATCATGTTTCGCTTCCATTACCAGGTATGCCAATGCATAAAGGACCAGATCTCACAATAATATTTGACGTTCCTGAACCAGAAAAGGCGCAGTTCTCATACAAAAAACACATGGTACCGTACCTTGGGGGCGGACATCACTGATGGGCGTATGTAAGCATGCGGCATGGCTGATTATTATCACTAATATAGGAAAGAAAGAACAATCATACATAATACACACTGAAAACAAATGAAGTTCAAATCATTTTTTTTGGCACAGGGGCAGTCAGGAGTACAAAGTGGTTTTTCGGAAATTTCAATTTTTTTCCCAGGCGATTATTGAGAAACTAATACGTGTTCTTCGCACATAAAATTTTTGCCCTTTGAGAACAGATGAAGTTTTGACTCACCCTTTCGAGACGAGATACTTTAATTAAGATAATTTATAAATTTTCTGTCTTCGGTTTGCAGGTCCTGCTTCAGAAAACCGGGCGGCTGTCGCAATATATAGGAGAATCAAAAAGTAGACACAGGCATATAAGAGAAATGACTGCGTAGTAGCTGCAAATTACCAAATTACACAACATTGGATAGCAGTCACAGAAACAAAAACAGGTGGTGAGTGGTGCACTTGGTACTTGTAAAGCTTTGGATAAGATAGAAGCAACAGCGAAATCAAGAAAAGAGCACCGGCTGCTTGCAGTCGACGTCTTAAAATGTTTGTTATTGAATCAGTATTGATAATTAAAGGGCCGTGAGTTCATTGACGAAGCGTCGCTAAGCAAGGGCGAGGCGTCGACAAAACACGTTGTTCGCTGAGGCGTCGACCCGTTTTCATATTTTGAAACTTCCCGCGGTCCCCTCTGCCAGGGCGTCGCTGAAACAGGTTGAGGCGTCGCCAACCATTGACGAGGCTCCGCCGAAAACCCCTCTTTCGCCGAGGCGTCGTGCCCAAAAATTATCTGAGGCGCGAAAACTAACCCTGCCACCGGAGGCCGGCTGGCGTGACGCGTGCGACGAAAATCTGCGGCGCGCGCGTTTTTTTACGATTGGAGCACGATTATACACTCGATTGAAATCGTATACAGGTGAGAGAATGTGATATACAGGCGAAACGAAGCCTTGCTCTGCTTAATACACTACAGATGAGCCTCGGAAAGTAAAAACAATGCAATACGTGGTATAAACACTGAATTTCACACTTCTCTAAGGTTAAGGGGCGAAACTAGTCTAAGCTATTCCTATTACAGAAGCAACATCAATAACAAGGGATGGTTGCACATATAAGGTGGAGTTTCGAGATGCAACTTTGATATGTTCAAGGGGGAGGACAGTGCTCCAATATTCCATACTCAGAATCTGCTAAGTGCCTCAGATATTTACAGGAGATTTGCAAAAGTGGACATTTCCATAGCATAGCCAACAGAAAAGGCGTACACGAATGACAATTTTCAGGGCGTTCAAAAAAAAATTCTCGGATTGAGCCTAAAACTCGTTTCTGGGGCTTGTTTTGGGTGCTAATTACGAATCTGAGGCCCACTTGTCAATATTTGAAAAATTTCATCTGACTAGGTCCGCAGCTTCGAAGTGGGTGAAACTTTGCTGCTCAAACGCGACTTTTGACGATTTCGAGAATGCTACGATCAAATCGCCTCAAAACTTGTACATAGGGGTTATTCGGGCTGTCTCACACTCTAAGTCTGGCGAGGAATGGACCCCAGATTTGGGTTCAGCGCCCTAAATAACACCAATTTGAATGTTTTGCGCCAGTTCCGGAATTTTTTTCTGAACGCTCCGAAAAATCCCTGATACTTTACTTTTTTGTGACGCAATGTGAATGCCATTTTTGGAATCCGCGCAGTTAGTTAGCCAATTTCAAGCGCAGGTAATTTATTTTCTGTCACAGACCTACAGCAACGACAACATGGTTTTCCAAATCGCCACCGGAAGATGACTAGCCTCCCTTGTAACAGAACCCACGAGACCAATCTTAACAGCTGTTAAAAACTAGTCTATTGCTCCTCTGCTGTGCTCGGTTTATCTTTTCGAGACGGTTCCCCACTGTCAAGTAGTAGAATGTGAAAAGCATTGAGCGAATAAGGAATATTGAATGTTGTCTAATGAATCGTTTTTCATGCTCTTTCTAAGGCAGTGAGGCTTAGTCCTCTCAAAAGCTCAGAGATTACGAGTAATACTGGAGCTCTGAAGGGTAAGGGTGTAGTTCATGAGGTTTTGCTCTGCAGAAATGTTTCTCAAAAAAACCATCAATCGAATCACCCAAGTTCCGCTTGTCTATCCAAGTTTGATGTTGCTACTAGCGTGATTTATTCCTAAGAAATCCGATCTCATATCTAGTTTTCTGAGGTTGAAATGTATCGAACTCAGGACGGACTGTGATGATGGAGAAGAATAATCAGACTTTCTGTTAACAGGCAGGCTAGAAAATTTCCTATAGTTCTAGGACTGATTAATGACGGTGGAATGACCTTGCATGAGTGGAATCACTTATTTGAGAATTGGAAGAAAATGCTCTCCTTAAATCAGTTTAAAAGACGTTATTAATGGTCTGTTCTATACACTTTTAGCTCCTCATATGCTGTTGAGATTGGTCTCGTGGGTTCTCACAGTGATGTTGCTTCTGAAATAGGAAGAGCTGAGAGTAGTTTCGCCTCTTAACCTTAGAGAAGTGTGAAATTTAGTGTTCATACCATATTGTATTATTTTTACTTCCCGAGTTTCGTCAGTAGAGTATTAAGAAGAGCTAGGTACACGTTTCGCCTGTATATCACATTCTCTCGCACATACGGGATTTTGGTTGAGTGTATAATCGTGCTCCAATCGCACAAACGCGCGCGCCGCAGATTTGCGTCACATGCGCCGCGCCAGCCGGCCTCCGGTGGTTAAGCACTTTCGGTATATCCTTTCTTTGATTTTAGACTTTCTTTTGCGTTTTTTTCTCTTAATTCTTTCATCTTACTCTCACCCTAATCTTTCCTGGTCTTAGCACATGTGCTATGGTCTCTTTGTGTTAGTTTTAAGGCCCTAATCCACATTTCACAATTTCGGAGCCCAGTGATCAGAACAAAAATCTCAGTGAACCGCTTTCAGTTTTGCGATGGAAAACAATTGATTTGGATGAAATCGAATAATTATTTCAATAATATTCAAACACTCGCAGGTAACCGTCACGGCGGCTGCGGGGTGTAACTCGTCCATGTGTGCAGGGTGCACAGGGATTTCGGAGGGAGGTAAGAAAACCTCTGCGAGGGTGAAATTTGCATGTGCGTGTGGGAGCCTATACTACTTTAAAAGATCAGAAAATCCCTATTTGGGTTGCATATCCGGGCCGCATTTTTTGCGACGGGGTTGACTGCGGCGCGGTCGCGGCGCGCTTCAACTGGCGGATCGCCAGAGCACGGTTTCCGTCCTTACTTTCAGTCATAGCGGCGTACTTGTCAGTGAAAAGCAGTGCCGTATAGTGGCAATAACTGTATTGATGAAGATTCATGAAAATTTGGCACAGATTACGTCACAATCTCAATATGGCAGAACGAGAACTGAATGAAAGGGCTAATCAAAGAGGAATTCAAAGAGCGGTGGATACCGATTCGTTCCTTGCTTGCGTTAAAGGCAGCGTCCGCGCAGAAAACCACATCTGTGTTTTTCTTCTCAATCCAATGTATGAACCAAGTGGAGATAGTTGGCGAAGCTTGAGGTCTCAATGTTGCGTATTCATAATGCTATAGGCTCGTGAAAATCGCTCCGTGGTCTGAAAAGGCGTTTTCCCGGTCGATCATCTAACACGAGGAACAGAAACCCCACGACAGTCTTCGGCCGGCAGCGGAAATCCAATTTTCTAAATTCTTTATTCCGAAGAATCTTCGAGTTAAGACGTGGATATTGAAAGCCTCCTATTTTTAGATGATCATTGACAGCAGTAAAGCGAAAGGAATTGCGGAACCCAGAAAGTTAAGGGGGCTAAACCAATTCAGCCGTTCAAATTTTCGATATTTGTGTAATACACAAGACACACCGGACAGACGTGAGAAAAAGGAGGCTGAATGCTGCGAGATTTTCAAACGAGTTTTTCTCGGAAACTTGAGTGTTTTGGGTGGTCTCTTCATGATATATGACAACCTGGTAAGCCTACCTGCGCAAAATTGTGAAAAAAATAAACACGGTTTTTAGCGCGTACGCTGCCTTTAAGTGTCCTGCTAGTCGTGAGCGTAGTGTAAGCCAGGAAAAAGTCGAATACACTTCAAAAATAACGAAATAGTCGGGCTTGAGCTAAAAGGCAACCGACTATAAGAACTTTTTATCCGGGAAAATCTACGATCCCAACGGTATTCTATTGAAATGTTTCACATTCCTAACATGTAAAATGCTTCGAATTTAATTTTCTACTCTGTTCGGGGAATTTTCGCAAGCGATTTGAAAAAAAAAACCTCGACTTAGTTATATTCCTGTGGTTTGTACAACGAATTTCTCATAATTTTCTGTAACCTCGTTCTTCTAGAAACACATACTTTTTTCCGCTTCAAAAATGCACTATCTCCCATGAAAAAAATTCCGAAATTTTCTACCACCCCCGTTAGCAAGCTATCCAGTCCTGCTCGATCCTGTTGATAGGAGCTTTTTGTAGTTGTAAGGATATTGCGGTATAGATGCAGAACGTTTCTAAATTTTTTCCATAGCTTTCAGTCACGGAGTGGGCGAAATTTTTATATAACCGCCGAATATTCTTCGGGAACGTTTTGGACTCTCGATGGCAGCTCCCCATTAAAAAGGCTTTAATCTAATCCTACAATAGGTGGTCTGATGAGGTTTATATTTACTACATACTTCGTTTACTATTCAGTTTAACCATTTCCCCTAAAGTGACGTTTGGATCCAGTAGACGGGTACTGTGCAGTAAACAGCTCCACTGCATACATGGGCAAGAGTACTATAGGCGTTGTGAGACGTCTTCAGTTGCACCTATGAGGTATCTGCACTCGATCTCTACGGAAGCACTTAAAAAATCTATCTCTGATTTGTTAGATATATTGGCAACATCCGGTTCGAGAGCAGATTTAGAACCCGCGAGGAAAACCTTTGGCCCGTTTCATTGTGATCGTTGGCAGACACCCTTGAAACTAGCGAAACCAATAGATATTTCATTTATGACAGCTTTGTACAAATTGTTGATGCTTTAAAAGGGATATATGCTATAATTCCTTCACGACTCTTCCTCTTACTATGAGGAACGTGGGTGAAAACCGTGCTCTGGCGATGCGCCAGTAGGGGCGCGCCGCGACCGCGCCGCAGTCGACCCCGTCGCAAAAAATGCGGCCGCATATCCGTGCTGTAAAATGGACGCTGTGGACGAGCTGTTCGGCACCTCTTAAAAATACAACCTTAACCGATTTTCTTGAGAAAGGACCCACGTCAGGCCCCTGTTTTCAGGAAGGTGAAGCTAAACCCAAAACAAATTTGCCCATTTGGACGGATTTAGGTGCACGCAAATGAGGAAAAATATGAGTTAACACCCTCCGCAACCGCCGTGATGGTTAGCTTCGAGTTATCAAACGAATCGAATATTCGGTTCATCCGGAAATTTCCAGTTCCAGTTTGTTTTTCAAAAATTCGATCAATTCAAGAATATAAATTATCAGTTATTAAATATTCTATTTATCGGGAGGACAAATTTTTTTTTTCGAATATTGAATTCATTCGAAAAATTATTTGATTTTTCGAATATTTGACACATTCTGGGTCACGGCATTCGAATATTTACCCATCTAAAGAATGTTCCGAAATTATTTGTGAATTATTTGATAATTATACTTTTTATTGGAATATTCGGGCAAATTTCTAGAAATTTTATTCGAATAGAATAGGGAACAGGTTTTTGAACTTATCCTTTCATACGATTTGATTTGAAAGCTCTTATTCCAATTTACTCAGGGCCATTGCGCCGAATCTCGTCGAAGCTGATAACCAGTATTTTGTAAAAATTTCTGAATCTTTTTCGACCCACCCTTCTTTCGTGAAAAGATTTGCATCTTTTCTAAGTTTGAATAAATTGGGGAAATGTAAAATTTATGCTTCGGAAGGGCATTCGGAGATTATTACTTGAGTTCCCCAATCTGCTCATAGAATTTGATTCTTTGATTCAAAAATTCTACAATTCCCCTTATATTTTCACTTTTGCACCAACATTTCTGCGACCCCCTCCCCTGGCCCGCTGCTCTGAGTCTCAGCCCCGTTGGGCAAAGTCGTGGCCAAATCTCTGACGCATAGCGCATATAAACTCTGGTACCGCCGTAGTGACCTGTTGATTTCGATTATTATAGCGCGGAGCGGTGGCTTTTTCGTCGGAACCTCCTTATCACTAGTTATATTTCACCGAGGCCCACCGCTCCGCTGCTGGTATTGATCGAAATCAACAGGTCACTACGGCGGTACCAGGGTTTACTTCCCGCGACAGCGATAGTGCATATCAGCATATCGACCTTCGGTCGATTTAGGCCTAGTGCATACTTTCTGCGACGGGCGACGCGACATAGTGTCTGTCATATATATTGACCGAAATTCTATATGGATGATATGCACTGTCGCTGTCGCAGGAAGTGTGCACTAGGTCCATATGTCAAACTATGTCGCGTCGCGCGAAGTACGCACTAGGCCTGACACTGATCTACGAGGGCACCTATGTATTAAACTGAAGCGAAAGTTTTCCGCCACTTGACTTTGACGACGATTTTCAACCCTTTTAGCGTTGGTTTTCGGCCAAATGCGATATACTGATCGAAAGCGCAAACTCTTTTTTACCCAACGCTGTCTTCCACTTATGCCAACAACTGGTCATTTATGAAATATATGCTATAATTCAGTGGTAATCTTCAATACTGAGCAACTTTGAGTGCTTCTATTTACTTTTAGGTAAATCATGAAACCTGCCAGAATTGAATGGATATTTGAGCCACCTTAGACTAGCTGGTAGCGTTTGCGGGGAATTTCGACGGAGCGTAATTATTGATTTTTAGCGGATTTTGTGGTTTTGCATCTTCAGTCCTTTCTGGCTTATCCGAGGAGTTTCGGCCTCCTAGCTGCAAAGTTAAGTATAATGGCCAAGTCTTTGCTCAACAGTATTTTTGTCGTCATTTATCGATGTTTTTTTAAATCGATAAAAATGACGAAAATTGAATTCTCGAAAAAAATCGATAGTTGACGGAAAAATTTTATTGAGTAGAGACTAGTTCACTAGGCTTGAATTTAAAGCTTCCAGGCTGAAACTTCTTGGATAAGCCAGAAAATACCGAAATTGCATAATCACAGATTCCGCTATAAATCAATAATTACGCTCCACCGAAAATTTCCGCAAATGCTATGATCTAGTCCTAAGGTGGCCCAAATATCCTCTCAATTCTGGTAGGTTTTGTGGTTTACCTCAAAGTAAATTTAAGCGGTCAATGATGCTCAGCACTAAAGGTTACCACTGGTTTGGAGGATATATGTCGCATTAGAGCGGGCTTTGATCTAAGCGAAAAGCAACGCTAGGTAGACAAGAACTTGTGCTTTCGATCGGTATACTGCACTTAGCCGTAGGACCAACGCTGAAAGGTTTAAAAATGGTTAAAGTTAGGTGGCGGGAAACTTCATTCCGACCTAATAGGTTACAGTTCCTATTTTAGGTGCATTGGGTACGCCCTTCATCGAGGGTGCTCACCTTTAGTAAACTACATCTGGCATAGTAATGTCTAAGCGAAGATTACATTCATTAATATGACATGTGGCGATATCGAGGAATCGCTCTCCAGCCTAGGTGGGCATGTTTATATATTCTGATTTTATATACGACTAGAGGTGCTTCAAAGGATTGCAGGTTTTTTCGACGACATCAGATCCTCCGTTCGGCTCGTGCAAAACATGCCCAGAGTTCCTCCCTACTTTCAGCTCAAAGTTCGGCGGAACAGTCAGAAGTGTAAGTTCTGCTACGGTATTTCACTCTTGCTTCGAACAGGTCATATTGGCTTGTTGATCCAATACACAGATTGAGAGGCGCGTAGGATGAGTTCGGCCGGGGGGAACGCGCTTCTTTCAAGCCACGGCGTCAAATTAGGTCGAGAGGTTGCTGTCTTGCAGTGCAACGGAAGACAGGCTCCTGCAGCACCACAACAGAAGTGGAGGGGTTCGAGAAAATTGACAAAAAACAACAAAATTCGGGAATGGTCTCCTAAAATTATTTCAAAAAAATAGAATAGAGGTGGGAGGGGGAAAATTTCGGAAAAAAAATTAAAAACGCGGGTGACTATCTTAAAGAGTGTTGTTCCGATTACAAAAATACAAAGAAACAGAATGAAATTTGAAAATCTTCCTTTTTTTAAGATATGAATTCCGAGTTAGTCGAAAAAATAGCCTGTGAAACGTGCGAGCTCTTTACAAGTTTCAGTTTTTTTTCGCTTTGGGGCCAGGCAAATGGGCAGTTGTGTAAGACCCCTGCGAAGCTACGACCCTCTCCTTTTGGTGACTAAAAATTTCAGGCTTCTCTACGATCTCGTCTCCAAATTTTGATTTCTGGACGGGAATTCTTGAAATCATCTTCCGAAATTCTATTTTTCGGCTCGGATTTCTTAGGCTCCCTAGCCACCCGTTGACAAATTACACGACCACGCTTCATTCTGTTTGGGGCAACGCTCTGCCTGACCCACTCAGAAAAATGAAAACAAGTTGCGTGTAACATAAAAGGCCGAAAACAAGTTACTTGTAACATATCTGAGCCGATGTAAGTTACTTGCGACTTATCTCAGGTCATTCAAGTTACATGTTCCATATCGGCAGGATACTGCGTGCGGTGCGCCTCCGATATGTTACATGTATCTTAAATGACCTGAGATAAGTCGCAAGTAACTTACATCAGCTTAGATATGTTACAAGTAACTTGTTTACGATTTCTGAGAGAATACTGTGTTCAGTGCGCCTCCGATATGTTACATGTAGCTTAAATGGCACAACATAAGTCGCAAGTAACTTTAATCGGTCAAGAAGATATTTCCAAGGTTGATGTACGACGCACTTTCGAGGTCAGGCTCACGACGGGGGCTGTTGGTTCAATTACCCAAATTTGAGGTACTTGACCCCACACTGGCAGGGAATGTCCTGCACAACATTTTTTTTTGCGTAGTGTGCGGTCTGGGACGCGCCCTCTGCGTCGCGTGTCGTCTGCGTCACGTAATGACCACCCATAGTGAAAATATAAATGTAAGCTACATGTAACATAAGTTCAACTTACATGCAATATGAATTTGAGTTACATGCAATATAAATGTAACTTACTTGAGACATTCAAGTAAGTTACATTTATGTTACAAGTAACTTGTTTTGATTTTTTTGAGCAGGCGTGTACGCATCGGCTTTTTGACGCGCGCGTCGCACGCGCCAGCCGAACTGCTCCTAAGCGCTTTCCATTCTGTGTATTCGAACAGCACGCCGGTAACCTTGAGTTGGAGAATTAGCGAAAAAATTAGCGCGTTGAAATTTCAAGATTTATTGTGCTATTTTCACTGGTTTATTACGTATTTAGTTGCTTGTGAGGCGTTTTCAGGGATTTAGTAGATTTTTTTACTCGTTTCAGACCTTCCCACTGGTTCCTGAATCGAGGTGTTTTGGACAATTTATGCTCTCGTAGCCTGGCAGGACAAGCAATTCGTGAACTGTATGTTGATTTTTATGTTTATTGGTCTGAAAGGCAGAGTCCACGATAAATTTTGTCTTCATCTTTGTTTGCCGTAAATTCGAAAGACCGGGATCCTAATGGAGCGATAGGGTTCAAAGAACGAACAAAAACTAGCCCGAAAGAGCCCGTATCCGCTTGAAATCCGCTTGCGCTAGTCGTTTCCTCGCGGGTATCAGACACGTATCGGTTTATTAGAAAGGACTAGAGCGAGCGGATTTCGGAGCCGATAGGGGCTCTTTCGGGCCCGTTTTTGTTCGTTCTTTTGACCATATCGCTCCAATGAGACCCAGTCGTTACAATTTCCGGTGAAACAACGAAGACAAAATTTATCGTGGACACTTCCTTCGAAAAAATAATGAAATGCTGTTTTAGGAAGTCCTTCGATGATTTCGGGCTACTTTCCTCACCAAATATCACAAGCGATTCGCTTCAGAGGCTGACGGGTGACATGCCTTTCATGGACCAGTTGCTGAGGTTCGTCTCGTTTCCTTTTTCTTTCTCCAACCAATCAGTCCACTGTTCAGTTCATTGTTTGTGAACTATTTATTAACTTTTAGGCCTTTTTTCAGTGAGTCTTCAGGCAGTTCCATTAGAAATCTATCTCAAATTCTTATCCCCCCCAATTGAGTTCGGTTTTAAATCTGAAAACTTTCTCGGTTTAGCTCCGCAGTTATTCCTACCACAGCAGATCCATCTGAGCTGGGTGGATCGAGTGAGAGTGGGGATATCGAGCAGCTGGAGGAGTTGCTGGACCAGGGATATGATGTGTCGGACGTTCTTCGTGATATGGCTGCTGTAGAAGTGCAGAGGTAACTCGATAACTCTAGCAAACGATTCCATTAGGTTGAAGTAAAACTTTCCCGCCACTTGATTTTGATGATTTGTAATCCCTTCAGAGTTGGTCCCTCGGCCAAGTGCGATATATCGATCGCCATCGCGAAGTCTTTTTCTATCTAACGCAGGTTTGAGCAGGGTTGTGACCCGCCACAACGATGGGGTCGTAAAATTTTTGAAAAAAAAATGAAAATTGAGGGGGGTCATGAAACTTTCAAAGAAAAATGGGATTTTCTCTAAAACTCTTTTAAACTAAACTCCTTAAAATTTGACACTAAACAAAGCTAAAAATTTTTAGTCTTAGGGGCCCCCCTGGGAGGGTCGTAAAGTTCTGGGAATTTTTTGGGAAACAAATGAAAAATTGGGCGGGAGTCGTAGCCGCGACAAAAATCGCCACATCGGCCTGCTCAACCCTGATGGAGTGTCGATCAAGAGTTTAACGTCCGTTTTTCATTGGCTGACAGCAGTCTACTCTGAATGCTGAATGACAATGAACATCCCATAATCCGTCTGAAGACGAAAAAAAGAGATTTATGACCAAAGAAAACTCGTGAAAAAAGTTTCAGCTGTCTAGAACATCGGCCAACTACGGTGTCCGTGGTACCGTATGAGTCGGTTGTAAGTTTTGAAGGCTAGTGTTTTGCTACCACCGCGGTGAGTTACTCGAATTTCAACACCTTCGTTGTTTCTCTCAAGTTTTGACACGTTTATGAGATTTTACCCGCATATGACTGCTCTGTAAAATGTTGCGCCGACGTGTCAAAGCACGAAATCTGAGACGAACGTGTTGGAACCAGGGTTGGGCAGGTTTGCGACTCGGCGCTACGGGGGACCGTAAAATAAATGGGGAATTTTGAAAAAAAAAACAATCGGAGGGGGGGGGCTCGTACGATTTGATCAATCTTTAAAACAAAATTGAACTTTTTCACTCTCAAAAAGCTTGAGAAATTCTTTATCTCGGGAGGAGGGTCATAAAAATTTTAGAAATTAAAAAAAAATTAGTCAACTGGGAGGGGGGTCGTAGCTCTGCCGAAAATTGGCGCAACAGCCCGCTCAACCCTGATCTAACGCTGCCTGCCAGTTTTGCCAAGGCCTGCTCATTTGCGAAATGTGGGCTGAAATTCAGTGGTAATCTTCAGAACTGAGCATCCTTGAGTGCCTCTATTCATTTTGAGGTGAACCGCCAAACCTGCTAGAGTTTACAGGATTATTGAGCCACCTTAGGAACTAGGTGATAGCGTTTGCGGAAAATTTCGACGAAGCGTAATTATTGATGTTTAACGGATTTTGTGATTTTGCAACTTCGGTCTTATCTGGTTTTTCCGAGAAGTTCCGGCCTGGAAGTCGTATCGATTCCCGAAACAACGATCGATAATTGACGAAAAAATACTTTGGAGTGGGGACTTGGCCACTATACTTAACTTTGGAGCTTCCAGGCCGGAACTTCCCGGAAAAACCAGAAAAGACCGAGGTTGCAAAATCACAAAATCCGCAAAAAATCAATAATTACGCTCCGTCAAAATTTTCCTCAAATACCATAATCTAGTTTTAAAGTGGCTTAAATACCCTGTCAGCTCTGACAGGTTTGGTGGTTTTTCCTTTAGGTAACTAGAACCATTCCAAAGATGCTCAGCACTGAAAGTTACCACTAAATTACAGCATATATTTTGCAAGTGGTTTTGGCCCAAGTGGAAGACAGCGATAGAGGAAATTAAATTGTGCATTCGATCGATATATCGCACTTGGCCGAAGGATCAAAGCTGAAAGGTTGAAAGGCGTCAGAGTCACTAGGCGGGAAACTTTTGCTTTAATCTATTTTTTTCAATTGATGGATTCTTCCCATTCTGAGAAAAGCTTGTGTTACTCGTATAGATATCATTTTCGCGGGCTTCAGATAGAAACTTTTGAAAGGTGTATCACATTTGGCCAAAAGATCATTTCTGAAGGTTTGAAAATTGGCAAGTCGATTTCCAAAATTTTCACTTCAACCTGATGTCATTTCAGTTCGGGTTGGAAAAAAATCTGGCATTGAATTCCGAAATTCTGATTTCATAATCAAATTTCATGGCAATTTGTCGAAAATGGATGCAAAAATGCAGATATGGCTGTCATATTTTTGTTTTGCAGCGTTCAAAGTAGCGCAAGCTCCATTCACAAAGCCAATTTCTTGACGAATGCTGCTGCAGGAAAAACTGACCACATTCCTCCCGAAGGTATTGGTTTCTCAAGTGTGTTACCTTCCTGAGCGAATTCACGGAAGTCGTATTTCAGTGTTCGTGCCGTCTCCATCAGATTCTTCGAAATCAGAGCGTTTTGATCCGGATATTCATCGGGAGGTCAGAGCAACGGCTGATGAGCTTATGGCTGCGGTTCGTGGACAGGTAATGTATGGTGTTGCGCGCTTTCCTCTGACAGTGAGGCGTAACCAAGGGTGTAGTATTGAATGCATTGTGAAACGCTGGTTTAGATTCGCTCGCGCGTCAAGTTATAATACGCGCACTCAAGGCGTTGACGCGCGCGAACACATGGTCTTTGTGGCGCGCGGGATCGCGTTGAGTGCGCGTGCTAGTGTCCTCTGTGCGCGTTTCACCAAATTTGACGCGTGTGCAATCCCAGTGGTATATGCATCGCGCAGCGGCCTCCAGTGACCGCGCCGCTGCGTCTATCGTCCTTTCGTGCGTAGTCGCTTCACAGCGAGACCGCCCGTAGCATGCTCGCTTGCCACTTCTTTGCCATCCACTGCTCTTTCCCGTATCGATCGATGGCGCGGCACGCGAGCTGGTTACGTGGACAGGCTGCGTCAATTTTCAAAGACGCACGTGCGATCGCGTGGACGCATGCAGGGATATGGTGTTTATGGTGCGTGGGATCGCGTTGTTGAGTGCGCGTGCCAGTGTCCTCTGTGCGCGTTTCACCGAAATTGACGCGTGTACAATGCCAATGGTGTAGCATCGTTTCTATTAACAGCGTCGCAGCGTCCTATCCGTTCGTAGTCACCTCATAACAAGACCGCCATCAGCGTGTCCGCTTGCCAAGTCATCCCTTGATCTTGCCAGTATTGATCGATGGCGCGGCACGCGAGCTGGCTGCGTGAATAGGCGAATGCGCATGGAGTCCCCCATACTTTGCTGGCCACGATTTCTCACCAAAGCGTCGTTTTACAGAACCGCGTGCAAAGAGCGAGTTTCTAAGCGCGGCGTTTCAGGGCGGATTTTTGCGAACATTGCGATAGGTGCAGCGGCGCCTCACTTGAATCATTGATCGGTGACTTTTCTGAAGTGCTTTCTTTCAGGATATGACGCTTCTGAGGTCGATTCTGATGGAGAAGAAATGGCCGGATCTTAGAACCATCGGTCCCCATCTCGATGAGCTCTTTGAACTTGTTATTCGTGAGAGCTTCGACACGGATGAGGCAGTCATGTTCTTGAGAGATTTGTGAGTATAGCAGACCTTCTTCGAGAAAGTGGGTAGGTTGGGGCCTACAGGGACGAGCGGAAATTCGATTTTCGGTTTCCATTGAAGTTCTCCTGAAAACCCCTGTTCTTCTCAAATTCTATCGAAGGGTCTAAAGCTTTCGAAATTTTCCGGTGTTTTTTTTAGGCCTCCGCTTTGCATTTTTCCTGGCTTTCAAAATTTTTGAAGAAAACGCTTGTATCTGAAGACAGTCTGCGAGCGGTCGCGTCGCGACAATCGCTGACCGTTTTCTAGGCTGGGGTGGGCAGCGCTTTTGGTTTGAGGCAGCATACACGATCGCAAATTGGTTGAGACTTACAGACTCACCAGAATCCTGCTCACGTCTTTGGAAGCGTTAAAAACTACCCATAATGAGCGTATTAAAGCATTTTTGTGTCTCTAAAACGTCTAATCCCGCTCACTTGCGGTCAAGCTGGCTGTTGTCCGGGACGTGGGCGGGGCGGCACCAGATAGATTCCTTGGTGATCGAAATTTCCGAAATATGACGAAATTCGCTACGTTCTTCTGGAAGAACGTGTGCTTCTCTGAACTAATGCCGCGATGCACACGCTCGCCGTAGGTCAAGTGTTTCCGCGACGCGACCGATGGTGTGAATAGGATAGAGTGGTTTTTGGAAGTGGCACGGCCTCGGTCGGTTTCCATTCAATCGCGACGCTATGCGATTGTACTCTAAGGCCGGGTTCACATTTACTACAGCGGGCCACGCGACAAAGTGGTCATGTTTCATATTGACTGAAAATCAATATACATCATATGCGCGGTTGCGGGTCGCGTAGATTGAGGGATTCGAGGCTGCTACCCCGACGAGTTATCGTGATGCGCCGAGGAAATGCCTTATCGATTTTTTGGTTTCTTGAAAATATAATTTCACAAGTCAGCTATCAGCAATTTTCAGTGCCGTGTGCAATCGCCGTGGATTTCTTCATGATGTGAATGGCGTGCGGTTGGCGTTACGTGCTGTCCGTGATAGCAGATCGGTATCAGCTGCAGTGGAGATATTGCGCGTGTTTCGCAACATGTTTTTAGTGAAGTCGCGTAAGTTTTAGGGTAGATTCTTTGGAAAATTTCGATATCTGTTTACAATTTTTATCAAACTTTTTAGCCTCTACGTCGAAATCACGATGTCCAACACGAGTTATAGAGGAGTTCTATGGGGAATTGTGTTCTATTGGTTAGTTGATTGCCTTTTGGCACGACTCCGCTTTCGGGAGCGTGGAGGGAAAATCATCGAAATCCAATTATAGAAGTATTTTTGGGTGCTGAATAGGAATATGAGGTCCGTTAGAAGTCTCTTGAAAAATTACGCTACTTTACAATACAAATACCGTAGTAAATCGATGTTTCGGATTTTGCTCATAAGGGAAGTTTACCAAGCGTAGGTCGGATCTGCGGAAACGAATTGTATTGTCAGTATCTCTCGAGCCTCTATAGTGAAACTTTGCAGCTGGTTCCAAAACGCTATGAGCGTTAGCAAAGTTTCGCGAATGGGCAAGGGTACCTACCCATCAGAAAGTTTGTGGGGTGTTTTAAGAAAAAAATTCGGGTTTTGCTCAGAACTTGGTCGTAGGGGTAATCTAGGGTGTTGAAGACTAATCTGGGTACTTTTCGTCGAAATCCTGAGGTTTATTGTAGTGTATGGTAGGTGATATGCCTTTTAGGGGACAAAACCTACGTTAGTAGTTCGAAAATCGGCAAGTTCGAAAATCGGCAAATGGACATCAACTTCGTGTTCATCAACCCGAATAACCCCCAGATACAAATTTTGAGTCAAATCTGAGGCCTTGATCGAATTACGGTATACTTACCGTAATCTACCGCAATCTGTAAAAAATCAGCAAATGGACCTCAGATTCATGTTAAGCTCACCAAATTACCCCCAGAAAAGCACGAAAAAAAAACTACCGTTTTGAGCTCGTAACATTTCGGAACAAGCTGATCGGGACGGGGTACTGCGCAGTTTTACTGTAAACGCCCACGAGTTACTAACAATATAGTTTGTTTTCGCAGATCCGACCTACGCTTTTTATACCTCCCTTGTCAGACTGCCCTTAGATGTGCATATTTTAAATCGAATCTTTGTTTCCCAATTTCGGAATGATCACTGTAGGTTTCATGTGGTCATCTCAGATTTTGGACCACCCATAGTGGTATTTCCGATTTTTTCCTCTATTTGAGGGTTTTTTCGGAAATCTTAAGCCCAAAACCATCGAAAATCGGATTTACGATTATCCTTGATCAGAACTTGAAGGTATTGTGCTTCTATGGGCCAAATTCCGGTCCGCAATTGCGTCTCGACACGCTTTGCGACCGTGCGCATTCGAGTCGAAAGAGTCTCCAGCGCCGCAGCCGCCGATCTGTTGACTTTAGGTGGGTTTTAGAAACTGGAAAGTAAACAAAATTGGAGAAAACTGTGTAAAAAAACCATATTGAGTTGGCTTTGCCGCTGTAAACTCGACTGACTCGAGCGCGTGCGGCCGCAAAGCGCGTCGATACGCGATTGCGGACCGGAATTTAGCCCAGATAAGCACAGTACCCCCCTTTGGAGAAGTTTTCATGACTTCGACCAAAAAGTGGACCTCATATTTGCGTTCAACATTCAGAAATCGATCAACTGGGAGACATATGTTTTTTTCTTGAAATTCTGAGGTCTAAAAGTGGGTGTAGTACCAGACCTTTTGGGATTTGCATTCAATCTAATCTGGGTAATACAGTTTTTTGTTGATTTCAGGATCATTAGAGGAGGTTGAGAATGCACAGAAGACGATGGTTGCGCTGGGATTTGATAAGAATGCAAACGGTTTCATCCGGACGGTCACATGTTCTATGATGAAGAAGAGGTGGGCAGGGTTAAATGGTGATATGTAGCGACATAGCGGATAGTATGGAAGGTATCGTAAAGCACACAGGCCAGAAAGTGAAACCATGTACAGGCCATAAAACGGCCAATGTCTCACCGTCGACTGCGTCCCACGCGCTGCGCGCCCGCCCGCGCGTCGGAAGCAGACGGGTTTTGGCCGCCGCGCGACGAGTTTTGCCCGCCGCGCGACGTTTCGGCCGCCGCGCGGCGCCCGAAACTCGTCGCGCGGCGGCCAAAACTCGTCTGCTTCCGACGCACGTGCGGTCGCGCAGCGCGTGGTACGCAGTCGACGGTGAGACATTGGCCGTTTTATGGCCTGTAGAGCTCATGAAAAAAATTCGTGTTAAAATGGTAAACTGGAGGGAGATTCACGACATTTTTTTAAAGTTTAGATCACTAGGAAGGGTGGGGGTCGTAGCTCCGCCGAGGTTTTAGCCTGACTCCGGAGGTAGGGAATGGCAGTTTAGTCTTTTGCTCAGAAAACAACGGAGATTAGGAGGCTGTGAGAGATTTCAGCAAAAAAAGTTTGTTTCAGTGGTTTGTAGGATTCAAAGGGTAAAATTTCTGAAAATTTAGCTTCCCGGCAAAAGTAGCGACATTGTCATTAAGAAGTCAAAAAAAATTCAAAAGTATCTTGAAACATCTTTAAAAAGTGATTTGGCGTAAAATAGCCTTGAGTAATAAAAAAGCAGGGAAATGAAGTGAAATAATCAAAAAATACGATTTGGTGGTCGATCATTTCACAAGCTTCTCCGTTAAACTTATCAGAACGAAATCAAGCGCACAACTGAAACATTAAGCCATTTTTGGAAGCTGTATCAAGGGAATCAGCATATTTCATGCTGGGTGAAGGCAACGCTCCATTCCATATCGTGCTTGATTTCGTTTTAATAAGTTTAACGGAGAAGTTTGTGAAATGATCGACCACCAAATCGTATTTTTTGGCTATTTCACTTCATTTCCCTGCTTTTTTATTACTCAAGGCTATTTTACGCCAAATCATTTTTTAAAAATATTTCAAGACATTTTTGAAACTTTTTTTTGACCATTACCAAATCGCTACTTTTGCCGGGAAGCTAAATTTTCAGAAATTTCACATATTTTTCTCAAAGGTTCCCTTTCTGACTTGAATCTTGCTCCACGATTTCCACTTCGGAATGATGAAACATCTAACAGACGATAATGTCGTATAGGTACAATTTGCAAAAGTTATGACCCAAAACAGTAAAAAATACCACTCATTGCTACATGTGAGAACACAATATTATTGATCATTAATACTTATTTGATCTTGCATGATGAGAAAAATTTCCCAAACAAATGACTTAGAGCCATCAACAATCAAAAATCATTGCGGCATTTCGTGCAACAGGCGAAAAAATCGATATTATTGATTGGCATATATCGATAATGACTGATGAGCAAAATTCCTCATCCAAGAAAACCAATCCCAGAAGCAATCATCAATGTTGGCCGCATTTTGTGCAAAAAGCACGAAAATCGATAATATTGAATATCGATCGATGACGTGTCATGAGTACGAATTCTGACCAGTTCAGTACTTACCTCCGACAACCTGTGTTGATTGGCTGCAAATTCACCCACACACCCCGGTCTCCACAACCGCAGCAGAAAAAAGCAGTTTTCGTGCTCCACGGCTAATTTAGTATGTAAACCCACGATTTTGAGGTACCCTTCAAAGTAAAGTTATCGAGTTGAAAATGGAATAGGAGTGACCTGCATCCATTTCCAGCCTCCTGTCCAAAAATGAGCTCCCTAGCTCAATTTTAACTGGTAGCACAAGATCTTGAACGCCGTCTGAATAAAAAAAGGAGATTAACAGAGAAAACTTGCGGTTTTTCAAAATTTTCTCAAATCCTTGCAAACCATTTTAAACCATTTTTGGGTATCATATACAACTTTTTGCGCTCTTTTTAATGCAATTTAGAGCTAATTTCTATCTTAACCCTGAACTTAGATTTCGAAAAACGGGTTGCGCGCGTGGCCAGTTGAAAACCAAATCTGGTGCGCGCTTCGAGCGCACCACAATTGAAAGCCCAAGTGGAAAACTGTGTCTTCTGTTGTGGTGTAAATCACTGAACTGCTAATTTTTCGGAAAATTCCGCCTTTTTTTCGACCGTGATTACCACAGATGGGGTCGTTTCCAGGCTGTGGCCGGAGACATGAGCATCTTGTTCCTTTAGTAGTAGAAGCAAGCTTTCTCCGATCAATAATTGACCACCAATGCAGCATTGTTCCGGCAAAGATCAATCAATACGCTCTGAAATCTTTTCTCTAGCGAAATGTCCAACGTGCTAAAGGAGTGGCAGCGAATTTCGAGGCAGTACGGAACAACGTGTGCGTCGGAGTTGGTGTGGGAAGGGATTTTCGCGGGTGTTAGAGATCCAGCTGAGGAAGCTCGACTTGCAGGTTTGTTTTGGGTGATCCCATTTACACAAAGAAGCGTTTACGCTCTTAGACATGTCGAGGTAACAACTTAAATGGACCCGATGCGGCTTCTACCAGAACGCCAACGCCGTTGGAAGCGCTGAAAACGAGCCAGAATGACACTGCTTGGGTATTCCTAGGTCGCCAGGCTGCAAATTTCCGCCCCCGCAAATACCAGATTAAACAGCGGAACCACAGAAAGGAATCAATAATCAATAGAAATAGCACTATCCAATGGGAGTCGTTGAGATATGGGCATGATCGATTGCCGTACATCATGTCTACTTTTCGGTCAATTACCTCACTGTTACCACGAGTCAACTACAGTAAAAGTGGTTGCCTATTTGAGAGTGAAGGAATCGATTGGCAAGTAAACATGGTAGGTCGCGATCAGTCAGGCTGCTTATCTCAACGGCTCCCATCTGATAGTGCTATTTCTCTTGATTATCAATTTGTTCTCAAGTTTTGATGTCGCTCGGGTATCCGTAAGGGTGTTAATTCACAGGCTTACCTCTCTGACTTGATCAAATGGAGCGATTCTGTCTCGATTCCAGCGGTGTTGGCGTTTTGCAAAGCCGTAAGGGTCTGTTCACGTTACTATTCTGACCATGTTTATGAGCGTGTAGGCTGCCTTCGAAGAGGACTGGATAGTTTTCGGACTTATGGTCAGTGTTTAGGTATAATGTTGACACATTGTCGTCAATATGATGATCATCCATTTGCGGTCATATCCAATCTCTTGATGGCTCTCATTCGACTAAAGCGATTGGAAGCGGCGAAAGCGGTGTTTGCAAAGGTATTCAATGGGGTTTTCGGAGGGTTTTATCGTGGGTTTTCAAATGTCTCACAAGTTTAGTCTTATTTTTGCATCATTAGGAATCCAGAATCGGTGATTAGCTCAAGTTTTCAATTGATGAAGTGTCTTGACAAAAGGGTATTTCATTTTCAGGTGGCTGTCCCTGGTAGATTTTTGAAGAGGCTGCTGTCGAATGTTACTCGTTATAATGAGGTAAAACTGGTATTTAACAAATTATGTAAAAATATGCTTTTTGGCGTTTAGAACTCGTTAGAAGTGATTGAGAACTTTGCCGCTCTGATGACTGAATGCATGTTTGCGGAGAAACGAATGAAGAGGGAGGCCAGCATGACTGTGAAGGATTCTGTGAGTTGTTTTTGACTACCTTTTTGCCTTTTTTAGAAATTTAATCTGGTTTTTCGTACAGGAAACGGCTTTAAGTGCTGAGTTGTTGGCGGTTCTGGACGGTTTCTGTGGGCTGGGACGACGAAAACAGCGAAAGTTTGTTCAGAAGGGTGTCAAACAGAAGCTTCATCGTGTTAATGACGAGCAATTATTCGAATTGGCCGAATTAGTGCAGGCGTTGTGGCTGGAAAAAGCAGGTTGGTCAATGTGACAGGTTGTGGCCAAGGTTAAATCAGTGTAAGGCTGCAGTGGTGAACGCAGTGTCCAACAAATATGGATTTTTGGGAGACAGAGAGAAGATTGAGTCCCTACGTCTTCTAAAAAGATGAACTACTCAGAGGGGATTCTGAGCCTCGGGCTGCCTGACAGTTGGGCTTGTTCTCCGCGTACCCTGATGTTGCTATACGGGCCACTGCTGCTGCTGTCCGGGCGAAGTGGAGGAGCTCGGGTAGCAACAGCAATGACCCGGGATTTGGAGAGCTAGCCGAACCGCGAGGCGGCTCCGATTCTCGCTCGCTGCGTCTCGAGGCCGAGAATCGACTGAGTATGTGGCTGGATTGGCGCTGCGTTTCCTGCTTTCTTATCGAAAGTTCCTTTCATTTCTTGAAGAAGGGCTTTCCGGGGTTTTTTCTCTTCGCTGATATGATAGATTCGAATCCTTCTAGGGAAGTAAGGAAAAAAGAATGACGAAAAACAGCCAGGAATGGGGTGAAAGTTGTGTTGATCAGCTGACGCATTGGATCAGCTCGCCCTTATCATGGAATATTTGTACATCATAAGGAGCAGTTGCTGAAGTGTTGAATGCTTTTTTCCTTGAGTAGTCTTAGCATTCAGAAGTGCGCTTGAATTTTTTTCTACTTCCAAAGATTTCGATTAAGGGCAGTCTTCACTATGAAAACCGTATTCTAGTTTACGATTCTTTGGGTAGGTAAGTGCTCGAAGTAGATGTTATTAGGGAAAAGTCCCCAAAGAACTTCGGAAGATCGTTGAAAAACTGTGTAAAGGGACCCTCTGAAATGTTTAATTACGCCGGTTTGGTGTGTACGGGAGACTGCAGACAAAGCTTCGAACCTAACGTCGGAAATGGTTCTGCAATGAGCCAGTGCACATGCATGGATGTTAGAAGCTTTGTAAAGAGATTTCAACGTGGAAACTGTTCTAAGGGGCAGTCCAAAAGAAGCTTTGTATCGCGCAGTTATATTCTTTTTGCCATATGTAGTCAAGCGAATGGACCAGACGCAATCACCTGCGGCGCCTTGCGCCGCACACGACACCGCTGATCGTCGGATTTTTGATCGCCAGCGACTGTCTACCGCCGCGCCCGCGTTCATTCACTTGACCTAAATTGGCGAAAGGCATATACCATCGGCAAGGATCCTGAAGAGACGTTGCGTTCCCCATTGGAGGTTGGCGCCCTCCAATGGGGAACGCAACAAACAAACAGAAACAAACAGTCGTCAAGGCTAGGCTTAATATCTTGAGAGCTCTCGGAGGAACATCTTGGGGAAGCAGCCGAGAGACTATATTGAGAACCCACAGAGCAATACTTCAGCCGGCTCTGGAATATGCGGCACCAGTGTGGCAGCACCTGGTGTCTGACAGCTCCTGGAATAAGCTGCAGCGTGTACAGAATGCTGCGCTTAGAATTGCTACCGGTTGTGCAAGGAGCTCCCCGGTGGAGCATCTTCACGCGGAGGCCTGCATATTGCCGGTCAAGGAGCATTGTGAACTCCAGGCACAGCAGATGTTTATTAATGTTCTGAGGCAGCCGGATCATCCGTCAAAGAGAATCATGAAGCCCATAAGAGAGAGGTCGATTAGGACGCCGTTCACCGATGCTCCTCGTAAAGTTGATGTACAGAGATGGGCCGACTCCAACATGGAAAGGCTTCGTCTTCTGCGTGAGGAGCACACCCGGTTTGTTCGAGGATATCTAGCAATGGCGGCTGTGAACCCTATCTTGGGAACGGTGCCGCCTCGGGTTTGCGAGTCCGAGTCTCAACTCGGCAGACGAGCCAGATGTGCTCTTGCATCGCTGCGCTGTGGTCATTCTATTCTGCTCATGTCCTACGTCAACAAGATCGACAGCAGCCGACCAGACGCATGCCCGGACTGTGATACTCCCGGACACGACACGGCGCACTTGTTCATGTGCCCGAAGAGACCTACCTCCTTAACAACAATGGACCTTTGGACGAATCCTGTGAAGGCCGCCCAGTTCCTCAAGCTATGACAAAAACCACTTTGAGGCTGCAGAAGAAGAAGAAGAAGGTTGGCGCAAACTCGGTGCACCTATGTTATAGCATGCGGCACCGAGTTTGCGCCGGCCTTCAACAGTGAACGCGATGTCTCATCAGGATCCATGCCGACTTTAAGTAGGGTGCTGTCAAAGTTTCTATAGGGATTCCTGTCGCGTCTTCCGGTAAAGTCGTTCGAGCGACGAATGGTATTGTTTGAAATTTGACTTGGTTGGCAGTGGGCATAGTTTTGTGAACTGCATAGTTTTTTGTTTCAGAGGCGTCAAATGACGCCAAATCTGTCGAGCGTTTGGTTTCATGGAGTGCCACCAATAAGTTGGAGATTCCATCGAAGCTTACTGATCGAACTCTAATGGATACTCGTCGACAAGACCTTGTCCGCAGTTAACACACCTGTTATTGTGATATAGTGAATGCCTTTGATTCTGTATATTTTACTTACTGCCTCCTGTGTCTTTTTGCTCATAGAAATTTTATTTGTAGTTGATACGTTAAAGATTTCTAGTAGAGTTAGGAGTGAGACTGTTACTTGTTGCGTCGTTGTTTTTATTTAGTTTAGTTAGGTTAGAAGGTGGAGCTAAGAACTGATGTCGTACTCTAGGAATTCCGCCGGGGTCGGACACGCGGTGCGGACGCGCTGCGTGAATACCTGCAACAGACAAAGTTTCTAGGGGGACGACTGCAGAGTTAAATAGTTGTTGAAGTGCTTATGAGAGCCTTCTCGACGAAAAGTTTTCGGAGTTGTTACTGCGACCAGGTGATTGTTTGCCGAGAATTGTCTGAAATGGATGGATAAACGTGGTCTAATGTGCTTTCTGTACTTATTCTATGCTATGGAAAGTTAGTACTAGTTGATATCTGCGGATTTAGTATTTTATGGTTTCTTAAGGCTTATGGTGAAAAGAAAAAATGACTTCTTTAGGGCGATGTATGGCCTGAGGCGAGCCGCTGTGCTGCGGTATGGTTTAGTTTTTCTAATTTTTTTCTCTTTTTTCGAAACATAAATTTTCCCTTTGCTGGGACCACCCATGAAGTTTACCCTTCTCAAATGTCTTTCGAACCACCAATGAAATTTGGTCATCGAGGGTCTTCATGTAGGTAATCTTCCCCTAAGTTTTTTCCTTTTAGATACTCCAAGGACCGCCCAGGGAGTTTACTCTCTTCTCTAGCAGGATCCAGCAGTTTTTATCATGTGACCACCAATGAAGTTCAACTTGCGCCCAACAGTTCCACTGGTTGGTATCGTATGGACCGCCCAAGGAGTTTACTCTCCTTCAAGGCTCGCTCCCACAGTTGATATCTGACGGGCCATCTATGAGTTTGTTGTCCTTCGGACCACCCAAGAAGTTCACTCATCTCCAAGACACTCCTCTAGTTTGACCGCATAGGGAGTTGTTCTTCCCCCAACATTTTCACTTTGTTGATGTCCCATAGACCACCCAAGTGGTTTTCTCCTCGTGGTCACCGATGGTATCACGTGGAACACCGGTGAAGTCTAATGCTTTCCTACCAGTTCTCGCGGTTGCGACCCCGGACCACCCGTGAAATCTATTGGGGTTGAATAGAAAATTTTCAGCCACTTGGCTTCAGCGATTTTTGAACCTTGCAGCATTGGCTTTTCGGCCAGGTGCCATATATCGATCGAAAGCACAAATTCTTTCTATTTAGGGCCTATTTCAGAGTGCGATCGCTGATCGCCGAGATGGCATGTTTTGAATGCAGATGGACGTGCGTGGCGATCTCGATCCATGCTCATGGTTATCGTCCCGTCGCGTCGCACAGCGATCGAACTCTGAAAGAGGCCTAACGCTGCCTTCCACTTGAGCCAAAACCTGCTCATTTGCAAAATACATGCTATAATTCAGTGGTAATCGTCAGTATTGAGCATCTTTGAGTGCTTCTAATTATTTTGAAGTAAACCACCACACCTGCCAGAGATGACAAGATATTTAAGCCATCTTAGAACTAGATGATAGCGCTTGCCGAAAATTTCGACGGAGCGTAATTATTGATTTTTAGCGGATTTTGTGAATTTGCGAATTCGGTCTCTTCTGGCTCATCCGAGAAGTTTCGGCCTCAAATCTTCGAAGTTAACGGTAGCGACCGCTCAAAAAACCACATTTGTTTATTTTCTTTTCAATGAACGGTCTAAAGCCAGTGGCTGGGAAAGTTTGAGACCTCATAGCTGCGTATTCGTAATGCTGTAGCCCCTTGAAATGTGCTCCATGGTCTGAAAAGGCGTTTTCCCGGTCGACCATCTAGCATGAGGAGCAGAGGCGCCCCGACAGGCCCCTACAGGTCGTAGAAATCCAAAATTCTGTATTTCTCATTTCGTGATAAAACGTGGGTATTGGAAGCTTCTTGTTTTTGGAGAATTCTTGGTAATGGAAAGGCCAAAAGAAGTAATCAACCTAAGTTAAAAGGGCTAACCCATTTCAGACGTCCAGTTTTCCTATTTGTGTGTATTACACCAGACACGACGGAGAGACGTGAAAAAATTAGGCTGAATGCTCTGCGATTTTCGAACAAGTTTTTCTTCGAAATTTGAGTGTTTTGGGTGGCTTCTTGGCTATACTGTGCTTCTCTGGGCCAAATCCCTGTCCGCAATTGCGCCTCGACACGCCTTGCGGCCGCGCGCATTCGAGTCGGAAGGGTTTCCAGCGCAGCAGCGGCCGACCTGTTGACTCTAGATGGGTTTTAGAAACTGAAAAGTAAGCAAAATTGGAGTAATTGTATAAAAAGCCATATCGAGTCGGCTTTCGCTGGAAACTCGACTGACTCGGGCGCGTGCGGTCGCAAAGCGTGTCGAGACAAGATTGAGGACCGGAATTTGACCCAAATACGCGCAGTATGTCACAACCTGGTAGGCCTGTGTGCATAAAATATCAAAAAGTTGAATACGGTTTTCCGCGCTTATGCTGCCTTTAAGAATAAAGTTCAAGTCCGTATTCAATAATGTGTTTACGTCAAATATCGCTAGATTTTTCTAAAATCGATAAAGATGGCGGAAATCGAATTTTTAAAGAAGTGGTCGATGCTCGAGGAAAAAAAACACTATAGTGTGGGCCTCGGCCGTTACATTTAACTTTGAAGCTCTCAGTCCGAAACTTCTCGGATAGGCTAGAAAAGACCGAGGTGAGAAAATTGCCAAATTATGCTAAAAATCAATAATTACGTTCCATAGAAATTTTCCGCACACGCTATAATCGAGTTCTAATGTGGCTCAAATATCCTGTCAAATCTGGCAGGTTTTTTGTGGTTTACCTCAAAGTTAATAGAAGCACGCAAAACGTGCTCAGCACTGAAGATTACCACTGAATTATAGCATATATTTCGCAAATGAGCAGGCTTTGGCCCAAGTGAAAGGCAGCGTTAGATAGAACAGAATTTGTGCTCTCGATCGATATATCGCACTTGGCCGAAGAAGTAACGCTAAAAGGTTCAAAAATCGTCAAAGTAAAGTGGCTGGAAACTTTTGCTTCAACCTAATACATTGGCCACCTATGAACGTTTCTCTTTCTTCCCACTGTCCCTGTAGTTGGCATCCTTAGACCAATGGTATACTTTTGCGACACGCGGTCGCGTCGCTCTACACAGCGACAGCTCTACAGTTTCAACGACTTCACATTTGCAGTATGTCAGCCCTCTGCGACACGTCGCTGCGACGGAAACTCAACAACTGTTTCTACGACGGCCAGTGCCGTTGCTCCTATGGTGGTCCCGCCACGATTTCTGCTAAATGTCATGACTGTCGCTCTTGACAGCATTAGAGTATACCATTGGCATAAAAACCAAAGCTCTAGTTTTCTCAAATACATATGCATAACTGATATCCAGGAAGCAACCTTGAAATTCTCAGGCGATTCTCGGCCCCGAGCCGCATCGATTAGGAATCGGAGCCGCCTCACAGTTCGGCTCGTTCTCCCAATCTCCGGGCTACTGCTGTTGCTGTTCGGGCCAACCGGAATAGCCCGGACAGCAACAGCAGTAGCCCGGAAAGCAACAGCAGTGGCCCGGACAGCAACAGGAGCCGACTCGCAGATTGGAAAAACGAGCCGAACTGTCAGGCGGCTCGGGGCCGATAATCGCCTGAGTTTATCCCTGATCAGATCGCTCTCGCAGTTGATATCCTATCTACTGCCCTTGGCGTTGAGTCGTCTACATGACGTCCCAAAGACCTATGAGGTTGCCAAACTTGATTTTCCACTCACCACTGATGAAGCTTACTTGTTTGAAGGCCTTATGAGATTGTGTGAAACATGGAAGTGCTCAAACAGAAAAAAAAATGAAAAACATCAAATTGAATGGCGTTTTCTAGGCTGCGACATGTACGAAGTATGGCGGTGGCAGCTGCTACGTCAACCTCATCAAGGCCAGAGGGTTTCATTCCAAATCTCAGGGAAAGCAGTCGCGGTGTTAGAAAGGTGGTTAGCAGGATTGAGAAATTATTCTAAACCTCAAAAATCAATTTTTACAGGTTTTACCAACCCTGCCGGCGGAGCAAATACGTCTACAGAATAGACACCGCGATGCCTTAGAGAGCAATAAGGCTCAGTCGCTTCTGGAGATCGTTGAACAGTAGGTCAAATTTATATTTCGTCACCGTTTTGTAGGTGTTTCTCATATAAATCTGGATTTTTTTCAGTGTGGAGTGGCGAGGAACTGTTTTTAGTCAGACACCGGAGAAGGTGGGTGGCGAACGTTAAAAAAGATGTTTTTTTTTAGGTTGTAAGTTCACCAATTTTAGGTTGCCAGGCTACTGGGTGATCCTAAAGAAGACCTCACGCTACTTTCGGATCGTCAGATGGCTGTCTTGCTGTCCACATTTGGTGATGCTTGTGAATCTGTGAGCAGATCGAAGAGGGCGGTCCTGATGAGTCAGGCTTTGAAAGCTGTTCGAAAGCGGGGTAAGTGGTGTTTTATCGCCTGTTGTCGCTCAGAATCGCCAGATTCTTCTAACTCATGACATTGTCAGGCCTCTGCTAGTCCTATAATTCCCCAAGTCCTGTTATGTCGCTCATTGTCGCTAAGGCCGGGATCATACCTTCCGCGATCAGCGGCGGCGACAGTGCATTTCAGGCATATCGATTTTTGTTCGATACGGATGATAGGCACTACGTCGCGTCCCTCGTCGCTGGAAGTATGATCCCGGCCTAATTCTCGCCCTGTATCCCCGCGGTTCAAGCTTTGTCTCACTTAATCTCTCCCCTACCATAACTGCCTTCTTAGTGCCACCCATTGTCGCATGATGTCGCTTGGTGTCTCCCTTTTTTTCGTTCTATGTGGCGGCTTCCCTAACACCTGCCAGCCCAATAATTGATTAATATTCCTTCATGTCGCTCAGTGTCGCTAACTCGCGCCCTGTATCTCCCTGCTCCATTCTTTTTGCTACTTGCTCTCCCTTCCTGCAAGACTGCTGCCCATACTGTCGCTTAGTGTCGTACATTATCGCCTTTTATCGCTGAGTATGGCCAGATGTCACCCTCTGACGTTTACTATTCTGTACTATCACACAAGTTTTTCATACATCTGCTAACCCTAGTAATCAGAAAACGCTAATAAGAAAAACGTCCCATATACCTGGAAGAAAGCGGTCGTCGTGCCGATTTACAAAAGGGTGATGCCAGGGACTGTAAAAACTATCGCGGAATCAGTATGTTATCAATCGTTGGTAAAGTCTTCATGAAGATAATCCAGTGCAGACTTCAACGCCATCGGGAGCATACCAGTCGCGAGGAACAGGCAGGATTTCGTCCTGGTCGAGGCTGCGCTGATCAAATATTCGCACTTCGTCAACTTATGGAGGAAAGGATCCGCTGTGAAAAGCGGGTTGTTATCATCTCCATCGACTTTAAGTCGGCCTTTGACTGCGTACACTGGCCTGCCTTATGGAGGACATTGGAGTGCGAACACGTGCCGGATAAAATTGTGAAGCTTCTGCATGGAATATACAACGGTTCAACTAGCTGCGTCCGCGTCGGGGACAAGCTGTCTGAAGAATTCGCGGTCAATGCAGGAGTACGGCAAGGGGATGTAATTTCGCCACTGCTCTTCAACACTGTGGTCGACGCCATAATGAGGAAGGCCTTCAAAGATAGAAGAGGAGTCCAATATGGCGATAACGAGTTCGTCACGGACTTAACCTTCGCGGACGACAGCGCTGTTTTCACTGATACTATTATGGAAGCTACGGATTTGATGAAGGATATAGCGGAAATCGCGGAATCGTACGGTCTACGGATAAATAAGGGCAAGACTAAAGTCATGACGTCGGACGGTTCACGTGCTTCTGTGTTCTTCGAAGAAGCTGAGCTCCAGCAAGTCGAGGAGTTCAAGTACCTAGGATCCCTAGTGCAACAGCGCAAGGTGGTGGCCGCAACAGAGATACAATGCAGGATCGGGCAAGCGTGTGCTGCTTTTGCTTCACTAGGTTGGTGTCTGTGGAAAAAGTGCAACGTGTCAATCAAGACCAAGATGCGGATTTTCCGATCACTTATAATGCCGATTCCACTGTACGGCTCGGAGTCGTGGACCTTGCTCAAGTCGGATCTCAGCAAGCTGGAAGTTTTCCAAATGCGGTGTTCGCGTCAAATTCTCGGAACAACGTTAAGAGATCGCGTTCGCAACGACGTTATTCGAGACAGCTGCGACCATCAACCGACGATCGAAGAACAAATCCGGACGAGGAGGTTGCGTTGGTTTGGGCACGTATGCAGAATGGAAGCCAGCCGACTACCGCACAGCTTGATATGGAGAAAGCGCCAAACACTGTGGAAGGTCGAGAGAACAGCCCCGAAGAAGACGTGGCTGAAGCAAGTCGAAGCTGATCTGAAACCTCAACGGTGCAGTGTCGTTAATGCTAAAATAATTACGGCTAATCGTTCTGAATGGAAGCGAATCGTTCAGGCCACACGAGCTCCTATGACACCTACAGCAGTGTACTGGTTGAGAGGTCATCCCGCTCCGCCAGCCACCAGCTAATGGGATGAGTGAGTGAGTGAGGCTAACCCTAGAATTCCTCAGAGTCGCGTCATATCGCGTATTGTCGATTAGCGTCATTCCATTTTAACTGTTCTTGCTGATTGATTTCTAATCCTTAAAATGGCTCTCTCTCTATTGTCGTATAGTGTCGCTCATTGTCGCCTACTGTTGCTCACTGTCGCCATATTTCACCGTTTTGTGCTACCACGTGACTCTCGGATCCGCTAGCTTCATATGTATTTCCAGAAAGTCGCGTTATGTCGCTCACTTTCGCTGAGTCTTGCCTTGTATCTCACTGTTCCATTCTCTTAATTGCCCTCCCACCAAGACTGTTGTCCATATTGCCGTCTATTTTCGCTTAGTATGTTTGGATGTTGATACCGACATTTAATGTTTTGCTCTATCACAAAAGTTCATCATGCATCTGTCGACCCCATAATTTCTCAGAGTCGTGCCATGTCGCTCATCGTCGCGAAATCTTGTTCAGTATCTCCTGTTTTTACTTCAATCCTCCCACCAAGGCTGGTCTCTCTAGTGTCGCTTTTTGTCGCCTGCTGTCGCCTACTAACGCCAGAAGTCGTCTACCCACGTGCGTTGTTTTTTTTCCTGTTGCTCATACATATGCCGGCCCTCTATGACCTGAAAGGCGCTTCATGTCGCTCACTGTCGCCTAGTCTCGTCTTGGAGCTCCCGTTCATGCTTTATGTTCTCTACTACACCTTCCAACGAGACTGTTTTCTCTACTTTCGTATAGTTTCGCCCTTTGTCGTATGTCTCCCAGTATCGTTAGACGTCGCTCACCGACGCTACCTGTTTGGTACTGTAACATAAGCTCTCATAGATCAGCTAGCCATACATTTCTTAAAAGTCGTGTCGTGTCGCTCATCGTCGCTAACCTTCTCTCAGCATCTCCAGTTTGTACTTGCTGTCGCCTAGTATTTCTTCCGCCAACGCCGTTTTTCATAGTGTCGCACCTTGTCGCCCATTGTCGCTTATTATAGGGATACCGCCCGCCTGTTATCTCCTGCTTATGCTTTCTGTTACGGTTACCTAATATCCCCCTCACAAGTACTGCTCTTCCTATCATCTGTTGTCGCTCATTGTCCCCTATCGTCGCTTATTGTGGCCTAGTATTTATTCTGCCAATGCCGCTTTCCATAGTGTCGCCTAGTGTCTCTCCTTGTCGCCCATCGCTGCTTATTATATGCATACCGCCTCCCTGTTCTGTTACTGTTTCTGATCTCCCTCTCACAAGTAATGCTCTTCCCATCATCTGTTGTCGCTCATTGTTCTCTTTTACCGCTAGGTGTCGCCAGGTGTCGCCTACCTATATGTTTTCTATTTCGTGTTATCCCATAAGTTTCTCGTGCATCTGCTTATTCTATAAATGCATAAAGTTACGTCATGTCGCCCTTTGTCATCAAGTCGCGTTCTGTGTCTCTTGTTACATATCACCGTCGTCTAATCCTATTTTCCTAGTATCCTGTTCCTAGTGTCGGCTTGCGTCGCTCGCTGTCGCACAATGTCGCTAGTTGTCGCCCGCTGACGTTTACTCACTACTTTATTCTGAAAAATAGCATAACACAAATATTTGCTTGCCCTAAATTTCCACAAAGGCGCGCCATGTCGCTCATTGTTCCTGAGCCTCGTTCTGTGTCTCCCGTTTTTAATTGCTGTAGTTCAAACTGCCGTCCAAGTATGCTCTTCCTGTGATTGCCTAATGGCGGTCATTGTCGCTTTCTATCGCTCAGTCTCGCCAGGTGTCGCCTACTCATGTTTTTTATGTTGCGCTATAACGCGACTTGCGTTTACATCCACTAGTTTCGTTTGACCCGAAAGTCGCGCCATGTCGCTCATTGTCGTTAAGTCTCGTTCTATGTCTCCTGTTCCTGTTTACTGTCGTATAATCCTCTTCCCACGAAAACTGCTCTTCCCAGTGTCTTACAGTGCCGCTCATTGTCGCTTTTTGTCGTTCAGTCTCGCGAGATGTCGCCCAGTGACGTCTGTTATTTTGTACTATAACTGGACTTGCGTAGACATATACTAGTTTCGTAAGACCTGAAAGTCGCGTCATGTCGCTCATTGTCGTTAAGTCTCGTTCTATGTCTCCTGTTCCTGTTTACTGTCGTATAATCCTGCTCCCACCAAAAATGCTCTCCCTAGTGTCGTCCAGTGTCGCTCATTGTCGCTTTCTGTCGTTCAGTCTCGCCAAATTTCAACCAGTATTTCGTATTGTAACGCGACTTGCTCATACATATACTAGTCTTGTAAGACCTCAAAGTTGCGTGGTGTCGCTAATTCTCGCGCTGTAACCTCCTTTTCATGCTTTCTGTGACTGTTGCTTGATCTCTTTTCCCCCTCCAACGACGTGCACGTTTTTCCCTGGTGTAGTCTATAGTCGCTAATGGATGCAGGTTTTGCTTCGGTTCATGTCGCATGTTGTCGCTGACTGTCGCCTGCTAACTGAGGAGGTGCACCAAGTGTGCAAATCTGTCCGTTGCCTGATTTTCTGACCTGCTTATGCATTTCCGATGTGATTATACCCATTTAAGGCCTAACTCTGGGACCGCTCTCTCGAAATGCCGTGCTTTCCGCTCGCGTTGACAATGGTGAGGATGTCAGCGTGATTGAGGAGCTCAAAGAGTGGGACGCCGAGGGTCTGTCTCCTGATTCAGAAACATATGGTCATCTGTCAAGAGTATACGCGAATGCCGCGAATACTCAGGCTATAGTGTGAGTTTTGAGGTTTTCAAAAAGGTAGTTCATTCGCGAATCGATATTTCAGAGATATAATCAACCATATGAAGACAAACAATTTGACGTTATCAGAGAAAGTATTGGCGTCTCTGATTTATTCAGTCAGCAAAGGCGGTCATTATAGTCAGGCGGAAGTATTTGTTCAGGTATTATATTGCCCGTTTATAGTCGGATGGGGATAGTCGCGCCGCATTGTTAGGGCGACTATGAGGTTACATAGCTGCCCCTTTATGTCTTATTGTAGGGCGCGACTTCCCCCTTCCGAATTTATAAAGCTATCTAGGCCTCAGAATATAGAAAATGTATCTGAAATTCAGAAATTTACCTCATCTGCGAATGAGGTCCTTCTTCGAACGGCTATCGCCCGCGCGGCTGTGTCCCGAGGTGATTTTACTGTGGCTGTAAGTACCGTTGCCTCTATTCCGACTGCAGCCAAGCCGAATCAGGTGCGTGTTTAGACTCGCAAGAGTGAGTAGTAGGTCAAATTGGCCTTTATTCTATAGGTGTCCAACAACAAATACGTGCTGGAGGTGCTGTTTGATTTGCTTGAAGCGGGTCATATGGATGCCGTGGAAAAGGTAATTCTAAAGTTGTAAATTCTGGGACTATGGTAAAGTATGAATTCCATAATTGTGGAGAATCGGGCGTTTAATTGAAAAAAAAGCGGTTTTCAAAGAAAAAAGAGAAAAAATAACGGATGCACTCGTTTTTGATGCGCGACTGAAATGCGCTCACAAAGCATGGACGCGCGCTTGATTGCGCGATACACCATAGTTGTTTCCGCCTGTAGGCGAGCGCGGGAGACGGCGAAAAGAACGCGCTGATTTTCGGAGCGTAACTCAAAAGTGCACACGAAGCGTGATCGGGTGCGCTCGAGGGTCGTGATACGCTAGCGTTGTTTTTGAATATGATTTAGCAAGAAAAGCGGGTGAAAACCTTGGTGTCGCCGTAAACCTCAGGTGCGTGGAGTATGCGAGACTTGCACTGATTTAAGCGCGACGCAAGCGCGTGTAGCAGACGATGACGCTCGCTGTCGCTAGCTTGACACACCTTCGTCGTTATTGCGCACGAGTATGTGTGGAAAATTGATAAGAAATATTCCACTGATACGCCACTGAAGCGCGTAAACAAGACGCGGGGACATGCTCTCGATCACGCGTTACACTATCGTTGTTTATAAGCGTGAGTGTGCGCGAAAGGTGGGGAAAACGGGTGCGTAATTGTAACGCCTACGCAAGATATTGACGCGCACTCAACTGCGCTATAAAAATTTGCCTTGTTTTTGGTGCGTCAAAGGAGCGCGCACAGGAGAGTCCCCAAAACATACTCGTTGGTGCGCGGCTTAATAGCGCACACAAGACGTGAGCGCTCTGTATTGCGCAATACGCCGTGAATATTGCCGCGTGTAAGCGAGGGCGGAAGGCGGCGAAAAGAACGCGCTGATTCTCGGAGCGCTACTCAAAAGCGTGATCGGGTGCACTCGATGGCGTAATACGCTACCGCTGTTTTCGAACGTGACAGGGCACAAAAGCGGGGCAAAACTTTGACAATCACAGCAGCGCGGTAAAATGCGCCTAATTTGCGTGGGATATGCGAAAAGGGCATTGGTTTGAGTGCGCTGCAAGCACGTACACAAGGCGTTGACGCTCGCTCTTGATATCATAATACACCCTCCCTGTTTCTGAGAACGAGTGTGTGTGTGTATGTGTGTGTATATGTGTGTATGTGTGTGTGTATGTGTGTGTATGTGTGTGTGTGTGTGTGGAAAGTTGAAAAGAGATATCCCTTTGACGCGCCACTGAAACGCGTACACAACGCGCGAGCGCATGCGTTAGATTGCGCGATACGATCTCGCTCTCGTGGTCACTGGACGTGAGTTTGCGGCGTCAGTTTTGGTGTGATGCTGTAACGCCCACGCACTATAACCGTGCACACTCAACAGCGAGATGAAATGCTGTTGTTGGTGTCCTTGATTTGCGTCATTTTGCTAAAATTGCATTGGGTTTGGTGCGTCCTAGACGCGCGCACAGGAGAGTTAACTAGCGCGACAGTTGACGCGAAACACTTCCGTTGTTTTCGCGCGCGAGTGTGTATGTATGTGGAAAGTTTAAAAGAGCTATCCTTTTGATGCGCCGTTGAAACGCATGCAGAAGGCGTGGGCGCAGGCGCTTGTTTGAGCGCTACGTTACCTATGTTTCTGAGCGTGAGTATGAGCGAGAGGCGGAGAAAACAGCGTTGATTTTGGTACGATACACGCGGTATGTTGTCGAGCGCTCAGTAGTGCGATAAAAGACCGTCTTTAGTGTGATAAATGTGCCACTGAAACGCGCATGCAATCCATCTGCGCGCGCATTCAATAGCGCTATATACATCCGTGGTTTTTGCGCGTAAGTATGCGGCGTTAGACGCGCACGCATGACCTTGGCACACAGTACGCTATCGGCGTTTTTTCCCGCGTAATTGGGAGCGAAAGGCGACAGAAAACGCTCCCATTTTGATGCGTCACCGAAAAGCGCACAGAACTGTTAGCGCGTGCACTCGAAGGCGTCATCTGAACAGGTCTTTTTTAGATATCGCCGTATTTGACGATTACTCCCGAAGGGACAACACTGGTAGAATGGCATGTGAATTCGAAGGTTCTCGCCAGAGCAAGACGGGCCTGTGCCGAGGGAAAGTTGGAAATTGCCTTGAAAATCTATGGATTAATAAACCCGAAATTCAAAAATAGGTAACGTCGGCATGGATCGGGAAGAGACTTCGCGTTCGCTGTCGAAGGTTGGCGCAAACTCGGTGCCATATGCTATAGCATAGGTGCGCCGAGTTCGCGCTAACCTTCAACAGTGAACGCAAAGTCTCTTCCCGATCCACGCCGATGTTATAGAATCTTGGAATTTGACTGTTTTCATATAGGTTCATGTTCATATGTTGCAGTACATTCGAGTCCGCACTGGTAGAAGCTTTAGGAGATCGATTGAGCAACAATAGTTGCGCTGTAGATGACATCTTCAAGTTGGCGGTGACGATGCGGAACTGTGGTCTAGTGAGGTAAAAAACCATTCGGATTTTCTCGAAGAAGTTGCCTAGAATCTGCCGAGAATTTGCCGCGGACCTGGATTTCGCCGGGGAAGTACCGCGAGAGTGACACGAATTTTACGAGACTGCCAACACTGCCATCTTTGCAATGAGCGCGCCACCGTGCATCTTCGAACATGGCTAATACGTTACCGCGGTGGACTATAAAGCGTCACGGCAGATTCTTGGCATGGACGGACTTTCCTTGGTGGTGGCAGTGGGTCCTCGGGAGAATCGTGGAAGTTCCTTGATTCTGCCGCGAATCGGCCGCTTCTTCTCTATTTCGACACTAAGGCGGCATATTCCTGACAGATTATCTGCAGAATCCAGGCAATTTTACCCCGGATAAGACTATGGGTTGTCAAGTTTCAGTGATCATGAATTGTATCTACTGGAAAGGTCGATAAATACGGCGCGTACTCACGAGGTGCTGTCGAAAGTGCAATCTCTTGGTAATCTGGAGAAATGTCTGATGGAAAAACCTACACTGAGAAAGAGCCTTGCGCGTAAACTCAGCGAAAAGGTAGGTTTTGATTTAAGTGATGGATGCCCAAAAGGAAAATGTTTTCTTTTCTCCAGTTGACGAATGCAAAATTGAAAAAAGAGCAGCGTGTCAGTATTCTGGCAGATCTGGCGACGGTGCTGTTTTCGTATGACAAAGAACGAGCTCTACCGGATGTGATGGCAATGTATCCCGTTATTTATGTGCTGGGTGGGAAAGGTTGGTTTTACCCGTCGGGTAAGGTGGGGTTTTGAACAAAATGCTCCAAGGTTGCCCACAACTTGCTAGATGTTGGTTACTTGTGCTCTCATTATTTTATGTTTCATGCCAGTTCAATGTTTGGTTGTAACTCGAATTGATGAAAACAGTAAGGTTGCATGTGCGATATAACCAGTGCTCAGAATCAACTGGACAAGTTACTTACGATAGTTTCCAAACAAGTTACTCGAAGGTGGCGCGCAAGTTGTAATTTGGTTGTAACTTGTTTCTCAAACACGGGATGGTCGCAATTCTATGGAGCTTTCATTTATGTGTTGGGTGGGAAAGGTTGGCTCTACCCGTCGGGAAGGTGTGTTTTTGAACAAGTTGCAAAGAAGGTTGCGCGCAGCTTGTTAGATGTTTGTTACTTGGGCTCTCATTTTTTTGTATTACTCGCAAGTTCATTGCTTCAGTGTAACCGGGAATGAGGAAAGGCAATAAGGTTACATGTGAGATAAAAGCAGTGCTCAGAAGCTTCTGGACAAATTACCTGCGACAGGTTTCGAACAAGTTACTCGAAGGTTGCGCGCAACTTGTAATTTGGTTGTAACTTGTTTCTCAAATATGAGATGGTCGCAATATTATGGAACTTTTGGACAACTTACCTGCTACCTTGGCGCAAGCTGTTCGATGACTTCATGCAACTTACCGCATTCATCTTCACCCTATTTTCCCAACCGCTTATGCAAGTCCAGTGCCTACTCCACTCGCTGGACTGAATATACCGAAAGGCCTATGTACCTGTATCTTTAGCGCAAGTTATTAGAGTGCGAGCTATCTATGTGCCTGATGAAAACAGTATTGAGAAAATTTCGGACAAGTCGCCTGTATGTTTAGCGCAAGTTTGTGAAGGCAAGTTTTATGCGAGATAAAGGCAGTATTCGGGAACTTCCATGCAAGCAACTATCTTATCTTGCAAGCAACTTGTTTTTTCCTTTGTTTCATGTCACGTGTAGATCCGAAGCTTGGGTGTAAGACAGAATAACAAAAAAAAAGAAACAAGTTACATTTGAGTTGAACACAATACTCAGGGACTTTCAGACGAGTTACCTGTGTCTTTAGCGTAAGTTTTTGAAGGCTAACATTTTTATGAGCGATAAACGCTGTGTTCAGTAACTTCAAGGCAAGTTACCTGCTACTGTCGCGTAAGTTGTTTCGAGGCTTCACGCAGCATACAGCGTCTATTTGTGAGCTACTTGTTCTACCATTTTTTGGGACATGCAAGTTAAAAGCTTAGTACCCTGAAATTTTCAGACAGCTTACCAGCTGCTTAAGCGCAAGTAATTTTGAAGCTTCTAGCAACTTCAGGCTTTTTTTCTTGCATGCAACTTGTTTTCTTTTTGGTTTAATGTTACATGCGTGTGCAAGCCTGGGTGTAACATAGATTAAAAGAAAGAACAAGTTGCACGCGAGACGAACACTATTCTAGTCAACTTTTATTCTCCCATTATTTCATGTGTCATCCAAGATCTAAACTTGGGTTCAACAATGAATGAAAAAAGCAGAAAATCTACACGCAAGATGAATGCTGTATTCAGGGATTTGAGACATATTATCTTTATCTTTAGCGCAAGTTACCCGGAGGCAAACAAGATACTCGCTAGTTGGACGCAGTTTCAGGAGTTTCAGGACAGGGTACTTGTATTTTTAGCGCTAGTTACTTCAAGGCGAACAAGTTACATGCGAGATGTACGCAGCACATGGGAACTTTCGGACAAGTTACCTGTATCTTTAGCGCAAGCTGCTTGAAGGTTTCGTGCAAACTGCAGCGTTTGTCCCGGCGAAAATTCGTTGTTTCTGAAGTTTATGTTGCATTCAAGTTCAAAGCTTGGTGTGACATGAAATAATGAAAAAGCAAGGCATATGTGAGATAAAAGCAGTACATGTGTATCTTAGGGCCAGTTACCTGCTATTTTAGCGCAAGTAACCTGAGGGTTTCGCGTAACTCACTACTCCGAGTATCTCGTGAACAGCATGTTTTAACCTTAATTTTATGTTACACTCACACTTTGAACTTTAAAATCCTTCAAAAAAGGTGGGCTGTACTTAGGAACATTTTGGCAAGTTACCTCCTACTTTATCGCGAGTTGTTTGAAACTTTCAAACAACTTACAGAGATCTCGTCAGCAGCTTGTTTTCTACATTGTTTCGCGGTACATGCATGCAACTTCAAAGCTAACAGGTATTGTAGATCTAGTTGGTGAGAGAAACATGTTCCTTGCGGGAGACCTTCAACTGAGCAACTTTCAAACAAGCTTTTCGGAGCCTGAATGCAACTTAATGCGTATCTCGCGGAAAACTGGTTCCGCCCATCATTTCATGATATATGCAGTTTCAAAGCTTCTGTTATACCTAACAATATCAAAACTTGAAAGTCATATGCAAGATGAATGCGTTACTCAACTTGCGAACAATTTATTTTTAACCTTAGGGATAGCTTTCCGAAAGCTATTGCTTTCATTTCTCTACCATACCTCAAACTAAACAAGCTTCAGACGTGGATGTGGCGATTCCCGCTCTGGAAAGTATCAAGTCCACTCATGTGCGGAGGGAATATGCGACAGCTCTGGTACAGCAGTTGCTAAGAAAAGGAGACCCTTTGGCAGAGGAGAAGCTGGAGAAGTTGTTGAATAGGTATGTAGCTCAGGTTAACTGAGCCGCCGACAACAGGTCGATAGATACTCATCTCTCGAACAGCTTCCTGTCGCCAATGAAAACGGGGCGGTTAACAACGAAAGAACTGTCTATCGCTCTGAGGAGCCTGCGTATTGCTCTCTTGTCGACATCCTAGGAAAACACCTTACTGGCGACTGATCCCAGCGCAAACTGGAGTTTGAAAAAATGGTTTCTTGAGTGTGAAGAAAGGTAAAAGAAACAATGTAAAGTTTGGTAAATTTCTTAATGCACGTGGGTAGATCAAGTGTGCGAAATTGCAACTCTCCTGGTTTCAGAATTTATTCATTAATCTAACTGCACTCAAGATGGTCATAGCCAAATTGGCCGCAAGAAAATTTTCAGAAAAAAAACAAATCCATTAAATTAGATAGAAACTAAACGAAATCAGAAATGACGATTTAAATAAAAGTTCTTAAGTAGTTAATGCAACAAAGTTCATGGCGAGGTATGTGAAAGCTCACACGTTGGTTCAGTTGAAGATTTTTGGCCCAAACTTTGTCGAGAGGGTCTTTAGGGCGCGGAACACTAATATAAGGTTCATTTTCGGTTTTCCAGAGGATTAGTGCAAGTTACAGTAGGAAATATTACATTTACCTACAATAACCTACCGTAATCTCCGAAGAACTGAAGTTGTTCAGCGCCCCAAATTACCCACCTAGACAATTTTTGGGCTGACAAGGGAAGTATACAAAGCGTAGGTCTGATCTGCCAGAACGACTAGTGTCGTTAGTACCTTTTGTGGCTCAATAGTAAAACTGCGCAGTATCCCGCCGCGAGCCGCAGGTTCCAAGAAGTTACAAGCTTGAAAAGCTCATTTTTCGCGCTTTTTGTACCTTCCAAAAAGCGCGTTATTCTTCGGAAAATCCGGAAACGGACCTCATAAATGTGTTTAGCACTCAAAACTACCACCCTGAGCAAATTTCGGGTGAACGAACATTCTCCGTACTTCGTCCAGACTGACAGCGTTTTGGACATGTACGGATTTTAGGTTGGGCGCTTATTTCTGCCAATTGAGGGCTGTGGAAGCGTTTTAGAAAAATGTTCCAGATGTGACCTAAAATTCTCCCAGGGGGGTTTTTTGGGGCGCTGATCACGATTCTGAGATTTATTAGTCGATTTTCAAACGTTTTCGGCTCATTTCGTTTGAAGCTTTCCAACCGGGGAAAATTTCGTGGGAAAAATGCCACTTTCGAGATTTCCGGTTTTCTACGATAGATATGTCTCAAAATAATTTGCTGAAGGCTATTTGGAGTGCTAAACACGAATCTGGAGTCCGTTCATCGATTTTCTGCGGATTACTTTAGATTACGGTGGGTATACGGAAGTTTGGTCAAAATCTCACATTTTACTCAAAATTTGTATACGGGGGTTATTTAGGGTGGAGAATACGAATTCAACGTCCGTTTGTCGATTTTCAAAATACTAAGGTGGGTTTTGACCCCTAAATGACATGTTACCTACCGTAACCCACAGTAAACCTCAAAATTTCGACAAAAGGACTCCAGATTCGTGTTCACCACCCTAGATTACCCCTACATACAAGTTTTGAGCTGAATCCGAGAATTTTTTTTTGAATCTTCCAAAAAATCTTTGATGGGTGGTACCCTTGCCTTTTCGCCAGGCCTAAAAAATGCTCATACCTTTTTTGAGCCTGCGGCTCGGGGCGAGATACTGCGCATTTTTACTATTGGGCCAAAAGAGATACTAACCATACTAGTCCTTTTGGCAGATCTGACCTACGCTTTTTATACTTCCCTTGTAAGATCGTTCGAATTTCTAAAGTTGAAAAAATTATGTTTTTTTTGTCATTTTTGATCTACCCAGGTGCATTAAGCAAATTTTACGAACTTGAAATTGCTTCTTGCTATGTCCCTCACAACATTCATCAGATCATTTTTTGAAACCCCAATTCGCGCTGGGATAAGTCCCTTGTAAAATGTGCCGCTAGGTTGTGAGTAGGCGAGCAATACGCGGTTTCTTCGGGGCGATAGGCCGGCCTTCCGTGGTGAACCGCCTCGTTTTCATTCAATCAGGATTCGATTAGGCAAATAGTTTGGAACAATATGCTTGTCTTTCGGGACAAAAAACATTGTTTTTGTCGTCAACTCAATAGTAAGTGGTTGTCAACCCAATAGTGACCGGATGTCGACGGTTCAGTGAGTCTAAAGATATCCGCAGGAAAACTTCTTATTGGTTCGCGTTTCAGTGGAGCGGTTCAGTCGCTGGGCCTTAGTCGAATTCATAAGCAAGTTACAGCCTTGGTGGTTAATCGGGAGAAGAAAGAGGGACCAGATGATGAGCGCCAACTCTGCTTGGCAGCGCGACTGCTGGCGCTGAACTTCCCGCGTTGGTCTTACTTTTTTTTTTAAATATGAAATCGATTTTTTGTTGAAAAGTGCAGCATTTATACATAGACTGTTGCAGCGGAGAATGCCAAGGTGAAGGCTGTGGTTGCAACCAAATATGTTGTTTCTCAGCTGCAGTCGGAGCTTCTTACTGTTAGTCGAGCACGACAGCTGATCGGTTATTTGGAGAAAGAGGTGACTTTTTTCTACCAGTTTTTTTTTTCAAAAATTGAATTAGTTTGAAAACTTTTTTCCGAAAAAAAATACTGTAGATTTCCCACATTTGCTTGCGAACATTTTCAATAAGCCTTTAATTAGACTCGGGACCGAATAGATCAATTATTTGCTTGATATTCGAATAATTTATTCATTCGATGGTTTATTTGAAGGCAGTGTTCACGATAATTCTCGTTTTTGGGTCTATAGTGTGAAACACTACGCTGACAGATGCTTGAGGGGATAGGGTTTAAGAAAGCATCGAAAACGGGCCAGAAATCGAGAAAAACGACGGCAAAGTGCAGATTTCTTTAGCGCAGCACGCCTGCTCAGCCCGCCACGCCTCCTGTTCTGAAGAGCTTGTGGCGCCGCAAAAGTCTTCGATGGCAAACTGCCGAAAAAATTTGGCCGTCTTCAGGTTGTCACTATCTTCGAATAATCGGCTTCCCAAGAATGCTTCAAAACTTCTAGAAAAAACGTATTTTTTCTGACAATTTCACTGTGTACTTGGATGTTTATATACACTTTCTGAAAAAAAATTCGGATTAGTGAAAAAAATTCGGATTAGATTAAAAAACAGATTTTTGAATTTATTCTTCCGTTTCTTCGGTTTTCGGGATTTTTTTTATTTCAACTTTTGAGACGCCTTGCTCAATTTTATTGATCCATTCGGAAATTTTTAAGAGGCGTTGCTCGAATTGAAAAATTTTCGAATGCTAACCATTTTCAGTTTCAGTTGAAATTTGAGACACTGGCATTGGACGCTTATACGGTCATATATTCGAGCTGATTAGAGAACAGTTTATCAAATGTTTGATTTATTCGAAAAGAGGGACTCTGAAAATTCGGAAACAAATTGTCTAGGATTTAAAAAAATGTTTGATCTTTGAAATTTTTTTTACATCAAAAATTGGCGTCAGATTTCAATGTCTGGAATGTAATTGTACAGGATTATTCAACAAAAAAATCCCCAAGTATGAGGTTACATTAAGAAATCTTGTGTTGTAGGGGTTTTTCTAACTTCCTTAGACCGGGTGTACTGCAGTTCTACCGCCGCGACGCGGCGAGTCATTCGCGCGCGGTGGATGGATGCGGAAAGCAATGTTCTGCTCTTATCGACACGGAGAATAAGTACGTTATATAGAAGGATCTTTTCCGCTATAACACTTATTCGCTGACGTTGGTACGTTATCCCTAAGACCGAGTGGACAGTTCAAAAACTTTTCGAAAAATTCACGTCGAAGTCCTAATTCGAAGAAGTTCTGCAGAAATACTAGCACCGAAATCCGGTAAGCAGAAAGCGCGATAACGTGTTCAAATTATAATCGTAACGATAAGAGAAACTCGTCCGAGTTTCGCCGCGGTGCGACGAGCTTGGTCCTTATCGGGAGGTCTGCTGGTCTTCCCCTTAGACCAGGGTCAGGCAAGGCGACAGTCCGTGAGAGGAGCGGCTCACTTCCTATTAGCTTAGGAGTTCATGCGACCCCCTTTCTCGAGTTGGAAGATTTATGCGACCCCCAGGAGGGTCTTAAGGGTACCCTTCAGATTGGTATGAAACTGCGGATTTTGATAATTTAGTGAATCTGTTCTTACTAAATATTGGAAAGGTTACTATTTTTGAAGGGGGGCCGCGAAAGACCTGCGGCCCACCTATGTGATCAGCAAAGCCTGAGTCTAACCCTGCCTTCAACCTTCTTTTTCTTCTTGTCAGCCATGAACAGAGCATCGCATCAAAGGCGTAGGAAACTAGCCACCTCACACGGCTTGTACCATAGATCTCGAGCAGACAAGGTTGTAGGCCTGGCCGGACATGAAAATAGATGCAATGAATCATGTCCAGCACATTCACAATCGGGGCATTTATCTGGGACTGACTGATCAATCCGATGAGTGTAGGCCTTTAGATATCTGGAGTGACCGCATCGCAGACCAGCGAGGATTGTTCGGGTACGTCGCGGTAGTCCAGCTTCGCTGTCGTCGACTCGCGGGGGCATGCCGCCATAGATTAAGTTGGGCTGAGCATCAGACAGGTACTCTGCCACGAACCGCGTATGCTCAGCCATCTGGAGTCTTCTTCGCGATAGCTCGGATGTAGCCCAGCGTTGTTGATCGACTGCAGACAGAGAAGCACTGAGCGGCGTGCGTATGCTTCTTGGGTGGGGGCCAGACGACAGAAGATGGTAATTTGGATGGGTCGGGCTCTTGAAAATACTTATTAGAAATTGCTGAGACTGGAGTAAGCAGTGTTCTTCCACGGGAAGTAGGCCGGCTTCCTGATGAAGATGCGGAATAGGCGTCGACTTGTGACATCCAGTGATAAGCCTGAAGGCAGCATTCTGTGTTCTCTGCAATCTGCACCAAGAGGATTCAGAGAGATGTCTGGTCCATATAGGGGCACCATATTCCAGGACCGGCTGCACCATGGCCCTGTATGTCATACGTAGCACTTCCTTCGTGCTGCCCCAGGTGGTTCCAGCCAATGCGCGAAGAGTGTTGTTGCGCGAGTTGGCTGAGGCAGCACGTTTACGCGCATTCTCATGGAATCGTAGCGAGGGATCCAGGAAGACTCCCAGTAGTCGAGGATGCTTAGACAGTGGCAGCTCGTGGCCATCCCAGGTGACCTTGGGATGAAGCCGATGTTCGATAGTAGCCGTCGTACATAGTGTGACATTTGACTTGGAGGTAGACACAGTCAGCAACTTTGATTTGAGATACACAGCCAACGTCCGTAAGTACTTGTTCATGGTGGCAGTGGCTCGGTCAATAACTGAGTCCGTGCAAACGATAGTGATGTCATCAGCGTACAGGCACAGATGAATGCCAGATGGTGGCTCAGGAATATCAGACAGAAATAGCGAGAACAGGCTAGGGGACAACACCCCGCCTTGCGGGACACCGGCTTTCAATGGGACCGAAGACGATAGATGTCCGTCGAACTTGACACGAATGGACCGGTTTTTGACAAAGCTATTAATCCATCTTTTAGACCAACTGGGCATGTCCGATTCCAGAATGGATTTCGATAGGAGCGGGATACTGACGCTATCGAATGCAGCCGAGAGATCAATAGCAACGACGAGGCTTCTACCAGCCGGAGTCTTGCGATTAAATCCAGCGATGATATGCTCGGTGATTGATGTCAGGGCAGTGATGGTGGAATGCTCCTTTTTGAAACCATGCTGATGAGTGTTGTGCTGTAAGGCGTTTTGGAGGAGCGGATTGACCTTTTCCGCAAGCTTGGCTAGGGGGGAAAGGAGGGAGATGGGGCGGTGGGAGGCAGCCTTGTCCAGTGGCTTGCCAGGTTTGGCGATGGGAATGACGACAGCTTGTTTCCAGCGCGCCGGAATAACACCAGAACTGAATGACGAATAAATGAGATCTGAGAGCAATTCATGATAGGGATCAGGAAGATGCTTGAGATGAACAGTCGATATTCCGTCGGGTCCCTCTGCACGCGAATTTTTCATCGATTTGATGATCTTGTCGATGGCGGAGGGAGAAATAGCTGGGACTTCCAGCCGGTTCAGCTTCCTGATTGCTCGTACTGTTCGTCTGTTATGCATATCACGAGGCGATGAGGCCGATGTGAAAAGTTTACCAAGCAGACAAGCTGCCTTGTATCCGTGCTCGAATCTTCCAGACGGGAACTCGAGCATGTTACGATCCGTGCTCATCTTTTTGCCTGAAATTCGTTTCAGTGTTGTCCAAGCTTTTCTGGCATCAGCGGCAAAATCAAACGACTCGGTTAGCTCTTTCCAGCGCTGCTGCTTGTGTTGATTTAGCAGCTCGGTGATGTTGTCCGACAGCTGCTGTACCACAGGATCATTGGGATCCGATCTTCGCTTGTCGTCTCTCATCGTGATCAGGTCGAGGACTTCACTGGGCACGTTCGGGTGAAAAGTCCTTACACGTCCAGTGGGAATAGCTGCTTTGGAGGCACGTTCGATGGCTTTGACGATAAACTTCTCCTTATCGTAGACTTTTCCGTTCCTCGGGCAGTCGGCCGCCTGGCTGAGCAACACCTCTCTGAATAGGTCCCAGTTAGCCTTACGATAATTGGAATAAGACTCACAACGAGAGCCAGAGAACGGAGCAAGCAAGCTATTTAGTGACAAATCCAATGACGTGATTATGGGAACATGATCACTGGCCAGGACCACATCGGTAGACCAGTTACAGGAGATAGCTAGCGAGGATGATACAAAGGTGATATCGGGTGAGGAAGGCCTACCCACTGCCGGAAGACGAGTGGGAGAATCCTCATTGATAGACACAAGATCACAATCATCAGCGAATAATTCAATGAGTTCACCTCTATTGTCAGGCTCTAGAGGAGAGAACCACGAGGGAGAATGAGCATTGAAATCACCAGCTATTACAACCGAACTAGATGACAAGGCAGTATGAACAGTATGTAAGTAATTTGAGGGGTCAAACGCGTTAGGACAGGACGTGGATGGGGGAATGTAGACGTTGACAATATCAAGGGGGCCACTTTGTAATACAATATGAACAACAAGACATTCTACAACATCATCAGTGGGTAGATTAATTAGGTGAGAAGGGATAGAAGATTTTACAAATGTTGAAACACCACCACCGTGAGACATACGTGGAACATGATAGGACAAATAACCAGGGAGACGGGGAAGGGAGGGGGAAGATGGGCTAAGCTTGGTCTCCTGCAGGAGAATGACATCAGGTTGAGTGCGGTCTATATACAGTGTGAGTTCAGCAATTTTGGCACGTAGGCCGTTGATATTAAGTTGATAAATGCAAAGACTATGTTGAGGAACCCTAGGAGGATTTACAGAGCAAGACATACAACAGTAAGCATGAGTGTAGTCATCATAGCTGGACAATCCCGAACATTTGAGGTGCACCCAGCTAAGGCAACCACCACATTGAATGCTCGCATGTTGGGCAGATAGCCCGCAGTGACAGCAGGGATATCGCGGTGTCTTGCTGCGCGGTCCCGGATTCCTCTCGACGCCAGCTCGTAGAAGTAGAATACGGAGGAGTGTAGCAGCCAGCCAACTACACTCCCAACACGAAAAAACTCCACATGGAGTGATTGATGTCCGTTTGATGAGTCTCCATAACGTCGACTCCACAGATCCACCACGCGTAGGTTGAACATCTTGGATCCTGCCTCCAACCAATTTTTTCCAGCCCCGAGTTCGATTCTCGCCTGACGATATTACTGCTGGCAAGAAGGTACTCATAGAGAAAGGTCAAAAGGAGAAGGCGGATTTACTTGAGAGACTTAGGAAGAGAAGTCAGGTGAGCTCTCTGGAAATTTTTCCTTGGGGTATAATGTTCATTTGCAAATATCTCGCCAACAGGAGACATTTCAGGCTTATACACGATGGCTCGAGAGTTCTCTAGAAGCGCTTGAGGATGAGCTGTCGCATATTCGAGCGATTCCAGATCACAAACCTGGCGTTGTTAATACCCTGCAGGAGATAATTTTGAAGAAAGTCATGGGCGAGAAGGTTAGGAATATTTAGTTTTTTTTTTGTTGTTGAAGTTTAAAGTTATAGATATTTTCAGCCGATCAACTATGCGCAGGTGGAGCGTCAGTTGCAGATTATGAAGGAATCCACAGCTAAGCCAATGTCTCGTGTAGCCGATCTGGCGAATCAAATGTTCACCATGGCACTGTCGGCGGCTTTGGCTGAGCAGAATTTAGACCTTGTTCAGAAACTCTGGGAGAATAGGATAGGTTCGGCTTCGGTTGAGAATGCCCTCACCTACATCTCGCTGCTGGTTCTCAATGGACGACGTGAAGAAGCTGATGCTATCTGTGAGGATTTGAGGGCGACTGCACAGACGATCACCGCTCCAGTGCTTCAGATGGTATCCTCCTTTGTCATTGTCAACAGTAAGACCCATCCCTACCAACACATCAACATCTAGGTTCCATGAATCATCAGGGGATCCTCAAGCGTTTCTTGGACCGAACAAGAGTTGGAGCCGTCTGACATTCTAAATCTCCGGGCCACTGCTGCTGCTGTCTGGGCGAACTGGAGGAGCCCGAGAAGTGGCCCGGACAGCAACAACAATGGTCCGAACAGTAACAGAAGCGGACCCGTAGCTCGGGAGCTTAAGCGGAACTGTCAGGCTTCTCAGGGCCGAGAATCGCATGAGTTGGTTTCCAGTTAGCGGGAAAAATATCGTAAATTTTTATGAAAAAACAAAAAACGGTTAATCGTGTTCGGCTTCTAGAAGTCTTCAGTTCCACCAGTTGATAAACCGAAATCGTTCGTTGCATTGCGATTTTTGCTGGAAGATTTGGGGGAAAGCCTATAGTACTAGCTCGGGTAGGAAAAGAGCTTTCTCTGAAATATTATTAGGTTGAAGCAAAGGTTTCCGGACTTTTCACGACTTTGAATAAAAAACATTCATTTCAAAAACAAACAAAGCTCACTGAACAAAATAATTTTCATCACATTCAAGTATCCTTCGACACCGATTATGCAGATCATGAATTCCCGACGCGTAGAACTCTGGCTGTTTCGAGTCGAAGTATTCTTCTAAGGCCATTTTTACTTCGTCATCGTTAGTGAACTGTTTTCGATCCAGGAAGTGCTGCATCGAGCGGAACAGATGGTAATCAGGAGGATCAAGATCTGGGCTATATGGAGGGTTAGGAAGAACTTCCCAGCCCAGGTTCAGCAGTTTCTGTCGGGTTATCCTAGATACGTGTGGCCGAGCATTGTCGCGATGAAGGCGAACAGAAACTGCTGGACTTGGGCTTGGAAGTTCGTCCTCACATTCCATATAGCCCAGATCTTGCCCCTTCCAACTACCTGCTGTTCCGCTCGATGCAGCACTTTCTAGATGTAAAACAGTTCACTAACGATGACGAAGTCAAAATGGCCTCAGAAGGTTACTTCGACTCGAAACTGCCAGATTTCTACGCGTCGGGAATTCATGACCTGCCCAATCGGTGGCAAAGGATCCTTGACTGTGATGGAAATTAATTTGTTGGATGAGCCTTGTTTGTTCTCGAAATAAATGTTTTTTATTCAAAGTCGTGAAAAGTCGGGAACTTTTTGCATCAACCTACTGATAAGGGAATGACATTAGTACCAAGATTTGACGAAAGGTTTGATGTTGACCGTACTAGCTGCGTTCCGTTTCTCTGAACGGAGTTATAACCCTTGGCTGACGTTTAACTCACAGGCGTGTCGCAGCGTGTAATTTATATATCCCTGGAGCACCCTGGTTGTGAACCGATCTCAACCTTGGACCACGAATTGTCCTACAGTGTGGCTTTACACGGAAGTATGTTGCCATGATGCCCCTCACCCCACATACGCACTAGGCGCAGTTTGAGCGAGCGCTGTTGGTGGAGAAGTGAGTTAGAGGCAGTGTTCACGATATAGACGGTTTTCGAGTTTTCATCGGAAATTGAATGTAACGGGGTCTATTGCAACAGTAATGGCGGAAGAACGGTTAAAAACGAGCCATAGATGGCTCTATACGGCTGTCAAGCTTCGTTGTTCTATGCCCGCTCCGCCCACCTTCTCAACGGCTATAAAGGAAGTGGGCGGGTAGGACATGGTGAATGCAAGTTTGAGGGCCGTATAGGGCTATCTATGGCTTGTTTTCAGCCGTTCTTTCGCCATTATTGTTGTAATGGATCCCGCTACATTCGATTTCCAGTGAAAACTCGGAGACCGTTTTTATCGTCATAGCTGCCTTCAAGAGAGTAGGAATTCTTACGGTTCTTTCATACATATGACACGAGGAGCTTCAAATTGTGATACTCCGACAACAAGGCTCCTTAGTATGCAGGATTGAAAGATTCGGCTGAATAAGGGTGAAACTTCATGGTAACCACGATATCGGTGTGTTTGGGGATGGAACACGTCTTAGTGATTTCATTGGCTAATTTTGTCATCTATCAGGTTGGCGAGCGCGTTGGTGACCGATGGAGTATTGAAGAGATGCGACAGCTATCACAGTATCTACAGGGCAAATTCAATCTGGGAACACAGCAGCTGTTGAGAGTCATAGCCTCTGTAAGGATGAGACAGTTGGAGCGTTTGATTGAGGAGTTGGGGATCCTTTTTTTCTTGAGAGCAGGAAAAAATTGGAATTTGTGTAAGTCGATTTCATTCTGCAGGGGAAAGCTGGAGGAGGCTTTGCAGTTGGTGGTGGAGCACACGGTTGAGTCGAATAGCGCCTTTGGACAGTTCCAGTTGGCTGCGGCGGCCATTCGAGCGTGAGTTTGGTCTGGAAGTACCTATGAGTGGGATTCGGCTACTGGACCGAGTACACGAAAAGGGAGATACCTCGGATTAGTTTGGCTGGCTAGACGAAACGCTCGCAGCTGTCCAGCGACGATAAAGGCTCCTCCTATCTCGTGTATTTGGTCCACAAGCCATCGGATTCGTTTTTGTGATGTCTAGCTTTTTGTAGGGGAAACATGGGTGTGCTGAAGAGCGTGTTCGATCTTGTCAAACGAACCCATGGTAAGGAAGTTGCCCTTCTGGACTTGGCAATGGTCCTACTAGAAGAACGATATGTGGAACGAGCGCTTAAGCTGTTAGAGGTTGGTGTTTTTTATGAATGGACCCGTTTTTAACTCAGAAATTGTGGGAAAATCACTGGGAAAAAATCTGCAAAATGTGCAGATATACTCTGGATTGGAGCCGAACTGTGTAGCGACGGGGACCTTCTGGACGCTCGGTTTTAGTAGCGAATTTTGCATCCATATATTCTGATCAACTAGAAAATGGGACGTCTGTGGCGCAGTGTAAAGAGGCGCTGCCGTCGCCGCACACGGTCGGGTGGTCGATCCTCGCCTGAGGCGTGGCAAACCTTCTATCCTTCCAGGATAGGTAAATTGGCACCAGACTGGGTGGATAAGATCACTTTAACATCAGCTGTCCAGACCTATAGCATGGGTTTAGGAAAGAGGTGAGGTGCAGAGTCCATTACAGTCTCAAATACGTGATATGGAGGTTTAAAATGGATGGGTTACAGTATCCCGAGAAGAACTCGAGGTATTTTGCTACGATCAGTACGCTCCTATAAGGAAAGCTCTTTACGGCATTTATACTGATGATTTCTATCGTGACTTTTTCCGATAGATTATAAGCGTCTAACGCGACGCGGGACTCTGTTCCAAGGCTAATGCCTAGTAGCAGTGGTGGACTAGTGGTCTAGGTCTCGCGGCCGAGCTTAGGATATTATGCGAGGACCTACGCACACATACCCTCGTCGAAGAGTGCCACGCGGTTGAGAATACCGAGGCTAACCTTGGCGGTGTAGGGTAGCCAGCGATGCGATGGCCCTACAGCCTCTACCAACAACTATGGTGGAATGACGCCACATACACGTGCCGGTTAACATTGCCTTAGTTTAAAACACATATAGTTTGTTCCGTGGCTCGCTTTTTCAAAAAAAACATCCAAATCTCACTCACGGCTGGCGCGGCTGTGGCGTGCGCCAGCTCGCTAGTCGATTTAGACCGAGAGAGGAGCGCAGCTGATCAGCTTATCATGTCACCGGTCAGATTTGAATGTTTTATTATTGAAGAAGCGGGCCACGGACCTAACTCTATCTTGCGATTCGGCAATCGGTGATTTCAACTAATGATCTGACCAATCAATATCAATGTTCACAACTGTACACCATCGGTGCGCATATTTATCGCACGATATATCTCATCTTTGGTGGTAAATTAACGTTACACAAAATGAATACATTCTAAAAGTTGAGAAGAAACTTGTCCAGGCGCATTGCTAAAAAAATGGTCGGACTCAGAACAACAATCCCCAGAGCGTAAAGGGATCTGCAGAGTTGCAGCGAACGGCGAGTGGTCGTCGAGCGTCAGCCTTATCGCGGCGACAAAAATGTTTACGAACATTGTCGTCGCGGCGTCGGTTGCCGCTCGCTGGCAGTGACGCAGGGCCATCGCGGCGTCAAAACGTTCTGTGATGCCCCTTAGTCGCCCTTCACGATGCGTCGGTCGCCCCCGTCGCCGAATGTAATCGTAATTGCACCACCCAGTCGCAGCGAGCAACGCCGCGACTCGCACTCTGCATGTGCCTTAAAGACACAGTCCAACCTCTGAACCGAGTTTTTCGTTTCCCCGCCTATCTTGGAGAAAAGTTCACAATGATCACAATGGTGTCTCCAGAATCGCTCAGAACTCACTACGAACGGAATTACGGCTCCTCAAAAATCTCGATTTTGAACGGCTAGAAGTTCTCGGACGAGTTATCTCGAGCCTGTATTTTCTCGTTATTCGCAGTCATCGTTCTGTAGCAGGCCACAATGTAGAGCCAGACCGAAAACAAATTGAAGAACATAGGTTTTGAATAAAATCGTTCGCGCGTCTCTTCCCTATTGAGGTCGGAAACCTGGCGGTGGGCGTTACCCATTTTTTTCTTTCAAGGGGGCGTGGCCAACTTTTTCCTAGCTTTTTCTCGCTTATTTGAGCGAATTGAGATTTCGCGCTTGGCAGGGTGGCTATAGGCGGCGACCGGACCATAATATCAGAAATTACCTCTGAGGTTGGACTGGGCCTTTAACGTGGGCATGCGCGAGGAGGCGTGTGCCGACCAGGGATGTGCGGAAAAAATATTTTTGGAAACAGAAAACAGAAAAAAATCTCCAAAAATGGGCAGAAAACAGAAAATTTCGAAAAACCAATAAAGCGTGTCCAGCGTACACCAAACGAATTTTTTCAAAACATTGAACTTTTTTTATACATTTTTTAACGATCTATGCTTCTTCATTGAATTTTTAAAACCTTACAGTTGGCCAGAGCAAAAAGTATAGACGTTCAAGAATTCCAGATTATGAGTGCGATGAGGTGACAAATGGTCATCAAACCTTCTTTTTCCCAGGCAATAAAGATCGAATATTTATTAGAAGCTCAATACATATGTCTGTGCAAGGAGTACGTATTGAAGTCGGAGCGAGCTTTCCTTTCCTGAGTGTATATACATATTTTGACACTTATTGCGGGATAAGTGCTGGTTTGAACACTGCACTACTCCTCAGAGCTGAAAGTCACGCCCATACCGCGCACCTGTGCCGTTAGAGTATAAATGACCTGACGCGCCGTTCACTCCACCGTTGAGAGCCTCTCGCACCTCTGTGGCAGAATTATCATCTGCCTCATAGACTCACCATCAATTCCTTGGCGCTTCATCTTAACTGAATTCTGTGCCATCTGCGTTGCAGTGAATTAGAACACGTATTTAAAGTTTTGCGTGCATGGTACAGTTGGGGCCAATACTACCCCGCTTTACCAAAGCGGGTACGGTGGGGAGCGGGTATTCGTAGAGGATTTATTCTGAGAAAAATTGAGGCTCCGCGTTAGTACCGCTTTGGCGCGTGCAGGCACCGAAGCGGCACTATCGCGGAGCCATGGCGGGGACCCGACAGTACCGCTTCGGCTCCGCGATAACGTCGCAGCGGCTTTGGAAGAGTGTCTGATATGAAGTTATTTAAGAATTATAAGACAACTAGAGGGGGTCTACTTATAAGAACGAAAATTCGCACCTGCGGTCGTTATGTCCTTTGTCTGATAAGGACAGAGGTTACCGCCGCTTTTGCGCTCAAGGAAACACGGAATGTACCTCAAACTTGGGTATATTGAAGCGGCGACAATTTCGTTTCACCGCACAGGACAGTGCATCGTACACCACGCGGATTCGCTGCTGCATACTCGAGGAGCCGGCGCGGTTCTAACGCGGAGCTGCTGCTGTGCTATCGCCGCGATGTCGAGACTCATGGCACGACAGCAGAATCGTCTGATCACGGAGCCGCTGCGGCACTATCGCGGAACTATTGCGGCACAGTCGAGGATCGCGGTACTTTGCCGACAATAACGCGACACATTTTTTAGAGGAATGGGTTTCGTGCTTATTTAGTGGCTTGCAGGGGCCAGCCGACTTCCCAATTAGTGCCTCCATCTCCCTACATAAATCTGTTTCAAATTGAAGGATCCCGGAGGGTTGGTTGCTCTGGTTCTACTCGGCAAGGACCGAACCCGACCATGTACAGCGAACAGCACCGTTTCCTCCCACCACATCTCACATGCCCTAATGGATAACCACTGCAGCGAAGTAAAAGTGTCTAGCGTGGTACAAGTGCAGAGATTCTGGGTGAAGTACACCCTCACCCTATCTGCCTAGCTTCGAAAAATCAAAAAAACAGTCCTGCTGCAAATCGCGGTACACGTTTTTTTTCCTGTTTTCTGTCCCATTTTGCCTATTTTTACAGAAAACAGAAAAGGTGGCCAAAAATGGGCAGCAAACAGAAAATTCCGCACATCCCTGGTGCCGACGCTTGCACAGGGGCCAGGCAGAGGTCGGTAGGGTTAAATGAATGACTAGCGCCGAGAAGATGGTCCTCCTGGACTAAGATGCAACGCATACAGAATGCGGCTCTTCGAATCGCCACCGGGTGTGCAAGAAGTTCCCCGGTCGATCACTTGCATGCTGAGACCCGCTTATTACCAGTAAGGGAGCACTGTGAGCTCCAGGCCCAACAATTTTTCATCAACATTGTCAAACAACCAAATCACCCCTCCTGGAGAGTGCTAAACCCCGTCAGAGAAAGAAAGATCAGAAAGCCATTCGCCGATGCTCCCAGCAAAGTCAATCTGCAGAGATGGCACGACTCACAGCAAGAACGACTCCGCCTATTGCGCGAGGAGCATACTCAGTTTGTACGGTGTCATCTGGAAAAGGCGGTCATTAATCCCATATTGGGGGTAGTGCCGCCCCAAGTCTGCACATCCGAGGCTCAACTCGGAAGAAGGGCCAGGTGCACGCTCGCATCATTACGCTGTGGTCACTCTACAATGCTAATGTCTTATGTCAGCAGGATTGACAGCAGTAAATCTGATGTGTGCCCGGACTGCGGTACCATCGGCCACGAAACCGCACATTTATTCAACTGTCCGGAGAGACCTACCACGCTGACCGTAATGGACTTGTGGACGAATCCGTTACTGGTCGCCCAGTTCCTCAACCTATGACAAAACCCTCAATGTGGCTGCAAAGAAGAAGAAGATGGTCCTTGGTAGCGTCGGGCGTTTAGTCGAATCAGGATTGTTTGACGGCAGCTCGTTGTGGAGTCGTCGTTCGTGGTTAGGATGCCACTGCGCGCGGATCAGCGGACCAACGGGGAGCGATTGATCGCCGACCACTCGCGGAGGCAGGAGGGGACGAGACTGGCCAAGGGGACGCCAACTTGGCTGCCGCGGAGGCGCAGCGTTCCAGAACATTTGGCATTCTTTAACTTGCGTAGTGGGACCAGTAACGCATTGGGTGTGGAGCATTTCATGGGCCGAAGTCGTACCAACGTCAAGACACTCCATTGATTTCTACGAGGCGTCGCAACGACAAGCAATGTGAGCGCTTTCAAGAGGAATGCGCTGTGCCGCAGGGCCGTTCTTTAGGAAATGCGGTTATTCTGGCCATCGAAGATTGTTAGAGCAAATTAGAGCAAGAAGGGGCGTTTCACCCTCTGTTATCAGGTAATTTCTGGGACAAAAAAGGGCCGTAGCACTTATTCGAAGGAGAATCTTGAAATCGGATTTTCGACCGAACCCTGCTTCAAATACTCCTGGTGCGATTTCTATTTGAAGAAAAGCACTGAGACTCATTCCTCAGTCCAATATGTCAGTACTGAAGTTTGTTTGCAGACACCGGGCCTGAAAATCTCTCAAGGGAAGTTGGATTACTTTGTTAGACGTGCTGCAGAGAACAACAGAGTGAGTTGTGTGCGGTAGCTTCCCGTGATTTCGATTGTTTACTATGAAAAGTTTGCACTTTTTGCAGCCTGATGTGCTCCGCGGCCTATTCTCGTGTCTATGCCACGGTGATAGAGCATCAACTGTGTCATTGAATCGATTACTCGTCCAGCTCAGTCGCATGTATTGTAAGTGTATTGATGGAAACATACTTCATCGCAGCGAGTGATGTGCGATATCTGCTTTTCGCCACCGCGTCGAAGTAAAAACTTTGCTCCTTCGAGATTATCATGATGTTCCAGATAAAGCCAATGACTTGAAGCAGCTAGAAAGCTTGGAGGCCGAGATTGACCTCATTTCCTTTCCATTGGAGCAACAGATGAGGACGATTTTTGAGAATTTGCGGCGGAAAGTAGGTTCTTTCCGCAAGTAAATTTTCTTATTCTAGTTCAAGTAAGTGTAACTAAAAGTGTTTCAGAGGCTGGAAGAAAACGGTGGTCGAGAGGATGACTAGTTGCTTTCCGCTGCATTGATTTTCTTCGTGTACATATTGTTTGAGTTGTTGATTTTTAGGATGTGTCGAATAGTAGCGCTATTATTAGGTCGATTGTTCACTGTTGATGGTAAAGCCTTCGAAAAGAGTGTATATGATTGTTCTCGATTTGATTGGCGATGAAGATTCGAAATTATTCCTGTCCGTTGCCCTTGCAGCATTAAGGGAGATCATCCTTAGTATCTGCTTGCAGTCACTCTGAAGTGTGGGAAAATGTTCCTAGTGTCATAAACCTCTACTGGATGTTGTTAAGGATTACTTGACTCTATGCGGAAGATTAAATCGAAGGAAGTTCGATAATGATCAGCTGGACCAGGAGGATATTTCCACTGACGCAGAGCTGTTATAATGTTCTTGTAAGTTGATAGTATTTATTGCCTTAACCGCGCTGGCTAAACGTCTTATATACTTTTTTTTGTATCGACCGCCGACTGAGTTTGAAGTTCTCTGAATGTGCCCGGAAAATGAAGAATGGAAAGGCAGGTGGAGATGACAACATCACTGCTGAAATGCTGAAAGCTCTTCCTCCGTCTGGGATTCGTGAAATGACCAACACCATCCGTGCCATATAACGAACGTCGGCATGGATCGTGAAGAGACTCAGCGTTCACTGTTGAAGGTTGGCGCAAACTCGGTGGTATATGGTACAACAGGTGCACCGAGTTTGCGCCAACCTCCAACAGTGAACGTGAAGTCTCTTCACGATCCATGCCGATGTTAGATGAGCGAAAAGATGTCTGATTCGTGGAGACATGCGATCATCGTACCTCTTCACAAGAAGCTATTCGTCACGGATCTTATGAACTACAGGGGGATCTCTCTACTGCGTGTCGTGTACAAGGTTTTAGAACGTATCAATCTTGAGCGACTTAACAAAAATCGTGAAGGAACGACCAGAGATGAGCAAGCCGGTTTTCGACCTGGAAGATCGACCATCAACGAAGCGTTCGTCGTGAGAAGATTATTTGAATCGTGGCAGCGGTATTCGAAGCCATTACAGCTAGCTTTCTTGGGCCCCAAATCCACATCCAACTCTTCTCATGGTGATCGACTGCTCAACGCTCTGCGTGCCAAAGGAGTCCCAGAAAAGTACGTTTGACTAATTGAGGACATGAACAAAGGAACAATGGCAGCAATAAGTACACCTGTCGGGTTTACGTCAGCTTTCAAGGTGAAAACAGGAGTCAGACAGGGAGCTGTAGCGGGACCATATCTATTTAACTTCGCCGTTGATAAAATCTTACGTTTTTTCCTCTTGTATTCTTTAAAAAGAATTCCGTCTGACTCTTTTGGCTACTTGTTTTATGTATAGACGACAATCACTTTGTGTTTTGTCAAGTTGAAGGATTCCTCCTTTAAAACTGTTAATTATTTCATCAATATTTCTCCTTCACACTGAGTTTGACGATAAATTTTGAAAACAACATTCAATATGTTGACTTCGTATTTCTACATCAAACTGCCTAATTTACATCAAACACTTCACACATTTCAATGCAATGTTAGACAAAGCTTCACAACTGGTGGAGCAGTCTTCTTATTCACTGAAGAGAGCCGGGAAGACTGTTCCAATAAAGTTCGTCTGAAGGAAGTGATGAAAGGCTTTTTATTGACCTTTTGCATTAGATTCCAGTAGAAGGAGTTTATTCAAAAGGAAAAATGGCTAATACAGCGTACAGCTATTTTTATAATCAGGTGTATGGTTACAGAACAGTTTTCTGTGGACGTGATACTAACACCACCAGGACGTTCGCTTGAGAGTACGCCGATGACGTTGTTTTATTGCTGAAAACTACGCAAAACTGCTAAGGATTGTGAACCTCGTTTCGAAGTATGCCGCAGCCTATGTACTTCGTCTTCGTCCCGACAAATGCTAACAAGATGTGGGTCTGGGCCTTCAACGGGAGTTTGTGTGGACGGACAACGTATCGAGTTTGTGGATGATTTCTGTTATATGGGCTGTTTGCTGAAGAGTGATGGCAGTTATGCAGCGGGTATTCAACAGCGATGTGCGAAAGCTACATCTGCATTTAATTCTCTAACCAAGTGTTTGTGGTCTACCCCCATCGCGAAGGAAGTTAAGTTGCGCGTCTACCTATCCGCTATTCGCCCTATCATGATGTACGGATCGGAGACGTGGGCAGCACCGAAGACGCAAATGGAAAGGTTGGATTGCACGGAGAGGAAGCTGTTTAGACGTTTGCTCGGATATTTCTGGCCGCTGATGTGCCAGAACGAAGATCTCTACAACGAAATTGACACTTTACATCAACGCTTGACAAGAGAAGCTGCCAATATCTCCCAACGCCTTCTCAAGCAGCAATGGAAAGTCGATTTTGGCTGTTTGGGCATATTTCGGGAAGACCGCCAGATCGTCTTGTTGAACACGCTCTAAGGATGCTTCCGAGTCCTGTCTGGAAACGGCCGCCTGGACGTAGGCGGAAGTTCTGGACGGATTTAGTGAAGAAGGATTTGAACTCACTCGGCATTGAAAGGCAATTCAGGCGCGATGTTTAATTGCGCAGTAAGTTGAATAGCGACCAATGGATGGATTGTGCTCAGATTTTGGCTGAAGACCGTGACAAATGGACTTGGTTGACTACTGGGACGGCACACCTCGGCGAAGATGCGTAATGACGGCGTCAGGCTGAAGCCAGCCGTTCAAGCCAAGTATGCATAGTAAGTCAAGTAGTATGTCTGTACCTCATCGAAAGTACAGACACGGGCGAAAAAGCCTTTCGCTCATCTAAGTTCTACTGTACAGCATAATCTGCACGAAACGCTAACCATCTTCTAGCCTTTTATACGGCAGCAAGCTATGTTTTTCTGAGTGGCGGTGAAAATGCTCACCATGGTTGTGCTGGTAATGCCGTTAGGAGGCATTGTTTCAGGTGCGGCAGTGCTCCTCAGCGAATGTCACAAAAGAGTTGAAAGAAATCCTTCGACTGGCAGTAACTGGCGATCTGGATGATGCTCTGCGGCAGCATGATACATTCAGGTGATTGGGAGAAAATGTCTCAAAATTAGGAATGATTGAAATTTTATTTTTTAGGCAAACAAATGACATACCTGATTGGGGAGTCGTGAAACTCTCCAGTATCCTTCTGGCCAACGGTCGTGACGAACAATCAGAGACCCTGTTAAAGCAGCACTATCAGGAAACTGGTGGACAACATCGTTTTGGTACTTGATTATGCCATGGTTAATGGTGATGCCTCCTAGAAGATTGTGTTTCTCTTCCAGCCAGAAAATCAGTGATACAGGAGGAGCAAGTACTGGCAGCCTTGCTCAGGGTCTGCAATAGCCCGGTTGGGGAGAATGGAATGGAAAGAGCTCGAAGATTGTACCGATGGCTTCTGCAGTTCAGATTCTGCTCAAATAAAGACGCCTACATCCTCTTTTTTGTTGAGAGGACGCTTCAGAGGTATGTGTGGTCGAACTTGCCGCTTCTAGCAACAGAACAGTGACTGGTGTTGCTGATGAAACTTGGGTTGCTTTGGCGGTGATATAGGGATTCCCGGTTGCGACTTTTCTTCTCATCATGATTGCCATGGAGGATTTTTTTACTGTGACAAGGACAATAAGACATTGCCTCGGATCTACTGAGATTCCGCCGCGAACGTGGATTTCGTTGTGAAGTTGGCGCGAAACTGCTGCGGGCAGGTAAATTACCGCGAAAACGACGCGAGTCCACCGAGAAATCACCGATAAGTGGCTGCCGCGGATTTGCCGTGAAAACACCGCAATATCTTTTGCTGTGATTGCAATGAGGGCGCTTTAGTTTCCCAGGTCGAGGTTCTGGGATTCGGCTCCGGTTCAGCACCGAGTCGGCAGGTTCTCTATAGGTTCCTTGCAAAGCTACAGAATACTCTTTTATAGTGGGAGCAAGTCCCCCACCTTGCAGGTACATGAAAATTTGGAGTAAGTCCTTGAATGCACTAAATCCAATATTGTACGTATTTTTTAAAAGCAGCAAATTTAATAAAACGAATAAAATTCGAAATTAAGAATGCACCGAATATCCCGAAATATAAGAAAAGCAAATTCGAGTGGGACGGGTCGTCAAAAATGCAAGAAACACAAAAACTGAGCAAATGCTTGAAAACACGAATGTTCGATTCTCTCCAAGGGTCTGCAAGGCTAATACGCAACTGATAAAAAGGAGGGGGGAGGTCACTCTAGGTATAGGCCTGTAGTAAACCACCCTCAAGTTTGGCGGGGTGAATAGCATCCGTGATCGTACGTTAAGGCACACGCATCCTCTCAGACATTGGGAGCAGCGGACAACTGGTCAAATTTTCGTCAGTTGCTCAACTGCTGGGTGACAGCTGGCATTCAGCTGGTCATTGGCAATCACGAGGCAAACAGTTGGCCTACACTCAGCATGTCATTTAATGCCAGCGACGGACGGCTGGCGAATATATGCCAGTTGCCTAACAGCTGGGTGAAAACTGGCATTCAGCTGGCAATTGGCAATTACGAGGCCGACGCCTGGCTCATCCTTAGCATCTCAATGAGAGCTAGCGGCGGACCGCTAGCGAAAATGTGCCAGCTGCCTGAAAGCTGCGTGATAACTCGCATTCAGCTGGCAGTGGCAATCACATCCCGAAATTACAGAGCGCATGAAAACGCAGTTATCCACCAATCGGCAATCGGCTGGCGCCTAACCGCCCAGTGGCCTTCGATTGGCACTGAATCGTCACATGACTGGCACTCGAAAGAGTTGACGACTTCTCACGTATTAACATGTTGAAGTTTGATCTCTGATTTTACTGATAAGCCCAGCCGGTATATAAGACGATTCACTCCAATGAGTGTCCACTCGGCATTTTGATGCCGACCCTGGAAGGTGACCTGAAGTCACTCTACAGAGGCTAGCATATTTTTGGCAGCTGAGGGACAAGTTCCCACGGCTAGGGGGGCGGGGAGGTGGCGTGGGCCCCCCACCTCAGACCGTTGCGTGGGCGATCTCCTATGCAACAATCCGCGGTGAGGGACCCACCTCGATTCATCGGTCTGTCAAAAGACTGGCGAACCAAATGATTGCTCAACAGCGGGCTGCCAGGTATTAGCCAAGAGACTGCCAGCGGTCGGAAAACGTCCTCGCGGACCGCCGGCAGGGTTTCGGCGGACCGCCGGCTAATGGCTGTCAGACACCGGGAATGGTTTTTGCTAGCCAAGCAAATGCCTGTGGTCCGCCAATCCCAATGCCTGAGTACCTGGCACTCCCGCAACTGAGCAATCACTTGACTGCGGTCCGCCAGTCTCTTGGCATGCCGATGGGTCGAGATGGGTCCCTCACTGCAGACCGTCGTGTAGGAGATCGCCTACGCAACGGTCTGAGGTGAGGAACCCACCCCACCCACAAGCCGTGGGGAGTTTCCCCTCAACTGCCGAAAATGTGCTAGCCTCTGTATGGTTAATTCAGGTCACCTCCCAGGGCCGGCATCCAAATGCCGAGTGAGTGAGCACTCATTGGAGTGAATCGCCTTATATACCGGCTGGGCTTATCAATGGAATCAGTGATCAAACTATAACATGTTGAAACGTGGGTAATCGTCAACTCCCTCGAGTGCCAGCCATGTGGCGACTCGGCGCCAAGCGAATGCCACTGGGCGGTTAGGCGCCAACCGAGTGCCGATTGGTGTATAACTGCGTTTTCATGCGCTCGGTAAATTCAAGGTGTGATTGCCATTGCCAGCTAAATGCCTGTTATCACCCCGCCTTTAGGCAACTGACACATATTTGCCAGCCGTTCGCCGCTAGCATGACTTGACATGACGAGTGTATGCCAGCTGTCTGCCTAGTGATTGCCATTGACCAGCTAAACGCCAGATGTCATCTAACTATTGAGCAACTGGCCAATTTCCGCCAGCTATCCGCTGCTCCCATTGTCCGAGTTGGTGGAATGGTATCATGCTTCTCGAAAGCGATTCATTCCTACACTTGTGGAATAGAGTCTCTTATGACCATGCGGTGAGTTTTGTCGAAAGCAGCAGTTGGGGCCAGAATAGGAGCACTTGAGGCTTCTTTAGAGTAACATGTTGGTGCAACTGATGGAACACAAGGGCCCAACGTGCTAGCTTGGGTATGGAACTATTTGGGGGGGGGCACTCAGGATTCAGTTGGAGAATGAATGATACCGCTTTCAGAAGTCGAAGTATCTCCACGAAAACAATGACTGATAACGCTATCAGGCATATGATATCAGCCCGTTTTTATTTTCATGGCTGAATCATTTAATTTTCTCGTGTGCCCCCCCCTCCCAAATAGTTTCAATACCTAGCTTGTGCAACAGTTGGGGAAACCTACGAGTCTTCTACCTTGACATGCAGCTCGATGTGAGTCCCTTGAGCCATCTTCCAGTTACACGGTCAGGCGTAACCTTATCCCACGAGTGTCCGAATGAGCTCTTTCCGGGGAGCATGATACCATTCCACCGACCCACATTTCATCGTGACGATAAATATAGTAGATGCAGATGTTTTCCACATTCTTATCATGGCCATTGGACTACGGTGGATAGAATCTGCAGTCTGATTTTTATGATTCTGTTTATAACTCTGACTGAAAGCGGTATCAATTACATGACTCTGAGAGTTTTGGCCGCGAAATAGCCCACCAGGCTCCGCAGCGGCTCCTGGTGGGCTATTTCCCGGCTATTTCGCGGCTATTTCTCGACTTTACCCGGAACGGACAAGAAGTAGCCGAGAAATAGCCGAGACATAACCGAGAAATACTAAGTAGTAAACAAAATTAACCAAAAGGCAACCGTCGCCGGCTCGCCGAGCCACCATCTGGAGCCGCCAGCGCTTGGGCGGGGCCTCCAGAGGCTGAACGAGGTCCAAGTACCTCAAACTTGGGTAATTGAACCGACGGAGGTGCTGACATCTGAATCATGCCTCTGGAATGCTCCGTATATCTACCGGGAGAGCATTGTTTCTCGGCTATTCCGCGGCGAGCATTCATTGGCGGCTATATTGCGGCGAGCATTATTTAGCGGCTATTTCGCGGCGAGCATTATTTGGCGGCTATTTAGCGGCTATTACGCGGTAAGCAGGCATTTCGCGGCTATTCCGCGGCTGTATCTCGGTCTAAACTCTCAGAGGATGTCGGAGTTTAACTTCATTTTTATGGGAAAATCTTCTGTGCAACCCCCGTTTAGGATAGAACCCATTACAGAGACAAGCACGCTCATGCCGATCATTTTTTCCGCAGGGCTACCGTAACCCTCATTTAAAATTTTTCCAAGTGTCAGCACATCTTAATAGCCAACAAGCGTGTTTGCACAATTTCGACCTCCTCAGCTACTCCCCAGTGGCTTCTCGAGGAGAGCGGTGTGTGAATGAATGCATACCGCTCCTCCGCTCTTTATACCACGCATGTTATGAGCGTGTGTTTACATTCGTTATCATGTTTTGTTCAAGAATGGTTACGGTAGCCCTGCGGAAAAAGTGATCGGCATGGGCGTGCTTTTATTTCAGAGCAATGTCTGGTCCGAACCTATCGAATCATACAATTATCTGTGATCGTGCTAAAACACCCGAATTTCACTGGGGTGGTTATTTTCTGGTCAAATAGACTTTATTGGGCACTATCCTAGATGGGGGGGTGGGTACTCAAGATTCAAGTCAGAAATAAAGTGAACCACCGGTCGATAACGCTATTAATCGAAGTATTTCTATAGAATTTCATCAACAACAGTGATTCATCTTCTATCAGGTTTTCCATTCTTTTCTATGAGAAAATCATGGTTCTGAATCTCTGAAACGCGGAGAGTTTTGGCCGCGAAATAGCCCACCAGGCTCCGCAGCGGCTCGTGGTGGGATATTTTCCGGCTATTTCTCGGCTTCTCACGGAACGAACAAGAAGTAGCCGAGAAATAGCCGAGATATGACCGAGAAATATTTAGAAGTAAACAAAATCAACTAAGACGCAACCGTCGCCGGCCCGCCGAGCCACCATCTGGGGCCGCCAGCGGTTGTGCGGGGCCTCCTTAGGCTGAACGAGGTCGATGTACCTCAAGTGTGGGTAATTGAACTGACGGAGGTGCTTACATCTGAATTATGCCTCAGGAATGCGCCGTATATAATGGAGAGCATTATTTCTCGGCTATTTCGCGGCGAGCATTATTTGGCGGTGATTTCGCGGCTATTACGCGGCAAACAGATATTTCGCGGCTATTTCTCGGTCAAAACTCTCAGAGCTCGCCCGAGTGCGAGTATGGAGCTTAGGGGAACCGTTCAACATGTTTTGCCACTTCGACAGGCATGTTTTAATGTTAGGAGCCGAGAGCCGATCGGTTCCCCGATATCTATACCACTATTCCCCCCGCCACCCCCCATCTAGGATAGTCCCGTTTATTGTTTTCTTTTCTAGCTTTCTGACACACTTGTAAGCAAACTATTTATTGCTTGAGTCGTATTATGTTTCTGTTTCTTTTTTTTTGTTAGTGTCGAGCTAAGCTTGTTGTGATAATGATCTATTCATTTCGATGCTTTGCCTCTCTCTGAACTTGTTTTCGCTGCTTTTCCTTTCTCAGAGGAAGCTTTCGCCGCTGCAGCCGCAGCTTGGCTTTGTTTAGAATTTTGATTCGATCCTCCCTGAGTACCTTTCGCGTCCACAGCGCCGTTGGATCCCAGAGCCTTCCTTTCGCTTGGAGGCGCAGATTTCTTCTCGCTTTGAGGTCCACCTTTCTTATCGCTAGCTGGACCACCCTTTCTTTCACTTGAGTTTCCAATCTTCTTGTCGCTAGGAGGTTGAGGAGGTGGCTTCTTCTCGCTTGGTGTTGGAGTTGCTACCGCCTGAGCTGGTTGAGGTGCTGCAGCCGGTGCTGGCGTTGCTGCAACTTTAGTATCTGGACGAGCTGCAGCCCCAGGGCATGGAAAATTGCTTTCAATCGTTCGTTGGACTTCAGCCGTCCACATACCAGTGTCCTTCCTGTAGCTCAGCACCCGACATTCCAGTTTTCTGCAACAGTGAGAATCATTAAGGGGGAAGTCTGCAGGTTAATAAGGAAATCGATGTTCTGCTCCGAAGTGTTTTCTACCGGGTCAGAACTGGGTCAGCCACTGTAGAACATCCAGGACCACTCACCCGCTCACATGGAGCACAGCAGCTTGATTATCGAGCTCACCACAGTAGCATGGAGCCGAGAACAGTGTGAGACATTTCTTGTCGGCGAAGAATTCGTACCTTAATTGGGAAAAAGTGACCTTCCTAAAGCTACCAAAAGTGAACTAACCCCATCATAACACACTGATGTGCGCGACAAATCAGGTCGACATTCATCTTGGCGCAGAAGTTGTTCACCGCCTGTTTTCCGAATGTCTGAAGTTATTAAACTGATGACTTCTGATGGTAACACCATCTCACACATTCGTCGCATTTAGACAGCAACAGAACGAGAGAGCCAAAGAACTCTCTGACACACAGAAGAGACTCCACGTGGACTTGGATCGAACATTGTGCTAGTTGGAGCTGGATCTGACCATATGAGATCACATAGCAGCCCTATGTCACAGATGTCTGTCGGTCGATATACTCTGAAAACAACTGTCGCCGCCTGTAATTGCCCAAGGAGGCGAGAAAAGACAGGATTATAATTTGCCACCGGCACAAGATTCTCACGAAAGTGTAGTAATTTTTCTCACCAGAGATGTCCATGAGTGGGCCCCAATATCGTGTTATCTCTATCACCGGTGAGGCTGTTTCCCTAATCCCTAGTGTGTTCAGCTTCAGCCGCTCACCTTCGGAGAAAGATGGTGTGTGAATGGAAACACACCGCCCTCAATTTCTTTTATACCCTACCCTTTATCAATTGGGTATCATCAATTATGTTCACCGTGAGAATTTTATGCCGGTGGCAATTTATAATCGTCTCGAGAAAAGCCTTAGCGCACCTGTCGAATTGCTTGAACGAGATGAGGTCTTCGGAGATTCCACCATGAGCACAGAAAATTCTGTGGCCTACCAGGCCAGCCATGGGCAGACAGTTAAAGACGTGTTGGAAGATCGTCCAGAGTTCCACACCTACAACAAAGGTGTTACTACGTTCAAAAGCAGCTCTAGCATGGTCACAGAAACTCACCTTTCCGAGGAAACTTCTTCTTGCATTCGTCATAGAAGCCATACTGTCGGTTAACACATCTCGTCTCATGATTTCCTCGCAGCAAGTAGATTTCTTTTGGAAATCGTAGCTGCAAATGCATCCAGGAGAGTTGAGAAAGTGAACAACAGCAGTGAAGGAAGCAATATCAAAACATTCAGAAGCATACTTTGAAACACAGGAGTAGGACGATTGTCTCCAGGCTGTAATCGCCTCTGTCCACGTAGTCGCCCAAAAACAGAAGCCGCTTTTGCGGTGGAGTACCGATCTGCAAGTTTAAGAATATCATGCATCTGAAGCCTGTTCTCACTTATTTCAACCACCTCTGCGGTTGCTGTAAAATCTTTGGTGCTCTCTCGGAATAGACGACCCACTAAAGAATACCAATGAAATCAGCAATCGTTCGGGCATGACCTACCGCTTGGTTGGTCACATCAAACAGTTCAGTGTATTTGAGAAAGACTAATGCCTCATTCATAGTTTGCCGGCCGACGTCGGACGACTCGTTATCAAATTTGATAAGTTAAGATAGATAAGATGGGTAGGGTAGCGTAGATAGTTATTACACATTCGATAACGAGTCGTCCGACGTCGGTCGGGCAAGTGTGAAAGTGGCTTAAATCATTCGACGGCTTTATTGGGATGATCATTTCTCTCTAGTGGGTCGTCTATTCCGAAAGAGTACCCAATTTTTTAAAGAACTGGCAAACGCAGCGTACAAAAACTATGTGTTTTCTGCTGCGGCGATAATCAACTAATGCTACGTCGGAAGCAGCGAGAACGATCCTGGAAAGTTTCGTCTTCGCGACGATCGGCTTCTCTAGTGGGGTCTACAGAGTTGCAGCGACCAGCGAGTGGTCACGGAGCGTCAGCTTTGACTCGGCTGAAAAAATGTTCTCGAGCGTTATCGCCGCGGCGTCGATTGCAACTTGCTGCCTGTGACGAGGGCTGTCGCTGGATTTTCAGCATTTTGCTGTGTCTCGCCGCCCTTCATGCCGCGCTGGTCGCTCCCGTCGCCCAATGTAGTTGATATAGCATCACTCAGCGCTGTTCGACGCTGCAAGCAACATCGCGACTTGAACTCTGCAGACCTCTTAACACAAGGAGCATTTATTTTTCCCGTCAATTTTCAGCATGAGATGTGGTACGCGTGAAGCGGAATATTGATGAATGTTCATCCAACACACGCTGGATTTGGTCCGAATTTCCCACTGAGATATATGGAGCATACCACCCCAGGAATGTGCCGCTCTCAATGATGATCATAGTGATGATCATAGTCACCTTGCAGGTCACTGCTCAGGTTTGTACATGCGCGAGGCATGGTGGTGGTAACCCGTCATTATGAGTTTAGGAGTTGGTGCGGGACTCTGAGAAAATTTGCACCGGCGGCGGACCAACCCTGCCTTGAAGGCTCCTGATCGGTGCCTGCAGGGTAGTGTCTATCCAGAGTCCCTCCACCAGCTATGCCATTGCATCAACCCCGCGTCAGTGTCTTAACCAGGACGCGACGGCTCCCAAACCCGTTCTGGAATTACCTCAACCCTATCTCGACGGTGCCTGATTCGTGCCGCGACGGTGCCTGAATCTGCCCCCCCCCAGAGAAAGCCCTGCCTAGGTCCGGACAAGGGCTTAACGTCCGCCGAGGTCTTCGGTGAGGAACCACCCTCACTGCGGACAGCAGCGAAAACCGCCCCACCCCCAGCCGTGGGATCCCCTATCCCCCAGCGATCAAAAATATGCTGGCCTCCGGAGAGGGACTTGAAGTCACCTTCCAGGGCCGGCATCAGAATGCCGAATGAGGACTCGAGGGAGATGAGACACCTTTTATACCGGCTGTGCATGTGATAAACACATCAGGACGTAATCATTCGCTTTACCACTTTTTTCATGTCAGCCACTGTAGCGGTGGCGTTGCGGCGATATCGCGAAGCCGGCCCGAAACTGTTTCGAGGCCCACGCTTCGCTATCGCGGTACCATTCATGATAGCGGTGCCGTTGCTGTACTGTTGCGGACAAGAAGAAATCTTCCAAGATTGCGGAGCCGTTGCTACAGTGTCGCGGCACGGGCTCGGATCACTGTGCCGTTGCTACATCGGCCCGGCACGGTCTCGGGTTGCGGTGCCGTCCCGCCACGGTCAATGCAAATTTTCTCAGAGGATGACGTACAAAGTTCAGTATCTCCAACATATCGTACAGCTGACCGTGAACATCTCCGAGAATGATTACTGGTGCTGGTACCCTGAAAGTGCTTGGTGCTATGGGTTTACTCGATATTCACCGTTGGACCTTGGAAAACTCAGCTGACCTTGCGAAGCAAGGTTCGGTGAGCAGCAATTCACGGGATCGAAGGCAGAGCTCACGTATTTCTTGGAAATTCAGCAGTTTCTCGTGCGACTGAGTGGGAGTGCTGAAGAATATCTTCAGAATTGTGTTTTCCAATGTGTGAGCTAGCTGAAAGGACGAGGCATCATAAGTTTGCACGAAGGATGGGTGTAATAGTGAACAGGGAAGCTTCCTCACTGCTTCTGACATCCCCGTCGGTCGTTTGAATGCTTTGAAGTCGTTCAACATCTCCTGAATGAAACAATTACACATGAATACTAGAAGGAGTTTAAATGGAGTTGGCATAAGTGCTATTGAGCGAATTCTCTAACACCTTTTCCTTCAAGGTGACTTTCGAAGACGCAGCCTTCTTCTTCTTCCCCACTCCTCCCAACAGACTGCTGCATTGGTTCAGAGCGACTTTCATTTCTTCTTGTTAAGGTCGACTGCTTTGTGAGTAGACAATACTGCTAGGAGAGCCGCTTGCTGATGAAGTAAATGTCTGCCCACCGGAACAATCCCTTTTATAGGTTGCGATGATACTATCTCACGTGATAATTGATGGCAGGAAAACTAGCGAAAGCGGTCATTAGTCAGCTTTTGATTACGGTAGACTGCATCTGCAAAAACAGCTTGATGTTGAGGTTACCCCTACGAGTGGTCCGGCGCGTGAAACCATCTTGTGCTTGTGAGCGCGCCTCGCAGCTTTGTGCGGATTACTGTTCTATGGGACGAATGTCTACGTCAGAGAAAATGAAACAAAAATCCTGGTAATATTGCCCGGGTTCTATCACGGTCAATATGCATCTAACCTCTGTGGAATCGAGTCTTGAGTCCCTTTCATAGTTTGCCGGCCGACGTCGGACGACTCGTTATCAAATTTGATAAGTTAAGATAGATAAGATGGGTAGGGGAGGGTAGATAGATAATACACATTCGTTATCGAGTCGTCCGACGTCGGTTGGGCAAGTGTGAAAGAGGGTTTAGGAGACATAGCCGGCAGCAGCTATTGTTAGCCAGCTACGACAGTGTTCAAAGACAGCTTATAAGGTTAGAGTATGGTCGAGGTTAAATCGTGAATTCATCCTTACGGCTCCTACCATAGGGCTAACGCCGTTGGACGCGCTGAAAGTTACCCAGTATGACCTTACTTCAGCGATTTCAAGTCGCCTGTCTGTTCCAACCCTGCGAATATCAGGGTGGAAAGCGCAACTTGATTAAACCACCGACACCGACAGCCACTGTAGCACTGTAAAGCCTGGTTCTGAGTCCGGTCGGTTCAAGCAGCGGAGCGGTCGGTCGTGGCAAAATATAACAGTGATAAGGAGATTTCGCATACTCTGAGAAAATTTACATGGACAGTGACGGGACGTTACCGCAAGCCGGGACTGTGCCTGGCCGATGTAGCAGCGGCACAGCGATCCGGGCCCGTGCCGCGACAGTGTAGCAACGGCTCTGGAATCTTGGAAAATTTCTTCTTGTCCGTAACAGAACAGCAATTGCACCGCAATCATGAACAGGAACCGACATAGCGAAGCGTGGGCCTCGCGACAGTTTCGGGCCGGCTCCGCGATATCGCCGCAACGCCACCACTACAGTGGCAGACATGAAAAAAGTGGTAAAGCGAATGATCACGTCCTGATATGTTTATCACATGCACAGCCGGTATAAAAGGTGCCTCATCTGACTCGAGTCCTCATTCGGCATTTTGCCGGCCCTGGAAGGTGACTTCGAGTCCCTCTCCGGAGACCAGCATATTTTCGACCGCTGGGGGATAGGGGATCCCACGGCTGGGGTGGGGCGGTTTTCGCCGCTGTCCGCAGTGAGGGTGGTTCCTCACCGCAGACCTCGGCGTAGGTTAAGCCCTTGTCCGGACCTAGGCGGGGTTTCTCCTGGGGGGGGGCATCCAGATTCAGGCAACGTCGCGGCTCGAATCAGCCACCGCCGAGATAGGGTTGAGGTAATTCCAGACCGGATTTGGGCGCCGTCGCGTCCTGGTTGAAACACCTGCGCGGGGTTGATGCTATGGCATAGCTGGTGGAGGGACTCTGGATAGACACTACCCTGCAGTCACCGATTAGGAGCCTTCAAGGCAGGGTTCGTCTGCCGCTGGGGCAAATTTTCTCAGAGTATGCCCGACGAGATCGCTTGAACCGGGATCGAAATGTGGGAGCTAGGCTATAACTAATTTTGGAATTGATGGGACAAATTCTTTGATTGACTTTTTACAATATAATTGCTTACCACTCCATAAAATAATGGTAGAGGTTAAGGGGCCGAATAGAGTCCCGCCGCTGAAAGGCGCGGGAGCATGCAATGCAGGGGAATCGATCGTGCGGCGCCGCATGATCGATACTCCTCCATTGCATGCTGACGCGCCTTTGCGCGGCGAGACTCTGTTCGACCCCTAAGGGGTCGTTTATACTTCCGCCGCGGAGCGGCGCGGCAATAAGTAGAGCGGTGCGGCGCGCCGCTTGAAAAATTGCGCCACCAGGATGTATAATCGGTCTGCGTCGAATTTACCCGGCGAAGTCGCAGAATGACGTTAAACACAGCCTGAACTAGCTCTGACATAACACAAGGCCGATTGTAATGAGTGATTTCTTGTGCAAAAGAAACATCTATAATTTTTCGTACCATAACACAGCACCCGAAGGCGGATAGAGTCTTCGAAAACTATTCATCTGTAGGAAAATGATTTCAAAAGCTAAAAAATGATTTTTTTCACAACCCAGCCCACTCTAAACGACGCCCAGGACCTTGGAAGGAATTTTAGAGATGAATCAGAAGAACAACATTCAGAATGTGTATGAAATAACAGCAAAAGAAGCATACTATGTCAATGCGGATCGCACGCGGCCGCCGCGCCGCCTGCTTTCCTCGGGCGGCGCGCAGCACCTATGCGGCGACCGCGTGCGGCACCGTTGGAAGATTTCGAGCAGAAAAACTCTAAACGCCTCGCGGCGCCGCCGCTTGATCGATATGGCTGTATTGCACCTCGCCGCGCCGCGACGCGGCAGAAGTATAAACGACCCCTAACAGAATGCCATCGCGGCAAATCACTGGTGGTTTAACACGTACGCACCAAATGGCTGTTTTAACGCTTGACACAATATTTCAAGGCAGTTATCTGCGGTGAAAACTTCAGTAAACATGCGAAAAACAGTGAGCGTGTTCAAGTTGCACTGGTTTGCCGCGGTGGCAAATCGTTCACCTCTTGAAAGTGTAACTGAGTGTATCTTTTTGCTAATTCATCCGTTCTCAAAAAGGGATCTGAAGTAAAATGTTTCATCCTGGTTCCTTTTCGACGCTTCTGACGGTTTTGGCGTCGTAGAGAGAGAGAGAGAGAGAGAGCATTATGACTTGATATATAACATTGCTACGAGCGTACATGAAAATCACGTGGATTTGCATAGGATTAGTCTGCTCACAACGAGTAACAGTTGTCCATTAAAATGATTAGTCGCCGATTGGATGATTATTCCTATTCAGAAATGGTATCGACGGTGCACTCTGTGAGTTAGAAGAGCTAAGGCGGCTGGGCAAGGTGAAGTCGTTGACACGTACTTTCCATTGCTTACTCAGTGAAGCTATGAAGCATGGAACAGCGGAGGAAGTGTCCCGAGGTTTGAATCAAGAGCTTTACTCAGTTTTTCTTGCTCTATCTGAGCAGGATTTTTAGATTCAGAGGATTGAGTCCGAAGGAGGTTGCTCACAGGTCTCAAACATGCTTAGGTACCCTCTGTACTTTACTCCAAATATCATTTCTTCGTTCAAATAAGGAAACGGCCGGAAAATCTCGATGGCCTTCATTTGTCATGATGTTTGTGAAAAAACGTGCGAAAGGGCTCGTAGCGACCGTGAAACCATAATGTTTAAAGAACGATGCCGTCGTCAGTGGTGCTATAAATGACCATGACCTCTTTGCAGGAAAGGACATCTTTCTGCAAAGAAGAAAAAAACGATACCATTTTGAGATGCTAGAATATTTGATTGGTGGAAACTTGGATACTAATAGTTTTTCTTTTCCAGTTGAGGCTGCTATATCGTCTTCATCTCCATCTAGCCTCCATCGACTGAGAAGATTCATCTGGTTAGAGATGGGAAAGAAGGCGGCGTTCCTGGAATCGATTGGGGTGAGGCTTCTAAATAGTATTTGCTGACGAAGCAAATAAGAAGTGTTTTCCAGTTTCGATATTGATCTGGAAAGGAATGCTTAACTGATCACAGTGGTGGGTGAAAAACTCAAAAACCCTTTGGAGCAAAGTTATGATCTCTCGAAAGCCACGTAAATTCCTTCATCTGAAAAAGGTATAAGCGCGAAACAATCGGCTAAAGTAGCAAAATGACATTCTTCCTAATGTAACCTGCCGTAAAAGTCTGCAACATCGGAAACGGACTTCATATTCGTGTTCAGCGCCCCATATTACCCCCTACTACCCCCCTGAGCGCAGTTTGGGCCAGAAAAAATTGTGACTCCAGACCCTAAAAATGAGATTAAAGGCTCAGGACACCCAAAAAATTATTTTTTTTGGTTTCCATGCTGATCTTAGAGAGGGTGACACGCTGATCAGTGGCATCTATGAAATCGTCTAAGACCCCTTTTGAACAGAGTTATGGCTCTTCAAAGATGCCTAGGAATTGAGGGTGAAAAATTGGTGGACGAGTTGTCTCAAGCCTGTATTTCTCTTCATTCGCAAGCGTTTTGCGAGAGCAAGCCAGGATAAGGAGTTAGCCCAGCAATGGACTGAAGAATGACGACTTAGTGGAATTCATCCGCCCATAGAGCCGCTATCGAGTCTTTAAATCTGGTAGGGGGCGTGGCCCTTAGTGGTGAGGGGGTCGGGCCTGTGGTGGTCGCTTATATCTCGCTTATTTGGAGGAATTGAGATCTCGCATTTGGCGCGTCTTATACAGGAGGGGTCTTCTACACAATCACATGAAATTCTCAAAATTCATATCTGAGGGTGTACTTTGCCTTTAAAGGCAGCATACACGCTCAAAAATGATATCAATTTTATGGAATGAATCGAAGGTCTGAAGCTGTTGATATTCAGAGATAACGAAAAAACCGGAAAAAAATCAACTGAAATGAAGATATAATGGGTTCGTTCTATATTGACCCAGAAGTGGACGAGTTTTACCGCATTGGCTGAAATAGCGGAGCTAGCGATAAATTTGTTGGGATAACGACGCTAGTGTACTCGTACGGCCTTATCTGGAACACTTACGACGTTAGAAGCGTAAAAAATGAGCCAAAATGACCGTAATCGAGCACTGAACATTTGTATTGAGGGGCGGAGCCCGGATCGATGGGCGGAGAAAGGATGATTTTGTGACTCAATACGGCTCAAATACGATCATTTTATCTCGTTTTCAACTCTTCCAACTACGCGAGGGCTCTTCTAGGGCCCGTACGACCCCACTAATATAGTTATCTCAACAACTTTTGCGAGCGTGTATGCTGCCTTTAAGCTACGGCCCTCATAGTGCTCCATTTGTCAAAAAATATCCTAAGGTTACGCCTCTTAGAAGATTTTGATTTCATTTTAAGGTTTGGACTCTGCTTTCCTACTTGCATCTAGTTTATTTAAAAACATCAAGATTTCGCGCTTGGCTTAGCTATACTGGAGGTAAAACTCCACATTCATGTAAACGTTATGAGACTAACATCTGAGAGTGTACTACTATGCGTTTGAAGACGTGAAATTCGAAATTTTTGAATAATTGTATAATAAAAAGCGAACCCCTTCCTAATAACGACTAATCCAAATTTTAGGTATGTAGACTTCGGCTCCATTCTTGGAATTCTATGCCAAATGCCAAATTTGTGACCATTGGAATAAGCGAGATATAGAGGGAAACCGGGGACCACACCCCTTTTTGCGAGACTCCTAACTCGGCCTGGGTAATATGGGTTACGAGTTTCATTTAGTATCCACTACTTACAGTTTCTATACTAATCTGGGCGCGTGTGCGATAAAATGAAAACAAGTTACTCGTTACAAATCTGAGTCGATGTAACTTACTTGTGACTCATCTCAGACCATCTAAGTTACATTCAATATATCGACAGGTTGCTGCGTGCAGCGTGCCTCCGATATGCTACATGCAAGCGGAGGTAACTCAAATTGGCCAAGATGTTACAAGTAACCTGTTTTAAACAACTTTGAAGTTAGGGTGAATAGAGTGACGGCATTCCCTGTGGGAGTATACGACGCACTCTAAGGGTCTGTTAATGTCTACTACTTTCAGTTTCTATACTAATCTGGGCGAGTTTACTCAGAAAAACAAAAACAAGTTACGTGTAACACATCTAAGCCGATGTAAGTTACTTGCAGCTTATCTCAGGTCATTTAACATATCGACGTGATGCCGAGTGCAATGCGCCTCCGATATGTTACCTGTTACGGCAGAAGATAAGTTGCAAGTAGCTTAGATCGGCCCAGAAGGCATTTCCTTATGATGATACGACGCACCTTGGGGGTAAAGGGGTCTGCAGAGTTGCAGAGACCGGCGAGTGGTCGCCGAGCGTCAGCCTTGACGCGGCGACAGAAATGTTTCGAAAGATTATCGTCGCGGCGTCGGTTGCCGCTCGCTGGCAGTGATGTAGGGCCGTCGCGGCGTCAAAACACTCTGCGGTGCCCCCTCGTTTCCCTTCAGTCCGTGTCGGTCGTCATCGTCGCCGAATGTAATCGATATTGCATCACCCAGTGCTGTTCGTCGCTGTGAGCAACGCCGCAACTTGAACTCTGCAGACCCCTTAAGGTTTACGACAAGGACCCGCAGAGCGTTTTCCGCTTAGCATGTGGTCTGTGGCGCGTGCGCACGCGTACTCTGCGTACATGTAACTAAGGGGCAAATCACTTGTGATATAAATCTAAGTTGCAGGTAGTATGAATGTATGTTACATGCCATATAAATGTTAGGTACTTGAGGCATTCAAGCAAGTTACATTTACATTAAAAGTAACTTGTTTCCATTTTTCTGAATAGGGCAGGGGCAAGAGGCGCCACTGTCAGGCACACGGTTGAGTGATTGATGCTCATTCAAGGCCAACCAGGCTTTCTATCCCTCCGGGTTCGGCAAATTGGGACCAGACTTGTCTGGGAGGATGACTTGAAGACGGCTGGCCCTCGCAAGTCAATGCATAATGCATAGGACCAATAGACATTCAGTAGCTTCTACTATCCTGTATGGAAGTCGATTCTGTGGCCTATCCGGAGAGGGTTTGATATACACCGATAACTTTACCCTTTTTTCTGACATGAAAACAGATTGTTTTGTATAAACTTCTTGATTTCCCCAGCTCGTTATTGCATGAGTTGTTGAAATTTAGCAAAGTCCACTCCTGGAGCAAGGGGAGCTCGCATTCATGTTGGAGCTGGCGGTTAAGCTGAAAGCGGTGAGTTTACCCTACTATGGAAGTTGAGTATCTGCTGAGAATTTTAATAAATAGGTGGATGTGCTTGAGGGTCTGCTAGACCTGTCCCTCGTGCTGAAAATACGCCCTCAGGACAAGGCAAGGATCTATGACGAACTGGTGAAGATCTATGGTAGGATTTGAACATAATGTTAGCTTCATTGAAGTCAATATGGAACAGTTGTCCAGGTAAACACGAAGAAAAGTCACAGCTGGAGAGGTTGCTGAAGTTGGTGCTGCATGAGCATGAGAGGCAGTATTTCACGGCGACACTGGGGCGAATAGCTCATTTTTACAGGTGAGCCGCTTTGTCTGAAGGGCTTTTGGCGAAAAAAAAGCGAAAGGAGAATTGGAAAAGCTGGGAAAATAGTTATGGAGCAGGGTGAAATTGTGAGTGACTTCGGCCTACACCTACATCTGGAAAAGGTATAAGCTGGAAACGATCGGTCGCAGTGGTAAAATGACGTTCTAATGCAATCTATCGTAACAGTCCGAAACATCAACAATGGACCTCATATTCGTGTTCACCGCCCCAAATAACTCTCCTAACCAAATTTTAGCGAGGTATAGGAGAAGTTTAAGGGAAAATAAAAAAGGGCCGGACCCTCGGGGCCAGCGATGCCCTGCCTCTTCTCTAAGGAGCTGTTTGGGGTGTAATGGTGGAGAGGCTAGGCTCATAGGCATGACACTAGGATTCGAATCCCCTCCACAGCAAAATTTGTGCATTGAGTGGGACGTTCATATTTGACCTTGAAGTCCTATTGTGACTGTCATCTGAACAGTTTGCAGCGCAGTATAACCTTGTGGTTAGGAGCATTGATCAAAACGCGGGGTTGCAGGCTGTGTTTTCCATCAAGGCTGTCTCTTGCAATTTTAGACAAATTGTACATTGCTAAACGAGGGTTGGTCGACATTTGTGGCCAATTAAAGTCCACACAGAGTTCTCGTAAGCAGCATCGCGCAGCTGTCCATCCAAAAATTGATATTTTCGATCTGAGGTGGCCGCAGTCCAGCGATGTATAACACCGCTGAATCAATAAGACCTGATCCACTCAATGCGAAAAATTGAAGTATACACATGATATTGCTCAGTCATGAATGCAGTAACAGTATAGCAAGAGATTGTTTTGTTTATACACTGCTGAAGGCGCGTGTGGGGCAGTGGCAAGAGACGCCGCTTTCACGCACTCGGTAGAGTGATCGACCGCCGCCCAAGGCCAACCAAGCCTTCTATCCGTCCAGGTTCGGCAACTTGGTACCAGATTTCTCTGGCAGGATAACAACACTGGCTCGAACATTGGCTGGCCCTCGCAGATCATGGAATAGGCCCAATACACATTCAAAAGACTCTACGAAGTCGAATGTGTGAAGTATCCCACGGGAATTGATATACTCCACGAACTTTATCCTTTTATGTAGTGCTGCTGGAGTATCTGTCTATGATGCGGTGCTTTCGACGTGGAACAAGTACTCCCGTTCAGTGCCCGATATCTGACAAGTTTTGAGAGCAGAGTACGATGTACTCCGACTGATTTGGAAGTTCTGGATCGCGTCCGGAAAATAAGAAATGGAGAGTTTGTGGTGGCAGCAGTGCTGAAAACATTCTCTGCTCATGGAATTCGTGAAATGACCAACACCATCTCCGTCAGGATACACAAAGGGATATCCTTGTTTTGGAGACAGGCAATCGTCGTATCTGTCAACAATGAGTCCCTTTCAAGGAAGCCAAGAGCTACATAACAATTTCTCCACTGCGTGTAATGTGCTAGGCTTTGGAGTGTTATTCTAGAATGACAGATCAGACGCCCGAAAGAAACCACCACAGATGAGCGAGCCCGTTTTTTTTCCTGGTTAGTCGACAAAGGTGATCATCTTGCGAAGAAAATTTAATCTTTCTTGCTAGATATTTGAAGCTTGCCATCTCCGGCTTTCTTGTCTGCACTCGACAAAATGCAACGTCGTACTCAAGATGCTCTCTTATACAGTGATTGAACTCCGCAAATGCATCCGAAAAACGCTGAATGAAAAAGCAGGCGTATGGTTATAGCATCGCGAGTGGGATCCCTAAAGCTGTGTCCGTCTAGAGTCGGTGAGATGACCACCATCATTTGTGCAGTAACATGAACGAAGGGATATCTGCTGGGTTCAGTAGAAGCAGGGGCACCAACGAGCAGGTACCAACAGACTTGTATACACACCCCCACATGGTTCCGAATTCCTAAAATTCCGTCAAAAGAGGCCGGCACTTCGTCAGTCATCTGACACAATTTGCTGTCAGCCATTGAATATGTAAATGATCAGCAATTGATCCAGTACAACTGAGGGGAAATCGATGGAATATACTTTACGAGTATGAGAAGGATGACTTTTACGCATACATCGGTTCACCTGTCCTTCCCCTCAAATCTCCCGGAAGAAGGATGAATTATGGTTTCTATTTCCGTTTTATTCTGACGCATGGACCAGGCGGCTGGCCTTGCGGGGTTGGCGGCCTCACTGAGGAATGTGGTTTCGATCGCGCGGGGTGATCTACCGTCGCAGCCCCGTCCATTCATCAGACTGAAATGATTGCGCGAACTCTACATTTGATCGTGAGATTATGGATCAACACAGCAATTCCTGGCGATCGGCTCTCACTTTCTCAAAAGTCGATCGGGAGAACTTCGGTCCGAAAAAATAGTTTTCAGTGATTCCTTCGCAGTTTTTTTCGAGGTAGCTGTTATATAGGGATGTAGAGTTTCCATTATATATGGAAAACTCAAAAACGAAATCCATCATGAACGATGCCTTTAAGACTTATACCTGAGAAACCTCTATAAGAACTCTTTAGGAAAATAATCTCACAAAATCACCCGTGTTCCATAGAGATCCTTGAGGTTTTCTCTAATATCTTGAGGTTTGAGCCTAGGAATGTCACTTGAAGTGCATCCTACGTTATCATCCGGTATTGCTCTTATCTCAGGAAGTCCTTTTCAGGATTCCTGTCCTAATAGATACCTAGTGCTAACCTTCAAAACCTTTTAAACGACCTGTATTGTGATCAGCAACACTTTTACAAGAAGGACTCCGGATAGACCTCTTTCACAACCTCATATAATAGATCTTTAATCACTATGTGACCTTTTTTTTGAAATGGACGAACAATCCTATAAAATACGAAAATCACCAAGTGAATATCGAAAACGACGAGAAAAGTGAACGAGTTTAAGTAGTGAGAAAAATTCGCAAATTTTGACGATTGATAAATATTCTTCCTCGTCGATGTACATTCGCGTTATAGTCAATTCAATTCAATTCAATAGCTTTATCTGGCGACAAAGAAACATACAAAATGTATGTGAGATAGGTTTAAACAAGACAGCCTGGACATGCAGGCAAACAAAATTGTAGGCAAAGAAAACACTCGTACGAATAAGAGCACCCTGAATTTAAAGCTTTAGCAGAAAGCACGGCCATCGACCCCATGCAATGACCTGAGGTTGAAATGGGATAGCCTGCTTTTGAAAATCGGAAACTGCGCGGCCTCAACGATCTCTGAAGGTAATTTGTTCCAAACTGGGATGACTCTAAATGCAAAGGAATGCAGCACGTTGGACTTCGACGTAAATCTACGTGCGAGCTGAAAAGCGTGCTGGCGGGAGCGAGTTCAGCGGCTGGTGAACACGAAAACACTCTCAAATGGGATGTCGCAAAGACCGTTAACGATTTTATAACATAAGTGTAAATCGAACTCGGTTCGCCGATATTGTAGGGTTTTGATCCCCAACATTTCAAGCCTTGTCGTATAGTCTGGTACTTCTCGCGTAGGAAATACTTTGACGAAAACGCGTTTTGAGTACCGCCTTTGCACGTTTTCAATTACTTCATCATCCTCGACAGAAGATGGCGACCAGACCTGCGTACAGTATTCCAAGAGCGGTCGGCAGTAGACAATGTATGCTTTCCTGTAATGTTCGAGACATGGGTGTTGCAGAGATCTCAGGATGCAATTTGCCACACGAGAAGCTTTCTTAGAGATTTCCTTGCAGTGGGATTCCCACTTAAAGGCAGCGTACGCGCAAAAACCGTGTTTATTTTTTTCACAATTTTGCGCAGATAGGCTTACCAGGTTGTCATATATCATGAAGAGACCACCCAAAACATAAGTTTCAGAAAACTCGTTTGATCTCGCAGCCTTCAGCCTCCTTTTTCTCACGTCTGTCCGGTGTGTCTTGTGTATTACACAAATATCGAAAATTTGAACGGCTGAATTGGTTTAGCCCCCTTAACTTTCTGGGTTCCGCAATTCCTTTCGCTTTTCTGCTGTCAATGATCATCTAAAAATAGGAGGCTTTCAATATCCACGTCTTAACTCGAAGATTCTTCGGAATAAATAATTTAGAAAATTGGATTTCCGCGGCCGGCCGAAGACTGTCGTGGGGTTTCTGTTCCTCGTGTTAGATGATCGACCGGGAAAACGCCTTTTCGAGACCACGGAGCGATATTCACGAGCCTATAGCATTATGAATACGCAACATTGAGACCTCAAGCTTCGCCAACTATCTCCACTTGGTTCATACATTGGATTGAGAAGAAAAACACAGATTTGGTTTTCTGCGCGGACGCTGCCTTTAAGGTCGGTGCTAATAAGCACACCAAGATCACTGACAGTCTCGCGTACGGGAAGCGCAACATCGTTTAGGCGTAGAAAGCACTCATGTTGGAAATTTATATGGAACAAGCTACATTTTTCTTCAGATATTTTTAGCTGCCATAGCTTGGACCAATTAGAAAGCCGGTTCAGGTCACACTGAAGCTCGTGAAAATCGATGGCGGGGTTGCGAAGGGACGATATATCTTCAGATCATCAGCAAAAAGCTTGCATGTGCTCGACAATCCGTCAGAAATGTCGTTCACATAAATGAGGAAAAGCAAAAGACCCAGAACGCTACCCTGGGGAACACCGCTGACGATTGGGCAAGGATGAGAACAAAGCTGCCAATTTTACTATGAAGTCACGAGGTGTCAGAAAGGAATTCCAACCATTTTAAAATGTCACCAGAAATGCCGTAGCCTTGAAGTTTCAGAAGTAGCTTTTGATGACTGACTGTAATAAAGCTTTAGCATAGTCTATGTACACAACATCAGTTTGGTAGCTTTCGTTCACAGCCGAACACCAGTCGTGGAACGAGGATACCAGCTGAGATAGCGTTGACCTACCAGGCAGAAAACCATATTGCGCCGGGCTGAGGAGGTTATTCGACGCGAGATGGGATAGAACACAATCTTTGATAATGATTTCGAGAACTTTGCATACTGATGAGGTTAAACTGATGGGCCGATAGTTCGAGACCTGAACAGCTGGTGCCTTTTTCAGAAGCGGGGTTACAATCGCAGTATTCCATGCGGACGGAAGCGTTCCAAGAGCAAGACTATGTTTGAATATGCACGAGAGAGGGTAACATAACCCATTAGCAGCCCTTTTGATGAAGTACGAGGGCACCGAGTCGGGGGTGAGCGAAATCTTGTCATTGAGCTTTTTTATGGCACCCATTACAACCTCGCAGCTTGGCAAATCGTTTGCATTCTTTTTCGAAATCCCTAGCACATTTGCTGAAGGCAACGCGCCCACCAGGCTGAAAGCGGTCACGCCAGAGGAAGTGCTTTTTAGCGGCCAAGCGCTGCAGGTGCGGTGGAAGGTTTTTGGTCTTAGGGCCATGTTTCCGAAGTGGAACACATTTCTCTATTACAAGGTGGACATAGGAAATGAAGGCATCATACACCTCGTTTATATTGCGGCACGTGCAAAAGAGTTCATCCCAGTTTGTTCCTATCAACCAGAGATTTACTTGGTCCCAATTGGCTCTGCGAAAATCAAAATTACGAGCTGTTTTGGGAACATCAGGTTGACATGCGATTTCAAAAGCTATGCTACAGTGGTCGCTTGTAGAGAATGGCTGAACCTCCCAATCAGTAATTAAAGTGAGGTCATTGCATAAGATCAAATCCAGGACATTGCGCCCGTGAGTGGGCTCAAAATTAAGACATGATAGACCAGAACTGGTAAGAAAATTATCGAATGAAGCATTAAATAGCATACCGGAATCTCCAGAAGAACACGTATAATTGAAATCACCAACGACTATGGAAGGGAATTGCACCGTACAGCAGTCAGCTACAGTCTCTAACAATTCGAGAGAGTCCTCACTACTCGTTGCTGGCCGCCGGTAAGCTGCAATCAAGCGGAAACAGGGACCAAATTGAAACACAACATCAAGAAACAAAAACTCACAACAGAAGTTAAAGGATTTGGGTATGGATTGAGCAACTCTAATAGTATTCTTTACAACGATTGCGACACCACCACCAGTAACGCCCGATATTCGGTCGCATCTATACACCACATAACAGCTATCCAGTGCTAAGAGCGAGTCCGGGTCCGTCCTCAGTGAGCCAGGTTTCGGTTATAATAACTATATCAGGGAGACGAATAGTTGAGCAGTGTGTTCAGAGAGGCTAATTTGTTCCTAATAGATCGAGAATTGAAGTATACACAGTTCAGGCTACCCTTTGCCACTGAGGATGACTCGCTCACACTCACTGTGATGGGGAGAAGCGAGTGGGAGGGTGGGTCGCCCGAGGGGTGGAGACCGACGAGGCGGCCTCGTCCCCGCAGGCGGACTCGGCCCTCCCTTTTTGGGATCTCGCTTCTGCTCATCACCTTTCCTTGTATATCACCGCATCCTCGTCCGACCTGCGAGCTTCGCGGAGCTTAGCTCGTAACTCCGAACTGTACGACGGGCGTACGTATACATTTTCCCAGCCACTGGAACGTTTTAGCTTATAGCTGCTGCGTAGTAGTTGAATGGCGTCGTGATGATTAGCGAAGGCGACCTTCACGGACGCTTCTTCTCATATCAAAGGATCCCATCCGGTACACAGTCGTCGGGATGGCGTCGACCTCCAGATGATCGAGCAGGGCCCTCACTGTTTTCTCGTCGGCCTCCCTCTGGCTGTGTGCCGGCAAATTGCTCTCCCTCTACCATACCCATAATCACGACCTGAGAAGGAATCACCTGCGGCGTAGCTGCCGGAACGGCTCGCTGAACTGCGTCACCGGTGGCAGGTGCTGGTGGCGCCACTCCTCTCATCTTCGTCAGCTCACCAACGGCTTCCGTTATCGACCGGATCAGGGGCTGCAAGGCATCTGCGATAGTCTTCACCATTTGTTCGACCAGACCATTCATCGCATCCTTCACAGTCTCGTTGATCATCTCTTGAATCTCGGCTCTCTGCTTGGCTTGCATGGTGACAGGATGCTCGATCGTACGATACCTCAAACTTGGGTAATTAGTCCTGCAACATGCTTCATTATATCAGCATTGTGACCGAAAATATCAAATTAGAAGATGGAATTGAATGCCCCAGTTAGAGCAAAGATATTTGGAAAAAAGCCGACGTCAATAGATTTATGACTGCAACTGTATGTAAAAAGTTGACCATCTTGAGAAATCCACTTCATGATGATAAAGAGAAGCCCTCAACGGCCAAAATTCAATTCTCAAAGGCAGTGTCTACGATAGAAACTGTCTTCGAGTTCCCACCGCGAATTAAAAGGTCTGTGGCCCAGTGCAACAACCAGGTCGAGGTAATAGCTTTGAGCGAGCCCCAATTGTCGCTAAACGGTCCCAAAGTTGTGGGGCACGGGGCCCAGTTTACGCAACAGCCAGTCAACCATCAAGGTGAACATGCGAGGAGGAAGGATAAGATATCTGATGACTTTTTTTCAGGCGAATCCAGCATGTTAACTTCGTTGTTGGATGTTGTGTGAAGTGGGCCTCGCGCAGTCTACTTTAGGATCGCATAGGTCCAATTGCGGCTCGTTCAAAGCCGTTTTTCGTCGTTGCTGTTGCACTGGGCTGCAGTCCTTTTGATTGCCGGTGGAAGCTTGAAAATAGTTTTTCTTGTGGGCAATGCCTTCAGCGCTCCGAACACTTCCCTTGTCCGGAAAACGATAAGGCGTCTAGTTTTTTTTTAATGATGACATGTCAGCGCAGAAAGGAAACTATGCAGGATTCGTTAAGCATTCCGCCCACCATTTTCTTGCAAAAGAACAGCCATCCTTGAATGTGTGAAATAGGAAGTGCTGGTTCTCCACCCATCAAATACGCACTTGAAATGTAGTCCTTTTACTAGCAATTCACTGCACATGACTTCAACGATAAATCCATGAATTAATTGCCGGTAGAGTTGTGTTTACGTTAGTTTGAGACAGGTCTATTTCCTCCAGTGTAAAACGTGCGTCAAAGGAGAAACAGAAGCGATGGTACTCAGTGCATTCCATTCATGTTCATACCAGGAAGGAAATCAAACAAAATCACCTTACCCTTTGACCTAAGCCGTTCCCTGTTATAGGTGCTCTCAGATGGAACCCCCGAGTCGACTTCTACGGGCCTTATGATGGCGATGTTCACTAATTTCGTATTCAGTTTGTTCAATCAGGTTGACCATAATACAGATTAGAGTAATAAAGTGAGTTGAGTCGTTTCATTTCCCGCATTCCTGCCTAGTTCTAGGAAGAGAAGTATGCAACCAGGACTGGTTTTACGGTCGCGTGTTCAGAACGCGAGTGGGTCGTCCTTTAAGGGCACATTCGTTGATTATGTGGGTGTGCATGGTGAGAGATAGCGTCACAGAGAGGTCAATTATCAGCGAACGCGAGACTTACGCTTCATTGACTGATCTAATGGTCTGTGACGCTTCTCCCGGAACTGAAAAAATATGAGATGAAATGGAGTGTGCATTTAGTATCCAGAAAAACTCCATTGTTATTGAGTAGTTGAACTCAACTAGAGACTACTTTACCCATCCCGCCACGATTAGAAAACCCTGTTGTCGTTGCTGTAGGTCTGTGACAGTACATAACTGACCCGTGCTTGAAATTCCCTAGATGGCTGCCGGGATTCTTAAAAAATGGCATTTTCATTGCTTCACTAAAAGATAATCTTTGGGGTGTTCAGAAAAAGTTTCTCCGGATTCGGCTCAAAACTTCCAAATGGGTGTTATTTAGGCCGCTGAACCCGAATCTGGGGTCTCTTTGTCGCCAGACTTAAGGTTACTGTACATCACGGTAGGCATAATTCTTTTTAACTGGAATGACTTACTGTACAGTTCTGAAAATCGAAAAATGGATTTCAAACTCGTGTTCCGCGTCCCAAATAACGCCCACATAGAAATTTTGAGTCAAATCTGAGACTTTGACCGAACTACCGTATACACTTCGTTGCATAGGAAAATCGAGAAACTGGTCTCAGATCAAATGTAGAAGTTTTAAGACGATTTGATCGTAGCACTCTCGAAATCGTCAAAAGTCGTGTTTGGCCAGCGAAATTTCCCCCATTTGAAGCTTCTGACCAAATCAGACGGCATTTTTCAAATATTGACAAATGGGCCTCAGATTCGTAATCGGCTTTCCAAACAACCGACAGATAAAAGTTTTGAGCTCAACCCGAAACAATTTTTTGAACGGCCGGAAAATTGATATTTGTGTACAGGGGTACGCAAGGTTGAAATCGTGGCGTTGCTCGCAACGACTAATAGCGCTGTGGGATGCAATATTGAATACATCTAGCGGCAAAGGCGACCGACGCAAGGGGGGGAAGCGACGAAGGGCGAGAGGGGGTACCGTAGTGTTTTGGCGCTGCGACGACCCTGCGTCACTGCCTACGAGCGGCAACCGACGTAGCAACGATAATGTTCAGGAACATTTTTGTCGCCGCGTCGAGGCTGACGCTCGGCGACCAGTCGCCGGTCAGTGCAAGTCTGCAGACACCTCACCCCTCTCCCTTCGCTAAGCTTTCATAATGTTCTGAGAAAATAGAAAAAAAGCAAAGCCGCTCATGTAAAGTAAGAAAAGGAAAATATTGCCGGTCTGAAAAATTAGTGTGTACGGATCGGAGACGTGGGCAGCACCGAAGACGCAGAAGGAAAGGTTGGATTGCACGTAGAGGAAGCTGTTTAGACATTTGCTCGGATATTTCTGGCCGCGGATGTGCCACAACGAAGATCTCTACAACGAGATTGACGCCTTACATCAAAGTTTGACACTAGGGAGGTGCCGACGTCTCCCAACGCCATCTCAAGCGGCAATGGAAGGTCGTCTTAGTCTGTTCGGGCGTATTTTGGGAATACCGCCACATCGGCTTGTTTAACACGCTCTAAGGATGCTTCCGAGTTCTGTCTGGAGACGGCCGCCTGGACGTAGGCGAAAGGTTTGAACAGATGTGGTGAAGGAGGATTTGAAATCACTCGGCATTGAAAGGCAATTCAGGCGCGATGTTTCACTTCGCAGGAAGTGGAATAGCGACCAGTGGATGGATTGTGTTCAAAGTGTGACTGAGGACCGTGACAAATGGACACAGCTGCTTACTAGGACGGCACACCTCGGTGAAGATGCGGAATGACCGCGTCAGGCGAAAGCCAACCGTTTAAGTCAAGTAAGTAAGTCAAGTGTGAAAAAGACGTTTTTTCCAACTGGCTTTCGTGGCCTTGGTTTTGATTTCTGGAAGGAATTTGAAAATCTCCGTAAGAGGGATAAGGAATCTCGAGAAAAATTGATGAAAATTTAGGCAAAGTAGTTTTCGAAAACCATTCAGTCGATGCACCTTCTCTTCGACTGCCGCCTTCCAGAAGTCGGTAGTAAAGCAGCAAAGGTCCTTGGGGGAAAACGGCCTTCTCACACCATTTCATCCAACGGGCAAGTTTTCATCAGAATCATTTATTTCAATAAATCCCTTAAGCAGTCTTCACCAGACCAGTAGAGACAGCTACCAGATCGTAATGCCGCTAAAAGCAGACAACACATAGAGACTCGGCCAAAACGAAATTCTCGTTTCTTTTGCTTGCGTGCGTGGAGCGAACGCTGGTATTCAGGACTCATTGTCAGCCTTCATCCGATGACACGCAAAGTTTTTCTATTTCTTACTCTACATGAGCGGTTTTGCTTTTATTTCTATTTTCTCAGTGGGTCTATTCAACCGAATCGCTGAGTTACAGCCCATCAGAGCAATGCTTATGCAGCAGGGCGAAGTTGCATCGGTCGGCGCGCCTTTTTTAAAGGTCCGTCATCTTTTGGCTACTCGCCAGATGTGCTGAGTTTTCTTTCGGGTGTTGCCGGGTTCTTCGTTCTGGCTTAGTGCCAGATGACTTCTTCCTTTTGGCTGGATTCCAATCTCTACTTTCTGGTCTGAGCCAGCTGTCCTTGCATTCTCGTGCCGGTTGTCCGATCTAGAGGTAGAATTCCAACGACAGATGAGAATGGAAGAGGTATTCTGGACTCATTGTCAGTCTTCATCCGATGACACGCAACTCTTGCACAACCTCTTTATCAATCCGATAACGACATGGGTTGAATGGTAGTACACGATAAAGACTGCTGCAAACAACAAATCATATTTCGAGCAGTCCAAAAGGCTACCGTACATGGGTCATTATCCTTGAGAACGTATCCTCGACCGGGGAGTGTACTAAGAAAAAGAGGAATTTTTTCCTAATCAGAGAGAGAGTACAGAGAAATAGATGGAAGCAAAACATGATCTAATACAATTGAATTGATAGATGACTACAATCTACGGCTACTACAGCTTATTGATGTTGAGATACAGTCAACCACTATTTCAATATATAGTCAACAAGGTGAGTACAATATCAAAGTATAATCACAGGAGATTTCTACTCTATGAACGAATATTATCTAGTGCACCTTTGTGCACAATGTAGGTGACCTTGGACGTTCCACGAAACCATTTTTCGCTAATTCGACGATTGCAGTTTTAACGAGCAATGAAGTCTCCAGAAAAATGCGCGGGCCTACCTTGAAGCTGCGCCATGGCTCCAGCGTTTCCTATTCGGATCTTACACGAAATCGCGCCGCGATCGTCGCGTCGCGCCTCAGTGCCAGACGCTCAAGATTGGTGCTCGTAACGCATCCAAACCCTGAAAAGGGCGGGGGAGGAGCGAAGGGCTCTGATTGGCGGTAACCGGTATTTTCTCGAATCATGACCCTTCGCTCCTCCCTCCCTTTTTGTTGTTTGAACACATTGCGACCAACACCCAGAGCTCGATCGCGAAGTGCTCGTCAATCGTGGAGGAACCTCGAGATGCGGCGCGATCGACTCTGAAGGACGAGATGCCGCGTCGCGACACAGTCGATATGGATCCTTCCAACGTGATCGCACCACGACGCGATTGGACTATGAAAAAGCCTTATACATATAAAGTTCATCCAAAATAGGCTGTCCGCCATCGGTCGGTATGCGTGTCGGAGGGCTGCCGTACATTCATTTTTTAAAGTTGGAAAACCACCAGCAGGTATACTCGACGAATGGTAAATAACCCTAACAGCTGTCTGAAAGCTACACATCACCCAAATCGATGGTACGCTCACCAGCTACAACAGCCTATGATGCGTTCACGATTCCAACAAAGCTTGATGGTGCGCGTCTGGCCGGCATCTCTTTATCTGCTCCGTCCTTCCTTTGCTCACTTACTGCTCATGACATCTAGCTGGTGCGCTCAGCATCCCTATCAGTTCCTGTGTACTTGGTAGTATGAGTCTTGATATCGGTCGTTTTCTCAAGCCTCGCTTTCCATCCTACATTTGAAGGGGTGGAGGCATACAGGTGGGCGTCTTATGGTCGCTGAAGTGAGGTCATCTCGTTATCTCAACCATATTTATGTGGATGTATGCTGCTTTCGAAGTTCCAAACACTTTTCTCCCGAATTTCAGTTATGTGATCGTTTAAAGAGTGTGCACATTCTCTCGAACACTCCTTATTTTCACCACAATCATGTTGATATTGTTGAAAACCAGACATTTCAGGCTGTGAAGAAGGCGAAGGCGCCGCAACGTCACACTGTGTAAAGTCTTGGTGGACAGCTATGACTGTGTACTCTTACTTTGGCTAACTGCTGCAAAAAAGTGTGCAGGCTACTGCAAGTGTATTCAGAAGTGTAAACTCGGTACGTTGTTCTGTGCTCAGAATCCTCTTTCGCGGCTTAGGATTTAGTACGACGCAAGTGCGATCTCCAAGAAATTGATAAATGTGTGACAGACTAGACAGGACTGGTGGATTGTCTTCCCGGCTTTGTGAAACCTGATATTCTGAATTGTAGTCGAGTTCAGAGAACATCTGCTCGTTCTGATTGCGTCATTGTAGAACAGAGGAGTGCACGGTCTTCATTGCTGTCGGGCGAGAAGGCTCCAATGCCCTTTTTTTTGAAATCAGACATTAGCGAACAGACATGGTCGACGTATCGTGACCTGTCTAGTCATTAGACCCTAGTTCTCGAGAGGTTGCGAGCCAGTGACCACTTTTTACAAAAGCCGTGGATGTCTATTAGAACAGACAGGGTCTCCAGAAAGATTACGGCGCAGCCTCAAACAGAGGTCGCCTCTAACAGATGAAGTTGAAGGAAGTGATATTGGGAAGGTACATACATGTTGTAATGAGGAAAATGGAATCGTAGACGAATACTGCTGTAACCATCGGTAGATATTTCTTCCCTGTCCGACATCATATTGACGTCAGACCCAGGGAATCTAGCCGGCAGACTCCCTACAGATGACATGAGTTAACTGTGATAATTAGTCCAGTAAGCTGCTGAATACTTCAAGTAATGAAGACATATGTAATTCCGATAATCCACATAATTACCATTGACAACCCGGTGGCAACAACTTGGACTTCTGTGGACTAATCAATACGCATCCCGACTAAAGTATGAATATTGCGAAATAAATGTAAATCTCTTGCATTTACGAGAGAACACAAATAATATAGATTAGTTCAAACTACCAATATTATACGGAGAGAATTTGGAGGAATAGAGAAGGAAGAAGGGGAACCTTGCTGAATTACATATCACGATCGATAATTCGGGGTCATGGCCATTATTCTGCCCATCGAGCATGCTCTTTGCGAGCCAGCTGTACTATAGGCTATGCAGTAATGTTCTGAAGGTCATAGGCTCTAAGACGAAGCACTGCACGTCTCGAGGAAAGTGTGACACGGAGCCACAGGATGAACGACCTCACTCAGTGGCGGCGGAGGATGTCCCAGATTGCACCGCCCGGACAGCTCCGACGTAGGCTGTTGAAGCGCGCTTCCGCCTTTCGCTGTAGGACCGACCGCGCCCAGGCCTCCTTGAGGGGCTATAGCATCGCGCTATTGCGACACTGAAGATCAACAGTGTCAAGGATCATAATAAAGCTCACAGAATTGATTCAAATGAGTCGATGTTCCTTCACTCTATATTTTCATTGTTTTGTGACTCAAGAGAGACTTGTTCGCGTCAATTGCTTACGTTTTCTCGATTTAGTGCGGAATACGTGGGAATAACGTGGATATTCACTGGATAGCTGTGTTTGTTTCGACATTCGAAATGCCTATGCTATTTAGCAGGTTTCCATTTTATTTCAGGCGCTCAAACTTGAATATGGTACTAGGAGCCAGCATAAAGGCCCCTTTTTTGTACGCTAGAGAATGACAGTGCCGATTTTTTTAAAATATGATAACCCTTTAGAACAAACTGAGGTTATATTTCGACTTGTCGTTGAAATCCAAACATACCACAGAGAACACGGTGCACCCGAATTTATGACGTTCCCCTTGTACGCATCACTGATTAACAAAACACACAACGCGTCGAAGATTAATGTTTTATTTCATGTTTAACATCACAAGGTGAGTAGTCATGGCGTCTAAGAACTTGAGCGAAAGGAAGTACATATTGCGATGATGTCCTTACTACTAAATAGTAGAAGAAATTGTGTTTGTCACTTGCTCATATCAACATACCAAATAATTGAAAGCTCAAAACGGTAGGTTCACATGCATACAAGAAACCTTTTTTTTTCTCGTCACCAAAATCCCTCTACGAGGGTTATTCGGGGTGGTAAACACGATAACGAGGTTGATTTTCTTTTTTTACGACCACGTTGGGTTATGGTAGGAAAATGGCATCATATGTGCTGTGGTTCTCCGATAAATCAGAAACGAACCTTATGTTGGCGTTTAGCACCCCGAGTATTCTGAGTGGACGAGGTCAGGATAAAAAGCAACACCTGATTCTAGAGGTCCATCATACAGTGTTAGAGCTTGTAACTTTTTGGAATACAGGGTTGAACAAGGGATGCGTAACAGTTTGACTACTACAGAGTAGCAAGGATTTGATCTGAGAGTGGGTAATCTCGCTCACGTTCGCGGCAGTCTTTAACTCCAAGATTGTCTTTGAGAACGATTCTTTGGCTACAGGGTAGAGCTGAAATGACGAAAACTTGGTCGCCGTTTTTCGTGATTATGGTAACACTTGGTGATTAACCCATTGTTTCAAGTGGGAAACACGGGACCGAACATCATCGTGAACACTGCCTTCAGGGTTCATTTGGGTCATGAAAAAGAAAATGGGGACTTTCTCCTGAACTCGTGATTTCCTGTTTGCAAAGTTGAACTTTCACGGATTGATTTTGATCGTGGAGAATAAATGGACTGAAAACATGTTGACGCCTTCCTGGGGATTCTTCAAACTTACGAGAAGAAGTGATGTAATCATCAAAAAAATCTTTGATTTCGTTGCCGTTCTTACAAAAGATCACCGAACCGGTTCTATGAGTGACTTCCGTTGGTTGCACATAGAAGAAGTACTAGATGTTTTTCAAAACAGCATCATTCTTATCAGTGTGGTGTGGTGGACTTTCGTTGTGCACTGGTAACCGATACATCATAATACGGTGACTAAACATATGGCGAACTGAATGTAGTGGAAGGTTCTGGACGCGAGCCAGTAGTTCCCGAAAAGAGCCAATTTGATACAGGCTCCGTCAGGAACTGCACCCCTTGAGTAGCATTGTTGAAGGCAGTTCCCTCGAGGAACTGACCGGTAATCTAAAGTGATTGCACTACATTTATTGGATCATAGTCTGAGACACTGATTGTTTGATGTGAATGAGATGAACCGGCACTACTTGCCCTCCCCTGAGGGCTGAGTTCATTATTTGGTTATATCGCCGATAGTCTGGGTATTTTTAGCTTTCTACTCAACAAAAACTATCTTTCATAGTTTGCCGGCCGACGTCGGCAGACTCGTTATCAAATTTGATAAGTCAAGATAGATAAGATGGATATAATAGAGTAGATAGATATTCTACATTCGATAATGAGTCGTCCGACGTCGGTCGGGAAGCTGTGAAAGGGGCTTAAAGGCAGTGTTCACGATAATCTTCGATTTTGAGATTATTCGCTAAATCGATTGTTTGGCCCCCGAGTAGAACCGAAATGACGAAGAAACCGAGAAAAACGCACCAGAAGGGCACGAAATCCTCAAATATCAGCCCGCCTCTTAAGTATCAATGGAACTGTTCGTTGTGACAATGAAATCTTTTGTGGACCCGTCTTCTGCAATTCTCTATTCTGTGTTGTTCCGTTCTTTCCTTCGGGCCCTAGCTAATACTATTTTGCCCAAAATATTCTTCCATTTTCGATTAGTCCCATTTATTACCGGTGACAGCCACCGTGAACATGTTCATCCAATCAGACAACTAGTCCAGGCTATAGAATATTGTCACTTAAATACGACTTTTCAATGCGTTTCTCGCCGTTTCTTCGTGATTTTGGTAACACTTGGTTGCCAACGGACTGTTTTGAGTGGAAAACTTGGAAACGAGAATCATCGTGAACACTGCCTTTAAGTGTTGTGTGAGAAGTTGTAAGTTGTTGCATTTGATATTGTTCGCGAGGTTGTTAGATGACGTTTATTGGCTGACGCGTTTCGGCGTAGTCGCCTTCCTCAGAGCCCGAAAAGATCGTAGCGAAATGTGCTTAGTCGGTCAATTGTCGACGAAACCCTTTCTGGAATTCGAGAAGCCTGTTTACCGAATTCGCGGTCAAAATCAGGAAGAAACTGTACCTTGCTATGAAACTCTGGACTAGCAAGTTCCGCCACTGTTGTGGACATCCCCTCCTCCCAAATAACGTCAGAGCTCGTCTCATACGAAACCATGTATACGACCGCGTTCTCACAACCCCCAACAGTGTGGGATGTCCTACTGATAAAGAGGGAGACTTCGCATCATGTGTTGTGGTCTACAGGATCTCGTGCCAGATGTGCGGCGAACATTATATAGGGGGGGAGGACAACGCGGTCCATGTTAAAGTTAAGTAGCACTTAGACGGGAAAGAATGGCTGCGGGCTACAGCACTTCTGGGCTGTCACCACATTACGGCCCACAATGGCGATGTCTATCAATTAATGGTCGAGATATTAGAGGGAGAAACTGACACCCCCGCACGGAAAACCTTGGAGGCCTTTCGGATACAGGCGAGCAATCCAAAGATTGACCGTAAGGGCCAAGGCCTGTATATGCACAGCTGGTGAACTGAAGCCCTACCTTAGACTCGCATTCTAACGTCCAGACGCAGCGATAGTCATCAGTGTTCCACACTCCAACAAAAGTTCCATGGTGTTTGAACCTCTGGTGAATTTATCTAGCGATGTACAATATTTCTCTGGTTTTCTCTATGTTTGGTCATAATTTTGGAAAACAGGTTTCTCGAACTCCGTAAGATTTTCGTCGACATTTGACCGCCTAAGTGCATTTTGATTTGTTCCTTTCAGGTTCTCATAAAGGCGACACCACCGAAACGCGTTACCCAATAAATTTCGTCTGACAACCTCGTAGACGAGTCAAAATACAACAACTTGCCACTGATTCATCGTGCCGAGGTTAATCGAGGGCTATGCATGGAGAGTCGTGTGAATCGAAAACCTCTCATAGAAGCCTGCGCAGCGCTGCAATTGGCTATGGTTCTATCAAAATGATTATCGAGCGTGAAAGGTATTAATGGTTGATACTTATCACTGCAAGTCGTCCGCAACCAGCATCACCATAATTTATGCCAACTTAACACAAATGAATGCCTGCGAAAACTTCGCATTGACCAACAATCGCTTAACTTTCATGGAGTGGAACCCCCTCCACAAAAACAGCAGTGATGAACTTGTTAACTTCCGGAATTTCCCCCACAACACTCCCACAGTATATACTAAACTACATTGTGAATTCGGGATTGAACCTACAACTCAGCTCTGTGACAAAAACCAATTAGGTCGCATAAGTTCAAAGCACATCAGAAAATCATTGAAAAGCGGACACATGTGGAAGAATTTTTTTCTAAAAAATAGGCGAGAAGCAGATACCGCAACTCTGGACCTCAGAAGAGTGTCGACCATATTTGGAAGGTCCCGATACAAATAAAAAGTGATATTGAAGGAAACTAGTTGGTTTTGGCTAAAAAGTGCCTCAGTAGAAAGTAGTTACAAAATTATTGAAAGAAGCAATCAAATCGAAAAAAAACTTTGAACAAAACGGCTGAAAAATAAAACGGCTCGCAACCAGGGATGAGCGGAACAAAAATATGAAATTTCGGAAAACGGTTTTCGGGTTTCGGAACTAAAACGTTTTCATCGGGTTTCGGAAATCGGGCGCGAAACTCCTGAAAATGCGCGGAAATGCGGGTTTCGGAACGCGAAACGCAGAAAATTTCAGAAATTATCTGATATTTTCTTCCTCCCTGATGACCCGATATTTTCGCATTCCGCAGCGTTTTTTTCTCTGCGGTTTTCGGAATGCGGAACGCGGAATGCCAAAAATGCGCGAAACTGCGGGTTTCGGAACGCGAAACGCGAAACTCCGCTCATCCTTGCTCGCAACGCGAAGATTTCCCGCGCTGTGCGTCACAAAGTTTGAATAGCTGTTTTGGCGCAACTTCGAAGTATTGTCCATAGCGCACGTTCCCTTTCTTATCCTACATGGGGAATCTGTCATACACTGGACAACTATCCGTCAGTAGTTGTCGTCGTTCATAATGTCTGCAGTATCATCACACACAAAACACGTTCAGACGTCACCGTATGATTGCTGGAACTGGAATATAAAACATAACCAATTAACGTGAGAGGACTTTGAGCGCGTCGCACCAGTAAGAGCGACTTATCGTTTTAATACGGTGAGTGTTCTAGGAAGTGGGTAGGGCTGCAAATGACGTTAACAGGGCATCAAGAGAAACGAATTAAACATTAGAAGACGTTGGTAGGACGCCATGGGAAGCTGTCACGGCGTAATTTAAGGTGGGTGAGGCGTTAGAAGACATAGAGGGGTGCAGGGGAGGGTTGTTACGGCTTCAGAGGATGTGAAAAGACAAAATTTTGAAGTCGAATGAGCTCAAGAAGTGTGCACGGAACGTCATCCACCATAAACGCGACTTTGGAGGACTTCGGAAAACCTCATGAATAGAGGGTAGGGCTTTAGAGGGCGTGGACGATACGTCATGGAAAGATGACTAGACTCTAGGAGACGGGAGTGGGACGTTGAGGAAAGTGAATGGGCCTCCAAAAACGTCACATTTCGCTGATAGGGCTTCGGTTTGCGTAGGCGGAACGTCATGAGAAGTAGCTAGGGCCTAGAAGACGTGGGCAGAACGTCGTGAAAAGTTGCCGGAACGTACTGTGAGGTGGCCACGACCTCTGAAGTTATGGACAGAAAGTAAGTAGGATCTCAGAGAACGTGAAACTGTCGATGCAGGACGGATCGTGGTTGCCAACTATTGTGGTGGGTCTCGATTATGGAATGTAAATGAGAAGGATAGCAATAGATATATATGCCCGGGTAGTACCCTGCACGCGAAGTACCTCACTCGAGGCAATCGCATAATCTCATTCATGCATGAAAGCGGCGGTTAGAGTTAGTGAGCAGCTCAACGCTCCAAGCCGACGTCCCGATCTGAATTCAAGTCGTGAAGCGTGCTTGTTGTGTCGCGCTCCCTAACCCTGGCCGCCGTGTTTCCATCCTTGATAATTCAATCGGGAGTGCTCAGATGCAAGGTGTGGCCCGAATTTTGATTTCGTGCCGTTCCAGACCTTCGCAGGCACGTGCCAAAAGTAGACCAAGGCCTTATCGTTGAGTAGTTTTCGAAACTTGAAATATGCAGCGACGTGTGGGTCCGCCAACCCCTTTCATCGGCGGTGTGGGTGACACACACCACGCGTCCCGTGTTGGGGACATCAACGAAAGGGCTTTACACGTTGTCCTCGGTTTATACCTACACTGCCACTGCAGAAAATATTACGTATACCTTGAAGTCCTTGGCCCTGTGTGCGACAACACATTTCCCCAACCAGTACTCATCTGAGAAACTTGTCACAAATACACAATTATCGACCTCTTCGTGCTTTGCTCATGACTCCAATGCCAATATAACACAAAATACATAGGCTGTAGATAATTATGAATAAGGTTCGTTGCCCGCGGGTCAATACCACTACTCCTCTCAATATACTCGTACACAACAGAACATCAGATGTGGAATCAACCCAATGACAACAGGAGGCCTTCTCGTTAAAGACGGGTCTTTTCCCCGTCATTAATGGTCGGGACCTAAGTGGTGTCCCCGGGCTGCTGCGTACGCTTCGTGTCTTTTAGCATGTCCTGTGCCATGCGCCGAGTCTGTGAGCTAGAGGCAACAGCCCCCTGCACCATTGTCCTCCCTTCGGGCGTATACGTGATAGGCAGTACTGTTTAGCCCACTAAATAGACTTCAGGAAATGCTTGATCATTAGCGTACGGCTCGGGCAGACAGCTACGGCTCAGCCGCGCTGCTTATGATCGGCTTCGGCAGGACAGCTCGAGCTCTACTGCGCTAATGTAGGCGATTGCAGCCGCACCAACAACCGCACGACGAAGACTGATCGATGCATGTGGTTCTGATTGTCTGGCGCCCTCTGCGTCTCTGCTTCTCAAACGCTCTACCGTACTAGATCACCGCCAGGATCCCTGCGCCGTCGCATTCTGTCGCCCTTTAATAAGGGATGACATCAGCAGAAGGAGGAGTCGAACGAAAGTAGCGGCAGTATCTGAAGGTGTGAATTGAATAATTGCGATAATCCTGGAAGAGCTTTTTGAGACCGACACAAGTCTCACAGGCGCTCTTCTGACTTCACAATTTCGAACATTACTATCATGTGAGTCATGTGAGCGTGAGTTGTGCCGGCACAGTTCAAGGGTGAATAGCTGAGGAATGCGAAGCGGGGTGCCGGTGGTGTAATGGTGACACTTCCGCTCGGAAAGCATGCAATGCAGGTTCGAATCCCGCCTGACATCTGAGTTTTGCGTTCAACTCAGCTATCTTGCGTTGCATTCTGTGAGCATAAATATTGCCATAAAAAGGCATCAAAACATTCCTGTCTTCTCATCGAATGCTATGAGTAGTCACAGGGACGAGCCAAAGGCGCGCTGACTAGCCGAACTCGCTCTGATCTGAGAGTTTTGGCCGCGAAATAGCCCATCAGGCTACGCAGCGGCTCCTGGTGGGCTATTTCCCGGCTATTTCGGCTTGGAACGAACCAGAAGTAGCCGAGATATAACGGAGTAATATTCAGAAGTAAACAAAATTAACCAAGACGCAACCGTCGTCGGCTCGCCGAGCCACCATCTGGGGCCGCTCGCGGTTGGGCGGGGCCTCCAGAGGTTGAAAGAGGTCCACGTACCTCAAACTTGGGTAATTAAACCGACGGAGGTGCTTACATCTAAATTATGCCTCTGGAATGCTCCGTATATCTGCCTGGAGAGCATTATTTCTCTGCTATCTCACGGCGAGCATTATTTAGCGGCTAATTCTCGGCTATTTCGCGGCGAGCAATATTTGGCGGCTATTTAGCGGCTATTACGCGGCAAGCAGGTATTTCGCGGCTATTTCTCGGCCAAAACTCTCAGAGTGTACTGTTTTCCCAACTCTTGCCGGAGCCCTACCGTTGATCACCAAAATGCGAATGCTATAGGTTTATGAATCTCCGTCAGAAAATTAGTCCTGATTGAGGAGAAAAGACTCTTTCATGGACGATTGCGGAAAATTTGGGTGTGGCTGTGTTACGTGTGGGAAGAGGAAAGTGGATGGAAATACCGCATTCTCATCACGTTTTCATGACTTTGACTTCCTTACCTTCCGTCCCCATAATTCTGCCTCATTTTCACAAATCGCTTCTTGCAGAAATTTGATCGTCTCCCAAAGAACACTTGTTCGTCCGAGTGGAAGTGCAGACTTTCCCCTAACAAACGAGTGCATACGAGGTCTGAAAAATGAGTGTAGTCTTCGGACAGAACATTCGGCAAAGACCTCATTGCACTTTGGGACGCTCATCCCGAGACTCAGGTCAAGTGTGTTCGGCTAAAACTTCCGAAATGAGTCTCTCCGATTGTCTATCTTCTCCTACCTCTTCACACGTCCCTCCTTTTTTGCACTCTCTTTACCCCCTCTGTCTCTCTACACTGATTTATGTCTCCTCTCAGTGGGGCTAGGGGGTTGGCTGGCTGACTGGTACTGCTCTTAACCTGTACTTTTTCTCCAACGAGATTGCACCCGATCCCGCTCCGCGCGCCCACTTGCGCTCACCCCGGCTGGCCACTATAAAGGTCGTGCTCTCTCGTCCACACGCAGGAGACTGTCACACTCAGCCCGTCCGCATCACATCACACCTATGGCTCGGATATGGTGCTTCCTCCTCCTAGCTCTTCTACTGGTAAGATCTAGTCCTTTAAGTGATCTATGACCTGAAATACCCCAGCGGAAGTGACTGAAAACTACCTTTACCCATAGTTTTCACATGTTTTCCACTCTACACCGATCTTTGTTTTTGTGTGATAATTGCCCTCATCCGGTTTTTTGTCATAGATGATGCCAATCTCAAGCCCGTATTTTGTCCTTACCTTTAGTATCCTGATTGATTACTTTGGTTTTCGACTTTTCCACCTTTACCTTACCCCTTCTAATTTCATATGTAATTATAGGTGAATTCCGCCACGGCTTCTAACCGAGACATAGATGAAAATGTACATTCAAGGGCCAAACGTCTGGCACTTCATCCATCACAGTGGAGTCAGCAGTGAGTATTTATTATCTAAAGTCGACTTTAAAATAGGATTTTTCTAGAATTTCTTATTTTTTATTAGTTTTTATCAAATAAAAATTTGAAAAAAGAAAATCTGTAGTTTTTCCTTCATTATAGCTTCTAAAAATGCAGTAATATTGTTAAAATCCTTTTTGTTACCCTAATTTTTGTGTTGATTTCCAGTTTCTGCTCCAATTTTTGATGTTCTTTACAATATGAACATTTTTTTCTGGAGTTTCTTATTACGAAATAGTGTTTTTTTCAAGCCAATTTTTTCTGTTTTTTTTTCAAATGTTTATTCTGAAAAATGTCCTCCTAACTCCTAAATAAACACCGGAAATCTTTTCACATATTTGTTTTTAAAATTCGTCGCTTGATTATCCTATTTATTAAGCTTAAAGAATTTTTGAAATCACAAAATACATGACATTTCGCTTCGCTTCTGTCGCTGCGGCGAAGCGTAACCATAACTTGGACATTTTGACTTTTCTCTTTTGCCAATTTTTTTCTCACATTTTCGTTAATATCCATGAGAATCACCTTGATTGTACAATACCGGTCATAATTTTTGCGTTTTGGGCGAAAAAGACGCAAAAACGCGTTTTTTTGTGCCCTTTTTCTTATAACTCTGTTAAAGTGGTCCATTCTGGAATCTGAAGAGATAGTTGGAATCAGCATTGAGAGCTCTTTCTTTTGAGTCATCACATGTCTTACTCTGCAACAAGGCATATAGGCGTGACACAATCAATCGAGTGCGCGAAACACGAAGGCAGAGCTGGGGTCGGAGGATTGAATGTGTTTACATCACCATTGTCTAAATACAAGTGAGGCATTCTGAATGGATGTATAGAATAGACATTCTGAACGCGTTTCACGTACTCGATTGATTGTGTCCCGCCTATATGCTTTGTTGCAGAGTAAGACAGATTATGGCTAAAAAAACTACTCTCAATGCTGATTGCAACTATCTATTCAGGCTCTGAAGTGGACGACTTTGAACAAAGTTACGAGAAAAGAGCCCGAAAACACGTGTTTGCTTGTTTTTTCGCCCGAAACGCAAAGGATTTGACCGGCATTGTATAGGCGTTTATTCAATTTTTGTATTCTGGACGAAAAAGACGCAAAAGCGCGTTTTTGTGCACTTTCGTCATAACTCTGTTCAAAGTGGTTCATTTGAGAAATAAAAGAGATTTCTGGAATCAGCATTGAGAGTTCTTTCTTTTGAGCCCTTCACATGTCTTACTCTGCAACAAAGCATATAGGCGTGACACAATCAATCAAGTGCGCGAAACACGAAGGCAGAGCTGGGGTCGGAGGATTGAATGTGTTTACATCACCATTGTCTAAATACAAGTGAGGCATTCTGAATGGATGTATAGAATAGACATTCTGAACGCGTTTCACGTACTCGATTGATTGTGTCCCGCCTATATGCTTTGTTGCAGAGTAAGACAGATTATGGCTAAAAAAACTACTCTCAATGCTGATTGCAACTATCTATTCAGGCTCTGAAGTGGACGACTTTGAACAAAGTTACGAGAAAAAGAGCCTGAAAACACGTGTTTGCGTGTTTTTTCGCCCGAAACGCAAAGGATTTGACCGGCATTGTATAGGCGTTTATTCAATTTTTGTATTCTGGACGAAAAAGACGCAAAAGCGCGTTTTTGTGCACTTTCGTCATAACTCTGTTCAAAGTGGTTCATTTGAGAAATAAAAGAGATTTTTGGAATCAGCATTGAGAGTTCTTTCTTTTGAGCCCTTCACATGTCTTACTCTGCAACAAAGCATATAGGCGTGACACAATCATTCGAGAGCGCGAAACGCGTTCAGAATGCCTATTCCATATATCCATTGACAATGTATCACTAGAATATAAACAATGGTGATATAAACACATTCAGTTTTCCGACTTCGACTTTCGCGCACTCGATTGATTGTGTCACGCCTATATGCTTTGTTGCAGAGTAAGATATATGAGGACTCAAAACTGATTCAGAATTCCTTCTCAGACTCTCTATTTGACCACTTTGGATAGAGTTATGAGAAAAAGGCTCAAAAAACTTTTTTTGCGTTTTTTTTTTCACCCAAAACGCAAAAAAGATGACCGGTACCGTATAGGCGCTTAGTCAAGGGTCACCATAGTTAACCCCCAATATGCCACCTTAAACTACTTCAATGTTTCTTAAAAGCGAGTACGGACTCCATACTTGTCTTCAGCGTCCCAAATAACCACCTGGACCCACTTTGACCAAAAACTTTTTCTCGGTTTCCGACTCCCCGAAAATTCACAAAGGCTACCCTCCCTCTGTTGGTTGCCAGACGTCAAAAAAAATTCTCGATGGAAATTTGTTCAGAAGGTGTATTTAAGGTGCTGAACGCGAAAATGAGGTCATTTTCCCAATTTTGGGGAACGGTAAGATCATATACCCACTGTAACCAATCGCTTATATTTCCGTTCAGAGAAGCGGAGCACAGCTAGAAAGGTCAAACCTGAATTCTTCGTCAAAAAAATTGATTCTAAATAAATGCATTTCGTAAGGAATGGCCACTTTTTCTAAGTTGAAATTGCACATTTTTTTTTTGCGTTTTTCGAGTCCCTTTGTTTCGAATTCGTAATATCTACAGTTTTGAGAGTTTTTTTTTCAGCCTGTGGCCGGGCGGAGTGGTTCCGTACGAGATTGCACCGCATTATGATGAATGGGAAAGGAATGTGATTCTTTCTGGAATGGCTGAATTTCCCAAGCACACTTGTATTTCATTTCGTCCCCGAACTGCCAGTGATCGATACTATTTGACGATTAACAAGTACTACGATTTGGAGAGGTTCGTGATTTTATTTCTTTTTTTTATTATATTTTATTTGTCTATTAATCATGAACTTTTCAACTTATGGGAGAATTCTGGGATAAAATAATGTTCAGAAAAGACCAATAATTTTGCAGACTCCCCTTTTTTTGGGGAACCGCGCAGTTCTACCATTCATTCCATTTTGACCAAGGTTAGATAGTGTAATAAATAAGCAAAAACACTGCAGTGGACTGTGACTGACTAAATGTTTGACCAAAGTTCAGCATGTACACATTGTTTGAACGAATATTCGAGTAGAAACGACACTCAAGTTCTATTCAAATTTTTGACTTGAAAATACGGAAAGGAGGGAAATTTGAACAGCACTTGAAATCGGATTTGTTAATTTGTTATTCGAAAATCGAGTTCATTTGCTCACTATTTCATTCTAATTCTAGGAAATCCCGTATGAATTCGTTTATTTGTTTAAAATTAAAAAAAACATTTCTATTAATTTTTTGCTTTTCTCTCGGAAAATCCAATCTATCCGTTAGTTCCTTCGTTCCAAATCTGAAAGATCCGAGTCTATAGAGTCATTTGTAGGTCAAACTTTTTTCAAAATCGATTTTATTAATTTCTTCCGACTTCTCATGAAGCACCTTCACTATAATGTGTTGTGTGCTTTATTGAAAAAAATTACACATGCACATGAATTTATGAAAAAAAACATTTGTATAGAATTCTGACTCTTATCACTCAACGCGCTGCGTGTGCGTGCGATGCTGTTCTCTCCGGCTGCCAAATGCCCTCTCGCTATCTCCAACTTCCGCTCCGCGCCCGCCCGCGTAAGAGCTACGGGAATTTCGCGTTTTTACACCTTTTACAGGAGATACAGTGCTTGAAAAGAAGTAATCACTTATTTATATCAAACGATTTCATGTTTTTTTCTGCCTGATTGATTTGTAAAATTTTTTTTTGTGTTATTCGCCTCTATAACAATCCGGAGCGAAATCACAAGGGCATATTTTCATCATAACCTCTATTTTGACGTGAAATTTAATTGTGTTGATCGCGTGCGTGTGCGCGCATAAGCTGCGTCTCCTTCTATTCCGCACTTTCAAGCTGTTTCTACCTTCGGTTCGCACACGCAGGCCAAGAAACAAAGCAAATTTGGCTCCGAAATAGAGAATAGTCTGACCTTCTTTCATTACGATAATCTTTCGGTTTCTTCTACGAACTGAATATTGAAATGTGATTGTTTTTTCAAATATTCAAATATCAGCTTAAACCCAAAATATGCTTCTCTGGGATTTCGAGCGTTTCTTCATATTTTAATTTTTTCTTCTTATTTCACTCAAAATTTTCGAAATTTCAAACTTTTTGATTTCATCGTGTTTTAAGCTCGTGCGTCAACGTCGAAAATTCGTATTTTTCGCTTTTATATTTTTTTGGGGTGGTAGAGTTTTCTAATACTGCAAAACGGTTTTTTTTAGTTTTCGTCTTCCAGAAATTAGAGACAGCGAGAGAGCGTATGGCAGACAGGAGGAGCAGCATCGCGCGCGCACGCAGCGCGTTGAGTGATGATATTTTTGATTTCTCGCAGCGGGTGTGTGTGCTGTTAAATTACGGAACGAAATTCCACTAAAATATGTTCTATTTTTTTTCGAAAAAAAAAACTTCTAGTTTTCGCACGCACACTTCTCGAAATGACTCTAATTTCAATTTTCCGAATGTTCAAATCTCTAATATCGGGAGTAATTCACAGCAGTTCACGTTTTCTGTTTTACCCGGTCATCCTTTTTTTTTTCGAAGCAAAATTCGGGGAAAATATGAATATTGTGAATTTCTGCTATAAGCAGCCAAGCCTTTCGTGAAGCATCATTAGAACCCTACGCCACACCAGCACACGCTCGCCTGCTGATTGGCGCCGTAGTTCCTAGTTTATTGATCGGTGGTTTTTTTTTCTATTCTCCGAATTTTCAGATGCTTCTCCTACATTGGCCGACAGACAACGACCCTTTTCCTCACCAGAGAAGGCAACATCGAAACCAGGATGAGACTTGATCCCAGTTGTCTGCGATTCAACGGCCGCGGGACGGTCATGCACGAACTCATGCACATATTGGGATTCTATCACGAACATCAGAGGTTGGTTGTGGTCACCAAATTGGGTGTTGTTGTCTGCAAATGCACAGATTATACTGAACCAGGGGTCTATTTTTGTCGGCTTTCCTCCCCCCATCTATCTTGATCCACCGAAACTGTTCCTGGAGTTTGATGGAATTTGATGAAAATGCTTCTGAATTTTTGAATAAGGTCTCATTTCTTCTGAAAGTCTGAAATGGGGAGAACGATCCAATAATATCCCTTTTTTCGAGAATTTATTCATCATATCAGGGATCTAAAAAATTGAAATTCCAACCATTTCTTCAATAGACAACAATGGAACATACAAACAATGCGATCAGAATTAGTAACTAGGCGTCGCTTCCTGTGTAGGCGTAACTTTGCGTAATGAGTGCAAATGCAGACGGCGTTGTCTATGACCGTCTATTGATCGTTGTTGTTTGGCCCCTCTCGCTCCTGTGCACATACACTCGGCACAGATTGCACTGATACTTTGCGTTTCTTATAGTGTGTTGGCTCAAACTCGGTGCACGTATGTTATAAGGGCGTTTTTAGAGTTTGACTGCAGCATGACACGACGTCATGTTTCACTTGTGATTCGACGAGCGGTACGCTATCGATCGATGCCCGCAGATAACATAAAATCGCGCCTCGCTGCCATGGCTGTAAGAATGTTCCAGAATAGGCCTTACATGTGCACATCGAGTTTGCGTCAAGGCACAATAAGGCATTGCTTGCCATCAGTCAGGACCTAATCCGCCAATGCCGGGGCAAGCATGACCTTGACTCTGAAATCCTTTCCAACTTATCCAGATCCCTTTACAGGGATGACCGTGATCCGAGGGTGAGTGGCAGTGCGAGTCACTATAACTACAAGATCTACCCAAGAGCATCCACCTACTATATGGGCAAGTACGATCCAACCTCCATTATGCACTACAACTTTCCTGGAATCGTCTATCCGCGGTCGTACTTCAGCGTGAGCGATATACTCCGCGTGAACACGCTCTACCGATGCTCGCTGGTAGGCCCAAACCATTTATTGATTTCTTCAGTTTCCCCAGGGTTGGTGGATGTTTCCGATTTTTAGCGATTTTAGGCAACGAACACTCCTTCAACGACAACCACGCGAGCCGTATGGACCACACGCCAATGGCCAACACAGACCTATACGACAAGGGCTGTTACCACTGCACCTACGGCTAGGCCAACTTGGTCAAGGACCACAAAGCCGCTCTGGTGGACTACGACAACCACGACAACAAGGCGGCCGTTATGGTGGACCACTACGACTCCAGCCACCACCACAACAAGGCCACTCTGGTGGACAACCACGACGCCATCGACCACAACGAGACCACTCTGGTGGACAACCACCACCCGAGCCGCCACAACGAGGGCATTATGGTGGACAACTACTCCAAGTCCTAGGTTTGAAGAGGAGGAGCAAATCTCTCGAAATGGCATCCTCCGGCGAATGAGATTGTAATAGGTCGCGTAGTAGTTGTTGCTATCTAATAATTAGCCAGCAGTCAGGTGTGACCGATTCTCTGTCTATAGGTGCAATTAGTTCTCCACGATTGCCTCTCGGAAGGTCTCCTGCTCAATGTTGATCTGTGATGATCCGTGTTTTTTCTTTTTATGTACATATTATACATGCCAGTGTTCTTCTCGATGTTCAATGATCTCATAAAGTGTGCGTTTTCTGTTGCTGACGCGTACCTCGACCTTGTGATAAACAATTATGTGTAACTTTTTGGTTCTTTGTTTTTTAAGGATCATTCTTCTCTAAGAGATCGTCCGGACAAAGTTGTTTGGTTCTTGACCGTGTGACTGATTGATACTTGAAGAACCATTCTGATGAGGACAGCGTTCAAAGATTGCGAACTTCACCTATAGGTTGAAGATTCTGCAATTGACCCTGGACCGGAGTGGTCAGTGAAACGTTGATGGAAATGCCACTGCCGATTATAGAATGCCGCCGCCCTTAGCGTGAACTCTGATTCGTATGCGTTCCACCACACGGTTACGTCTGAATACCTTCAGGGTGTAGCAGGGCCGACGTGCTTACGAACGGCGGATTTCGTGGAGCGATCAACAGAAGCGTCCTGCTATAGTTCGCAGTAATCTTGGAATCGCTCCTCAATTCCAGTTCTGGCGATCAGGGTGGCCTAGATAGCCGACCCTAGCCCAACAGACCTGTCATAGGACAAGTGGTGCCCACTATTGTCAGGAATAGTATTGATGGCACCACAAAGACCTTTCTGATCCAGCGGTGAAGCTCGGGATGAAAGTGCGAGCTGGTTATGTCTCGTCCAAAGGCTCCATCTTGAGTACACCGGGCTACCAAAGCGTCAGACGCAGTATTGCAAAGATCATGAGGTTATCCAACTGGGCAACTTTCATCTATCTCGTATCGCCTGATCCAGTGTCGCTGAGCGTGCTTCAAGTGCATACATATGATAAAGACGCGGCGTGATTCACGTGCCAGCTGACCGGAACCTGTTTTTTCGGCAGACTATGCGTCAGTTGACTTCTGAAGGAGAATGATAAGGTCGATCTTCCGCGTCACTCGCAACACTTTTTGAAGAAACCATTGCCGAAATGCAAGCGAAGTGTTGCAGATTGAAGTGACAGCTCTGCAGTGAGACAATTTGTTCTCTAAATCCGACTGAAAGATTCAGCAGGCAGTAATTTACGCCGGTTGTCATTGAAGTGCACTTGCACTTGAGCTGCCCGATCTCTTTTTTACTTTACTGCTTCGAACAAATGACAACAGGAAACTGAGTTGTCCCAACTGCTGATGAACTTTGAATGGACTCTCTCAGCTGAGGTCATTCAGAGTGTAACGACTGTTTTATCACGTTGTCGAAGTCAGCGCCGACGAAAGCGACGGCGACGACAATGAAGTAAAGGTATTTGTTAGAGAAGAAAAAATTGATAAGTGATGTGCAGAATGGACTGCAAGCATTTCAACTCTAGAATCGTGTTTTATGGCCACTTTTTGCTGCGAAACCTTACGTCACACCCGACTATTTGTGATGTTGATTAGTTCTTCAATGAATGCCATTGCGCAGATCTCTCTCGAGACCACAGTCATCAATTTGCTCTCTAAGTGTACCGGAACCACTTTTGAAATATGGTTGTTATTGAGCATTTAGAAGGTTTTGCTTCAGGGAGCTCTGTATCACTCAACGAGCTGCTTGCCTTAGCGAGCGCCTGGTACAAGGTCAGGGCAGGGCTCATAGCATGATCGTATCGCTGTGTCAGGGGCAACGAGAGCCGGTCGTTCCTTTGTGACGCTAGGAGCCTGCGTTATCTTCTATTCCGTTGGATCCGATATCAGTGATAGACGACGAAGTCCGTTGGGCAGGCGACGCAAATCAGAACAGTGGTCTTAAAGGCACAGTCCAACCTCAGTATCGTTTCTCTGTTTTTTCTGCCTATCTTTGAAACGGTCTCACGCGAATTCCAATGGTGTCTCTGGAATCGTAGAAAACCTCCTAGGAACAGAGTTATGGCCACTCAAAAATTGAGCTGCGGAAGCATAGTGGACGAGTTGTCCGAGGCTTGTAACTTCCTTCATTTGCAACAGATGGATGCGAGCCGCTCTGAATAAAGAGAGTGACCGAGATTGAAGGCAACAACGGGGTTATTGATCGAAAACCATCGCTCATCTCGCCATTGTTGAGCTCGAAAGATCGTAAAAGGGGCGTGCCAAAGTGGCTTCCGGTGGTGGGCGCCTCGAGGTGGCTTCCTCCTATATCTCGCTTATTTGGAGGAATTGAGAGCTCGCACTTGGCAGGTGATATCTAGGGTGGGCCTACCTTAAAATTATATGGAAATATCAGATTTCGTCCCTGAGCTTGGACTGTGTCTTTAACGGAAGGCCAATGCAGTAAAAGGATCAGTCAAAAGGCGTAAAAATCACGGCAGCTGTGCTCAGCTAGCGCAGCGGATTCCAATTTTGAAAGTGGAATGTCTCAAAACGCTGCACTAACGCGCTTGCATACGATTTGGCTAAAAGCTCGTGTGACATGTTTTCGCGTCCTTAGCGTCCTTTTCCAAGATGTTCCTTTGAAATAAATTAGGTAGGATATTAGGCGAGGAGGGCTATCCAACCATATGCTTGCTATGGTTCAGATCTAAACAAAAAAAACTTCGAATGTGATAAGCAGATCGTGTTATACATTGTAAGCCGTTCAGCCGCCTACTGTATATCGCATGCCGAAACCTTCACCTGTTTTGTTGTTTAAACTTGAACCCTAGCAATCGTTATACAGTTGGATAACTACTCCGACCGCGATCTCAAATAATTTCTCTGATACGATTAAAATCTCTAGGGTGGTAGTAAATGGATATAACGTAAAGTCAGCAACTGATCTGACAGAGAAGATGTAAATAGTGTACGAATGAGAAAAAAGATTTATAGCTTTCAAAAACTCCGTCGGAGGACTTTTTCGGAGTCTATGCACACCTATCTCGAAGGGAGATATTACGAAAGGACCCAAAGTCACAAATTCGAGGACCAGGCCCTTTCTTATCAGATCCTACGAGCGGTATTGAAAATGGGAGGGGGGATCATGTCCATAGGCGCCATCCTAAGACGCACCCGGCCCTGGCAGGGCGACGATAATTATAGCACACCAGCAATAGCGACTGTAGGAGTTCATCTTCAATTCAGTTATTAGGCTACTTGTCTGTATCCAGCGAATAATGTTTACATCGTGGTCCATTCACAACTTTTATGGCTCAAACACCCTTCGCACCGTGACAAAAATCCACCCTATTACACAGCAAAAATTCGCTACAAATTCATGGACACCGAAATTGTATCCGTTGGTAAAGACCATAAATCGTCATTAATTTGCATATGGTCGACCTTGGTTGTTGGCTTAGGTGAACAAATCACACTGTACTCTATTCGATGTTTCACGTACCTAAGGTTAGCTGGAGTGAAAATGAGCAATTTCACAGCCATTACATTGCAAACACTTTATTGACACACTCGACACTTTACAGTTATACGTAGACAAAGATGCGAACATAGTTTGGAATCTTAATTAAAAGACAAGTGAATCGGAAGCGATTCTTATGCTTGGCCACATGCTCTAGTCACGCGTTTTTGTCATAGTTGATTTGGTTTTTTCTCGATCTTCTTCACCTCCACCACCGCCATACTTCTAGAACAAATATTTTTGAGGTTGAAGAATCAGTGGGTGACTAAAAATCAGCGCCTAAGCTTCCGCATGTTCAGAGAGTGGTGAAGCACCCTTTCCGAGTATGAAGGTTTAGAAGGTGTCTGGAAAATGAAGAATGGAAAGGAAGGTGAAGATGACAATATCACTGCTGGAATGTTGATTGTTCTTTTTCCGTCTGGGATTCGTGAAATGACCAACAATATCTGAGCCATATGGATGTGCGAAAGAATACCCTGATTGTGGAGACATGCGATCGTCGTATCTGTTCGTAAGGAGTTATCCGTCACGGACCCGAAGAACTATGTATAGGGGGATTTCTCTACCGCGTGTCATGTACAACGTTTTGGAACGTATCCTTTTCAAGCGACTCATCAAACATTGTGAAGGAACGACCAGAGAGAAGAAAGCCGGTTTTCCACCTGGAAGATCGACCATCGACCTAGTGTTTGCCGTGAGAAGAGTTATTGAAGCGTGGCAGCGGTAGTCGGAGCCAATACAGCTAGCTTTTTGGGTCTTTGAAACCTCGTTCGACTCTCCTCATAGGGATCGATTGCTCAATGCTCTGCGAACAGATGGAGTCCCGGAAAAGTATATTCGACTAATCGAGTACATGAGCAAAGGAACAACATCAGCAGTTCGCACGCCTGCCGGATTTACGTCAACTTTCGAGGTGAAAACAGGAGTAAGGCAAAGGGCTCTAGCAGGATTTTTGTTATTCAATCTTGCCGTTAATAACAGTTTCCTGCGGACGGCATACTAAAGCCATGGGGACGCTCCCTTGTCGACCTGGAGTACGCCGACGACACTGCGTGATTTGCTGAAAACAGCGCAAATCCGCAAAGGATCGTGAGAATCGTTTCGAAGTATGCCGCAGCCTATGGACTTCGTCTTCGTCCGGAGAAATGCAAACAGATGCGGGTCTCTCAGAGACCTTCAACGGGAGTTTGTGTGGACGGACAACGTATCGAACTTGTGGAATTCAGGCTGTTTGATGAAGGACGATGGCAGTTAGGCTCCGTCCATAGTAGACGTCTTAGCGTCAAGTGACCGTAATATGACGCGGGGGTTTACATCGTCAGCATTTGTTGTTGATCTGACTCGCTTTGCCGCTGGTCGTCTGCTATGGACGGAGCCTTATGCAGCGGTTATTCAACAGCGATGTGCGATAGTTACATCTGCATTCAATTCTCTAACCAAGTGTTTTGGTCTACCACCATCGCGGAGGAAGTCAGGTTGCGCGTCTACCTTACCGCTATTCGCCCTATAATTTACGGATCGGAGACGTGGGCAGCACCAAAGTCGCCAATGGGAAGCTTGGACTGCACGAAGAGAAAGCTGCTTAGACGTTTGCTCGGGTATTTCTGGCCGCGAATGTGCCACAACGAAGATCTCTACAACGAAATCGAAATCTTAAACCAACACCAATGCTTGACACTGGGAAGGCACCAACATCTGCCAACGCCGTCTCAAGCGGCAACGGAAGGTCCTTTTTGTTTGTTTGGGCATATTTTTAGAAGACCGCCAGATCGTCTTGTTCAACACTCTCTAAGGATGCTTCCGAGTCCTTTCTGAAAACGGCTGCGTAGACGAGTTAGCACCGGATGTGGTGAAGGAGGATTTAAAATCAGTCGGCATTGACAGACAATTCAAGCGCGATGATTTATTTTGTAAAAAGTGGAATAGCGACCAATGGATGGATTGTGTCCAAATTTTGGCTGAGGTTCGTGACTAATGGACACGGCTGACTACTAGGACGGCACACCTCGGTGAAGATTCGGACTGAGCGCGCCAGGCGGAAGCCAGACGATTCAGCGAGTAAGGTCCTAATGAAATTAGCTTACAAGTATCTCAAGATACCCCTCCACTGCAGTGTGTACCGCAGATCTCAGTTGGCTCACCTTGTTCACTTCCTCTAAAAGTTTTCGAAGATTGGTAGCGTCCGGTCTCTTTTCCGGATCGTGGTTCCATGCAAGCTCCATGACCACCACCATTTCTTCCGGCATTGCTGGTGGCGGAGGCATGCGGTACCCTGCCATTACTTTCTGCTGAAAGGAAAGAAAGAGTACTATTTTAGTACAATGCTGAAGTGCAACATGGAACAATAAAGTAGTCTATAGTGACATCGTTGGAGTCATTTACGCTGTTAAGTGCCACCCACGCTACCTCGGCCTTGCAAACAATCTCCTAATGTCCCATTAGACAATAAGGAAGTGTTCGAGGGATGCACTGACCTTTACTGTATACGCTTTCCAGTCGGCATACGGTGAATTGTACGGTATTTCAAACATCTCCCACAGTGTGACACCATACGCATAGATATCCGTGTTGTAACGTGTCTCGCCATTTCGCCACACCTGCAAGTATAAACGCTCGAGTTGAAGTGTTGTTATTAGGATTCCCCCTTCTTCATCAATACTTCAAACAAATCACACTCACTACCAACAGGGTACTGTAGCCTGTTGGCAAGGGTCTCAACGGAATGCTTCGGAAAGTTCTACGACCCTGCGGTAGTGTGTAAAAGTTTTTCACTTCTCTAACATGTAAAATATATTAAAGGCAGTGGTCACGATGAAAAACGTTATCGAAAAAAAAAACTATAAAAATTAGCTTCGATGTAAAACAGCTGAAAAACTATGAAGGTATCGCGATGAAAAACGGGCTAGAATTCCAGTTACTAAGACCTTAAGTTTCCAGTTCGTGCACACGTGCACAGAAAGATCACAGTCTCATGCAGAGCAGCAAAAAATCATCGACACTCAGAGGAACAAATAAATGCAAATTTACCTAATAAAACAGTTGAACACTGAAAGCAAGCACTTCAACCAATGTTTTTGACTAGATGTGTACATAAATCCGAAAGTTCATTGATTGAAATTCAATTTCAAGCCAGCTGATGTGCTTGATATTGAAGATCATCGATGCCGATGATGTGGGGTGGACTCGTCCACCATCAAAAAACAAGAAAGTTCAGGCTTCGAATTCGGCCCAGAACAGCTATTTTTCCGCGATTTTTTCTTATAGGTTCTACTACTCTATACCCAGAAAAGGGTTTAGAGAGGAAAAGAAGACAGGCATATTCCAGCGCGACCACTGCCTTTAAATTACAATCTCTATTTTGCTGTGGGATTTTCGCAATCGCAAAAAGAAAAAAGAGAGCGAAATATACTCAAACGAATATATAGTCTCCCATGTAGTGTTATATGCAAAATAAATTTTTCGAAGTTTTTTATCGACTTTGATTTCACGATCCCCTCAAAACTTCGATTTTCCCCCAAAAAAATTTTACGAGCTCTCTTTGGCAAGCTATTCAGTTTTTCTTGACCCTGACGGGATCCGCACTATGGATATACCTAATCTTTCGATAAAGGCAGCATGCGCAAACGTCGCAAATGGTTTTGAACTTTAAAATTTTTAGGTGAGTGACTCTGTTTTCTCTTCGTGTTCCAACATGTCCTTGGAAAATACGATGATTAAGTGCACATGTTTGGATATTAAAATTCTATCGGATAAAGACTGTTCGAAAATTCGGTGCCTGTTCCTCTGGTGAAACGAACGCAGGACAACTGCTATAGGACATGGGCGGGGTGATCTAATGGGTCGGCTGGTCCACGAGAATTTTACCCATTTCCTGGCAGTTTTTCGTCGTACTTCCGTACTTCCTGCCCTCAGAGGGACCCGAAGCTTACGTTCCTGCTTAAAAGCGGGCAACTTTTCCATCGTGAACACTGCCTTTGAGAAATGTAAATTTGTAGTAGGTTCGTATGGTTATGAAATACACTGTAGTAGAAAAATGTCAAAACGTGAAGTATAGCTCGAAGTTGGTGAAACGGCTCTCGTTGTAACTTCTCTGTTTGTTAGAACTTTTAATTGAGTCGAAAAATTAGATGCGTAAGCGGATATGATTGGTACACTCTCTTCTGATTGATGGCCTAATTTGAGAACAAGTTTTTTTTTCTTCTGGGGTGCGTTGCCTCTCACCCGCTTTTCGCCACTTTTTTTGAAGGGCGAATCTTTCAGTCCATTTCCAAAGAAATCTGCTTAGAAGGAAGCTCGTATAGCGCTAGAGTCAACTGATGTCATTTGTGACTCCTCGATGACCACCTTTGCACTTTGAGACTGATCGCGGCGACCGCCTGAGGTCGTGGCGTGCGGAGGAGGAACCGGTTGGACAATTACAGCGGCGCATGGCAGCGGCGGTGACACCGGCCACAGCACCGTGCACAAGTGCGTTTGTACTCCAAGTGCAGGTCGCCGCGCGATACTCGGCCCCTGATGAGTCGCTTGATCATGTTCTTCAGAAATTAGGCAAGGGAACGGATTTTGGGGAGAACACTACAAACTTCGACCATTAGCAGACCGCCGCGGAATGATATAAATAACAAAGAAATATGCGAGAAATGTGATGATTAACTCTGCCAATTCGAGAGTTGATGCATCAGCGGCGAGAGCAGCACATACCCATTAGAGGTTGCTACGACTGTGTTCTGTTGGCGACGAGTCGAATTTCGACACTACCGAAATTCGAGTTAGCACTTAAAGGCAGTGGTCACGATGAAAAACGTTTTCGAAAAAACTACGAAAATCAGCTTAGATCAGAAACAGCTCAAAAACTATGAAGGTAGCGCGGTGAAAAACGGGCTAGAATTAGAGTTATTAAGACCCTAAATTTCCAGTTCGTGCACACGTGCACAGAAAGATCACAGTCTCATGCCTAGCAATCCCAAAATCATCGACGCTCAAAGGAAGAAATAAATGCAAATTTACCTAATAAAACAGTTGAACAATGAAAGCAAGCACTTCAGTCAAGGTTTTTGACTAGATGTGTACTAAAATCCGGAGGTTCATTGATTCAAATTCGATTTCAAACCAGCTGATGTTCTTGATTTTAGAGATCATCGATGCCGATGATGTGGGGTATGCTCGTCCACCATCAAAAGACAAGAAAGTTCAGGCTTCAAATTTGGCCTAAAACAGCGGTTTTTTCGCGATTTTTTCTTATAGGTTCTGCTACTCTAAACCCAGAAAAGGGTTTAGAGAGGAAAAGAAGACGAGCTTATTTGAGCGCGACCACTGCCTTTAAGAGACCGCCTGCTCCACGGCGAATTCCCACAGCCGACCTGTGCTCTCCACGGCTAATCGTTTCCGTGGGTGACATGTGTGGACACGCGGTCCGCTGGGAACCATTTTGATCGGAGCAGGCTTTCTTACTTAGACATCCAGTATTCCGTTTCCACTCCACTCTAGAGTATGTCGCTGCACAGAGATCTGGAGTAAGGCCATGGTGAAGCAATGATCCGTCGCCTTTTGGCGAACCTGCTTTTTTGTTTTGGAAGTTATTTCAACTTTACACGCACAAGGTTGCTAACGGAATAAGCGTTTGTTTGTCGACTTCCAGAATCTTCTTCATGTAACAGCTAATGGTTAGGATTGAGCCATGCTAGGCCGATCCAGAGTATCGAAAACTTGAAAAATGAACGAATTTCTCCTTTGTAGTGCCCTAATAAACCTCATGTAGAACTTTCGACGTACTGAAATACTTTGATCTACGAAGTTGTCTGATGCGACCGACAGAAATTTTATCAGAAATCTCAAAATGGGAATCAGATTCATGATCAGCACCCCCTCCTCCCCAATGACCACGCGAGCGAAGTCGCACCAAAACCTGAAATGTTTACAAACGGATAACGAACGGCAGACGCCAGCAAAGTTTCTGAAAATCGTGAAATATACAACACTTCATTAATCAGCGCCTCCAAAGATACCCCGTAGTTAAACTTCAAAAAAATTGTAAGCACTGAACTATTGCTAGGTTTTCACTCCACTTCCCTCCAAGTTACCCTCCACTCGAAAATTAGCAAAATTTTGAACAAAGTTGACCGATGGCTAATATACCGCAGTCGAAGGAAATTTCATTAGAAATTGAAAAGTAATCACCAGAACCTTGTGCAGCAACTCGATTAACCCTCGGGGTCAAGGCAGCAATATTTGAAACGATGACCTACTACAGTTATCTCAAATAGGTCGCACTACTACAATACTGCCGCTATCCAAGGGAAAAAATGGGCAAAGTGGGCAACTAAAGCGTGTTTCGACCACAACTCGCCTCATAGTCCTTCATTTTCAATTTCGAAAACGCCAAAATGTACAGCATGTCGTGATCCAGTCAATCATGTGAAAATATTCTGCGAAATTTGAGAGCAACATTATTTTTCAAGGCGGAATTGTGGTGCGCGCGAAGCGCGCACCAGATTTGGTTTTGAATCGGCCACGCGCGTAACCCATTTTTCGAAATCTCAGTTCAAAGTGAACGCAGAAATCAGGGCTAAGTTGCATTGAAAAGAGCGTAAAAAGTTGGATATACACCCCAAAAATGGTTTGGAACGGCTTACTGGTTTTCGAGAAAAAATCGAAAACCCGCTCGTTTTTGTTGTTAATCTCCTTTTTTTCAGACGGCGTTCACGATCTTGCGGGTACACTTAAAATTGAGCTAGGAAGTTCATTTTTGGACTGGAGACTGGAAATTGGTGCAGATAGCTCCTATCCCATTTCGAACTTGATACCTTAGCTTTGAAGGGTACCTTAGAATCGTGGGTTTACATACTAAATTAGCAAGGTGTGGGGTGGATCTGCAGCCAAGTAACACAGGTCGACGGAGGTAAGTACGGAACTTGTCAGAATTCGTACTCGTGACACGAAATTGATCGATAATCAAGATTATCGATTTTGGAGTGGTGATTGCTGATGGGATTGGTTTTTGGTTGGGAAATTTTGCTCATCAGTCATTATCGATTAACAACAATCAATAATATTGATTTTTTCGCCTGTTACTGTTACTGATTTTTTGATTGTTGATGGCTTTAAGTCACTTGTTCGGGAAATTCTTCTCACCATGCAAGATCAAATATTAATTATCCTATAAATATTTTGGTAAATTTGTGTGTGCGTGTGTGTGTATGTATGTATGTATGTATGTATGTATGTATGTATGTATGTATGTGTGCGTTTCTCTGTGTGTTTGTTTGACCGTTTATTCGGCTTGACTTTTAAGGCGGGCAACCCTACGGGATGGGCTCCGAAAGTGGGCAGAACGTCAGGGTAAGGGTGCAGGACCCAGAAGTTATGCGCAGTACATCATAGGAAGGGTACGGGACCCGAATTGTAGCGCGCCAGACGCCGTAGAAAGTGTGCGGGACCCGAGCAGAGTGCGCCGGACGCCGTAGAAAGTGTGCGGGACCCGAGTGAGAGTGCGCTGGACGCCGTACAAAGTGTGCGGGACCCAAGTGGGAGTGCGCAGGACGCCGTATAATGTGTGCGGGACTCGAGGGAGAGTGCGCCGGACGCCGTAGAAAGTGCGCGGGACGCCGTAAAAAGTGTGCGGGACCAAAGTGCGGAGAGCGCCGGTCGCCCTAGAAAGTGTGCGGGACCCAAGTGGGAAGTGCGCCGGTCGCCATAGAAAGTGTGGACCCGAGTGAGAGTGCTCCGGACGCCGCCGAAACTGGTGCGGTACCGAAGTGGGAGTGCGCGCGCCGCATAAAATGTGTGAAACCCGAGGGAGATCGCGTGCCGTAGGAAGTGTGTGAGACCCAAAGGGAGCGCTGGACGCCGTAGAAAACGTGTGAGACTGAAGAGAGAGAGAGAGCGCGCATTACTTCAGAATCACTATGTGCGTCTAAAAGAGAGCGTACACCATTCCTTTCTTCAGGTCTCCTACCCTTCACCACTCAATTCAACTGCTTAGCTGTTTATATGCGCTAGCTTTTCTAAATCGGGTTTATATACGATGAAAATAAGAGTTAATCAAAATCTGCATCCATGAAACACAAACATCATTCTACTTCATTTGGCAATAAAAGTAGCAGGGGGTCGGTTGATCATGAAAACGTTTAGTGAATTCCAAACAGCGGTTGTCCTTATCACGACAAAAATTAAGATAAATCAAAGGCCACTTTAGGATCTTATAAAACGGAAGAACGACCGCTGTGTCACGGTGCAGATAAGGAGGTCAACGGGCGTAGCAAGGTTTGGAATGCTTTGTGATTTCCGATGGTTTAAGTGTTGCCGCCCAAACCAGCTAGTGGGCCGGCGCAGGAAGAAAGCAAGCACCGAGTTCTTTGCCTTATACCCAAGATGCCGGCAAATGGGCTGGCGCAGCCGGGCCCCAGCGGCAGAGGCCGGGGCCGACGCCGCTGGTCAATAATATCGAGTTACCACATGTTGCTCGAAATGCAGCAATGAGTGGTATTTTTTATGGTTTTGGGTCATAAGTTACAAAAATTGTACTCATACGACAATATCGGTTGTCAGATGTTTCATCATTCCAAAATGGAAATCGTGAAGCAAAATTGGAGTCAGAAAGGGAACCTTCGGGAAAAATATGTGGAATTTCTGAAAATTTAGCTTCCTGGCAAAAATAACGATTTGGTAATGATAAAAAAAGTCTTAAAAATGTCTTGAAATATCTTAAAAAGAGATTTGGCGTAAAATAGCCCAAGGTAGGGAATGGAGGAATAACCAAAAATGTGATTTGGTGGTCGATCATTTCTAAGCTTCTCCGTTAAACTTATCAAAACAAAATCAAGCGCGCAACGGAAACCTTAAGCCATTTTTGAAAGCTGCAATAAGGGAATCAGCATAGGTCAAGCTAGGTGAACGCAAAGCTCCTTTCCATATCGTGCTTGATTTCGTTTTGAGAAGTTTTACGGAGAAGCTTTGTGAAATGATCGACAACCAAATCACATTTTTATTTTCCAGGCTATTTTACCCCAAATCTCTTTTTTAAGATATTTCAAGACATTTTTAAAACTTTTTTTTATCATTACCAAATCGTTATTTTTGCCAGGAAGCTAAATTTTCAGAAATACATTTCTATTTTCACCATGCTAGAGATCGCGTATGGTTGTTTTTGATCGAATGAGCTCGTTATCTTGTGATAACATTATCAAATTCATAACTAACTGCATCTTAAAGGCATTGTACACGATGAAAACCTTATTTGGGTTTTTGATGCTTTCGTGTTGTACTATCCCTATAGTGACTAACGGTAGCAAAACGCCCCCTCAAAAACGTCAACTTTTTGAGAAAAACCCATTTTTAGAAAGTTCATAGCAAATTTGAATTTCGCGCCGGCATCAACTCGGGATAGTTGCGCAGAGAATGCAAGGAACAGTTTTACGCTTCGTTCCTTGGCGCAGCGTTGGAAACAATTCACCGAGGATGCCGCTCAACTACGACTTCAGCGAAATTAAAATGGGCTACCCACCTGCTGCGTCCAGTGCTGCCGGCTGCTTTCGATCGATGCCGAATTCGAAATCGATTGGCGTGTGTATTGCGCCCAACGACGCGTCAGGGCACGCCCGCCGTCAGCAACCCAGGAGTTTTGTTCCTTGTAACCACGAATCGACCCCAAGGCCGGCCCCCCAAACCCAGGAAGCCATTTTGAGGTAAGCGAATCTTCATTCAGAGACGGTTTTGTAACTCCAAACTTTCTGAGTGACATTGTCATAGCCCACTAGTCCGAATGAACGCATAAACCCAAATTCGGTTTTCATCGTGGACGATGCCTTTAAAAAGGCGTTTTCATAGGTGAACTCCGATTTTGTCTCATATAGTTAGATAGATTGTGGCACAGTAAACATTTTGGGCTTTTCGAAATTGAAAACGGAGCCGTTTGAGGCGTGTTGTGGTCGAAAGACGCTTTAGTTGCCCACTTTGCCCATTTTTACCTTCAGATAGCGGCGTTATTGTACTTCGACAATCAACTATAGAACATCAGTTCCGTGATAAGCATCACTGATGACCCTTCTTAGCCAAGTTTGGAACAATTTCTTTTCAATTTCCAAAGAAGCTCGAAAAATCGAAAAAAAAACCATTTCCGGAGATGCTTGTAAAATTACTAGGAACACTCAAAATGCTTGACCACTGTGAGTGTAAATAGGTTACATTATAAAGAACCCCATCCGTAATTAAGAAAGACTCCACACCATAGAAATCTAATAAAAAAATAAAAGTTTTATGGCGTGGGTGCGCAGTGTGGACACGCGGTCTTTTAAGTGTTAGATAGATTATTCTGGCCTAGCTGAACATCGTCTAAACACTTCACAAACGCTCAGTCCTTATTTTTGCAGATAACAGCCTTTAAATCAGGGATTGCGGCATTCACAACATGATAATCATTGCCAGGATGACCGATATTTACACTGCAGTTTTGAAAAATGCGTGGACGATGGACACACTTTTCTGGCTTTTCTGACACAGCGGTTGACGGAAGTGCCTGGAATAACTTGAAGAAAACCAGTTTCACGCAGTTTTCGCATATTACTTGGGTCTACCTGTAGCACGCGCATCGATTCAGTGGAAAATCTCAAAATCGAAATTTTGCCCGGACCTTGCCTTTGATGAGGCCGAAATATTGAAATAATCGTTAATATTGAACATTTTTCGCTCATTGCGAGAACTATTTTCGCTATGCCAAGATTCACGGAAAGTCGATCCTGGACACTAATTGTAAGATTTTTTTTTCCTCCAAGAACACATTGGTTAACGTCAACTGTTAAGCAGAAAAAGTTGATTACTCCGGTTTTCAGGCTGTTCAACCTGGAACCAACGAATTATCACATAAGGAATATAACTGCATCGTTAGCAGTTAACAAAGTCAGAAATGGGTTGAAAAATGTAAACCTGTCATGCAAAAGTGCCTCGATTATATCATGAATACAAGAAGTTGGATGATTTGATTATGATAAGCACATTCTTACGTGTACAACAAGGGATGTTCAATTTCAGACCCCACTCGATTCCAATGAAAATTTACACTCGTCCAGCGATTTTCGACTAAAGCATATTGACATTTAGCTGGCAAAGCCCACCATAAATTTTCTGAAACCTACGGATGGTCCTCAAAGGCAGGGTTCATGATTAAAATCTAATCTTAATTTTAAGGCATTATTTACAACGAAAAAAATTCCTGTTTTCTCAGAAGCTTCAGCCTCATCTAAGGAAAGTTGAAGAAGAAACGCTGCAACCTGTCAGGAAGTAGGTGAAACACGCGCGGACCACCCTACCCATAGTATCGCTCCGCCCACATTGAAGTAGACACAAAGGAACAGTTGCCGATATCTGGAATGACTGTAAAACCCAACCATGCGCATTAAATTTATTTTTAAATTTTTCGAAACAAAAAAAATCATAATATTTAAACAAGTTGAATTTGAATTCAAACAAATAATATTTAAGTGAATTAAACAATTAAACAAAAAAAACTTCACGCTTCGAAACATTTGATTAAAAATGATAGAATTTTTAGTAGAAGAAACACAAGACAAAGTCACCCACCTTATAAGTTTGGAGCGCAAGACTATTTCTAACGCTTCGAAATTCGGTATTCCAAAGCGCACCAAACGCACAAATGGGGCGCAATTGACTATTGTAAAATTTCTATACTGTTTCTTTTTTCTCCTAGAATTGAGCGCTAGAGAAATTTTCTGCTACCATCTTCTTCTTCATGAACATTGAAAACTAGGATTCGTTGTTTATATAATGAACCTGAAAACTGTGATGCGTCTTGACGTTAACACTGCCTTTGGTGTTTTTTTTGCGGTAGTGAGCTCACGAAGTAAGAGATATTTCTGAAAGAAACATCTTGAAACCCTCAATTTTCAGAAATAAATTTTGAAACAAACGCCTGGGTCATCAATAAGTAAGACAACAGCTTATGTTTATACTATGTTTGAGTTGAGTATGCCATTCTAGAGCGCAGAGAGCTCATACATCGTGTAGGGGCGAGGCGAACAGAACGAGCGGCAGAGACGCAGATTAGCTCTGAAGCCAGGAAGGAAAATGGTGGCGGCGATCCGTTTGATTTTCGTGTTACGGTAGGCGGCACTGCGTGCATTATAATTGCGTGGGTTTAGGACGCAGAGTGAGAGTGTACATTCTCTGCGCTCTAGAATGGCCCACTTTATGGAAACAGAGTATAGCAATGGCTTTCCTGCTCAAGTTCCTGCATAAAAAAAATTGTGAATTTTTTTTTCAATGTGAACGCTGCCACTGAACGGTCAGGGGTCGTATTCAAGCAAAGAAACTTTTTGTCCAGCTTTATGAAAGGTTGTTAAGCACTCTAAACCTTTTTTGCGGGACAGATTCATCAGTCACCTCGTACCCTCATCGCTCAACCTTTGAGAGCACTTACGTCCTCAGGTGTGCATGACAATACGTTTTACCCGCTTTCCAATATTCTCGTATGGCCTGTGTAATTCGAGTAGGAAGCCGCAACGCTGCATGACGGAAAAATTTGCACGTTTTCAATTATTGAAGTCGAAGGTTGAAAGCTCATAAGTCTTGATGACTCTGCTAGAACAATAAAGGGCAATGTGATCATGGAAGTTTAGACAACTTCATTCTCCAAGCTTGACCTTGAGAATAATATCCACTCAAGGAGAAGCACTATAAAGTCTCTAAAAGTAACTAGCACGTCACATTCTCTCTGACAATATGAAAACGCAGTTTCTTAGATCAAATGGAGCTTAAGAGAAGACGAGTATCAGTGCTACCTGGAAGGTGTGTCAACAGAGATGACAGTCCTACCGCTTAATCGATGTGACAAGGGGGCAAATAAAGAACCGATGCAGTTACAGTTCAGTTCCGCAATCGCGTTCAGTTCTCATTATCACAATCATAGAAGCGAAGCGGTTGTTTTTAAAAAATTCAACTAGAATCATTCTCAAAACAACCGCTTCGCTTCTACGATTGTGATAATGAGACTTTGCGGACTGAACGCGATTGCGGAACTAGATCATACCTATGTATCATTCTATCAAAACTGGTTGTTCAGTACTGGTGATCTCTGTTAACTAGCGCACCTAGTAAACCAATAACCAAGTGAAATAATCCGAGTTGGATTCGCCAGTCAATCAATTTCATTGTTTCGAATCGGTTTTTACTTCCATGGACCCTACATTTTATGCACTCCACAAGTTCGTCGTCGTCGTCTGTAGCAGTTCGTCGAACCGAGCGCTCTACTAGTACATGTTTTCGTGCTGTATCAATTAAGTCCGAAAATTTTGTGGCTGACGCCTTTAAATGCGTCAGATATTCAAACCATTGTGAAAGCGTCCACAAGCAAAAATTTCTTATAGCGTCGAATAGTTTGGATTAATATGCGTTGATATCACTAATTATGCAGTACAATAGGCCATAGGTCCGTTATTTTTGTTTTGATGTATTGATTTATACGAATACGCCGTAACTACGCTTCTGAAATATAAAATTCACAGAATCGGTTGCAAAGACTAGACAATATACGAAGAAAGAAACCAAAGAGAGTGCCCTAGTTTTGCTCAAATAAGAGAGATTGCTAGATTGTTGTTAGCGATAACCATTTATCGTTGGTGTCTCACAGAGAGATAGCCGCGCTTAGCAGTCGTTCAATCAATAGCCACTCTCTCTCTACGTTTTCCCGCGCGCAATTTTTCCCGCCAAGCAGCGTCGCGGCGATCCCTCATACAGTGATTGACGATACTTTGGAATGAGCTCATGGAGATGACTGATGGTGGTGGAGCTAACACCTTCATTGACATAGAGTTCGCGCAATCATTTTAGTTTGATGAATGGACGGGGCTGCGACGGTAGATCACCCCGCGCGAATCGAAACCCGCATTCTCCAGTGCGGCCGCCAACCCCGCACGGTCAGCCGCCTGGTCCAAGCGTCAGACTAAAATGAAAACGGAAACCATATTGGCTTATGAAAGATTCGGCCCCTCCCTTAGGCCCCTGTCATAGTCGGATGTAGCCAGCCCGGTGGACAAACATTTACAGTACCGTGCAAAAGTTTATTCGCGTGGCATTTCCGCGAAGAATGTTTTTATACATATCTTGGCTTGCCCTCAGCGAAACTTGATGAAACTTTAGTATGTTATGGGCCATCACAACCCTTGCTTTACACATACACAAAACTGGTTTTTGAGCGCGCAGTTTTTTGAATATGGAATTTATCTATCATTCTGTGGTTTTATCTCAAATTAGGATTATTCCTTCAAAACGTGGCTATTATAAATCCAAACCCGTAGCAATTGTTCACCATTCCAAGGTTTCCGGAATCGTTGCATAGCTTTGTGAGAAAATCTTCTCTATCAGAATTTTCTTAAGACCGAAAATTGAGCAGATTGGAATTAATTTTTGGGAATTCACCCCTATAAAATTATCCAATCATTTCGAAATATGTGCTAGTTGTGCTTTGACAAAGTACAAGTGGAACACAGTTTTTGCTTTTGTTCGATAACGTCAAAGAGAGATACTTGATAAGTGCAAATAGCATGATTTTCTGTTGAATTTATTTCTGAAAAAACTTTCGATGGAGATTAGTTTTTCACAAGGTTATACAACGTTTCCGAAGACCTTCGAGTGGCAAATAACTGCTACGGGTTTGGAATTTTAATAGCCATGTTTTGAAGGAACAGTCCTAATCTGAGATAATACCACAAAATTATAAATAAATTCCATATTTGAAAAACCGCACGCTCTAAAACCACTTTTGTGTAATTGTAAAGCAAGGGTTGTGATGCCCCATAACCCACAAAAGTTTCATCAAGTTTCGCTAAGGGGAAGCCAAGATATGGATAAAAACATTATACGCGGAAATGACACGTGAATAGACTTTTGCACGGTACTGTACATTGTGCAAATCGGGTGTAAAAAATCTACCCATTGTGGCCGAACTGAGCACGCCTGAGCCGTCCGTGGCGGTACCTATCGATACACATATGTGATGCATTGGTCACTCAGGTTGCGAAATCTCCCTATTCGGCCTACTTGAACCGGTCTGGTCCGGCATGATGCAGCTGCGGCCGTCTCGGTGGATACGTATGGAATGCATCGCTTACAAATCTGTGAAAACCCACAGTTGTGTCCGGCCTGAGCAGGCCGCAATGGAGGACGGCGCAGGACGGCGTAGTATTACTATCGACGGCTCATGACAGCTCAGTCCTGATTTCGGAAAACTATCATTGAGGTCTCAGGGCCCCGTCATAGTTCAGCGATAGTCCGGCATAGTCCCTCCTAGATCGGTTGTTAGTGGGTAGTCCCAGCTGTGTCGTCCCAGAGCCACCCTAAGCCGCGCTCGGTGTACGCCGCAATACTATCAATGGCATTGTTGACACCACTCCAATCGCGGTGTGGGACTACGAACGACCGGGACGGACTACGGGAGTAAAAAATCTTTATTCCTTTTGAGTGCTCTACATATGTACGTATGACAGTGTGGGACTGCGGACAACCCAGGATGGCCTACCGGAAAAATATTTGCTCTCGTTTTGTGTGCCTTACTACTACATATATCGACCGGTTGAGACCACGGCCTATCCGTCCAACTATGTCGGGGGGCCTCACTACTCATTTCCATGAGTTCCCTTTGAACTCGAGGAGTTGATAATTGGAATGTTGCGTTTCAGGAATGATCATGCCCACGTCTTCAACAGCCCTGCAGTAACACCCTTTTTCAATGTGTAATATTCCATAACTTTATGCCAGTTTCGCTAAAACGATGCAGGTGACTACAAGAACAAGTGAACCTACCGCAGAACCAACGGGAACTAGGAAGCTTTGAGATTGAGTGAAAGACAAAGAAAAACTTTTGCAAAACAAAATGACATACAAACAGCGGAGTGTAAGCACAGGAGCGAAAATAATCGAGAAATTAGGCGAGGACTCGAATGCGTCCTTTGTCGTTAACACCATACGTTTTTCCTCACGTCTGAATATATTCGCGCGCGGTCGGGCCTAAATCACAGCGATTTTTGTTTTGCGAAGTTGCGCGCTGTCAGAATAGAAAGAGGTGAGAAGTGTGAAAAGGGCAAACGCAGTCGGAACGCTCGCAACTTTACGAGATCGCACTATTCCGTTTTTCGTGCACGGTGGAAACGCTTGTTGTACGCGGTTGCTTTTAAGGGCGGAAACTTGCGCTTGGGCAGTCCTAATTTTTGTACAGGGAAAACTCTTCTTAAATTGACCTGGGGCTGTAGTTTGAGTTCGTTTTCAGTTATATTTGTTTGCGATTTAGCTTTGCAATATAGAAAAAAGCCAAAGACATGCAAATCCGTATCAGACTCCGATTCGCCCCTGACGTCTCTTTTTCTCATCTTCTTGAGTTCGTTCAGCTTTATTTTTCCCAAATCCTTTTGTTCCGTAACCCTCGCCTGGGTTTCCTCCAGCACTCCTCATTGTCGCTAAGTCTACATAGCCCTAAACGGCCAGAAATGTACATTGAACGTAGGGTGATGCGCACCAATCAGTGTTCCGTGAGATGCTAAAGAATCGCACAATAACAACCGGAAGGGAAACGCCCCAAACATCGGACGCACGAGGAAAGTCCTAGGGGTCAATGTCAACGAAATGCGTCGAATTCGGTCCGGTGGAGAATTGGATGTGTAATTTGCGAAAGCCCGTAGTGGGCATTGATAGTGTCCATGAGCATATTCCGAAACCTTCCAGTGTCCTTGACGCTTAGTAGTTCCTAGAGAGATGTGACTAGAAGAGGTACATCTAGACATCTTTAAGAAGTCAGGTGACACTCTCTAGAATAATACACCGGTAGTGTGTCTGAAAGGAAAGTACAATTAGATTTCGGCACGGAAGTTGACATTTTTAATAGGTGTACTATAAACGGCCGACAACCAACTTTTCTCCCAACTATCAAATTTCTCAAGTGTCCCAGTTTCAAAATGTCGTTTTTCACATCCTATTACAACCCGACTGCTCCAGGTTGCTAATGGCGCCAAGTTGAAAACAAACATGAAAGTGCAGGGCAGCTGAACTTTCATGATAGATGAGCAACACTTTGTGTGACCCATCTATCATAGAGCTAATGGCTATAACCCATATCTGATGACAGGGTTTTCACTTCAATCGCCACAGGATAATCTAGTTTGACATACGTTTAACACTATAGGCCGAATCCACCCGTTGTGTCTTTCCTCCGATTCTTTTCCAAGATTATTGAGCCTAACTACGCAAAAAAATCTTAACCCTCCCTGTTCCAGAATGTGGAACACATGTCACGACGCATGGGTCCACCAAACTCTCGGATCGGCGACATGACTGACAGACACCACGCGTTCCGTTCTGGGGACATCTACGACAGGGCTCTGCACGCTATATATGGTGGGTGTATACGCGAAAAAGATAGCTGCGGACCACTCAGCAAGCCGCGCGCCTGTCGCGTGCTCCGATCGATTACCACATTTCTCGTAAACGCACACGACGCAGCGCAGTCTGCTGAGGTGTCCGCAGCTATCCCTTTTCTGGTTACCCGAACTATACCAATCTTGCCATTGCGAGAATATTACACGCACACTGAGGCCCTTAGACCTGTTTGCGCTTACACTTATTTTTCACCAATCAAAATTCATATGAGTAACAAGTCACAAACACTGACTGGGCGACCTCGTCGCTCTTGTTTCATAACTTCAGTGCGAATATGACCCAAGACTGTTGTTAAGAATTCGGATGATGCCAAGACTCTTCAAACTGTGATCGATAATTCTTACACGATTTTTGGATGCTTTTGCCGTAACTGCAGTTCAACGTCGCAGTGCACGTTATGGTATGTTTACACAAGGTGCTGAGTTGATCGCAAAACGCTTGGCTCCGGGCGAGATTGAACCAGCATATTCCCTTTCCGAGGGAGCGCCTTATCGCACTGCACCACCGAAGCCCCAGCGCCGCTCTCACTCGGCAAAAAACAACCAAAAATCGTGTAAGACTTAAAGGCAGCATACACGCTCAGAAACATGGATGAGATAACAGCATAAATAGGACCGCCTGGCCCCTACCATGTCGTCAACGGCGTTTGAAGCGCTGAAAACCATCCAGGTTGACAGGATTCGAGATTTCCGTCTCGAAAGCCTGTGGAACCCCACCCCTGCGAATAACATAATGAGGAGTGGAGCATGTGAAAGCATTAGATACCTTAGAGTGATAGCACTATCAAATGGGAGTCTACTAGAGAAACGGCTTGATTCACCTGAATATAACATGTCTGTTTGCTGATGAAATGCTCCATTTTATAAGCCAGCCAAAGTAAGGTGGCATCCTTGAAAGTGGATGGAACTTAATCGGTATGTAAACAAGTTATAATCAGGGAAATCAAGCTGTTTCTCTCGTAGACTCTGATTTGATAGTGCTATCACTCTAGATTATCAAATGCTTCCACATGCCTCATTCTACATTCTGTTATTCGTAGGGGTGGGGTTCCACAGGCTTTCGAGACGGGAATGCTCGAATTCTGTCAACCTGGATGGTTTTCAGCGCTTCAAACGCCGTTGACGACATGGTAGGGGCCAGGCGGTCCTATTTATGCTGTTATCTCAACCATGTTTCTGAGCGTGTATGCTGCCTTTAACTAGGGCATCATCTTGACAGGTCTACGACTGTTAGATAGTCTCTGACGGTATACCTGTTTCATCCCGTTATGCGGGTGAAAGGATGATTGCTTCGGTGAAGATTTACCGAGCAGTTGGGTGAGAGCGGCGCTTAGGCTTCGGTGGTGCAGTGCGATAAGGCGCTCCCCCAGAAAGGGAATATGCTGGTTCAATCTCGCCCGGAGCCAAGCGTTTTGCGATCAACCCAGCACCTTGTGTAAACATGCGATCGATAATGTCAAAATATGGTCAGATCAATGGGGACTGCCTCTCGCTGCGGATAAAACTAGGATTTTACGGTTCAGAACCTGTAAGGTGAATGCTATATATAATATCTGTGGCGTAGAGCTCGGTTTAGTAAAAGAAGTGAGAGAACTTGGGTACAGAATAAACTAAACGACAAACTGAGTTCTGACAGTCCTTACAAAGCGCTCTATTCCAGTGCAATTCATAAAACTGACAATCTTTTTAAGACACTCAAGTCCAGGTCCCCAATGTTGTGGAACGACGCCAGCTTTTTGCTCTTCATAGTATACTTAGACAGAGGAGGAAAAACGATCTCGTTATGGCTTTAAAGCATCTTACAGGTAGGGCAAAAGTCAACTCGTCTAAATTCTTTTCAACTGTCCATTTTTGAATTAGGGGTGGGAGCACAAAAATCAAGCTTCCGCTAACTAAATCTCAATTTAGGTCGCAGCTCTTTTCTATTAGAGTAGTACTTTTGTTAAATAAGGTTTTCGATCAGGATATGATGCACTTGTCTCTGACTACGTTCAGACGATTAGCTATCCATTTGGTGAAAACAGAGGTATTTAACGAAAACTATTGATGAAGAGTTACAGGTTTCCTTCTATTCACTGTTAACTGTTCTGAATACTAGCTCGATTGCTTGGTTTTAATTATTGATGATTTGTGCAATTATTTTTTTATTACGTGGGTGTTAATCTGCGTCAATAAAGTAAGTAAGTAACATACATGGGCTGTAGATAATACTGAACATGGCTCGCAGCCTGCGAATCAATACCGCTACTCTTGTCTGTATGCTCGCTGCTGCGTACTCTTCATGTCCTCCAGCGAGACCTGTGTCATGCTCCGAGACTATGAAATAGAAGCAACAGCCCCTGCGCCATCGCCCTAGTTTCGGACATCTGCGTGTTAGGCAGTACGGTTTAGCCCACATGATGAATCATGGCTTCTATTGCCCTTAGCGTCTGTCGGATACTGCTTGGGTAGTGAACTACGGCTCAGCTGCGCTGGTGATAATCGGCTTGGGAAGGAGAGCTCGGACTCGACTGCGCTGACATTGACGATTGCAGCTGCACGAACAGCCACACGATGAAGACTGATCGATGCACGTGGCTCTGAGTGTCCGATGTCCTCTGCGTCGCTGCTTCTCAAACGTTCTACAGTACTAACGCGCCGCCAGGATCTCTTCGCCGTCGCACTCTGCCGCCCTTTAAAAACGATGAAGTCAGCAGAAAAAGGAGTTGAACGAATGTCGCGATAACATACGCAGTTGCGGATCTGGCATACATCGATCGTGACATTCCTCTACTCTCTTAAACGATTCCAAAATGCGGAAGATTTCTTTGTGCATATGATCCCAACGGTGATCCCGTACGGTGGATTTTTCGAGAGGGGCAGAGACGCAAAGGAAAGCCACGCTTGCCACCGATCTGTATTGATATTAATCTGTCAGCCTTTGCGGTGTCATTGTTGTGTGCGGCTGACTTGTCTTTTCTCAGCAAAGGAAAGTCGCCTTTGGCAAAGCAGCACCTAATGCTTCAACCTTAGATGGTCCAGTCCAAAACATAACGTGCATACCCTGTGATCCCTGCTGCTTCACCTCAGTGGGTATTTGGTGTTGATGGCTATTCATATTCGTCTTCTCGTCACTATTTCCCTACGGCTTCCATGGTAGCTGGTGCACACACGGGGCATTCGGATCAGATAGAACAGAAGAGTTTATACTAACCTCAGGTGCCAGCCATCGCACATTGAGTGGCTTCGACAGATCGATTTTGTAAACGTTGGTGGCGCGACACATTCCGAAATCGGCCAGCTTCACGACTCCCTTGTCGATAAGGCAATTCCTGGTGGCAATGTCTCGGTGAATGCAGCTGTAATATTTTGGTGTTCAACGACCTGGAGTTACACATCTGTGGTCTCTATACTTACTCTCGAGAATGCAAGTATTCTAGACCCATAGCGCCTTGTGTGCTCATGTCGACACGCATTGGAACGCCTATTTTCTGCAAGAGGAAAAGTTCTTGGGTTGACCTTGATGAATTTTTAAGAAGAGCGTCACCTTCGGATGGGCTCGGAGCTTGTCCTCCACAGATCCTCCGTCGCAGTACTCCATCACCAGCAAGTACGGCATACGATCAACGATGAAGCCGTAGAATCTGAAGAATGATATTGGACTCTGATAGAGTTAAGCTAGATGTGTCCGAAGAAAATGTTTTTTTACAAACGACCCGAACTTCACTATGTGCTTGTGTTCATTTAGTTGCATCGCCCGAGCTTCCTTCATCATCTCAGCCAGTGCTGTAAAAAGAAAGCGGTGTTGCTACTGCATACTCGAATGGGCGACATTTGGCGGTGGTTCAAAAAACCTAATAAGTATGTACCCTGTTCATCTGTTCCTTCGGAATCAATCCTCTTCACGGCTATAATCCTGTTATTGTCTCGGATCAGTTGGCCGCGATACACAGTACCATAGGCACCGGAACCAATCTAAACTTTGAGGTGCCTCACAGACTGCCCTAATGGCCAAATACCTTCCCTGTCCGGAAAGACTAAACCGCATACATGTTTAGCTATTGGCACTAGAGCAGGAGTGGTGGCCATGTCGATGACTGCCTATCAGTGAAGCTCAAGCCATCGACAGCTGCCACAATAAGTGCATAATTGCCTAATTACAATGACTATACTGACCTTTTTGAGCAGTCTTACATCACTGTGAACAAGTTGATACTTTCCTTTTGGTACCGCTTTTCTAAGTAAGAGTTCTTCTCCTCCTTGTAATACTATTGGTTCTTTAGAATAATATTCTACCATCTTCTTTAAACTTGGGAACGTTTTGCCCTGTAAGAATAATATGCAGTTTGTCTCAGTACTTGACAATAGATACATCCACATCTATATCACCTGAGGCCACATCTAGACCTATACCTACAACTACGACCGCCTTCGCACCAGCGTTCACATCCTCGCCTACACCGAAGCCCACACTTGTGCCTACTCCCACCTACACATGCACCCTTGCCGATAGCCATACCTATACTCCCACCATCACTCACAGCTAAACATGCACCTACACCTTCATTGATAGCAAGTCACCCTTGCATTCTCACCCAAACCCTCATCTACGCCCACATGAGTACCCTAACCGACAAAAGGAACTGCAGCCACATTCGTCTTGAAGCTAGCTCAGTGCTCCGCTCTGCACCCTCTAGAAGGCCTTCAGCTACACCCAAGTCTACGCATACTTCTGCACTCGAACGCTAACTTCGGACAGGCAACGAAATTCTCATGGCGTAAAATAACGTCGTATTTGTGCGAGTTGGTTGCAGGCACCACAACACGTTTGGCGAAAGCGCGAAAAAAATAATCGTCGCGAAGAAGTTGGAGCTTCGAGTTTATCGAGGTGACGGGGAGTGACTTTCCTAAATTCGCTTCCATTAGAGTTGAATTTCGGTGCATATGGGCAATTTAACTGAGTTTGACTATTTTTTTGAAGATTTAAGTTAAGGAGGGCGAACATAAGTTTCTATTCGTGTCTTCTTCTAATGATGCATTTTCTTTGATGACTGTTTGCAGTTCGACTATTGATATTGCCGAGTTGATATTGCCGAGTTGATATTGCCGCCGAGTTATGGAAGAGTCGACGTTGGAACCCAACTGCCTGGCTTGCATTGTTATTCAACCGCATTGTGACTGAGCGCAAGGTTCCCTCAGACTGGAAGTCAAGCACCACAGTCCCGATTTTCAAGAAGAAAGGGAGTCCTGCTGACTGTTGCAACTACCGGCCCATCCGACTTCTTAGCCATACAATGAAGATTTTCGAGAGGATTCTGGATAGGAGAATTCGTGATGTCGTTGAGCTGAGCGTAAATCAGTGTGGTTTTGTCAGGAACTGCGGCACCGTCGATGCTATCCATGCGACCCGACTTCTTGTGGAAAAGCATCGTGAAAAAGGAGAAGCTGTTCACCTCGCCTTTCTTGATCTTGAGAAAGCGTTCGACAGAGTCCCTCACGAAGTAATATGGTACGCTCTGCGTAGCCGAGATGTCCCCGAAGAATTGATCGATTGGGCGAAGCTTTTGTACGTGGACACGTCAAGTTGCATACGATCAGCGGCAGGAAGATCAAGGCCTTTTCGAATCACTATTGGAGTTAATCAAGGTTCCGCCCTCTCCCCGCTGCTCTTCATCATCGTCATGGATGTCATCACGCGAGATTTGCAGAGTTCAGCACCTTGGACACTGTTGTATGCTGACGACGTGATGCTCGCCTCAGACAGTAAAGGAAATCTCCAAGCACAAGTTCAAGCTTGGCACGACAGACTGGCAGCATTCGGCTTACGACTCAATAAAAAGAAAACCGAATACATGACAAATGCGAGTTGTGACGATTCCATCCAAGTCGACAACACAGTCTTGCCAAAAGCGCATACGTTTCGATATCTAGGATCAACGCTTTGCGATGATGGGACGCTGACGGCTGAAGTCGACGCACGCATCAATGCTAGGCTCAAGTCAAAGATTTATCGTTCGGTTGTGAGGCCCGTCGCACTGTATGGCACAGAGTGTTATCCAATGACCAAGGAAGCAGAACGACGGCTAGGCGTGATGGAAACGAAGATGCTCAGGTGGAGTGGTGGATTGACCCGATTGGACCGAGTTCGGAATGAAGATGTGCGTGAAAGATTCGGTGTCGCGCCCATTTCGGACAAACTTCGCGAAAATTGCCTTAGATGGTATGGGCACGTTCTGCGAGCTGGAGAACACTCGATAGCGAAAGCGGCTATGCAGCTCCAAGTGACGGGCCAGCGACCAAGAGGACGACCTAAGCAGAGATGGCTGGATGTCTTGCACAACGATATGAAAATTGCAGGCCTCCATCCTGACAACGCGAATGACAAGGTCAAATGGCGGCAACGTTTGAGAAAAGCGGACCCTGCTACAATGCGGGACAAACGCTGAAGAAGAAGACTGTTTGCAGTCCGACTAAAGAGAACCAGAAGTGATTCATTCATCTACAGACTTCAAAAAACGACGTACTTTGATGAGCGTTTCAGTATGACAATCTAACTTAATCACCTCTTATCAATTACTACATTACCTAACCTTTCAGGTTCACAACTCACCTATTTGACTGAACTCTTTGTCTTAGAGGAGACAGAACGTTTGGTGACAGCTTTTTTTCGCTCCGATTGGCGCATATTTTTCGCGCTGTCGTAGAATGAGTTGTGGTGTTCGCAATCAACGCGGAAGAATACGTTGTTCCACGGCATGAGGATTTTGTTCCTTGTCCAAAATGAACGTTCGAGTTACTTCTACGCCAACCCCTGTGTCGCGAAAGCTCGATGCTATCGCTCCTCAAGGAAGCGTGGGCATGCTCAGGCACTCAGGTACTCAGCGCGACGGCCGGCGAACTTCTATGCCGAGAACGACGGTCGGCGCCCCTTATTTCAAGGGTGCCGGCCAGCGGCGAACCATGCTGCATGCGACGCACTCGCAGCGCGGATAATGGCTAACCAGAACCAAACCAGAAAACACGCCACGCCATCCTCAATTCGGCCGGTTGGAAAGGCCATTGATAATGATCACGAACGATCACGTCTTAACGTGCTTATCACGTGCACAGCCGGTATAAAAGGCGACTCATCTCACTAGAGTCCTCATTCGGCATTCTAATGCCGGCCCTGGAAGGTGACCTCGAGTCACTCTCTGGAGGCCAGCATATTTTTAGCTGCTGAGGGGATAGGGGTATTCTCATGGCTGGGGGGGGGGCTTCCGTCGCGATCCGCGGGTAGGGTGGTTCCTAACCGCAGACTGCTGCGGACCGATGCGGGGCGTTCCTCCGCCGTGGACCAGGGATGAGATGCTAGAGGTAAACAATAATACAAATAATGATCGCGGGCCATCTGGTGAAGGGCGGCGGGCCGTCGCCATGCAGCTGACCGGCGACGCAAGCGCGGGTCATCCACGGAAAAGGACTGAGCACTCAGGGTGACGGCCCGCGAACCTTTCCCAGCTTGCTCGCGGTCTCCGTCTTCCGGCCACCCGCTTTTGGTTCGCCGGCCAGCTTCATTTCGATGGCCTGCCGACCTTTTTCAGCTAGCTCGCAGTTCTTTTCCGTGAATGGCCCGCGCTTGGCTCGCCGGCCAGCCGCATGTCGACGGCCCGCCGACCTTTACCAGATGTTCCGCGATCATTATTAGTTCTATTATTTACCTCAGGCATGTCACCCCGGGTTCACAGCGGAGAAACGCCCCGCCTCGGTCCGCCGCAGTCTGCGGTGAGGAACCACCCTCTCCGCGGATCGCGCCCTTCCCAAGCCGTGGTAGACCCCTATTCCTACAGGGTCAAAATATGCTGGCCTCCTATCCTCTTCCAGGGCCGGCATTAGAATGCCGAATGAGGACTCCAGTGAGATGAGGCGCTTTTTGTACCGGCTGTGCACGTGATAACCACGTTACGACGAGATCAGTCGTGGTCATTATCAATTGTCTTTCCAACCGGCCGAATTGAAGATGGCGTGGCGTGTCTTGTGGTTCGGGGGCGAGCCAATATCCACCCTGCGTGTGCGTCGCATGCAGCATGGTTCGCCGCTGGCCGGCACCCTTGAAATAAGGGGCGCCGACCGTCGCCTTGAGTTACTGAGTGGTCGGTCCCACAACAAAAGCCGCAAGCGCGAGCCGTTCGTGTTGGACTAGTCCGGGCGGTGCAGTCTAAGGCATCAGTGTCCGCACCCGCCGATGCCGCGTGCAGTCGATTCCCCGATTGAACTGTGTTATCCTTCATTGCGTCGTGCCGTGCTACGTTTTAGGATCGCTGGACTTTAGAACACTACTGCGTTTCCTGCAATACAGTTGGCGCAGGATGAGCACTCTCGATGGACAGTTCTCCGGCCGAAACCCTCTTTTATCTATTCGTGTTATCACAGTGATCTGATCCGTCTTTCGCGATTCTCTTCCCCATGTGTAAATTTCCCCTCTCTCTTCAAATTCTCTTCACATATATCTTGTAGCATTCGAAGACCCACTAGATCATGAAATCATGAGTTTATGTCACTGGAGCCAAAAGAGTACCGAAACTCTGTAGCCATTAAACGTCTTTCCCCAGAGATCAAGGATAGGGATGATTTAAATGATATGCTAGGGCTTATCACGTAGATCTACAACTTCAAGATACATCAATATTCCTGTTTTAGTGGGTACTCTTTCGGAATAGACGACCCACTATAGAAATTTGATGTGACCAGCCTAGCTGTCGGTCAAGCCCAAACTATTACTGATTTCATTGCATTCTTCAGTGGGTCGTCTATTCTGAAAGAGCACCTTTTAGTGATATCCGCGAAAGTGTACCGTAACTTCGTATTATCACCCTGATAACACATTGATAAAGAGACTCGTATAAAGGATAATAATGAGTCCCCACCTTCACGCATGCCTGCACCAATATCCTCACATTCGGCACGGATCAATTCGAAACTTTGCGTTCCTTATTGTGCGTTGACCCAAGCTCGGTTCACGTATGTTATAACATATCCGTACCGGGTTTACGCCAACCCACAGTAAGGAACGCAAAGTACCAATGCTATCCATGCCGACTGTATGCCTACGCTCGCACTTGGGTGCAAAACTAGTACAGGGGGGGGGGCGCTCAGGATTGCAGTAAAGAATGAATGAAACCGTATGAAAATAGTGACTGATAACGCTATCTAAGTGCAAGTAAAGGAACGGGCATTGCTGGGGGAATCACTAGGCCCACCTCCCTTGTCCAGATGGCTGAGCAAGAAACTTTCGGTAGAACTCAATCCCCCAAGGCAAATCTAGAAGCTGACAAGTCTTTCAAAATTGGATGTACATATTACAGTCGGCCCGAATGTAACTGTCCGCCGACGCGGTCGGCCTGCGTACATAACGAGACGAATACTGATTGATATCCCTGTCAGCTGTCTGCAGTCGTGGGAAAGTTTGTACAAAAAATGCATTCGCGACGGTGGCTCGATACGCACGCTGACCACGTGGGCGGACAGTCTCATTCGGACAGACTTTACTTTCGCGCGTCACGATTTAGCATCACAAAAGACTATGTAAGGTCATGTTCAATGCTTACATCTAGGCCTAAATTCAGTCCATCCCTAGTGAGTCAGTCCACCGTTACACCCACGTCTGAATCACATCGGCGATCCCAGTGTGGTCAAACTACCGTAACCCGCCAGGAGATACAGTAGAATGGACATACCCCTAGCCGCACTCCATTCTCGTTTCGCCGTATGTCGATGCGTTTTATGGAGTCCTTGGTGCGAATTGCAATCACCATTTTCTGTCTAACCGCATTAGACGAATGTCGTGATTGAATCAGGAAATCGCCTTCGTTCTGCAAAGAGAAGATAATCACGAGAAGTCGTACGGACGCGCTCTAGGCAGCACGCGACGCTGCCGCACGCCTCTGGAGGTTGGCACGTCTTAATTTCATTAGCTTCTTTGGCAAACCTGCAGCAAGTTGTCGGCATCTTGGTCCATCAAAGCTCCATGGAAGTACGGCAAATTAGTATCATCAGACATTCTTTCAGACTTTGTGTTGTCCAATCTGAAACAGTGAGATTCAACTCTAAACTATAGGACTGGCATTTAAGAATGTTAAAGTATGGAACGTGGTCCATACTTCAACATTCTAAAACGACCCTACGCCACCCTGTACAGAAAGAAGATCGCAACGCACCGAGAGACCAGCGGACTCAAAAGTTTGCTGACGTTGTTCATAGAGCAAGGTAGAGTCGGAGAGGTGCCAGCTGTAACTTCGTGTGAATGAGTTCAGTTCGATGCGTAGCGATATCCTCTTCCGAACCGACGATTACGACTCTGACTCACTTCTGTCGACTGACCGCGGGAGTGGTGAGTATAACAATGCTTCATACCGATCTGCTGTTTTTGAAGTGCCTAAGTGATTAGCTATTATCATTTCGAAAACAAAAAACAGCACTCAAGGCATACTGTATGCACAGACTCTTGTTACGGATGCGCCTTCTGAGGCTTTTTTCGGCTCGAAGCCGACCACAATAGGAAAAGGACTAGTCTACGGTTCGGCTCCGATCAGACTAATGCTATACAGCCCACCCCCCCCCATTCGGCTCTCGTAAACAAAATTGATGACAACCAATTGATAAAGGGTAGGGTATGAAAGAAGTGGAGAGCGGTGTGTCTTCATTCACGCCCGTCCTTCTCCAGATGTCAGCAGATGAGGACCTGCCTGGACTAGAAAGTAGGAAAACAGCACCACCGGTGGTCAAGATATTACAAAATCGGACTAAAACTTGGAAATTTTTGAGTGAGCCGATTGGGGGGGGGGTGGGGCTGGTTAAGAGCAGCCCCCCCTCGATCACCGAAAACTGGCTGCTGTGATCGGTATCCTAGGGATCCTTAAAGACAGTGCTCACGATAGAAGTCGTTTTTCTATTTTTCCGATCCCATGCTCATTTCAATGATGTCCCTGGAATCGCATAGAACCCCCTGGAAACGGAGTTATGGCCCCTTAAAATTCAGCTAGGGAAGCATTGTGGACGAGTTGTCCGAGGCTTGTAACTCCCGTTTTTTGCAGCCGATGTGTGCGAGCTGATCTGAGTAAAGAGAGACGTTGAGAATGAATGGGAGAACGGGGCTTTTGATCGGAAATCATCGCTCATCTGACCACGAATTCAGGGAAACTGTTATAGGACGTGGGCGGAGTGGCTCAATGGGTTGGGCGGTCCACGAGATTTTCACCCTTTTACCGGCCGTTTTTCGTCGCTTTTCCGTACTTAAACTTCTTAGAGGGACCCAAAGCCAAAAAACTTAGCCGTAAAAACGAGCAACTTTTTTCTCGTGAACACTGCCTTTAAAATTCTGTACAACCTCTACGTCATGGTCCGATAGCTGACAAGAAAAGAGAGAGACTTGTAGGATTTGCTCAGAAGGCGAGCAAAGACGCGTGTTTGCGTCATTAGGGTCTTGTCTTAACAGTAGTTCCTTCATAATGAACTTTATTTTCCAAATCTGAAAAGTTATTTAAGATTCAGCTGTGAAGAGCTATCCAACAATATAGTGCTTGCTAGGGTTTGGAATCAAACAAAAAAGTTTGAAATATCATTTTCAGACCGTTATACAGTACACCTTTCGCTGTGCAGCCACATACTGTATTTCCATACTGTATGGCACACTAAAGTTTTAGCCCCAAATATTATCTGTTTGAACTGAAACCCTAGCAATAATTATACCGTCGCATAGCTTGATTCGACGGAAGCTCTGAAAAGGACAAGGACTTCCTGATCACGTCCTACGAGTGGTATTGTACAGCCGGCACGGATCGCATCGATACTTCGCGTTCCTTATGGTACGTTGGTACGAACTCGGTGCACATCAGGGCCGTGTGTTATACCGCTAATGTGTTAACGCATTAACGGATTAATGGTTTTTTTTTCTCGAAAATCCTTATACTTAAAGCAGTTATATGTCCCGGTGTGTGTGTGTGTATGTGTGTATGTTTGTCCCGCCGATCTTGGGAATGGCCGATCAGAAATGTTATGAAATGGTACCACTATGTAGGTGGGTGGGACATAATTGGGTTCCCAAAAAATCAGCCTGAATCATCTCTTGCGCGCCTCGGGGCAACCTACTTTGTCCGTGGGGCGCACTTTTGGCCGTGGGTCATGAAAACTTCTATGAGTCGTCTAGCGCTAGAAGGGCCAAGCACTCATCAAGGTTGTTGGTATTTAATAGAAATGGATAGGACGCCGTACAGAATCGCTAGAGTTTGCGGGTATACAGGGCGTTACCGATAGTGCGCAGGACCTCAGTGGGAGTGTGAAAGACGTCATAAAAAAGTGCGCAGGTCCCGAGTGGGACTAAGCAGGACAACAGTGGGAGTGTGCAGGACCCCAATGGGAGTGTGCAGGACGTCACAGAAAGTGTTCAGGACCCAAATCGGAGTGTGCAGGACGTCATAGAAGGTGCGCAGGTGCCCAGTGGGAGTGTGCAGGGCGTCACAGAAAGTGTTCAGGACCCAAATCGGAGTGTGCAGGGCGTCATAGGAAGTGCGCAGGTCCCCAGGGGGAGTGTGCAGGACCCCAGTGGGAGTGTGCAGGGCGTCATAGAAAGTGTGCTGGAGCCCAATGGGAGTTCGCAGGACCCAAATGGGAGTGTGCAGGGCGTCACAGGAAGTGTGCAGGTCCCGAGTTGGACTAAGCAGCACAACAGTGGGAGTGTGCAGGACCTCAGTGGGAGTGTGCAAGACGTCATGAAAAGTGTGCCGGAGCCCAACGGGAGTGTGCAGGACCCAAATGGGAGTGTGTAGGACGTCATAGAAAGTGTGCAGGTTTCCAGTGGGACTGTGCAGGACCATAGTGGGAGTGTGCAGTGCGTCACAGAAAGTGTGCAGGTTGTCATATAGACTGCTCAGGTCCCCAGGGGGAGTGTGCAGGACCCCAGTGGGAGGCTGCAGGGCGTCTGAGATAGTGTGAAGGATCCTAACGGGAGTGTGCAGGACTTCGTCGAAAGTTAGCACGACCGCAGTGGGAGTGTGCAGGACGTCACCAAGAGTGTAGAATTGAAAAAAAAAGATTTTTAAATTTTTTTCATGCTAAATCTTAACCTTTCTGTGGAGAAGAAAACAGATAGGAAAACATGAATCTTGAGAAGCGTGCGACGCGTTTTGAGAATGGCGCAGAACTACGGAGACATTTCCTTGCCAGTCTTAGGAAACAAAAGCTCCACTTCCGCACCTTCTTTGTTCGTCACTGTCACTTATTGCAACCGCTCTGTCGTTTCCCTGACTTCCATCAACCAGTTTTATATATAGTGGAGTCCACTAAAATGTCTCATTTACTTATCAATAAGAAGCGGTCGGCTGGGGATCAATGTGCATGAATCCCATACCAGCACGCTCGATACCGATTGAGCGAGAGCGGTTGTGCTGCAACGAGTTTCATGTTCATTTATCTCCAATCGACCGGTTCCTCATTGATGAGTTAATCTTGGTGGACTCCACTATATGTTGCGAGTCTTAGCTTATCAAAATTTGCACCGCAAAAACATAAGCAACCACCTACTTATTACATTCACTGAGAACAAGGGCATGGTGTTTGTCAACTAGGGAAACAACATATAAAATGTGAATGCGTTTGTCCTTATCATGACGGAGATGGTGAAGCGGTATTAATCGCTTGCGGACTTTACAAATCGGAAGAAAGGGCAGTTGGTAGCGACGTAAAGGAAGGCAGGACGGAAGGGGTTGTGAATTCTGTGCCGGTAGCAACCGACGACTTACCGCTGGCTTCTTATGTTTTGCTTTTTGATCCCACATTCTCATACCCCACGCCCTGCTGTAAATGTACGGCCGTCTGCTCTGCTCAGGAAAGTCCATACGAACAGCAACTATCGGGTAGACGGAAGTCAGTCAACACCGTTTTGACAAACTGATCTACCTCAAGAAGTTGGCGCACGTAAAAGTTTTCTTGAGCGAAAACTTCGCTAGGTCTCGCTAGTTGCCAATTAAAGCTAAACGAAAAAGCCTTAGAATCAGGTTATTCGGCTCGTTATTTGTAGTGGAATTCTGGCACTGGTTAATATGAGACCTCTGATGATTTATTGATTTTTGCTATGGTCAGGTAATGTTTTTCTTAACGAAATGCCACCGAGATTGTACCCAAAGCGAAAGTCTCGCTACATACTCTGAGAGTTTTTGCCGAGAAATAGCCGCGAATTGTCTGCTTGCCGCGTAATAGCCGCTAAATAGCCGCCAAGTAATACTCGCCCTGAAATAGCCGCTAAATAGTGCTCGCCGCGAAATAGCCGCCAAATAATGCTCGCCGCGAAATAGCCGCAAAGTAGCCGAAAAATAATGCTCTCCAGGTAGATATACGGAGCATTAGAGAGGCATAATTCAGATGTCAGCACCTCCGTCGGTTCAATTACCCAAGTTTGAGGTACTTGGACCTCGTTCAGCCTCTGGAGGCTCCGCCCAACCGCTGGCGGCCCCAGATGGTGGCTCGGCGAGCCGGCAACGGTTGCGTCTTGGTTAATTTTGTTTACTTCTGAATATTTCTCGGTTATATCTGGGCTATTTCTCTGCTTCTTCTTGTTCGTTCCGTGAGAAGCCGAGAAATAGACGGGAAATAGCCCACCAGGAGCCGCCGCGGAGCCTGGTGGGCTATTTCGCGGCCAAAACTCTCAGAGTAGTTGACCGTGTTGCGGTTTCGAGGTATTGTTCTTCTCAAACGAGAGGGTATTTGCGGCTCAAACTGTGATAATGTTCCTTCAGCGTTACTAGCCACAATATGAGGGGGGAAGAGAAAAAACAATACTCGTTGAACACTATTCAAACTGGTGTGTCCCACCGGTGGGACACGGCATACAGTCGTGAATGGGTTAAATATTCAACACTTCTATTGAGAATTGCAGGAAAGCACCGGTCAGCATACTCACGTATCGAGTGAACTTATTAATATCAGTTCGTCACGTGAAAGTCAATATAATTACGAAACCATCCACCACACTGCAATCCTTGTACTGCACCCACCGCGCCGACCAGCTGCTCGCGGCGGGCTCGTTCGGCAGCCCGACCGCTGGCCACTCTCCGTGTCTGCGCGCCGACCCTCTTTCTCTGATGCTCGCACTCCTCAGAAAAATGAAAACAAGTTACTTGTGCATAAAAGGCCGAAAACAAGTTACTTGTAACATATCTGAGCCGGTGTGAGTTACATGTAACTTATCTCAAGTCATTTAAGTTACATGTAGCATACCGGTTGGATACTGCGTGCGCTGCACCTCCGATATGTTACATGTAACTCAAATAGCTTGAGATAAGTCGCAAGTAACTTGCATCAGCTTAGATATGTTACAGGTAAATTATTTTCAATTTTTGAGAGGATACTGCAAATATCACAATAAAAGTCGCAAGTAACTCAAATCGGCCGAGAAGATATCTCCAAGGCTGGTGTACGACGCTGTCGCGGGGTCAGCCATACGACTGGCGTTGCTGTTGGTTCAATTACCCAAGCTTGTGGCAATTGACCCCATGCCAGCAGGGAAGGCCCTGCACAGCATTTTTCTAGCGTATTGTGTGGACTGGCACGCGCCCTCTGCGTCGCGTGTCGTCTGCGTCACTTGATGGCCACCCATGGTGAAAATTCAAATGTAAGTTACATGCAACACAAGTGTAACTTACACGTAATATAAACGTAGGTTACATGTTATATAAATGTATGCTACATTCAATATAAATGTATGCTACATGTAATATAAACGTAAGTTACTTGAGACATTCAAGTAAGCTACATCTACATTACAAGTAACTTGTTTTGATTTTTCTGAGTCGCGCGAGGCGGGGGCCGCCGCGCCGTGGTGAGGTGATAAGTGACCGTGGACTGTGCACCCACGATGTTGAGGTACCCTTCAATGTTAAGGTATCAAGTTCAAATTGGGATAGGAGTGACCTGCATTCATTTCCAGCCTCCTATCAAAAAAAATGAGTTCTCTAACTCAATTTTAAGGGTACCAGCAAGATCGTGTACGCCGTCAGAGAAAACTTCCAGTTTTTAAAATTTTTCTCAAATTCTTGGAAACCATTCTATGTCATTTTTAGACGATGAAACCAACTTTTTGCGCTCTTTTCAATGCAATTTAGAGCTAATTTCTATCCTAACCCTGAAATTGGATTTCGGAAAACGGGTTGCGCGCGTGGCCAGTTCAAAACGAAATCTGGTGCGCGCTTCGCGCGCACCAAACTTTCAACCGATGGGGCGCAGCTCGTCTCGTTTCAGAGCAATACAGACAGAACCGTCGATTCTTCATTTTTCAATTACTAACAGCTCCAGCCGTTCTACTCATGCAATAGAATTGGTATCATTTAGGAGCGTGAATTCTGCCTTCAAGATGCGGGAGAAGGAAACCGACATCAATCCATCCAGAAGCCCCTGGATGGATTGATGTAAGTTTCCTTCTCCCGCAGACAGGAGACGCTTTTTTCGATCCAACAACCACATTAGAATTCATAATTTATCGTTAAGGAAAGTAGTGAAGAAAATCAATCACTCAGTGTCATTAGGAGGGACAATCGTCAGAACCAACACATCTAGCATTCGCATTATCCCTTTGTAGAAGTGCCGGAAGTCTTTCCGAGAAGTGTAGATGATCTGGTTGGGTTTGATGTTGTCGCATTACCTTAATTCCAATTTTATTTATTTCAAACAAAGCAACTTATCAAAGCAAAGTGCCCTACCGAAGGGAACACATTTCACGGGAGTGACTTTCCACCAATCTGGATTGTATTCGCACGTATACCACCCGCAATTCCACATATCAGATATTTTGATAATACCCTCTTCGCAGCGTGTACCTTCTGGGCATGATATGCGCCAACAGGCCGTCGTAACAAAGACATCTGAATGAACTCTAGTATTATTGAGGATGTTTTCTATTTCAGGGTCACTGGGAATTTCTTCCTACGTTTGTATTTCCGTGCAGTTATCCCTGATGCCATTGTCGAAAGTACTGAAATGGGAGTTGTGCCGAGTACGCTTTGCCGGAAATCGAAGGTGTTGATGAGATGGTTGGGTTTGATGTTGTTGCATTACCTCAATCCCAAATACATGTAATTCAAACAAATCAACTGAAGTGCCGGAACCCTCTCCGAGAGGTGTTGATGAGATGGTTGGGTTTGATGCAGCCGAATCACCTAAATCCCAAATACATGTAATTCAAACAAATCAACTTTTCAGAGCAAAGTGCCCTACCGATGGGAACACATTTCGGTGGAGAAGGACGGCAATTTCCGAGGGGCAAGCGCCCAGTACTGGTTATTAAATAAGGGCATTTGTCCTTCCCCTGTTTGCAGCGTGTACCTTCTGGACATGATTTGTGCCCACACAAGACAGGAGCACGATTGCCTGGAGAAATTCTTGTACTTTTGAGGAGGTTTTTCATTCGAATGTCAGTGAAGTTCTCTCACCACCGCCTTTTTGTGCAGGTATCCTTGATGCCACAGTCGAAAGAACTGAAATGGAAGTAGTTCCTGAATATTTCTGTGAAGAATTGCCGGAATATTTCTGTGTAGAATTGGCGGAATAATCCTGTGTAGAATTTCTGGAATATTCCTGGGTAGAATTGCTGGAATATTCCTTTGTAGAATTGCTGGAATATTCCAGGGTAGAATTGCTGGAATGTTTCTGTGTAGAATTGCCGGAATATTTCTGTGTAGAATTGCCGGAATATTTCTGTGTAGAATTGCCGGAATATTTCTGTGTAGAATTGCTGGAATATTCCTGTGTAGAAGTGCCGGAACCCTCTCCGAGAGGTGTTGATGAGATGGTTGGGTTTGATGTTGTCGCATCACCTCAATTCCAAATACATGTATGTCAAACAAATCAACTTTTCAAAGTTAATTATCTGTTTTGCTTCGCTTTAAAGGCACAGGACACCCAAAAAATTACTTTTTAGATTTCATGCTAATCTTGGAGAGAGTCACACGCTGATCACAGTGGTATTTCTGAAATCGTCCAACACCCCCTTTTAACAAAGTTATGGCTCTTCAAAACTGCCTAGATTTTGAGGGTGAAAAATTGGTGGACGAGTTGTCTCAGGCCTGTATTTCTCTTCATTCGCAATCGTTGCGCGAGAGCGAGCCAGGATAAGGAAACAGCCCGGCAATGGACTGAAGAACGGTGATTTGTTAAGAATTCATTCATCCATCCAGTCGATATCGAGGTCGAAAATCCGGAAGTGGGTCGGGCCTGTGGTGGTGAGCGAAGGGGGTCGGGCTTGGGGTGGTCGCTCATATTTCCCTTATTTGGAGGAATTGAGATCTCGCATTTGGCACGTGTCATGCAGGAGGGGTCTTCTACACAATTACATGAAAATCTCAAAATTCGTATCTGAGGGTGTACTGTGCCTTTAAGAAGTTAATGATTTTGCATAATAGTATTTGTGAGAAACCTTTTAAAAAAAGTGAAATGTTTGGTGCATTTAATTTGTCATGAGATTTAACACGGAAGAAACACTAAAAGCTCGATGAAATGATGTACCATTGATTTGGATGTGCGCTTTCTTACCAAAAATCGAAAGATGAGTGTGCTTTTGGAACGGCTAATCACGCGCTATGAGAACAATTGATTGCTCACAGTCAAAGTTTGGAAGTATGAGCTCCTTGAAATACAATGTTGTGGCTCCCAACCTAATCTTCATTTTTGAGATGTCTGGCCTCAGTGAGACGCACGTGATTTTGCCTTTTAAAACCACACTCAATTTTCGATTTTTGGTAAGAAAGCGCACATCCAAACAAATGGTACATCACTTCATCGAGCTTTCAATGTTTCTTCCGTGTCGAATCCCATGGCAAACCAACTGCACCAAGTGTTTCACTTCTTTTAACGAGTTTCTCACAATTATTGTTATGCCAAATCATGAACCTCTTGTAGCGAAGCAAAACAATCAGATAATTTCATTTATTTTGCAAAGGTTTCCTTTAGAGAAAGGAAGAATAAAACAGACCGTTCATGGCCTTTCTGCCCATCGCTCCTGCTCGGCACTGTGGGACACACGTTACTTTCCCCGGCGCTCTCCCAGTTCGGTCCCACCCATTTTCCCGGCCCTCTATACACTTTCTATTAAGTCCCGTTTACACTTCCCGGCGCTCTGCGCACTCCCACTTGGGCCCCGTCCACGTTTTCTTGCGCTCTGTGCACTCCCAGTTGGGTCCCGTCCACTTTCTAGAGCTTTGTGCTTTCCCGGTTGAATCCCGTCCATTTTTTTCTGGCGCTCTGTGCACTCCCAGTTGGGTCCCGTCCACTTTCTAGCTCTTTGTGCTTTCCCGGTTGAGTCCCGTCCACTTTTCCCGGCGCTCTGTGCACTCCCACTTGGGTCCCCTACACTGTTCCCGGCGCTCTGCGCACTTCCACTTGGGCCCCGTCCACGTTTTCTTGCGCTCTGTGCACTCTCAGTTGGGTCCAGTGCACTTTTCCCGGCACCCTGTGCACTCCAACTTGGGCCCCGTCCACGTTTTCTTGCGCTCTGTGCACTCCCACTTGAGTCCCGCCCACTTTTTCGGCGCTCTACGCACTCCCAGTTGGACTCCGCCTACTTTATACTGCGCTTGGCGCACTTCAATTTGTGTTCAGCACACGGAGCATATGGTCCCTGATGGACCTGAGGCACAACGTCTCTCGAGCTCTATTAAGTCTTATCACGTTACCACTCCACTTCTCTTGAAAGATCGACCGAATTTCTTATCACTGAATTCCTTCAGACACACACACACAAACATTTTAAAACTCGCAATTTTTTCGATATCTCTAGACCCACTGCGGGGATTTTTCTGAAATTTGGGAAGTATCGAGTACCCTTACTGCCCTACCTTTGTTGAAAGTCCCTTGTTTCAAAATTCCTCCCGAACCAAGATTCTGGAATGAGGGGTGAGCGCAGAAGCAATCCTGTCCAAATCGGGTGCGCGCTTCGCGCCCACCACAATTACCCTACCAATGGGAACACATTTCTTCGGAGAAGGATGGCATTTTTTGAGAGGATAGCGCACAGTACTAGTAATTAAATAAGGACATTTGGGCTCCTTCCGTTTGCAGCGTGTACCTTCTGGACATGGTTTGTGCCCACATAAGATAGAAGCAGGGTTACCTGGAGCAACTCTTGTACTATTGAGATGGTTTTTCATTCGAATGTCAGTGAAGTTTTCTCACCACCGCCTTTTTGTGCAGGTATCCTAGTTGCCACAGTCGAAAGAACTGAAATGGGAGTAGTTCCTGAATATTTCTGTGAAGAATTGCCGGAATATTCCTGCGTAGAATTGCCGTAGCCCTTCCCGAGAGGTGTTGATGGGATGGTTGGGTTTGATGTTGTCGCATCACCTCAATCCCAAATACGTGTATTTCAAACGAATCACTTTTTTTAAAGCAAAGTGCCCTACCGATTGCAACACATCTCGCTGGAGTGCGACTGCACCGTTCGATAGGTTTGCACATACGAAATGGGCATTGAGGAGATTCAGAGCATATGACTATACCCTGTTCGCAGCGTGTACCTTTTGGACATGATCTTCGCCCACATAAGGTAGGAGCACGGTTACCTGGAGAAACTCTTGTTCTTTTGAGGAGGTTTTTCATTTGAATGTCGGTTAACTTTTCTTACCACCGCCTTTCTTCACAGGTTTCTTTGATACCACAGATGATTTGATTGGGCTTGATGTTGTCGCATTACCTCAATCCCAAACACATGTATTTCAAGCAAATCGACTTTCAAAAGCAAGGCGGCCTACCGATGGGAACACATTCCGTTGTAGAAACATAGCACAGGGGGCGGAGAGGGCAGAAATCCTTCGGGCATGGGGGGCATATCAGCCTGCCCTGTTCGCAGCGTGCACCACTCGGACAACGCTTTAGCTTGCATGAGATTGGAGGAGGGTAATCTGTAGCATCTCTGGTTTTACTAACAAGGAAAGTGTTTAGAGTGTCAAACGCTTCTGCGAAAACGACTACTACCATTAGTATCTCTTGTGGCTCAGTAGTAAAACTGCGCAGTATCCAGCCCCGAGCTGCAGATTCCAAGAAGTTACAAGGTTAAAAATTAGTTTTTTGTGCTTTTAGTCTTCGGAAAATCCGGAAACGAACTTCATAAATGTGTTCAGCGCCCAAAACTACCACCCTGAGCAAAATTTGCTTGAAGACACATTTTCCAAACATTTTCCAGACTGACGGCGTCCTGGACTTGTACGGATTTTCGGTTGGGCGTTTATTTATACCCATCAAGGGGCTCTGGAAGCTTTTCAGAAAAATGTTCCGGATTTGACTTAAAATTCTCCGAGGGGTTTTTGGGGCGCTGATTACGAATCTGTGATTTATTAGTCGATTTTCCAAAGTTTTCGGCTAATTTCGTTCGAAGCTTTCCAACCGGGGAAAATTTCGAGTGAAAAACGCCACCTTGGAAATTTCCGAATTTCTACGATAGATATGTCTCAAAATCATTCTCTGAGGGTTATTTAGAGTGCTAAACACGAATCTGGAGTCCGTTTAACGATTTTTCGCAGATTACGGTAGATTACGGTGGGTATACGGTAGTTCGGTCAAAATCTCAAATTTTACTCAAAATTTGTATACGGGGGTTAATCGCGGTGGTGAATACGAATTTAACATCTGTTTGTCGATTTTCAAGATACTAATGTGGGTTTTGCTCTCTAAATGACATGCTACCTTCCGTAACCTACACTAAATCTCAAAATTTCGACAAATTTACTCTAGATTCGTGTTCACCATCGTAGATTACCCCTACATACAACTTTGGAGCTAAGTCCGAGAAATTTTTTAGAAATTCCAAAAAAATGCTCATAATTTTTTGGACCTGCAGCTCGGGGCGGGATACTGCGAATTTCTGCTATTGAGCCAGAACAGATGGTAAGGGTACTAGTCGTTTTCGCAGATGCGTTTGACACTCTAAACACCTCCCTTGTGAGGGAATTTTTTTCCTATTCAATGTCACTGAGGTTTCCTTACCATCGCCTTCGAATATCAGTAGTCCTGATGTCACAGTCGAAATAACTGAAATGGGAATGGGAAGAGTATGAGAGAAAGCTTATTCCGTAGTTAGGTGCCTACCGATTAGGGAGAGGAGTATGCGTGTAGATGACATTTAGCGTGCGTACCTCCCACCCTAGCCTTTTATGTTTCACCACGCTATGATTTGCTTAGCCTACACAATCCTATTGATGTGGCATTTCTCATAGAACAGTATTCAGAAGCAGGAAGTGGTGCTCATTGACATTCCATAAAAACATATTGGTCAAGCAGTTGATGTGTCCTTCGACCTATCAACAGAAAGATTTGGAAGCGTTACATTTCAGTCGTCCGTGTTTTCGTATTAGTCTACAGGAGCGGAAACACCTCTCACACTGCTGTCTACGCCACTGAAATTTTCAGGTTTTTCATGAATAATTCGACGTTGTCCTCATAAGATTTAGTCATAGAACAAAAGCTTTGGTATATGTTATTGGTATTATACTGCTGTACTACATTACCGCGCATAACATGTGTCCTGAAACGCGTCGACGACGCGAAAACGCGTCGGAAACGTTGTTTTCGTTTGGAGTGAGGGATTTAGGAATTGGAAAGCACCATTCGTTTTGGCTCGTCGAGTTGATTTCAAAAATGTACTAAGGTCTGAGAGGAAATGTTCTGAATTGGGTATCGTCGGCATAGATTTGGAAGAGACTTCGCGTTCACTGTTGAAGGATGGCGCAAACTCGGTGCCATATGCTATAACATAGGTGCACCAAGTTTGGGCCAACCTTCGAAGGAGAACGCAAAGTCTCTTCAGCGTTCATGCCGAAGCTATAACCTACATACTTTCCCAGAAAAGAGCCGAAGAAGAAGAAGAAGCTGGTCGAAGCCGAAAACGCCGAAACGTTAGCCGAATATAACTGTATCATCTAGAACAATTTCTCAATCACGTGCTTCTACAAACTACAAGATCAATCCAATTCTTGACTTATTTTACAAATTTTTAAGATTCCATCAAATTCGGTTGTCTCCAATTGTCTCTAGCTGGCAATCAGCGACGTCATCAGAAAGTTCGACCGTAAGTAGCCAATGATAGAGCTTCAAATTCCGTTTCATCTGGATGTTAACACACTTTTTGCATCAGACTGACACTGGGTGTCGAATGGTGCTGTTGCGTTTTCAAATCAACCGCTTTGAAATCAGTTCGACTTCACGGAATATTAAAAAGTTTAGGAATCGGACCATTATTGATTACGCCACGATTCTATTACGTTTTGAAATTTCGAAAATATCCACTTCGAAAGATTTTGTTTTGTTTTCTGAGAAAGTAGGTCATACGTGGGTTAAAACTTCACATGTTACGTCATGTTATGTGTTGTGTTATGTGATGTCATGTTATGTCGTTTTATGTCATATTATGTTATGATATGTTATGTTATTTTGTGTCATGTCATGTCATGTTATGTTATGTCATGTCATGTTATGTTATGATATGTTATGTTATGTTATGTTATGTCATGTTATGTTATGTTATGTCATGTTATGTCATGTTATGTCATGTTATGTTATGTTATGTTATGTTATGTTATGTTATGTTATGTTATGTTATGTTATGTTATGTTATGTTATGGTATGTTATGTGATGTCACGTCATGCTATGTTATGTTATGTTATGTCATGTTATTGTCACGTCATGCCATGTCATGCTATGTTATCTTATGTTATGCTATGTTATATTATGTAAAGTCATGTCGTGTCATGCTATGTTATGTTATGTTGTGTTATGTTATGTTATGTCATGTCATGTTATGTTATGTTATGTCATGTTATGTTATGTTATGTTATGTCATGTTATGTCGTTTTATGTCATGTTATGTCGTTTTATGTCATGTTATGTTATGTTATGTTATGTTATGTTATGTCATGGTTCAGCGAACGAATTTATCCCTCTGAGCAAAGTTTATGTAAAGGCAGATTTTCCATACTTTGTCCAGACTGACAGCGTTTTGGACTTGTACGGATTCTCGGTTAGGCGTTCATTATTGGTAAATCAGAGGGTTCTGGGAACGTTTTGAAGAAAAGTTCTAGATTTGCCTCAAAGTCCTCCCAAGTGGGTTATTTGGGGGGCTCATCACCAATCTGGGGTTTATCTGTCGATTTTCCAGAGTTTTCGGCTAAATTCGTTCAAGACCTCAAATCGAAGGAAAACTTGATGGCGAAATGTGACTTTTGACGATTTCCGGAACGCTCCGATAGGAATGGCTCAAAATGTTACTCTGTGGGTTATCTGAAGTGCTAAACACACTTATCGATTTTTGATAGATTACGGTAAATTACGGTCGCGTTCAGCGCCCTGAATAACCGTCAGTTGAAAGCTTGAAGTTATTCGGAGTGCTAGACACGAATCTTGGGTCCGTTTATAGATTTTTGACAGAACACGGTAGATTACGGTGGGTATACGGTAGTTTGGTCAAAATCTCAGATTTTACTCAAAATTCGTATACGGGGTTAATCGGGGTGGAGAATTCGAATTTAACGTGCCTTTGTTGATTTTCAAAATACCAATGTGGGTTTTGTCCCCTAAATGAACATGGTACCTACCGTTACCTAAAGTAAACCTCAGAATTCCGACAAACAGCCCCCAGATTCGTTTTCACCACCCTAGGCTACCCCTACATACAGGTTCTGAGGTACATCAGAAATATTTTTTGAAACACTGATGGGAACACATGTCTGATGGGTACCGTTGTTTTTCCTCGAAGCTTGAAACCGCCTATAACTCCTTGGAACCTGCAGCCCGTATCTAGAATCGGGATGGTCGCCTTTTTTTAGAATCTTCCAGTCACTTCAACCCCTCTTTCTCTTCGGAACTGCCAAATATGTCCGAAAACCGTGTGATCTACCAGATTTCCATGTAGAACACCTCACATGTTGGAACATTTTCCCAGTCGTTATATTATTGTCCCTGGTTAATCTGACATTCAAGAATAGGTCGTAGTTGCCCAGATCGAGATCCACTTCACCACCATCGTCAAGTACAAATACAGGCCATAAAACGGCCAACGTCTCACCGTCGACTGCGTACCACGCGCTGCGCGACCGCACGCGCGTTGGAAGCAGACGGGTTTTGGCCGCCGCGCGGCGGCTAAAACTCGTCTGCTTCCGACGCATGTGCGGTCGCGCAGCGCGTGGTACGCAGTCGACGGTGAGACATTGGCCGTTTTATGGCCTGTACTTCTCCTGAAATTCACAAAAAAATATTATTCTGAACATTTAAAGAAAAAAGACATTGTTAACCTACCATGCTCATAAGGTGAGAAAGTCCCTGCATCAATATTTAGATACGGGTCGATTTTGATGGCTGATACCTGAAAAAAAAAGCTAGATTAGATTGATCAACAGTTTCAAAAATGGGATATTGCAAATCTTTTCAATTGCTCACTCATCAATTTTCAGTTCAGAACCGTTTTTTTACAATAGCTGATCTCAAATAATGAACTGTTGTTTTCGTAGCCAAATTCAGGTCGGCACTTGCGGACAACGGGTGTTGCATCACACATCAAGATGATAATCGTGCTGTTACCACATGGTCCCGACACATTCACCTTTCTCTCAGCACGATTATCATCTTATTACGTCAGGCAACATCCTTAATCCGCAACTGCGGACCGGAATTCTGCTCCGAGACCGACAGTAGTTAGCCGAACTTTGAAAACAAAAACTCACACACCTTGTATCCATTGTTCTTCAGAAGCACACCAAGACTTGACGATATAATCCCTTTTCCAACACCACTGATCACTCCACCAGTAACCAGTATATACTTCATTGGTGTCTCCTGTCTGTCCCCATCAGAGTGACCATTTGGCAGTCCATTCTCGAAGACCATCGGAAAAAATTGAGAGTAGGTGAGGTACTATCGTTCTTGGAGCCGAATTCCGGTGCGCATTTACGGACTACGGCTGCTGCTTCATGCGGCACGTGTTAGTCGTGCTGGGACCGTTTGGTCTGGTACAATTACCACGTGTCGCACGATGCAACAGCCGTAGTCCGCACTTGCGGACCGGAATTCAGGCCACGAGAACGATGGTATACACTCGAATGGGTACAATAAGACACGAAAAATAGGCACATGCACAGTCAACACAGAATTTTATGTCATTTCGGAATATTCTTTCTCAGTCTGCAACTATACCAGCAGCACACAATCTCTATGACGTCTCGCAGTGAGCGTCTCCACCTGTCTATGACTCTCACTGAACTCACCGAACCGACGAAAAATTGACATCGGCATGGATTCTAATGAGACTTTGCGTTTCCCGTTGGAGATTGGAGCAAACTCGGTGCGTTATGGCATATGGCACCAAGTTTGCGCCCACCTTCAATAGTGAACGCAAAGTCTCATCAGGATCCATGCCGACGTGATCTGTCGTCTGTACTATGATAAGGATGCGGTAGCAGCCTTACCAAATGCAGATCTCCTTTTCTAGAAACAAAAAAATGCGGACAGAAGGGCCTCATAGTTCCAGATGGTGAACCACAGGCTCCGCCCATGGTGTCATGCAAGTTTAGTTCATTCGTGGGCGGAGCATATCATTTCCCTTTTGGGAGGGCAGTGGATCTCGGGAAAAGGGTGAAGGGTAGAGCACGAAAACTAGACAAAAAGTCGAGGTCCTGGAAGTGAATAAGGGCCGATTTGAGCAGGCCGTTGTGCCAATTTTCGGCGCGAGTACGACCCCCGCCCAGTACAAGCCTCTCTAACACACCGGTCAACGCTACGTGGTTACGATGACGTGGCGTGTTGCAGCGGAGTGTACGGAGATGCAAGGACGCCGCGCGCGGCGTCGCGGCTATCATTGGATCCGTTAGTGTTCCGGCACTTTTCAACTCCCTCACACATTGCTGGGAAAGTTTCCGTGGAGAATAGACCTGCTTAGTTCGCTATCAGTCGGTGAAGAGTGGAACTGGGCGATTTTCAAACATTTCTCCATGATTGGCTGGGAAACAAGTTTTGATGATGATTTTGGGTTGTCATAGAAATGTTGGTCTCAACAATGAACATTCGGCATTTTTTTTTTCAATCGTGATGCATTGTGGCTGCCTTGAGAGTAGTGCCGTATGCATGAAAGTTACACGTTAGGTTGGCGCAGATTAGGGTTTTCCCAAAAGCAAGTACTGTTTTAAACTTAAGCGTACAATGTTCATCGCGATGCTGCGTTACCTCCAGCAGAGAATCCTGTTTGAAGCCTTGAAATTGGGACTAGAGCTGCAAGCTCTGTTACTACGAGGCCTGTCAAAAATAGGCTCACGTGCAAAAATAGCCTTGCTTCATCCTATCTGAACCACAACAACTACGAACACATTGCGAATGTAAGAAATGTAGCTTCTTTTCAAGAAATCGTACGCCTTTCTCTTGAAGTACGCATGAAATAATCGATACGGAAACGTGCTCGAATAACAGCCGTCACGTGCGCCGCCCATACACCTCTGCACACTCCGAGGCAACACGCCACGCTACCGTAACCACAAAGCGTTGACCGGTGTGTTAGAGAGGCTTGTCCCGCCCAGTTGACTTTTTTTATTTCTAAATTTTTCAATCCCCCGAGATAAAAAAATTGTTAAAAGCACTGTCCGTGATGAATTTCGTCTCCGTTTTTTTTCGCGAAAAATCAAACGATTGGGGTTTTACTGGAGCGATAGAGTCGAAAGAACGAACAAAAACGAGCCCAAAAGAACCCTTACTGGCTCCGAAATCCGCCCGCGCTATTCCATTCCTCGCGTGTATCAGGAACGTGTCGATTGATTAGAAAGGTCTCGCGCGAGCGGATTTCGGAGCCAATAAGTGCTCTCTCGGGCCCGTTTTTATCGTTCTTTCGACCCTATCGCTCCAGTGAAACCCCGATCTTTCGATTTACGGCAAAAAAAAACGGAGACGAAATTTATCGTGATTACTACCTTTAGGGATGTTTTTTTTTTTTGCCGTAACTGCAGTTTAACGTCGCAGCGCACGTCATGGTATGTTTACACAAGGTGCTGAATTGATCGCAAAACGCTTGGCTACGGTTGAGATTGAACCAGCATATTCCCTTCTCAGGGGAGCGCCTTATCGCACTGCACAACCGAAGCCCCTTTGAGGTCCCCGTCAGACTTCGTCGAAAAACCTGCTGAGTCCGGTTGCCCCCAGCGCCAACCAGTTCCTCTGCGAAACTTTTCTTGTTTTCATTATGTCTTTGTCTTCAACTCGTAAGCCATTCTTAAGAACCATCATTGGACAGATGGGGTGAGGATGATTTCGGTTGGGACGCAGTGGGACTCAGTCGGTGCAGTGGCCCCGCCCTTGTACGCATGAGAACCATCAGTATCGACCGGGGGGATCGCGGTGGGCATCAGACGGTCGCAGTTGGACTCAGTAGGTTGATTTTTTTGCTTTTGTCTCCCACGAATTCGATGCGTATCGACCCGGTGGGACTCAGTAGATCCACCGACTCTGGCGGGGGCCTGAGAGTGGAATGAGTCGGAACTGTTCACATGTGTGGTTAAAATTCGGCCAAATCGTGGGAACCCCTCCCCATTTATATTTTTTCCCAATTATCTTGCGACCCTCTCCGTTGTGCGAGTCGCAACCAGGGATGTGCGGCAAACGATTTTCGAAAATCGGCAAACGGCAATCGACAAACGGTAAAATAAAAAACCTGGTACAGAAAAAGATACGAATGTTTGAAAAGTGATGTATCCAGCACTATTGGCTCTGAAATCGCCACTAATGACTGGCTTACGTGCAAAATAGTTTTGCACTTTCTGAAAGAAGACTTTTGCACAATTTTTGAAGCCCAGGATCAGTTTGATGTGAAACTCATACCCTTCGAACTACACCGCATTTTTAGAACCTCTTGTTATTTTTTTCCAGTACTACCGCTAAACTGTAATCGTTTATTTGCTTGTGATTTCACTGCACAAAACTCAGAGCACGGTGCAAGTTAGGGGTGAGAGACACTTGAAATTAATCCAAAGAAATAAACGGTCCTTTTTTCAAAGGCAATGATCACGATAGAAATCGTTTTTCTGTTTCCCCGCCTATCTTGAAAACGGTCCCATGCTGATTCCAATGATGCTTTTGGAATCGTACAAGGCCTTCTACGAACGGAGTTATGGTCCCTCAAAAATTGAGCTAAGGAAACATGGTGGACGAGTTGTCCGAGGCTTGTAACTTCCGTCTTTTGCAGCCGATGTATGCGAGCTGACCTGAGTAAAGAGAAAAGTTGAGAATGAAGGGAAGAACGGGGTTAACGATTGGACATCATCGCTCAAATCACGATCTCGAGCATTCATTTCTTCACGTCGGTGGGCGTGGAAGTGAATCTGGGTGTGACGAGCTGACGGGTGTCCAACTTTGGGGCCGCAGGGGCCGTTCCGAGCTCATTTTTCTTGGTTTTTTCCACGTTAGGTTTGCGTTAGGCCTCGCAGCTGCCGATCCCCACCAAAAAATCAGACATGGTTTTTATCGTGGACACTGCCTTTAAGAGAGTCCATACGGAAGTAGGTGATAATTTAGTCAAAACTTTTTTTCTCAAAGCTGAATACATTTTTGAAATCAGCGCGACGAGACGATTCGAATGGTGTTTTCAAATTCCTAAACGTTTGACCCCGAGAGGAAACGAGGTTTCCAACGTATCTTTGCGTCGCCGACGCGTTTTAGGACACATGTTATGAACGGTATTGTAGTACAGTAGTATAATAATAATGTACACCAAAGCTCCGCGTTCTATGACTGAATCTGTTCTATGGCTGAATTGTATGCGGTCAACGTTGAATTATTCATGGAAAAACCTGGAAAAGTTCAGTGGCTTAGACAGCAGTGTGAGAGGTCTTTTCGCTTCTGTACACTAAAACGAAAACACGGGTCACTGAAGTGCAGCGCTTAGAGGGAGGGTCAACAACAGTTCTAAATCTTTCTGTTGATAGGTCTAAGGGCACATCAACTGCCAGAATACTGTGTTTTTATGGAATGTCAATGAGCACCACTTCCTGCTTTTGAATACTGTTCTATGAAAAATGCTACATCAACAGGATTATATAGGCTTATGAAATCATAGACTGGTGTAAGATATAAAGCAAGGGTGGGAGAAACGCACGCAAAATGTCATCTACACGCATACTCCTCTCCCTAATCGGTAGGTACCTAATTTCGGAAGAACCTTTTTCTTATACTACTCCCATTTCAGTACTTTCGACTGCGACATCAGGATTACTGGTAATGAAAGGCGATTGTAAGGAAACCTCAGTGACATTGAATAGAAAAAACTTCCTTAGTAAAACCAGAAATGCTACAGATTATCCTCCTCCGATCTCATGCAAGGTGAAGCCTTGCCCGAATGGTACGCGCTGCGAACAGGGCAGGCTGATATGCCCCCATATCCCATGTTCTGGAGAAGTCTGCCCTGACCCCGACCGCCCTCTGTGCTATGTTTCTACAACGCAATGCGTTCGCATTGGTAGGGTTTATGGCTTTGAAAAATTGATTTGTTTAAAATACATGTATTTGGGATTGAGGTAATGCAACAACATCAAACCCAACCATCTCATCAACACTTCTCGGAGAGGGTTCCGGCACTTCTACACAGAAATTTTCCATCACTAGTCCTATTTCAATTCTTTCGACGGTAACATCAGAGATACTGGCACGGAAAGGCGATGGTAAGATAACCTCTGTGGTACCAACATGAAAAAAACTTCTCCAACAAAGTAAGAATTGCTTCAGATAACGCTACTTCTAACTTATGTGAGAAAAAGTCATGCCCAGAAGGTACACACTGTGAAGAGGGTGAACGCATATGCTCTCATTATTTATCGGCCTCTGGCATACAAAAGTGTCATACTTTTCCACCGGAATGTGTTCCCATCGGTAGGGCACTTTGCTTTGAAAAGCTGAATTGTTTGAAATTCTTGTATTTGTGATTGAGGTAACGCGACAACATCAAACCCAACCAACTCATCAACACTTCTCGGAGAGGGTTCCGGCACTTCTACACAGAAATATTCCGGCAATTATTCACAGAAATATTCAGGAACTACTTCCATTTCAGTTCTTTCGACTGTGGCATCAAGGATACCTGCACAAAAAGGCGGTGGTGAGAAAACTTCACTGACATTCGAATGAAAAACCTCAAAAGTACAAAAATTTCTCCAGGTAATCGTGCTCCTATCTTGTGTGGGCACAAATCATGTCCAGAAGGTACACGCTGCAAACAGGGGAAGGACAAATGCGTTTATTCAGTCTGGAGACCTGACCGCTGGCCCCTCAAAAAGTGCCGTCCTTCTCCAGCGAAATGTGTTCCCATCGGTTGGGCCCTTTGCTCTGAAAAGTTGATTTGTTTGAATTACATGTACATATTTGGGATTGAGGTATTGCAACAACATCAAACCCAACCATCTCATCAACACTTCTCGGAGAGGGTTCCGGCACTTCTACACAGAAATTTTCCATCACTAGTCCTATTTCAATTCTTTCGACGGTAACATCAGAGATACTGGCACGGAAAGGCGATGGTAAGATAACCTCTGTGGTACCAACATGAAAAAAACTTCTACAACAAAGCAAGAATTGCTTCAGATAACGCTACTTCTAACTTATGTGAGAAAAAGTCATGCCCAGAAGGTACACACTGTGAAGAGGGTGAACGCATATGCTCTCATTATTTATCGGCCTCTGGCATACAAAAGTGTCATACTTTTCCACCGGAATGTGTTCCCATCGGTAGGGCACTTTGCTTTGAAAAGCTGAATTGTTTTAAATTCTTGTATTTGTGATTGAGGTAACGCGACAACATCAAACCCAACCAACTCATCAACACTTCTCGGAGAGGGTTCCGGCACTTCTACACAGAAATTTTCCATCACTAGTCCTATTTCAATTCTTTCGACGGTAATATCAGAGATACTGGCACGGAAAGGCGATGGTAAGTTAACCTCTGTGGTACCAACATGAAAATAAACTTCTTCAACACTACAAGAATTGCTTCAGATAACGCTACTTCTAACTTATGTGAGAAAAAGTCATGCCCAGAAGGTACACACTGTGAAGAGGGTGAACGCATATGCTCTCATTATTTATCGGCCTCTGGCATACAAAAGTGTCATACTTTTCCACCGGAATGTGTTCCCATCGGTAGGACACTTTGCTTTGAAAAGCTGAATTGTTTGAAATCCCTGTATTTGTGATTGAGGTAACGCGACAACATCAAACCCAACCAACTCATCAACACTTCTCGGAGAGGGTTCCGGCACTTCTACACAGAAGTTTTCCATCACTAGTCCTATTTCAATTCTTTCGACGGTAACATCAGAGATACTGGCACGGAAAGGCGATGGTAAGATAACCTCTGTGGTACCAACATGAAAATAAACTTCTTCAACACTACAAGAATTGCTTCAGATAACGCTACTTCTAACTTATGTGAGAAAAAGTCATGCCCAGAAGGTACACACTGTGAAGAGGGTGAACGCATATGCTCTCATTATTTATCGGCCTCTGGCATACAAAAGTGTCATACTTTTCCACCGGAATGTGTTCCCATCGGTAGGACACTTTGCTTTGAAAAGCTGAATTGTTGGAAATTCCTGCATTTGTGATTGAGGTAACGCGACAACATCAAACCCAACCAAATCATCAACACTTCCCGGGAAGATTTCCGGCAATTCTACGCAGAAATATTCCGGCACAACTCCCATTTCAGTACTTTCGACTATGGCATCAGGGATAACTGCACGGAAATACAAACGTAGGAAGAAATTCTCAGTGACCCTGAAATAGAAAACTTCCTCAATAATACTAGAGTTCATTCAGATGTCTTTGTTACGACGGCCTGTTGGCGCATATCATGCCCAGAAGGTACACGCTGCGAAGAGGGTATTATCACAATATCTGATATGTGGAAATGCGGTTGGGTTATATGCGAATACAATCCAGATTGGTGGAAAGTCACTCCCGTGAAATGTGTTCCCATCGGTAGGGCACTTTGCTTTGATAAGTTGCTTTGTTTGAAATAAATAAAATTGGAATTGAGGTAATGCGACAACATCAAACCCAACCAACTCATCAACACTTCTCGGAGAGGGTTCCGGCACTTCTACACAGAAGTTTTCCATCACTAGTCCTATTTCAATTCTTTCGACGGTAACATCAGAGATACTGGCACGGAAAGGCGATGGTAAGATAACCTCTGTGGTACCAACATGAAAATAAACTTCTTCAACACTACAAGAATTGCTTCAGATAACGCTACTTCTAACTTATGTGAGAAAAAGTCATGCCCAGAAGGTACACACTGTGAAGAGGGTGAACGCATATGCTCTCATTATTTATCGGCCTCTGGCATACAAAAGTGTCATACTTTTCCACCGGAATGTGTTCCCATCGGTAGGACACTTTGCTTTGAAAAGCTGAATTGTTGGAAATTCCTGCATTTGTGATTGAGGTAACGCGACAACATCAAACCCAACCAAATCATCAACACTTCCCGGGAAGATTTCCGGCAATTCTACGCAGAAATATTCCGGCACAACTCCCATTTCAGTACTTTCGACTATGGCATCAGGGATAACTGCACGGAAATACAAACGTAGGAAGAAATTCTCAGTGACCCTGAAATAGAAAACTTCCTCAATAATGTTAGAGTTGCTTCAGGTGTCTTTGCTCTGACGGCCTGTATCCACATATCATGTCCAGAAGGTACACGCTGCGAAGAGGGTAGTCTCACAATATCTGATAAGTGGAAATGCGGTTGGGCTATGTGCAAATACAATCCAGATTGGTGGAAATTCACTCCAGCGAAATGTGTTCCCATCGGTAGGGTGATTTGCTTTGGAAAGATGATTTGTTTGAAATGCATGTTTTTGGGATTGAGGTAATGCAACAACATCAAACCCAACCAAATCATCAACACTTCTCGGAAAGGCATCCGGCACTTCTACAAAGGGATAATGTGGATGTGTTGTTTCTGATGATTGTCCCTCCCAACGACGCTGAGTGATTTCCTTCACTACTTTCCTTATCAATAAATTATGAATTCTCATGTGGTTGTTGGATCGAAAAAAGCGTCTCTTGTTTGGGAAATAAGAAAGTTGATAACAGTCTATCCGGGGGTCGTATTCGCCATCAACCCGCTGGGAAGTCGAATGGAAGATGAGGTGAAATTCCAGTACAAAACTCTCGCTCCACGGCCACCTCTCGCTCCCCTTGGCTCGCGACCGCCGGAAATTTTCACATCGCTTCGCTGAGGAATGGCCGCTTCGCGAGGAAATTTTTATCTTTCCGCAGTGCGTAACATCGATACGTAACACAGTTTGCATTTCCATCTTACATGCTACGAAATGGATTCATCTGTTCTTCTGCCGCGCACGGTATCATCCCGTCCGCTTCCCTTCGACTTCCCTTGGCGGGTTGTCGGCGAATACAACACCGGAACTACCGTGAAGGCAGCATACTAAAAAATGATAACAATTCTATCGCATGATTGGAAGGCCTGGAGCTGTTAGTATTGAGGAATGAAGAATCGACGGTTCTGTCTGTATTGCTCTGAAACGAGACGAGCTGTGCGCCATCGGTTGAAAGTTTGGTGCGCGCGAAGCGCGCACCAGATTTCGTTTTGAACTGGCCACGCGCGCAACCCGTTTTCCGAAATCCAATTTCAGGGTTAGGATAGAAATTAGCTCTAAATTGCATTGAAAAGTGCACAAAAAGTTGGTTTCTTCGTCCAAAAATGACATAGAATGGTTTCCAAGAATTTGAAAAAAATTTTAAAAACTGGAAGTTTTCTCTGACGGCGTACACGATCTTGCTGGTACCCTTGAAATTGAGTTAGAGAACTCATTTTTTTTGATAGGAGGCTGGAAATGGATGCAGGTCACTCCTATTCCAATTTGAACTCGATACCTTAACATTGAAGGGTACCTCAACATCGTGGGTGTACAGTCCACGTTCACTTATCACCTCACCACGGCGCGGCGGCTCCCGCCTCGCGCGACTCAGAAAAATCAAAACAAGTTACTTGTAATATAAATGTAGCTTACTTGAATGTCTCAAGTAAGTTACGTTTATATTACATGTAGCATACATTTATATTGAATGTAGCATACATTTATATAATATGTAACCTACGTTTATATTACATGTAAGTTACACTTGTGTTTCATGTAACTTACATTTGAATTTTCACTATGGGTGGCCATCAAGTGACGCAGACGACACGCGACGCAGAGGGCGCGTGCCAGTCCACACAATACGCTAAAAAAATGCAGTGCAGGGCCGTCCCTGCTGGTATGATGTCAAGTGCCACAAGCTTGGGTAATTGAACCAACAGCAACGCCGGTCGTATGGCTGACCCCGCGACAGCGTCGTACATCAGCCTTGGAGATATCTTCTCGGCCGATTTAAGTTACTTGCGACTTTTATTGTGATATTTGCAGTATCCTCTCAAAAATTGAAAATAATTTACCTGTAACATATCTAAGCTGATGCAAGTTACTTGCGACTTATCTCAAGCTATTTGAGTTACATGTAGCATATCGGAGGTGCAGCGCACGCAGTTACCAACCGGTATGCTACATGTAACTTAAATGACTTGAGATAAGTTGCAAGTAACTCACACCGGCTCAGATATGTTACAAGTAATTTTTTTGGGCCTTTTATGTACAAGTAACTTGTTTTCATTTTTCTGAGGAGTACGAGCATCAGAGAAAGAGGGTCGGCGCGCAGACACGGAGAGTAGCCAGCGGTCGGGCTGCCGAACGAGCCCGCCGCGAGCAGCTGGTCGGCGCGGTGGGTGCAGTACAAGGATTGCAGTGTGGTGGATGGTTTCGTAATTATATTGACTTTCACGTGACGAACTGATATTAATAAGTTCACTCGATACGTGAGTATGCTGACCGGTGCTTTCCTGCAATTCTCAATAGAAGTGTTGAATATTTAACCCATTCACGACTGTATGCCGTGTCCCACCGGTGGGACACACCAGTTTGAATAGTGTTCAACGGGTATTGTTTTTTCTCTTCCCCCTCATATTGTGGCTAGTAACGCTGAAGGAACATTATCACAGTTTGAGCCGCAAATACCCTCTCGTTTGAGAACAACAATACCTCGAAACCGCAACACGGTCAACTACTCTGAGAGTTTTGGCCGCGAAATAGCCCACCAGGCTCCGCAGCGGCTCCTGGTGGGCTATTTCCCGTCTATTTCTCGGCTTCTCACGGAACGAACAAGAAGAAGCAGAGAAATAGCCCAGATATAACCGAGAAATATTCAGAAGTAAACAAAATTAACCAAGACGCAACCGTTGCCGGCTCGCCGAGCCACCATCTGGGGCCGCCAGCGGTTGGGCGGAGCCTCCAGAGGCTGAACGAGGTCCAAGTACCTCAAACTTGGGTAATTGAACCGACGGAGGTGCTGACATCTGAATACGAGCGTGTATGCTCCCTTTATAAAAGCTCGTAATTCGCGGTTGCAAAGCCAGCCGTGCATCTGGGTCAGGTCTGTGCGTAACTGGATTTTGTAATTTCGTAAATCGTAAATCGTAACTGATAATGAGTAACAAGCCCACACATTAGACAAACCTGATTCGATAAGGTAAACACTTCAACACTTCAGTAGTGAGGTGTTTTCATATCGAAGGTAGTTTGTTCTGAACAGTACATACTTGAAGAAATTCTCAGGGTACATATGTACAGATGTACCTGGAATAAAAACGACTTAAATAGACAAAAGTTAAATTTCAGGCTTGATCAAGTACCAAACCTGTGCCACATTCTGCCCTAATTTTGAATACGAAAATATAAAGAATCATAGCTCTACCAAACACTTTTCAATGGAAGCCAAGGAGAGAAACACTAAGTTGAGAAAAAATTGCAGTTCGAGAGTTTAAAGCTATCTGTTAAAAGATCAGGCTAAAAAGCTGCCCGTTTTTTTTGACAGAATTGTAAGCTTTGGGTCCCTCTAAGAAAAGTAAGAACGGAAGTACGACGAAAAACGGCTAAGGAGTGGGTGAAAATCTCGTGGAACAGCCAGCCCATTGGGTCATCTCGCCCACGTCATATAACAGTTTTCGCAAGTTCATTTCACTAGAGGAACTGGCACCGAATTTTTGAATATTCTTTGTGCCGAAAGAGGCTAGTAACCAGACATGGACATTTAACCATATTATTCTTCAAGAGTTTTTGGTCCACGAAACAGAATACAAAGAAGTCACTTACCTAAGAATTTCGAATCTCAAAACCATTTGCGGCGTTTGGTTTGACGTTTTGTCCTCAGTGCACAAAACACACCAACAGGCGTAAATGAATATTTAATAGGTTTTTTTAGCAGTTTTTTCTTCGGCGTTTGAGTGTTCTGTGGGGACTTCACCCCATTAACGTCTACTTGGTGGACTCATCCACTCAAAACCAACGAAAACTAGGAGAATAAGGTTTTTTAACGTCAACACTGCCTTCGAGAGAAAGACCCTTGCATGAGGGGCCCCCATAAATGAAATATACATTTTCAAAACCAATTTTGATGCAGAAACAGATTCTTCCTCTTTATATGCGAAGCGTTACTCTGAGAAGAGTTGCAAGCGTTTATACCCATAAATATAGAGTTGATGGAGAGGAGATAACCGATGAAGAGTGGTGAAGGTTGCGTAGGGTTCCGAAATGCAAAAATGTGAAGGTTCCCTCAAAATCGCGGGTTTCAAAAACAGAGGAATTACCTGACCTATTCTTTTCTTTCGCATTTAGAATTGCCCACTTCTAAAATTTTTAAATATTTCATAACTTTTTCGAAAAGGTTGGCGAGCCGTCTTTTTTTTTGTTGAAATGTTTCGAACCGAGCTTCAAAATTACTTTTCCTCTCAAAGCTTGATTGTCTTTGAAGACAGAAATCTATCAATGTTTAATTCGGGAACCTCGCAAAACTCTTCGTCGAATGGTGTTTTCAGGGGAGAAAAATAATTTGACGATCTCGCAGCAGATTTTAATTCACGGAATACCAGATTTTCTACTCGTCACTTTTGAACCACTGATGGCGGACGCGTGATGGAGGTTGTTTTTGAGATTTTCTCAAAATTCTGCAACGAAGTGTATTTTGAGTTCCAATCTATTTGCTCCATAGGCCAGCCTGTAGAGAACAGCCCCGTACTATCAAATTTCGCCATGACCCACGGGAGAGGAGCTTTCTACACACAGAAGGGGGAGTTGTCCCGTTCACGCAGTTTGACACGAAACACTACTCAATGCAATCGAAGTGGTCCCGAGTGGAATTAGATCCGCAAACGGCGAAAAAACTCCTCCCTCGGTGTGTAGGGAGCCCCTATCCCATGATCGACCCCACTTCTGCTGACTGAGTTCTGAGATATTGGGGGAAAGGCTTTACCGAAAGTTGAAATTAAAAAGATAAATAAAATTTTAAAGACTGCAAAAAAAGTGTCAAACTTGACCATGCTCTAGACAGCAAATTTTAAATCTCGGGGGTTTCCAGACCCCGAGTTGCACCGAACAGGAATCGGAGCCGCCTGACAATTCGGTTCATTTTTCAATCTCTGGCCATTGTTGTTGCTTTTCGGGTGGACGGGAGGAGCGTGGTCAGCAACAGAAGCCGTCTCGCAGATTGAGACGAGAACGAGCCGAACTGTTAGGCTGCTCGGAGCCGAGAATAGCCTAAGTTGTGCTCTCAAGCGCATTTTCACGGTTTGTTACGATTTGTTACGAATCGTTACGATTTTAGGCCACAATTTCGTAAATCGTAAATCGTAAAAAAATTGCCAAAAACGCCCGTAATTCGTGAATCGTAATTCGTAATTACGCACAGCCCTGATCTGGGTAATAATGCGTTCCGAAACAGTGTCAATTCGTTGGAAGCAATATATGCCTGACGCGCATGCATGCCTACTGACAGCTGTTGGATCTTTAGAAAAAGTTTTGAAATGAGCGAGCGATAAAATCGGGCATACCACGTGTGAATGCGTACTAACCGTGGCAAATCCTATGTGCGACATTTATGCCGACCGCGGACTTACACCGTACCTACCGCGAGGCAATGCGTTACGAGCGCGCGTGGATGCGTACCGACCACTTTCAGGATTTGGAAAGACTTCGTACTGACATCGTGGCAATGCGTACTGACCGCGTGGTGAGACGTACCAACCGCGCCGCGGTCCGTATAACCGCGTTGCACTGCGTACCGACCGCCGTGGCAGTTTGTATCGACCGCGTGTTTTTGCGTACGAACCGCGAGACAAAGCGTACTGATCGCGTGGCAATGTGTACTGATCGCGGGTCATTGCGTACCAACCACGCGGCAGTATGTATCGACCGCGTGGCAATGCGTACTGACCGCGTGGCGAGACGTACCGACCGCGCGGCGGTGCGTACTATTCGCGTTGCGTTGCGTACCGACCGCCGTGGCAGTTTGCATCGGCCGCGTGTTTTTGCGTACAAACCGCGAGGCAATGCGTACTGATCGCGTGGCAATGCATACTGATCGCGGGTCATTGCGTACCAACCGCGTAGCAGTATGTATCGACCGCGTGGCTGTACGTACCAACCACGTGGCAAGACGTACCGACCGCGCGGCAATGCGTACTAACCGCGTTGCGTTGCGTACCGATCGCGCGGTAATGCCTACCGACCGCGTGGCGATGCGTACTGATCACGTGGCAGTGCGTACCGAGGGCGCGACAATGGGTACCGACCGCGTGGAAAGACGTACCGACCGCGCGGCGATACGTACTAACCGCGTGGTGTTCCGTACGGACCGCGGGACAGTGAGTATCGACCGCTCTAATTTACGTGCCGACCGCGTGCAAATTGCGTTCCAAACGTCGCCCATCCCGCTGTCGGTACGCAACTTGTCCGCCGTCGGTCCACCCCATTGTCTGAGAACTTTCTCGCTAGGTACAAACCTTTCGATACATTCATGTAAAACCGTTAAAAAGAATTCGTATTTATCATTCACGCTAGCTAATCCGTCAAAACGAGATCTCCATTGAATAGAGAATAAATAATCACAGATTGCAATATAGTTGACTTTCGGATAAGACTTACGGAAGCAGTAATTTTGGGGAGTACTAGTGGTGACTATCTCAAAAGATAAGCAGAAATGATCACTTGAGCCAACGGGAGATTTCACACAGACTTTTTTGACTAGACCAGTGTGACTGAAAAAATGAGGTCTAAGATGTTGGGGCCCCGAGTGCGTGTCAGAACAGTTTGCACGAGTCTGTTGGATTTGCACAAATCAAGGAAGCATTTAGAGGCGGAAGTACTAGCTGAGAGAGGGTATCGAGTTCATTTAATGTCTGGTAGGTTGAAATCACCACAAATTACGCATTGGGACTCACAACAAGACAAGTCACTAAGAACTTTTTTAAGCTGAATTGTGTTGCTCAAACTACAACTCGGTGTTCTGTAAACAGCAATACGCCTAATTGTAGAGCGGAGTAATTTCAAGTCACAGCAAAGAATTTCAAACGCTTCAGGAATGGATTCATGTCAGATTGTCTGAAAGTTATAGGATTTTTTGATAAGAATAAGGACACCACCACCCTTCCTTAGGCTTCTATCGCATCGCAGATGGTAGAACACACCACAAAGATTGCCCAGAAGAGGTTCAATATCGATGAAATCAGTCAGCCAAGTTTCTGTTACCACAACAATATCAGAGCACAAGTTCTCGATATGAAATTTTATCGAAGAGATGTTTTTCTGGAAAGAACGCGCATTGCAATAAAAAACATTTTAGTCTATGGACAGGTTCCCGAGGAACGCTCACTGGTTTAACACTGAGCTACTGAGTTGAGAAGAGTCGCTATTACATTGATTATCCACTGGCTGAACAGTACTAGTCCGCGCAAGCCAAGCTGCCTTCCTACGGTCTAACTCTGGCTTTGTGAGTGAGCGCCGGATGAACACTCCTCTGATAGAGTAGGATCGTAGACGAGTAGCTCTCCTAACAATGAGATTCTGATAATACGTGTTAGGGAGCACAACCTTAAGAAGACGTGTTCGACCTTCAATGACTTTGCCGAGACGGTATACAACTTGCGGAACGCATTCAATTTCAAGGTGGTCAAGAATTTGTTTCACATTATTATAGTCATTGGAAGCCCTAGTCGTAGAGGATGTTGCAACAGATTCGTCAATACCAGCAATAACAATGGATCTCAATCGCTCTTTTTCTTCAAATGAATCAACTATAGTACGAGTATTCTGTTCCACTACATTAGAAGAGCCACTATGCTTAGCCTGGGCCTCGGCCAAAGCCTCTCTAAGGCTCGCATTCTCAGTCTGTAAACTGGAGACTTGCTCTTGTAGTTGCAATATTTTTGACAGTGCTGCTGACATTTAGTCCTGCACTTCAAAAATATGCGACACGAGCTGCTTTAAAAATACCGGCAATTTTCGGTCTTGCTTCAACTGCTCGAGGGCCGCAGCGATTGAATTCCCATCATCTTTTGGTTTCACATTCGTGCTTCTTGTTGATCTCTGTGATCCAGCATCCATACCAGCCATGATAGCGCTCGGATCTCGGAGTAACAATATTCGATACGACTGTCGAGTCAAAACACTTTCAACACGAGTTATCCCGAAATTACCTTCACGGGTGGCTTGTTGTCAAGAAAATGGATATAGGTTGGACCCGCCACAAGGTCGCTCGCTTGTATAGACTTGTAGATCACAATCAGCTGGGAGTCGAACCAACGAGATAGGTGCGAGATATTGATAGGTCGACCGCACGAGAGCAAGACACGGAATCGAATATTAAACAGCGAGAAGGCAATATGAGAAGAGGAGCTCGTCAATTCTCTTCAGAGCTGCCAGAAAACGAAACTGTCTGCCACGCCAAAAACAACCAATCACATCAGAAGAAAAGCACATGATACGCCATAATCCAGCATTTGCCATGAGTCCATAAATGACGTCTTTGAAGTTGAATGTTATACCATCGAATGCACTTCATAATCTCCTACACTTCTGCAATATTCAAATTAACAACCAAGTCAAGTTTCTTCAGCCTATTTTCGAAAATCAAAACATTTGGGGATTCTGTAACTTCTTTTATGTTATGTTATGTTATGTTATGTTATGTTATGTTATGTTATGTTATGCTATGTTTATATTATGTTATGTTATGTTATGTTATGTATGTTATGTTATGTTATGTTATGTTATGTTATATATGTTATGTTATGTTATGTTATGTTATGTTATGTTATGTTATGTTATGTTATGTTATGTTATGTTATGTTATGTTATGTTATGTTATATTTATGTTATGTTATGTTATGTTATGTTATGTTATGTTATGTTATGTTATGTTATGTTATGTTATGTTATGTTATGTTATGTTATATTTATGTTATGTTATGTTATGTTATGTTATGTTATGTTATGTTATGTCATGTTATGTTAGGGGGTGTGTATACAAGTCTGTTGGTACCTGCTCGTTGGTGCCCCTGCTTCTACTGAACCCAGCAGACGTTTGAGTGTACACAGGGAACGTTCGAGCGATATAGCGTGCACAACTATATCGCGAAACTATCCCATACATTGCATAAAGGTGTCGCCGTCCGGCACCCAAGGCCTCTGGTCCATAACACCTTAGGATCCGTACCTAGGGAGTCATGGAGTCTTTGGCCACAAGCCACAATTTCGCCACCCTGAACTGTCGATCGCTGTCGAGTGATATCCAAAAAACTGCGCTATCCAGACTTCTGAGCTATTTCCATGCCCCGTTTGCTGCTTTGCAGGAAACCCGCCTCAAGGATAGACCCGTCATCAGCGTCGGAGAGTACACCATCTACTGCGGTAACGCTGACGATAGGAGAGTGGGAGGCTGTGCAATAGCTGTAAGGAAGGATTTCAATGGTATGGTCAAGGAGTTTGGCTCAACGTCGTGCCGGAATGCATTCGTACGACTGCGGGATCACAGAGGATTCAATCTGTGGAAAGTGAGTGCTCATGCGCCCACTGAAACCGCCGAAGACAATTCGAAGGATGCGTTTTATGAGGAACTCAATACGTTGCTGGCCAGGATACCTTGTCAACATGCTGTTGTCGTGGGGGTTGACGCAAATGCGAAGATGGGACTTGATCAGGAATCCGAAGTACTCGGTAAATGGTTCTACCCAGTGGAGCAAACATCGGACAATGGCTACCGCCTTGTCGACTTTTGTGAACGCAGTGGTCTGATTATTGCATCGACATTCAAGAGGAATCATCGCCGCCATCAGCTTACGTGGCAGGGACCAACCCGGCTATCTCCAGAAGAGCAGCGGAAGCGGAAGATGACAACTTTGAAACTACAGCTTGACTATGTCCTGACGAGGAATATTCCAGTATCGGACATTCGAAGATCTAGAGCTGTGTGGGATGTCGCATTCGATTCGGATCACCGTCCTGTTCTGTTGAACTTCACTGCGAGGATTCATAAGAGGAAGCGAGGGGCTCAGCCTCTCCAGAGGATTGACATGACAAGTCTCAGAGATGAAGAGTGCAGAAGGAATTTACGACAACGCGTTTCTATTCACATCGGAGCACGGACTAAGGAGAAACTTTGCGACGCGGATTCTTTTGTCAAGAGCATCCAGGACGCTTCGAAAGAGGCACTCCCGGTTGTACAGTCTAAGAAGAATTCCGCCTACGTCTCAGAAGAAACAACATCTACCTACAACAGAGTATGTGCTCTCCGAACTGCAGGAAACTTCGTGGAGGAGAAGCGTCTGAGGAGGAAGTTGCGTCGGCAGCTTCAAAGTGACCGCGAACGAGAGTGGACGTGCAGAGTTAAGGAGTTCGAGAAGGCTTGGGAGGAGAAGAATCCGAAGAAAGCCTACACGTTGCTGCGACAGTATAGCGGGAAGATGAAGAGATGTTCTCCTGTCTTGAACACTACCAATGGAGTTGCAGTTGGTGATGCGACGCTGCCAATATGGAAGGATTACTTCAGTTCACTACTGAATCGTCCAGCGCCATCAGTACCTGAGCTCCCGCATGTTCAGAGAGCACATTACGATGTCAGTGAGGAACCGCCGACTGAGTCTGAAGTTTTGGATTGTGTCCGGAAAATGAAGAATGGAAAGGCAGGTGGAGATGACAACATCACTGCTGAAATGCTGAAAGCTCTTCCTCCGTCTGGGATTCGTGAAATGACCAACACCATCCGTGCCATATGGATGAGCGAAAGGATACCCGATTCTTGGAGACATGCGATCATCGTACCTCTTCACAAGAAGCTATCCGTCACGGATCCTAAGAACTACAGAGGAATCTCTCTACTTCGTGTCATGTACAAGGTTTTAGAACGTATCATTCTCGAGCGACTTATCAAACATCGTGAAGGAACGACCAGAGATGAGCAAGCCGGTTTTCGACCTGGAAGATCGACCATCGACCAAGTGTTCGTCGTGAGAAGAGTAATTGAATCGTGGCAGCGGTTTTCGAAGCCATTACAGCTTGCTTTTTTGGACTTTGAAGCCGCGTTCGACTCTCCTCATCGTGATCGATTGCTCAATGCTCTGCGAGCAGATGGAGTCCCGGAAAAGTATGTTCAGTTAATCGAGGACATGAACAAAGGAACAACAGCAGCAGTTCGTACACCTGTCGGATTTACGTCAGCTTTCGAGGTGAAAACAGGAGTAAGGCAAGGAGCCGTTGCAGGACCTTTTCTTTTCAACTTCGCCGTTGATGACATCATGCGTAGAGTTGCAGAACAATTTCCTGCGGATGTGATCCTAACACCATCAGGACGCTCCCTTGTCGACGTGGAGTACGCCGACGACATTGTGTCATTCGCTGAAAACAACGCAAAACTGCGAAGGATTGTGAACCTCGTTTCGAAGTATGCCGCAGCCTATGGACTTCGTCTTCGTCCCGACAAATGCAAGCAGATGTGGGTCTCTCAGAGGCCTTCAACTGGAGTTTGTGTGGACGGACAACGTATCGAACTGGTGGACGATTTCTGTTATTTGGGCTGTTTGCTGAAGAACGATGGTAGTTATGCAGCGGATATTCGACAACGATGTGCGAAAGCTACGTCTGCATTCAATTCTCTAACCAAGTGTTTGTGGTCTACCACCATCGCGAAGGAAGTCAAGTTGCGCGTCTACCTATCCGCTATTCGCCCTATCATGATGTACGGATCGGAGACGTGGGCAGCACCGAAAACGCAGATGGAAAGGTTGGATTGCACGGAGAGGAAGCTTTTTAGGCGTTTGCTTGGATATTTCTGGCCGCGTGTATGCCATAACGAAGACCTTTACAAGGAAATCGACGCAGTACATCAACGCTTGACACGAGGAGGTGCCAGCATCTCCTAACGCCATCTCAAGCAGCAATGGAAAGTCGACTTCGACTGCTCGGGCATATACTAAGAAGAACGCCGGATCGTCTCGTACAACACGCTTTAAAAATGCTTCCAAATCCTGTCTGGAAACGGCCACCTGGGCGTAGGCGAAAGTTCTGGACGGATGTGGTTAAAGAGGATTTAAAGTCACTCGGCATCGAAAGACAGTTCAGGCGCGATGTTTCGTTTCGCAGGAAATGGAATAGTGACAGCTGGATGGAATGTGTTCAAATTGTGGCTGAAGACCGTGAAAAATGGACACGGCTGACTACTAGGACGGCACACCTCGGTGAAGATGCGGAATGACCGCGTCAGGCGCAAGCCAACCGATTAAGTCAAGTAAGTCATGTCATGTCACGTTATACAATGTCATGCCATGTTATGTTATGTTGTCATGTCATGACATGCTATGTTATGCTTATGTTATGTTATGTTATGTTATGTTATGTTATGTTATGTTATGTTATGTTATGTTATGTTATGTTATGTTATGTTATGTTATAATATGTGATGTTATGTTGTTATGTAGAAGGAGTCTTCACTTTTCTGCTCACGACACTTATTTATAATTTTTGGCGGAAATCGTCTTCCGGAAAAGCCTAAAAGTTGTGTGCCAATTTCTGAATGCCATTGAATTTCAACAACGATTTCATGTTGAGCAACAAAAGCGTTTGAGAGCGATTAAATGCAGCCTTTTGACTGGTTGAACAGCGATTTCCACTTTTTTTTTCTCAAACAACAGCTAAACAATTTCACTTTCTGATTTTTCACGTCTCATGCTGGCCAGTTTACACTTACAAGTACTTATATGATTAACTTTAACTGTACCTGAAAGATCTGATCAGATTGAAAAACCTATCAAGTGTATGTGAACAAGTTTCATTTTTCTCTGGATTCCAACTTTACTACAAACTATAAGTAATCCGCTCTACTAAATATCTTCAAGCTAATCTTAAAATCTTTGAAAATCTGAATAAAAACTTTCTTGTAGCTCTGAAAGCTGAAGAGTAGAAAGTACGTGGATAAGCAAATTCAGAAAATTTTGAGAAGGAAGAAATTTCACATCTATCAGATTCAAGCTCTACCAGAGATCTGCAGATTATATTCCATGTACGACTTTCTGTGAATCTTGGCATGGTTGGTCGTTAGTATGTGTGAGATGTTAGTAGAGCCAAATCCAAGACGTTAGTAGATTTATTCGGTTGACGTTTCGGCTATATCGCCTTCGTCGGAACCTTACTCGCGCCGAGCCAAGTTAGTAGTCATAGCCGTAGGCGATATAGCCGAAACGTCAACCGAATAAATCTACTAACGTCTTGGATTTGGCTCTACTAACATCTCACACATCTGCAGATTGTTTACTGGCGGTCGGTCACTGATCGTTGGTTGTATGAAGTACTAGAGGGAGAAACGACCGAGAAGCATCTTCATGCAAACACACTGGAATCAATCAATTCGCTACTTTCAAGTTCTTCCAGATATCTTTACTACTCTTGGCTTAATTTTCTTTTTATTTAGCGTTCTACTATATGTAAAATTATGCTCACAGATAACCCGGATCATGAAAAATTTTTGAGCCACACCCCTGCCTGCTTCACGGCTTTTGAAATATGATAAAAAATGAAAATAAAAAAATGTGGTCGAATGAATGTGACCATTTTCTTAGTTGCAAACATATACTGCGTTTCGTAGTGAAGTTTATTTCCGCTCATGGCGTGCGTCTACGCGCGTATGCTCGTCTCCTTCTCTCCACACTTTCTCGCTATTTCTACCTTCGCTCCTATGTTAACCTGAGACCGAGGATACAACCTGTCTCCAAAAAAATGAGTTTAGGCGAAGCCAGGGGAAGGTGAAGTGAGCGGTCGCGCTGCGTGTTTGAGGCAGATCGTGACTCAATTTTCCAACCGACTTTTCCTTTTCTTTAGATTTGATTCTATCCGTGTAATATCCACTCTAACAGAAAATTAAAGTTCAAGAGAGAGTCTACAAAGTTGTTGACAAGCTGACTGCTGAGAACGCTGCGCGGCCGCCCGCTTCATGTACACCTAGCTCCAACTGCAGTGAGACTAAAAAATCAAATTCACTATTCAATTTTTTGAACAACACAAGATAGGTAGCTCACTTGAATGTTACTTACTGTATAATGTGTCTTTTGCGTGACTGTGTGCGCGTACGCTGCGTCCTCTTCTTCCTCACACTCTCTCGCTGTCTATACCCTCGCTCCGCACACGCACGCGAAGTCACACAGTGAAATTATTTCAAAATGAAGGGTAGAAGGTATCCTCTGATTCCGAGCCAAATTCACTCTGTTCTCTCGCGCGCTTGTGCGGAGCGAGAAAGTGTGGGAAGAAGGAGACGCAGCGCGCGCGCAGACGCACGCCATGAACGGAATTTCGGAAACATTGGATACATTGCGAACATTATGCGCTATTCATATTCCTCGACGCCGGCGCGGCACGCGTGGGCGTGGCGTTGCAGCATGAATTATCTGTCACCACGCCCGCGCGTGATGCCCGCTCTGCCATATCGGCGACGGCCACAACGCCTTTTTCATCATTTTCATCATCAATCCATCATCGGTGTCAATTCGTTTCTTGATAATTAATTCCATTACCATCCTGTGCTGCTGGATGGTGGACGCATGTACATAATTTGCTTGTTTAGAAAAGTTAGGGCCTAATTTTTTCCGCTCCGCTATGGCGTCGCCGCTGGGTTATCCATAGTCTTTGCAAGTTCGTGACGCGCGTAGAAAGTACTTATGCTCCATCGCCACGCCCACGCGTCACGCGCGTGGCGCACTGGCGTTGAGGAGAATGAAAAGCGCCTTAGGGCGCGCATACGGTGGACGGCTTCTTAGCACATCCGAATTTTGAAAAATTGCTGAATGGTAATATATTCATAGGAGGCATGACTTGTACATCGAGAAAACTCTCAACTTTTTAGACACCGCGTGCCCACACTGCATACCCACGCCTTGAACTCGATTCTTTCTTGTTCCTTTAAAAAAAATTAGATTCCTTTCCATTGCAGCTGAAAGTCCCGTACTAAACCAAACTTATATTACTAGGGCAGGGCAGATAAAGGCACCTATGAATTCAACAATTTGAATTTGAATGGCAAAAATTTTGTGGACGAGTTGCCTCAGGCCTGTTTCTCCTCGTCATTTGCATCCATCGCTCTAGAGCACACTGCCGTATAAAATCAGACCGATAATAAATGGAAGAACTAGGATTTAAAAATAAACTCATCGCGCGTCTCGTTTATAGTGAGCGAAATCGAAAACTTGAAGTGGGCGTCCCCAAATGTTCTTCCTAGGGGGCGTGGTTTAATGTTTCCTGGCTTATTTGAGCGACTTAAAGGCGCAGTCTCATGGGTAGTTTTTTCTTGTGTTACATTCCAGCCGCCGTCAATAGCTACCCCGCCGACCCGCAAAATCTCAATTCCTCGCATAAACGAGGAAACAGTCGACCACGCCCCCAGAAAAGAAAAAGTAGGTAACGCCCGACAAGTTCTCGACTTCATTAGGGACGAGATGCACGATGAATTTCATTTGAAATCTATGTTTTATACATTTGTTATTGGTCTAACTTTACAATGTGGCTTGAGTCAGTGGGACCGCTGCGAGCTCCGTGAAATACAGGGCCGAGGCAACTCGTCCACGGTTGAAGTTCACAATCTTCGTGGGGTCATAACTCCGTTCGTAGTGGGTTATGGGCGATTCTGGCGACATCATTGTGATTAGCATGGAAGTCTCTCGAAGTTAGGCATGAAACTGGATGGGTTTCAATCGCAATAGAGAATTTGATCCAATTACCGTACATCTATCGTAATCTTCCGGGAAAAAAATATAAAAAGGGCAACAATGTTTTTTAATTATTAGAATTTTAGGTTTGTTTGTATTTTCAATTCCTACAAAGATGAGAGTTCAGGCCAGAGAAATGCGACCGTTTACTCACACCCGTCCGATTTCGTGCTCTAGCGCCAACCGTAGCAATTGTGTGCATTTGTGCGTGGGGCGAGTTTTACTACACAAATTCTTCGCGGCGGTCGGCCAAATTTTTGAACATTATCATTTCTGTCGATATTTATTCGATTGCGTGTCTGTTCTTTCTGTTCTTTACCTTTTTTCTTTTCAATTTTCTATTCTGACTCTTCTACTCTCCGTATAGAAGCTACCGCTCAGTTCCTTAGGGCACTAAACAGCGTTCTGTCTTGGTTATTTAAGATTTTCCACTCCCTCAAAGGGGTTATCTCAAAAAAAATCTATTTCCCCGTCAAATTTTTATCAAAATTGTGATGGTTTTTGGTTTCATAGTTGCGTTATTCCTCTGGGAGGTTTTTTTTTTGAACATTTGACGTAATTTTTCCCATCTCCAATTGGTAAAACAGTTATTTTCTTCACTCGAACTTCATCCTGGAGTTTATCGGCCAAATATGAATCATCGGTGGGTCTCATGACTCAGATCGTCTAAAGGCGTCGGCATAGTGGAAAGTCTGCGAGCGAGCGAGCGAATGTGGGCGTGGCCTTGAAAATTCTGCGGCGGAGTCACAAGCATCCCCGCAGAGTGTGATTTGGATTAGAGCGCGAATATTGATCGACTGGAGCGCGGAAGTCAATCATCTATTTTCGTCTCGTTTTTTCGCAGGATGGGCCGCGGCTGCCTGAAATTAGTCTAATACAATACCAGGGGTGTGTTTCAAGAAGGTTACCATGGGCGGAGAATTTGTGTGAAAATCAAACGCAAGGCAATGAAATGAGATCTGATGAACAATTAAGCTCCACTGAGATGCCTGCTAACGGGATGTTTAACAAATGATATACTGATATTTATCCATATCCATTTCATGAGGCCTCATACCATCATTAATTACTATGGTTGGTATAAAATCTTGGAACGCACCCCAGAAAAGAAACTGAAGCTGAAACTAGGTGCAAAACTAGTTGGGGGGGCATTCAGGATTTACCCATAGAAATGAAAAGATTAATCCATGAAAATTACAAATTCTTTCGTTATTAGATATTTGATAGCGTTGTTATTCGTAATTCCTAAAAAATTCATGAAATTAGATCGATTTCTGAGATCAGTATCATCCATTTCTCCTTTAATCCCGAGTGCCAACTCCCAAAGTAGTTTAGCACTCTGAAGATATAGCAGAAAGAAGGAATGAGAACAAAGGAGAGAGAAAGGGGTCGAAATCGTGGACATTTAAATAGAGGATAGTAATGGAGCACAAGTATTAGCAATGGAGCGCGAAGCTTGGCAGCAACTCGCAAAATCGCTTGAAAATCACAATCGTCTCGCAATTTCGCAGCGAGCTTCGCCGCGAAATTGCGGTTTCCGCGACGGGCAAGACGCTCTGCGCACCCGCCTCCGTCGCAGCCTATGCGGTGCGGTCGCGTGCGCGGTCGAACTGCGTAGTGCTCCCCACCCTTCATCATTTCTCGCGCCTTGAGGCGTCGGCATAGTGGAAAGTCTGCGAGCGAGCGAGCGAATGTGGGCGTGGCCTTGAAAATTCTGCGGCGGAGTCACAAGCATCCCCGCAGAGTGTGATTTGGATTAGAGCGCGAATATTGATCGACTGGAGCGCGGAAGTCAATCATCTATTTTCGTCTCGTTTTTTCGCAGGATGGGCCGCGGCTGCCTGAAATTAGTCTAATACAATACCAGGGGTGTGTTTCAAGAAGGTTACCATGGGCGGAGAATTTGTGTGAAAATCAAACGCAAGGCAATGAAATGAGATCTGATGAACAATTAAGCTCCACTGAGATGCCTGCTAACGGGATGTTTAACAAATGATATACTGATATTTATCCATATCCATTTCATGAGGCCTCATACCATCATTAATTACTATGGTTGGTATAAAATCTTGGAACGCACCCCAGAAAAGAAACTGAAGCTGAAACTAGGTGCAAAACTAGTTGGGGGGGGCATTCAGGATTTACCCATAGAAATGAAAAGATTAATCCATGAAAATTACAAATTCTTTCGTTATTAGATATTTGATAGCGTTGTTATTCGTAATTCCCTAAAAAAATTCATGAAATTAGATCGATTTCTGAGATCAGTATCATCCATTTCTCCTTTAATCCCGAGTGCCAACTCCCAAAGTAGTTTAGCACTCTGAAGATATAGCAGAAAGAAGGAATGAGAACAAAGGAGAGAGAAAGGGGTCGAAATCGTGGACATTTAAATAGAGGATAGTAATGGAGCACAAGTATTAGCAATGGAGCGCGAAGCTTGGCAGCAACTCGCAAAATCGCTTGAAAATCACAATCGTCTCGCAATTTCGCAGCGAGCTTCGCCGCGAAATTTCGATTTCCGCGACGGGCAAGACACTCTGCGCACCCCCCTCCGTCGCAGCCTATGCGGTGCGGTCGCGTGCGCGGTCGAGCTGCGTAGTGCTCCTCACCCTTCATCATTTCTCGCAAACTCGCTCGCTCGCAGATTCTCCACTCTGCCGACGCCTTTAAGAAAAGCTCAAGTTTCAACTGTGAGTGACTCCGACCTAATCCTATATCTGAAAATGTTATGGGCTGGAAATTATCATTTGCAGAAATAATGTGACGTTCTGCCTATTGTATCTCACCTTAAATGTCCGAAACAACGAAAATTGACCTCTAATTCGTGTTCAGCGCACCAAATTACATTCCTGCAAAATTTTAGTAAATTATAGGAGTTTTAAATGGAAGTAAGAAGCGCAAAACACTCGGCGAGCTGTTTGGGGTGTAGTGGTGAAGTGGCTAGACCTACAGACGTAACACTAGGGTTCGATTCCTCTCCGCGACAAAATTTTTGAAATTTGTGGATTGTTCATATTTGGCCTGGAAATCACATACTGAATCCTATCTGAGCATTCTGCAGCGCACAATAACCTTGTTATTAGGAACATCGATCAAAACACGGGGCTAAAGATTGTGTTCCCTAGCAAAGCTGTCACTTGCAAATTTTATAGGGTAAGTAGATGGTTTGCTACATGTGAACTGGTAGACATTTGTGGCTAATGATAGTCAGCATAGGGCTTCTGGCAGTCAGCGGCGCGCAATTATCGATTGAAAACGTATACTCACCGAAAAAAAGTCGAAATCCGAGTGATCCAAATTCCGAATCACCGAAAAAGCGTGATTTTCGGATTGATCCGAGATCCGACTATCCGTCTCGCCTCCCTATCCGAATGACCCGGATTATCCGATGTTGCTATTTTGAATCTATCCGTTTGAGTCGGATATTCGCGACCTTTGATTTTTGAGTTAACCGAAATCCGAGTATCCGATTTTTTGATTCGGATCCAATGTATAGTGGCTATGGGCGCTCCATAGAACCCCATACTGTTTACTTTTGGGGCCATCCGTGGAAAAAAACCTGCTTGGCCCTGCAGGATTGACAGCACGCAGGTATACGGCTACGGCCCTGAAGGTTTGTGCGCAGTATGTCCTACCATGATGATATTGTGCTGATCGCCTGCTCTTTTAGTGTTGACCGCGCTCTAAAGACGGGCTGATCGCTCCAACTTCCGGTTTGATCGCCGTTGATCACGCCATTGTTCCTATTGTGCGTCGCGATAACTCCGCACCTATGTCTGAGTATGTGTTCGACTTGGGGCAGCCGCAGCCAAGTAAAGTATGGCCCTAGCCCATAATCGCGCTTGCCCATCCTAACCTTGCAAACTCCGGGAATTCAAAGCTTTTGAAGTGTTCATAGGGGTAATTTCAGGCGCTGAGCACAAATACGAGGACCAATTTCGTCATTTTTTCGGGAGATTACAGCGTCTTACGGCATATGCCATAAGACGCTGTAAACTGCAGTTATGGTGCTACCATGCTCACCTTAATCGTTTAGATGATTGAAACCGGGCCTCATTTTCATGTTCATTACCCCAAAAATACCACTTGGGCAAAGTTTTTGCGTTTTTTTTTCGTCTCCGGGGCCAGGGTCAAGCAGGGTTGTGAAATTTCAAGAATAAAAACTGCAGAAAAATTACAATTTTTTGGGGGAATGCAAAAATATTGGATTTTGGGAAAAAAACGTTGATGGTCGGGAGGGGGTCGCTTTGATTCCGGAAAATTACACAATGCCCTGCTTGAGCCTGTCCGGGGCGCCATGGCATTAGTTAGAGCCATGGCTGAGCTGCTCGTTGCACCGATGAAGCTACGACCCCCCTGTTGAGCAGAATTTCAAAAAAATCCAAGTTTTTCCCAATTTCCTTCCGAGATAAAAAATTTTCTGTAAAAACTTTCCGAGAGTTGCAAAGTTGGAAAAATTCCAAATTGTGGTAATTTTTACGACCACTCCCCGGATTTTCTTTTTTTTTGCAGAAAATTTCCAAAATTCTTACGACGCTCTGTTGCGCCAGGTCGCAACCCAGCTCAACCCTGGTGATAGCTCAGTCTTACTTTGGGGGTCCATAGGACGAAATTTTCACGCCCAAACTGCGCCCTGGCGGAGGTAATTTGAGGTGCTGAATACGAATATGAGTTCCGTCTCCGGTCTTTCGGACTCTCATCGTTGGCTTTTTTTTCTCTACATTCAGGGTCAAGCGGGGTTGCAAATTTCGCAACGTGGAGTGAAGGGTATCGCGAAAATTTTTGGCCCGAAAATGAATGTTGGGGGAGATCGCAAAAAAATTGAACCAAAAATGAAAATTTGGAGAAAATATCTCAAAAATTCTCGATCTTTTTGGTCACCAGAGGGAAGGATCGTAGCATCGCTCAGGTTTTTGACGCTTGAGCCCGACTACTGAGCGAATTTTAAGCGTCTGACAGTTTTAGTAATCAAATATAAACTGCCCAGAAATCGTGTCTCACCGGGGGGATTGCGACACTTTGGAAAAAATGTGATGGCGGGGGGTCGCTCTCATTTCAAAAAATTACGCAACACCGCGCTTGACCCTGCATTTCTCCAACAGTTCATCTATTCGGGTATTCGTGGCTGAGTAGGGTTGCGACTCGCACAACGGAGAGGATCGCAAAATAATTGGAAAAATTTAAAATGGGGGGAGGGTTTCTAGCGATTTGACCAAATTTTCACCACGCATGTGAACGGTTCCGACTTATTCCACTCTTAAAGGGGCTTCGGTTGTTCAGTGCGATAAGGCGCATCCCGGAAAGGGAATATGCTGGTTCAATCTCGCCCGGAGCCAAGCGTTTCGCGATCAACTCAGCACCTTGTGTAAACACACTATAACGTGCACCGTGACGTTAAACTGCATTTACGACAAAAAAAACATCAAAAAATCGTGTAAGACTTGTAACTAGGGCATCATCCTGACAGGTATACGACTGTTATATGGTCTATGACGGTGTTCCTGTTTCATCCCGTTGTGCGGGTGAAAAGATGATTGCTTCGGTGAAGATTCACCGAGCAGTTGAGTGAGAGCGGCTCTGGGGCTTCGGTGGTGCAGTGCGATAAGGCGCTCCCCCGGAAAGGGATTATGCAGGTTCAATCGCCCCCGGAGCTCGGGCTCTATCCTAAGGGGGGGGGGGAGCCACTCAAGTAAAAGTCAAAAATGAAATGAACCACCAGTAGATAATGCTATCAATCCAAGTATTTCTATAGAATTAGATCAACAACAATGACTGGTAGCAGTATCAAGCATCTTTTGTCAGGTGTGATTCTCTTGTGTAAACATACCATGACATGCACTGCGACGTTAAACTGTAGTTACGGCAAAAAAAACATCCCTAAAGGTTGTGTTCACGATAAATTTCGTCTCCGTTTTTTAAGCCGGAAATCGAAAGACCGGGGTTTCATTGGAGCGATAGGGTCGAAAGAACGATAAAAACGGACCCGATAGAGCTCTGGCTCCGAAATCCGCTCGCGCGAGACCTTTCTAATCAATCGATACGTTTCTGATTCAGGTGAGGAAAGGACTAGCGCGAGCGGATTTCGGAGCCAGTAAGGGTTCTTTTGGGCTCGTTTTTGTTCGTTCGTTCGACTCTATCGCTCCAGTGAAACCCCGATCGTTCAATTTCCTGCGAGAAAAAAACGGAGACGAAATTCATGGTGGACAGTGGTGGACAACTTTGAGGGGGGTCGTACCCGCGCCGAAAATTGGCGCTCGGGCCGGAACAACCCGGCCCTCATTCACTTCCAGGACCTCGACTTTTTGTCTAGTTTTCGTCCTCTACCCTTCACCCTTTTCCCGAGATCCGCTGCCCTCCCAAAAGGGAAATCATATGCTCCGCCCACGAATGAACTAAACTTGCATGACGCCATGGGCGGAGCCTGTGGTTTACCATCTGGAATTATGAGGCCCTTCTGTTCGCGTCCTTTTTTTGTTTCTAGAAAAGGAGATCTGCATTTGGTAAGGCTGCTACCGCATTCTTATCTTAGTACAGACGACACATCACGTCGGCATGGATCCTGATGAGACTTTGCGTTCACTATCGAAGGTGGGCGCAAACTTGGTGCCATATGCCATAACTAGGTGCACCGAGTTTGCTCCAATCTCCAACGGGGAACGCAAAGTCTCATAAGAATCCATTCCGATGTTAAATGTTCGTCGGTTCGGTGAATTGAATGAAAGGCATAGACACGTGGAGACGATTACTGCGAGATGTCATAGAGATTGTGCGCTGCTGGTATAGACGCAGACTGCGAGAGAATTCATCGAAACGACGAAAAATTCTGGGTTGACTGTGTACTGTGTTTATCTGGGCCAAATTCCGGTCCGTAATTGCGTCTCGACACGCTTTGCGGTCGCACGCTGCGGAGTTAGAAGAGCTTCCAGCGCCGCAGCCGCCGATCTGCTGACTCTAGATGGGTTTTGGAGACCGGAATTTAAGAAAAATTAGAGAAAATTTTATAAAAAAGCCACATCGAGCCGGCTTTGGCGCTGGAAACCGGACCGACTCGAGCGCGTGGGACCGCAAAGCGTGTCGAAACGCATTTTTTGACCGGAATTTGGCACAGGTAAGCACAGTATGTGCCTATTTTTCGTGTCTTATTGTATCCATTCGAGTGTATACCATCATTCTCGGGGCGTAAGTTCCGGTCCGCAACTGCGGACTACGGCTGTTGCATCATGCGACATGTGGTAATCGTGCCAGTAACAAATGGTCTTAGCACGACTAACACGTGCCGCATGAAGCAACAGCCGTAGTCCGTAAATGCGCACCGGAATTCGGCTCCAAGAACGATAGTCCCTCACCTACTCCCAATTTTTTTTCCGATGGTCTTCGAGAATGGGCTGCCAAATGGTCACTCTGATGGGGACAGACAGGAGACACCAATGAAGTATATACTGGTTACTGGTGGAGTGATCAGTGGTGTTGGAAAAGGGATTATATCGTCAAGTCTTGGTGTGCTTCTGAAGAACAATGGATACAAGGTGTGTGAGTTTTTGTTTTCAAAGTTCGGCTAACTCTATGGAGCAGGAAACAGGCACTGATTTATTAGATTGAAGCGAAAATTTCCCTCCTTCTGACTTTGTCGATGCATAAACCTTTCGGAGTTGGTCATTTGGTCAAGTGCAGTAGACTGATTGGAAGCACAAAATTTTTCCTACAAACCCATAAAACGGCCAATGTCTCACCGTCGACTGCGTGCCACGCGCTGCGCGACCGCACGCGCGTCGGAAGCAGACGGGTTTTGGCCGCCGCGCGACGAGTTTTGGCTGCCGCGCGACGTTTCGTCCGCCGCGCGGCGGCCGAAACTCGTCTGCTTCCGACGCACGTGCGGTCGCGCAGCGCGTGGGACGCAGTCGACGGTGAGACATTGGCCGTTTTATGGCCTGTATCTAAATCTGCCTTCCACTTAAGCCAGAGCGTGCTCATTTGCGAAATATCCTACCTTATAATAGAAGAATCGGAGCACAAAGCACGACCATCTGGGCCTCCATCACTATAGCACTATTTCGTCACATCTATAACCAATCCGAAACAGTATTGAACCCTATGTGGATTTCAGTTCACCGAAACCTTCAAAGTTTAGTTAGGCTCATGCAATTGTGCAACCATTTGAGGGAGGGTTGGAGGATTACGTTTTTCGGTTCTCAGCATTCTGCCATTGGAAAAACCAAAAAATCAACGAGTAGTTTGAGATCTTTTCCTTCCTCCATCAAAACGACATCATCCTCATTACGTCGATGAGATTCAGTTCCCGGCATCACCTGAGGTCTCGACCTTTGTGCGTAGGTGACACACCAAGATCATTCATGTGACTTACACCCACCTCCCGGACTTATACCCCGCCTCAAACCCGGACAGATGGTATTCACTGATCATTGAAGGCTGAAACACAAAATTACAAGAGAATTCAATGCATGTGTATGGGCTTTTAGCTATGTCGAAAAGAAAGTGGTTTTCATGGGCGATTTTGGTAAGTTGAAAGGAGTGGCAGTTAGGCTAAGTCAATGCAAAAGCGGTTATTGATTTTTTTTTATCTGGGGCTCTGGAAGTTATGGGGCGGGTGCGGACCGACGACAAAACGACATTCAACGATGGTCATTGTTCAGTTAATGTTTCACTCCGAATATGCGGTAATGCATAAAAGCCTAGAGAGGCTACTGATCTATCGCGGCAAGGCACATAATGCCCTATTCGATTAGTGAGCTCACACTTATGTTTAGGGCAGTTGCTGAGGGCTGGATTTTGATCAACGTCGTTCTTTCGTTGGCCAGTCCACTCCTCACTGTTTTTCAAATCGCATTTTCAGTTAAAAAAAAACAAGATTTATGGCGAGTCACCGCTCTTAGCTGCTCTGAACCTTGCCATACATACCAGCGCGCTACTACAGCACTCTGCAGATAGGCCATCACGTTACTTACGCAGTATCCATTCTACGGTAATCATGAAAACTGGAGCATTATACAAAAAAATTAAGGGCACGCGGAAACAACTATGAATTTGGTGTTCCGAATTACGGTGTGGTAGAAACTGTGTAAGAGGTGTGACTGGGTAACCGCAGGTGGAGAGATAGCAATGCTTCTTGGGACTCTCCATTATCTGACTTGATCGGGAAGGATTATAGGGAGCAGAAGCAGCAAAACCTAGCGTTCAAGGAGTACAGTGTGACGCGGTACTGGAAGTTCACTCCGGACCAAGCTGCTTCAATAATTAGATTTTTGTAATGAGGAGAATACAGTTCTGTTAGCCTAAAGTCTGAAAACTTTACTGAATGGCTAGCGGTTTCTATTGAGCTAAGAACTCTAACTATGGTGTCGCATTTTCAGCTTTTACTACAACGGCCTTTTTCGGACATGACCTGTAATCCACTCGTTAAAGGGGATCTCAAATTTTTGATATGAAAAATTTTGAGCGAATCGTTTAAAAATTACAAAGATGAAGGAAAGACGGTGGAGAGTTACTGAAATTCGTTGTATCAGACTGTAAGTAATGTCCTTATCGGAATGAAATTTCATTCTGTAGCAGCGCACTGCCGCGTATGAGAACGCCCGCCACACCTAATCGTGCAAGGATCACGGGCAAATTTTTAATTCTCCTGTGAAAGCAGACCTGAGAGAAATGCAGTTTCAAAAAGTCTTTAAGTGAAATAGAAATCATTAATTGAAATCTCAGGACAGGAAAGTGTTTTCACACACTACTGGGCCTATTTGTAAGTGGCAGAGTTGTGGCGGACCATTGATATCATTCGTGTAGAGATAGTGCACGCTTCAGTCAATGGGGATTCTCCCGAATAGAAACGGTATTTTCAGTTCTACAAATCGTGAGCAGCAGGACGTAATTATAGGGCTCCCGGGACTTTAATACCCACCACCGTCCCCCGTTTAAGGTGTTTTAAAGTTCCTATGAAACAGAGAGTTTTTTGCTTTGCTTGTGCGAAGCGGCGCTTTGGCCGGGGTTTTACTGACCGTGAGAGACTTAATTTGTTCAGAAAAGCCACACAGTTTCCGGACAGAGCGCCGCGAAGCGGCGCGAACCCCCCGGCTTATGGTTCCCGGCCAAAGCGCCGCCAAGCGGCGCTTTGGTTGGGTATGCTATAATTCATTGGTAATCTTCAGTACTGAGCATCTTTTAGTGTTTCTATTTACTTTGAGGTAAACCACCAAACCTGCGAGAGTTGGCAGGATGTTTGAGCCACCATAGAGCTAGATGATAGCGTTTGCTGAAAGTCCCGACAGAGCGTGATCATTGATTTTTTGCGGATTTTGTGATTTTGCAACTTCGGCCTTTCTTGGTATATCCGAGTAGTTTCGGCATTGAAGATTTAAAGTTTTGTATAATGACCTAGTCCCTGCTCAATACTATTTTTCATCAATTATCAATCTTTTTTTCAGAAATCGATAATTGACGAAAAAAACTGTTGAGTGGGGACTTGGCCATTATACTTAACTTTGAAGCTTCAAGACCGAAGCATCTCGGATAAGTCAAAAAACCCGAAGTTGCAAAATTACGAAATCCGCTAAAAGTAAATAATTACACTACGTCGATATTCTCCGCAAGCGCTATCATCTAGTTCTAAGGTGTCTCGAATATCCAGGCAATTCTGGAAGATTTGATGGTTCACCTCAAAGCAAATAGAGGCACCCAAAGATGCTGCTTAGTCCTGAAGATTACCACTAAATTATAGCATGTATTTCGCAAATTAGCAGGCTTTGGGCCAATTGGAAGGCGGCGTTAGATGGGAAAGAATTTTGCTATCGGTAGATATATCGCATTTGGCCGAAAGACCAACGCTGAAAGAACTATAAATCTTCAAAGTCAAGTGGCGGGAAACTTTCTCTTCAATATAATAAATGTCTATATAAAGTGCATAGGAAATGGGATGTCGGCTCACGGCACCGCTGGAAGCGGGTTGTCTGTATGAGAGCCCTAGTCGGCTAGTGATCAATACGGCTCGGCCAGGCACAGCCAGCCAACGAGTGCTGGGCTCCGCCCAAGCAGTGGATGTAAACGAGAGCCCACGAAAGGAAAGTCTTTTCTAAGAAAAATTTCCGTTTTGGTTAAACAATATCAGATACATCTCAAGTGGTAATAAGTTTATGATTCTCTGAGGCGGCGTTCAGAGTTTATTAGCGGCGCGATGTCATAATCAGCCTACGTATCGATCATGCGACGTCGCGTCATGTCGCCGTTGGGTGTTCATAGTGAAGAGGTGCGACACATTCGAAAATGTCGCGCAATTCGCCTTCGCGCGACGTCCATCCCAGCGCACTTAAGCCTCTGCATAGCCGAGCGGCAACGTCGCGTCGGCGTGCTGAAGGACAGAGGGCGGCTATGCAGCTTCGTCTCTGCCCCTTATTCCCATGATTAATTGCGGAGCGACTTTTGCCGTTGGATCATGCATAGGCGTTTAGGCCTACTGTGTACTTCCCGCAATGGGCGATGCGACATCGTGTTTGGGATAGATATCGACAGAAAATCGGTATGGCTCAAATACACCGTCGCCGTCGCGCGTCGCGGCTGGTATGAGTAGGCCTTACGATGAAACGCGGCTCGAAGGACGTCGCGCTAGGCGATCAAATAAGTATATCTAGGATCGCTTGCACTTGAGCGAAAGCGAAAAAAAAACTGTTAGTATTGCTAAAAAAAATTGCCGACGCTTGTTTACGAGAAATCGCGTGCGTATGTAATTACGCGTAGTCGCCCAGCGCGACGCGATTTTCGCGTCGCACTTACATGTACCATCGCGTCGCTACGTGACGCGAAAGCACAAGGATGATATCTGGAAACATTAATAGGGCAAAATAGGCCGAAAAGTTTGTCGAGCCTAAGGCCCCCGTCATAGTCGGTGGATCTACTAAGTCCCACCGGGTCGATACGCATCGAATTCGTGGAAGACGGGTGCAAAAAAAATCAACCCACTGAGTCCGACTGCGACCGTCTGATGCCCACCGCAATCCCCCCGGTCGATACTGATAGTTCTCATGCGTACAAGGGCGGGGCCAATGCACCGACTGAGTCCTACTGAGTCCCACCGAAGTCATCCTCACCCCCCCCCCCCGGTCGATATAGGTGTTTTTCACGTGATTTGGGTGCATTTTTTTCGGCCGACTGCGACCTGCCGCATCTCGACTCTCGCCGTCTGCGCTCTGCCCCACGTACTGCTGATACGGAAATCAGATTCAGACATGTTGAAAACAAGAAAAATCAGCCACCAAACACGTTCCGATTCACAGCTGAAGTGATAATCGTCACTATCAATTGCGTGTTTCGCAGAGGAGTTGGTTGGCGCTGGGGGCAACCGGACTCAGTGGGACTCAGCAGGTTTTTCCACCCCGGACTCAGTCGGACTCAGCAGGTTTTTCGACGAAGTCTGACCGGGGCCTAAAAGCTATAAAACCGCGAAATTCTCATGGTTTCTACGTGTGCTGGTGCGGAGCGGAGGTGAGAGAGCGCTCGACAGACGGAGAAGGCAGAGCCGCTCGCGCCATGAGTCGTGAAAGTTATGACGTTTTACTGAGGAATATGAAGTTGAAAGTTGAATAATTTGGATACATTTTCAAGTTTCGGTGCGGGCGTGGGGCTCCATATGGGGGGGGGGGGCTCAACTACCGCGGTGGAGGGGGTCTCAGCTCTGCCAGGATACCAAGGTAACCATTCTGAATGGGGGTATACACTATTTGAGATCAGCTGTTGTAAACAAACTAATTTTTTTCAGGTATCAGCCATCAAAATTGATCCGTATTTAAACATTGATGCAGGAACTTTCTCACCTTATGAACATGGTAAGTCGAAATTCTTCTTTTTTCTAAATGTTCAGAATAATATGTTTTCGTGAATTTCAGGAGAAGTATTTGTACTTGACGATGGTGGTGAAGTGGATCTCGATCTGGGTAACTACGAGCGATTCTTGAATGTTAGATTAACTAGGGACAATAATATAACGACTGGGAAGATGTTCCAACATGTGAGGTGTTTTACATGGAAATTTGGTAGATCACACGGTTTTCGGACATATTTGGCAGTTCCGAAGAGAAAGAGGGGTTAAACATTTTGGGGCTAACAAGGGAAGTGTTTTAGTGGTAAAAGCATCTGCGAAAACGAATAGCATCGTTATTATCTTCTGTGGCTCAGTAGTCAAACTGCGCAGTGTCCCGCCACGAGCTGCTGGTTCCAAGGAGTTATAGGCGTTTTCAAGCTTCGCGAAAAAGCAACGGTACCCATCAGACATGTTTTTAGGTGTTTCAAAGAAAATCTTTCGGATGCAGCTCAGAACCTGTATGTAGGGGTAATCTAGGGTGGTGATAACGAATCTGGGGTATGTTTGTCGAAATTCTGAGGTTTACTCTAGGTAACGGTAGGTACCATGTTCATTTAGGGGACAAAACCCACATTGGTATTTTGAAAATCAACAAAGGCACGTTAAATTCGAATTCTCCACCCCGATTAACCCCGTATACAAATTTTGAGTAAAATCTGAGATTTTGACCAAACTACCGTATACCCACCGTAATCTACCGTGTTCTGTCAAAAATCTATAAACGGACCCGAGATTCGTGTCTAGCACTCCGAATAACTTCAAGCTTTCAACTAACGGTTATTCAGGGCGCTGAACGCGACCGTAATTTACCGTAATCTATCAAAAATCGATAAGTGTGTTTAGCACTTCAGATAACCCACAGAGTAACATTCTGAGCCATTCCTATCGGAGCGTTCCGGAAATCGTCAAAAGTCACATTTTGCCCTCAAGTTTTCCTTCGATTTGAGGCCTTGAACGAATTTAGCCGAAAACTCTGGAAAATCGACAGATAAACCCCAGATTGGTGATCAGCCCCCCAAATAACCCACTTGGGAGGATTTTGAGGCAAATCTAGAACTTTTCTTCAAAACGTTCCCAGAACCCTCTGATTTACCAATAATGAACGCCTAACGGAGAATCCGTACAAGTCCAAAACGCTGTCAGTCTGGACAAAGCATGGAAAATCTGCCTTTACATAAACTTTGCTCAGGGGAATAGTTTTGTTCGCTGAACACATTTATGAGATCCGTTACTGGATTTGCTGAAGACTAATCCGCTTTTTGGAAGGAACAAAAAGAACAAAAACCACCTATTTAAGCTTGTAACTTCTTGCAGCCCGGGGCGCGATACGGCGCAGGTTAACTATTGAGCCACAAGGGATACTGTGCTTATCTGGGCCAAATTCCGGTCCGCAATTGCGTCTCGACACGCTTTGCAGCCGCACGCTCCTGAGTCAGAAGAGCTTCCGGCGCCGCAGCCGCCGATCTGCTGACTCTAGGTGTGATTAGGAAACTAGAAGCTATGAAAAATTGGAGAAAATTGCATAAGCAAGCCACAGCGAGTCGGCTTTGGCGCTGGAAACCCGACTGGCTCGAGCGCGTGCGGCCGCAAAGCGTGTCGAGACGCAACTACGGACCGGAATTTGGCCCAGATAAGCACAGTACTAACAGTATTAGTCGTTTTCGCAGGTGCGTTTATAGCCATAAACACTCCCCTGTAACCCGATTCTAGATATCAGGGAACATTTTTGGGCTAACAAGGAAAGTATGCAAAGCGTAGGTCGGATCTGCCAAACGACTGGTATCGTTAATATCTCTCGTGGCTCAATAGTAAAACTGCGCAGTATCCCGCCCCGAGCTGTAGGTTCCAAAAAGTTACAAGCCTAAAAAGGTAGTTTTTTGTGTGGTTTTTGTACTCTCCAAAAAGCGCATTAGTCCTCCAATAATTTGGAAACGGACCTCATAAATGTGTTCAGCGCCCAAAACTACGCCCCTGAACAAATTTTTGGTGAAGACACTTCCATACATTGTCCAGACTGACAGCGTTTTGGACTTGTACGGGTTTTCGGTCGGGCGTTTATTTCTACTCATTGAGGGCTCTGGAAGCGTTTTAGAAAAATGTTCCAGATTTGACTTAAAATTCTCCCAGGGGGTTTTTTGGCGCGCTGATTACGAATCTGTGGTTTATTAGTCGATTTTCCAAAGTTTTCGGCTAATTTCGTTCGAAGCTTCCCAACCGGGGAAAATTTCGAGGGAAAAACGCCACTTCCGAGATTTCCGGATTCCCACGAGAGATGTATCTCAAAATCATTCTCTATAGGTGATTTGGAGTGCTTAACACGGATCTGGAGTTCGTTTTTTTAGATTTTTTTGTAGATTACGGTGGGTATGCGGTAGTTTTGTCAAACTCTCAGATTTTTCTCAAAATTTGTAAACGGGGGTTAGCCGGGTTGGAGAATACGAATTTAGCGTCCGTTTGTCGATTTTCAAAATACTAAGGTGCGTTTTGACCCCCAAAATGACATGTTACCTACCGAAACTTACAGTAAACCTCAAAATTTCGACGAATGGACTCCAGATTCGTGTTCACCACCCTAGATTACCCCTACATACAACTTTTGAGCTAAATCCGAGAATTTTTTTTTGAAATATTGAGAACTTTGATTGAAGCTTGCACGAGGTAGTATGAGGCTTTATTCGGCTGACGTTTCGGCGGCTTCGCCTTCTTCAGAGCCTGAAAGAGCCAAATAAATTCATGAAAATACACGGACAAACGCCTTTGCGGTAAACTCTCTACAGAAATTCGACTTCCAATTCTCCAGCTAATAGACAAGAGAAAATTAGGCGTAGTAACATACCTAGTCAAGCCCACAGAGATCGCGGATCAGTAGAGTACGGCGGAGCACCAATGGAGTAGAGTTTCACGCCCAAGTCAGAAGGCAAGTCTGACGTAAGGCTGGAGTTCTCGCGTGATATTTATACCCTCCTCTTTCCGGTTGATCTTGGGGTCCCTCGCACTGATCCAAAAGGCCTCAAGAGCTTTCCGCGCACTTGTTATGCCCTCCCGCGCCAGTATCTCCACTCGCACCCTAAAATCTTCCCCCAGGTGGCAATCAATCCGATGGCACCCCAGTGCAGTGTAGCTACGCGACTTTTCTTTACCATCTATGGCTCTGGTGGATATCCCTCCTAGTAACTTAAAACGTCAATTGGTGAGAAATCGCCTATACGATTGCACCTGCGTTACCCCTAATTGTACCATTTGTCCTCAGGGCAGGGAAGGAGACTGTGCTGTTTCTGGTGTCATCTATCTCATCACGTGCCAGAGCTGCGGTGAGGAGTACATCGGAGAAACAGGTCGACCTCTGCACGTGCGCATCAAAGAGCATTTAGATGGTAAAGAAAAGTCGCGTAGCTACACTGCACTGGGGTGCCATCGGATTGATTGCCACCTGGGGGAAGATTTCAGGGTGCGAGTGGAGATACTGGCGCGGGAGGGCATAACAAGTGCGCGGAAAGCTCTTGAGGCCTTTTGGATCAGTGCGAGGGACCCCAAGATCAACCGGAAAGAGGAGGGTATAAATATCACGCGAGAACTCCAGCCTTACGTCAGACTTGCCTTCTGACTTGGGCGTGAAACTCTACTCCATTGGTGCTCCGCCGTACTCTACTGATCCGCGATCTCTGTGGGCTTGACTAGGTATGTTACTACGCCTAATTTTCTCTTGTCTATTAGCTGGAGAATTGGAAGTCGAATTTCTGTAGAGAGTTTACCGCAAAGGCGTTTGTCCGTGTATTTTCATGAATTTATTTGGCTCTTTCAGGCTCTGAAGAAGGCGAAGCCGCCGAAACGTCAGCCGAATAAAGCCTCATACTACCTCGTGCAAGCTTCAATCAAAGTTCTCAATATTGCTACGATGCCGAGGTTTATCGAGAGTCGAACATGGCATTTTTTTTGAAACTCCAAAAAGTGTGTCTGATGGTGCCTTTTCGCGAGGCTTGAAAAATGCTCAAAACTTCTTTGATCCTACAGCTCGGGGCGGCATACAGCTTATTTTTACTACTGAGCCAGAAGATATACTAAAAGTACTAGTCGTTTTGGCAGATCCGAGCTACGCTTTGTATACTTCCCTTGCAAGAAGAGGCGAATAGTGAGCATTACTTGATAAAACGTGCCTTTTAAGGTTACGGAGCGTGAACGACGTGGTGATTATTGTGGCAAAACCGTGCAGATGATACCACATTTCACAGATGCGATCATCCAGTGGGTGGAAAGGGTGGCGAGGATCCCAGTCGATGGCACGTTGGAGCGTCCTGATGTGTGTATTATTGAGGTAAGTCATTTCGGTGTGAATAACCTCCCATTATCTGTTGAAGGCAGCTTACATGTCGAAAATTTTATCGATTTTATGGAATAATGTGGAGATTTTGAGCTGTCAGTATTGAGAACCGACGAAATATACCGATAGACTTTCGGTGTAAGTATCAAGTATGGTCTGTACTAGAAAGCCTGTGCCGTTGAGAGCGCCGAAAACGAGCCAGGATAACTGTTTTCGCGGAATCGGTTCGTGGGGGCGGGGTTTGGCAAAAAAGTGGGCGGAGATAGAGCGCTTTGCTGGCTCATGATGGCTTGCGGCCGCTTTGGCTCTTTTCGGAGCTTCCAATGGCATAGGCGTTCTAATTGGGACCGTGTGAGTCAATAAGTGTCGCTAGCTCAACCACTTGCAAGTGTGTATGCCGCCCTCAAATTCATGGTTTTCCAGCTGGGAGGAACTATTGGTGACATAGAGGGAATGTCCTATCTGGCAGCGTTTGAGAGGTTCCAGAGGCCGGCTTTGAGGGTGAGTTTTATGAATTTGGAAGAATGCATGCTTTGTCGCAGCGATAAATCATAGTGGTGGCGTTGTTAACACCGTGTGGTTGGAATCAAGTTATATATGAAGCTGTCCACGTAAGAATCGAGATAGATAGGTACACAATTTTTTCTGCCGTGTTTATATTTTATATCGCTAGAACACCCCGAAAAACTCTGATGCTCGCTCCTGGAATTTTTCGAAAACTTTTTTAAAACTATATAAAATTCCAAAATTGTGCATTTTTGAACATTCTTTAGCATAGATCCTTAACGTAAACGAATTCTTATGATAAAAAATTCTTGTAAGGGGTTATCAACTATGAGGAATCGACTGGCAATCGACCTCCCTATCTGCAGGGTGTGTGCTCAGAAAAAATGAAAAAATTTCACAGGGCGCGATTTTAAAAATGCTGACAACGCTAGTCGATTCCTCATAGTTGATTGCCCCTTACAAGAATTTTTTATCATAAGAATTCGTTTACGATAAGGATCTATGCTAAGGAATGTTCAAAAAATGCCCAACTTTGGAATTTTGTAACAATTTTTAAAAAGTTTTCGGAAAAATCTAGAAGCGTACACCTGAGTTTTTTTAGGGTGCTCTGGCGATATAAAATATAAAAACGGGAAAAAAATGTGTACCGATCTATCTCGATTCTTACGTGGACAGCCTCATATGCGCTGCATTTGCCGCTGCGACGAAGTATGAATATGTGCAGGAAATGTTTCCATCATTGGATTATGTAGGATCATCTAATGAATGTCCATGTGTCCCTGGTGATGCATCCGGATGCTACGGGTGAGCCGAAGACCAAGCCCATGCAGAATTCGGTAAGTTTATTTCATGTCTTCCGAAAGTTCCGTGAAAATGAAGGTCATCGACTGTTTGTGATCTTCTGGTGAGGAGGTGTATACTGTTCGAAAGTAGAACTATCGGCGTCAACAGGCGTCAACTTTTAATGGGGAAGGCAAAGTATCACTAAGATACATTCCGACTCAGGTTCGACATTTGCGTGCAGCTGGACTTGTGCCTGACCTGTTAATCTGCCGGTCAACCGACCCACTGCAGTTACATTTGCGGGAAAAAATAGCCGCGTTTGGACTTGTGGATCTTGAGCAGGTATAATATATTGCTGGTGGAAGTCTGAAAGCTTTCTGAAGTCCTTTCTCCTAGGTTATTGGTGTACATGACGTTTCCAACATCTACAAGGTGCCATTACTTCTCCAAGAACAACACGTCCTGGATGCGATTATCCATCGCCTGCATCTGAAACCGATTGATGATGTGGTGAAGCGGAGCCTTAAGTTCAACATGTGCCACTGGACTCACCTGAGTGAACTGTTGGTATAAATGGATTGAATAATAACGCTGAGAAAGGATTAGTGGTTAATCGAATGGACATTTGAGGTGCGACTCGTTCACGGAGGAAGTTGTTATAGCGTTGGTTGGGAAGTACGTGAAGATCAACGATGCGTATGCGTCGGTGAATAAAGCTCTTAGTCACGCTGCCATTCACAGTAAGAGGGCTATCAAGATAAAGGTATTGTTTATTGAGCATAAGCGATATTCCGTGGGACTCGACTGTGTGATCTTTTCAGTTTGTGGACTCAGAACTGCTGGAAGATGGGCTACCTCCGGAATCGAAGGCGAAATCAGATCCTGCCTGGGAGACCCTGAAGGCTGCACAGTCAGTATTGTCTTTTCTGCTAATGTACTCAGACACTCAAAGTTGTGTTCCTCCAGACCGCTGCCGTATAAAGGCCGAATTCGTCGCCCGAAACGACGGTCGTTTATCGCGAGACATCGCTTCTCGGCGCTTTTTCTAATGCCAGGTTTTCGCCGAAACACTCCTTGTTTTATTCGAAATACCTCGCGTTTGCCCCGAGACAAGCGGAAGCAACTGTGGTCTGGCGGAACACAACCATGAGTGTCCGAGAAATGATGCTTTGTTTTAAAAATTTTATTTTTTTGCAGTGGTATCATCGTACCTGGTGGATTCGATAAGCGTGGCATAGAGGGGATGATCAAGGCATGCCAGTATGCCAGGGAGAACAATGTTCCGTTCCTAGGTAAGTTTGTTGTGTTTAGGGGTGGGCAGGGTCCGGCAGGCCGTCAGCGCAGCTGCGACCCCCCCCCCCCACCCGGTGCGGTAATCAACTTTTTATTGCAAAATTCGAAGACCCATCTCCCTACCATATTTTTGACGCAAAATTTTTGCGACCCCCTCCCCTCATCATCTATTGTGTTGCCATGAAACACGCTTCATCCTGGTGTTCAGTGACCCTCTATAGTCTTCCATTGGTTCCCTCTCACACATTAGGTGTGTCCTTCGAAAGCGTTATCGCTTAGGATTCCTCGATGGATTTTTACGATCCTCTTCCCAAGTAACAGAGTGTTGTTTGGAGGTGCCTCTGACGACCCCTTCAACGAAACAAACGCACCAAGTTTAAACGTCGCACGACCTTCCCCCCTCTAAAGCTGTACGAGCTGCTCAGTGCTCCAGGAAACCCTATAACTTCTTTCTCTGGCACACAATTGTTAACCCTCGACAGGTCATAAGTCCTCTTACGACCCCTCTCAGAAACAACCTTATACTTTAAGAGTCCCACATGGTTTTTCGTGACCCTGCGAAGCAACGGATTCTTTACCCGGAGATGGCTTCCTCTTACGACCTCTCCTCGAAACAAAGAAAGTGATGGATAGTCGTACGTTTTACGTGGGAGCTAACCTTGATCCTCATGGTGCCTAGGATGTAAATTTTTGGACACTTTTTTCCAAAAAAATGTTTGAAGTATAGAGTACTAAAAAGGTACCTTATGGTGTTCGATAACCGATATTTTCAATTTGCAATCATTTTCAGAAATTTTCATTTTAAGTCCGAAATTTCCGAGATCCTCCCTAACCTTTATTTTCGGGCCAAAATTTTCGCGACCCAACCCCAACACCCGTTGAGAATTTTCGCTGCCCCGCTCGACCCTGTACCCTGCTGCCGAGATGTCGTACGTTCGTGCCGTGGCAGTGTGGAGGAAAGAAGATCACCTCCGTGCAAACCGACGTCAATCCCTCCGCGGAGAGGGTTTCTGTCATGGGAGAGGTGCTGGCTGGCTGCAGCTCTTCTGAGGATTCTTCTACAAATGGCCGGCGTCGAAAGGAATCCAGGACCCGCGAAGAAGGAGTACCCATGTGCCACATGCGACAGAGATGTCAATTGGTATGGAACCAGCGTCCAATGTTTTGGATGCGAAAGGTGGGTGCACTTCTCTTGTTCGGGTCTCAGTTCTGTGAGGCACCACGATTCTTCCTTTCGTTGTATTGTGTGCTCCGCCTCCAGTAACTCAAATTCCTCATCTACCAACCGCCCCCTATCTATTGTTCACATCAATCTAAACGGCCTTCGGACCAAGCTTTCTGAATTATCTCTCTTTGCCCGTACTCATCGCCCGGATGTTATCATGGTCCAGGAGACCAAAATCTCTTACCCTGCTACCTCTAGACATCCAAACATCCCGGGCTATACTGCATATCATACACTCCCAGGTCATCTCAAGGAGGCGGAGTCTCTACTTTTGTTCTGTCCTCTCTTCCCTCTCACATTATTCCAAACACTCCAGTGGATGGCACTCTCGAGTACATCCCCATCCATCTACCTCTTAAAACACCACTTTCTCTTTTTAATATATATATCCCTCCTTCTTCCTCTTGTTCCTCAACATACAATCCTATCCCCCTTCTCAAGCAGCTGTATGACTGCTCTCTTTCTCCCTCAATTGATTTGCGGGTGATTTCAATGCGCACACGTTCTGCTCGTCGCTTGATTCTGATGCTAGAGGAGGTGACGTCGAAGAATGGGCGGAGGAGTGCGATCTGGTTATCTTAAACGATGGCCAGCCCACTCGTCTCCCTGCCAACGGCCGATCATCTAGCCCAGACATCTCCCTCGTCTCTTCCAATCTCTCTAATGCCTGCTTTTGGTCGACATCCACAACTCTTTCCAGCGATCACATCCCTGTCTTTGTCGATATTGATCTCTCTAACTCTCTTGCTCCCTATACAGGTGTTCGTCATCGTTCTTATCTTAATTTAGGCCTTGCAGACTGGAGCCTGTTCAGGAGGTTGCGCTCCGCCAAGCGGCTGATTATCCGTGGAATGGCGATGTACACCAGAAGGAGCGCCACCTATCTGATGCTATCTTGAAGGCTATGAAAGCTGCGATCCCTGAAGGCCGCGTTAAGACCTTCTTTCCCAATGTCACCAGGGAAACACTGCAGAAGATAAGGACAAGGGACGCAAAGAGAGCCGCAAATCATCTTGACCCAGACATCGCTGCGCTGGATGATGAGATCAGGAACGACCTTGACAGGCACAAAAGGAAACTTGGGAAAAGTTCACTGAGAAGATGAACTTCAGAAATGATGCAGCAGCAACGTGGAAGGCCTTGAAAAGGATCTCCGGAAAGTTCACCTCCGCCGACAATTCCACGATTGAGTTTGAAGATGGAGTCTTCAAATCAGGAAGGAGGCCGCAAATGCTCTTGGGAAGCATTTTTTCATCACTAGAACCAAAGAGAGAAACAGAACAGAATAACTGTACGGGAACTCTGTAAGTTGCCTCTCATGGATGTAGATGATGCAGTCACGCCTGCACAGGTCGAGAAGGCGATGAAGGAGATGAGCAACTCGAAGGCATTAGGGCCAGACGGTTTGAGCCCTGCAGTCCTGAAGAGACTGCCCAGTGAACTACTGCCCTTTATTGCCGACGTCATAAATACATCGTTTCGTACATGCATTTTACCCCAAAATTGGAAAGTGGCTCGTGTTATTCCACTGCCGAAGCCGGGAAAGTCACCATCCACGGCTAAAGGGTACCGGCCGATCAGTCTGCTCTCACCCATCGCCAAAATTGCCGAAAAACTGGTTGTGGAGGAGCTAGCCGAGCATAACAGCCAACAGCAGCACCAACATGGTTTCCGTAAATTACATTCCACCACTACGGCCTTGTTGGAAATTGTGAGCTATGTGCTGGACGGCTTCAATGCCATCAAACCCCAACGTACTGTTGGTGTGGCCCTCGACTTAACAAAGGCATTTGACACTGTCAATCTAGGCCTACTATCAGAGAGTCTGTTGAAGTCTACCATCAAGCCATGGCAGAAGCGGTGGATAACTGCCTTCACTAAAGGACGTCGGGCAAATATGCTATTCCAGGGACATGTTTCCAATAGCATCCCCATCGCCGCTGGTGTCCCTCAAGGAGGAGTTTTATCGCCTGCACTTTTCAGTTTATATCTAGAAGATCTGCCCGTTCCCCCTCAAGACATCAAGGTCGTTGCATACGCGGATGATATCACTATTCTGTGCCGAGATCGCGACATTAAGGTAGAAAATCGTCCGTCACCGTCTTTTCCACTGATAATGCAGAGCACAGTGCCCATCCTATGGTTAAATGGGACGAAACTTAATTGCAGGCCACCCGATTCCCCAAGCTGCTTGGACTCGTGTTGGATCCTTCGTTGAAGTTTCATAAGAACACTGAGCAGAAGCAAGCCACAGTGAAAACAAGACTCAACGTCCTGCGTGCTCTCGGTGGAACGTCCTGGGGATGCAATAAAGAAACGATCCTGACCACGTATAAGGCTATTGTGCAACCCGCCTTGGAGTATGCTGCGCCAGTCTGGCAGCACATCGTGTCGGACACCTCTTGGTCCAAGCTGCAGCGCGTCCAAAATTGTGCTCTGCGAATTGCAACAGGCTGTTCCAAAAGCTCTTCAATAGAGCACTTACATGCCGAAGCTCGCATATTGCCAGTTAGAGACCACTGCCAACTCCAGGCGCAACAAATGTACATTAACATCGTGAAGCAGCCGAATCATCCTTCGCGAAGAGTACTAAACCCGGTGAGAGAGAGAGATGTATCAGAAAGCCTTTCGCTGATGCTCCGTCGAAAGTAGATGTGCAGAGATGGACTGAAGCACAACAAGAACGCCTCCGTCTCTTGCGCGCGGAGCATACCCGATTCGTGAACGAACACTTGAGCAGAGTTGCCATAAACCCCATCCTGGGAGTCGCACCTCCAAAGGTCTCCGAGACAGAGATGGAACTTGGCAGGCGTGCCAGGTGCACCCTTGCATCGTTACGCTGTGGACACTCCCCCATGCTTATGTCATACTTGCATAGGATTGACAACAGCAAACCTGACGAGTGTCCTGATTGCGGTAGTCAAGGGCATACTACTGCGCACCTGTTCAATTGCCCGAAAAGACCGACTACATTGACGACAATGGATCTGTGGACGAACCCAGTGCTAGTGGCCGAGTTTCTGAACCTATGACAGAACCCCTCTCTGTGGCTGCAAAGAAGAAGAAGAAGACCCTGTACCCTGGCTTTTTCTTCAGCTTCACCCAGTAGCCTTTTGAGACCCCCTCTTTTGGAGAGAGGCTGTCCTTATTGTGCTGCTTCCCTATTACGACCCCTTTTTAATCATGTTGTCCCTCTGTGCCCTGCTAAATCGTATCCACTCTGAAGCCACATAGAGACCTCTGATTATTTCCAGAAGATTCTCCCAAAGAATCGATCATGCGGTAAATGTGCTTGCGACCCCCACTACCAAGCGTTACGTCGCCGCATATTCGAGCCTTATCTCGTGTCCTATGCACCCACTGGGTGAGGTTGAAGCGAATTTTCTTCGCTATTTTCCGTATTATAGGTGTGTGCCTGGGAATGCAGTGCGCGGCGATTGAGGTAGCCCGAAATCTTCTTGGCGTCAAGAATGCTAATTCAACAGAGTTCAACAAGAACCTTCAGGAGGATGAGCAGGTGAAAAGTTTTATCTGTGGATGGGATGGAGAACAGGAACATAGAAAGCTTTGAAATTCCTGGGAATTAGGGATGTGTTTTCACGACCGTGAACTTGTTTCAGGTGATTATCGATATGCCGGAGCACAATGTGGAGACGAAGGGATTGGGAGGAACCATGCGACTTGGCCGACGTACTAGCGTTTTCCTCACGGAGCATTGCAAATTGAGTAGGTCAAAGAGAATCTTGTGATCAGAGAGACTAGCTTGGCGTCGATCGTCAGTTAATGATAAGCTTCACCATTATGGGTGGTTCGATTCAGCATTTGAGGAAATTTTTAGGAAAATTGTATGGCAAGGATGAGATTGAGGAGCGCCATCGTCATCGGTATGAAGTGAATCCTCGATTTGTGCCCGATCTTAGCAGAAAGGGGCTGTCATTCGTTGGTGAGTGTCATAAGAGTTAGTATATACTATAGTTGTACAATTTCGAAAAAAATGTCGAATGAACGAAAATCGAAAATTTTTCGTTCGAAACAATTTCGAACGAACGAAAATTGAAAGAATTTCGTTCGAAAAAATTCGGAACGAACTATTTTTGAAAAACTTCCGAAATTTCGGAGGTAGAACGAACGAAATTCGAAACTAAGCGAATTGATTTTTTTCGAAATTTCGTATTTTTTTTTCGAAATTTGTCAAAAATTTCGAAAAATCGGATTTCGAACGAACGGAATCTGAAAAAAAAACGTTCGACGAATTTTCGAACGAACGAAAACGAACGGAAAAATTTTCGAAAATTTCGTTCGTGTACAACTATAATATATACGTAGGTATAAGATATTAATTTGTTACCTACCGATATTGATTCTACTGTTTAGGAATGGGTGTTGATGAGACGTCGTGTACATCGTTCACCCAACATAGCCGAACGCAGTCGAGTGCTGCTCTAATGAAGATGGCCGGGGATCATCACGGAGATGAGGTACATTTTTTCGCATTGGAAGCGCCTGAGATTTGAAGTTCTAATCTAGCGAATGGACGAGGTCACGGCAATAGATTGTCGCCCGCGATCGAAACCCCTCTAGCTGGTATTGTCGCTATCGGGCAGGCGCAAGACCTTTATGTGTTTGTACCTAGTCCAATGGAGATCTTTTATTCATGGAACGCATTGTGCTATTATTCGGCCCAAGTCGAAGGGGTACTTATGGTGTCATTATTGCAGGATCTATTGTCGAAAATTACGGACCTCTGTCATCATGGAGGTGATGGAGTGACGCGGCCGGCGCTGAGAATGGAGATGTGTGAAATGAAAGGTTTCCTTTATTTTTTTTCGGCTTGACCTGGAGCTCTTGGTCATCTACCGAATTAAGACATACAAAAAGTTTGATAATAATTCCTTCAAAATAAAAATTGAGTAGATATAGTTACAGAACTTTAAAAAGTTGAAAAATTAGCAGATGAAGCAATAACTTCGTAATTTGGATGACATTCGTATCCCTCCAATTTTAGCTCTATTTGTAAAAGAGGGAGTTTGAAAAACGCGTTGCGAAGTTTCTCAACGGGGGTGGGAGGGGATCGCATAATTTTTGGCCTGAAAATGAACGTTAGGAGGGATCGAAAAAGTTTTGGACAAAAATGATAATTTCTGGAAGTGATTGGAAATTGAGGATAGCGGTTATTGAACACCATAAGGTACCTTTTTGGTACTCTACACTTATTTTTTTTCTGAAAAAGTGCTCAAAATTTACAACGCGGGGGTCATAAAATATTTCGATTTCTGGAAAAAAGTTCGACGGTCGGGGAAAGGGGTCGCTCAAATTTCGGAAAGTTACACACGCCCCGCTTGACCGTGCTTTATCGGTTTCTTTATCTGGGGCTTTTTAATTCTCTTGATAGCTATATAATTTCTTGTGGGAGTTCTACAATTATCTCGCTAGGTCGTAAAATACGCTTTTCAAAACCTGTATACTCCAGTATTTTTTTGTTTTCTGTTTATTTATTATTTTTTAGTTTTTGTTGAGAACTTATGATGAACATGGGTACTGGTTTTACATTTTTCAAACATTTCTATCCTCTCGTTACAGTCTACGGCAACGAAAAAGAAATGCGGTGCGCGGTTGCGTGTTTCCACTAAGCGTATTGTAGGTTGGGTCATAATGGACAGCAAAGTTGTGTTTTTTTCCCTGATTGTTGAAGAAAAAACATCGGAAACGTTGAAAAAGGGTAAAGTTCCGCCCTCATTACACATTATCAATACACCTAAAGTCTTTATTGTTGGTAAACGCAGAAATCACCAGAAAAAAAGAAGAAAAGTCACAAAGAAATGGGAATAACAGGGAAAATTCATGTTTTTTCTTGTTATTCCTGTGTGTATTCCTTGCTATAAACTTTCGGTATATTGATATTATTTTGTGTGGGGGAAAACTCATCGTTTCTCAATACTACCGATGTTTTCTCTTCAGAATTCAGGAGAAAGTTACAACTTTACTCTCGATTATGGCGTAACCTACTGTATGCTTACTGGAGATACGCAACCGCACAATCGCCTTTTTTTCCGTTGGCGTGGGCTGTAAAATTTTAAAACTTCAGTTAGGTAGATTCTTAGAACACATCTACAATCATTTATTTAATGTTTTCTGGAACTCAACGTACTTGAAACGTTTCCGTAGTTTTTCAGGGGTTTGCCCTGTATGACCTCAAATGGTGTTATTCTCTGCGCAATAAGCTCTTCTTTCAGACCATCCATACTTTGTTGGAGCGCAGTTCCATCCCGAGTATCTCTCACATCCACTTCAGCCCAGTCCACCGTTTCTTGGACTTCTTCTGGCCTCTACTGGACAGTTACAGGTGATTTTGAGCAGTTTTTGTCAATTCAGATTCTCCCTACGGGAGATCAAGTAGGCGGCCTCGTCTTGGCGCGAGCGGTCGCGTCACAGCGATTCTAAGAGTCAATATATGAATGGAGACAAAACGGACCTCGATAACGTGATGCGACCCCTTCGAGTCGCCATTTTTGTGACCACTTTTCGAAACCATCTAGTCCTCGACCTGAGGTCTCTTTTAACTCCCTTCCAACGATGAGTGGCTCCAATGTTGGGGATCCAGTGCGAGATTTATTGTGATTGAGGCACCTTGCAACCCCCTTTTTTGAGCACGTGGAGCCCTGGAGCCGCCTGGGAATCTTATACTACCCTTCTCCCATGATGTGAGGATCGTTCTCATGGCACTTTGCGACCCCATTTTTTTTAGAATTTGGGGCCCTGGTGCCATCTGGAAATTTTGTAAGACCCCTTCGAGGCCAGACGAGCTCATAATAATGTCTGGGAGCTACTTCGAAAAAATTGGGGAAACATGCTATTCTCTCGAAAAAATACAAAGATTTCCACGATCCCTTTCAGAATTGTTCTTTTTAGGCAAAAATTCGCACGACACCCCCTTCCCTCGCCATATATTGCGTTGCGAGAGACTACCTGCTTCTTTCTGTTAATAATTGGTCCAGATGTATTTTTTTTCTTTCTCAGGGATACCTCAGTGGTTCGAAAACGCCAACTCCAATGCTGTCGCTGATGGAAGCGGCTTTTCCGCAGTTGGCCAATGTTCGTATGCTATAAGCGCCAAATCAATATCGCTTCCAAATCGTTGACTCTGTTTTGCGGACAGTGTGGTTTTAGGTCAGTGGTGTTGTTAGCTACAGATGAATCTGGTTAAGTTGAAAGTTGGTCATATCTAATCTATTACGTTGTTGTTAGCTAATGCAGTTCGATTGCTAGGGTTTGTGTGTTTGTCCCCGTTGTCTACACTGACTGGTAACGTATTCGTTGTTGTTTCACTTATTATAGCCCCGGAAGTGCTAAGGTTCTAGTTCACTGTTAAGGTTAGGGCATTTTTTCCCATACCGTCGTTCTCCTGTACTGTTGATTTTCGAGATACTCATTTCTGGCATCGTTAAGTCTCTTTCAATGTATAGATAGACCTGTGCTATATTTTTAGTTTGGATGAAAGTTGCAGTTTCTGGGAGGAAATGAGTGATTCGGAGTAGCATTTGCTCTCATGGGCACTATCTTTGCTAAGTTCGTAACTGTAAAACATGACTTCTTTAGCCAAAAAAAAGTGTTCATATAGGGCCACAATGACCGCCACGGCAACGTCTGCCTACCATGTTGCGCAACTGATAGATAAAATGATGTCGGTGGATAAGGTGAGTTGCTTTTGTTTCGAAAGACATGCATAATGTCGGCATGGATCCGGAAGAGACTTCGCTTTCACTGGGGAAGGTTGGCGCAAACTCGGTTCCATATGCTAACATAGGTGCACCGAGTTTGCGCCAACCTTCAATGGGGAACGCAAAGTCTCTTCATTATCCATGCCGATGTTAGCTAGGTCCGTGACTTGCTTCCTCAACAAAAAAACATTTAAATATCACCCTCGGCTGACGTGGGTGGTTTAAATCTCACAGGCGGCTGGCGGTATGGTAAGCTGGTCAGCTGCTCTCTTCTCTCGGCCTGAATCGATTAGCGGGGCGGCGCATGGGACCGCTGCGCCGGCCACGGGTGAGATTTAATTTTTTTTTAGTGAGGAAACAAGCCACTGACCTAACTATACATCGTCCGTGATCCAATAAGTCGTTTGATATTCAGGACTATCGCTTTATGGCTGTGAATGACCTGATGAGAGAACTGCAGGCGAATAATATGCGGCTTGATGATGACTCGGAGAAGAAGGTTAGACTCTTGATCTGCAGTTATTTTAGAAAAATGAGCCAAGGATCCCTTGTACTATTTGTGTAAAATGAAAATTCAAATTTATTACATGTGATGCACATGTAAAACGTAGCAAAACAAAATAGCAATGAGAAGAGAGTAAAAAAAACATGGTAGACGCACAATTAAAAAGGGAGCGATGGAATTTCAAAGCCATATTCAACAAGGAAAACCTAAAAGCCACGGAAAACGAATGATTAACCCTAGTGCAGGTAACAAGAGAGCTGCTTTTTGAAAATGGCAAGACAGTCCGAAATTTGTGTAGCCCTGCTCATCCTTGCGTACTCCGAACCAGCTCGACAAGTGAAAAAGCCGCGCCTTAGCGAAGTTCGAGGCTGATGAAAAACAATTTTGAACCGCTCACCTCTCGTTCTGGATAATGCTAACTCGAAAAAATTTTTACTTTTGAGACCAATTTTTCGATTAAGTTTATTTATTTCCCGTTTTGGAATTATGCGACTTTTTGGGCGATGCTGACGATCCCACTAAATCTGCTGTGGATGTCGACCGCCGAACAAAAAGTGTTTCTTTGTTTGAAGGACGTCGGTATGTGCAGACGAAAATATAACACTGATGTTGGTATAAAAGGTTCCTGATCTCACCGTTTGCCTCAGTCGGCTCTTTGGAGCCAGACCTGGAAGTTGGCCTCGAGTCACTTACCAGAAGATCCACAAGATGATGGAGGGTGGATCTCCCTCCCCACGGCCCATAATGGGGTGCGCCCCACCGTGGAACGTGGCGGTGGGATCACCCCGTTCGTGGGAACCTTCAATGCGGGGCGCCCGCGAGCAGAATGTTCGTTGACCGCAAGTGTCGTTGGGCGTCACAACCACATAGCCCGCGGTCGACATCTGATCAGGCCGACCGCCAGCGAATAGCGCGTCGATCGCTGGCCTTGCGGTCGACCGGCATGTGAATCGCGGTCGACATCCACGAGTACCGGAGTGCTTGTTAACTCTATGGGTGGTCTGCGGAAGCGGGTTGAAGACTTCATTCCAGACTGTGTTCCATTGTAGCCCAAATATGTGCCGCGTGTCGCATGACTCACGTCCTTAGGTTTCCCTAGAAGTGTCCTTTGAGATTTGCACCCCGCTCTGAGCAAGTTAATTTTGAAAATGTTGTTTCAGATTAGGTTCATCCTGTGGTAATTATGCAATCTTAAGGTTGTTCGCATGCTAATTCGGCTTTTGGATGACACGAATGGCGAAGTGCAGAATTTGGCAGTTAAATGCCTTGGAACGGTCACACAACGAGTGAAAGAGGCTCAGGTTGGAATAGTTACCACATTTCTGTATTTGATAGGCTTCCAGAAGCGTTTGTATTCAGGCGGAGACACTCGTTGACGCTCTGTGTTCCATGATGGTAACTGGGTCAGATTCCTTGCGAGACGTGAGTTTAGGGATAGCGCGAGTGGTCGCGTCGCAGCAATCGTAGACGCGACGCCACCGCTCACATTTTGTCAGAATGATCTCAGACTTTCGCAAATTCATTCGTATCCCGATGAAATGTCTAATGAGAAAAGGGAACTGCCCGTTTAGGTCAGCTCGATTGCGCTGAAAACGGTAGTCGGACACTTGCCAGTGGCGAATACGACATTTGTAACGAATCTGATGAAGAGATTAGTTCCAAAGTTGAATGGGGCGTTGGGTGAGTCCCGCATTCAACTCGAAAAATATCGTTATTCCTCAGGGGCAGTGTTCATGATGATATTCGAGTTTAACTCAAGAATGGGGTTGTTCGGTCCTGAGCTATCGAATAGTGAAAAAAGCAGCGAAGAAAAGCGCTCAGAAAAAGCTAAAGTAGCGGTTTCTAACGTTCATACAGGTTCAGAGCGCGGACGAGTTTTCGCGCTTTGTTACTTTCCGCAAGCGCGCGCTAATGGCGAAATATGCGCCAATCGAACAGGCTGGACGTGGCGGAGTTTCTTAGAGATTCGCTATGGAAAATGTTCGCGGCGCCACAAACTCGTCAAAATGGAGGGGGCCGGGCTAAGCTAGACTACTGGGCTAACGAAGTCTTCTCTTCGGCGCCGTTTTACCCGATTTCTGGCCCGTTTTCAATGATTTCTTTGACCCTATCCCCTCCATCATCTGCCAGCGTGCTAGAGTACTGGGCTAACGAAATCTTCTCCTCGCCGTCATTTTTACCGACTCAAAAATGGGGTTGCTCGGTCGTGAGCTATCGAATAGTGAAAAACAGCGAAGAAAAGCGCTCAGAATGAGCTAAGGTAGCGGTTTCTAACGTAAGTGCAGGTTCAATGCGCGGATGAGTTTGCGCGCTTTGTTAGTTTCCGCATGCGCGCTAATGACGAAATGTGCGTCAATCGATCAGGCTGGACGTGGCGGAGTTTTTTGGAAATTTGCCATCGAAAACGTCCGCGGCGCCACAAGCTCGTCAAAATGGGGGGGCGGGCCGGGCTAAGCTAGAGTACTGGGCTAACGAAATCTCTACTTCGCCGTCGTTTTTTACCGATTTCTGGCCCATTTTCAATGCTTTCTTCGACCCTATCCCCTCCGGGAGCTGCCAGCGTATTTTTCCACACTGAAAACTCAAGATTTATCGTGAACACTGCCTTTAAATCTTTTATATTTATACCTAATTAGGTAAAAAAATGCGTTCTAGAACAAACGAAGGCGACAGACTCTGTACGGCTGGAAATAGTGGACATCATTGGGGATGTGCTCTGCCGATTCGGCTCCCTTATTACGCCAGTGCACCACGAAGTAGGTTTTCGATTCCTACGATAGCCGACATACCGTAGTTTCTCAGTGACGCGATAGCAGTGCCATAATGTGACTTTTCAGACGCAAAAAGTCTTACTCGACCAGTTGCTGCTTGAGCGACCAGCGCTGAAGAAGAAGTCAACGATGGCGTTGGGGTCGATGATGGCTGTGTGCTCGCCGGAGCTGTTTAAGAACACGATGAGTGTGTTTGTGGAAAGGTAGCCTCACCTTAGGTGCGCCGTCTTACCAGTGTAAAGTATGGCTTTTAAGGCTGTCAGAGGCGAAAGGGAGCCATGCAATTCGGACCTATGTTGTGGCCCTGACTTGCGTAGCCAAGTCGAGTGGAGCTCGTTTTGCGGAGTATGTACCGAAGGTGGGATCATTTCGAAGGCAATAAGAAATATGAAAAGAAAAACTATCAAGTTTTCACCGGGAATCAAAAGGTTCGAATCACTTTGTAACAACACTTTTGCCGAAAAAGTGGCTAAAAACGAGCCATAAGTAGCCCTACACGGCCTCTAAGCATGAATGGACTGTGCCCGTCACGCCCACCTCAATAGCCACCTAGGAAGTGGCCGGGGCAGGCATAGCAAATTCAAAATTTCCGGCCGTTTAGGGCTATTTATGGTTTGTTTTTAGCCATTTTTTCGATATTATTGTTGTCATAAACCCCAGAACGTTTGATTGTTGGTAAAAACTCGAACAAAGTTCTATCGTGAACTCTGCCTTTAGGCGTATCACACTGAAAAAATATGTTGTTGGTTTTCCTGCCGATATTGAAAAGGATTTGGTGTTGATAACGATGATGATTCTAAAATTGTCTGGAACCCTCTACGAAGGAAGTTAAAGTCTGTCCAAAACTGTCTGTGTTCCAAGGAGGATTTTTTTGCGGACGAGTTGTCTCGGGTCTTTTTTTCCTCGCAATTGGAGCGAACCTGAGTGAAAAGCTACGCTGATAAGGGAACTACTTTTAGTCAGTCGCGCCGTTCCGGATGTAATGTAATGTTCTGGAAACGTTTTTGGCGTAGAATCCGATTGCGGTCTTCGCAGCTGCCTGAAACCACTCTGAAAAGAAAGTTACACGTTTTTCAAAGCCTGGCGGCAAGGTAAGGGTACCCCACATGAAATTTTTTAGAAGTTTCGGAGAAAAAAGTTTCAAATTCGGCTCAAAACATTTATGAAGGGTAGTCTAGGGTGGTGAACACGAGTCCGTTTGTCGAAATTCTCAGGTTTATTGTGGGTTACGGTAGGTACCATGTCATCTAGCGGCAAAACAAGTTTTGAGTTAAATCTGAGACTTTGAACAAACTACCGTATACCCACCGTAATCTATCGTAATGTGTGGAAAATCGATAAGCGGACCACAGATTTGTGTCTAGCCCTCCAAAAACTCCACCCTACCTGAGAAATGGCGGGTATCTCCCCTTGGACGAGTTTTCGAACCCTGTAGCACGTTAGATGAGCTATAGATTTTAATAGACGTTTTCAGTTTCTCCATCTCTCGCTAGGGACTGATAGCGGCTTAAACTGAAGTTTTAAAAAATGGTTGGGGTGAGTGTTGTGGGGAAGGCAACAAGAAACAATTTGAAGCTTGGTGAGTTTCCTAGATGCACATGGGTAGGCCAAGAACTGCAAAAAAAGTTTTTTTATGGTTTTTTGAAATTTGAACATTTTCAGCCAAAACTTTGTCCAGGGGATGATTTGGGGCGCTGAACACGAATATAAGGTTCAATCTCTCAGAAGATTACTGTGGTTTTAACTCAGTATCTCAGAAGATTACTGTAAGTTACAGTAGGAAAAAATTTATCTGTCTACAGTAGCCTACCGTAATCCTCCGAAAAACTGAAAATGGACCTCATATTCGTGTTCAGCTTCCCAAATTAATCTATGGAAAAAGTTCGGGCTGAAAGTTGTCGAATTTCTCAAATTCGAAAAAATGTTAGTCGTTTTTGATCTACCCAGCTGCATTAAGGAATTTTAGCGAACTTCGAAATGTTCCTTTTCATCTCCCCCACAACATTCAACAGATCATTTTTCGAAACTCCAGTTTGTGCTGAGATCAGTCCCTAGTCAGTCTCTCTTGTTATTCTCGTTTGCTCCCAAGCAGCTGCTGCGAATAGCGAGGAAAACGCTCGAGACGACTCGTTCGCGAATTTTTCGCTGTTCATTCTGGACGACTGGCAGTATTTGTGAGGGCATAACTCCATTTGTTAGGGGTTTCTAGTGATTTAAGAGACGTCGTTGTCATTAGGATACAATTCTCTTCAAGATGCGAAAAAATAGCTTCTATGAGGTTGATGCGAAAATAATGGCCGTTCTCAAACAGCTACTTTAAACTAACTTAACTCAGTTCAAATTAAACTTTATTATTCAAAATAAGAAACACTAGAATCAATATATTTTCGCCTACGAGACATAAGTTTATTTATGCCGGTAGCGTAAAAATCCGAAGTTCTGGAGGCATTGAAGTGGTAGAAGATAGATTCGGCACCATTTCGGCTTTTGCAGCGTTTCTCGCGCAGGAAGTTGTCGAGGTGCTTGAAAAAGCGGTAATCAGTAGACGAGATGTACTGTGGGTACGGTATGAGGTAGAGTCTCGTAGTCCAATGTTTTCAGCTTCTGCAGGGTCGGTTGTGCAACGTGTGGTCCCTGGCAGAAGACCTTGCAGAAGCTGAACACATTGGGCTACGAGAATCTGCCTCATCCGCCGTACTCGCCGGACCTTTTGCCTACTGATTACCGCTTTTTCGAACACCTCGACAACTTCCTGCGCGAGAAACGCTTCAAAAGCCGAAATGATGCCGAATCGATCTTCGACGACTTCATTGCCTCCAGAACTCCAGATTTCTACGCTACCGGCATAAAAAAACTTGTTTCTTGTTGGCAAAAATGTATTTATTCTAATGGTTCTTATTCGATTAATGAAGTTTATTCTGAGCTGAGTTACGTTGGTTCAGAGCAGCTGTTTGAAAACGGCTATTATTTTTGCATCAAACTAATACATAGTTGTGCTGTAATTTTGAGGCGTTGGTTTCGAGGATTTTCTGGCCAGAAAAATGCAATCCTTTCTACGCATTTTTGCGAGTTGCTCGAAATGTTAGCAATCTGTACCGTCTCATCATGAACCGAATCCTTAAAAATATGTTTCAAATCTCTCAGGCTGTTCCGAAAATCCTGGAGCATGTTGAAGCTGCCGATGATGATGAGTTGAAAGAGGCGCTGTTGCAGTCACTAGAGACTTTCATTTATCGTTGTCCGAGAGAAATGGCTGCATATCAGGATAAGGTGCTGAAGGTAAGCACAGATATGGAGTTCATCAAGGGATTTCTGGTGTATTCTAGAGAATTCGTTCCAGATTGTCACTACTGATCTGACATATGATCCCAATTATTCGTATTCTGACGATGAGGAGGAGCAGTCCATGGAAATAGGCGGTAAGTGGCGAAGGGGTGGAGCTCTTTCAGCTTTGGTTTGGGCGGCCTACCGTGACGCCGCAGTAATGGTGTGTCAAGTGTGATTTCACAAAACGTGGGTGGTCGCGTATGCGGCGCGGCCGAATAATCCGTGAGTCGGCTAGGCTCTAACGGCTCTTTATGGAAAATCGATTGATGACGTCTCGTTTGCGGCTGTCAGCGCTGGCTAAGCGTGACTCTTTGCGGCGTTGCGGTAGGTTCTTGATTATAGAAAAGGTCCTCTTACCTGTGTTGAAGCTGAAGCTGACCCTATTCTAATCTGTCTGTTAAGATGGTGATACAGATGAGGAGGATGCGGAGGACTACTCGGATGACGATGACATGAGCTGGAAAGTGCGACGAGCGTCGGCCAAGGCGATCGAGGCCATGGTTTGTTTGTCGCAATGCTTAGTAGAGGTTATTTTCAACGATCCAAATGGTGCTTTTCTGTCAGATTGTATCACGTCGAGACCAGCTATCGAACTCTGTGCAGTCTCTTGGGCCGCTGCTGATCTCACGTTTGCGTGAACGAGAGGAGAATGTGAGAATCGACATCTACAACGCGTACATTGCGATTCTGTCGCAGGCTCGTCTTGTTGTGCCAAATGCGCTGGCGGCTATGCATGTGAGTTTTTTGATTACGAATCCGATGAATCGCTCAAAGCGCTATGGCGGCAGGATTGGTATCGAACATTGTTGCTGCCTGAGCGGACATTTCGCCAGCATTCACTTGGGCACAGGAGTTACTTGCCAACTTCGACCTGATTTTCGGGTGTTACAAATCACTAGTTTCGCAATATCTCAGAGAGGGGCGTTTGGAGCTCCTTCTTTTAGGGGTCGTTTATACTACCGCTGCCGAGCGGCGCGGCACAGTGCATTTCTGTAATTGTTATCATGCGACGCGGCACGATTGATATTGTAGGATTGCACTTTGCGGCGCCGCTGGGCGGCGGAAGTATAAACGACGCATCAAAAAACGTAGTTGTCTACTGAGTGCGAAAATTGGTTGTTGCAGAAAGACGAATCTGAGGAGCCAATCAAAATTGGGAACACCCTTTTCTCACCATCAGCTTTATCAGGAGAGCAACAGCAACTGCTTGAAGCTATTGCTGCGCAGTCGGAGCCGTTACTAAAGGTGAGTGGTTCCGACATCGTTAACAGAGGCTTCCTCGTAAGCTTCAATGGCATGCGTGTGTTGGCTGTGTAGCATATGCTGTTTTCAGGCCGTGATGAGGCAGCTGAGAATGAAATCCCCCAGAACTCGTAGTCTGTCGTTTGAGCTGCTGGCGAATTTCGTAAGGTAAGTGATGACATTATTCGGCCATAAGACCTGGCCAATGCTTTCCTCATTTAGGACAATGCCCGGTTCCTTGGCCACATACCTTCCCAGTCTGTTGCCTGGCCTATCAAATGCCGTACTAGATCGAGCCAGTGGAGCGCCTATGAAAATTGATGCACTATCATTGCTAGCCCGGGTTATAAAGTGTCATGACAATAATGTGGGTTACTGGGATGACCGGGAGGTTTATGCGTAAGTTATTAATATACATGTGTGTGTAATTGCAGGTATTTGCACCCCACCTTGAGAGCATCGTTCAGCTCACGATTGGCGCGATTCAGGACACCTTTTATAAGGTATGGTTGAAGTTAAACAATTTATAAGCCGGCACAAACCACGGTTGTAGAGTGAGTTCTCAAAACATTTGGTTAATCTCACGGCGTGAGAAGATTGTCCTATTGGTTAGGAGGGATAGCGAAACTATTAAGTTGAAGCAAAGGGTTTTCCGTCACATGATTTTGCCATTTTAAATCCTTCAGCATTAGTCCTTCGGATATACCGATCGAAGGCACAAATGCTTGTCTATCTAACGCTGCCCCCCACTTGGGCCGAAGCCTGCTAGTTTGCGAAACATATGCTATAATTCAGTGGTAATCTTCAGTACTGAGCACATTTGAGTGCTTCTATTTACTTTGAGATAAACCACCAAACCTGTCAGAGTTGACAGGATATTTGAGCCACCTTAGAACTACATAGACGATAGTGCTTGCGGAAATTTTCGGCGGAGCGAAATTATTGATTTTTGCGGATTCTGTGATTATGCGACTTCGTTTTTTTCTTATATGTACAAGAAGTTTTGGCGTCGTAGCTTCAAAGTTTAGTATATTGGCCAAATCTCCACTTGTCAGATGGTTGTGAGACTTGGGAAGGCCTTCCGCCTTGGTTCATCGTCGCATCCATGCCACCTGGGGTTGATTGATTACCACGGCTATGATTTTGACCACCTGATCACCCAGGTCACCCCTACTATTCAAATTCCCAGTACGAACACAACAAAGATTGACTGTTCAGACACCGTAGGTTCTACTCTTTACTACAAGAAATGAAAACAAACACAAAATAAAAACTAAGGGAGCGTGCCCAGTGCTATTTCTGACTAATCTGCAAGACCTATGCCTGGGTGTGTGTACGGACTTTCTGTCCCTCTAGACAGAACCCGTCTGCTAGGTGTGTAAGCGGATCTTCCGTCCCTCTCGACGGTACCCGCCTGCTGACTCCTTCTCGAACCTGGAGAGTTTATTTTTACACTGGCGTAAGTACTAATATCGCTTTACCGTGTAGATCCTCAGTGCCTCTGCGTCACTGCCACTGTCGACGCATCAGACCAGTGATTGATCAGACACCAGCCCGCTGGACACCCGACCGTCAGACACCAGATCGCCAGACAACAGAGCCGCCGAACACCAGATCAACCAGACACCGCACAGGCTGCTGGCCCACGCCTGAAGACCGTTTTACTCCGAAATTGCGCCTTATGTATGCTGCGGCGGGCCGCCCTTTGCCTGCCTCGCCCTTCTTCTTCTTCTTCTTTGCAGCCACATTGAGGGTTTTGTCATAGGTTGAGAAACTGGGCGACCAGTAACGGATTCGTCCATAAGTCCATTACAGTCAGCGTGGTGGGTCTTCCGGACATTTGAAGAGGTGTGCAGTGTCATGGCCGAGGCAGCCGCAATACGAGCAGACATCTGATTTTTGCTGTCTATTTTGCTGGCGTAGGAAATAAGCATGGTAGAATGACCACAGCGCAGCAATGCCAGGGTGCACCTGGCTCTTCTAGCCCCGCCCTTTGGCGCGTGAGGGCTTCCCCGCCCACTGGCCAGGACGGCAACTCGGCCTCCCCATTGAACAGCCTCTTGTGGCGGCTTGCGATTCTATGAGCACTTCGCACAGGACAAGGGCAGACAAACCAAAAGCAGCAATATAGTGTAAATAACAATATTTTACAATGTCATACAATTACTAGTAAGCTAGAAACAACGCAATTACAACAGTGGCGTTCTATAGCTCACTGGCACACTCAAGAACATTCTTTTCTTCAATTATAGATCGTTTTTAGCTCGATTCTCGGCATTTTCATCGATTTGAAAACGATTGATAATTGACGAACAATACTATTGAGCGGGGACTTGGCCATCATACTTAACTTTGAAGCTTTGGGGCCGTAACTTTTCGTATTAATCACAGAGGACCGAAATTGCAAAATCACAAAATCCGCCAAAATCAGTAATTACGCTCTCTTGAAAATCTCCGCTAGCGCTATCGTCTTGTTCTAAGACGGCTCAAATATCTTGTCAACTCTAGCAGGTTTGGTGGTTTACCTCAAAGTAAATAGAAGCCCTCAAAGTTTGATCGGTAAGTCGCACTTGGCCGGAGGAGCAACGCTAAAAGTTTAAAAATCGTCAAAGTCGAGTGGCGGGAATTTTGGCTTCAAACCTATTACACAGTGTGTAACGAAACTGTAACTGTATTACAGGTATCGGCGGAAGGATTGAGTGTGGCGTCACTGCTGGTTCCAGTGATTCGTGACTGTAGTGGTGGTCATTTGGTTCCAACGTTGTATGATGCAATTTTTGAGAAATTGAAGATTAATGATATCGATCAGGTATGATGGGCCTTACTTCAATTTGCCGTTATCGATATTTTGAAAAGTTTGCTTACAGGAGGTGAAGGAACGGGCCATCTATGCTGCCGGGCTTTTCATTGCGACTTTCGCTGACGACATGCCGGCAATGGTACCATCACGCAGTCGTTTTATAGTGCTTAGACTGCTATAAGTATCCTTTCCAGGTACCCACCACTCTGACACTCATGAAGGATCGTCTTAGTAATGAGATGACTCGTCTGTATGCCGTCCGAGCGCTGATTTTGATAGTAGAGAGCCGAACTCCGCTTGTAGACTTGTCATCGATCTCCTCGAAGCTGCTACCGATATTTACTGATTTTCTTAAAAAGAACTCAAGGGCTCTCAGGGTTAGATTTGAAAGAATGTTCATAGAGTTCTTTGTCCTTTCTCAGTGTGTCTTTTGCAGATCTGTACGTTAAACCTGATTGAAGCTCTCCTTCTGAGAACGGATGTGCCAGCGTTGGATTCGGAAGACTTATCAGAGGTTGATATTACCCTGGCGGTATTTTATCTGTAACCAGGGTCAAGCGGGGCTGCGAAGTTTCGCAACGGGGGGTCGCAAAAATTTGGGTCCGAAAGTGAATGTTAGAGGGGATCGCAAGAATTTCTGTTCAAAAATGAGAATCTCGTGGGTATCCCATAAATTCTCGATTACTTTTGGTCTCCAAGGGAAGGATCGTAGCATTCGGTCTCAACTACGGAACTAATTTTCGGCGCCTGATACTTTTAGTAATCAACTATAAACTGGCCGGACTCGGGGAGGAGCGATCGCGATAATCGCGCCTCGAGGAGGGGGATCGCAAAAGTTTTGGATTTCGGAAAAATGCGACGGGGGTCGCTCCGATTTCGAAAAATTACGCAACGCTCCGCTTGGCCGTGTCTGTAACCGAATCTAACAAGGTGTCATTCAGGTGTTTGCTGAGTTACCGCCGCTGATTCGTGAGTCAGACTTGCAGATTGCGCAGCTTTCCCTCAAGTGTATCACCGGTAGGTCATTTTTCTTCACGACTCTTTAAACAGAGTTGTATACTGAAGTGGTTCAGTTGGTCTACAAGCTCACCCTGCTCGAGTTGCACCACATCTGCCCTCAATCCTGTCGGCCCATGTTCACCTGTCGCAATCGGCTTTGTTGCAGGTATTTTTTCTGTTCTTATCAGATCCAGGTGGCGCAGTGGCAATGGACGCCACTGTCGCCTTTATGGTGGAGTGACCGATATTACTAGCCTTGTGTCCCTTCGGTGTCGATAAATTGCTACCAGACTTGTCTGGAGGATAAGTACATTAACTGGAACGTAGGCTGGCGGCCGCAAGTAATTGTATAGGCCCAATACACATTCAAAAGTCTTTACGAATCTGAAAAGAGCCTAATGTGGCGCATCCCCAGAGGGACTGATTATCGCCGAAAACTATCTTCTGCTTCTCTGTATGAAAGGTGAATTGTATATTTATAAGCATCAATCGCTCGCAATATTGTGGTGCACAGTTTTGTAGGACTCTGTACGCAGCAGCAGAAAAAGCTTGTCTCAGCTCTTACTCGAGTTAGATCCTCACCTAGGGTCAGCTAACCTCGTCCAGGGATGGTCGCTGATTTACTCCCATTCGTCTCTGTAAGTATAAGAACGCTGACATGAAAACCGGAAGTCATTGCGCTGGCTCAATACACATTGAGAAACCTTCTAAATCTAAAAATAAGTAGAAGTTTGACGAAAGTGGGTTACAAAGTCATCTAGTCTTAAATATTGTAGAAGCTCGTGCACTTGAGAAGACTACTACTGGGGTCAACCGGTTGTCAAATACCTGTAGAGGTGAGACTTGACGACGGCTGGAACGGAGATAGACGGTGTGCGATCGATCAGCAGGCCACCCCTCACATTATGGAATTGCCTTTCCAAACGGCCAGCAGCAGCGGGAGACGACGAACCCGCACGGACGACGAGACGAATCGGCAACTGACTTGAGGGAGCACACCCCCTCCCCGGCGGTGGCATGGCTAGTCGATATCACGTGACTGGACGGTGATTGACCATTGTTGGCGCATACGTGCACCGTAGTTCCCGTGATTGTTCAGATGTGTCATCAGGGCACGATTTGATATAAAATAATGTAAGTCACGGGAGTGAGAGCTATCCAGAGGTGTCGCACAGCCTAGTACCATTGGTGCAAGAGGGGTGAAGGTCCCGTGGATGCGTTTGAGGTTCTATTAGAGGTCTTAGATGCGAGTTCCTTAGCTCGCCATAGACTGCCGCGCGGTTGCGAATACCTAGCCTAACACAGGTGGGGATATGGTAACCTGCAGTGCCATAGCCGAGCAGCCCCTACCAACAAGTATGGTGGAGTGGCGCCATACTCACATGCAGGGTGAACATCGGTACAGTTTAAAAACACACCTTGCAATTCCGCCTGTCGCGCTTTCGAACAAAATCAATCAATCGCTTTATTTTGCAATAAAGAAACATACATGGTGTATGTGAAGAGGTAGTGGCTTCACATGTACGGTAAAATGAAACAAAAGAAATCTTCTTCTTCTCAGCCATGAACAGAGCATCGCATCAAAGGCGTAGGAAGCTAGCTACTTCACACGGCTTGCACCATAGATCTCGAGCAGATAACATTGTAGGTCTGGCCGGACATGAAAATAGATGCAATGAATCATGTCCAGCACATTCACAATCAGGGCATCTATCAGGGACTGACTGATCGATCCGATGAGCGTAGGCCTTTAGATGTGTGGAGTGGCCGCATCGCAGACCAGCGAGGATTGTTCGGGTGCGTCTCGGTAGATCGGCTTCACTGTCGTCGACTCGTTAGGGCACGCCGCCATAAATTGAATTGGGCTGAGCATCATACAGGTACTCTGCCACAAAGCGCGTATGCTCAGCCATCTGGAGTCTTTTGCGGGAGAGCTCGGATGTAGCCCAGCGTTGTTGATCGACAGCAGACAGGGAAGCCATGAGCGGCGTCCGTATGTTTCTTGATTGGGGGCCGGACGACAGGAGATGGTAGTTTGGATGGGTCGGGCTCTTGACAATACTTACGAGAAACTGCTGAGACTGGAGTAAGCAGTGCTGTTTCACAGGGAGTAGGCCGGTTTCTTGGTGAAGATGCGGAATAGGCGTCGATTTGTGACATCCAGTAATAAGCCTAAGGGCAGTATTCTGTGCTCTCTGCAGCTTGCTCCAAGAGGATTCAGAGAGATGTCGGGTTCGAATAGGGGCGCCATATTCCAAGACCGGCTGGACCATGGCTCTATAAGTCGTACGTAGTACTTCCTTCGTGCTGCCCCACGAGGTTCCAGCCAAGGCGCGAAGAATGTTGTTGCACGAGTTGGCAGAGGCAGCTCGTATACGCGTATTTTCATGAAATCCTAAAGAGGGGTCCAGGAAAACTTCTAATAGTCGAGGATGCTTAGACAGTGGCAGCTCGTGACCATCCCACATGACTCTGGGATGAAGCCGATGTTCAATAGTAGCCGTTGTACAGAGAGTAGCACTTGATTTGGAGGCAGAGACAGTCAGCGACTTTGATTTAAGATACACTGCCAGGGTCCGTAAGTAGTCATTCATGGTAGCAGTGGCTCGATCAATAACTGAGTCCGTGCTTACGATGGTGATGTCATCAGCGTACAGGCACAGATGAATACCAGTTGGTGGAACAGGAATATCAGATAGAAATAGCGAAAATAGGCTAGGGGATAACACTCCGCCTTGAGGGACACCGGCTTTCAGAGGAACCGAAGACGGCAGATGTCCGTCGAACTTGACACGAATAGACCGGTCCTTGATAAAGCTATTAATCCACCTTTTAGACCAATTGGGCATGTCCGATTCCAGAATGGATTTTGAGAGGAGCGGAAGACTGACGCTATCAAAAGCCGCCGTAAGATCTGTGGCAACGACGAGGCTTCTACCAGCCGGGGTCTTGCGGTTAAACCCAGCGATGATGTGCTCGGTGTTTGACGTCAGGGCTGTAACTGTGGAATGCTCCTTCTTGAAACCATGCTGGTGGGTGTTGTGCTGTAGACTGCTTTGGAGGAGCGGATTGAGGAATCTTTCCGCAAGCTTGGCAAGGGGGGGGAGGAGGGAAATAGGGCGGTGCGAGGCAGCCTTGATAATGTGTAATGAGGGCGGAAACTTGCCGTTTCTCAACGTTTTCGATGTTTTCCCCTCAAAATTTAGGAAAAATACAACATTGCCGTCGATTAGGGCGCAACCTGCAGAACGCTTAGCGGAAATACGCAATTGCACAACCACATTTTTTTCGCTGCCGTAGACTGTAAAACGTAGATAGGATCACAGTCAAGCGGGGCGTTGTGTAATTTTCCGAAATCTGAGCGACCCCCCCCCTCCCCGACAGTAGAACTTTTTTCCAAAAATCGAAATATTTTGCGACCACCCCCGAGGTGAAAATCTTGAGCACTTTATCCAAGAAAAATTAAATTTAGAGTACCTCCAAAAATTTTATTTTTTCCCAAAACTTTTTCGTTCCCTCCTTAACCTTCACTTTCGGGTCAAAATTTTTGCGACCCCCCTTCCACCCCCGTTGAGAAACTTCGCAACACGTTTTTCAAACTCCCTCTTCTACAAATAAAGCTGCAATTCGGGGAATACGAATGTCATCCAAATTACGAAGTTATATCATATCATATCAATCGCTTTATTTTGCAATAAAGAAACATACATGGTGTATGTGAAGAGGTTGTAGCTTCACATGTACGGCAAAATAAAATAAAAGAAATGAATGAATGAATGAATTGAGGTAGTCCACCCATGCAAGTAAACAGGTAGGTATACAAGTAGGAAAACACACGTAAAACGACTCGTAAAAGTGATAGAACTCTGAACTTAAAGCTCTAACAAAATGAATGGCCGTCTGTCCCATGTATTGACCTGAGACCAAATTTGGACAGGCGACATTTGAAAATCGAAAATTTTTTTGCATCGACAATTTCCAGAGGCAGTTTGTTCCAAATTGGTAGAACCCGGTAGGCAGAGGAATGCAGTGGGCCGGATTTTGTGGTGAATGCACGTTTGAGCTGGAAACCGTGTTGGCGAGAGCGAGCACAGTGGCGAGTAAACGCAAAAGTGCTCTCAAAGGGAATGTCACTAAAACCATTAACCATCTTATAACATAAATGTAGATAAAACTCAGCTCTCCTGTATCGTAAGGTTTCAATCCCTAACTTTTTTAATCTAGTCGTATAATCTGGCACTTCTCGCCCAGGAAATAATTTGATAAAAACGCGTTTTGAGTATCGTCTTTGCACGTTTTCAACGATTTCGTCATCTTCAGCCGAAGATGGTGACCAAACCTGCGTGCAGTATTCCAACAATGGCCGGCAGTAGACAATGAATGCTTTCCTATAATGCTCGTATGCTGTGACCATTCGTATATTCAATGCGGACAAAATACTCCGTATACAACAGAACACAATCGATGCATATGTTTGCGATAACTCAGAAGCAATAGGCAATACAATTTGTGGTAAAACAACAATGCAAAATATATACACATCTTACGAGTTGGGACGGGCCTCACAGAGGCGGTTAGCTGTAAAGAGTCTGACCCAGAACAACAACCCTCACAGCGTGCCGTGGTCATGAGCGGGGAGATGTGTGTTCACGTCCGCACAGATGTAGGCAGAGGGCCTTATGGTCGTCTGAATGACGAGCGCTGAGAAGATTGTCCTGGACTACGCGTGCAAAGTGCAGAGCATTCGGATACTGTAGCTAAGCGTGCGCTGCGGAACCAGTGATGCATTGGCATAGGAGCACTTTTAGGAATAACCGCGGAGGACTATACTCTTACCTATTAAAAGGAAAATGTCGTGCAGTGCGCTAAAGTACAGCTTCGGCAGTAAAATAACGTCTCCGCTAAAATTGGTGTTTTTAAATACCAATAAAAACTGTTATCTTGTTTTTAAGCGGCATGCTTTCAGGGTACTACTCTGCAGGCATTCCTCGATATGATCGAGACTCTCGTTTCGAAACCTGTCCCAGGCAAACCCGGATTTGAGGTTGGAATGATATTTCGTCTAAAACGTCTGATGATACTTGCTTCGGAACGTCTGATGATATCTCGTCCGTCTCATTGATGAAAGGAAGCTTTGTTTCAGGAGTTGCTGGACCAGCTGACGGCACCCGTGTATGACGTCCCTAATCTGTCCAAGCAAGCCTTCCAGTCCATTTCAGCCGCAACTGGCGTTGTTGCTGCCGCAAGTGGAGACATTTCAAAGGTGTACCGAGTTTGACATTTACGATCAGGTTCAACGAGCAAAGCAAAACGAGTTTTTAAGGCACGATCGCTGGCGGACAAGTTGGCGGATCAGCTGCACAACGAAACCTCCACGGATGCCATCCGTTTGTTCAGTGTTCATGCGCTTGGCGAACTCGGCCGCCGATATCCGAAAGTTTATGAGGATTGCCATCTGGAGTGAGGAATTCAGACTTGCTCGCGCACGAGTCCGGACGCAAAATTTCACTGATTCCAGACCTGAGAAGCTGATCATTCCGGCTTTCAACTCGACCTCAGAGGACCTGAAAGCCGCTGCAGCTCAGGCATTAGGAGCTCTGGCGGTTGGCAATCATGCTAGATTCCTGCCTTTCATTTTGAATGAGGTCCAGACGCAGCCAAAGAGGCAATACCTGCTCCTACACGCTCTCAAGGAGGTTGGATTCATTTATGGTGTGTCGGAAGTGCTCGAAATTGAAATCCAATCCATCTTAGGTGATTGGCCACGAATCGACGGATCTTGTTCCCATCGAAGTGTTTCGATCGCGCATCAGTGAGATCTGGCCAGTACTCATCGATCATGCTGATGGGAATGAGGAGGGAACCAGGTATGTAAAGTACGGTACTCTTGCATTGCATACTATTTGTTGAAGTGCGAGTGTGACTTGCAGAAATGTGGTGGCCGAGTGTCTTGGCAAGCTGTGCATCCTAGACCCACATGGTCTTCTTCCTGAGTTGAAGGTAGTTGGATGAACTAGCATTCTAGAATGTTCTCCTGATGAGGGATAGTTCAGAATTTGGTCACATCACCATCAGCACGTGTGCGTGCTGCTGCTGTGACTGCAGTGAAGTTTATGATTTCGGATGAGAAGAGACCTGTTGATGCGGTGCTTCAGCAGTGCATTGGTATGTTTTTCTTGTTATTAGTAACAGTACGGGTTTAGGTGGGTCCTCAGATATGATGTTGATTCTAGGAGAATTCCTGCAGACCATGACAGATTCTGACCTGAACGTTCGCCGTGTTGCATTGGTTGTGCTCAATTCGGCCGCTCATAATAAGCCGTCTTTGGTAAATCCAGTTTTTGGAAGGTATTCGTCTGAAATTTTTGGGACTCTATCAAAGAATTATCTAGATTCGCAACCTGTTGGATGTGCTTCTGCCGTCTGTGTATTCGGAAACAAACGTGCGAAAGGAGTTGATTCGTGAGGTGGAAATGGGACCATTCAAGCATCAGGTCGATGACGGTTTGGACTTGCGTAAATCTGCCTATGAATGGTGAGCTTTGGATAGTCTTAGCTGTCTAGTGAGGAGTTCGAATCTGTGTTTCAGCATGTATACGTTGTTGGAGAGTTGCCTGGAGAAGCTGGAGATTTTCGAGTTCATCAACTATGTAGAGAAAGGGCTGAGGGTAGGGTTGCCAGAAATGGAGTCTTGGGAACAGGGTGTATATGAATAATGTGTTTAGGATATGCACCACGATATCCGTTTGCTGAGTTACTTGATGCTGATGAAGCTGGCATTGCTCTGTCCCAATCAGCTGGTTCAGCGCCTGGACAAGATATGCGAGTCATTGAAGGTATAACCTCTTCCGCGTTTAAAGCTCCCAGAAGGCGCTTTTTAAGCATTTGTCCCGCCAGAGCAGGGTCCATTTTCTGGCCTGGCGACTTCATGTGGCTAGATCGTGTGCTCGCCACCAGCATAGTACATATACATACTGTGGTGGTCCGTATCACAACAAGCCGGCTGATGCTGTCGCGACGCGGGACCTTTCTCACAAGGCTACGGTCCAGTAGCATCGGTGTACGAAGGATCTGGTTGCTGTGGCCGCGCTTAGGGTTTTATCAGAGGACTTATATACACGTTGCCTAGATGTGGTACTCGACACGTGGTTGATACAAGTTCTTCATGGCTAACGTTCTGGACAAATCTTCAGAGCCTGAACAGATCAAATAAGAAATGCGTTCACTTGGCTAAACGTTGCCTAAACCCCACCGAAGTTCAGGACCTCAATTTTCTGTTACGAAGGGTGGAGATAGAACCAGAGAAAGTATCTCACCTAGCCAAAAACTCGCTAGCGATCAGAACAGCTTGGAATTCGATGAGAGAAACCGCTGTAGACCTCCACTTGAGATGTTAGAAGGCAAGTCTTACGTATGACCTGAGCTCCCGGGTTATATGCATCCCTTCTGCCTATCTGTTAATTTGTGGCTAATTAGATTGTATGAAAATTGCCTCTAAGGTTCAAAAAAAAACCGGAAACCTCGGAGCATGAAAAACCCTGGCGGCATTTTTCATAGAATCTCATGAGCCGCAAATTTACGGGAAGGCAGAAGGCCATATAACCCGGGAGCTCAGACCTTACGTAAGACTCGCTTTCTAACATCTCAAGTGATGGTCTACTGCGGTTCTTTTCATCGACGTTCCAATCTGTTCTAATCGCTAGCGAGTTCTTGGCTAGGTGGGGTACTTTCTCTGATTCTCTCTCCATCCTTCGTAACAGAAAAATAGGGTTCCGCCTTTCAGTGGGGTTTGGGACGTTTGGCCGGGTAAACGCATTTCTTATTTGATCTTTTCAGGCTCTGAAGAAGAAGGTTGCTCCGAAACGTTAGCCACAAAGAACTCGTATCACCCTCGTGTCGAGTACCACAACAGCAAACAATCCCAGAATTAATTACGTCGGAGTGGACTTGAACTGAGTAGAGACCAGTGATTCAAATGTTGAAACCGCCATTGCGGTTTGGGCGGCTCTGCTGTGGGAGTGCTAAATGGGCGTCCCGCGCGGGTAAAAGTTTCATAGTCCACCGCCCGACCCGCGCTCGTGGTGAGGACCACGAAAGAAGCCTTAAAAAGTATGCTTGAATAGTGAAGGGCATGGAAAACGTGTGGGCCCGTGCTTCTGGCTAGTTATCTCTTGATGTGGTCTATATATAAGGTTTTCAGACTCAGCTGCAAACAAAGCCGAAATCAAACGCAGTAAAGCAGGAGATTGATAAGCAGGACGAGCTGAAGCGTGCCGTCATTCGAGTGGTCCTCGTTCTGCAGGTATTCGCCTTCACCCATCGATTGAAATGGACGCAAAACTTCAGCAATAAGAAATGTTCTTGCAGAAAATTCCTGATGCAGAAAGGCACCAGCAGTTGACTGACGTGGCGACCATGATGCGCTCGTCGACAGAACTCCGAGCCCTTGCTGAGGTGGTGCAGAGGGATTCGATGAGAACATTCGCGGCAGGTGATGTGCCTATGGACACAATTTAATTAATAGGTGTACTCCTCAATCTTTCTCAACATACTGTTACGCGTCATCTACCAAATCGGTGATTTATCGGTAAGAAACATGTTTTACTGCAATGCTGTTGAGGATTTAATCAGTTATGGCTTTGTATGCCTTCGATTCTCCGCAATTCAGTTCAGTTTCATGCAATCTTTTTGTTCTGTGTAGAAGTTTAGTCCAATGTGAACTCGGTGAGTTCTACGTGTGCTGCTCTAATTAATTGAGCCCGTTGATTTTGTACAAGCCGGTAAAATGTACTGTAATTTCTTTGTGTGAGCTTTTTTTGTCCCAAATTTTTGTTGTTATTAAATAGTTTATTCTAAAATTGCTTTCCTATCGTTGCTCTATGGGTGTTTGCGGGTGAGGGGGGGGGGAACATACATTAGTCTGAATCCGCGCCTTACCATGGCAGATTGCGTGCTCTGCTAAGAAAGCGTGCACGGCAGCGTAGGAGTCGTTTAAGCCTCTGCCACTTGCCGTTTGTAAATGCGGAGGTTTCGTCACGCCGAGAACGTGCGAGGTGAAGCCGTGCGGCAGTGCTCATGAGAGCAGGAACACTGGTTTTGTGACAGCGACCCCCCCCCCGAGATTCGGTAGTTCAGATTTGGGGGGGGGTCGCTGCCCTGGTAGACGGTGGGTGGTGGCTGATAGTGTGAGTGGGGAAGTAAGTATTAATCACACAAATAAACGAGTTAGTTGGTACTGACTTCACGATCAAATCCTTTAACTGCGGAAGTTGTACAGACAGGTACGACCGGCCAGCCAATAGGCATAATAAAAACGGCGAACACACGACGGCACCAAAGCCAAGATAACCAGCCACCACTCGTATCAGACTCAAGCGACCAACAACGTCCACCATATAAGCTACGAAAACAAACAAGGGCGCACGGCCAAAGACCTTGATTACCTCAAACTTGGTTAATTTAACCAAGCCGAAATCTCGACGTGCGCACAAAAAAGTGAATATCGTAACGAAGGTGCAATTGTTGCTCCCTGCGACCAGACCAACAAAAGAACTGTCCCTTCAGCGGGAAGAAAGGATGGGGTTACCCCCTGACAGCTATAAGAAAGTTGAACGAAGAAAAATGAGGGAAATTCGTTTATGTGGGCCCAACAAATTCTTCAGGTCTGCGTTATCATCTCAGGCATTCCCCGCGGGACCCTCCGTCACTCTCCTTGCCTCGTGATCTGGTCGCGGTTAGCGACAGGTTCCGTCTATCGACTTAGCGAATTAATAAATAAACAATCATGTCACCGGAGGGGCGACGAGTCGAGTGCTAGCTGTGGCGGCTGGCTAACTTTTACCTTACCTTTGATACCTTTGATGGTGCATTCTCATAGGCGATTCGCCATGTGCTCCTTTGACATCTCGAGGGTACCAGTGAGTGGGTCTGGTGCTCCATCTGTCATCAGTTCTGGGCACGACGCCCTGACCATTTGTACTTGACGAATTCGATGTGCTCAGACAATGGGGTGAACCGACCGCGGGCAAAAAATCACGTTTCGTACCAACCGCGTGCCACTATCGTACTGACCGCTAGCGAAAACACACATTTCGTACCGAACGCGCGCATTTGCGTACTGTCTGTGCAAACGAACTGATGCACGCGGTCGATACGCCTAAGCTCCGAACCAACCGCTCGCGAAACTCCGTAGAGGCGTACTGATCGCGCGCATTGATCTTTACGCGCGGTCAGTACGAAATATGACTTATCGCTGCGGTCGGTACGCGAACAGTCTTAAGAAAAGAACGGAACAATAGAGAGTAGAGAATTGTAAAGTACGGGTCCACAAAGGATTTCATTGTCACAACAAACAGTTCCTGTGATATTTAAGAGGCGGGGTGATGCTTAAGGATTTCGTGTACTTCTGGTGCGTTTTTCTCAATTTCTGCGTCATTTCAGTTCTACCCAATTGCCAATCAATCGATATCTCAAATAATCTCAAAATTGAAGATTATCGTGAACACTGCCTTGTAATTGGCGGTTGGGAAGCCAGCCGTGCGAGGCCGCTTCAACATGTTTGTGCATTACCCCAAACCCCATCTCCACCCCAACCTCCAACTTTTGCTTAGTTCCAATTTATTGGGGCCATATATAAACTTTCGCGATGAAACCTTTTTTCACAAACTCTGCATCTGAGTAATAATGCGTTCTGAAAGAGTGTCATCTCATTGGAAGCAATATATGCATGATGCGTACTGATAGCAGTCAGGTCTTTAGAATAAGTTTCGGACTGACCGAGCGATACACTCGGGCCTACCACGTGAGAATGTGGCCAATCCTATGCGCAACATTTGTGCCAACCGCGTACTAATGCCGTGCCTGCCGCAGGGCAATGCGTGTGGATGCGTACCGGCCGCTTTCAGAATTTGGAAAGCATTCGTACCGGCCGCGTGGCAATGCGTGTTAATCGCGTGTCATTGCGTACCGACCGCGCGGCGATGGGTACTACCGCGTGGCATTCCGTACTGACTGTGTGGCAATGCCTACCGACCACGTGGCAATGCGTACTGACAACGTTGCAGTGCGAACCAACCGCGCGGCTGAGCGTACCGACCGCGCGGCGATGGGTACTAACCGCGTGGCGTTCCCTACTGACCGCGTGGCAATGCCTACCGACCGCATGGCAATGCATACTAACCGCGTCGCAGTGCGTACCGACCGCGCGGCGATGCGTACTAACCGCGTGGCATTCCGTACTGACCGCGTGGTAGTGCGTATCGACCGCGTGCAAATTGCGCTCCGAACGTCTCCCATCCCGCTGTCGGTACGCAACCTGTCCGCTGTCGGTACGGAACATGTCCGCGGTCGGTCCATCCCATTGTCTGAGTGGTTCAACGGGTCGCGGAGTCCGGACTTTCTGCGGAGATCTTGACTGCTCAGACTTTGCTGCATCTGAATCCTGCGATTCGTACACAGGAGACACATCTTCGGCGTCCTGCGCGCAGTCCTTATAGCAACACAAACTCTTTTGTAGTGAGCCCAGATCTCACAGCCATAGCACAAGCAGGAAGCACGGTGGAGTCGAACATGTGAGCCCGCAGCTTGACATCATGTATCTCACTAGTGACTTCTCGAATCGTACCCATGGCAGCCCACGCAGCCCTTCTTCGGAGTCCGATTTCATGCGTGAGCTCGTTCGTCGTGTTCATCTTACGTCTTAGATAGACGTAGCTGTCCACTTTGTTCACTATGTTTCCATGAGGAAACTCATTTCCGTCGCCACACCGCTGGTTGATCATCACCTGGGTCCCAAATATTCATCTCGAGACCAATGGTACTGCCCACTTCGACCAACTTATTCACCATCAAATTAAGCTTCTCCGCAACGTAGCCCCGCTTATGAGCAAGATGTCTGCAAAACGCTGGTTGGAGAGATTGTTTCCGTCAATGAGCGGGCCTATGTTGGCCACGTCAAGCTTGTCCATTGCATGTTGGGCTGCCGATGTGAAGAGTTTTGGTGAGATCGTGTCGCCCTGTCGAACACCTTTCTCGATGGGTGCGAGCAGCTTACGTTCGAACAGCTGTATCGTTGTTGAGGTTCCATTGTTGCACTGCTCCAGTATGTTAACGTGTGAGGGGTCGACTCCTGCGTGTTTAAGCCGTTAAGAACAGCATTAGTCTCCACTGAGTCGAATGCCTTCTTGTAGTCACCGAACGCTAAGCACAGCGGTAACTTGTATTCTCGACATCGCTCGATCAGCTGGGAAACGATGTGAATATGGTCCAACCTTATGGCGGCTAATGAGGTAACAGATGCGGGGTTAGAAATCCGCCTTCTATAAAATAGAGAGACGATTTCAATTACGCGCCAAGGCAGACGCGAGTAGAGTGTGCGGAACGGGTGGGGGCCATCGTGTTTTCAAACCCCTGAAGAGGCGGGAGGAACGGGAGAGACGCAGCGAGTGGGCTGTCGTTGGCCCCGTGTTGCGTCCAATCAGGAACCTCGCTCCTCCCCCGTTTCTCCCGCCTCTTCAGGGGTTGGAATACACGATGGCCATCAGCCGTGTGGTGCTCAGGACGACACACAGGGCATTGGACCCGTGATTGTTTCGTTGCGAGCGTATGATGAAATCTGACGCAATGGTTGCAACGATCGATACGCAGTTAGTGCAGCACATCATATGATGGATGCACAGGACAACACTACAATGCAGATTATAGTTAAGTTCGTGGCTTGTTTCTTCAATAAAAACATTTAAATTCAAACCGCGGCTGGCGCGGCGGTTTTATTCTCAGCGGTGGCTGGCTGGTGATTATCAGCCAACCACTGGTGAGGTTTTAACCGCCCCGCCAGCCGCGGTTTGAATTTAAATGTTTTTTTCTAGAGGAAACAAGCCACGGACCTAACCATATGCACACTGGTCTGGTGGGGACCGCCGCTGAAAATATTCAGTTATCATAAAATCTATTGATACTCTGCGTTCCACATTGAAGGTGGGGGCAGACTCGGTGCACTTACCTATGTTGTAACATATGGAACTGAGTTTGTGCCTACCTTCAATAGGGAACACAAAGTATCACTGGGATCCATGCCGGCTGTAGCTGCGGACCACTCAGCACCCATACGTTTAGCGCTGACCCCCCTTTATCTCTTCACAGTCGCACTTTTCAAAGTATAACTTTCAGTATGCAACTTCCTGAATCTGCCCAAGCAGGGGGAATACTGTATGTCTTTCCGAACAAAGCCAGACTATAATCGGATTTTCTCAACTTTTTCACAATCAAGGTTGACTACTCCTTACTATTAGGGTGAGTCATAAGTTCTTGGAATTTTCAAAAATTCATATTAATTCGCGCGCGAATAGATCAAATGCCACTCGTGGGCGGTTGTTTGCTAGGTAGATCAAACCTCGTTAATCAATACCTGCCAGCCCTCGAAACGCCATTCGTGGCTCAGTAAAATGTCGGAAAAAGAGCACGCTCGCGTACTGATTCTTCACTACTTCGAAAGAGGTTTCACAGCTGCTCAGACTGTTAAGGAAATAAGGGCCAACGAAGGAAGGTATCGAATTGCTGCCAGCACTGTGTACAACTGGTATCAAAAGTTTCGCTCCGGCAGCTGCTCTCTGAAGGACAAGCCGAGTTGTAGAAGGCCACGAATTCACGACCCCACGTTGGCGGCGAATGAGCTGAAGAAAAACCCGCACCTTCACAGCAGAGGTCTCGCCCAGCTTACAGGGAGTTCGCAGTCGACCGCAGTTCGCCAGCTACACAATATGGGACTGAGACCGAAAAAGCCGTCCGTGATTCCTCACACTTTATCAGACACCGACAGGAATCGCAGGATGGCCATTTGTCAAGAACTACTGAAACGGCACCACAAAGGAAGTTTTTTTGGTCGCATCATTACATGTGATGAGAAGTGGAGCTACTATAACAATCCTGACCTGTCTGTGCAATGGGTTAAGCCCTTTGAGTCGCCAGATGCTGTGCAACGTCGGGATATCCACGGAAAGAAGAGTCTACTGACCGTTTTTTGGTCCACTGATGGAGTTGTGTTCTGGAAATTACTTCCGCCAGGAAAGACTATAGATGCTGACTACGTCAGCCAAGTACTAGAGGAAATGGTCACCAACGAGGAGAAAATTGCACGAAAACGTGACCTGATCCTACTGCTTTGAAACAACTGCCGCCCACACATAGCGAAAAAAAAACTCAAGAAAAATTGAAGGAGCTGCAGTTGGAAACTCTCTCTCATCCAGCCTACAGTCCAGATATTGCTCCATCGGACTACCATTATTCAGAAGCCTCGAACACTGGTTGAGGGGAAAGCAGCTTAAGACCGAAGAGCACTTTAGGACCGAGTTAGACGCTTTTTTTGCATCGAAGCAGCGCTCATTCTACGACTACGGTATTCGAAGTCTCGCTCGTCGTTGGGAGTAAGTTGTTCGTTGTAATGGCTCTTATTTTGAATTAATTTGTTACCTTGTGTCTAAGAAAAAAATAAAAATAGAAAATTCCAAGAACTTATGACTCACCCTAATAAGATGCACCCACAAGAGTTCTGATAGTCTTCTGTGGATACGCGCTCATAAGCTTCATTGTAAAGTCAATGTTCATGTCTGTCCATGCTCTTTTCATGTTGGATAGTTCGATCTGTCTTTGAAGAATTACTGTATGACCTCTCCGGGGACTAGATGATACCACAGGACCCACACGCGCGCGTGATTTCTTCAGAATAGGAATAAAGATATCATACCAGCGTCGCGGCTTCCCCAAATTATGATATGGACGATTGAGTTGGCAGGCAACATGTTTCATGCAAATGATGAAGGTTATCAAGACTGATAATTCAGTAAGTATAAAAGCAGCCAGGGGTAAAAGCCTCACTCACTTCTGAGTCCACAAGTTCCACTGATTAGCCCCAATCCTACTCAGCGGCTGCACTATTGGTAAGTGGTCTGATAGCCATGCGTAGTGAAAGTCGTCTTTCGACAGCGACAAAGCGGACACTCTTGCACTGTCTTCATCTCCCGGTCCGCACTTGCGGTCAACCGCTGTTGCAGAACGCAGCGCGCTGGGAGAAGAATTGATTGTGTCGGGGCTACGTGGTCCCCGCGCGATTATGTACTAGCAAACATCCGAAGCTTCATCAGTTGATGTTTTTCAAGAAACAGGTTCTAATAGTTTTCTTGCAGATTGATATATGAGCACTGCTCCCAGCGATTCCGTCAGCGATGCAAATCTGAAAGCTGCGGACTCACAAGAAACGGAGCAGCCCGAGAGGGTGGATTTGTCATCGGCTTCAGAGGAACCACTGGAAAAACACAGAAATCGATGCATTTGTGCATCGATTGTGTGAGTGAACCTAGTTAAATTGTGGATAAACATTGGTGAGCTTACAAATCCGATTCTCACCAGTAACAGAGCGGCGGGTCCCGGTGAAATATAACTGGCGGTATGGATGACCCGACAAAAAGCGACCGCTCCTTGCTGTGATAATTGAAATTAGGAGCTTACTATAAACTATACCAGAGCATACATTTATGTACTTCATACTCAAAGAACCTCTCTAGAGACTGTTTTATCCACCCCGCGGCGATTTCGAAAACCATGTTGTCCTTGCTGTAGGTCTGTGACAGTAAATGTGTTGTATCCCTGCGGATACAAGTTCCTTGAGAGTTCCTGGTGAACTCTTTAATCTCTCCTCTAGCGATAGAATCCTTCTCACTACGGCTGCAGGAAGACGGGTACCAGGGATGATTTATTAGTACTGCGATTATCTGGGCCAAATTCCGGTCCGCACTTGCGTCTCGACACGCTTTGCAGCCGCACGCGCTCGAGTCAATCGGGTTTCCAGCGCCAAAGCCGACTCGATATGGCTCTTTTATACAGTTTTCTCCAATTCTGTTTAATTTCCAGTTTCTACAACCCACCTAGAGTTAACAGATCGGCGGTTGCGGCTCTGGAACCTCTTCCGACGCGAAAGCGCGCGGCCGCAAAGCGTGTCGAGACCAGGGTTGTGCGGCAAAGGAATTTTAAATTTCGGCAAACGGCAACGGCAAACCCCGAAAATGACCGGCAAACGGCAAAAACTGTTTTGTGCTATAATACACCAACATTTGCGTACAAGGGAGGGTTGCCAACTTCGGATGAAATTTCGGGATGCAATTTTAATATGTTCTAGGGTGAGGACAGTGTTCCAGTATCCCATGCTCAGAATCTGCTGAATGCCTCAGGCAGTCCCTAAAAAAATGAAAATCTGATCAAGTCCAGAACGGTTCGGCAGAAGCGAGTACAGCCGATTTAACGATTGAATTACCTTAAGATGTGTTCAGAATAGATGTAGGAAATTTTGATCCATTGATTCTGTTTAGATCAGAAAATATGCATTGTTGCCCAAATTCTGATCTATTCTGAACACACACAAAGGTAATTCAATCGTTAAGACAGCTCTACTAATTTTGGCCGAGCCGTTCTAGCCTTGTTCAAATTTGGACCTGCTTAGAATGGAGTGAGACTAGTCTAGTTGAATGCAGTGCTCACAGTAAAATCAGTCCTCGAATTTTCAAATCAACAGCTCCGAGGGGCATGATGATCGAATGCACAGAATGAGGAGCGTTTGACTGGTAAACACGACGCGCGCGAAGGAAGTCCGCTGCGCTCACTTCGTCGCTGGGGCGCCGCGTGCAGTGCGCTAGTCAGCTGGACTGCTCTTGGGCTCTTCCCTTTCTGCGTATTCGGCCTAGAAGCTGGCACGAGGCCAATTACAGCGACAATGTCGGCTAGGAGCAAGCAATAAATCGCTCTATACGGTTCCAAAACTTGAATGTGGCTTACCCTTCCCACTCACTTCCCCTGTGGCTACCGAGGAAGTGGGTAGAGGGAGTACGTCACGTTCAAGTTTCGGGCCGTACATTGCTATTGGTTGCTCGTTTTGAGCCGATTTCCCATACTGTTGTTGCAATGGGCCTCGAACCCTTGGATTTCTGGTGAAAAGTTGAATGCGGTTTTGATCGTTGCCTTCGAAGATTTTCATTTTTTCATCTTTACAAAATTTTCTAGCAAAACCAGCTCTGTCAATAAGTCAACCTTTCATTTCAGCTAATGATCTCGAAATCGAAGATATTATTGACCACTACATTCAATGACCGCTGTAAATATTGTTCAGCTTTAAAAACCCGGCCAAAGTGTTTGCAGAATTGATAATTTTCCTGTCCCAATTATTACCATCAGCCACCAACCGACGATAAGTGGGCCTGTATACACGAGTTATCCACTGATCCATTTTTTTCTAACTAAGGCTGCTTTTACGCTTCAACTTTGATATGACTTGGTCTTGTAATCTTAGAACTTGCACTAATCGTTATGCCTCTGAAAAAGTTTTTTTTTTTGCAATTTTGGCATTCTTGAAGAGTGAAGAATTTGATGATTGAAAAAAGACATCTGGAGGCTCCCAAACATTTTAGAACTCGACCGAACTCCTTTGATTACTCAGTTGAGATGTTTTCAATAGTTACCGATTGAAAGGGTACAATTATACATTGAACGAGCCGGAACCAGAAGCTGGAACTAGTATTTCTAGCAGCTCCGAGTCGCAGACCAACACAGAGACTGCGGTGAAGGCAAATCCAGTTGTTTTAACGCATTTTTGCCGAGTTAGACGAAAATTTCGGCAAACGGCAACGGCAAACCGCAAAAATGGCCGGCAAACGGCAATCGGCAAACCCCAAAAATGGCCGGCAAACGGCAATCGGCGATTGCCGCACACCCCTGGTCGAGACGCAATTGCGGACCGGAATTTCCCCCAGATAAGCACAGTAGAGTGAAGAACACCTGCACAGCAGAACACCAGAGCACAGCTAACACACTTAGTGTTAAATCTAGTCGCCTTTTATACGGCTTGGTTTCCCGCTAGACCACCTAGATCGGTAGACCGAACAACGAGAAACCTCAACGTGTGCGGTCACGGACACCCGGCTGCCGATAACTCATCCCCTAATTGCAGAGGTCAAACGCGGTGACCAGACGGCCACAACAAAATGAATGACCCATGCTTGGAATTCCCTTAATAACTGCGGCTCAAAACTTCCAACTGAGAGTTATTTAGGGCGCTGAACTCGATTCCAGGGTCTATTTCTCGCCAGACTTAAAGGCACAGTACACCCTCAGATAAGAATTTTGAGATTTTCATGTAATTGTGTAGAAGACCCCTCCTGTATAACACGTGCCGAATGCGAGATCTAAATTCCTCCAAATAAACGAGCCATAAGCGACCACCACAGGCCCGACCCCCTTCACTCACCACCACAGGCCCGACCCCCTTCACTCACCACCACAGGCCCGACCCCCTAACCGATTTTTGAACTTTTTAGCGGCTCGATGGATGGATGAAATCCAACAAGTCGACGTTCTTCAGTCCACTACCGGACTGTCTACTTATCCTGGCTTTCTCTCACGCAACGATTGCGAATTAAGAGAAATACAGGCCTGAGACAACTCGTCCACCAATTTTTCACCCTTGAAATCTAGGCATCTTTGAAGAGCCATAACTCTGTTCAAAGGGGGTGTTGGACGATTTCAGAGATACCACTGTGATCAGCGTGTGACTCTCTCCAAGATAGGCATGAAATCTGGAAATAAATTTTTTGGTTGTCCTGTGCCTTTAAAGGCACAAGACACCCAGAAAATTAATTTTCAGATTCCATGCTCATCTTGGAGAGAGTCACACGCTGATCACAGTGGTATCTCTGAAATCGTCCAACACCCCCTTTGAACAGAGTTATGGCTCTTCAAAGATGCCTAGATTTCAAGGGTGAAAAATTGGTGGACGAGTTGTCTCAGGCCTGTATCTTTCTTCATTCGCAATCGCTGCACGAGAGCAAAACAGGATGAGGAGATAGACAGGCAATGGACTGAAGAACAATTACTTGTTAGAATTCGTCCATCCATCTAGCCGCCATCGAGCTCGAAAATGTGGTAGGGGGTCGGGCCTGTGGTGGTGAGCGAAGGGGGTCGGGCATGTGGTGGTCGCCTATACCTCGCTTATTCGTAGGAATTGAGATCTCGCATTTGGCACGTGATATACAGGAGGGGTCTTCTACACAATTACATGAAAATTTCAAAATTCATATCTGAGGGTGTGCTGTGCCTTTAAGGTGATGAGAACGTAAAGGCTAACCGAACATTGCTCGACACGACGCGGTCGCGTCACGGCTCTATAATTTTTTAAAGTTTTTACTCCGATTCTGTTATATCTTGACCACCGGTGGTGCTGTTTTCCACAAGCACGCTCATGCCGATCATTTTTTCTGCAGGGCTACCGTAACCCTTCTTTAAAATTTTTCCAAGTGTCAGCATGGTTATGAGCACATCCTAATAGCCAACAAACATGTTTGCACACTTTCGACCTCTCAGCCACTCCTCAGTGGCTTCTCGAGGAGAGCGGTGTGTGAATGAATGCATACCGCTCCTCCGCTCTTTTATACCCCGCATGTTATGAGCGTGTGTTTACATTCGTTATCATGTTTTGTTCAAGAATGGTTACGGTAGCCCTGCGGAAAAAGTGATCGGCATGAGCGTGCTTTTCTGTTTTCCTACCTCTTAGTCCAGGCAGATCATCAACTGCTGACCCCTGGAGGAGGACGGTACATGAATGAAGACCCGCCGCTCTCCACTTCTTTTATACTCTGCCCTTTATCAATTGGTTATCATCAATTTTGTTTACGAGAGCCGTGACGCGACCGCGTCGTGCCGAGGTGTGTGCGGTTGGCGTTGGGTGCGGGTATGGAGCTTCGGGTAACCATTCCGATCGTAAACGAATCATACGTATCGATCAACCGTGTTCAGACAGCTGATTGCAGGTATACATGTTTTATCACTTCGACAGTCTTGGCTTAACGTTAGGAGCCGATCGGTTCCCCGAAGCTCTATACCGCTATTCGTTGGCCTTTACGTTCCTACGTAGCTCCATCGGTCATCTATGCGGCGCAGCACGTGTACCGCCCGTGTTCGTTTGAACTGGGCCATGAACAGAAGAGGACCCATTAACTGCGAGTGCTTCCGAAGATCAGCACTGCGTAGGCATGCAGCTCGCTGGGCACGACGATTAGTCTTTAGTAGTCTTTGTGCTAAGGCCCTGCGAGCTGTCCTGAGTGGTCGCCTTCGTTTCTGCCCATGTCTCGGTTCCATAGCACAAGGGGTCTACTACACAATCAAATAAAAATCACAAAATTCATGTAGCGCCGTGGAGTTGAGCAAGCGTGCTCGCGCCTTCACATCCCGCAACTTGTCTGTCATCTCCCCTTATCGATCCAAGTGCAGCCCAGGACAGAATTATAAAACTCAAACTGCAGATTTCATCCACCGTAAGTCAATGGACATGATAAGAGTAAATATCATGCGCATGAATACATCTGCATCCCATTTACTCAGGTACTCAGGGTGATGGCCCGCGAACCTCTTCCAGCTGGCCCGCGGTCTCCGTCCTCCGGCCGCCCGCCTTTGGTTCGCCGGCCACCTTCATGTCGATGGCCCACCGATCTTTCTTAGCTGGCCCGAGAACCACGGCTTCCACGTTGTTGTCACGATTATTTATGTTGATAATCACCTCGAGCATGTCGCCTCGGGTGGTCGAGAAGAACTTATTGGCCAACCGGTATGGACACTCAAATCCTTCGGATACTTTGAGTGTTCGAACCCCTTCCCCCCCAGCCGTGGGGACACGCCTATCCCCACAGCGGCCAAAAATATGCTGGCCTCCGGAGAGTGACTCGAAGTCACCTTCCAGGGCCGCCATCAGAAGGCCGAATGAGGACTCGAGTGAGTTGAGGCGCCCTTTATACCGGATATGCACGTGATAAGCATGTTACGACATAATCATTCATGATCACCATCCATTGTCATCCAAGTTGCAGATGGCGTGAGTTGTTTTGTGTGCAGCCGTGGCGTGTTTTGCGGCCCGCAGGCGAGCCACCTTCCGCGTTGCGTGTGCGTCGCGTGCAGCATGGTTCGCCGCTGGCCGGCACCCTCGAAATGTGGGGCACGGGCCCTCATTTCCAGCCCAAAGTGGCGCGGGCCATTGCCCTGAGCGCCTGAGTACAGCCGTGATAAAATGGGGGCTGGCGGAATGATATGCTTCTTAGAAGGAATTCACTCCGACACTTTCGAAATGAGGTTCTTCAACAAGCACGCCCATGCCGATATTTTTTTTCGCAGGGCTACCGTAATCCTGCGCGTAAATTAAGTAGCGTCGGCTGCATGGCTGTGGACTTTGGTACATATCCTACGACAGCCACTATTTTTTGGCGCGTGACTTCCCACCAAGTTAAATTTCGGCAAGGAGACGTTTTGTTACCCCAGCAATGTCGAAAATTGTTTTTTTTTTGGTCAAATTCATAAATAAGTAGGCGGGTTGATTCTTCTTGTACAGCTGTAAGCGGATACCTAACTGTCAAAATGTGTCGACGGTGCTTTTCCTAAAATAATTTTAATTTGCCGTTAAAAAAGGATGTCTCTACTAAGATTTGAAGATTGTATGAAGAAACCATTTTTTTCTGAAAGACCACCACTTCAGGTATGAGCAAAATGATTAGAAAACTCCACAAAAAACTATGAGACCATGAAAAAACTAAGAGAGAAACACCACGTTGAAATACAAGCTAGGAAGGATCACAATATGTCCACGGATCGTCTAAATCACAGAAATGCTACTAATATTTGGATGGCTAATTGTAACCTAAAGCTGGTCAGAAATTAGGAGGATCGCCGTCAGATATGTGACAAAGTCCGCAACCATGCAGCCGGCGCTATTTATTTACGCGCAGGATTACGGTAGTTCTGCGGAAAAAATGATCGGCATGGGCGTGCTTGTGGCTCTTCATGAGCGTTTGATGAGTGCTGTCGAGAGCAATAGTTGGGCAGCGTTGAAGCGCAGGAGTTTGGAGCGAAAACTGAAACAGCTGAGGCAACAATTGAGGTAGGTGAAGCTCCGGTGGAAAGCAGAATGTTGATGCAACTAGTTGGGGATAAGAGCCTAGCGTGCTATCCTTAGCAGCATCTGGGGAAAGCAAGTCTTCCAACTCAACGAGTAACTCAATGTAAAGTTCTCGATGCGAAATTTCATGAGTACTGGAATCAATTTTTCGCAGGGTACATGATATCATTCCACCGACCAGCGCTTCATCAGGACGATGAAAGGATGCCGTTGTTTTCATTGCGTTACTGTGAGTAGAATCGACGGATTGAATTTCATAATTCTGTCAGACCAGGCGTCTCGTCGTCTCCCTCCGATCTCCGTAGACAAGTCGTTTTGCATGTTCACCTCTCTTCCGAGGTGGACGTAACGGCATTAAACTATCTTGAGGGGGGGTCGCACTTGAAGGCATCGTAAGCACTGAAAACCTGCTCACCGTTTTTTGAGTTTGAATCATTTTTGTGCCCCCCCTGAGAAGGTGCGTAGAGTTTGTCGGGTCACCGAAGCATTATTGGGAAGATATGGGTGATCGAATGCCTAGAATTCCACCAAAAGAGGCCGGCCTTCTGACAGCCATGTGGCATAAAATGAAAAAGAAAGAAGCCTTTCAACAAGCTATATCGCGTAAATGAGTTGAAGTATCATTTGTTGATAAGCTACCTTCTTTTCTCATTTGAGACCACATGGCTGTCGGAAGGCCGGCCTCTTTTGGTGGAATTCGAGGCATTCGATCTCCCATATCTTCCCAATGATGCGTCGGTGACCCGAAAAACTTTACCGACTTGCTCAGGCGGACCCAGCCAATGATTCAAACTCAAAAAACAATGAGTGGTTTTCAGCGCGTACGATGTCTTTAAGAATATGGCATGATTTATCCATGAAAATGGAAATTTGTGCTGATACCATATGCCTGATAGCGTTATCAGTCATTGTTTTCGTAGAGACTCCATGGAAATACTTATAGCCTAGGCCGCTCATTTTGAGCCGGTCGAAGCAAGGCTCATGGGGCTTATCATGCCAAAATCTCCTTATCGCTGTTATATTTTGCCATCACCGACCGCTCTGTTGCTTACTTCGCCCGGAGTCATCCTAGCAACCTAAGCTATAGATTTCTGAAAGCGGTATCATTCAATCTCCAACTGAATCCTGACCGGCCCCCCCCCCTTACTAGATTCATACCAACGTAGCTGTTCATAATGGTTAGGGAACACCAGAGAGACTAATGAGGCCGTCGTCGCACCACTGGTTGCGCATTATTTGGGTTGTCCTCAGATTCATTGTGAGGCCGATCGCGCTGCCTGCAGAGTTCAGCTCGTTGACCATTCCTTCGAATTCTTAGGAAGACGAACCCAGCAGTACAATGTCGTCAGCGAAGCGCAAGTTGGATAGTCTGCACCCGTCTACATATAAGGATACCCTTGCTATCCCAGTCGATGTTGCGCATCGTGTCTTGTAAGGCGGCCGTGAACAGCTTCGGCGAGATGGTATCTCTCTGTTTGACACCTTTTCAAGCACACCTTTAGTTTCTGCTCGAATAGAGTGTTTGTTTTATATCAATTAAAGGCAGTGTTCACGATGAAAATCGTTTTTCTGTTTTTCCGCTTATCTTGAAAACGGAACCATGCTTATTCCAATGGTGTCCCTGAAATCGTACAAGACCTTCTGATAAAGGAGTTATGGTTACTCAAAGATTGAGCTAAGGAAACATGGTGGACGAGTTGTCCGAGGCTTGTAACTTCCGTCTTTGGCAGTCGATGTATGCGAGCTCACCTGAGTAAAGAGAGAAGTTGAAAATGAAGGGAAGAACGGGGCTAGTGATTGGAAATCATCGCTCATCTCACGATCTTGAGAATTCATTTGTTCACGTCGGTGGGCGTGAGTTGTGCTTTCGGGGTTTGCCTTGCGCTCGAAGTGGCAGCTTCGGACTCTTTTAGAGCTTTTCCTGGGTCGTTTTCATGCGTTCTTTCGACGTCAACGTTACAGTGTGCCCCTCCACTACCCATTCCTTGTGGAAACAGAAACACATTTTTTATCGTGAACACTGCCTTTATGTGGCTCTCGAAACATTAAAGAAAAACGTTTTAGAAATTATAAAGAAATGGGTAGTACGTTCGGCACGGCTCAGGCAATGGAAGCAGCGGACAGCTAGCAAAAATTAGCCAGTCGCTCAATAACTGGAGAACAACTGGCATTTAGCTGGCCAAAGGCAACTACGAGGCTGACAGTTGGCATACACTCGTGATGTCACGTAATGCCAGCGGCGGACGGCTGGCGAATATGTGCCAGTTGCCCAACAGCTGGGTGATAACTGGCATTTAGCTGCCGACTGGCAATTACGAGGCCGACAGTTGGCTCATCCTTGGCATCTCAATTAGTGCGAGCGGCGGACCGCTGGCGAAAATGTGCCAGTTGCCTGAAAGCTGCGTGATAACTTGCATTTAGCGGGCAAAGGCAATCACACCTCGAAATAACCAAGTTCTTGAAATACAGTTATCCACCAATTGGCACTCGGCTGGTGGCTAACTGCCCAGTGGCATTCGCTTGGCGCCGAGTCGTCACATGGCTGGCACTCGAGAGAGTTAACGACTCCTCGCGTTTTAACATGTTTTAGTTTGATCACTGATTTTACTGATAAGCCCAGCCGGTATATAAGACGATTCACTCCAATGAGTGCTCACTCGGCACTTTGATGCCGGCCCTGGAAGGTGACCTGAAGTCACTCTACGGAGGCCTGCATATTTTTGGCAGCTTAGGGGGAACCCCTCACGGCTTGGGGGGAGGAGGTGGGGTGGGTGCCTCACCTCAGGTCATTGCGACCTCCTACGCAACGATCTGCGGTGAGGAACCCACCTCGATTCATCTGTCTGCCAAGAGACTGGCGGACCGCTGGCAAATGAATGCTCAACAGCGGGCTGCCAGGTAGTAGTCAGGAGACTTCCAGCGGTTGGCCAACGTCCTGGCGGACCGCTGGCAGGATTTTGGCGTACCGCCGCCTAATGGTTGTCCGACGACGGGTGTTGGTTTTTGCTCGCCAGGCAAAAGTCGGCGGTCCGTCAATCCCAATGTCTGAGGGGTCGCACCGATACTTTACGTTACTTACGGCGCGCTGGCGCTATCTTGGTGCACTTATGCTATAACATATGCGCATCAACTTTGCACCAACGCACAATAAGGAGCACTGAGTATCAGTACGATCAGTGCCGACTTTGTTAAATTTCGATGAAGATTCGGGTTGTTTTCGCTATGAGTAGTGGAGCGCAACAGCTGCAGCCGACTAAGGGTAAAATTTACCCGACTCCATACGCCGGGTAGAGTTGAACGGATTTTGTACACGAAAATTCCGGGAATGTACGCCTGGTAAAAGCCGAAATTGATAGACTTCACCCTTAACTGAGAATATCATGAAGTTTCTCGTCATAAATGCTCTTTCCAGCCTACTAACACTACTATGCTTATTCTTCCTGTTTTGTCTATTTTTCTTCTATGTCATAATTCCAATGGTTTGGTGTTTGTTCCCGAGAGTACTGATGTACACATTCTTCCTCACATTCAGTAAGTGTTCTATCAGCTAGCCGTCCCGAGGTTTTCAGTTGTGATGACATACTGGAACCAGCCATTCTTCCAGAAAGAGTACCAGATACTGACTATACTAACTTACCTATTAATAATGTGACATCTATTGGGCGAGCGTTTCATATACGAGGTGAGGAGGGCAGGATCGGCGTGTGGTTCGTTACCCTCTTTTCTTCTCGATTTAATTGCAGTTGTCAGAAGTTAGTATATTTAGTTGCGCGCTTCGAATAGTTTCGAATCAATTCATTTGGATAATTGTCATTCGAATCGATGTTCGGCCCTTGAAAAATGGTGCCACTAAAATATTATTCGAAATTAGGACCTGACAAAAAGAGTCATTTGAATCTATTCGGTATTCGAAGCCTACTGTTTGAATCAACATTCGAAGTCGAATAATTTCGGATAGTTTCAAATACATCTGCCCCGCCGGCCGTTGTATCTATTTATGGTGTACGTTAGGTGACCGCGTGTTCCGTTTGACTAGTTTGAACACATCAACAGATTTCGAAATCATTTGGCGCCTCGTCGCGTACAGCAGAATACAAAATTCTTTGGCAACTGCTTCGCCTGCGTGCGGAAGGTTATTTCTTCTCAGGAAATCCCGGTTGTCACCTGGAGCCCACAACTCCTTCATGTTGTGACATGGAGAGCAAATTAGCCTCCCGTTGTCACCTCGAAGCCAAATTTCATCACTTTTGTTTCTGTTGTGACTTGGAGGTGACGGAGCATATTGCGCAACGTTTTGCCCTTTCTATTGTGGTGTGACGTGACAAGCCTATCGTAGACGTTTTGCTACATCACAGACGGCAAGAGTGACGCAGACTGTCACAGTCCAGCGCTCGACCTGCAGGTCGCCTCCATGTGACAACCACGGTTTCTTGAGTTATTGACCCGGTCGATGGGCTGTAGCCAGCCCGGTCGATAAGCATCTACATCATGCGAATCGGGTGTGAAAAATCCACCCTTTGTGGCCGAACTGAGACGCCTTTGCCGTCCGTGGCCGTCCCGGTCGATACGCATGTAATATATAGCTCACTCACAAGGTAACTGTTCGGAGCGTTAAACGCATCCGAAAAAAAAACGAACGGAGTTGAGTGTCACTTGAGCATTCATAGTATAGGCTATAAAACGGCGAAATTCACTTGGTTCATTCGCGTGCTAGTGTGGAGCGGAGGTTAGAGACAGTGAGAGAGCGTAGGGCAGAAGGAGACCGAGGCGACGCGCGCGCCGCTCGCGCCTCGAATGATGTGAACTACGACGTTTTATATAGGGTAAAACTGCTTAGTATTTCGCCCCGAGCTGCTGGTTCAAAGAGGTTATAGGCTCAGGACGGTCGTTTTCTGCACCTAATGCACCTTTCAAAGCGCGCAGTAGTCTTTCGAAAATCGGGAAACGGCCTCCATAATCGTGCTAAGCGCCCAAAGTAACCGCCCTGGACAAAGTTTGGGTGACGAATCAATTTGACATTCTATGTTTTCGTACAGAGCGCGACAATAGAAAATAGCCACCACAGGGAAATTCGACTTCATTCAGGCACACGCTTCCGCGAGCGCTATCTAATGAATATCGTGCAAAAGGAGTCCGTCCGAATTCCACGGTGATCGAGAATTTGCTATCGAATACTAGATACCCTGTGTTTCTGTACCTTCATGGAAATTCGTTTGATAGGTTTGTAAGTTCATTCCCGTCAGCTGGCTTCAGGCGCGTAAGCACAACAGCTGACGACTGCAGCGATCTCTACGGAATTGCAGTGTAGCTGTATCCGTTTCAGGACCATACTTCACCGTGTTGGGTTGTATAACTTGCTGAACGAGATGGACTACCATGTAGTCACATTTGACTATCGAGGTATGTAGCTTACAATAACTGCGAATTGTGACAGCTTCCTTTAGCAGTGTGAACGTAATTCCAGGCTTCGGTGATTCTGAGGGTACCGCAACTGAAATGGGCTGTTTGAATGATAGCCGCCGTGTGTACAATTATGTGAAGAAACATGCCGAGAACAACTCAATCTTCATCTGGGGCCACTCGATGGGAACAGCGTGAGTTAGAGGATTAACGCTCGTCAGGTCTGCGTACTTTGCATGGTCTTGGCATGCCCTTCGTGAGACAGTGGATCGTGTCACGACGGGAGCTGCTCCTTTCTACCTTCGCATCATGTGTCGTGGGCGCACTGGGGCCGCATACATTGGCAAGTTGGAGCCCGGCCCACACGTATGTTTCCGTACCACAGCCCGGCTTTTCATCAGACGTGTTCACGCTCTCGGTGACGCTTGCCTTGGGGAACCAGACCGAACCTAACCACCACCGCGGAGATGCGGTTACATGGGACCCAGGCGTAGCCTAGACCTGACCATTGAAGGCACAGTCCAACCTCTCCAACCTCACGGGTGAAAATTTATGTTATAGTCCGACCAGCGTGAATAGCAATCCTGCCAAGCGCGAGATCTCAATTCGCTTAACAATTAAATGAGAAACTGCAGGGAAAATTTTGGCCCCTTCCCTAGAATCCCTAAAACCTAACCACGCACACCGCCCCGGAAAGGGAGCTGTGTTATTGTACATTTCGCCTTTGAGCATAGCCACGCAAACGAATTTTACCGTTCGGGAGAATTTTGGCTCCCTACTCGGGGTGGAACGCTTGATTATGCATTCAGGGTATTGGGAGCGGGGCCAACGCTTTTCCTGTAAATTCTCACTTATTCGCTCAAATTGAGATCTCGCGCTTGGCAGGGTTGCCATACAAGGTGGACGGAGTATAATATCAAGTTTTACCTCTGAGGTTGGACTGTGCCTTTAGGGCATAGATACGTAGCATACCTGATATCCATCGCGGATTTAGAGGTACGCGGTGGATCTGCAGGAGCGGTGAATAGCGGGGGGGGGAAGCGGAAAATAGGTTATAGCGCACCCCAAGCGATGTTCTGTCCCATCGGCTTCTTCCATGCGGATGCATAGGTGGCGTTTATTTGCCTGGCACCTGATCGAAGTCAGGCCGGCTTCCTCCACGATGACTGATGCCATCGGAGGCGACCAACTGTTGTCTGGACAGGTGTGGATGGTAGACGCAGGGCTGAACCTGCTATCACCTGGCCCCTCAGCGCTTGCTGCAAGCGGAGCAGCATGGCGATAGCGGTGAACGCTAAGCAGCGCAACCTATCGCCGGCACCAGGGTAGACATCGGTGTACAGAAGGCGCGGACAAGCGGCTGCACGGAGCGCCTGGCGGAGAGCAACACTAACCGCCGGACAGGGGGCGGGGGCACGACGATCAGGGGCGGCATGCACGTACGCGGCGGGTTAGGTTGGGGTTGGGCACGGTTTGGGGCGTCGGCGCTTCTGATGATAGCAGCGCGAGGGCTGAAAAGGGGTCGGGGTAGCACTGAAATATCGTTCCCTCGCCAACCAGGGATGAGCGGAGTTCCGCATCTTGCGTTCCGAAACCCGCAGGTTCGCGAATTTTTGTCATTCCGCGTTTCGCGTTCCGAAAACGGCATTTCCGCGCATTTTCAGGCGTTTCGCGCCCGATTTAAGAAACCCGAGAAAAAATTCAGTCCCGAAACCCGATTTCCGAAATTTCATATTTTTGTTCCGCTCATCCCTGTCGCCAACCCTGCCTAGGAGGGTGGGGCAGCCGTAACTCCGCTCATACACCAATTATCATCTCCAGCACTCGCCGAGGAATCATCAAACGCGCCGACGCCCCAAACCCTGCCCAACTCAACCTAATCCGCCACCTACTATCGTTCTCTGAGCCGAATTCCGGTCCGCATTTGCGGACTACCGTTCTTTTATAATGCGACACGTGATAATCGTGCTGTAAGAAAGGTGAATCGTGGCGGGACGAGGTGGTCCCAGAACAATTATCACATGCCGCATGATGACACCGCCGTAGTCCGCGAATGCGAACAGGAATTTGGCCCAGAGAACGACAGTACGTGCATGCCGCCCCAGAGCGGAGTAGCGCGGGCAGAGACGCAGGTTGGGCCTGCGACCCGCTTCCGATGATCGCAGGTAGGTCGACAAGGCCATGAGGGCTCGGCGAAGGGGTGCTCTAAGCGGGGGAACATTATGTAGCGTCCGCCACATCATGGCGAGACTGACGGAAGCAAATGGCCTCTTCATTACGATGACACGGTAGACAGGGCTACGCTATAAACGAACGCTGCTACTGCTGGACTATCACTGATCAAATCGGGTCCGATGCCCTGTCTAGAATACACACACCGATCCAATAGATCGCCCAGAGTTCGCGTCACGTATACCTATCGACCGACCCCCGTGCACGGGTTGATCACTTCAGCGCCATCTGGCCATCGCATCTCGCGTTGAACTATCCCATACTGCTTGAAAGCAGCAATGCCTATACTTTGATGGGAACCGACGAGGCGGCAACACACAAGAGGCATTTGGAAAGCCGATTAATTTTCGAGGGCGACTGTGGGCATAACTGTCCTCTGCGTCTGTGCTTCTAGTACCTTCTACGTACTAATATGCAGTAAGGTCCTGTAGTAAACCCTCATCAGCCGAGCGAAAAGTTAGGATCAACTTCGGTGGACTGTTGTTGCTCTATCAGCCTATGAGACGTCGAACAACCAATGACCGCATGGCCGTGAATGGGAGGGCAGAACCGTTTGATTAATTGGCAATTAGTCGCCCTATAGCAACCAATTCAGTATCTACGCTACTTCTCGAGGGTTCGAGTTCCGAGCAGGGCGAAGTTCTCTCACAGAAAGCAACAGGCTAACACCTCACTGATGATGGTCAGAATTTGCTTCGGAGCACAGAATGACGCAGTGGGAAGATTTCATACCGTAGCGCATTCGACCAAGGTTTGAATCCTGTGTATCTAAATTTTGCGTCTCCCCCAAAATTTTATCTCAACTCGTGAGTTGCCATTTGTTACTTACACTTCGTGTTGGAATAGCAGTACTATCTCGCAGCACGCTAGTTTCAGGATGATTTGTGGAGCCCATCTGGCTTTTGCCTGAATTATCGTCCCAGTCAGGTATTGCGTCGGTGCCCTCGCAAGCTATCCTTCAACGTGGCAGTCAGAATGATTCAATCAGGCTGACTGGGGGTTTACTACGGACCAAGTACTCTGGCGCCGACATCCCTGCTGCGTGTCAAGGTATCTTATGAAAGTTGGACGGAAGTCGCGGTAGTCCGTAGTATCCATATTGCTTCTCCTAGTCTAAAAGCGGCCGGTCTGTTATTCAAAAGACAGATGGTAACGCCTACAAGCAGGTCTGCTTTATGACAGTACTTTGCGCTTAGATACGTAACACGTCCTGGACAAGAACTTGTGAGGCGATCTACATCTCATATATAGCTCATCTGGATGCGGCACCAACAACACGATACAAAAGTGCTGGAACTATTGCTTCATTGCGTAACTCCGCGTCAAACCAGGTTCTGCAGCGTGCCCATTTACTAGTCCTGGGCTTCAAATACGCAGACCGGCTGAGCGAGTGTCTGAGAATTTATTCGTCCTAGAAGGTGTTCATTCTTCATCAACGTTTTCCAGTATATCCGCAGCGTTAGCCAAGAATCTTTCCAAAAAGGGTGAGCCACCAAAAGGCCTAGTTCTCGAAGCCGCCTACAACAATCTTGAAGAGGCGTTTTTTAGTCACTGGATGAGTTTGGTGAGTTTTTTTTCTCATTGTTAGTCTAGCTCCCTCCTCTCTTGTGTGTGTTCGGAAATGTTTCCTATATGTGCAGCCTATACGGTGGTTTCCCGAAAACTGGATCCAAGAATTCCTAATTAAACCTCTAGCGCGAGCAGGCCTGTCATCAATGAAAACGGAACAACGAATCAGAAAGTGAGGACTACATTTACAGGCTCCCGATGAAATTTTGCGTGCACAAACACTAACTACATTTCCAGTGTGACCTGTCCGATTCTAATCTTACACTCTGCCGACGATCACATTGTTCCTGTGCAACTCGCGAGAAAACTTCGCGTAAGTACACTTGATTGACGACATCTCTTGGAGCCATGCTCATATGTAGGAGATCTGTAGAGTCGAGCTAACCACACAAGTTCCCATCCAAGCATACAAGCACGACTGGTAAATTTGCTAAAAATCAGTCAATCAAATCTGCCTCTTCGATTTGAAGGATGCGGCGAAAGCAGCTTCCCGAGATGTTAAGTATGTTGAGTTTGAAGAGGAGCGAAGATACAAACATAAGTGGATATACCTCGCACCTGAATTGCGAACAATAGTCCCGTGAGTTTTTCTGAACAAATTTGGTAGAATAGTGGTGTTTCTTCAAATCTGCCGACTGCTTTTGTGAATGATAGCAGTTTTCCAGAGATTTCGTTGCATATGCAATAGACAAGACAGCGAAGAGCGGGATTTCCATCTTCAAGACCTTGGCTACTAATCAGTTACTGAATTCACTAACCGTTAATTGACCTGCACCTGCAATCTCTAAAATTTAGTTCAACACTGGGTACACACTCACTCTCTCAGAATCTTCAATATGATAGGTTTTGTATCTAGTGAATCTACTTAACATCTGAGTGACTCATTTCTTCACAAGAAGACTGTAAAGAACTTCGAAAAGTTCATTAAGGGTTAAAATACTGTTCGATCACGAATTCAAGTACTTAAAAATTGACTCACTCTATTCACTGCTCTGAATACATTAATGTTCACTAACAAACTGATCCATATTGACAAATAAATATTATACTACTCGTGGTAGACAATTTCATTCTTAAAACAAAGGCGCTTAACATGTCTAAGAGAGGAAGAAGAACGCCTAGGAAACCTTGCTGAAGCCTGCCGCGATATTCTGGTACATTCGCGGTGTGGCGGATAGGTGGTTATTGCTCCGGGTCTAACATCATAATAGAGTCAGACCCGCGGAATCTAGCCGACTGACTTCTTACAGATGACATGATTCGGACCACTAATTAATCCAGCAAGCTGTACACTGTAATAAGGATATAATTACGCTAATAACACTTAGCTAGCATTGACAACCCGGCACCACTAACCTGTGGTTGGCATGCGTGAATGCGGCGGCGAGGTTCAGTGAGCGCAATGCCGCACGCCGGCGTCACGATTTTAATACAAATTTTGGCGCGAACGAGCGATTTTGCTCGTCCCTACCCCAGCATTCATGCATTCCACCCCTGCAATACTCTTTAGCAATCAGTACGTGCTAAAGGACTAAGGCCCAAAAAAGAAGCACAGTACGGTGCGAGGAGAAACACATGGAGGAAACGGATTTCGGTCGAGGCTGACGCGGAAACAGGTGATTCATTGTCAGATGACGACGCTCGAGCCAGTTCGATGCGAGCGGCGCTAAAGTGCTTCCGGCTTTCGTTGTGGGACCGACAGGCCCCCACTTCCTTGAGGAGCGATGGCATCGCACTTTCGCGACACGTAGTCTCGCCTACAACGCCGCAATATTACAGATCATAAATGGGGCATATGTAATACACGTTCTCCGGGCCCTGGAAAACGTCTATCCTTCCACCCGTTCAAGTCACTAACTGTATCAATCGCCTTCACTCTATTACAACCTGTATTCCTGCTGATACTCAATTTCCTAGATCTTGCCTCGGAACAGAACATCAATGATTAAAATAGCTTTACTGGGTATAACAAAAACATAAATGGAATCGTGAGATACTGCTACATTTCTACTTCCTGTAAAACTAATTCAGAAGGTCAATGGAAAAGGAAGAAAATATACTCACGGATAGACATTGGGAAACGGAGGGAGTTGGGGAAAGGAGGTGAGGCCACCGCCAGCCGCGTGCCCAGCACGAGTCGGGAGACTATCCGCCAGAGTGGTCCATAGAGACAGAGCAGCTTCTCCTCGATAAGCATTTGTGGGTTTTGTATCCAACTCTGAGGCTTTACGATCAAGCTCTATTTCTGCACTACACATACATACTTGTAACGGAAGTACGACTTCTTCTGAAAATTTAAGAAACAATGGCTAAAAAAACTATAGTGAGCTTATTTGACTATACGAGCTGCACGGAAAGGGTAAACTACTTAATTTTTTGTGTGCTGGGCCTATAACCCTACATTTATGTCACATACTAACGTTTCTTTTGAGACGCCTCAGTCGCAGCCTTCCGCCAAAGGGTGGGTAAGAAATGCAGGCCTAATTCCCGCCAAGGACTCAAAACCTCCCGAAGCTGCTATTCTTCGTGAAAATTTTCGCAATTGTCCCAGTCGGATTGGAACCGCGCAAAATAGGATACGCGTTGATCGGGAAGCATTGCGTTACTGATAGCTGCATGATTACTCCCAGCGCAATAACTGGTTCATACACATCTCGAAGTCATCCTTATTCACTAACAGACGCTAGTTTTTTCTACAGCACTCTTACCAATTTCGCCATATCCATCACCTTACCATGATTTTACCGTGCACTGGGGGGTGATTGTGACAACTCGTATTCAATCTTTAGAAACTAAATCTGCGGACTGTTGCATAAGTATACGAATACCCCCAAAAACGGTGGCTCGGGTATTGAATGGATATTTTGAGTACAGGTTTAAGTTGCAATGTAATCTGCCACGTCGAAAACGACGGATTCGATCATGTTATCACAATTTCTCAATTTCACTTCGGATTATAGGACATGCTTGCTTTTCCGCCTGTTGCATAAGCATGCGAACATTTGTATAGTGGAGTCCACCAAGAGTGTCTCATTTACTTATCAATAAGAAGCGGTGGACTGGGGATCAATAAGCATGAATCCCATACCAGCACGATCGATACCGATGGAGCGAGAGCGGTTGTGCTGCAATGAGTTTCACGTTCATTGATTTCCAATCGACCGCTTCTCATTGGTAAGTAAATGAGACACTATTGGTGGACTCCACTATACATAAATGATTGTGATTCGTCAGAAATAAGTATTACAATAGTGAACAAATCTTCATCAACATGAAGTGGCAGCCCCAATGCGGCAATTTAATCGGAATAATCGGTCTGGCCGACTGTCGCTGAGCCGTTCGAGCAGGTTTCCACCGATTTTGCACCACGCCTCCAGAATGGCATGTTTGAGAGCATCAACACTGCTGTACTGCGTACCACACTTGTATGTAGATTCTTTGAAAAATGATGCTCCATAAGTTTTCTATGGAATTCGCAGCTGGTAAAGGCACGAGTTCCACATGATTGCTCCGAAAACCTTACAGCGTCGAATGGCTAACATGGATTGAAGCGTTGTGTTGAGCGTAGCGGAGCCGCTGACGTCTTCGATCGCGCAGAAAAGGTAGTAGGTGTGTGGACAACACTTCCTGGTACTCTTCCGAGTTCATTCTGGTCGATACAAATGCAATGCCTGCCCTACCACTATTGGTAGAGGAGGCCCACACCATCACGCTGTCACCTCCAAAGTTCCGTCGGCTGAAATAGGTTGGCTCCTTCCTAAGATCTTCCTAGTAGCATCTTGCGTCATCAAGGCCAACCAAATTAGATTTCTACTCGTCTGAGAAGATGATCTAAATCGTCAATTTGTGATCATAGCTTTCAGAAGCGGAACGCCCTGAGCGACTCACCTTGTTCCAATTTGTCTTCATGTTCAACCGGGCAAACTCAAGACGGGCAACCTTGTGGCTATCTTCTAAGCAAGAAGTTACTTCAATACGTATCTCACAATGTTATCCTTACAGTAGATAAAACCCAAGACGGTATATCTTGACACATTCAGCGATATTTCGAAACGAATCATTGTAGCCGACACAATGGCGTTGGATGCACGCCGAGCAGTATCCCTTTTATCTTGCGCCGTGAGTACCCTTGGGCGTCCTGAGCGACAACGGATGCCATACGAAGACAGATCACGCAAACACTTGGTAATACACGCAGGTGACCGTCCAAGCTGCCGCGAAATCTGACGAACACCCACTCCAGCGACGTTCAAAGCCTCAGCATGGGTTCGTTCTTCAGATGAAAGGTCAGATCCTTCTGGCATGTTCACAACTTCTACCACATAGCATGACGCTTATGAAATACAAGTGAATCAGGAAGTTAACGGAAAAATTCGCCAGATAAATAAATGGTTTCAAAGTGTTCGTATACTTAGGCATCTTTCATAGTCCTCACCGCAAGCGCGGCATGAGCGTGACGCGCAGGAGGGGCGGTGGACTATGAAAGTTCTTACCGCGCGGCACGCGCGGTAAGAATTTTCATAGTCCATCAGCACCGCCATAGCGGCGCCGCCCAAACCGCCGTGGCAGTTTTACCGTTTCAATCAATCATTGCTTCTCGATTTGGGTCCACTCCAACATAAATAATTCTCGGACTATCCTGCGCCACCGCATACGTAAATGCAAGCCAGGAATTTCTGTACAAGTCCCAGTTGAAGCCCGACTTTTACCCGCACCGCCATGGCGGTGCCGCTTGAGATTTCATAGTGGCTTTCCGCTCGTCCCGCGCGGTGAAAAGTTTCATAGTACACCGCTCGTCCCGCGCGTCACGCGCGTGCCGCACTTGCGGTGAGGACTATGAAAGATGCCTTATACAACAAGCGAAAAATTAAGTCTGTCGTATAATGAGGAGCCGGATTGTGGAGCAGAGCCAATATTAAGAAATCCATCGTTTTCGGCGTAGCAGATTACACAGAAACTAATACGGTCACTTAAAAACTCCATTCAACATCCGAACTATCGATTTTGGTGATGTACGTATACTTATGCAACGCAGTGTATAGACCGCATGTTTCTATTACTCTGTGCAATCTATGTAGACATAACTTTCCAGCAATAAACGGAAGTCATCAAGTGTTCGTACTACAGATTACGAGGGTTCAAACGGTGTAGAAGCTAGAGGCATCGTAGGCAATGTCCGTTTTTGCTCAGTGGCTTAGTGGCTCCACATAAGAGAATTAACAACATTTTTTGGGCTAAAAAGGAGAAATGAAAAAGCACCATTACAGGTTTTCATCGTCTCCAGGGGCTTTTTGACAATACCTAAGGTCAAAAGTGAAATTAGGGAAAGCATTGCCAAAGACAGTAATAATAATAATAATAATAATAATAATTTATTAGTCAATCACAAATGATGAACAGAACGAATGTTCCTTTTTCTACAAAATACGAGATTTTGAAATTTCAAATTTGCACAGGATTCGCCCTTGGATAGGCGACAACAATGATAAACAGTATGATACAAAAGGAAACAACTTAGAGAGGGGTGGAAACGATCTGCTGATTTCTCATAATGCTGGATTGTTTCCGAGGACGCGCCAGTGTACGGAGTGACCTCGCACTCCAGCGCAACTATCCAAGGGCGAATCCTGTGCAAAATTCAAATTCTAAAATCTCGCATTCTGTAGAAGAAATTCTACATATTGAAGTTTTCGACTGGACTTTTCTCATTTTCAGGTCACTATATAGGCGTGCTGCAATAAAAAAACGCTTAAAGTACATGCGATGCGTTCAATAAGTGCTGCAACATATATGCACCGAGTTTGCGTCAACTCACAAATAGGAACCCAAAGTATCACTGCTATTCCTGCCGACTATGTACTGATCGTTGACCGCCCATAGCTGGATGACCTACATCTAAGCCGGCAACAATAAGCAGCTAATCACCTCATGAACCGCGCGTGTCGTTCGGCATTTCACCCTGCTACTCTAAAGCCAGACCGGTTGTTCGAATTTATCCACATGTATACTCAGTTTTTCGTAACTGTGATCCGCTAGTTCGCTAGCATTGAAGAATCGGTTTCGTCGCTCCGAAACGTCTGCCGTTTGTTCCGAGACATCGCTCTTTAATCGGTACTTTTTTCGTCCGTTTTTCACTGTTGCGACACATGGGCACCGAAATCGCGCCCACGCGTAATAAAGGTTCCAAAGTATCAGAGCGATCCATGCCGACTGTAATCAAAAGAGATAGCAAGTGATTGACTTCAAGTGGATCTCTTCTTCCGAAAAAAAGCGATAAGCTCAATCATCCCTGTCTATCACAAAGAAATGCCCATTCTTAGGAATAAACAGCGTATACTTCATTTTTACTCCTGCACTGGTACAGGTCAGTGTTAGGTTCCTTCACGACCATGCTGACGTTAGGGAACTGTGCTAGCAAAAAGTCGTACCCTCTTCAGCATACACACGGTGTGTCCCAGTGCTGTTGATCTCAATGCGGACCACTTAGCAGCCAGCGCGCAGATCAATAGCCACGCTTCGTGCGGAGCATGCAGCGGGTGAGATAGTATCTATTGCGTGCGAAATGGGGCTCGACGCCCACGACGCCGATTTTCAAGGAAAGTATACAACGAACTCTTGAGCCAGGGCTCATAAGTGGACTACATACTATAAGTCATAGTAACCATTCTAAATAAAATGTACTTTTCTATCACCATTTTCGGACGAGAAGTCCGAATATGCCCATCGTAGCTGCCTAGACTCACTCTGAAAGAAGTTATGAGCGTTTTTGAAGCTTCGCGGCAGGGTGAGGGTACCCACCCACCCATGGAATTTTCAGTGTTTTTGATTTTTTTCGGATTTTTCTAAAAATGTGTAGGTAGGGTATGTAGGGATAATATGGGGTGTTGAACACGAATCTGGGGTTCGCTTGTCGAAATTCTGAGGTTTACTGTAGGTTACGGTAGCCGCCATGCTAATTTGGGGTCAAACCCTACGTTAATAATTCGAAAATCGACAATTGGACATCGATCCCGTGTTCAGCACCCCAAATAACCCCCACACACAAACTTCGAGACAAATCTGAGACTTTGAACAAATTGCCGTATACCCACCGTAATCTACCGTACGCTGTCAAAAATCGATAAACTGACATCAGATTCGTGTTTAGCACTCCAAATAGCCCCCAGAAAAACGATTTGAGCCACACCCGTCGTCACATTTCGAAAATCGTCAAAAGTCGATTTCGCCGTCAATTTTTTCTGCTGGTGGAAAGCTTTGGAGACTATCCTAGACGGGGGGGGGCACTCAAGTTTTTTTTTCCATAGAAATGAAATAAACCACCGATCTATAAGCTATCAACCGAAGAATTTCTATAGAATTTCAACAACAACAATGATTGATAGCAGCAACAAGCATCTTTTATCTTATCGGGTTTTTTGTTCATTTCTATGAAAAAATCATGGGTGCCCCCCCCGTCTAGGATAGAGCCAAGATTTAAACAAATTTAGTCGAAAACTTCTGAAAAACGACATATGAACCTTATATTCGTGAGCAGCACCACAAATAGGGCGAATTTTAAAACAAATCTGGAAAACTTTTCTTCAACTCTTCGAGAGCCCTCTAATTGGTATAAACGCCCAACCGAAAATCCGTACAAGTCCAAAACGCTGTCAGTCTGCTTAAAGTTTGGAAAATGTTCATTCACAGAAACTTTGCCTAGGGGGGTAGTTTTGGGCGGTGAACACGATTATGAGGTCCGTTTCCGGTTTTTCGCTAGATTGATGCGCTTTTTGGAGGGTACAATAGGTACGAAAATCAGAGAAAAAACGTCTATAACTTCTTTCAGAGTGGGTCTAGGCAGCTGCGATGGGCATATTTGGACTTTACGTCCGAAAATGGTTCTAGAAAAGTACATTTCATTTGGAATGGTTACTATGAATTATAGTAGTTCTCTTGTCAGGTGTAGGCAATGCTGTCGGATTCGATATTTGGCCCCGCTCAGCTGCTGGAGGCCGTGCTGAACCGCTGGCGACCCCAGGGGCCGGATGCAACAACTCGCCGGATTGGGGCAGGGGCAGGGCAGTCAGTATCTTTGACGATCGCAGTGCGAGGGCAGTAGATCATGTAATCAATCGTGCCCCAGCAGTGTTTTTCGCTGCTCTAGCTTCCCCGGCCTCCTAGCTGGGGCAGCAGGGGCACGATTGATTTTGTGATTTACGGACATCTTCAAAGGCGCGGGCTGCCCTGCCCCTGCCCCAACCCGGCCTGTTGTTGCATTCGGCCCCAGATGATGTTCGGAGCACTGGCGGTGTGTCAGCCGCGTCGCGTGTCGGTGTGCAGAGAACGAGCGTCACGCCCAATCCATACATTTCAGAGCGGCTCGTTGCCGGGATTTTTCAATTTCGGCGCCTTGTCGCCCAGGTACTGAGTAGCTGCTCGCCGGCGACTGCACCCACTTCCGCGGGAGACAAAACTTCGAATTTTGAGCTCCACGGTCACTTTGCCACTGGCGACGGCGGCTTTCTAAGTGGGCGTTGAACGGCTTGTGGTCTGGTGAATCATGGGCTTGCCAAGCCGTCTTCCTTTGAAACAAGGGCTGCAGCTGATCGAATTGCGAAAGCACCTGGGTGTAGGGCGTTGGCAGCTAGTGATCCAAAGCAACTGGAGATAGAGTGGACATTAAGCAGCTAGCATTGAAAATACGATGAAGTAACAATTGATGGTCTAGAACCCCATGACATTATTCGAATCGCAGTTCTTTCGACGCTACTCAACACTATGCGACCAACGATTCAGTAACTCGTTTTGGATTCTGATGAGAGAAGCGCTGCAGCTCGCCGGAACCGTCCTCGACATAGCCGACTTAGCTATGAAAATCTCAAACTCAAGTTCCAGCGAAGAGGCGAAACCCTCCGAATCATCGGACTCAGCGGAAAAAGTTACGAGGTCAGCAATCTACCATCCTAAGCCAATCACCTTTGCCATAGCAATGCTTTTCAGCAAAATAAAGTCTGTAGAAAAGAAAAAACCTCCAGCAGCATCAAAGGAAGTTGTAAAAAAGGAACGGAGATGCCTGATTGTGAAAATGTGAGCATTACGCAATGTTTGAATAGTCAGAAGTTCACTTCGAAGGTGCCATCACACTTTTCAGCGTACTAGCATGCATTTGTTCACTCGCTTGCTTCCCAATCATTTTCGTTTTTGTGGCTGTTCCAGTACTACTTGTAAAGCATCCTAGCATCATGATGGACCTACTTTTCTTCAATTTCTGTGAGTTCTGATTTCTGTGAAGGCAGACCAAACTCTACAAGTTTGTAGCCATTTCTAGGGCGGGATTCGGACGCTAACTATGCGAACCTCACCGCGAACCATGTGAAAAGCATAGGAAGAGCGTTCTATCTACAAGGTCAGGCAGGAGGTCTGGGAGTGTGGTCAGTATGTTAGACTCAGTACTTCTAGCGAAAGTATCCTACTCCAAGTTAATTGCCAGGCACATGCTCCCTATGAAAATTGCCAATGACTACCGGAACAGAAGTGTGGTTCCGAACACGACCGAGTTTGAAACAACTTTATCGCTGAAGAAGTATCCCATCTTCCTGTACTTCCATGGAACTTCATCTGACAGGTGTGTCCTCTTTACGAAGGCATAGCTTTACGTGTATTTCTAGTACACTTCATTGCAACGAATGACAGCGTGAATCTCTTGTTTCTAATCGTGATGCCATCAAAGGAAGGAAAGCTGACGCCGATCGCGGTTCGCTCGATTAGCGTCTATTGGGTGTACTGTAATTGCGCTGCGGAACCAGCGGCGTATTGGCTGACGAGTGTTGTTGCGTCATGCGGGTACGGCAAGCTCTTTGCATCAGCGGTGTGGGTGCAGACAACGCCCGTAACGTTTGGGGACATCTGCGACAGGACTCTACACGCTATGCTCGCTCATTACCGACACTGCCATTGCAGGTACAGTAGGTGCCCAGAAGGGCTTAAGCCCTGTTCGAGCTGGCACATATTTCACCACAAAATACTCATCTGAGCAATATTCCACAAGTACACCACATCGACCTCGTCGCCCTTGGATTCAAGACTCCACTGCCATGGGATGTCGATTAAACCGAATAAGGCCGTAGCCTGCAGATTGTACCGCCACACTTGTCTGTCTATTACTACAAAACAGAACACCAGATATGTAAGATGCGTTTAACCTCTCTTAATTACATAGTGCCTAATACGTCAGGTGCGGATCTCCTCTCGGTCACTATGGGCCGCACCTAAGTGATGCCTCCGGACCGCCGGTTATCCTCTGTGCCACTTCGGTGGGACCTGCGTCACAGCACAAGTATACGAGGTAGAGGCAGCGGCCCCTGTGCCAGGCAGTACGGTCAGCCCACCTGATATTTTCGAGCTCCTCGGCCAGTTGCTGAGTGCGGCCGATTACTGTTCGGGCAGTGAGCTGCGACTCCCTGTGCTGTATGTGACGATCCATCCATGCTGGCAGAACAGCTCGGACTCGACTGCGATGTTGAAGACGGGCAGCCGCACGACGTACCTAACAACGAGACGAATGGCGCCGATCGATGCGCGTGGCTCTGGCTGTCTGTGTCCTCTGCATCTCTGCCGCACCTTATTAGCCGCCTAAGCACTCTGTCGGCCCTTTAATTAGGGATGACGTCAGCAGTGGTAAGTCGGACGAATGTCACCACAAAAACCTTCAAAGTCCAAAAATTACGAAAGAGTATACCACGACATAAGGGGGCAAAGAGTAGACTGTTACCATCAACCTGAGATTCATCATAAACCATACCCTAACACTGGTGGTATAGAGTAGGGTGCGAGATACCATAGAAGTGACACAGGCTTCACGTTGCTTACTTAGAGAATATCGCACTCCAGTGCGCTATCGCGCTCGAGATTATGTCGTAAAATTGCCAATCTAATCAACGCCGGCAAAGGCGTGGAATGAGGTTCGGGCGGTGAGATCGCACACACTTTCCGCGACTTTACGCGCACTCCAGCCCCAAGCCAACCTATTTGAATCGCGGTTGTAGGTAGAGAGTCGGGTAAGACCATGACATTTCATACCCACCATTTAATATCAGCGCCAGTTTCGTATATGAATCCGGCCCCAGGTTTTAAATCGTAAAGACGGAATGCCATGGCTATCGATCGAGGCAAAGAACAGCCTAGCGAAGTGGTTGATCAGTATCTTCGAGCGCTGTTAGATTATAGAGATAGGCGCATTAAAAATCTATTCAGGACTAGAGAAGAACGGGTGAATATATACAACGTGCTGAACCAGCTAGATTACCATGTGTTTGCATTCGATTACCGAGGTAACGAGACATGCATACCCCAAGTTGGTATAGCGAATAACGTGTCGTACTTTAGGCTTTGGCGACTCTGCTGGCAGTCCAACCGAAGACGGCCTGATCAACGACTGCAATGTGGTGTACAAATATGTGAAACGTCACGCCCGAAACAATACTGTATTGTTCTGGGGTCACTCCATGGGAAGCGCGTGGGACTTAGAGTACCCTTATGTTGTTATACTCTGTTTATCTTGAATTGCACAAAACACAGTGCGCAAATAGTCCTCTAATTGGCCCGCTAGTACCGTAGTGTACGTCCACGACGCGTTCTCAGCAGACCCGGGTGTGCTCCCGGTGTGCAGAGCGATCGATTCGTCAATGCAGTCACTCGGCCACCGGGTGCACACCCGGGTCTGCCGAGAACGCGTCGTGGACGTACACTACTGTACTAGCGGGCCAATTAGAAGACTATTGGCGGACCGTGTTTTGTGCAATTCAAGATAAACAGAGTATACTACATATGCAATAGTCTTACGTGAACCTCTCTACAGGATATCAACAAGATTTGCGATGGAGCTTTCCATGCAGAACCGACCGCCGAAAGGTCTTGTTCTTGAGGCCGCTTTCAGCAATCTCCATGACACCTTCATGAACGACATGATGAGTCTGGTGCGTTTTTGATGCGAATATCGATCGATCAGCGCTACTGCACAATTACCCCCATCGATCGAAATTTCCTGTCTGCAGCCAGTTCGATGGATGCCTAATAGCTGGATCAGCAAGCTTCTCTATGAACCACTGGAGGAAAAGGGTCTGACCCTGATGGAGTCGGACAAACGCATTAAAGAGTAATCATTTTTTTTTCCGAATCTATGAACGTTTAGGAACATACCCTTGACAATTTCAATGTATTTAGCGTTAACTGTCCAATTTTGATGTTGCATGCTGCTGATGATCCCCTTGTCCCAGTCGAGCTTGGCCGAAAGCTTCGTGTAAGTCACGCACCTGCACTACCATACTCTGATAGTTTCGCCGCGAATCTGCCGCGACTATGCCGCGAAATCCTTTCGACTCCTTATTTTATGGATCATTCGCGCCACCATTCCAACTTCATCGCAAATTTCAATAGCGCCCTCGAATGTGCCGCGACCTTGCCTCGGCTCATCACTCATGACTCACCCTTTGTGTATTGCCTTCGAGTCTGCCGCGACTCCACCGCGATTCTGCCCAGAACCTAACTCTACTCGTTGTTCCTATGAGTTGTCCTTTGCTTCGCCATGACTCTGCCGCAATCACTCCGCGTCTCTACCGCTGTTTTGCCTCTACTGTGCTCTCACCATTTTTGTGAATATTCGTCTGCTCTGCTCTGACTCGACTTTACCGCTATAACTCCGTGATTGCACCGTGACTCTGAGTAGACTGCCCAGCGGATCTTCAGTTATTGGTCGCCCGCTACTCTGCCGCGACTATTCCGCGACTGCTCCGCGACACAACCCAGAAGTTACCCAAATTTTTCTGATAGTTCTTGATTCTGCCACGATTTTGCATCGAACTCGCCGCGGTTCATCATTTTCGTGCATTGCACCTTGTATGCGGCAAACATACCGCAGTAAACACTCAGTCTCACCGCGATTGTGCCTCTAGTGTGCCACTATTTATATATAGTTTTTATATTGTCATCTACTTTGACTCTCAACCCCGCTATAACTCCGTGACTTCCTAGCTGTTTTTTCCTCGATTGTGCCGCTAATTTTCTCTGCTATGAGTCATCCACGAATCTGACGAAATTTGATCTCAATCGCTACGCATTACCAGCGCAAAGTCCCGCAAGTTTCTGTGTATCGAATTCGGCTCTGCCACGGAGTTTCCCTGACTGCACTGCGGTTCCGCTCAGACTCCGCCGTGACTTGGCCTCGATTGTACCGCGATTTATAATCGCTTCTGAGTCATACCCGATTCAGCCGCGACTTTCCCGCCGTAGCTCCTCGACTGTCCCGCGGTCGCTCCGCAACTTCACCGCGATCGTTCCGCTATTTCTCAGAAGGAGCTGCAGGGGCACATTCTCACTTATTAGGAAATTACTGAATGAAATGTACAAAATTCTCAGTAGATTTATTAAGGATGCAGCAAAGGCAGCTTCTCGAGATGTTCAGTATGTAGAATTCAAAGCGGATAGAAAATACGAGCACAACCTCATTTACAAGGCCCCAGAGTTGGCCACTTTGATCCCGTAGGTTACTTTTTCAGAAGTGCGGCACTAATGCAGGCAACCTACCATGATGCCAGGCAATTCTCGGCCCCTTAGCCGCACCGAATAGGAATCAGAGCCGCGTGACAATTCGGCTCGACCTCCCTATCTTTGGGCCGCTGCTGTTGTTTTTCGGGCGAACAGGAGGCGCCCGGAAAGCAACAAGAGTGGACCGGACAGCAACAGGAGCCGACCCGGGTATTGTGAGAACGAGCCGAGCTGTAAGTCGGCTTGGGGCCGAGAATCGCCTGATTGGTACCTCCTTCATGTCTATTCGCGGTAGGCTCTCTGAACTCGTGCTGAGATTTTCGCGTAGCCTTAGATATTCGTTTTCGGTAGATTTCACAAAATTTGTATGATTATTTTCCCACAACTCTCGTATTGATCTTTTAGGAAATTTGTTGCTTATGTATTGGAGAATGCTACGGTTCAAGTCTGATGCCCGCCTGCATATCCAAAATTTCAGGAAAAATGCATCAAAATCACATTAATAGTTCAGTTACACGAACTTAAATAAAGTACTTGTTCATTGGTTCTCTTCTAAAGTAAGTGCTGAAGTCGCGCAGAATTTTTGGCGCAACTATGTATAACGTTATTGTGGCTAGAACATCATCCTGCTACAGGAGCACGTGCTGCAAACTTGCAGAACTTACATAGTTATTGCGACAGCACGTGCTCCTATTGTACAGGATGGCAGCCCGCATAATAAACGTGATCTTCGCCACGGTCCACAGCGAAAAGCTTCCCTCGCTGTTGACCACGGGGAAAGGGTAGCTCCTGGAGTGGTACGTGGATCTGTATTGTCCTCCAAATGCCTTTTCTGTAGGGTTCAGAGTGTATTTCGACCAAATCGGGCCCACTAGTACATGAGTAGCCGAGTTTGTTTTGGAACGAGCTCTGAATTGAATGAATAAGCGTTTTATAACACTAGTTATGCTAGTTCAACATGAAAAAACAATTCTTCAAAAATACAGGTTTGAACTGACAAAATATGGAAAATGATGAGTGGGGTGAGGCAATCTATGGTGGGTTATATACTTTGTAAAACGTCGTAATTCTCACGACTCGAGGCGCGAGTGGCGCGGGCGATTCTGCTCCCTCCGTCTGTCATGCGCTCTCTCACTGTCTCCAACCGCCGCTCCGCACCAGCACGCGTAGAAACCATGAGAATTTCCCGGTTTTATAGCCTTTACCTTCAGGCAATTCATATCTGTCGCTAAAGTTTGTCCTTACAAGACTGTCCGCCCACGCAGTGGGCCTGCGCGTCGTCATGAAGGCACTTCTCGGACTTGTAAATCGACTAGCATGAATATCAGACGAATAGTAAGTATTACCCCAGTCAGCTGTTTGCAGCCTTGAGAGGATTTGTCTGAAAAAGGCCTCCGCGACGGCCAATCAACACGCACGCCGACCGCGTGTGCGGACAGTTTCTTTCGGACAGACTTCAACTACCCCGAGGCTCTTCAATGAGGAGAGTAGCTAGGGGTTTACTTAATTTCAAATTTTGAATAAAGTATGTTGTTTAACAGTGCAATATGTAATGTAATCATTAGAAGTATTTAAGTCAATATTATTATAAGTATTGTGATAACTATAAATAGCTTATGTCAATTGAAAAAGGAGAAGAGGGAGAGAAAGAAGAAAAATCGGAGGAAGAGGAAGAGCAAGAGGTAAAGAAGAGGGAGAGGAAGAAGAGAAAGAGGAGGAGAAAGAAGAAGAGGAACAAGAAGAAGAGGAACAGCAAGAAGAAGAAAAGAATAACGACAACAACAGCAACAACAACCTGAATGAGAGCAAGAAGAGAAAAAGGAAAAGGAATAAGAGGAACAAGAACAGGGAGAAGAAGAACAGTAACAACATCAACAACAATTAGAACGTGAAGAACAAGCACAATGGGAAGAAAAGAGGGAGAGGAAGAGGAAGAAGGACAGGGAGAGGAAGAGAAAGAGAAAGAGGGAAGAACAACAAGAACAAACAGAATAAGAACACAAAAAGGTCGATCAAGTTGAAGGTAGGAGTTAAAGGCACAGGACACCCAAAAAATTGATTTTCAGATTCCATGCTTAAAGGCAGTGTTCACGATGAAAAAAGTTTTCAAAATTCCACTAGGATTGGGTAGTGGAGGGGCACTCTGTAACGTTAACGTCGAAAGAACGCATGAAAACGAGCCGGGAAGAGCCCCAAAAGAGCCCGAAGTTGCAACTTCGAGCGCATTGAAAACCCCAAAAGCGCATCACACCCCACCGACGTGAACAAATGAATGCTCGAGATCGTGAGATGAGCGATGATTTTCAATCATTAGCCCCGTTCTTCCCTTCATTCTCAGCTTCTCTCTTTACTCAGGTCAGCTCGCATAGATCGGCTGCAAAAGATGGAAGTTACAAGCCTCGGACAACTCGTCCACCATGTTTCCATAGCTCAATCTTTGAGGGACCATAACTCCGTTCACAGAAGGTCTTGTATGATTTCAGAGACACCATTGGAATCAGCATGGGGCCGTTTTCAAGATAGGCGGAAAAACAGAAAAACGATTTTCATCGTGAACACTGCCTTTAACTTGGAGAGAGTCACACGCTGATCACAGTGTTAACTCTGAAATAGTTCAATACACCCTTTGAACAGAGTTATGGCTCTTCAAAAATGCCTAGATTTTGAGGGTGAAAAAGTTGGTGGACGAGTTGTCTCAGTCCTGTATTTCTCTTCATTCGCAATCGTTGCGCGAGAGCGAGCCAGGATAAGGAGACAGCCCAGCAATGGACTGAAGAACGACGACTTATTGGAATTCATCCATTCATCGAGCCGCTATCGATTCCGAGAACCTGTTAGGGGGTGGGGCCTGTGGTGGTGAGCGAAGGGGGTCGGGCCTGTGGTGGTCGCTTATATCTCGCTTATTTGGAGGAATTAAGATCTGGCATTTGACGCGTGTTATACAGGAGGGGTCTCCTACACAATTACATGAAAATCTCAAAATTCATATCTGATGGTGTACTGTGCCTTTGAAGACACAGTCATACCTCGGAATCGAATTTTCGTTTTCCTGCCTATCTTAGAGAAAATTTCACGCTGATCACAATGGTGTCTCTAGAATCGCTCAGAACTCACTGCGAACGGAGTTATGATCCCTCAAAAATCACGATTTTGAACGGCTAGAAATTCGCGGACGAGTTGTCTCGAGCCTGCATTTTCTCGTTAAGCGCAGCCATCGTTCTGAAGCAGGCCATAATATAAAGCCAGACCGAAAAAAAAGGAAGAACTTAGATTTTGAATAAAATCATTCGCGCGTCTCCTCCCTATTGAGGTCGGGAACCTGGCAGTGGGCGTTACCCATTTTTTCTTTCAAGGGGGCGTGGCCGACTTTTTCCCAGCTTTTTCTCGCTTATTTGAGCGAATTGAGATTTCGCGCTTGGCAGGGTTGCTATAGGCGGCGACCGGACCATAATGTCAAAAATTACCTCTGAGGTTGGACTGTGCCTTTAAGGGAAACAGGAACGAATGTATAAGGAATTATAGAGGGATTACAGATTTCAAAAGGTAAAAAATAGGTTATTATCTAGAGGCCTTATTCTGTTTTGCAAAAAGATTAGATTCTTTACTCTGAAGAAATTATTAATTTAAGACAGAAGGACAGAGTATTTATGATTCCGAAATAGAATTAGCAATCGCTGCCTTCTTGAACAGGCCATTATGAATCAAAAATTTCTAAAAAAAATGTTTTCTTTTTTACACCAAAAACAAATTTGCTTTTCTTCGTCAATTTTTTTAGTATTTTCGCATATTTTCGGGGAATCCAACTGGTCGCCATGATTCGCATAATTGATCTTTTCCGATCGAAATTTTGTGATCGTCTGCATTCAATGTGCGTTTGCCGTCAATCAAACTTCTTCTCGATGAGCTGAAAAACTTGTGTACGAGTTTTTATCGCAGAACTCATTCATATGATTTAATTTTCTAACTTTTTTCTATTTTACTATTTCTTATTTCTACTTTTTTTCTATTTCTATTCTATTCTATTCTTCTTTCTAACTTTTTTTCCATTTTACGGATTCAGGGCTCGACTTGGGGTATTTTGTTCAAGTTAGATTGGAGATAAGACCTTCGGAAAATAAACGGCTGTATGCAATCAAATGTTTGTCATCTTGAAAATTGTGTTTTTTCCATTGAAAAAAAAACTTAATAAGACAAGTCATGTTTTTGAAAATGTCGGCAGCTGTTTACTCTATATCGCCTTGAACCCCAAGTCGTGCCCTGAGTCCGTAAAAGGTCGTGTTTGCGTGATTCCGGGGAATCAGGATTGAAACTGACGACCCTACTAACAAGGGAAGTGTTTGAAGTGGTAAACGCATCTGCCAAAACGACTAGTATCGTTAGTATCTCTAGTGCCTCAATAGTAAAACTGCACAGTATCTAGCCCTGAGCTGCAGGATCAAAGAAGTTACAAGCTTAAAAAGGTCGTTTTCTGTGCTTTTTGTTACCCTCCAAAAAGGGCATGAATCTTTCGAAAATTCGGAAACGGACCCCATAAATGTGTTCAGCGCCCAAAACTACCTCCCTGAGCAAGGTTTGGGTGAAGGCACATTTTCCATACTTTGTCCAGACTGACTGCATTTTGGACTTGTACGGATTTTCGGTTGGGCGGATATTTATACCTATTAGATGGCTCTGGAAGCGTTTTAGAAAAGTGTTCCAGATTTTACTAGAAGTTCTCCCACTCAGACGATTCCCGGCCCCGAGCCGCCTGACAGTTCGGCTCGTGTTCCCAATCTGCAAGTCGGCTTCTGTTGCTGTCCGGGCCACTGCTGTTGCTTTCCGGGCCAAATCTGTTGCTTTCCAGGCCGCTCCGGTTGGCCTCAACAGCAACAGCAGTGGCCCGGAGATTGGGAGAACGAGCCGAACTGTCAGGCGGCTCCGATTCCTGTTCGGTGCGGCTCGGGGCCGAGAATCGCCTGAGCAGGTGGGTTTTTGGGGGCGCTCATTACGAATCTTTAGTTTATTAGTCGATTTTCCAAAGTTTTTGGCTAATTTCGTTCAACGCTTCCCAACCGGGGAAAATTTTGATTGAAAAACGCCACTTTCTAGATTTTCGGAGTGCTACGGTAGATATTGCTCACATTGTTCCTCTGAGGGTTATTTGGAGTGCTGAACACAAATCTGGAGTCCGTTTACCGATTTTTTGCAAATTACGGTAGATTACGGTGGGTATACGGTAGTTTGGTCAAAATCTCAGATTTTACTCAAAAATTGTATACGGGGGTTATTCGAGGTGGAGAATACGAATTTGATGTCCGTTTGTCGATTTTTAAAATACTAAGGTGGGTTTGCCCCCTAAGCGACATGTTACCTACCGTAACCTACAGTAAACCTCGAAATTTCGACAAATGAACTTCAGATTCGTATTCGCCACCCTAGATTACCCCTACATACAACTTTTGAGCTGAATCCGAGAAAATGTTTTGAAACTCAAAAAAATGCCTTATGGGTAGGTAGGTATTCTTGCCTTTTCGCGAGGCTTATAAAAAGCTCTTTATCTTGTTCGAATCTGCAGCTCGGAGCGGGATACTGCGCATTTTTACTATTGATCCCGAAGGGATACTAACGATGCTGGTCGTTTGCGCAGATGCGTTTACCACTCTAAACACTTCCCTTGTAAGACTTTCAGTTTCGACGAACAATATCCTCAAAACTGATTTTTATCTGCCGGTTGGACTAGACTCTCATGAAGGTTGAGGGGAAACACTCGTCACATACCGGTTTCTGCTCAGGGCAGGTTCAGAGACTGTCTAAAGACACCGACACACCCTAAGATGCATAGGTTCCAGATTTTTGCCCATTCTCAAACCAGGAATCTCTTCACAATATCGCTGTTGTTCAAGATACTTTCCAAATTCATCGACCGAGCGAGAAGAACGGAGAGATTCAAGGCCAGTGTGCAAGCAGTTGAGCCAATCTTCGGCGGAGCTACGACCCCCGTGATTTTTTTTCGAAATTCTGCAAACTTTTCAAGGCTTCCGCCACAGCTGTTCTCGCGCTGCAATCTTACTGGTAGAGGGCGTCTATCACCACCCTGACTTAACCCGCCGAGTGGTTTGAACAAAATTTAATTTTGCTCCGAACTTTTCACGACCCCCCCCCAATTTTTCATTTTTTCACTTTTTTTTCGAAATTTTGACGACCCCCTGTTGCGCCGACCCTACTTGACTCTGCCCGAAACTCTGAGAGTTCTGGCCGAGAATCAGCCGCAAAATGCCTGCTTGCCGCGTAATATCCGCGAAATAGCCGAGAAATAATGCTTGCCGCGTAATAGCCGATAAATATTGCTCTCCAGGTGGGTATACGGCGCATACCAGAGACATGATTCCGGCGTCGACACCATCCGTCGGTTCAATTACCCAAGTCTGAAGCGTTTGGACCTCATTTAGATTCTGGGGGCCCTGCCCAACCGCTGGCGGCCCCGGGTGGTGACTCGGCGAGCCAGCGACGGCAGCGTTTCGGTTACTTTCGGTTCCTTCTCGTTATTTCTAGATTATTTTTCGGCTATTTCTTGTCCGTTTCTGGAAAATTCGAAAAATTGCTGTGATATAGCAGAGAAATAGCCCACCAGGAGCCGCTACGGAGCCTGGTGGTCTATTTCTCGGCTATTTCTATGCCAAAACTCTCAGAGGAGACCTCGCCACTTGAACGAATTCTCCAACTTAAAACAGGCATATAGCGCATAACAATTCGATTTTCTTTTTTTTTCTCATGTTCACCGAGCTTTTACCTTTACTAGCCGCCCTTCTTTCCAAAAACAGAGAGATAAATGAGAAATTCGAGACCACACTTCGTCTGAATGAGTTTTTCAACTCAATTGTTTTGAAGGACGCTATGAGCCTAACTTTTTCTTGTTTTTGCTCTCTCGCTTTGTTATTTTTCCTAGCCTGTCCTCCCCTTCACCTGCTCCAGTGAGTGAAGTAATTTGGGAAACCCGGAGAAACACCCCTTTTAGACGAGTTTTCTATGAAGGAAAAGGCGCTGTGGCAGCTGAATCTCCATTTTTTCTTAGGCTCGCTTTAGTCGATTTTTTCGGCTTTCGTTTGTCACGTCAATTCTGAAATACTATAGGGAAACTGAAGAACAAACTTGTTTCGAGCAAGAATTCTATCCACCTAGGAGCAGACCGGAAGCGGGAAGAAATTTTGTCACTTCTTTTTTTTTCTCGAATCTTCCTATTGCTTCCCGTTTTATGTGTTGTCCACAAACTAAAATGATATAGAGGAAGTCTGAGGCCACACCCACTTTGACTTACAAGGGAACCACAATAAGGCATAGTGACCATTCCAAATGAAATGTACTTTTCTAGAACCATTTTCGGACGAAAAGTCCGAATATGCTCATCGCAGCTGCCTAAACCCACTCTGAAAAAAGTTATAGGCATTTTTTCTCTGATTTTCGTACTTATTGTATCCTCCAAAAAGCGCATTATTTTTTACGAAAATCCGGAAACGAACCTCATTATCGTATTCAGCGCCCAAAACTACCCACTAAGCAAAGTCGGGTTAAGGGAACATTTTCCAAGCTTTGCCCAGACTAAAAGCGTTTTGAACTTGTACGGATTTTCGGTTTGGCGTTTATTTCTACCAATCAGAGGGCTCTCGAAGCATTATAAAAAATATTTCAGATTTGACTAAAAATTCGTCCTGGTGGGTTATTTTGGGTGCTGATCACGAATCTGAGGTTCATTTATCGATTTTCCAGAGCTTTAGACTGTATTCGTTCACAGATTCCCATCGGGGGAGAATTTGATGGCAAATCGCGACTTTCGACGATTGCCGGAGTGCTTCTATAGAACATGCTCAAGTTATTTCTCTAGGGGTTACTTGGAGTGCTGAACACGAATCTGATGTCGGTTTATCGATTTTTGGCAGCTTACGGTAGATTACGGTGGGTGTACGGTAGTTTGGTCGAAGTCTCAGATTTCTCTCAAAGTTTCTATGTGGTGGTTATTTGGGGGTGCTGAATACGAACTTGATGTCCATTTGTCGATTATCGGAATATTGAGGTTGGTTTTGCCTCCTAAATGGCATGTTACCTACCGTAACCTAAAGTAAACCTTGAAATTTGGGCAAGCAACCCCCAGATTCGTGTTCAGCACCCCTGATTACCCCTACATACATGTTTTTAGCAAAATCAGGAAAAAATTTGAAAAACACCCTAAAAATTCCATAGGGGGGTACCCTTACCTTGCCGCGAAGCTTTAAAAACGCTCATACCTTTTTTCAGAGTGGGTCTAGGCAGCTGAGATGGGCATATTCGGACTTCTCGTCCGAAAATTGTTCTAGAAAAGTACATTTCATTTGGACTGGTCACTATGACTTATTGTAGTTCCATTGTTAGTTTTGCAGCTTTGAGCAGGCGTGAGTTGGGATGCGAATAAATCCGAACATTTTTTTGTTTCGTCCTCGTCACGTCTTCGTGATTCCTATTTCGGCTATCTTTTCCATCCCCTCCCAAGGGTGGGCAAAACAATGTAGGAAACTAGGGATCCCTCCCCTATCGAACCAGTTTCCCGAATTGTACTGAAAACTTCATGTATGAATTGAAATTTTGCACTTTGGCAGTCCCAGTTCCGTATTGATCTGTCTTAGCTGTCTTTTTTCACTCTCTGACGGAAGAACAAGTCACGCTTGGGACAACTCGTCCACTACTCTCGGAAGCTCGTAAATACGTTACTCTCCATATAGGGACCCAATTCCTGCCCGCAGTTGCGGACAACCGCGGTTGCAGCGCGCAGTCAGAAGATAATCGCGAATAAATCTCGAATTATAGTGCTGGGGCATAGGGGTCCCGGCACGTTTTTTTCGGGCTGCGTGCTGCAACAGCGGTTGTCCGCATCTGCAGACACAAATTTCGTTCCAATGAGAACAGAACGGACCCATCTCCTCTCTCTCTCTCGGAGCTGTATTCTGTTCCACTGAGGTACATTTTCCTGGACTTTCCTATTTTTTGTAAAGTCCTTCATTGATCGAAATTCAACAAATTGATTTGATAAGCTCCAGCCTTCGCTCCGCCTGTGAAATTAAGAGCAGAAGTCGTATAATTTTGATGTACGTACGCCTATTAGAGTAGTGTTTTTTTAGAGATTTTGTTTCAGGATAATGACTAGAATAACTGCTGCTACAGTCCATAGCCATCGACATGGCTCTGAAATGATGGAATGCTTCACTCCGATACAGGAAGCAAGAACTAAAAAGGCTGCAAAACGCCGTAGACGATGTCGGTGTACTAAGAAAATGTTAGTTTTTTACGGTGATGTATTTATTTATTTTTTTACTTATCTATTTATTTATTTATTATTTATTTATTTATTTATTTATTTATTTATTTATTTATTTATTTATTTATTTATTTATTTTTTCATTTATTTATTTATTTATTTATTTATTTATAATTTATTCATTTGATTATTTATTAATTTCTTTCCATTCTTTATTATTATGATTTATTTATTTATTTATTTATTTATAATTTATTCATTTGATTATTTATTAATTTCTTTCCATTCTTTATTATTATGATATAATTAATTATTTGTTTATTTATCTATTTGTATATTTGAAAATATGTTCACAAGCGTGCACAACCATGCCGCTTCGCGGCGTACTGTGATCTAGGGCAACTGAAAATCTGTCCCTGAGGGTTCGTTGCCATCGCACATTGGCTTCACATGAAGATGGGAAGGTAACTTCTCATAATTACTAATTAGGGATAACAACTTCACGGAGCTTAGACACGGGATGTGTGGCAAAGGACTCTAAAAAATCGGCAGACGGCAATCGTCAAAAGCTGACTTAGGCGCTATTCATAATACTCAACGCCAGCGCGGCACGCGGGTGCCGCTCTGGCGTTGCGTTTGAGTATGAATACTTTCCAAGCGCGTGCCGCGCTTGCGGGAACTATGAATACTCCAGCGGCGGCGCCTACTCAGAAAAATGAAAACAAGTTACTTGTAACATAAAAGGCCGAAAACAAGTTACTTGTAACATATCTGAGCCGATGTAAGTTACTTGCGACTTATCTCAGGTCATTTAAGTTACATGTAACATATCGGCGGGATATTGCGTGAGGTGCGCCTCCGATATGTTACATGTATCTTAAATTACCTGAGATAAGTCGCAAGTAACTTACATCGGCTCAGATATGTTACAAGTAACTTGTTTTCAATTTCTGAGAGGATACTGTGTGCAGTGCGCCTCCGATATGTTACATGTAACTTAATGGCACAACATAAGTCGCAAGTAGCTTAAATCGGCCGATAAGACATTTCCAAGGGGGATGTACGACGCACTCGCGTCGTACATCTCTTACGACTGGCGTTGCTGTTGGTCCAATTACCCAAGTTTGAGGTACTTGACCTCAAACCAGCAGGATGGCCCCGCACAACATTTTTTTTGCTTAGTGTGTGGTCTGAGACGCGCGCGCTGCGTCGCGTGTCGTCTTCGTCACGTGATGGCCACCCATAGTGAAAATTAGAATGTAAGCTACATGTAACATAAGTGTAACTTACATGTAATATAAATTTAAGTTACATGTAATATAAATGTATGTTACATGTAATATAAATGTAAGTTACTTGAGACATTCAAGTAAGTTACATTTATATTACGAGTAACTTGTTTTGATTTTTCTGAGTAGGCGGAGCGGAAAAAAACGGGCCTGACTTTTCCAAACAACCAAATTCTGTGAATGCGTTCACCGCCACGATAGCAGAAGATAGCAATGGAATTAATTATCAAGAAAAGGAATTAAATTGAAGATGATTTAGCAGTGAAAATGGGTAAAAAGTCGTTACGGTCATCGCCGCCTTGGCGGAGCGGGCGTCACGCGCGTGCCGCGCGGGCGAGGCGTCGGGCCATTCATACACAAACGCCACGCCAGCGCGGCACGCGCGTACCGCGCTGGCGTTTAGTAGTATGAATAACGCCTCAAAAAGGCCGGCGAATGACAACCGGAAAAAACGAAAAATTTCGTCGCTAAAACGATTAAACTGCCTAATCGCAAGCTTCTACCCAAGTGAAACTCATAGCAATCATCTGACTTGAGATGGATTCTTTAGAAACATACTCGATTTTTGCTTGGGGCCTCCAAATACGGAGTTAGAACCGAAAAACGAATGATTTTTGAGTCGAAAATTTGTAGAATGCTTCCCTATACTGTGCTACTTTGTGAAAAATAAACTTTTTTCGATTTTTCGTTTTTTTTATTCGAAAAATCAATACCAAAAAAACCGTGACATTTTCGAAAAATGGTCGCATTCCAAATGACCTATCTGCAGCAAAAAGTTTTGTCTCGGAACGAGAATCGTCATTTTTCGATTTCGAGTTTTCGGAAATTTTTCGCACATAACTGGTGCAGAGGCAGGCGTCTCGCCTCTCACCCAGCAGTCGAGAGGTTCGATCCCCACCAGGGATGTGCGAGAGATTTTTGAAAACTCGAAACCGAAAAATGACGATTCTCGTTCCGATACCAAAATTTTTGGTGCAGATAGGTAAATTGGAGTGCGACTGACTTTCGGAAATTTCTCGTTTTTTTTTTCAAAATTGATTTTCCGAAAAAAAAACCGAAAATATTGAAAAAGTGTATTTTTGCAACGGAGCACAGTGTAGGTGAGCATTCTACGGATTTTTGACCAAAAAAATTTGGTTTTTTGGTTTCAAAAATTTTTCACACACCCCTGATCCCCACTGAACCAGTTTTTTTTTGCATTTTATCAGAGTAATTATTTTTTAAGATTCGGGAACACTCCTAAATGAGTTAAGCTCATTTCACACTCTCAGAAAACATTTATTGTTTTTCTTAAAAAAATAATGGAATTATCGCGGGTTTCCTCAGTTGTACAGAAAGATTCAGAAAAATTGTTTCCCATCTAGCTCAATTTTTTTCCTAGGGGTTATGGTGGTTATTCTGGCTCCCGAAAACTGATGTAAACTACAATTCTAAATTTCTGAGGTTTACTGTAGGTTACGGTAGGTCTAATGCTATTCAGCCAGCATAGGCCAACTAAGTTTCTCGAAAATTGGTAAATAATCTCTAAATTCGTGTTCAACACGACACAAAAACCTATCTAGCCAAATCTGAGACATTTACCAAACTCTCGTATACCCACCGTAACCTACCATAATCCATCAAAAATCGATTAACGGACCTCAGATTCGAGTTGGGGACTGCAACTAGCTTTACAGGGAAGTTTCGCGGCAAACCTATCATTGCGTTTAGTGAATTATTAAAGGTCGCATTTTTCTCCGAAAATTCTCCCCGGTGAGAGTTTTTTTGCCGAGCTTGTCGAAATTTCCCGAAAGTTGTCAATTGGACCTCAATCATCTGTTCAGGACCCTCAATAACCCCCAGAAACACGTTTTGAGCCGCCTCCGAAACTAATTTTCTGAAGCAACTGAAAGTTTATTGGTGGGTTCCATAGCGTCCAACTGTGGAAACCCGCCATAACTCCGTTTAAAGAACTCTGGAGCAGCTACAAACATAGATTTGAAAACGTCATTGGAAGTATCAGACATCAACTGGTATGAATTTTGTTGAAAACGGCGTTTGCTACCACTTGTCATTCCGTTGTTAGAGTTGTGGCAGAAAACTCGTTCGAAAAGTGTGTGTCTACGGAGTTCTCCTGTAAGTATAGTCCTCTCGCCAATCCTAGTCCAATGAATGAACGAGGCGCGACCCTTCGCCGCTTCCAGTGCGGCGTTCGCGACACCATCGGTCAGCAGGTTTCAATCGCGAACAACGATCTATCGCCGCGGCTATAACCATGCGCTAGACTAAATTCATCGGGCGACCATTTGGATGAGTTCTGATTTCGCAGTGTCCTAAGGCTATACATAGGACTTCTACTTTAATCTCTTGAAAATCTTAGAATTCGTGTACCGCACCTTCAGATCATTCACGTAGTAGCCTGCACCTTATATCTACTGAGATTTATCACATATCTCGCCTGTTCTGTCGGGAAACTCGTCTAAATGGGAGTGGTTACGGGCTTCCTCCATATCTTTTTTGTTTAGATGAATCAAGCCCACGCACTAAGCGGACGTCATATAGAAGGTATATTCTCGCAAAAAAATCTGTAAAAATTGATTTTTTTTGAAAGTTAGGCTCTGAAAAAAACTATTATTTTAACCATTATTATCATTTTTAACCATTATTATCATTCTTTTTACAAAAAGAATCATACCCAGTGGTACAAAGAACCTTTATACTGTTCAATCAGCTGTGAGCCTATAATCCGGGCAGATGTCTACGTTTTTGTCTTGTTCCACTTATTCGTTCACTCCCCTTAACCATTGCTCGGGGATGATGTTCATAGATAGATAAATATATTCGGAATTTTTAGTATCTATTTTTTTTTTGTTTTTCTGTTGCGCCTGGTGTTGATTGCATCTAAATTTCTACGATCAAGGTCACACCCCTACGGCCGGTTTTAACCCACTTCACGAAACCAGTTAGGTGGTCTCTAGGGGTCAGCTGATCTTCGGTGGCTCTCTACAATCCCGTCACCATAGTTATGCCTCACCCGATATGTCACCATAATTTTGCCCCTCTCTTTTTGTGGAGGAAAACTTAGGACTAGCGCCATGTTGGGGAAGAGCAACGCAATATCTGCAGATACGAAACCAGTTTGAATGGAAGAACATCGATATATAGCCATGCAAAGTAATCTATGGCTTTTGTGACTTAGCTGGCTTCTCTTTAGCGTTTATAAAAAAGCCGGTGATCGATAAGTGGACTGGTTCTGCCCACCTAAGCAAGACAAACGACCCATTAGAAGATGTTAATCTAAGGCCATGCACAGAACCTGCTACCGGGCTAACTTGTTTGGGTTAATCTCTGATGCTGCTGCTGCAAATGGATGTGTGCGCGTCGATCATCTGGTAGTGTCCGCGACTGCCCAAGCCCTGCACTATCTCACGTCTCAGGCACTCGAGGGGGGCAAGCCTCGTTCATTTTCGATCAGGGGGGCCAGCCTTGAGCCGTAATTGTGGGCGGAGACTTGACAGGGACGGCGCTCCGACCACCGTTGAGCCAGCCCTCAGCGCCGCAACGCGTGCACTGCTACTGGGGCAGTTTTCCGCCGTGGAGCGCGCAATTTCAACTCTGTTTTTCTCTATTTAAAATATTTCGCTTTCCGTTTTCCCTTCGTGTTCACTCATTCGAAGTTGATTTTCGGGTCTTCCCCTCGGTATGAATGAATAAATTGTCGATCTAGAGAGTTTTTAGTCTCTTTTGAAACGGATATCACTTTCGATTACTTCATTTTAGGATAAAGAATTATACATAGTTAGGTTTAAGAGTGAGATTCCTCGCATATTAAAGTAATCGATTTAGCAACTAATCTCAAAATCGAAGATTATCGTGAACACTGCCTTTAAAAGAAGAAATTCAACGTGTTGCAGAAAGTCTTGTAAGTTATATCTGGGACATTTCCATGCCCCCCATGCTAACGTGTAACAAAATGATTTCCAGACGTGATGTGTGTGGCTCCATGTGCGAAGTCACAAATCATGAATACATATTGATTGCTTAAGAGGTAAGTTCTCGTGTAATGAAACCTTTCATGCGAGAAAGAGTTCAAAATTTTCACAGTTTCAGCACTGCGGATCTTCTGGAATGCGAGAGGAGCAACGTGATCAAGAAGACGACGATGACCCTGCCGAATCAGACGTGCAGCTCGTAACAACTTCAAGAAACACTTCTCATATCATCTCCTTTGCAGTACTGGGGTGTGTTCCAAGAAAATTTCCACGGGAGGAAATCGTATTTGATAATGACACTAACTAAAAATAGTTTATCAGACAGTCTAAAATGAACCTATCTTTCAGCCTATCACTTCATATATCTCACCAGACCCATTTTTCTACCATGGAAACTTTTTGGAACGCACCCTGAGCATTTACATCTTTTGCAGTCATATTTCGACTTAGTCATGTTCTCGCTGTTATTTGCTTCTGTCTAGTGTGCGTTGTTTGTCATGCATTGGAGGTTTTTCCCAAGTTCTGCAACCTTGCCATTACTTTGCTGAATGCGAGAAGCTGCGATTCGGGTGGTTATTTAAGCACTCGAGGCGGATTTCACATATAATTTTTTTTCAATTAGCTTCTATCATTTTTGGGAGCAAACCTAAATTCATTTCGTTGGACATCTTATGAAGTGATATCGGTACAAAGGTGTGGTGTGGAAGGCGACGGAAAATATTGTAAATATGTATTATTTGATGGGTACCATTAAGGTGATGATTATTGTGATTATTGCAATTAACCATTAAATTTACATAGTTGCAAATGTTTTAGGGTTGGAATCGTCTTGAATGACGAGTAAGCTACGAGAGCAATGCATATTCTAGGGTACTGTGCTTATCTGGGTCAAATTCCGGTCCGCAATTGCGTCTCGACACGCTTCGCAGCCGCGCGCTTTCGAGTCGGAAGAGTTTCCAGCGCCGCAGCGGCCGATCTGTTGACTCTAGGTGGGTTTTAGAAACTGGAAAATAAACTAAATTGAAGAGAATTGTATAAAAAGGCATATCGAGTCGGCTTTGGCGCTGGAAACCAGATTGACTCGAGCGCGTGCGGCCGCAAAGCGTGTCGAGACGCCATTCCGGACCGGAATTTGACCCAGATAAGCACAGTAGCTGAATATTATATTTGGGATGACCCGCGTAACCACTGAGGGGTAGACCCGGGGTAGGATGGTCCCGCCGCGAAGAGAGTGTTGGGGCGCCAGCCTCGTCCCACTGGCACGCCAGCCTTGTCATGGAAGGAAGGCTGGCGTCCTGGTGGAAGTGGGGCTTGCCCCCCTCGAGTATCTGAGACGACTCGTTTTTTTTGTCGATCATGTGTTTTCAAAATTTTTACATCACTTTTAGTTGTCTTCCTATATCATTTTTTTCCGTTTTTCAATGATTAAATCTCTCGATCAATATAGTTACTCCAAATTGTCTTTGAACTCATTTAGCCTTGTCGAATTTAGCTTTAGTACTCATTCCATCTACTATTCCTTTTCGATAATTCAAAAAATCTCCGTTTTCTGTTTTCTTAACCTTCTAAACATTTACTTGGTCTACTTATCTCTCTCAAATTTTTTAAAAGTATTTAATCTCGTGGACGGAGAATTCATGAGTGGAGCCTTCTTAAGTCGTAATTCCAAAAATTAACCTAATTTTGTTTGGATTAAAGCAGCTAATTGGACCGTTGATCTGAATTGGCTTCAAGCGTCTTTAAAGAAAAAAAAAACAAAAATTCGTCTAGATAGGAAAATTTGAGCAGTTTTTGATCTGCCTCTTCAACTACTTACATAGAATAGTTCGGATCGTATGTTTTTTTTTGTCCAAACTGAAAGTTTTGTGAAGATTTCTGTAAAAATACTCAGTAGTGCATAAATTTTGTAATAAACCGAAATAATCGCTATTTCGTCCATAAAGTGAGCATTTTTGAAATGTCATATCACCTAATTTTTCGAAAAATTCCACGACCGTTTCTAATTTTTTATTCCATCGTGGCTTATGACGGGGTCATATGACCGGAGTTTTCCGAAGTTTTTACGACCCCTCACAATTTTTTTATCCTGTCATCATTTGTGAGGGGTCATATGACCCAAATTTTTGGAAATTTTTATGATCCCAACCACTTTTATGCCCCGTAATTTATGATTAGTCGTACGATCCAAAAATTTTGAACATTTTCTTCTCACATTTTTTATGCCACCATCATGTATAGTTAGGTCCACGGCTTGTCTCCTCAAGAAAAAGCATTTGAATCTCACCCGCGTCTGGCAAGGGCGGTCGCGTGCGCCGGCTCGCTGATCGATTGAGGCCGAGAGAAGAGCGCAGCTGATCAGCTTACCATACTGCCAGCGGCCAGTGATATTTAAACCGCCCGCGCCAGCCGCGGGTGAAATTGAAATGTTTTTTCTTGGGGAAACAGGTCACGGAACTAACTGTATGAAGGGTCATAAGACTCAATTTTCGGAAATTTTCGAGACCTCTCCCTTTTTCTGAGTACAGTTACGGAGCTTCGGGAGCGAAAAATATTTTGGCACTGGAGCACGTTTTCCTCCCGTCCCTTTAATCGTTGCAGGTTTTGCTATGCCAACCGCGACCTGCTCGTGCATAATTAATGTTTTTGGGAAATGGCAAATCTTTGAATTAAAAACATACCTCGATTTTGTACTGAAGATTGAAACTCCGAGTGGGCGAAATTCTCGCGTGCTTTCTAAATTTCTCACACGCCGGGGTTTGGCCCAAAATCGGGGAAGCCTCCGCACGAATGCGAACTGAATACCGCATTCAGCTCATGGCAAGCGCGACTGTACCTCAAAAGCCGATTTCCTTAAAGGCAGTGTCCACGATAAAAACCATGTCTGATTTTTTGGTGGATATCGGCAGCTGCGGGGCCTAGCGGAACCCTAACGTTGAAAAAAATGAGCTTGTAAGGGTCCCCTACGGCCCCAAAGTTGGACACCCGTCAGCTCGTCACCCCCAGATGCACTTTCAACGCCCACCGTGTGAAGAAATGAATGCTCGAGATTGTGAGATGAGCGATGGTTTCCGATCAAAAGCCCCGTTCTTCCCTTCATTCTCAACTTCTCTCTCTCTGCTCAGGTCAGCTCGCAAACATCGGCTGCAAAAGACGGAAGTTACAAGCCTCGGACAACTCGTCCACCATGCTTCCCTAGCTCAATATTTGAGGGACCATAACTCCGTTCCCTCAAGGTCTTGTGCGATTTCAGAGATATCATTGGAATCAGCATGGGGCCGTTTTCAAGATAGGCGGAAAAACAGAAAAACGATTTCTATCGTGAACACTGCCTTTAACGCATACTTATACAACAAAATGACGTATGCATACGCTTCAGAGAAATGCTTGGGGCTACTTTCTCTGAACTTTGGAGAGCGAAAATGTATTTGGCCTAAACAAACGTACATACTGGAGAGGGGTGTTAAAAAAGAATTCGCTTCCACATAAAAATTTTCCACTGTCGGGATTCTTATAAAAGCTTGATATATGTGCCAAACGTTTTCCTAATTGCTCCAAGGGGTTGAAACTCGGCGTGGACCAAATTTTGACGTGGGTACGGAATTTTTCTCCCTTCCCCCCTCTGTTATGCGTATTTCAACCTACTCCAAACTCTCACCCCACCCAAGGGTGTGGCAGTACAAGCCCGTATGTCTCACAACATACGGTAACCATGAAAATTTTGTAAATGAAAAGTTTTAACAGTGTTGCATTCAGTGTTCTTGGTTGAACTGATTTTCCTCGGTAGCGTCGGAACTCGTCCGCGCCATCATTTTCACACCCAACAAACTTTGCACCTATCCGGGGTTTTCTTCCCCTTCCAAAATCAGGAGAGTTATGGGCCCTAAGAAGTGTATCGTACGCACAAAGTCGAATTTCCAATTTGATTCTAACCCCAGGTTCCAGAGCTCAGAAAATCGCGGCCTCTTACGAGCTCCAACGCAATCATTATCCTCACGGCATTTCCACAGACAATTCACATTTGGCAAAATCAATTGCCTTTGTCGTCCTATTACCTCCGAATTGATCTTTCCCTTGACACGAGCATTCATTTTCTGAAGATTGCAATGCTTCTGTCGTCCATCTTCTAATCGATAAAAATGGCGCGATAGTGATCGAGAAATTGACACGGATAGGAAAATGCGCTCCAATGCTAAAATATTTTTCGCTCCCGAAGCTCCGTAACTGTACTCCCTTTTTCTTTGTGCCACCTCTTATGAGGGGGCCATATGACTCAACTCCCGGAAATTTTCACGACCCCCATTTTTAGGCCACTCCGTATGAGGGGTCATATGACCCAGAATTTTCGAAAAAAATTGCGACTCCCCAATTTTTATGCTTTCTTCATTTTGAGGGAACATATGACCCAAATTTTTGGAAAGTTTAACGACTTTTTCTATTTTTTGTGCCACCATCTTTCATGAGGGGGCTAATGGCAGAAGTCTTCGAAAATTTTTACGGCTTTGTTCATTCTTATGAAATACCATTATTTTTACGAGGCGGTCATATGACTAAGACTTCCGGAAATTTTTATGACCTTTCAATTTTTTGTGTTGCAGTTTTTGCGACCCCCTATTTCATCTGGAGACCAGATCCAGCGAGGTTGTGACCGGCAGTCGGACGCAGTCGTACAATGTTCCAATGGATTGCTAGGGGTAGTGAAAATTCTAGCTAAAAAATGAAAATTCCGTGAGGGGGTCGTAAGAACTCTCATCCACAGCCGAAATCTAGAGATGAGATCGTAGAAAACCTCGAAATTTCAGCTTCCAAGCGTAGGGAGCAGGCCGTTGCGCCAATTTTCGTCGTAGCTACGACCCTCCTCTTCTTGACCAAATTTTTGCAAAAAAAAATCCCAAAATTACAAATTTGCCTTCTTTTCGGGGCCGAAATCTTCACGAACTCTAGCCACCCCGTTGCGCTTGGTCACCATCCAGCTAGGTCGTAGCTTTGCAGAAATGACCGGATCAAACTGGCCTTGGTGGGGGTCGTCGACATGTTGGCTTCAAAATTTAACGTTTTTAAATTTGGAAAAGGGAAAGTTAGATTTTTCGACAACATCTCAATTTAGGGAAGATAGTTTGTCAACATTTGGGGCATTTCTTGCTGAAGAAAATCGTTATCAAGGGGGGGGGGTCGTAGCTCCGTCGAGATCGGTGGCTAGATCCTGCTCGAGGCATCGGTTGTTTGATACTGCCTTTGACTTTGCGGTGCTGTTCGCCAATGTCACTATGTCCTATGTCGAAATTCTTGAAGCAGATTACGGTACTTTAATGACAGTAAACCTACCGTAACTCACCGTAGTTCCTCCCAAATAACCATCCTGGGTAACGCCGCATCGGTGATCTTACCCATATCTAATCAAAAGAAATCAATGAGGCGAAGTGTTCGATTCACTATGAACCTGTGTTCCTTACCGTCAATTCGCCTCGTCTAGTTTTATCACTTTTTGAATCATTGCGATTTTATGACTGCACTAGTGATATGACCAGTGCGTCCCGCATTCCTAGGGAGAGTGTAATAGATTCCTGACCATTGGTCACTTTTTTGCCCATTCTGTTTGTATGAATCAGGTGATTCACAGCACGCACCTGCACGTGAAGACACCTGTCAGCATAGTCTGTCTAGACGTCATTTGCCACAAGTTCTTTAGCAGTTTCTCTCATCTGGGAGGTGTTCAAATGGTTTATCCACTATGGCAAAACTAACTAGGGAACCTCGCATGGCCATCCCCACCATTTACAAGTTGATGAATGTTTTCTGGTCAATTCTGCTCCGCTGTCTCCGAATTTGACATCGAATTTTGCTACGGACACCTTTGAACGAAGTTATAAGCGTTTTTGAAGCTTCCCCCCTCAGCCAGTTTTCAGGGTGTTTAAAGAAATCTCGGATTCGGCTCAAAACTTTCAACTGGGGGTTATTCAGTGCGCTGAACGCTAATCTGGAGTATGTTATGGTCGCTAGACCTATGGTTACTGTAGGTTACGGTAGGCGTAATGCCCTTTAACTGGCTTTACCTACCTTAAAATTTTGAAATTCAAAAAAATGGACCTCAAATTCGTGTTCGGCGTCCCAAATAACACCGACAGAGAAATTTTGAGCCAAATCTGAAACTTTGACCTAGCTACCGTATACCCACCGTAACCTACCGTAATCTATCAAAAGTCGATAAACGGATTGAGGATTCGTGTTTAGCACTGCAAATGGCCCCCAGAACAACAATTTGAGCCATATATATCGTAGCACTCCGGTAATCGGCAAACGTCTTGATTTGCCATCAAATTTTCCCTTTGAACGAATCAAGTCGAAAAGCTCGGAAAACCGTCAAATAAACCCCAGATTCATGATCAGCGCCTTAAACACCTGGAAGGATTTTGAGTGAAATCTGCAACATTTTTTAGGCTTTCAGAGGTATAATAAGCGCCCAACCGAAAATCCGCTTAAGTCCAAAACGCTTTCAGTCTGTGCAAAGTTTGGAAAATGTGCGATCACCCTAAATTTGCTCAGTGAGGTAGTTTTGGGCGCTGAAGACAAGCATGAGGTCCGTTTCCGGATTTCGCAAACACTGATGCGCGTTTTTGATAGAAAAAAGGCGGGAAATACGAACTTTGACAAGTTTGTAACTTTTTTCGCAGATGTCCGTAGCAAAATCCGAGTTCAGATTCGAAGAGGGCGTGCCAGAGTTGAAAAGATTTATCAGCTTTCTGATCCTGGGGTACACCATGCGAGGTTCCCTAGTAAGTATTTTGGGAATGTCTTCTAAGCCTTTATTCTACTATTTTTCTAAGTGAAGTTTTTTAAGTGGATTGATGAAGGAGGTGGGGGTCGTTTGGAATATGATTGAACTAGAGTGGTCATAGAACAGCTCTGAGGCATTCTTTTTGTTTGAGTTTTTTCCTTAAAAGTGTAGAGTGGGAGGGCGTTCTATAGCTGGAAAAGTAGAGGCGATAGGGTCGGTGGAGGGGTCGTATCTTTGCGTTTGCGTCGCTTTAAACACTGGATCGAAGCCTCATTAAACAGCTCAAACGCATTTTTCGGGCACATATGGTTAGTTTCAAGACTTGGGAATGTTTCGGTAGGTTTAGTCTAGGTAATTTAGCTACCGTAGCCTACAGTATTCAGCTTCTGTTGGGGACCAATGGTTGTGGGGACGGCTTACAGAATGCCATAGTTGATAAGGTACATCGTTTTAGCGGCTGTGATTGTGGTTTAGACAGTTTTCCTGTTAGCAAATGTTCATTTATAGTATCTTTAATGCCTAAATATTGATTTTTGATGCTGGTGTTTAGTTAAACTCTCACTATTACTGGACATTGTGCTGTGTGTGTGGAGCGGTCGATTGCTCACCACCCTGACTCACCACTCACCACAGTGGGGTGCATACTCCTGCTGCTGCTGGCTGCTGACCATATCTACTAACACAATATATTTATTATAATTGATAGATGACCTTTTTAGGAGGGTGAGTTGCGCCTATTTTATAATGTTTGCCGTTTTTTTTATCCTATAAAGTTGCGTTTTATTCTATTTTTTGCACTACAGATATTAGAGTTTTGGAGGCGTTTTGACTGTGTTCAGGTCGTTGTGCCGATTTTTGGCGAAGCTACGATCACCCTGTGGACCAACATTTTTTAAAAATTGCCAAAATTTTCGTGACCCCCCCCCGACATGATCTATTCCTTTTTTTTTTGGAGTGACAACGTTGGAAAAGATTCAAATTTGACAAGAACGCTTTTTTTAGTATGCTAGCGGAGAGTAGGTACCGTAATCTTTACCGTGAAATTAAATGCTTAGCCGCTGTTGATTGCGGACTAAACAACTGATTTTACGGCAACTGATAATTTTTTCACCTTTTTATTGCTTCATGTGTTTTTTGATGGAGATGGGGGCCGTTATATTGTAATACAATGGAGTGCTACAATATGCGAAACTCAGTCTAGGTATCTTTGCTAACACAGGCACTATCCTAGACGGGGGGGGGGATTTAGGATTCAAGTCAGAAATGAAGCGATCTACCGGTCGGTAACGCTACCAATCGACGTATTTCTATGAAAAATTTAATAGCAACATTGCTTGACAGCAAAATCAAGCATTTTTTATGAGTTTTTTTTTGTTCGTTTCTATGAGTAAATCTTGGGTGCCCCCCCCCCCGTCTAGGATAGAGCCATTACGCATTAGGGGGGAACTTGGCTGTTGCATTTAGCCACGCCCATTCTTCCATGCCGCAGCGGCTCTCCTGATTGATTTGGGAAGGGGAGGAAATTTCCGACTTGGTGTTATAAATGCGCTTCGGTACGGATAAATGGGCGTGGCCAAGTGTGATGACCATGTGCCCCCCCCCTGCGGTAGCACCCGGCCTGTTTCTGAACCTCTTCAAAAACCCACAAGGGAAGATGACGGTTTGAAAATTGTTTGTCGTCGTCAATTAAGTTGATTTGCCCGCAGCCAACACTGTCAACGCATTTAATTTCACGGCAACGATTACGGTATCTAACCTCCGCTAGCACACTTAAAGCGTTCTGGTTCAAATTTGTGGTAATTTTTATGACCACCCCCAAATCATATTTTTTTCGAAACATTGCCAAGATTTTTACGACCCTTCGTCGTGCTGAGTAGCAGCCCTTCTCAGCTATGGATTTTCCTGTCAGTTAAAGTCGGCCAATTACCACATCCCCTCGGTGACCAGAAGCTTTTCGAGATTTTGGCCGGAAATCCGGGGAACCGAAAATGCACCTTATTTTGGTGTTTAGCGTCACAAACAACCTACTTGTATAGAGTTTAAGTTGAAAACCACCGGGGTTTAAACAGGCGATTGCGGCCAAAAGTTCTGTAAGGTACAGGTAGGATAGGGTTAACTTTGACGATTTTACACCTTTCAGCGTTTGTCCTTTGGCCAAGTGCGATACAGCGAGCAAAAGCACGAATTTTTTGCTATCTAGCGCTGCCTTACACATGGGACAAAGCCTGCTCATTTGTGAAATATATGCAATAATTCAGTCGTAATTTGCAGTACTGATCATCTTTGAGTGCTTCTATTTACGTTGAGGTAAACCACCAAACCTGCCAAATATGACAGGATATTTGAGCCACATTAGAGCTAAATGATAGCGTTCGTGGAAATTTCAAACGGAGCGTAATCATTGATTTTTAGCGGATTATGGGAGTTTACAACTTCGGCCTTTTCTGTCTCATCCGAGCTGTTCCGGCGTCGAACTCCGAAAGTCTTGGCCGAGATATAGCCGCGAAATAGCTGCGAATTGCCTGCTTGCCGTGAAATACCGGCCAAATAACGTTCGCCGCGAAATATCCGAGAAATGGCCGCTAAATAATGCTCGCCGCCAAGTAGTGCTCGCCGCGAAATAGCCGAGAAATTATGCTCTCCAAGTAGATATACGACGCTTTCCAGAGCCATGATTCAGATGTCAGCCCCTCCATCGGTTCAATCACCCAAGTTTGAAGTACTGGGACCTCGTTCAGCCTCTGTAGGCCCCGCCCAACCGCTGGCGGCCCCAGATGGTGGCTCGGCGAGCCGGCGATGGTTGCGTCTCAGGTAATTTTGTTTATTTCAAAATATTTCTCGGTCATATCTCTGCTATTTCACGGCTACTTCTTGTCCGTTCCATGAGAAGCCCAGAAATAGCCGCGAAATAGCCCACCAGGAGCCGCTGCGGAGCCTGGTGGGCTATTTCGCGGCTAAAACTCTTAGAGAAGCTTCAAAGCTAAGTGTAATGGCCAAGCCCCACTCAACAGTATTTTTCGGCAGTTATCGGCCGTTTTTTTAGAAAATTCGATTTTCTCCATTTTCATCGATTTTCGAAAAAAAAAGATAGATAATTGACGAAAAAATCCCATTCTTGGGGATTTGGCCATTATGCTTAACTTTGTAGCTCCGGGGCCTAAACTTCTCGTATACGCGAGAGGAACCGATGTTGCAAAATCACAAAATCCACTGAAAATCAATAATTGCGCGCTTCGTTGAAAATTTCCGCAAACGTTATCCTTCAGCTCTAATGTGGCTCATGTATCCTTTCGTCTTTGACAGGTTTGCTGGTCTACGTCAAAGTAAATAAAAGCGCTCAAATATGCACAGTACTGAAGATAACCACTGAATTACAGAGCATATACCTGACAAATGAACATGTTTTTTCCAGGTTCAAGCGGAGTTCTGAAATTTTTCAACGGGGGGATCGTAAAATTGTTGGTCCGAAATCGAAAGTTAGGGGGGATCGCGAAAATTTCGGACCAAAAATGAAATTTCTTAGAAGTGAAAAAATTGAACTCATCTACACTAATAAAAAAATTCAACATTTTTTTGCAGAAAATTGTTTCGAAAATTACGCCTCGGGGGTCGCAAAATTTATGGATCTTTGGAAAAGAAATTTGATGGCCGGGAGGGGGGTCGCTTCAATTTCGGAAATTTACACAACGCCCCGCTTGACCCTGGTTTTTTTCCCAAGTGGAAGGCAGCGTTAGATAGCATGGAATTTCTGCTTTGGGTCGGTATATCGCGCTTGACGGAAGGACCAACGCTGAAGGGTTTAAAAATTGTAAAGGTTAAGTGAAACTTAATAGATTTTAGCTAAAACCCTGCCCAGAGGTAATCAGAAATCTAATATTGTTTTAATGATCCGAAAAGAGTAAAACTGACATCGGATTTGTGATCAGCACCCGGGAAACCCTCATGGGCAACATTTCAATGAGATCGAACACTTTGACCAAACTACCGTTGAACTCTGCAGTAATCCATCGAAACACCGAAAGTGGCTTTAGAACTGTGTTCACCGTCCCGAATAGCTGCGCAGCAAGCAATTTGGTTGGAATTTAGTTCTTCATTTCAAAAATCCGGCATCTGAAACGATGTTTGTAGTTGAACGTTCAGGACAATTCTTGTTTGCCATACCGTAGCGCTATTCTTATCGGTTTTCAATAGCTGCACTATTCATGTCGTTCTTCTCAAGGTAAATAGCGTCAATGTGATAGCCTACTTGGCCGGAATTTCTGTGAAAATTTTATAGTAGGGCCTCGAAATGCAAGAATTAGTGTTTTTCGGATTCTATGGAGTGACAAAAAAGCACAAATTTTTGCCTAGAGAGGTAGTGGGAATGCCTAAACTAAGCGGAGGTCAGGTTAGGCTCTTCCCAGAATTACGGTGACGGTAATGTGTTTCAGAGGAATCCTCCGACTTGGTTGAATTTTTTTTAAAGAAGAGTTCTTTGGGGGGGGGGGGTGTCAGTTGCCAATCCGTCGGTCGCGTTCCGATTTTCGAAGGATTACGCTGATTTTGTGTGCCAAACTTAAATTTGCAGTTCGTTGAGGCGTTGTAACCTTTTCAAAATCGAGAAAAAAGGTTTGGATTGCTGATCGGCTTTTTTAATAACCTCCTAGATTAGGTTCCAGCCGAATCGAAAACAGCGACTTGCGATTGTACAACTACCGTAACTGACCCTATGTTGATGTTCCGGCAAGTGGAGAAATCCCTCTACTGCGTGTCATGTACAAGGTGTTGGAGCGTATCATTCTCGAGCGACTCATTAAACATTGTGAGGAAACGACCAGAGAGGAGCAAGCCGGTTTTCGACCTGGAAGATCGACCATCGACCGAGTGTTCGACGTGAGAAGAGTAATTGAATCGTGCCAGCGGTATTCGAAGCCATTACAGCTTGCTTTTTTGGACTTTGAAGCCGCATTCGACTCTTCTCATCGTGATCGATTGCTCAACGTTCTGCGAGCCGATTGAGTCCCGGAAAAGTATGTTCGGTTAATCGAGGACATGGACAATGGAACAACAGCAGCAGTTCGTACACCTGTCGGATTTACGTCAGCTTTCGAGGTGAAAACAGGAGTAAGGCAAGGAGCCGTTGCAGGACCTTTTCTATTCAACTCCGCCGTTGATGACATCATGCGTAGAGTTGCAGAACAGTTTCCTGCGGATGTGATCCTAACACCATCAGGACGCTCCCTTGTCGACCTGGAGTACGCCGACGACATTGTGTTATTCGCTGAAAACAACGCAAAACTGCAAAGGATTGTCAACCTCGTTTCAAAGTATGCCGCTGCCTATAGACTTCGTCTTTGTCCGGACAAATGCAAGCAGATGTGGGTCTCTCAGATGGCCTTCAACGGGAGTTTGTGTGGACGGACAACGTATCGAACTGGTGGATGATTTCTGTTATTTGAGCTGTTTGCTGAAGAAATATGCAGCGGATATTCGACAACGATGTGCGAAAGCTACGTCTGCATTTAATTCTCTAACCAAGTGTTTGTGGTCTGCACTTATCGCGAAGGAAGTCAAGTTGCGCGTCTACCTATCCGCTATTCCCCCCATCATGATGGACGGATCGGAGACGTGGGCAGCACCGTAGACGCAGATGGAAAGGTTGGGTTGCACGGAGACGAAGCTGTTTAGACGTTTTCTTATACATTTCAGGCTGCGAGAGCACCACAGTGAAGATCTTTTCAAGGTAATCGACGCAGTAAATCAGCGCTTGACACGAGGGAGGTGCTACCACCTCATAACACCTTCTCAAGCAGCAATGGAAAGTTGATGCCTCTGTTTGGGCTAAGAAGAACGCCGTATCGTCTTGAACGAAACGTTTTAAAAACGCTTCCAAATCCTGTCTGGAAACGGCCGGCCTCGACGTAGACGAACGTTCTTGACGGATGTGGTAAAAGAGGATTTTATATCACTCGGCATCGAAACAGTTCAGACGCGATGTTCTCTTGCACAGGAAGTGGAATAGTGACAGATGCATGGATTGTGTTCAAACTGTGGCAGAATACAGTCACAAATGAACTCGGTTGGCTACTAGGACGGCACACATTGGTGAAGATGCGGACCGGTCGCTTCAGGCGGAAGCCAGCCGATCCTTTTCATTTGATCGGTTGGCTTCCGCCCCACGCGGTCAGCCCTCATATTTACCAGTGTTTACCTTCGTAGTAGTCAGTCGCGTTCATTAGCGAAATGTCACTAAAATATCCTAAAAGAAGCAAAGGATCTTGTCAAAGACCAGTCTATACATGATAAAATTTATCAGTGATCCACATCTGAGTGGGACTTCATTTCGTACATGCATATCCCTAGCCTCGTTGGTAGTCGGTGCAGTGGGGTAGAGGATGCATCCTCCAAGATCAGTAGAGCTGCGCGACGAATGCAGTACAAGTTTAAGCTATCTAGGCGGTGGAAGTTTGTTTTCAACTTTGGATTTTCTGATTTTCCATTAATTTTATATTCCAAATCCAATTAATGCCTCACCAACCACCCACATTCTTTTACTTCCCTACCCGTTCTCGAAGTTGATAACTGAGGGACCACACATGATGTTCAGGTCTTCCATCCCGGTTCCGTAGTGTTAGGCCTATGGACCACCCACGAAGTTCACTGAACTCAAAGTCGTCGCCTTATAGATCGCAATCGTAGTAGGGGCCACCTATTACATCTACCTATAATAGCTCGTTTCATTGTTGGTGTCCTACGGACCACACATGATGTGAAGTACTTCAAACTACTTAGTCCCTATAGGTGGTATTAATATTCTAGGGACCACCAATGAGTTTGCTATTGATAAGCAATTTTGTTTCAGCCTACTAATATGCCTGTGTCAAGTCATAGTGTTTCTGGTGATATTCATATTCTTGGGGATTCCTCTGTTGATTGCACTCTTCCCGAAGATCATGGTTAACATGTTCTTCCTCAACTTCAGTGAGTTTTCGTTATCATTTTTCGTTTTTGTTTTGCGAGCTCCCCACAAAGTTTAGCTTTTGTCTTCTTCTTCTTCTTTGCAGCCACATAGAGGGTTTTGTCATAGGCGGAGGAACTGGGCGACCAGTAGTGGATTCGTCCATAGGTCCATTGGTGTCAGCGTGGTAGGTCTCTCCGGACAGTTGAATAAATGTGCGGTATCATGGCCGACGATACCGCAGTCCGGGCACACATCAGATTTGCTGCTGTCAATCTTGCTGACATAAGACATTAGTATTGTAGAGTGACCACAGCGTAATGATGCGAGCGTGCATCTCGCCCTTCTTCCGAGTTGAGACTTTGAGGTGCAGACGGGGGCAGTATATCTCCTAGTATAGGATTTATGGCCACCTTCACAAGATGACACCGTACGAACTTGGTGTGCTCCTCGCGCAAAAAGACGGAGTCGTTCTTGCTGTGAGTCGTGCCATCTTTGCAAATTGACTTTGTTTGGAGCATCGGCGAATGGCTTTCTTATACTTCTCTCTCTCACGGGGTTTAGCACTCTCACGACGGGTGATTTGGTTGCTTTATAATGTTAATGCGGAATTGCTGGGCCTGGAGCTGACAGTGCTCCTTCACTGGTAATAGACGGGTCTCAGCATGCAGGTGCTCGATTGGGAACTCCTTGCACATCCGGTGGCGATACGGAGAGCAGCATTTTGTACTCGTTGCATCTTTGTCCAGGAGGATTCTGAGACGAGATGCTGCCAAACCGGTGCGGCGTACTCCAGGGCGGGCTGCAGAATTGCCTTATACGTTGTGAGTATAGTCTCCTTGCTGCTACCCCACGAAGTGCCGCCCAGGGCCCTGAGAACGTTGAGCTTAGCTTTAACGACTGCCTGCTTCTGCTCGGTATTCTTATGAAACTTGAGTGACGGATCGAGCACAAGACCGAGCAGCTTTGGAAAGCGAGCAGCAGGCAAACGGTCTCCATACCACACGACATCCCGATGAGCGCTGTGCTCGGATGGGTCCGTCGAGAACGGACACTGACGACTTGGGTGCAGAGATACTTAGCATCTTGCGGTCGAAAAAGCCCTTTAGTGTGATCAGGTACTCGTTGATCTTATTGGCGGCCACCTGTAAATCCTGATCTCGACACATGATTGTTATGTCATCGGCATACGCGACGACCTTGATGTCCTGTGGAGGCTCAGGCATATCTCCGAGGTACAGATTGAAGAGGGCTGGCGATAGAACTCCGCCCTGAGGGACTCCAGCTGCCATAGGAATACTGTTGGAGACATGGTTCTGAAACATGACTCTTGCCCGCCGACCTTTAATAAAGGCCGATATCCAGCGCTTCTGCCAAGATGGTATTGACGACTCCAGAATGTTGCTTGACAGGACTCCAAGGTTAACCGTATCAAATGCCTTGGTGAGATCCAACGCAACAGCTACAGTTCTCAATGGCTTGTTAAAGTTGAACCCGTCGATAGCATAGCTGGTAATTTCTAGCAACGCCGTAGTTGTGGAATGTAGCCTCCTGAACCCATGTTGAAACAACTGCTTCTCGTTGTGCTCCGCTAGATCCTTGACAATGAGCTTTTCGGCCACCTTGGCGAAAGGTGACATCAAGCTAATGGGACGATATCCCTTTACTGATGACTGAGGTTTGCCAGGCTTGGGCAACGGGATGACGTTGGCTGTCTTCCAGTTTTGCGGAATAGTGCAAGAGCTAAACGAAGTGTTAATCATATCAACGATGAGCGGAAGGATCTCAGTCGGGAGTTTCTTCAGTACAGCAGGACAAATGCCGTCCGGACCGACAGCTTTGGAGTTCCGCATGTCCTTTATAATCTTCTCTACTTGCGCCACAGTGAACGCATCGGCCGTGCTCATGAGCGGGAGGCGGCACAGCTCTCTTACTGTCACTCTATTTTGCGGACCTCGCCTTGTACTCGTGACAAAGAAACTTTTACCGAGAGAGTAGGCGGCTTCCTTTCCTGACTTGAAAACGTTATTACCGAACTCAATAGTGGAGATGGTGGCTGGCGAGCTCTTTTCCCGATAGTTTCCGAAAGAACCTTCCAAGTAGCTCCACTGTCCGTCTTGAAATTCAACTGTTCTGTGAATTTTTCCCACTGTCCTTTCTTGTGCTGGTCGAGATCTTTTCTGATCTCACCATCCAGCTGAGCGACGACAGGGTCTAGATGGTCAACTGCTCTTCTGGCATCTCTAGTCCTGATTTTCTCAAGAATTTCTCTGGTTACGTTTGGATAGAACGTCTTAACTCGGCCAACAGGTTGGCCGCCTTCATGGCCCTGCGAATTGCGTCAGATAAGTGATGCTCCTTCTGGTGCACATTGCCATTCCACGGGTAATCAGCCGCTAGGCGTAGCGCAACCTCACCGAACAGGCACCAGTCTGCTTGGCCTAAATTGAGATAAGAACGTTGACGAACACCAGAATAAGGAGCAAGAGAATTTGAGAGATCGATGTGCACAAAGACGGGAACATGATCACTAGACAATGTTGTTGAGGTAGACCATGAGCAAGCGTTGGAAAGGTTGGACGAGATAAGAGTTATGTCTGGGCTAGAAGATCGGCCGTTGGCAGGGAGACGAGTGGGCTGATCATCGTTTAAGATGACCAGGTCGCACTCCTCAGCCCATTCTTCGACTTCTTCTCCTCTAGCATCAGAACCAAGGGACGAGCAGAAGGTGTGGGCATTGAAGTCGCCCGCGAAAACAACTGATGATGAGAGGGAATAATCGCTGAGTTGTTTGAGAAGAGGAATGGGATTGTAGGAGGAGGGGCATGAGGTGGTAGGGGGAATATATATGTTGAAAGAGAAAGGGGTGTTTTAAGAGGGAGATGGATTGGAAGGTACTCGAGAGTACCATCCGTGGGAGTGTTTGGTATGAGGTGGGAGGGAGAGAGGATAAAACAAAGGTTGAAACTCCTCCGCCAAGAGCTGACCTTGGAGCATGGAAGGCAGTGTAGCCCGGGATATTAGGATGAGGATAGGTAGGATGGAGAGAGCTTGGTTTCTTGAACCATGATCACGTCTGGATGGTAAGTACGTGCGAAGAGAGAGAGCTCAGAAAGTTTAGTACGAAGGCCGTTGAGATTGATATGTACAATGGAAAGGGGGCGATTTGAGGAAGAGGAATCAGAGTTGGTAGGTGAAGAGCATAAAACACAGCGAAAAAGCAGAGTTATAATGCCTCACAGAACTGAGACCCGAACAGGAGAGATGCACCCACCTTTGGCATCCGGAGCACTGGACGCTGGTATGTCTCCTGGTAACATCCTTGCCGCACGTGGCGCATAGGAACTTCTGAGCGGGTCCAGGATTCCTCCACGCCGGCCCTTTGCAGGAGAATCCGAAGGAGAGCTGCGGCCGGCCAGCACCTCTCCCATGACAAAACCCTCTTCGCGGAGGTGGTGACGTCGGTTTGCATAGAGGTGATCTTCTTTCCTCCACACTGCCACGGCGTGAACGTACGACATCTCGGCAGCTAGCTTTTGTCGAGCGCTCATTCGATATTTCATTTGATATTTTCACATTTCAGGGCGGATTCCGATGACTGACTATACGAATGTGTCGGCGAATAATGTGAAATCTATAGGGAGAGCTTTCTATCTGCAGGGCGAGGAGGGGGAGATTGGCGTCTGGTTGGTGGTGTTCTCTATTTCATCAGGTTTCTTCCCGAGAATGGCCCTATTTAAGGCATATGCTACCATTTTCGTTGTCGGCTGATTATCGAGAAAAGGGTGTTCATCCGCCTGATGAGGAAATGGAGCGGTCACTAGGGTGGACAAAGTATCCAGTGATTTTGTACTTACATGGAAATTCGTTTGATAGGTTAGCGCTCGTTCTGCCCTGATTGTTACTACCTGTGTACATGTGTATTCCCCTTTTCAGAACCATAAGTCATCGCGTAGAGCTGTATAACCTGCTGAATAAGATGGATTACCATGTGGTCGCGTTTGACTATCGAGGTAGGTTTTTTAGTGAAACACGTAGCGTAAGGGGCTGAGCGATCGACCGACTAATTGACTGGCTCACTCACTCACTCATTGCGTAGCTGGCGTCTGGTGGAGTGGGATTACCTCTCAACCAATACACTGCTGTAGGTGCCATAGGAGCTCGTGCGGCCTGAACGATACGCTTCCATTCAGTACGGTTTGCAGCGATAAGTTTGGCGTTAAGGGCACTGCACCAGTGAGTCTTCGGATCCTCCTCTACGTGCTTGAGCCACTTCTTCTTTGGGGCTGTTCTCTGGATTTTCCACGGTGGTGTGCACTTCCGCCGTAACACACTGTGCGGGAGACGGATAGCGTCCATCCTACATATATGTCCAAACCATTGCAATCTTCTTGTATGCAGCTGTTCTACGACCGTCGGTTGATCTATACAGCTCTTCCTTGTATCTTCGTTGCAGATACTATCGCGAATCGTAGTCCAAAGGATATGGCGTAAACATCGTTTCTGGAAGACTTCTAGTTTTACGAGGTCTGACTTTAGCAGTGGAAGTTGTTTTTCCTTCACAGACACCAACGAAAGGAAGCAAACGCAGTAGACGCCTGCCCGATTTTGCTGCACACCTTGACTCGCAAAGGCCCCCATCATAGTCCATTCCGATTGGCTGTAAGCTGCCCTGTCGATAAGCATCTACATCATGCGAATCATTTGTGAAAGTTCACCCATTGTGGCTGAACTGAGCACGCCTGTACCGTCTGTGGCCATCGCTGTGCATATACGCATGTAATAGATTGCTCGCTCAGACCGAAAATCCTTCCTCCCTGCAATGTGGCCGGACTGAGCCCGCCCTATCCGTCTTAATCCAAAGCCGATTATGACGGGGCCTATCTGGTTTATTATCTATCTGATGAACTGTCGGACGCATTGACTGGTTTACCGATTGACTGATAGACTGACTGACCCTCTCGCTGACTTATTTAATGGCGGAGTGGCTAGCGGACTAACTCATCCTCTGGCAGACGGACTGACTGAATGGCTGACGGATCGACTGACGGGCAGATTTGCTGACGTGCTGACCTACTTACAGGCTGGCTCACTGACCTACTAACTGGCTGAACGATTCACCAAGTGGCCTTTCGAATGACGGGCTGGCTAACTAACTGATTGACTGATAGACTAACTGACGAACTGACCGATTGGAAGATAAGACGAAAGTCATGAGATCAGGCGGATCGCACTCCTCAGTGCATTTCGAAGGAGCTGAATTCCAGAAAGTGAATCAGTAGTACAGGAGAAGAAAGTGGCGGCAACGACGGAGTCCAAAGCAGAATCGGACAGGCCTCTTCTGCTTTTGCTTCGCTCGCTGGTGTCTGTGGAAGAAAGCCACCGTACCGATGATAACGAAGATTCGGCTGTTCCTAGCATAGATAATTCCTATACTGTTATACTACTTGGAAACGTGGACACGGTTCAAGTCAGAGCTGGTGAAACTCGAGTCTTTCCAGGTGCGGTGTTTGCGCCAGATTCTCGGTACGCAACTAAATCGTCATGCGATCACCAGCCCGAGATCGAGGACCTAGTCCAGACCAGAAGATTGCGATGGTTTGCACACGTGTGCAGAAAGAACGCGTGTCGCGACCTGCGGGTCTGCCAAGCTCCTTGCATCGGCGGTGTGGGTGGCAGACCCGCTCGTCACGTATTGAGGACATCTGCGACAGGACTCTGCACGCTATCCTCGCTCTATACCAACACTGCTACTGCGAGTACATTACGCACATAGAAAGGCCCAAGCCCTGTTTGAGCTTACACATATAACCACACAATACTCATCTGAGAAATACGTCACAAATGCATCATTGTCGACCTCGGCGCCCTGGTTCGCGTTTCCAAAGCGAACATAACACAAAATACACATGGGCTGTCGACTGCACTGAGTAAGGCCGTAGCCTGCGGATATTACCGCTACACTGTCTGTACCTTGCTACATAACAGAACACCAGATGCTAAAGATGTGTTTAACCTCTCTTATTCGCATAGTGCCTAAAACGTCAGGTGCGGATCTCCTCTCGGTGGTCACTAGGGGTCGGACCTAAGTGGTGCCTCCGGACCGCTGCGTATCCTCCGCGTAACTTCGGTGGGATCTGCGTCACGGCACCGGGACTGCGGGGTAGGGGCAACGGCCCCCTGCGCCATTGTCCTCCCTTCTAACGTCTGCGTTATAGGCAGTACGGTTAGCCCACCTGTTGACCTCGGGCTCCTCGGCCTGTTGGAGACTGCGGCCGGATACTGCTTGGCCAGCTGAACGAGACGATCCATCCGTGGTGGCAGGAGAGCTCGGACTCGACTGCGATGTTGAAGACGGGCAGCCGCACGACGCACCTCACGACGAGACGAATGCTGCTGATCGATGCGCGTGCTCTGGTTGTCTGCGCCCTCTGCGTCCCTGCCACTTTCGAAATTATACCGTACTAGCGCGCCGCCAGGCCCAGCGCCTGTGCACTCTGCCGGTCCTTTAATAAGGGATGACGTCAGCAATTGATAAGTCGGACGAAAGTCACGACAACGCGAGCCGCCGACCGTACAACATTTTATGGAGGACATGTCCAGTGCAGTGGAAGATCCAACAAGCGGCCCCTAAAAAGACATGACTGAAACAAATCGAGGATGATCTGAAGGTACGACGGTGTAGTGTCCTTAATGCTGAATCTATCTCAATCAATCGTTCTGAATGGAATCATATCGTTCAGGCCGCTCGAGCTCCCATGACACCTATAGTAGTGTATTGGCTGAGAGGTCATCCTGTTCCGCTAGAGGCTAGCTGACGTCAAGAGTAAGTGAGAGTGACTCTGACTGACTGACTGAGCGGCTAGGCGACTGACTTATTGACTCACCGACACACTGTCTGGCAAATGCGATTATGAATAGGAAGGGCGAATAATACTATCCAAATCCCTATTTTTTCCTCTTAACCCGTGAGACCATGATAGTGCCCAACGTTGCGCAATGAATTTTTTTTTCAAATGTGTTTTTTAGGATATGGTGATTCCGAAGGGAATCCGAGTGAACCGGGTATTGTCAGTGACAGTCGTGTGGTTTACGACTATGTGAAGAGCTTCAGCGAGAATAATACCGTGATCATTTGGGGTCATTCGATGGGAAGCGGGTGAGATTCTGTTTTTGTGAGCCATGTATACTTTGTGTGATTTCATATCATGTAATACAATCCTCGTTGGATTTCATACTTTTAAAAATGTTTCCCGATGTATGGCTATTTTCCACCGCATTTTATACTGCTGCTTCCAGAGTGGCGACAAAGTTGGTAATGGATCTGTCCATGGAGACAGCACCCCCGGATGGCTTGATTCTTGAGTCTCCATTCAACAATCTCAGGGACGTCATTATGAAGCATGTTCTCAGTATTGTGAGTTATACGTGTCCTACGCCCTCCTACAAACCATGCACAAACACTCTCACTTGTTTTTTCTTGTTGCAGCCGATACGATGGATGCCCGAGAGTTTAGTGCAGAAAATACTCATACAGCCATTGCGGGAGCAGCGGTTAACAATGGAGACGGATCAACGGATAAAAAAGTATTGTTACATAAAAAGTTCAATTACGCAAATGTTGCCATTCTAAATACAACGTTGTTCAGCGTCACATGTCCGATTCTGATATTACATGCTGAGAATGATCACGTCATCCCTGTTATGCTTGCGAGACAATTACGGGTAAGTGTAAAGCGAATGATCATAATGTTACATAGTCCTTACAAGAAAACGCGTCGAAGAATTGGCACGATTGCTGATCGGATGACATGGCATAACATAACATAACATAACAACATATGCGTGGTGGTAGATCTGACGCCCCTGTCATGTTTGATGAAGTCAGCTGCTCTCTAGTAATGAGGCGTGGAGTAGCAGGTGGAAGCTAGCGCCTCGTTGATTGGAATACAGGTCTAGTCGGGTTCATCGCAGACCAACACAGCCATCATAGTTGAAAGGAATTTTGTCTGGGATCAGCACAACTTGAAGAAAGACATGAGCTGTCGGTATGAATCCTAGTGATACTTTGCGCTTCCTATTGAAGGTTGGCTCGAACTCGGTGTTATATGCTATAGCACTGGTGCACCGAGTTCGAGCCAACCTTCAATGGGGAACGCAAAGTATCACTAGAATCCATGCCGACCTTAGCAGTTTTGCTGTGATGATTGGCGATGAGCTCGCTCGACACAGTCTCTAGTCAGCTGAACGCGAGCTCTCGCCTATCATGATACGCTTCCAACTGCAGGGGAGGCTGTTTTCCACGCGTTTTTGCAAGCGTGTCAGGACCTTCGTTATAGCCTCATCACTGAATCCCACCTTTCCGACAAACATTCGTGGTCGGTCCCACAATTTAACCAAGCCCAAGTTTCCCGCATTGTCAGGCGAGGTGAATTATGCCACAGTGATGAGGATAAAGTACAATATTGTCTGTGTGGCCGCTCGTTGTCCCCAATATGATCCATGACCTCTAGTCTGACTATGTGCTAGCCTTGAGGGATTCTATGCAATGCCAAACTTTAGAATGTGCTGCAGGCGACGATGGTTACGCCCACACTTCGCTATAGACTGTGTGCACGATGTTTTCAGTCATGACAGGGATATCTTTCAAATATAATTCCAAGCTTGTTCAGGATTCTGCCTTGGAAGGTTCTCGAGACGTTCAGTACGTGGAATTCGACACAGCACGGAATTATAAGCACAAGTTCATATATATGGCGCCGGAGTTGTTAAAACTTATTCCGTGAGTTGCATTTCGCCATTCTTGGGGTATGAAGTTTCTTGACTTTTGGGGTGTTTTTGTCTGATTTTGATCTTTGCGCTTGACCTGTCCTTAAATGCAGTGTGGTTTCAAATCTTATCTCACCACATTCTTCTAAAACCTTGCCTACATCCAGGCGACCGTTTCCGGACACAATTTGGAAGTATCCTTGAGCCGTGTTGACAGAGGCGACTCAGCGCCCTCCTTGAAACGTGCCCGAATAGTAGATGTTGACCTTCTATTGCTGTTCGGAAAAAGTGATAGGAAATGCAGATACGTCCTCCGGGCCTTGGGCTGTTCTCATTCACGCCAGTTCCACCATGAATGTATTCTTTATGACATGTCCGCAGCCAGAAGCATTCAAGCAAAGTTCTGAACAGTCTCTCGGTGCAATCCAACATTTTCATCTGCGTCTTTAGTGATGCCCACGTCTCCATCCGTACATCTTGACATGGCGAATGGAGGACAACTAGACGCACAGCTTCTTGGTCAATAGGATCGTCGTACCGCTGGCGCCTGCATGGCAAGCAAACACTACTTCCGGATTCCCGATCTTGCAGACCTTAGTCAAAGCTCCACCAGGAAAATCTCCGCTCTTCCCCGGGATGCTTGCGGACTGGCGGCTGTCCCTTGACTCTTACCTGGTGAGCAATAACTTGCTCCCGTTCCGCCAGTCGTTTGATCGATCGATAAGTTCCTTGCCACTTGGCGGCCAAATACGCCACGGCCAGCGGTAAAGGAAAAAAGCTCACCTTTCCAGCCGTGGTAGATCTATTTAGCGGCCAAAAATATGCTGGCCTCTGGAGAGTTATTAGAGGTTACCTACCGGAGCGGCAAAAACTCAGTGAATTGAAACGCCTTATGTATCGGCTGAGTATATCGTGAATACGCTGAAACGCGACGAATCGTTAACTGTCACAAGTTTCCAGTTGTCGCGACGCTAGCTGCCCTCCGCCCCGAGTCTGCCATTCCGTCCGTGCAGCATCGGTTGCCAAGGAACGTGAGCACCCACTAGCCCGACACATCTGAACCATAGGACTTACGGCGAGCCCTTTGCTCAAGCCACCCACGCGGAAATTGAGTATTGTGTATACTACATATGTGTTAGGTCCTACAGCCTCCGGTCGCGGACTACTGCCCTTACTCACAAACCAGGGCCAACTACGAGGTAGGTCTAAACCAACAACAACCGCCATTGCGCGGTACACATAAAACGCAACATATGTCACTGTACCAAGTATAGACCGACTGTACGGCATTATATTGTTACATGACAGCACAGAAATATAATATTTGTTTACCTCTTTGAAATCAAACTACAGAACGCGGCAATGAATATACGCAAGTCAAAATACAATACCGCCTATGCGTCAGGGAACGGACCTTGCCTAGCTGAGAAACGAGCAAGTCGAACTCCACTACCTGAAGAGCTCCCAGGCATGGGAGATCGGACGCACGGGCAGTGAGAGCTGGATCTTGATCAGGCCCCAGCTCGACCATCAGGCGGTGGCAGGAGCGGTGGAGGTGCGGGCTGGACGTTTCCGCACCCTATACTCTCCTCCGTGCGCTGAATAAGGACGAACGGTACGTAGGACTGTCGTAGATCTGAGGAAGCATGACGCCACAGACATGAGACGCGAGCGCTTGATGAGCGGCACTCTCGATGGCAGCGGTGCTGACAATGGCGGTCTGACTTGCCAGGCAGCCGGAGGGACGCGCCCTCCGCGTCTCTGCATGATGACAGTTCCTTTGGTAATCGATCGTGGCAGGACCAGAGATGGGAGGCCAAGCGGCGGTCTTAAGATGACAAAGTCGTAAGAAAGTCACGACTCCAGCCGTGCGACAGTTTGGTTCCAACCGAGGGTCAGTTGGACGTTAGGCGCAAACCGAGTGACGATCGGTGGATAACTGCGGCTCAAAGGCAGCATATGCGCCCACGAATATGGTCGAGATTTTAGCATAAATGCGTCTGCACGGTACCCAACATGTCGTCAACGACGTTTGAAGAGCTGAAAACCATCCAGGAGTGACAGTATTTGAGCATCCCTGTCTCCCACGCCCGTATTTTCCCACCCCTTCGAGTAACAGAAAGGAAAGTCAAAGTTGAGAAAACATGTGATAACTAAGAGCAATAGTGCTGTGAAATTAGAGTCTAAGAGAGTGCATTCCGATTTGATAGTGCAAACGCTCTAACTTATCACATGTTTTCTCAAGTTCAATTGTTCGTTCTGTTACTCGAAGGGGTGTGAAAATACGGGCGTGCGAGACAGCGATTTTTAAATTCTGTCATTCTGGATGGTTTTCACCGCTTCAAACGTCGTCGAAGACAGGGTAGAGGCCATGCGGGCTTATTTATGCTGTAATCTCGATCATGTTTGCAAGCGTGTATGCTGCCTTTAATGCACTCGGCAGTCAAAGTGGTATTGCCATTGCCCAGCCAAATGCCAGTTATCATCCAGTGGTTAGGCAATTGACGTATTTTCGCCAACGGTTCACCGCTGCCATTATCTGAGTTGCTTTCCTTTACGGGGAAGTAGACCTCAAAAAAGAACTGACCACTGATAACGCGTTCGCGTACCCTTATATGGTACCTGCGTTGTAAATGCTGTCGGTATGCGGCCTAGTCAACAGGAGTGGACTTAGGTAACTTCTTCTTAGGCTTCACAGTCTGAAGCGCATTGTTCTAAGCAACTTGGATGGAAACGTCAAGCACGCTTCTTTTGTTCTAAGCTTTTTTTTAATAATCAGGAATGTGTCCGTTGCAGAAAGTTCGTTGAGCATTCGAAGCAAGAGGCAAAAGCTGAACTTCTCACAACCTGATGTACTCATCTATGACATTTGGTCTCGTTACATAGACGGTTTCTTCAACGATTAAGGGTACTTCGCCTTACTATGTCATGCCCACAAAGGCCTTGATTCGCTGGTTCTTATCAAGGTACTTTATCTGTCTTTCATTCTGATAGCTGTATTGATTTCTTGTTTCGAAAGTGGTTACTCATGAGTAGTTCTGTAGGTAGTTTAGACTCATGCAGTTATCACTTGCTGTTCATTCCCTTACTTTCGAGCTAATAGCACACATGTCCATGTTCCAGGGTTCATATACTAGGTATTTGTATAATAGTTTTACATTCCATTTTAGGCTAACTCTCGTACTGTATATTGTACCTCATTGTGTTCATCTAGTCGATTTCCAATTGCATACACTAATGATATTCAGTTCCACATAGTCATATTTTACTGCTGATGCCATTCAGTTGAGTTAACTTGTCTTCAAATTATTGCCGCAAGGATCTGGCAACCTTGTTAGATACTCAGGTGCCGAGCCGAGGTGGTAGCAGGGCCTTAGACTATTCTAGCAGCCCTGGTTCGGAGAACCTACCATGGCTCTATGCGAATGTCATGTCAGGTCTATCCTCAGACATCCTTTGACAGAATACTGACATAAAGCTATTCATTTAACAGTTCAACTGTGAAAGTAATATGAGCAGCAGTGTTGAATGACTGTGGTTCAAGTACATACAAGGGTTTGATATGTTATAGTGAATGAGTGATATCAAGCGATTTCAATCTGTACACTTTCGTCGTTGTCGTCGTTTTTCACGGTGAGAACGATGACGGGAGGATGAGCGTAGCCGTGGAGCTGCTCATAGGAACGGAGCTGTTTCATTGTGCGAACGATGAGCACAGAGAGCAGCGACCAGACTGCTGGGAGTATGAACTCGAGCGCTACGAATGTCTGGAATGATGAGATTTGCCATGAGTTAGTGCTAACAAACATGGTGGGAACGAATTCACAACGTAAACGGACCTTGAAGTCTTGTACGCTAACGTCAATGCCGTTAAAAGCCCCTAAAACGATCTGCAACGACATTGCCAGAGAAGGCTAGAGGCGCCTAAACCGTTGAACCTATAACCCCCATCTATAACAGTAACAGAGTTCGAGAAACAATCGCTCAGGAATTCAAGCGGGAAAGTGAGCGTACAAAAACAGTGCCAGACCCCCACTCAGACGGGTTGGGAGGCGAATAGACTTGATGATGCTTCTCAGATCAGCATCACCATGCTGTGTCGCCCAGACGCGCACCATTGTGCTGTTTTGGCCATACCCGGACCATCGGGCTTTTTTGGCCAGACGAGTACCTCCCCTTATACAATATGTAGTGCGGCAGCTAACTTGTGAGCCAGGATTTACGGCATGCTCAGTCAAGCCACCGCTCAGAGCGGTACAGGGGAGAAATGCAAAAGACGCTGTCTCTCCGCATCGTGCGAGAATCACAATTCTATTTCGACGACCACGGCTACTGGCCGAGCGACCGTGGTTCCGCTTCGAGCGATATATGGATGAATTTCCAACCGCGGTTGCTGACCGGGCGCGTTTCGAAATTGTCTCAACTGCTGATGTTTCTCTATTCCCGCCTCTAGTCAAAAGGATGAAGCCTCTCAGGAGGATAGGGTGCCTGTCACAGCCTGTGGACAAAGAGGTTAATCCTGCCAGAGACCCCAACAAGGACTCCATTCCGACATGGTCCGCAATGGGGAAGCCTTCCTCACGGCGGACCATGGGTATTCCCTCGCCTGCCAAAAATTGTCGTTCAGAGAGTGACCCAAAGCCACTTCTCAGGAGTGGGTCTGAAAGCCCAACTGGCCTTCTGGGCAAGACGAAATGCTTCTTATACCCACTGATCATGTGACCCGCGCGTGACCACAATGAAGAACCGATTCCGCGTCTTTCAGTCGCTCATTACGGCACCGCAGTCGCCCCGAGAGCAACTGGACGGGAGCCGAGGCTGCTATAGCAAATGGGCGGGAGTTGCGGTTGGGTTTTGACTAGTGGCTACTGTTTGGGCGGCGACGTCATAATTGGGAAAAGCCGGTTCGGCTCCGAGCGATGGTTGTAGCCGAACCGGCTCCTCCCAGTTATGAGTGGAGATTACTACCCCTCCCCCCTCACAGTCTTTGTTGAGGAGCGACCCCGCTGCAGACCTAGGGGACACAACAGCGGTCGAAGCTGGCGGGATAGGGGCTCTCTACACACCGAGGGAGGAGTTGTCCCGTTTTTGCAGTTCGAAACGTCCCGCTACTCAATGCAAGCGAAATGGTCCCAAGTGGAATTAGGGCAGCAAAGGGCGAGACAACTCCTCCCTCGGTGTGTAGAGAGCCCCTCTCTCGATGCTGGCCATAGAAGCTGACTCTGAATTTCCCATGTTCTGGTTCTGGATGAACTCCAAGAGCCATACTCAAAGCTACCTACCAGAGCCGGGCAATATACTCCTACGGGAGCCTCCCGGGAGAGTCCAAAGTCCGCCCGCCGCATACATTGGCTGTCTTTAAAAACCTTGCCGGGGGGATCCCGTGGTTTTATGAATACGGCCACAGGTTGCTGACCCAAGGAGGGTCATTCTGGCCTGTTTTCGCCACTTCCTGCTGCATTGGGGTTGTGGTGCAAGCCGTGCAGGTCTGTTTACGTTGATATCTCAACCAGCGTGTAAAACAAAACTCACCCTATCCTCGCTGGTCGATGGCACTCGTGTGAGGGTTTTGTTGTAGGCGCGTACTGACCAGACAACTGCCCTGAAGATGTGCACATTGTAGTCTCGACATGAAGAACTTTCACCTACATAGCAGAAATTCGGCCTTCCAAGAGCTAACGCGAGCGGTCGCCGGCGTAGCGTCATTGACTAATCTGCTAGGAAGAGCAAGGCGAGTGGTCTGAACGAGCTCCCCCTTAGCGGACGATTCCATTTTGCTCGTTACACTGCTACTCACGCCTCTGCCGTTCCTACGTATCGTCAATTTCTGGATTGGGGGAGGCCGCGTCGCAACAAGAAGTGCGCGTGTCGAGCGTGTGGGGTGGCCCCGTTACAGATAAAAAACGATCGATATCGCTTACCGCTGATTTTCCCCTGAACAGCATTCCTCCAATTCGTCCTTTCACTTCTCTTTTTTCGTTGTTCCTCCTCTATTCTCTTTTTTTTCTATTATCGATTATTCGTACAGTAATGCTGTATTTACTTACTGGTCTTTGTTGCTCATTTTTTTTTCTTCATGGTATGTTTTAGGTCGAACCGTTTTATAATTCCAGGATTCTTACACAAACAAGTATAGAACAGTAACCAGATGGACATATTAAGAAAAGGAGGAAATGGAAAGAAAGGAGGATAATGAAAAAGAAATGGGAGAATGTTGAGCTTGGGAAAATCAGCGGTAAGCGATATTGATAGTTTTTTATCCGCAACGGGGTCACTCCCACACGCATGACATGCGCGCTTCCAGTTGTGACGCGGCTTTCCCCTCAAGAGATTGACGATATGTAGATGGCTTACGAAACAGTTATCAAATTCGGGCGTTTCCACAGTGATGAACTATTTATTACAAAGGAAGAGTGCAAATGAGGGAAAACGCCTGTTATTAAAGTTCATCGCATAGCAATTAGTTTTTAATAAGTTCACTAGTTGTTAGTTTTTGATGTTCCCCTGACCTAATTACAGTCGGCACAGATCCTTCGGCTAATTTTCGTTCCTTTTTGTGTGCTGGCGCGGATTCGGTGCGCGCACGTTATAGCATATTAGAATATGCGCACCGAGTGTGCGCCAACGAAAAACAAGGAACTCGAAGTGTCACTAGGATCCGTGCCGCCTGTATATAGAAGGGTGAAACAGAATCAAAGAACCTGACCATATCCATCCGAGAAAGTAGACCCCGAAGGAAATCATGACTAATCAATCGATAATTCGGTTACCGTCCGACTTATTCATGGCGGACTTGCTGTTTCAAATGGTAATAATAGCATTCCAAAATGGTTGCGGAATACCCAAGAAAGACTGGTATGTATCGTCAATCCTGGGATGGGAAGGGGGTAGAGCCGCGTTGCAACTAGATGCGCGTGTGTGCAGCGTGTGGGGTGTTCCCGTTGCGGATAGAAAACAATCAATATTGCTCACCGCAGAATTTCCTATGGTCAACATTCTCCCATTTTTCAGTCTTCATTATCTTTCTTTTTTTCCCATTTTCATACTTTTAAAATATGTGAATCTGGTAACTTTTCTATACTTTTTCATCTTTAATTTTCATCGATGCTCACGTGAATCTTTCTTTTAAATATAAAACGATTTGGTCCATATCATACCATAAAGATAAAAAAATGTGCGAAAAGGTCCAATGTGGAAATACAGTATTACTATGTAAGCAATTGATAAGAGGAAAAAGAGAAAGAACGAAAAAAGAGTTATGGGAAAGACGAACTGGATGAGTGTTGATCATGGGAAAATCAGCGGTGAGCGATATCGATCATTTTTCGTCCGCAACGGGGTCACCCCCACATGGTCGACTCGAGCACTCCTAGTTGCGACACGGTCCCAATACCCCCATTTAGAGATTGTCCATACATTAGTTCAACTGGGTAAAGTCTGTCCGCCCACGCGGTTGACGTGCGTGTTGAGCGGCCGTCGCGAAGGCATGTTTCGAAAGAGCTTCCTCTAGTTTGCAAACAGTTGGCCGGGGTATTATTAGCTGTTCGTCGTAAGTAAAGGGTCATAACCGGAGGGGACCTGAGTAAGTACTTTAGCAGCATTCGGCCTGCTGCTTTTAGCAGACATACTACATAGTCGTAACGAAGCTATCAGGGTGAGGCCAACTGCCTACGAAAAAAAGCTGCATTTGCCCTTAATGAGCATACTATGCGGTTCGTCGATGTGTGGAAAAAGGGGTATAAATCCACATCCTGTCTGAAAATGTATAGAATAGCTTCCATGCAGATGCCATTTGGATACACGACTTTGTGACAGCTAACTCCAGGCAGAAGATTGCCCAGAGGTATTTTCAAGACCTACCTGATGAGTAGGAATAGAAGTTGAGTCATAGTACAAGGCAGTGTCAGGACTGACTTCCTAGTCCACATCGCTGCACCAAGTCCTAGCACGCATGTGAAAATGTCACCAAACATTCGAGCAACCTGAGAATATAGTTTAATATATTCAAAATAATATAACCACTGTATGTCAACACTCACAAGATAATATACATCGAAACTCTGAAACTTCTTGTAAAACCGCCAAGAGTTCGGATTTTCCACGGTGTCATCCCTGGAATATAGGATAGAAGGGGTTCGCGAGACATTTAGGTGCTATTTATACTCCTCAACGCGCGGGCGTGGCGTTGGAGTATGACTGGCCTGATGCCACGCCCATGCGTGACGCGCTGGCGTTGAGAAGTATGAATAGCGCGTTAGAAAGAAGTTGGTTGATATAGACAGCAGGGTGGTGGCCATGAAAGTGTCTAGCAATTTCGATTTCATTTTCCAGCAAAAGCAGAAAAGTCGGAGCATGAGTGAAGATTTTCCTTCCATAGAATCCCTGGCCTAATGCTTCGACAGAAAACCCTTCTTTTTAGTGAATGAGGAACCATGGTGAGCGCACACAAGCGTGAAGCGTAATGGAAATTGTTTTGTCGGCCCAGGAATTGAACCACAACAAAAACTTGTTAATTAGGAAGCGGATCTTTGCGTCGCTGCCGAAGATGCCAGACTACATTCCATTTCCTAAGAAGAAGCAAAAACCCAATTCACACGATCAAAAGCTGGAAGAAGCGATTCATAGCTGAAAAGCTACTACATATACAATGAACAGAGATGCAAGCTGGCGATACGCAACGCTTTTGACAAGAAAACTGCTATTAGCTAAAGTATCCATTCAAGATGTAATGTGCATTTCTAGACCCATTTTTCGACGTAGAGCCCGAATATGCCCTTCTCAGCCCAAAACCACTCTGAAAAATGTTATAGACGTTCTTCTCCGATTCTTGTACCCAATGCACATTCCAAAACGGGCACTGATCTTTCGAAAATCTGAAAACCGACCTAATAAACGCATTTAGCCCCAAAGTTACCTTCCTGGACGAAGTTCGTGTAAACGATCATTATTCGAACTCAGCATAAAGCAATAGCGTTTTCGACTTGTACGGATTGTTGTTTGAGCGTTTAAAGTCTGTCCGCATGGGACTGGTCGCCCACGCGGCCGGCGTGCGTGCCGCGCAGCCGTCACCAAGGCATTTCTCGAACGAGCTTCCCCACTGCTCGGATACAGCTCGTGTCAAGCGACTGAGATATTTTTCCCTATTCGTGCACAGGTCCGAAACTTGACCGCGACGGCAGATCAACACGCTCGTGGGCCACGTGGGCGGACAGTCTCAATCGGACAGACTATATCAATTGAGGGGTTCTGACAAATTTTCCAGATTTGACATAAAATTTGCACATGGAGGGTTATTTGGTGTGCTGAGCACGCATCTAAGGTTTATCTATCGATTTTTCAAAGATTTAGACTCGCTTCGCTTGAAGCTTCCCATTTCGGAAAAAAATTTGATTCAAAACGCGGCTTTCGACGATTACCGGGATACTACATGTGGCTCAAATTTTTTTTCTGGGGTCCATTTGGAGAGCTCAACACGAATCTGATGTCAGTTTATCGATTGTTTGCAACTTACGGTAGATTACGGTGGATATACGGTAGCTTGATCAAAATCTCAGACTTGACCCAAAATGGCTATGTTGGGGTTATTCGGGGTGCTAAATACGAATTTGACGTCTATTAGCCGATTTTCGAATGATTAAGGTAAGGTAGTTTTCTCCTTAAATGACCTACAGTAATATAAGATTTTTGACAAGCGGACCTTAGATTTGCGTTCATCGCATGAGATAATCCCCTACATACAAATTTTGAGCAAAATCCAATTTTTCAGAACTCTAAAAATTGCCTGACCCTTGCCTTTTCGCGAGGCGGGAAAAACGCTAATAACCTATTTCAGAAAGATTCTAGGCAGCTGTGAAAGGCATACTCGGTCTACGTTCAAAACAGGTCCTGGAAAAGTACATTTTATTTGGAATGACCACTTTGACCCAATGGAGTTCTCGTGTTAGGAGCGTATTTTCCACACGAAGCCATATTTTCAATTTAATTTTGGCCGCATTAATCAGAAACTTTGAAATCACTGAAACTCGCCCGCGCAGCAATTTTCTAACCTTTGGCAGTTATGGGTGAACTGAATTGAAAAAAAAGGTTTTTTTTTGTGAAGATGCTGTGCTTCTCTGAGCCAAGTTCCGGTCCGCAATTGCGTCTCGACACGCTTTGCGGCCGCGCGCTTTCGAGTCGGAAGAGTTTTCAGCGCCGCAGCCGCCGATCTGTCGACTCTAGGTGGAAACGAAATTGGAGAAAACTGTATAAAAAAGCCAGATCGACTCGGCTTTGGCGCTGGAAACTCGACTGACTCGAGCGCGTGCGGCCGTAATGCGTGTCGAGACGCAATCGCGGACCGGAATCAGGCCCAGAGAAGCACAGGACATCTCCAAGATCACATTGAGTCTCCTGATTTGGAAGCGGGAGGAAAATCACACGTTGGTGCGAAGTTTGTGTAAAAGTCATGATGTGGACGAGTTCCACGGGAACCCAGTGATTCAGCTCGTTATCAATCGTATCGATCCCCGCCGCACACGTGTTCCAAGGCTTTGCGTTATAACGTTAATGTGTTAACGCACTAACGGGTTAACGCTTTTTTTTCCCAGAAACGGTTAACGCTTAACGAAAAAGTTTTGAAATCACCCTTATTCACTTCGTTAATTGTAGTGGAATTATGACCCTGACTAATATGGGACCTCTCATGATTTATTGACTTTTGCTTTGGTCAGGTGATGTTTTTTTATAAGTTTTTTTTAACGAAACGCAAATCCGTGACGTGTTCCATGCACCAAGTTTGCGTCAGCGCAAACTTTTCGTTAATGAACAACTCAAAGTGCCAGTGCGATTCGTGCCGACTATATGTTCATGTACTGTTTTTCTCAGAGCCGCAATTACGGACAACGGCTGCTGCATCACGCAATAGGTTGATAATCCTGCTCAGACCACTTGGTCCCGACGCTAAATCCCATTCTCCCAGCACGATTACCATCGTCTCGCGTGATGCAACAGCCGTAGTCGGCAATTGCGGACCGGAACTTGGCTCCGAGAACGACAGCATATCCAAGAAGCTTCTCACCGATGGTAGCGTCTAAAAATAAGAACTTACCTTAACAAATATGCCCAGTGCATTATATCGACAAGACATAAGAATATGAAAATTGCCTTCAATAGATAGAATTGACGCTTCGGATTGAAAGCGGACCATGTCTGAAAAGAAGCTATCAGTGTACTGGTCACAAATCTGGCTAGGTTACGGTAGGATTACGATAGCTTTCAGATGGCAAATAAAACCATTTTAGCGACTACTGGTAGCAAAAACTGAAGGTGTTACTCGCCCAAACCTAAATCTCACAAAGTTTCATACTAAAAATGGTAGGTGGACTGGAAAATTGAATTTTCTGCCAAAATTAAGCCCAAGGGTAGTTATTTGAGGTGCCTAACACGGGTAAGATGTCCGCTTTTGGGTTCTGCACTACTGAGGTAGGTTACGGTAGAAAAACGATATTATACCTACCGTAAGCTACCGTAACCACCCAAAAAACCGAAAACCAAAATCAAATTCGTGTTTAGCACCCCGTGTTGTAGAGGATAGGTTTAGGCGAGGGACACTCATAATTTATAATACTATTAGGAGGACCGGAAAGTAATGTCGTTTTCTTACGCTAAATACAAAAATATACAGAGGAATTTCTGATTAAGTTACATGCGAATTAAGAACTCTAAACATGTTATCTGTGACTTATCTTTACAACTTCAAGTTACATGTTATCTTCAACATTGTGTGTATGTTGCATGGCGCGAGTTGACTTACATGTCGCATGAAGTACTCGTGTGTAACTTAAATGTGTTATCTTATCGCACATGTAACATATATACGCGGCAGGCGTCTCCAGGGATGTATGCGACGCTCTGTTGGGCCAGGACTCAGATATGTAAACCGTCGTCGGTTCATTTGCCCAAGTTTGAGGTTACAGGACCCGCCCAATCTCTGGCGGCCCCAGGTGGCGCTCGGCGGATTGCGTGTCGTTTCGCCGGCCGCGTCATGTGTCGGTGTGGCAGCCGCGCCGCGTGTCGGTCTTATGTTACATATGACAACATTGCAAGTTACTGGCAATGTTGTGTATGTTACGTGCAATATTGAAGCAAGTAACGCGTGGCTCTAATCGAAAATACACGTAAGTTACAGGTAACATCGTATCAACCTAGATGTGAATCCAAGGTAAGTTGCGTGAAGCCATCACGCAACTTGCGTCAAAGTCCCAGGTAACTTGTTGGGAAAATCCAAAGTACTGCTCTGTTTCAAATGTTCTTGGATTTTCAACCAAGGTTGGTTAAGGCTATTTGACAATTCCTCGATTGTCTGACACGTATTTGCTTCCACATCCGCCCTTAGCACGTCATTGACAGAAACGACACAACTTTCCGGTCCCCCTGATAGTAGCGAGGACATTCTCGCAAGCTGCTTCATTTCGCTCAATTCGGGCTGTGATTAGATGGCTTCCCTTAGAGGTCGTTTATACTCCCGCTGCCGAGCGGCGCGGCACAGTGCATTCCTGTAATATTGATCACGCAGCGCGGCACGATCGATGCTGTAGGATTACATCTCGCCGCGCCGCGCCGTGGCGGAAGTATGAACGACCCCTTACTTAGCAGTTGACTTGGAGACTCTGAACAAACTACCATACACCTACCGTAATCCTACCGTAATCACCGGAAAACCCACTCAGAATTGTGCAAAAGTACCTCACCTGCGTATTATCAATGGTGAGATTGCGCCGATTCTCTGCACTGGGCGAATTCGCCGGCGATCCATTGGCCGATGCGGTGTCCTGCCGGACGGACAGCGTTCGCGGAACCCGTGGCGTCGACTAAATTTTCCGTTTACACTTTATGTGAAAAGCTGAATGATGGTGTTAGACCGCTCACATCAGCGCCACCGCTGTCTTTCATAATTTCGCCATTCAGCTTCAGTTCTAGTGTATTGGCTCGAGACCGAATTCGAGTGCCTTCCTTGAACTGTAGATCGATGGTATTGCGACGAGACGGGGAGTCGCCCTCTTTGAACTGGAAATATTGACAAAAATTGTATTGATTATATTGATTTAACAATTAAATCGATGGCCTGAATTCTTCTGCCTGGCAGACTCTGCCATCAAAAATGGCACTAAATTTGATAAAAAGTACCGTGTAAAAAGAAGCATAAAACACATAAATTTTCTCGAATCAATAATTTAAATAGCAAAAAAACATAAAAATAGTTGAAGTCTGGAAAAGTTTGTTGAATAGAGAGTTAGGTTAAGGGAGGGAAGCAGTAGCAGAGTTGCAGTGCAAGAGCAGCGGATAATTGCTCTAATTACGCAACTGAGCGAAAATAAGCTGTGTGTTTTCATGGATAGAAAAAGGTAGAAAAGGCAGAGAATGAACAGTTCGGATGAATTTCATGCTTCAGTGAAAGAGAAACAAAGGGCAACCAAGAACAATGAAAGGACTACATTTGTACCCCTCCACTAGCGGCCAAAAATCTATTGACATCGGCTTCTTTTCGAATATTTTTGCTCCTTTTTGGGGCTATCGATTCCAAAATTTATTATGATATTTTTGGTCATGATGCTGATATAATGAAGTATGTTATAAGGTCATAACGTGAATATATTAAGGGGACCGGAAAGTAATGTCGTTTCTGCGCATGTAATTTATCAGCTCATTGTTTGGTTCAGAGGCGCGCCAATGACATTATGAGGTTGTATTTACTTCTCTACATATAGACAATCCAATTACAAGTTTTCAAAAGCTTGCTGAGTTTAATACAAAACTTAGGTGTCAGGCAGGAAGCGAACCCAAATCGCATCGCTCTACGGGCGAGAACGTTACCATTACACCAGAGTGAGTGTCAGTGGTGTAATGGTGACACTCTCGCCCTGAAAGTGATGCGATGCAGGTTCGCGTCCTGCCTGACCCTTGAGTTTTGTATTCAACTCAGCTACCTTGGAATGGATAAATGATTGATCACAGATGGAAGGAAAGAGAGAAAAGGGTAAGGAAACGAAAAATAGTAGAAGTAGGAAGAAACATTGTAATCAGCGAGGTAAAAGGGGGAGAATTATAAGAATATCGAATAGAAACGGCTAGAGAAGTGAGTGAAGTGAAGAGAAGTAGAAATGTTTTACAAATTCGAAAAAAAAAGAATGTTGAAACTATGTACATGGATATATTATCAAGAAAAAGTGAAATCAGGTGGAGGTTCAGGAAAAAAGAAAAGAGCCACATTAGATGACTCCAAAGGAATTAAAAAAGAGAAATAAGAAAATATTTCAATGAAATCGCGTATCTAAAGAAATGACTCGAAGAAGATAAAAAGAAAAAACAAGGATTTTCATGGAAGCGATGATAGGCAGATGGAAGTGGGAGGAAAGAAATGGCCAGAAAAAACAAAAAAAAGAAATATGGTTGGAGAATAGAGAGAGAGAGTGAGAGAGAGATAGAGATAGAGATAGAGAGAGATAGAGATAGAGAGAGATAGAGATAGAGATAGAGATAGAGATAGAGAGAAAGAGAGAGATAGAGAGATAGAGAGAAGAGAGAGAAAGAGATAGAGATAGAGATAGAGATAGAGATAGAGATAGAGATAGGAGACAGAGATAGAGATAGAGATAGAGATAGAGATAGAGATAGAGATAGAGATAGAGATAGAGATAGAGAGAGAGATAGAGAGATAGAGATAGAGATAGAGATAGAGATAGAGATAGAGAGAGAGACAGAGATAGAGAGATAGAGATAGAGAGAGATAGAGAGAGAGGGAAAGTAATGAAAAATCAACCGCAAAATTTACATGAAGTGAAACAGAAAGGAATAGAATAGTTGTGGAGCGAATGATTTGAACAAACTAGGGAGTGAACTTGATAAAGAAATAACGTCGAAGAAGGAGGAAAAGTTTGAAGAGTTACTGAATGATATGAAAAATGAAAAAAAAGTGGTGTAACAGAGATGTAAATGTATGGAAGTAAAAAAAAACCTAATTGCAGGGCTAAGAATAGGAAAGAGGAAAGGGACCGGATCAAAGCCAAGCAAATGGAGGGAGGAATAAGGAGAAGAACAGGAAAACACAAAAAGAATAGGCGCTACAAAAAGAGACAAAGGAGAAGATGATCAGATAAAAGTTTCAACAGAGGAATTGAAATCGGGGAATGAGATAAATTAGGAGTATCAAAACAAAAAAAAATGTAAAGATCGAGAAAAAGGAAAAGAGGAGCAAGAAAAAGGAGATCAAACAGAAAAGTAAGATGTATGTTGTCAAGTAAGGGAAAAAGAGAAGAGGGCAATGCTAAACGGAAGGAGAAGTTGAGAATCAAAGAAGAAAAAATGAGGTGATCAGTGAAGGATGAAGGCAAAATTCTAGACAAATATTTGTTTAACAGGGGAAAATTCATGAGTAGGAGATCTAGATATAATTTGGAAAAGAAGAGGAAGAAAATCTTGGCGAGAAATAGAATGAGGAGTAGGAAAAGTAATTTTACACTAGGAGAGAAATCAGTAGAATGAAAAAAGGAAAGGAAACAATTCGAAGGAAGAAGGCAAAAAAAGTGAGTTTTTACAAGGGCTATAGAAGAAAAACCGAAGAAAAAAAAGTGAAAATGAAGGAAAGAAATGAGAAGTAAGGACAAACGAAAACAGAGAAAAGATAAGGAGAAGAATAAAGAAATAGTGAAAAGAAAAGTGAAAATGACGAGGAAAACGCTGTGTATGAAGACACAGGCACTGAGATGAACGGAACAAAAGGGAGAAAAATTACCAGAAAATTAAAAGATTAGGATGAATGAAATTGCTCTGAGGAAAATGGGAAAGCAGAGGGAGAAAATACAAACAATAAAAATTGAAAAAAGCACGAAATGGGACAATAGGGAATAAATGGAGAAATGAGAAGAGGAGAAAAATAAGGAAAGAAAAGAATATTGATTGTTGGAGTTGGGAACATCCATAGATTGGAGCAAGATTGAAAAATCAATAAATGAACAAAACATTAATAATTTAATGAATAATGAATGAATAAATAGTTAGATAAATAGCTAACTAAAAAATAAATGATTAAATAGAGAGAACCAAAAAGCAAGAGCGAAACAAGTGCGTAAATGGGAGAGAATCTGTAATGGGAAAGAATAAAAAGTAGATAAATAATCGCGAGACAAATGGTTACCAGAGGATAAAGAAACATGAAAATGAAAAAAAATAAAATCATGAGGTGAAAAAAGACTGCAATTTCGAAGCACTATTGAATTCCTCCGTTTTGAAGTTTTTCGTAATGAAGAAACTGAAAAAGGGAAGGAAGTGAAAAAGGCCAGGAAAATGTGAGAAAGATTGGATGACCTTTATGAAAATCGAGAAAGGGTAAGCTTTCTACAAATGAATAGAAAGGGTTGGAGAACAGCTAGGAAAAACGTAAAAAAAGAAAAATTCATGGGAGAAAGAAGCAAGCGCGGAAAAAAAAAAGAAACAAAAAGAGAAATGTGGAGGAGATTGAAATTCGGGAAGAACCGAAGGTTTAGGGCAAACTGGCATGCAAAAAGAAATAGAAAGAGGGAGAGAAAGAGAAAGCGAAAGAGAAGGAGAAAGAGCGAGAGAGAAAGAGAAAGAGAAAGAGAAAGAGAAAAAGAGAAAGACAAAGAAAGAGAAAAGAGAAAGAGAAAGCGAAAGAGAAAGAGAAAGAGAAAGGCAAAGAGAAAAGTGGAAAAAAGGAGAGAGAGATGGCGACTTCGGAAAATTTTGAAAAGGGAGGAAAGTGAGGAAAATTCCAGACTTGAATGTCTAGTATGTGACGAGACAAGCACATAGGTGTTGTACTTTGGCAATTACGGTACTCCTACAGTACACCTACCGTAAGCGAATGGTTGTTTCCGAGTCGAGGACTCACCTCTACATCGACAGTGTTTCGACGGGATCCGTCGGCTCCGCCCTGCTTCAGAATCACGCGGCGCTTTTTCCCGATATTGATCTGGAAGGATTAGCGAGTAAAGGGCTTCGTGTAGCGGATTAGCGTAATATTCCTCATATTGTAGATGTTATTTGAAGCCAATTTACGGCAATATCACACATAGTACAGGGGCGACATATAGGTGTGAAAATGTCACTCGGAGTGTGATGAGGGCTGATGGGTTCTCTCTAGCTCGCTCTGTGGTTGAATAAGTAACATAGCTTGCTCTTAAAGGCAGCATACACGCTCGTAAACGTAATTGAGATAACTACGGAATTAGAAAGGTATGGCACCGAGCACAACGCCCACGGATTTTGAAGCTTCAAAAACGACCCACAATGACGCTAAAGGAGTGGGATGTTGGCCCCGCCCCTGTATCTGCCCGCCCCCTCTATTTGCGTCCTCCCCCAAAACAGGGCTGCTGGGCCATTTCCACCGTCATCGATGTGTGTAGTTTACTCATTGTATCTATTCCACCATCTACAAACGTCGCCGGAGGTGGGATTGGCCCAGCAGCCCTGTTTTGGGGGAGGACGCAAATAGAGGGGGCGGGCAGATACAGGGGCGGGGCCAACTTCCCACTCCTTTAGCGTCATTGTGGGTCGTTTTTGACGCTTCAAAATGCGTTGGCGTTGTGATCGGTGCCATACCATTCTAATTCCGTAGTTATCCGAATTACGTTTACGAGCGTGTATGCTGCCTTTAAGGAACGTCCTTAAAGACGAAAGGACAATGTTTGCGATAAAAAATTTGCGAGTTTTTGACAAGAACTTAAGTTTTGGAACAATAAGGACGAAAGTATGACAAAAAACGGCCAGGAATTAGGTGAAGATCTTGTGGACCGGCCGACCCATTGGATCACCACGCCCACGTGATATAACAGTTGTCCTGCGGTCGTTTCACTAGTGGAACAGTTGCCGGATTTTTCGCATTTTTTTTATCCTGAAAGATTACAACATCCAAGGATGTGCTTTGAACCATCTTTTTTTGGCAGTTTTCAGTGCAAGAAACAGGAAACAAAATCACTCACTTGCCTATGAATTTTGAAGCGCAAAATCAATTGCCGACGTCAGGTTTGACGCTTAGTCTGCAGTCTCAACACACCAAGATTCGACTTGTAAAAATATTGCCTTCGATGTTCACGCAACTAACTTGTATGTCTGGGAAACGTCACAAAACATCATAATTTCAGCCAATTCATATGCAGACCACTTGAAAAAATCAGTTTTTTTTTCGTGTTATGGATTTATATTGGGTTAAAGGCAGTTAAAACTGTTGTCTAGTTTCCTTTTTTTGACAAGGTAAGTTTACGAAGTAAAGGATGATAGTGGAAAATCCCTACAAAACTCTCAAATACCGGGTAAAAACTGTTGAAAGAAGCCTCTGAAATATTTAATGACCTGTTCGCACCTGTTTGATGTGTCCCGTGGGACTGCAGACAGAGCGTTAAACCAAACGTCGGAAATGATTATGCGCTCCACAATTCTTATTTAAGTGACTTTGTTTTCAGTTTCCTCTTCAAAAAGAAGATTCTTGGATGTTAGAATCTTTCACGATAAAGAATATTCAAAAATTTGGCAACTGTTCCTTCAGTGAAACGAATGCGAGACAAGTGTTACTGTGTTCATCTGGGTCAAATTGCGGTCCGCGATTGCGTCTCGACACGCTTTGCGGCCGCACGCACTCGAATCAATCGAGTTTCCAGCTCCAAAGCCGACTCGATATGGCTTTTTTATTCAGTTTTCTTCAATTTTGTTTAGTTTCCTGTTTCTAAAACCCACCTAGAGTCAACAGATCGGCAGCTGCCTGCGATGGAAACTCTTCCGACTCGAAAGCGTGCGGCCGCAAAGCGTGTCGAGACGCAATTGCGGACCGGAATTTGACCCAGATAAGCACATCAAATGACGTGGGCAGGGTGATCCATAGATTTTGACCCACTTCCCGGCCGTTTTCGTCGTACTTCCCTTCTTGCTCTCCTTAGAGGGACCCAAAGCTTACGTTTTTGCAAAGAAAAAACGGTCCACTTTTTCACCGTGAGCACAGTCTTAAGAAAGAAGTCCCCGTGTTTTTTTTTCAACCAGAAATTTCTCTCGAAATCTTGAGTTTTTTCTGAACAAGATATATAGCCTTCGACAGGAAATAATTGGATTTTTGGAATGGTGGAACTGGTTTTTCTGAATGACGTCAATTTCTGGATCGGTAAAGTAGAGGGTCAGAAAAGGCTCCGAATTATCAATCCGAAAATCGATAAAAACAATTTGTTTTCAAAACCTAAACACACCTTCGTGTAGAGCGGAGAATTCTATTTTGAACCACCTAATGCATGCCACCGAAGTTTTTGTAATTCGAGAAATTCGCGCGTTTTTTTTTCTAAATAACAACCCTTGTTCATGAAAAGCAACACGCATAACAACAAATCAATCGTTTATGTATCCTCCGTGATTCTTCACAGCAGCCTTTCATCTCTTTATCACTCAGTTATAGATAAGTGAGGAAATTTTAATAACCTCTGGTAAAAAATCGAAATTCCCGTCACTCAATGCGCTGCGTGTTTATGTTTATGTTTATGTTTATTACGTTGCATAAGGCACACGTGGTAAAGAGAAAAACACAATAATAATATACACAGTAACATAGGCGATAAGCAGTGCTCAGAAAATTCCAGATGCAATGTTCTGATTCTGAAGAAAACACTACGGCTTAAGTAAAGTTCACTTCCGCACTGCCGTTCAGTCCGCAAAGTGCACCCTGATTGCGAAATCGTGCTGCGGCGCGGTTGCGAGTATCCTCAGACAGGGATGTGGGATCACCCGGGCGGTGAGATCACCCGGGCACCAAAGGCCAAAAGCGCCTGGGTGATCCCACATCCTTGTCTGAGGATGTTCGCAACCGCGCCGCAGCAAAATTTCGCAATCGGGGTGCACTTTGCGGACTGAACGGCAGTGCGGAGGTGAACTGTAGTTTGACAGCCAAGCTTCGCTTGAAAATCTGTGGTGATAGCGTGAACGTCTGCGACTTTGTCAACTTGAGGTAGGTGGACCCAGCACGGTTTGTAAAGAAATTAGATCGCAAGGAAGTTTTGGCTCGAGTAAAAGTTATCTTGTTTCTTCCACCACGAGTGATTGAAGAAATCCTTTTAAAAAACTCATCGGCTCTCACCCTAACTTTGAAGCCATTGAGAATCTTGTGCACCATGCATACATCAAAAAGTCCCCGCCGAGATGCCAAGGAGTAGAGGCCAAGTAGCTCATTTCTCCTAGTTGCATTAGGTGTACTAGAGTATTGTGATATACCACATCTGACGAAAAGTTTTCGCGTGTAGTTATTCTGAACTTTTTCGAGGACAGCCGTAGACTTCTTGCTCGTTGGGTTGAAGACAGAGGTGTCCGATTCCACAATAGGTCTCACATAAGTAGTATAAGCCAGAAGCAGTACTTGCTCGTTTTGAGTGGCTAAACCTTTGAAGATTTGGAAAGTCCGTCCCATAGCATTTTTTTTATATATTTGTGATGTGATTCGAGAAATCAAGCTTATTATTTTGAAGATATCCTAGATCCCTCACTTTATCAGTGCCTGCAATTTCAGATCCTTCTATGTTGTATACAAAATTATCGCTAGAATTACCAATGTGCATATGAAGACTCTTCGAGGGAGACAGTTTTAGTGGCCATTCCTCACACCAGACAATCATTTGATCAATTGATCGTTGCAGCTTAGAGGCGTCGTCAGTGGATGTACCTTTTCGGTAGATCTTGACATCATCCGCATATATCTTGCACATCACCCCATCTATTTGTAGTTGCGATGGGAGCTCAGATATATAGATAGTAAACAGAAGCGGTGACAACACCCCTCCTTGCGGAACGCCGCTTGATATGCGAAAAATCTCTGAGTGACTTTTCCCAACTCGCACTTCGAAAGTTTTGTTTTCAAGATAGCTAGCGATCCTCTGGGTCACTACTGGATGGAACTTCAACTGATGAATTTTATAGATTAACTTCCTGTGATTGACACTATCGAAGGCTTTTTGGAAATCAAAATAAATTATATCACAGCTGTGTTTTTCATCCAGCCAGATAGTCCAATCATTCAAGCATTCTAGAAGATTCGTTTCGGTTGATCTGCCTTTCACGAAACCATGCTGCTCATGAGTGATGATAGCATTGCCTTCAAGGTGATTCATTATGTGTTTCTTGAGCAGCTTCTCAAACAGGCGGCAGATATTTGAAGTAATGCTCACTGGACGGTAATTTTCACCTCTACTTGGTGGGTCCTTCTTTAGTTTGGGTGTGACAAAACTATGCTTCCATTTAGATGGTACTTCACCACACAGAAGGGTTTGGTTAAATGTATAAGACAGAGGACAAGCAATGACACGATGCTGCTCTCTCCGGCTGCCGAACACTCTCTCGATGGCTCTACCCTCCGCTTCGCGCAGGCATGTGAATGAACCGCGGAAATTCGGAGTTTTTACATTCTGTAGCTGCATAGAGCGCAAAATTTCATTAGATGTGATAAGAAATTATGGGTCATTTGGAAGAGAATTTTCCGCTCTCTGAGAAAATGTAGGTAATTGGGCTTCGAAAAATATTGGTTTTTCTCTAATTTTGGATCGAGAAATCGCAGCCATTTTCTGACACCCCCAATTAATCGATCCAAAAATCGATGAAATCGAAGTCAGTCAGAAAGCCTAGCGTCACCATCTTAAAGAGCCAGTAATTTTCTGTCTAATTGTATATAACATGTGGGGGAAATTTTCGAAATTCGAAAGAGATTTCCGATGGAAAAAAAGGCGAGTATTCATTTCTGAACCCAATTTACATCTATAACGCGAGAATACTGAATTCCCAGAAGGTTTCTGAATTGGCTCAAATGATTATGTTTTTGGTAAATTTCCCAGACACACAAGTTAAAGTCCTTTTGAATGAGACTGTCCGCCCACGTGCTCGGCGTGCGTGTCGAGCGGCCTTTAAAAAGGCACTTTCAACCTTGTAATTCGATTAGCAAGAAAATTATACGAACAGTGAATAATATCCCTCTTAGCTGTTCACAATTGTTGGAAAGCTCGTTGGAAAAAAAACTTCCGCAACAACCATCTGGTAGGCACGCCGACCGCATGGGCGGACAGTATCATTCAAATGGACTTCATATGTAGCATAGTCAGAGTTGCAGTTAGCAGAAAATAGTTGCGGGTTCAATTCCATCTGGAAATTCAGAAAATTCTGCAATTTCGGTATTGGCAAAAATTAAAATTACATTGGGGATTTGAACTCGTGATGTTTTCCCGACAAGCGAGACACTTGCCACTCGGCCAACTGCGTTGGGTCAACGAAGCCGATTCTTCGACGGAATTTTTTCTTATTAGGGGGTTCTTCCTAGAGTATAGCAGATTTTCACAACAAATTCAACATTACCACCTCAGGTAGGGTCTAACGAGATGGATTTCCAAGGAAATGGCCGTATCGAATCACAAAGAAGACTAATTGATATGCCCTTTTGGCTACATTATAACGGCTTGTAGAGAACCTAAGTATACTCAGAAAAGGTCTGACCATATGTAGTCGGAAAGGCAGTCTGACGACATTAGCTACGGCTTCTTGTCCTTGTCGAGACGATGTCTGCAGTGATAGCCGGCCGGCGGCTCAGCAGTTGCAATAGCCACAAGTTGGGGCCCAGTGAAAGGGAAAACGGGGGAGATTAAGAGGTGATGACGCTGGGGATGAGCAGCAGGATCAATTGGGGATGTCGCCGCAGTAACGGCGGCTCTAATCCGAATCAAGGTGATGCACCTCCGGCCCGTTCCTACCGGATAAACGGCGCAGTCATTCTGGGGATTCCTCGCCCGCACGCGCGCCCGCGTCCGCTTGTTTCTATACGCATAAATGTGTACTTTCATGCTAATTTCCTTTGGTTAGCAACAGCTGCCGGCATGTCGTGCCTGCCCGCATTCAACATTCAAGTCGTTAGGAGGGGGTGGAGAGGGATCTAAGGAGTTTTCTTTATGGGACTTGGGGATTGACCTTGAGACTTGGATATGGTGGAATTAGCAAAGATGAAAATAATGATGAAAGTCGTATTTTTTTATATAAAATGTGTTGGGCAACTCCGTTTTACGCTCCATTTTACCGACTTTGACCAGTTTCTAATTTTAATATTTTTTTTTGAATAATGATTTTTTTTCGGAAAATTCTTGGTCCGCCAGTAAACAATACACGTTAAGATTCCGAGTAGAAATCGTCTGATTTTAATTTCCACAAAATGTCACTATTTATCCAGTAAAATGCCCAGTTTCGTGACTGTGGTAAATTGGTCCGTTTTCCCATAAAATTCAAAATTTTTGTCAAAAACCAAGAAAAGGTAAATCTCAATATTCTTACATATTCGAACCCGAAAATTCTCTAACGAAAATTACCTCATCTAAAGAAACATATTTTTGTTCTGACCACTTTTTTTTCCAAACTTGAGACAAACACATTCCATGAGTGGGGAGTCACGTACAGTTCGAGAATCTGTGATTTTGTTTTGAAATAATCTGAATTTTCGTAGAAAAAAATTTCCAGTCTTGCATATCGAGCATCTACTCTTTTTTACAATTTTTTGAAAAAAATGAAAAAAAGTTACACACTGGATAGGACCATTTTTCTCTGATTTTTCTGCCCAAATAGGTCATGTTTCGTGAAAAATATGATTGTTTGTGAGTTTTTGGATTGCTGGAAATTTCAATGATCTTAAACGCAGTGTTCATCATAAAGCCGCTGAATAGTTGCATTGAGTTTTTTCTTTTTTTTATTTTGTAGTTTATAATTTTTGTTCTTTCCAAGATTTCTGTGCGCTGTTTCGTTGTTTTTGAGCGCGTCGGCAACGGCGTATAATAAATAAATAAATAAATAAATAAAGAAAACCGTATACTTGTTTTTGATGATTTTGAGTAGGTAAGTCTGCATAGTAGAGGTTAATAGGAAAAGGTACCCACAAAACACTCAAATACTGAAAAAAAAAACTATTTTAAGAAATCTCTGAAATTTTTAAATACGCCTGTTGGGAGTGTTTCGGGTGACTGCAGACAAAGCGTCAAACCTGACGTCGGAAATGGTTTGAAGCATCAAAATTCTTAGGTAGCTAAAAGATTTTGTTTTCTGTTTTTTTACCGAAAACTCTTTGAAATTATGATGGTCCTATGTCAACATTGGTCGATTTTCTGCCTCAAAATTAAGTCATTCCTCTGAAAACCAGTCAAGAATTTTGAAATAAATACCTGATTTTATGCAAAGATTTGTTTTGTTGGAAAGCTAGATTTTTAGTTTGAAGGTATAATTTTACTTGTGAAAAAGTTTTTTTTTACACAGAATAGGATTTCCATCTGAAAAAAAATGCTGAGTGCTTCCGAAAAATTGGCGCTTTTTGGCTGAATTTCTCCAACTTCGTAGGAGAAATGCTAGATTCGTCAAAAAAAAAAGAAATATTTCCGGAAAACGTGTAATTTATTTTGTCGATTTCATTTGACGCTAAAATTTTTCGATTACAGTCAGAAGTAGTGAAAAATGCTGAGAAACATCCTGTTTTTTTATTCGAAAAAATTTCCGAAAATTTTCCGATTTTTTAAAGAAAAAACTGCGCAACGTGGTTCTCTAAAATATCCAAATCCGTGAAGAAGTCCAATTTTTCAGGTTTTTCTCAATTTCAAATTTGTCCTCCTATTTGGTGGAAACTTTGAAGGTTAATGCTTCATTACTTGCTGATATCTCAAGAAGAAATCGATAAACTCATTTTACGTTTTGTGATTCAGGCAGAAAAAAAAAGTTTTTTTTTCCAAATTTTTATACTGAAATACGAAGGTTTCATTGGGGAATGTGAAAACTCAAAAAACGAAAATTCAACGAACAAAGTTCTAGTTCCATTTCAAGAGGTTTTAATTCAGCACAATCAGTTATCCTCTAGAGTAAAACTAGAAATTTAATAAAAAAACTCATAATAAAAAAAACTAAACACTCAAAAAACTCTTAATAAAAAATTTTTTTTAAATAAAAAATTTTCATCCAAAAACTGCCCAAAACTACTAAGAATCCTTCGATCGAGTTTGATCAAGTTCCTCCTAAACGAGTACCGATGTTCACAAATACCTAACTAATATTGTTTTGTGAAGATGTTTTGATATCTAGAACTCCGGGAATTTTTTAAAAAATTTTAGGTGGAAAATGCTCGCAAAATAGGATAAAAAATTCAGAGAAAATCCCAAAACAGTTGCTCCGTACATGGTAACAGAACTTTCAAGCTTATCAAAAACCTTATATCCTTCCATAGTCGAAAGATACGCAAGCCATTAATAGAAAGTTCGAAAAAGATTGAAAGGTGTTAAGTAAAAATTTTTTCAAAAGGAAAAAATGTAGATCACACTTCGGATAACGAATTACAACATGCTCTGGAAGAAATAGCCTGGAATCTGCCGAGAAGTTGCCGCGCACCTAAGTTTCGCCGAAAATTTGACGCGTACCTTGAAAATTACGCGGATTACCCGGGAAATTAGGGTGCCGTGATTTTGCCGCGAATGTACCGCGAAATTACAACAAATTTCTTCAAACATGGCTCAGTGGATAACGCGTTGGGCTATACATGTACAAAACGAGAAATTGGTGAAGATTGATGGTTCGAATCTAGGTATACGCTAAATATAATCGCGGCGGATTCCCGGCGAAATCCAGGCATTGCAACGTCTTTGTCTGGTTGAGGCAGTGGGATTCCGGCAAAATCTGGAAAATTCCTAGATTTATACTTCTCATTCGCCGAGGTTCTGCCCCTTCGGCTTTGGTGCGGCACCGAAGCGGCAGTTTCACTAAAGTTTCTCGGCAGAATCCAGGCAATTTTTTTCCATAAATAGTAGCGTATCTGATGGAAAGTTTGATCACAAAGGTGAGGTTGCATTTCCAATAATAAAAAAGGCCGAGATCACGCCGAGGACGGAAATAGGAAGAATCTCAGAGGTTTCTACTGCGGAAGGCTGAGACCATCGAGGCTGAAGGAGCAGCAGGCGGAGCTGTTGTCCGGATGGACGGCTCGTTAGAGGCGTGGAGCCTGAGAACGTCTCCACCCACGATGTGACGAAATTGAATTGCTTAGACGGCTATTGTTACTTGACGTGAAGAGGTGGAACATGGGGAAGAGGGGTATACATAGTACATTGTGGTCGGGTATTTATGGAAAGTGCAGCGAAAAAAAAAACAGGATCTTTTATGTACTTGCACCGACGAACACCGTCGTTTTTCAGGGGAAAATCGAGGATTCTGAAGCAGAATAGGTAAGTTTTTGAAGGAAATCCTAATTTTTATCCGGGAAAACTTTAATTTCAGAGAAATAATGTCGTTTTCCTGCGCAGAATATGACATTTATGGGCGAAATTTCGTAGTTTCCAGTGTAAAAATGATGGTTTTTGAAGTGAAAGTCTCTTTTTCAACGCGCGAACTTCCACATTTTGGAACTAACTCATTTATTTTATAGAAAATTTTCAATTTTCATAGGATTTTTTTCTATTAGAATCTACCCTTATATTTTCGTCCAAATACTTACATAGTACATGATGGTCGGCAGATTCTGAAAAAAAACCGTCTAGAACTGGTTTTTTTAGGTAATTTTCCCGATTAAAATCGTTGTTTTTCATGTCGAGATCGAGAATTTTGTATCATTAAGGCGTCCAGGGTTTGGATCCTGGGTTAGCGGAGATTTTTGGCATCTTTGTATGACAACCAAGGGTTTTACTATAGGAGAATATGATCAACGTTGAACAACAAAATCAAACCCACATCCCATACGATACATGGGTTAGTGGCGAGTGGGAGCATCCACGGATGGATGGTTGGGGTACAGCCACCACAAACCCCATGGTTGAGCCGCCCCTTAAAGGCAGCGTACGCGCAAAAAACCGTGTTCATTTTTTTCACAATTTCGCTCATGTAGGCCTGCCAGGTTGTGATATATCGCAAATGGACCACTCAAAACACTCAAATTCCTGAGAAAAACTCGTTCGGAAATCCTTGAGCATTCAGCTCCCTTTTTTTCACGTCTGTCCGGTGTGTCTTGTGCAATGCACAAATTTTGAAAATTTGGACGGCTGATTTGGTTTATCCTCATTAACTTTTTAAGTTCCATAATTCTTTTCGTCTTTCAACTGTCAAAAGGTCTTAAAAAATAAGAAGCTTTAAATACACACGTCCAAATTCAAGGATCCTTCGAATAAGAGAAAATAGAATTTTGGATTTAAGTTGCCTGCCGGAGCCCGTCGTGGCGCTTCTGTTCCTCGTGTTAGATGATCGACCGGGGAAACGCCTTTTCAGACCACGGAGCAGTTTTCAAGAGCCTATAGCATTATGTTTACGCTACATTGAGGTCTCAAGCTTCGGCAACTATCTCCACTTGGTTCAAACCTTGGATTGAGAAGAAAAACCCAGATGTGGTTTTCAGCGCGGACGCTGCCTTTAAGCGAGAAGCACCCGGGGCGAGAATCACGCTTCAACCGAGCGGCTCTTCCCCAAAAATATACCGGTAGCCAAATGCTTCACAGGTCCCCGGGTGACCCGAACACCAGCCATCGGCCCGCAACCCCAGGTGACCCGCAAGGGCTTTGATGACACTCCACCCGAATTTGGACAGAAATCTCGGATGCTTGCCGGTTTTGCGTGGAATTTCGTTAGACATAGTTAGATATTGCTAACTTTTCAAAAATCCGTTTGAAACATTTTATATAAAAAATTTTAACTTTTGAGTTTAGCAACCCTGGGTGGAGATTATTGATCCCAATTCCTCTGTTGAATTTTTGTCATTTTCTCACTCAAATTGGTCTCCTTCGGTTCTAGTTTGCACATATTTCGTCACTTTTGGCCGCGGCATTCGGCAAGAACGCGGTCAGATCCGTGGAATTGAAATACACGGAGTTTCAAGCAAGTCTGGTCAATCTTCTTTCAATTTCAACCGAGTTGGCACAATCGAGCCCACACTCAAATTTTGTCAAAAGAAAAAAAGTCGACGGAATTCAACCCGAAAACGGTGATAAAATCCCAAAGAGCCTTGCAAAACGAATTCATAAGGTTGCGGTTGGACCGCACAATGAGCCGCTGTCGAACCGCGCAATACTATGATGATTAGATTTTTGGGCAAAATATTCCATATCTGCCAGGACATTCGCAGAATCTCCACTATAAATGACAGATTTTTCATGCAAAAAAATTAAACACGGCATTTTCTCAGAATATGGCACATATTGTCTAAAAGTGTACGATCTATATACCTTCAAAACCAGATTTTTCACGAGGAAAAAAGAGAAAATGGAGGAAATCGATTTTGTTTGGAAATCTGTTAATTTCTGGCCCACGAATAAAAGATTCTGTTTGGAAAACGAAACATTTTTCTCTAAAAATGAAAATTTTTAATGAAAAAGGCCATATAAAATTAGAATGCGCGCCTCTCGTATTAAGGTAGACGTATGAAAAGTGGAATTAGGGCCTGGGAGTTTATTAATTTTGATTATGAGTGACAGATTCTAATTCGAAAACGAAAAATTCCTGCCGAAAACTTGTAATAAATTTCTAATAAAAAGCTAGAAGATTTTTTTAGAAAATGCGCATTTAATGAGGGGTTGCTCTCGAAAGCTGAAAATTCTGCCGGGAAAACTACGAATTCTGCTTCATGAATAACAGATTTCGTAAGAAAAGCTACGATTTTTCCCGAAAAAGGACGATTAATTGGATGAAAAAAAATGAAAAAAATTCTCGCTAAATTTGACGATTTCACACACTGATTGCAGCAATTTTCCATGAATTTTGGTAGAATTTTCTAAATTCTCAGTCTATTTCCGGATTGATTTTCTTCAATTCCCCTTTTTTACTAAGAAAAAATCTTTTTTTTCTGATTTAGAGTGGAGCTTCTGTGAAATTTCGGCTAAAATGCATGGGTTTCGTGTCGAATCTTTTCTTCAAGTTTCGACTTTTTTGATTGAAATTTACAGATTCTGCTAGGAAAAACCTGAATTTTGCTGTCGTCAGGTTCAACTTTATGAAATTCGGGTTATTTTCAGTGAACCTTGCGTTGATTATCTATTAGAAACTACTATGCGTAAGGTATGTGTGTGTCAAACAATGTCAATGGGATCGGCGCTCTGTGGCCTAGTGGTGATTGGCCGCGTGTAAGGGACACAAGACGGAGGTTCGAATCTTGGCTGGATAGATGTTTTTGTTAATTCTTGAACCATAGCCTAGTCGGGAGGGGTTATGAGGCGAGTGAGCAGCGCTTTGCAAAGAAGTCATTGTGGCCTAATGGTGATTGATGGGAACTACCATTGAACCGTCCAGGGTTCGGATCTTGAGTTAGCGAATTTTTTGGCATCTTTGTATGACAACCAAGGGTTCAACTATGGGAGAAAATGATCAATGTTGAACAGCAAAAGCAAACCCACACCACATACGATGCATGGGTTAGTGGCGATTAAGAGCATCCACGGACGGGTGGGTGGCGTACAGCCACCACAAACCCGATGGTTGAGCTGTCATATAAGAGGAAGGCACCCAGAGATGCGCACACACCGAGCGGCTCTTCCCCAGAAATACACCGGTAGCCCAATGCCTCCGAGGTCCCCGGGGCCACCAGCACACCAGCCATCGGCCCGCCCAACCACCACTAGCCCGCAACCCTCGGTGAACCGCAAGGGCCTTGGATGAAACTACGCCCAAATTTGGACAGAAGTCCTGGATCCCTGAGAAGGGACAGAAACAGGAATGGATGAGTAGAAGGAGATTAATTTCGGGCCTGGTTTTACCATTTCGAGAATGTAAAGTCTGTCCGAATGAGACTGTACGTCGAACTGCCGTAACAAAGCCGTTTCTTGAACCTTAAAATCAATTCGCAAGATTTATAGACGATCATAGATTCATATCCAAGTCGAATGTGTACAACCGTGGGAAGGCTCGTTTAAATAAATATTTTCGAAACACGCACGTCGACCGCGTAGGCGGACATTCTCATTCAAGCAGACTACATTTCACCGGTTTCGGACGAATTTTGTGGGGTTTAGGTGGATTTCCTCCAATCCTTGGTTATTGTTTGCCGGTTTCGAATGAAATTTCGATGATGTAGACTCAATCCAGCTGATTTTTTTTTGAAATCTGTATTGCTGACTTTAGCGATTCGAGTCGAAAATTAAAAATTCTCTTACGATTTTGTTATTTTTTTCACTCAAATTGGGCTTTTTCAGTTTCAGTGTGTACATATCTCGTCGATTTCCACTCAATAATCGCCAATCTGAGTGATATATTGATGATCCTGGAGTAAGACTGGCTCGTTAAGTTTCAACCGAGGTCGAGTCAAAATCCGGACTTCCCCAGAGCACAAAATCGACTGAAAACTTTAATTCAACCCGAAAACGGTGCTAATAGCCCTGGATGCTTTGCGAAGTGAATTTATTAGTTTGCGGTTGGACCGCACAGTGAGACGCCGTCGAACATTTTGTTAAAGACCGAGGATGGTCCGGAAATCCCAATTTTATTGAAGTCCGTATATGGTGTGGGAAGCCCGCATTTGCTAAAGGATCTCCGGGCCTTCAACAAAGTTGGGATTTCCGGACCATCAGCGGACTTTAGAAAACTTACACTTCCCGTACAACACGTGGTCTAAGACCGCGGGTGGTACGCGTAGCCCGTTTTTGCTAAAGTCTACGGATGGTCTGGAAAGCTCAATTTCGCTAAAGCACGCGGATGTTCCGAGAATCCCAATTTTGTTAAAGGCCGCGGATGGTCCGCAAATCACAATTTTCTAGAAGGACTCGGATGACCCGGAACCCCAATTGTCCAAGCAGCCCGATCTAGTTAAAAGCCGCGAACGGTCCGGAAAGCCTAATTTCGTCAAGGGCCGCGGATGGTCCGAAAATCTCAATTTCGTTAAAGGCCGCGGATGGTCCGGAAGTCCTAATTTTCTCAAAGGACTCGGATGGTTCGGGAGGCCCGATTTCGCTAAAGGCCGAGGCAGATCCGGAAATCCCCATTTTGTTAAAGGCCGCGGATGGTCCGGAAATCCCGATTTAGTTAAAGGCCGCGGATGATCCAAAAAGCCCGATTTTGCTAAAGGCCGCGGATGGTCCGGAAATCCCAATATTGCTTGAGGCCGCAGATGGTCCAGGAAGCCCGATCTAGTTAAAGGCCGCGAACGGTCCGGAAAGCCTAATTTCGTCAAAGGCCGCGGATGGTCCAAAAATCTCAATTTTGTTAAAGGCCGCGGATGGTCCGCAAATCACAATTTTCTAGAAGGACTCGGATGACCCGGAACCCCAATTTTGTTTGAGGCCGCAGATGGTCCAGGAAGCCCGATCTAGTTAAAGGCCGCGAACGGTCCGGAAAGCCCAATTTCGTCAAGGGCCGCGGATGGTCTGAAAATCTCAATTTCGTTAAAGGCCGCGGATGGTCCGGAAGTCTCGATTTTCTCAAAGGACTCGGATGGTCCGGGAGGCCCGATATCGCTAAAGCCCGCGGCAGATCCGGAAATCCCCATTTTGTTAGAGGCCGCGGATGGTCCGGAAAGCCCGATTTAGTTAAAGGCCGCGGATGATCCAAAAAGCCCGATTTCGCTAAAGGCCGCGGATGGTCCGGAAATCTCAATTTTGTTTGAGGCCGCAGATGGTCCAGGAAGCCCGATCTAGTTAAAGGCCGCGAACGGTCCGGAAAGCCTAATTTCGTCCAAGGCCGCGGATGGTCCGAAAATCTCAATTTTGTTAAAGGCCGCGGATGGTCCGCAAATCACAATTCTCTAGAAGGACTCGGATGACCCGGAACCCCAATTTTGTTCGAGGCCGCGGATTGTCCAGGCAGCCCGATCTAGTTTAAGGCCGCGAACGGTCCGGAAAGCCTAATTTCGTCATGGGCCGCGGATGGTCCGAAAATCTCAATTTCGTTAAAGCCCGCGTATGGTCCGGAAGTCCCGATTCTCTCAAAGGACTCGGATGGTTGTGGAGGCCCGATTTCGCTAAAGGCCGCGGCAGATCCGGAAATCCCCATTTTGTTAGAGGCCGCGGATAGTCCGGAAAGCCCGATTTAGTTAAAGGCCGCGGATGGTTCGGAAATCCCAGTTTCGTTAAAGGCCGCGGATGATAAAAAAGCTCGATTTCGTTAAAGGCCGCGGATGGTCCGGAAATCTCAATTATGTTAAAGGCCGCGTATGGTCCGGAAATCTCAATTTTGGTAAAGGCCGCGAATGATTCGAAAAGCCCGATTCTGCTAAAGGCCGCGGATAGTCCGGAAATCCCAATTATGTTTGAGGCCACAGATGGTCCAGGAAGCCCGATCTAGTTAGAGGCCGCGAACGGTCCGGAAAGCCTAATTTTGTCAAAGGCCGCGGATGGTCCGAAAATCACAATTTTCTAGAAGGACTCGGATGACCCGGAACCCCAATTTCGTTTGAGGCCGCAGATGGTTCAGGAAGACCGATCTAGTTAAAGGCCGCGAACGGTCCGGAAAGCTTAATTTCGTCAAGGGCCGCGGATGGTCCGAAAATCTCAATTTTGTTAAAGGCCGCGGATGGTCCGGGAAGCCCAAGTTAGTTAAAGCACTCGGAACGTCACAACAAAAAGGCTTCCAAGCGGGAAAGACTGATCACCATGGCATAACGGTTGCGGCGACTGCCTGTCGGCCGCTCTCATTACTGAGAGTCCCACCAGAGAAATCAGAACACATTGTTTGTTTTTGTTTGAAACTAATGCGTCCGAACGCGCGTCTGGAATCAGTAAGCCTTCAACTACAACACAGAGTTTACCCAATCATAAGATAGTTTGTATGTGCATATACTAAGATTCGATTGTTAACTAGAGAAGACAAAGAACTGCCACGATACAAAACAGGTTAGTTAATTAAGAGTAGGTGGTCTGTATATGAACCAATATGTACGTGGCAATTCGGTGGCTTTTCCCCCGGAAAGGCTAATGTTGAACAGTCTTCGCGAAGACGTCCCATATACGAGGACTATTGAGCTAGGCATGAGATGATAATATGTGTGTATGCCAGTGGAGTGGCCTACGAACGACCATTGGTGGCTCAGTGGTATGTGTCTCACTTTATATCAGCGTAACGGGGGTTCGAATCCAGGGCAGCTTTTTGTCTACATGAGCAAAGTTTCTTGGATGGTCTCATGACTCCCCTAATGCGTGCGTTATGGCATAGTGGTATGCGTATTGGAATGTGTTTTTTTGCTGAACTCCCTAAAAAATCGGGTTTTCTTCTATCAATTTTGAGCTAATTTGGGGGACTTCTGACCGAATTCCAAAAGATCAGAGTTAATCCAAGCGCAGTTTCAGGCAACACTTTCGAACCTAGGGTTTTTTCGGCTCAGCGTATCGTGAATTATGGGTTGAGTTTGGTCAAATCTGCCAAATTCCATCTATATTTTATAATTTCGAAATCTAATTTTCATTGAAACTAGTGTGCCAATAATAAATATTTGACAAGCAATTTCCCATGCCTCCTCCGTAGGTGGTAGAAAGGCTTGTGTTTAACAGCATTGGCAAACCCGTCCCACATACGAGTACTTGTTGAGCTAGGCATGTAATGATGTGTTGCGAATTTTTTTCGGAGAGGTGCAGGTTTAAATCTAGAGAATGTAGCAGTTTGGCCGCAGAATAGACGTTCCTGAATGATCTCATGGCCGTGATGTGTTATCAAAGGAGTCATTGCGAACGTCTCCATGTGCCCAGCATAGCAGAGTGGTGTGCGCGGTTGACTCTGACGAAAACGTCTGAGGTTCGAATCCTAGGTGTGTCACAGCTTTTGCAACATCTGAAAAGTAACGAAGGACGATCATGGGGTAGAAAGGCTTGTGTTTAACAGCATTCGCAAACCCGTCCCATATACGAGTACTTGTTGAGCTAGGCATGTAATGATAAAGTTTGTGTATGCCAGAAGAGCACAATAGCTATAGGTAGCTCAGTGGTATCAGTCACGCTTCGGGTCCAAACGACGGGGGTTCGATTCCGAGCAGAATCGTCTTTTGTCACAGGAGAGAAGTTTCTTCACTTGTCTCTTGTCCGAGAAGGGATATCATGGAGCGATTGTTGCACATTTAACACGAGTGGTATAGCAGAGTGGTAAGTGTATTGGACTGTGGCATAAGTTTCACAGGTTCAAATCCTGGGTATGTTAGAAGTTTTGCATCGTTTAAAGATGACTAATGGCGACCATTTGATAGGAAGGTAGGCTAATGTTTAACAGCATTCGCAAACCCGTCCCACATACGAGTACTTGTTGACTTAGGCATCTAATGATAATGTTCGTGTATGCCAGTTGAGCGCAGGTAGACACGGGACGGGTGGCTCAGTGCTATGAGTCTCACTTTGGATCAACGCGACGGAGGTTCGAACACAGAGAGTGCAGCTCTTCGACCAGAAAAGAAGAGGACCAGAAAACCTGGGCATGTTAGTAGTTTTGAACCGTTTAAAGATGACTAATGGCGACAATTCGATAGGGGAGGTAGGCTAATGTTTAACAGCATTTGCACACCCGTCCCTCATACGATGAACTCTCATGTAATGAAGTGATGTTGAGCGCGAATGCAAACCCGCTTCAGATACGAGGAGCCCTTGGGTTAGGGTTAAGATATTTGGGACGGTGGGTTGGGTGGGATGTAGCTCCTCAAACACTCCACCGATGGGCAAGGGGACCGAGGGGCAAGGGGACAACCACGAGCCCCCAACATCCCGTAGAGGCCCGCAAGGCCACCGCAGGTGGACGGGCGGGCCTGTACGGCATGGTGCAGCTCGTGTTGTCCCCTGCCTCGGCTCCACGTGGCAGCCGGAGCCTTGAACGAAACTATGCTCAAATTTTTACAGGAACTTTCTTGCCGCACTGGCTTGAAAAAAGAAAACTTGAAGAAATTAAAAGGCTTTTGCCCGAATTTCGCCAATTTAGAGATGATTTTTGCTATGAACTTTGCCAAAAGAGCTTTTTTTGGATAAGTTGATGAAATTTTTCTCAAAAATGGCGAACTTTTAGCTCTTTTCGATAAAAAAACCTTGCCGGGAATGATCCCTCAACACAGAGGTAGGACCCCTGTGAGCAAATTCGTTTCCCATGGCTAGGCGTTAAAGCAGCTATTTGACATTCAAGTGTTCTTGGGACTGGCTGCCACATGGAGACCACCAGCCTGTGGTGGATGGGTGAGCTGTTTAGTGCCCTCCGTGCCATGTTTCCCGGACCCTGGGTTGGCCGGCGAGCCCGTTGACCCCTGGTTCCTTACTAGGGTTTTTTTCTTTACCTTTCCCACCCACCCTCCGTCCGAATTATCCAAAGCCTAACTCTGGCAGTCTTCGCACATGAGGCGGGTGTGCATTCTTATTCAGCATTACTTCATAACTCAAGCAGCCATCGTATCTGGGACAGGTTCGCGATTGCTGTTAAACACTAGCCTTTTCCACCGCATGGTCGTCCTTCGTTACTTTTCGGGAGTTGCAAAACTTACAAGATGTCTAGGATTCGAACCTCAGACGTTTGCGTCAGAGTCCACTGCGCATGTCACTCTGCCATGCTATGTACAGGCGTCGTCTCACAACGGCTCCCCTATTAACCCATCGCGGCCAAGCGACCATTCAGGAGACGTAAAATATTTGGTGCAATTTGTGACTTGTGTGAGGGATTCGTGGCAAAGCTACGGATTCTTAGGGTAAACCTTGGTGTAGTTCCAGACCACATTTTTCTGAATATAGAGTTTTTTCTTGAAAACTGCTTTGAAAAATAACGAGGGACAATTGTGCGGTCGAAGGGCTAATGCTAAACAGCAATCGCAAACCCGTCTCACATACGAGGGCTTGTTGACTCAGGCATGTAATGATAATGTTTGTGTACGCCAGCAGAGCGCTCCTGTGTCAGCTATAGATAGCTCAGTGGTATCAGTCACGCTTCGGGTCCAAACGACGGAGGTTCGATTCCGAGCAGAATCGCCTTTTGTCACAGGAGAGAAGTTTCTTCACTGGTCTCTTGTCAGAGAAGGGATATCATGGAGCGATTGTCGCACATTTAACACGAGTGGCATAGCAGAGTGGTAAGTGTATTGGACTGTGGCATAAAGTTCACAGGTTCAAATCCTGGGCATGTTAGTAGTTTTGCATCGTTCAAAGATGACTAATGGCGACCATTTGATAGAAAGGCAGGCTAATGTTTAACAACAATTGCGAACCCGTCCCAGATACGATGGCTGCTTGAGTTATGAAGTAATGCTGAATAAGAATGCACACCCGCCTGATGTACGAAGACTGCCAGAGTTAGGCTTTGGATAATTCGGACGGAGGTTGGGTGGGAAAGGTAAAGAAAAAAACCCTAGTAAGGAACCAGGGGTCAACGGGCTCGCCGGCCAACCCAGGGTCCGGGAAACGGCACGGAGGGCACTGAACAGCTCACCCATCCACCACAGGCTGGTGGCCTCCATGTGGCAGCCAGAGCCTTGGACAAAACTATGCTCAAATTTCAAGAACTCCTACATACCAGTTATATCAGGAATGCGTTCCAAGAACACTTCAATGTCAAATAGCTGCTTTAACGCCTAGCCATTGGAAGCGAGTTTGCTCACAGGGGTCCTACCTCTGTGTTGAGGATTCCCGGCAAGGTTTTTTTTATCGAAAAGAGCTAGAAGATCGCCATTTTTGGGAAAAATTTCATCAACTTATCCAAAAAAAAGCTCTTTTGGCAAAGTTTATAGCAAAAATCATCTCTAAATTGGCGAAATTCGGGCAAAAGCCTTTTAATTTCTTCAAGTTTTCTTTTTTCAAGCCAGTGCGGCAAGAAAGTTCCTGTAAAAATTTGAGCATAGTTTTGTTCAAGGCTCCGGCTGCCACGTGGAGCCGAGGGGCAAGGGGACAACCACGAGCCCGCAACATCCCGTAGAGGCCCGCCCGGCCCCCTGCGGTGGACTTGCGGGCCTCTACGGGATGTTGCGGGCTCGTGGTTGTCCCCTTGCCCCTCGGTCCCCTTGCCCATCGGTAGAGTGTTTGAGGAGCTACATCCCACCCAACCCACCGTCCCAAATATCTTAACCCTAACCAAAGCACTCCTCGTATCTGAAGCGGGTTTGCATTCGTGCTCAACATCACTTCATTACATGAGCGTTCATCGTATGAGGGACGGGTGTGCAATTGCTGTTAAACACTAGCCTGCCTCCCCTATCGAATTGTCGCCATTAGTCATCTTTAAACGGTTCAAAACTACTATCATGCCCAGGATTTGAACCTGTGAACTTTATGGCACAATCCAATCGACTTACCACTCTGCTATACCACTCATGTTGGGTGTGCGACAATCACTAGGTGATATCCCTTCTCAATAAAGAGACCATTAAAAAAACCTTTTCTTTTCTGGTCAAAGAGCTGCACTCTCTTTATTCGAACCTCCCTCGCGTTGATACAAAGTGAGACTCATAGCACTGAGCCACCCGTCCCGTGTCTACCTGCGCCCAACTGGCATACACAAACTTTATCATTACATGCCTAGCTCAACAAGTACTCGTATGTGGTACGGGTTTGCGAATGTTGTTAAACACAAGTCTTTCTACCCCATGATCGTCCTTGGTTACTTTTCAGAAGTTGCACAAAAATTGTGACACACCTTGGATTCGAACCTCAGACGTTTGCGTCAGAGACAACCGCGCACACCACTCTGCTATGCTGGGCACAAGATGTCGTTCGCAATGACTCCTTTGATAACACATCACGGCTATGATATCATTCAGGAACGTCTATTCTGCGGCCAAACTGCTACATTCTCTAGATTTGAACCTGCACTTCTCCGAAAAAATTTCGCAACACATCACTGAGCCACCTACGGAGGAGGCATGGGAAATTGCTTGTCAAATATTTATCATTGGCACACTAGTTTCAATGAAAATTAGATTTCGAAATTATGAAATATAGATGAAATTTGGCAGATTTGACCGAACTCAACCCATAATTCACGATACGCTGAGCCGGAAAAACCCTAGGTTCGAAAGTGTTGCCTGAAACTGCGCTTGGATTAACTCTGATCTTTTGGAATTCGGTCAGAAGTCCCCCAAATTAGCTTAAAATTGATAGAAGAAAACCCGATTTTTTAGGGAGTTCAGCAAAAAAGTAATACAAAGTGCTACCACAGACTTGCGGATCTCTATGAATTCGCAGGATTTGCTGATGAATTGAAAAACTTGCAGCCGCTAATCCGTTGAGGAGACGTTTCTTATATTGCCGCTTGGCCGTGATTGGGTATCAGGGAAATCATTGTGAAGAGAGGGCTGTGCATATCATGGCAGAGTGGTGTGCGCAGTTGACTGTGACGCAAACATCAGGGGTTTGAATCCTAGGCATGGCATAAGTTTTGCAATGTCCGAATGTTAAAAAGACGATCATTAGAAATGCCAATGTTGAACAGCGATGGAAAACCCGTCCCAGATACGATGGCTGCTTGAGTTATGAAGTAATGCTGAATAAGAATGCCCACCCGCTTGATGTACGAAGACTGCCAGAGTTAGGCTTTGGATAATTCGGACGGAGGGTGGGTGGGAAAGGTAAAGAAAAAAACCCTAGTAAGGAACCAGGGGTCAACGGGCTCGCCGGCCAACCCAGGGTCCAGGAAACATGGTAAAGAGGCAGTGACAGTGACCAGCTCATCCGACCTTCACAAGCCGGTGGTCGTCCCGTGGCAGCCAGAGCCTTGGACAAAACTATGCTCAAATTCCTAGAGAAAATTTCAGTTACGCTGGTTGAAAAGAAGAAAAAGCGAGAAGGGAGCTGGTAGAGGCACGCTACGATAACCCCTGGCCAAAGTTTGTAAAGTTAGGGTTGATTTATGATATGAACTTGGTCATGTTTAATTGAAATTGGCCATTTTTCGGGTCAATTTCTTCAAATTTAACTGAAGTTTGTGGCGAGGAGGTCGATCCGAACGAATCGAGGACTCTGGAGTCGAGCAAGGCATGCGGTGGAATTTATTTGATGTTTTCGAAGGCTTTCGACAGGATTGACCACTAAAAACTTTTAGCGAAACTTAGAAAATATGGAATCCCCTGGTGTACACGTGGTTAGCAAACTACCTTTGTGATCGTAGTTTCCAGGGTGAGGTGGAGTCCAGCTTATGTATCAAACACATCGGTCCAAAGCGGGGTACCTTAGGGACGATTGTTCTGTTTATTCTCTGCCTACACAGCTGACTACAAGTTTTGACTATTAAGCAGAAAGGAATTTTTTTCGACGTGATTACTGCTTACAACCCAAAGGGAGCGAAAACAAGATCAATCCCCTCATTGACAATTTTCGTCCAAAGTGCCAGGATCTGGCTCAGGAGTAGCGAAAATATTACCCGAATCGGCAGAAGTATACATGATTTTTACCCAAAATCGACTGCATGAAACTTCGAAAACTGATGGAAATCGGCAGGTCGAAAAGTATCCAAAAAATAGTTCAAACGATCTTGGGTTCAGCTTGACCAATCCCGCATGATTCGGCTGATTTTGGCGAAACTGACCCAGAAAGTCGTCTTTTTTTCTCTAGGAATTTGAGCATAGTTCCGTCCAAGGCTCTGGCTGCCACGGGACGACCACCGGCTTGTGAAGGTCGGATGAGCTGGTCTTTGTCACTGCCTCTTTGCCATGTTTCCCGGGCCAGGGGTTGTCTGGCGAGCCTGTTGACCCCTTGCTCTTCACTGGGGTTTTTTCTTTACCTTTCCCACCCATACTCCGTCCGAATTATCCAAAGCCTAACCCTGGCAGTCTTCGTACATCAGGCGGGTATACATTCTTATTCAACATTAGTTGGTAACTCATGGAGCCATCGTATGTGGAACGGGTTTGCAATTGCTGTTTAGCATTAGCCTGTATTCCGATCAAATAGTCGCCATTAGTTATCTTTTGAACATTGCAAAAACAATGGCATGCACAGGAATCGAACACCTCACCTCCACGGCACATTCCAATACGCATACCACTATGCCATAACACACGCATTAGGGGACCATCAATCACTTGCTGATACCCCTTCTCAGTCATGAAACCATCCAAGAAACTTTGCTCATGTAGACAAAAAGATGCCCTGGATTCGAACCTCCGTCGGTTTGATTCAAAGTGAGACACATACCACTGAGCCACCAATGGTCGTTCTTCGACCACTCCACCGGCATACACACATATTGTCATCTCATGCCTAGTTCAATAGTCCTCGTATATGGGACGGGTTCGCGAAGGCTGTTCAACATTAGCCTTTCCTGCTCGTCATTGGTTATCTAAGAAGCAGGGCGAAAATTACGACTTGCCGGTGATTCGAACCCAAACCCTCCGCGCCATAGTCCTCTGCGCATACCACTCTGCCAAGCTATGCACTTACATTGTTGCACAATGGCTCCTCTGATAACCATTACGGCCAAGCGACAACTCAGAAAACGTGTCTTTGTTAGCCAAAATGCTAAACTCCGTTTTTTCCAAAAACCGAAAGAGTTTAGCCAGAACTACGAAATATAGCTGGCGTTTGGATTTGCCGGCTCACACTGGCCCTTCAACTAAAATTGATTGTTTAGACCTTCACTGAAAGTGGTATTTCGGGTCACCATCGACCTTCATGTAACTAGAGACTGCCGGTTTACCCTCAGGCTTCAAGAGACTTGGATCTCCCGGACCGTACGCTACCTCTAACAAAATCGAGATTCTCGGAACATCCGCGTGCTTAAAGGCAGTGTTCACGATGATTTTCGTTCCCGGCTTTTCTACTGAAAACAATGCGTTGGCCACCAAGTGTCACCAAAATTACGAAGAAACGGCGAGAAACGCACTAAAACCCCTGATTTCAGTGACATTATTTTCAGGCTCGGTCTAGTTGTCCGGTTGGATGAACATGTTCGAGGTGGTTGTCACCGGTGAAAAATGGGGCTAGTCGAAAATGGAAGAATATTTTAGGCAAATCAGTATTAGTTAGGGTCCGAAACGAAGACCGGTGCATTAGAGGGTAGAAAATTCCAAAGAACAGGCCCGTAAAAGATTTCGCTGTCACAACGAACAGTTCCTGTGAGAGTAAAAAGGCGGGGTGAGAGTAAAGGATTTGGCTCCCTTCTGATGTTATTTTCTTAATTTCTTCGTCATTTCAGTTCTATCCGAGGGCTAATCAATCGATTTAGCGAATAATCTCATAATCGAAGATTATCTTGAACACTGCCTTTAAGCGAAATTGGGCTCTCCAGAAAATCCGCAGACTTTAGCAAAAACGGGCTACGCGTACCACCCGCGGTCTTCAACCACGTGTTGTACGAGAAGTGTAATTTTTCTAAAGGCCGCTGATGGTCCGGTAATCCCAATTTAGTTGAAGACCGCAGATGGTCCGGAGATCCCTTAGCAAATGCTGGCTTCCCAGACCATATACGGACTTCAATAAAATTGGGATTTCCGGACCATCCTCGGCCTTTAACAAAATGTTCGACGGCGGCTCACTGTGCGGTCCAACCGCAAGCTAATAAATTCACTTCGCAAAGCATCCAGGGCTATTAGCACCGTTTTCGGGTTGAATTAAAGTTTTCAGTCGATTTTGTGCTCTACGGTAGTCCGGATTTTGACTCGACCTCGGTTGATCCGAGGTCGAGTCAAAATCCGGACTGGTCGAGTCAAAATCTCGACCCTAAACTTAACGAGCCAGTCTTACTCCAGGATCATCAATATATCACTCAGATTGGCGATTATTGAGTGGAAAGCGACGAGATATGTACACACTGAAACTGAAAAAGCCCAATTTGAGTGAAAAAAATAACAAAAATGTAAGAGAATTTTTAATTTTCGACTCGAATCGCTAAATTCAGCAATACAGATTTCAAAAAAAATCAGCTGGATTGAGTCTACATCGGCGAAATTTTATTCGAAACCGGCAAACAATAACCAAGGATTGGAGGAAATACACCTAAACCCCACAAAATTCATCCGAAACCGGTGAAATAAAGTCTGCTTGAATGAGAATGTCCGCCTACGCGGTCGACGGGCGTGTTTCGAAAATATTCATTTAAACGAGCCTTCCCACGGTTGTACACATTCGACTTGGATATGAGTCTATGATCGTCATAAAATCTTGCGAATTGGTTTTAAGGTTCAAAAAACGGCTTTGTTACGGCAGTTCGACATACAGTCTCATTCGGACAGACTTTACATCCTCTAAATGGTAAAATCAGGCCCGAAATTAATCTCCTTCTACTCATCCATTCCTGTTTCTGTTCCTTCTCAGAGATCCAGGATTTCTGTCCAAATTTGGGCGTAGTTTCATCCAAGGCCCTTGCGGTTCACCGAGGGTGGCGGGCTAGTGGTGGTTGGGCGGGCCGATGGCTGGTGTGCTGGTGGCCCCGGGGACCTCGGAGGCATTTGGCAACCGGTGTATTTTTGGGCAAGAGCCGCTCGGTATGCGCGCATCCCTGGGTGCCTTCCTCTTAAATGGCAGCTCAACCATCGGGTTTGTGGTGGCTGTACCCCACCCACCCGTCCGTGGATGCTCTTGATTGCCACTAACCCATGCATCGCATGTGGTGTGGGTTTGATTTTGCTGTTCAACGTTGATCATATTCTCCCATAGTGAAACCCTTGGTTGTCGTTCAAAGATGCCAAAAACATCCGCTAACACAGGATTCGAACCCTGGACGGTTCAATGGTAGTTCCCACCAATCACCACTAGGCCACAATCACTGCTTTGACAAGCGCTGCTCACTCGTCTCATAACCCCTCCCGACTAGGCTATCATTCAAGAATTAACAAAAACATCTATCCAACCAAGATTCGAACCCCCGTCTTATGTGCCAAACGCGCGGCCAATCACCGCTAAGCCACAGAGAACCGATCCCATCCACATTGTTTGACACACACATACCTTACGCATAGTAGTTTCTAATAGATATTTGAAGCATGATTTACGGGAAATAACCCAAATTTCATAAAGTTGAACCAGAAGGAGACCAATTTGAGTGAAAAAATGACAAAAAATCAACAGAGGAATTGGTATCAATAATCTACACCTAGGGTTGCTAAAATCAAAAGTTAAAATTTTTCTATATGAAATGTTTCATACGGATTTTTGAAAAATCAGCAATATTTAACTATGACTGACGAAATTCCATGCAAAACCGACAGGACTCTGAGATTTCCGTCCAAATTTGGGCATAGTTTCATCCAAGGCCCTGGCAGGTCACCTGGGGTTGCGGGCCACCCGCGGACCTGTCAGGCATTTGACTACCGATGTATTTTTGGGGAAGAGCCGCTCGGTATGTGCGCATCCCCCCGGGTGCTTTCTGCTTATATGGCAGCTCAACCATCGGGTTTGTGGTGGCTGTACCCCAATCGAACACCACTAGGCCACAATCACTGCTTTGCAGTGCGCTGCTCATTTGCTTGATAACCCCTCCCGACTAGGCTATCAATCAAGAATCGACAAAAACATCCACCCAACCGAGAATCGAACCTTGGTCTTGTGGGCCAAAAGCGCGGCCAATCACCACTAGGCCACGCATCACGCACTCATAGACATTGTTTGACACACTCATACCTTACGCATAACAGTTTCTAATCGATATATAACGCGAGGTTTACGGGAAATAACCCAAATTTCATAAAGTTGAACCAGACGACAGCAAAATTCGAAAAATGCCAAGCAGAATTTGTGAAATTCAGCAAAAAAAAATTGAACTTGAAGGAAACACTCCACACGAAACCCATGCATTTCAGCCGAAATTTCACAGAAGCTCCACTCTAAATCAGAAAAAAAGGTTTTTTTTAGTAAAAAAGGGGAATTGAAGAAAATCAATCCGGAAATAGACTGAGAATTTAGAAAATTCTACCAAAATTCATGTAAACATGCTGCAATCAATGTGTGAAACCGTCAAATTTCGCGAGAATTTTTTTCTTTTTTTTTCGTCCAATTAATCGTCCATTTCAAGAAAAAATCTTAGCTTTTCTTACGAAATTTGTTATTCATGGGGCAGAATTCGTAGTTTTCAGGGCAGAATTTGCAGCTTTCGAGAGCAACCCATCATTAAATGCGCATTTTCTAAAAAAAATCTTCTAGCTTTTTATTAGAAATTTATTATAAGTTTTCGGCAGGAATTTTTCGTTTTCGAATCAGAATCTGTCACTCATGATCTAAATTTGTGAACTCCCAGGCTTAAATTCCACTTTTTATACGTCTACATACCTTATCCGAGAGGCGCGCATTCTAATTTAATATGGTCTTTTTCGTTGAAAAATTTTCCATTTTTGAAGGAAAAATGTTTCGTTCTTCAAGCAAAATCTTTTATCTATAGGCCAGAATTAGTAGATTTCCAAACAAGATCGATTTCCTCCATTTTTGTTTTTTTTTTTTCTTGAAAATCTGGATTTTCAAGGTATATGGATCGTGCATTTTCAGGCAATATGTGCCATATTTTGAGAAGATGCCGTGCTTAATTTTTTTGCATGAAAAATCTGTCATTTATAGTGGAGATTCTGCGAATGTCCTGGCAGATATGGGATATTGCGTACAAAAATCTATTCGTTATAGTACTGCGGTTCGACAGCGGCTCACTGTGCGGTCCAACCGCAACCTTATGAATTCGTTTCGCAAGGCTTTTTGGGATTTTACCGTTTTCGGGTTGAATTCGGTCGACTTTTTTTTTCTTTTGACAAAATTTGAATGTGGGCTCGATTTTGTCAACTCGGTTGAAATTGAAAGAAGATTGACCAGACTTGCTTGAAACTCCGTGTATTTCAATTCCACGGATCTGACCGCGTTCTTGCCGAATGCCGCGGCCAAAAGTGACGAAATATGTGCAAACTAGAACCGATGGAGACCAATTTGAGTGAGAAAATGACAAAAATTCAACAGAGGAATTGGGATCAATAATCTCCACCCAGGGTTGCTAAACTCAAAAGTTAAAATTTTTCTATAAAAAATGTTTCATACGGATTTTTGAAAAATCAGCAGTATTTGACTACGACTGACGAAATCCCATGCAAAACCGACAAGCTTCCGGGATTTCTGTCCAAATTTGGGCATAGTTTCATGCAAGGCAATTGCGGGTCACCTGGGGTTGCGGGCCGATGGTTGGTGTGCGGGTCACCCGCGGACCTGCTGGGCATTTGACTACCGGTGTATTTTTGGGAAAGAGCGGCTCAGCTAGTGCGCATCCCCCCGGGTGCTTTCCGCTTGTATGGCGTCTCAACCATCGGGTTTGTGGTGGCTGTACCCCACCCACCCGTCCGTGGATGCTCTTAATCGCCACTAACCCATGCATCGTATGTGGTGTGGGTTTGATTTTGCTGTTCAACGTTGATCATATTCTCCCATAGTAAAACCCTTGGTTTTCATACAAAGATGCCAAAAATCTCCGTTAACCCGGGAGTCGAACCGTGGACGCTTTGATGTTAGCCCCATCAAACACCATTAGGCCACAATCACTGTTTTGCTGAGCGCTGCTCACTCGCCTCATAACCCCTCCCGACTAGGCTATCATTCAAGAATTAACAAAAACATCTGTCCAACCGAGAATCGAACCTCGGTCTTGTGAGTGAAACCTGCGCCCAATCACCACTAGGCCACGGAGCACCGATGCCAGCATCCTTGTTTGACACACACACACATACCTTGCGCAGAGTAGTTTCTCATGGATATTTAACGCAAGGTTTTCGGGAAATAACCCGAATTTCATAAATTTGAACCGGACATCAGAAAAATTGGAAAGTTGCCAAGCAGAATCTGTGAAATTTGATCAAAAAAGTCTGAACTTGAAGGAAGCATTGGACGCGAAACCCATGCATTTCAGCCCGAATTTCACGGAAGCTTCACTCTGAATCAGGTAAAAAAACGTTTTTCAGAGTAAAAAAACGGGAATTGAAGAAAATCAATTCGGAAATGGACTGAAAATTCACAGAAACCAATTTTTTTGTGAAAAATTTCACAAAAATTCATGTCAAATTGCTGCAATCAATACCGGAAGTTCCTCAAGGTAGGGGACTAACCTAAACGGGGGGGGCACTCAAGTAAAAATCGGAAATGAAATGAACCACCGAACTACATATAACGCTATGAATCGAAGTATTTCTATAGAATTTCATCAACAACAAAGATTGATATCAGTTTCAAGCATTTTTTTTCATGTTTTCCATTCTTTTCTATGAGGTGGCTCATTTCATTTCTGACTTTTTGCTGAGTGACCCCCCCCTGATTAGGATAGTCCCCACATAAGCAATAAGAGCTTAGCATCTTCCATGTAATTTGACTGATAATTCACAAAATTGGTTAGAAAAAAATTGTTAAAAAAATATCACCCAAAAAAAACCGCTAAAAAAAGCTACACGTGACGTGCATAGTGGCTTTTGGGAACTCTGGAAGCGTTCTAGGTGACAATTTTTTTTGTTCAACTCCACTATTGTTTTCTGTTTGTGGATGCGCCTCCGGCGAATGCCCCAACGGACCAAAAAGGTCGTCCATTCTTTGCCAGCGTGTCAACAAGTCAAGCATGCGTAGTGCTGTCGAGGAAGATGGTGGAAAACACGAAATGACAGCTCTGGCCGTGGCGCTGCTCATCCACACTGAAAAATTCCGAGTGAAGGTGGGTTAGGCATAGTAAAAACTTGGTAGGGGCCGCGAAAACACAAAAATTTGGGATAGAAATTTGCAAATATGTTCAGAAGATAAAGGTTTTTTAACGTGAAATTGAGGAATTTGAATGGGAAATTTGATAAGTTTGCCGTGAAAATCATGATATTCGGCAGGAATTTTCGGACTTCAAACTGGAAACACCTAGCCGACAAACCGTCGGGATTTCCGGGCCACCCGCGGCATCCAAAGAGTTGAAGATTCCCGGACCACCCGCGGAGTCAAAATGGTTTACCTCTCTTTTCTACCCACCCATGGTCTTCTGACAGACAAACCTCCCCATGCCATCCGCGGCCTCCGAAGAAGTGAGAACCACTTGCGGTCTACAAATTGTTCGTGGTTTCCTGGCCAACTATCCCCTTCTACGATCACCTGAGGGTCGCGGCTTCTGACGAGTCTACATATGTACCTTCCCAGGGCCGTCCGCGGCCTTTAGAGTTCCAACTCGTCTGGTCATGAAAGGCTGATTCTGATGGCCTAAGCTCTTCCCGCGGACCTAAAAATTCGGGGGGGGGGGGACGGGTACTAGGAAAACCAGCAATTTTCGAGTGATTTACCTCTTCATCTGACTGCCCGCGGCCTCACATGGTATATGTAAAAGTCGCGGAACACCCAATGTTTTCGACGGTGTACCTCCTTCCCTGGGCACCCGCAGGTTTTTTGGCCGACCAGACTCTTTGAACTACCTGAAGAGTTGAAGATTTTCCGACCGCCCGCGGACTTTTGGCGGTTCAGATTCTTCCCTACCACCCCCACCAGCCTTGAGGTATTGAGGGTGCATAATATATGCTTGCTCTTTACCGGCCACCCGCGGTCTTTTGACAATCAGTTTTTTTTTTGATCACCCGCGGTCCCAAAAATGTTGAAGTTCCTGGACATTCCGCGGTTTCCCATGACTTCCCTTGCTCTGCCAACCCGCAGACAGCTGAGCTTCCTCGATGGTTCTTCGGTCCTCAGCGTACCTTTCCCGGGTATTTTCCCCTTTTTTTACCTTTTTGCTTTTTCACCCTTTAATTCCGCTACCACAACAAGTAAAAAAAAACTGAACATTTACCGACCGCCCGCGGTAGTTGGAAAGTTGAATTTTCCCGTTCATTAGCGGACAATAAAGTGTCTACAACCCGCGGCCTTTAAGCTTTCTGATACCACCTGCTACTTCAAGTTGACTTTCTTTGGCCACTAGCAAATTCGTCAAGGTGTGTTTAGGAAATCAGAAGACCGCGGCTCGCCACAGGAAGGACCGCCGTTGGCCCGGGAACCGCCAAGTAGTTTTTGACCACGACCTTCTCACGGTTTAGATTTCCCAGATCGACCATAGCCCTGTGAAAATAGGTGCTCCATGGAACACCTGCGGTTCGGAAAGGTCTAAATTCTGTCCGCCCACGCGGTCCACGAGCGTGCTCATTGGCCGCCGCGAAGGCATTTTTCGGACCTGTGGATCGATTAGTAGGAATATTAGACGAATAGTGAATAATGTCTCAGTCAGCTCTATCCGAGTCGTGAAACTTCTGCTCCGAAAAATGCCTTCGTGACAGCCGCTGGACACGCGCGCCGACCGCGTGGACGGACTGACTCATTTTAACAGACTTTGCCTTCTCCTATACGAACTCCGAAAATTCAGGAGAAACTGAAAATTTCAATGAATTGATCAACTTCATCCAAATAACTCTGAAACTCAAAAAAATTCAAATGAAAGACGACAATCTAGAAAGAGAGCTGAGCATCTCAAGCTAAGCAAATACCCATAAAAATCGTTTCTGACTACGAATAAGTACACATACACATAATCCAACAAACAAAACGAATCCGAACTAGGCAGGGTCAGGTAAACTAAGACACGAAAGTGGGCGTGGCAGCTCACAAACTTCGCCGCGAACACGCCCACTCCCTCATCAAAATGATGAAAAACTGGGTAGTGTGAGCTGACCTGACCCTGGAACTCTGGGAGAGATTGTCGCGAAAGTGCATGGATTCTGTCGTATCCTCACGTAGCCAACGCGGCACTATCGCGGTTATTTCGCGGCAATTTGTATTGACAAGATCAATTAACTGAAAGGACTTGTTGAGACAAATTTCCGCGGAGGCTCCGCGATAATGATGCTTTGGCGTCTGCAGGCACCAACCCGGCACAGTCACGGCGATTCCCTCCATAGAAGCCTGGCAATATCTCCATTGAAAGACGAGGAAGAACTGTGGAGATTCGTGAACAGCATATACAATACTCATTGAAAAAAGAATAAATAAAAATACATGTATTTTCAGAAAGAAAATATTATTGACGATCAGAACCCTCGGGAGTTTCGTCCAGCGGCGAGTCGTTCATCAATAGTAGCCGCTTTTTATACATGAGGTCATAACCCTGAAAAGTTTACATATAAACAAATAAAATTGTATGTTAGACAAAATATTATCATAAATATCGAAAAAATAGCGAAAAAATTATCACAGCTCAGTGCCTACAAAATATATCCTATATTTTAGGCATCTATCTCTGCGGATGACCGCCTAGCCGCTGAGAGCGCGAGCGGTCGCGTCGCGGCTCGCATGGAGCAATTCGGTGGGGAGAGGCGGCGCTCTAATGACTGGTCTGAACACATCTTTCCCTGAAGAAATGCTTTTGCCTATGCTCCGCCGCAATTGCTCCGCGACTCTGCCGCGACTACTCCTCGATCCTTGACTGCGTCGCGATTCATTTTTGATTACGCATTCTAACCCAGGCGTAGACCCGGAGGAGTCGCGAGGAGTTCAATACAAAATTTCGAGAGGATTCATAGTGACTAAGTTTGATGGACATCTATTTCCGTTCTCCAGAACTTCTAGAAGCAATAACTGAGTGGAAAACGTACCTATAACAGATACCTATAACAATATTCCAAAACTTTAGAGCCCTATTCTCAGTACCTGATTGCAACAGAGCCGTTGACATTGTGAGAATGATGGGAAATGATTGAGATTGAACGCAGGAGAACACGAGGAGTAGCTGAATCGCACGCAGCGGTCCGCGAGCGGATCGTATGTGAACTCAATCCTCTGCACCGGTGGAGACGACGGTGACAAGCATACGGACAACGCTGGTCGCGGCTGCAGGCAGAAAGACTCTGAAGCTCGTTGAATTCAAAAAATCAATATCGATTAGTGCGCTAGGTGGAAGAGTCACCTGGCGCCTGACAGCAGTAGCCCTCGGTGCTACCAGCTGGACTGCAAACGTAGCCCGTAGGGCAGCCATAACCCTAAAAAGATGAAATATTGAATGCATTTAGAGCGAGAAAAATCAGTGGAGTTTATGAATTTCCCAATAAAGCCTCAATGGAAGGCGGAAAACCCTCCGTAAAAAGTCCAGCATGTAGGAAAGTTTGGATTATTATGACATGGCTGACTTCTCAAACTTGGCATATATGTTCGACAGAATCAATTAAGTGGGCGAATTCCCCCCATAATGAGACACTAGGATTTGGGAAAACTCCGCAATAGAATGTGTAGCGTGTGAGAAAGGTTGGCGAACTCAGCTAATATGGCATGGCTGGCTTTTGAAACAAGGCGTACAGGTTTGACAGAATCAATCGAGTGGGCGAGGATTCCCATACTCAGAAAAATGAAAACAAGTTACTTGTAACATAAAAGGCTGAAAACAAGTTACCTGTAACATATCTGAGCCGATGTAAGTTACTTGCGACTTATCTCAGGTCATTTAAGTTACATGTAACATATCGGTGGGATACTGCGTGGAGTGCGCCTCCGATATGTTACATGTAAGTTAAATGACTTGAGATAAGTCACAAGTAGCTTACATCAGCTTAGATATGTTACAAGTAATTTGTTTTCGATTTCTGAGAAGACACTGCGTGAAGTGCGCCTTCGATATGTTACATGTAACTTAAATGGCACAATATAAGTCGCAAGTAACTTAAATCGGCCTAGAAGATATTTATCAGGGGGATGTACGATGCACTCGCGGGCTCAGGCTTAAGACTGCCGTTCCTGTTGGTTCAATTACCCAAGTTTGAGGTACTTGACCCCCCACCAGCAGGGAAGGCCGTCCACCGCATTTTGTTGCGTAGTGTGTGGTCTGGGACGCGCCCTCTGTGTCGCGTGTCGTCTGCGTCACGTGATGGCCACCCATAGTGAAAATTCGAATGTAATTTACATGTAACATAAGTGTAACTTACATGTAATATAAATTTAAGTTACATGTAATATAAATGTATGTTACATGTAACATAAATGTAAGTTACTTGAGACATTCAAGTAAGTTACATTTATATTACGAGTAACTTGTTTTGATTTTTCTGAGTAGTGGCCGACTAGGATTCGAAAAAGCTCCCTAATAGAAAATACAGCATGTAAGAAAGGTTGGCAAAGTCGGCTAATATTACATGGCTGGCTTTTCAAACAAGGAATATAGGTTCAACAGAATCAATCGAGTTCAATTTTCTTTACCTGTTCACCCCTAATTATTCAATAAAAAAGACACTTCGATAGAAAGTTCGGCACATGACGATGGTTGGCGGAGTAAGCTTACATGACATCGCTAACTTTTAAAACAATGCATATGGGTTCGACAGAATTAATCGAGTGGGCGAAGTTCCTCCACAAAGACTTAGTAAGATTCAGAAAAACAGCTCACTAGAAAGTTCAGCATGAAACAACGGTCGGTAGGGTCAGCTAACATGACATGGCTCACTGCTAAAAGAAGGCCCATAGGTTCGACAAGGTCAATCGAGTAGGCAAAATCTTTTAATGATGTGTCGTTAAAAATCGGAAAACACCCCCGAATAGAAAATGCAGCACAAAAGACTGGCCGGTAAACTCTGCTATCACGACATGGCTCACAATTTAAAATTGGGCATATAGGTTCTCATGTCTTAATTTAGTGGACTCAACCTCTATTAAATCTCACTAGGATTAAGAAAACACGAAACTGACAAGTGAAGCATAAAAGAATGATCGGTGGAGTCGGCTAATATGACAAGGCTGATTTTTTGAACAAGGCATATAGGTTCGACAGAATCAATTGATTGCGCGAAGTTCCCTATAAAGACCAACTAAGATGTGGAAAAAAGCCCGTTAGGAAGTGAATATACTATTTCATGATATTTGTTATACGAATACCAGACGGCGTCATTTGACATGACATGGCCTACTCTGCCAACAATGCATACATAGACACCCCATGAGAGGGTGAAGCATCTAAGGCCGGAGCATTACGGGAAAATTCTGACAGATTACGGGAAAATTCTGCCAGATTACGGACCGATTTTGCCCTCCTCTGGTGGTAATTTTACCGTCTTCTGGCAGAATTTTCTCGTTTTCTGGAAGAATTTTTCCGAAATCTGTCAGAATTTTCTCGTACTCTGGTCGGGATAGTAGGGAAAATTCTGCCAGGTTACGCTGTCCGCCGCAGTCTGCGGTGAAGAACCACCCTCCCCGCGGATCGCGGCGAAAGCAGCCCCTCCCCTCCAGCCTTGGGGATACCCCTATCCCCTCAGCAGTCAAAAATGTGCTGGCCTCCGGAGAGTGATTCAAAGTCACCTTCTCAGGCAGAAATGGGAACCCAACTGGGCAAGGTCATAGTCACTCACCAATAGCATAGAAGCGGGGGCCAGTGACGCCGAGGTGCGGGGGTGCTCAGACCAGTGATGACGTGCCAACGCGCCCGGTTCTGCCCCCTCCTCTACTTGGATGCGCTCTATCGATTACCTAGAGTATGATTCGGGTCTATCACCCGGCAAGAGTGTGGGCACTCTCACAAAAATTGAGCTATGGGTAGAGATCCAGCGCGTGTTCCTTCCATGCCTTATCGATTGACATGGAACCCCTCGCTTTCATGATCCAAGGGCTTGAGCGAGTGCAAGTCCACTTAATCCCTCCAGCTGGCGGCGCAGTTACTCTATGCAAGATTGTGCGCCGTATACCGCGCGGGTTTTATTGAGGATTCAACGTGCCATGGCTAGAGGTTGCCCGGGTCATAAGGAACTGCGTTTCGAACCTCGATTAGGCTGACCGGGTGGTAAAAGCCGAGCTCCGCCCCCAAAACTTGTCGGGGGCACAACCGGTCGCTATGACTTGCACTGAATTGCACCCAAAAAGTGACCGGTTGAGTGACCATTTTCTGCCTGAGTTCCAGGGCCGGCATCAGAATGCCGAATGAGTACTCTAGTGAGATGAGGCACATTTTATACCGGCTTTGCACGTGATAAGCACGTTACGACGTGATCATTCGTGACCATTATCAATTGTCTTTCCAACCGGCTGAATTGAAGATGGCGTGGCGTGTTTTGTGGCCAATATCCGCGCTGCGTGTGCGTCGCATGCAGCATGGTTAGCCGCTGGCCGGCACTCTCGAAATGTGGGGCGCCGGCCGTCGCCCTGAGTACCTGAGCCCCCTGAATTCAGGGGGTGAGCAACCAAGATTCATCCATTGAATTCATCTACCAAGATTCAGCAATGGATCTAGTGGTTACCCGGGCCTATGAGTGACAGCTGACCATGGATCCTAAAAGGTCTTGTTCGTGCGAATGCATCTCAATTCAGCCATCAGAGATCACTCCTATAGGTGCGACGATGTATACCTGGGTTGACACTTTCAATACGGTGCGACGCGATTATTTGATATTACTGGGTATCAATCACTATTACGTCGCGCGTCGATTCAATGTCAGTGTATGCCGCCGCGTTACTCCGCGGTGGAAGTATAAACCCGGCCTAAGGCTGAATATTGAATTCGGGTCCGTAATAATCTATTATTTCACGAATAAAGACATTAGGAAAAATCTACAATAGTTCTTGTAAAAGGGGCGTGGTCCGTGGCGGTGACTGAAGAGAATTGGGCCCGGGTCGCTTCTAACTCGCTCATTTGGAGGAATGGAGATCTCATATCTATTTTGCATGTATTACACAGGATGGTTCCACCACACAATTACTTCAAAATCTCAACAAAAAATCATGTATGAAGGAGTACTGTGCCTTTAAGTCGGGCGCAACGCGCGCCACATGGATCACATCCGCGTTCCGGCGTAATCCTCGACCGTTTTGCTATGAAGTTTCCTGGAGTATAAGCCACGCCTCACCACTCTTTCTGAGTCCCGAAAAGGTTTTGATCTTAAAATCTCATTCTTACTGACCTCAAAACCGCCGATTCGGATGCCGATTCGGATCAGAAATCGCCATTTTTCTGACAGATTACGGGAGGAGTCCGGAAAATTAAGGAGAAGTTTAGTGGTAACTCTCTCGTAATCTGGCAGAATTTGTCAACAACAGAGATTAGGGTAAATTCTCTGGTAAAATGTACGTAATCGGGTGGTAATTGCACATTTACCACTGATCACTGGGAAATTTCTGGTAATTTTCTGATACTACACCGGCCTGAGATATACGAATCACTCATAGAAACGGCTAAGACATGTTTTACTTTTCAGACCAGGCATACAGGTTCGACAGAATCAATCAAGTGAACGGATCGTCTCTATCTGAAGCGGCATGTCTTACTTCCCCAACCAGACATGCAGATTCGACAGAATAAATCGAGTCGGTGCGATTCCTCAATAATTACTCGCAATGATTTGGAAAAATACGCCAGTAGGAAGTTTAGTGTAGAAGGATGGTTGGTGAAGTCAGCTAACATGAGATGTTTCACCTAAAAAAAGGAATACAGATCCGATAGAATCAATCAATAAACGATATGTCTCTATAATGAATCAAGAAATATTGTATAATGACTCATTGAAACTCGAAAAAAAGACACCCAAGAATGGTTTCCGAAGTCGGCTAGCCTCACATGGCTCATTCTTGTATCAATGCATATAGAGTCAAGAGGAATAATCTGGTGAATTTTTCTTGTGAAGCCCCAGTTGGATGTGGAGAAACAGCCCTGAAGGATTGAGACAAGAATGCATGACTAGCGAAATCAGCCGAAACGACATGGCTTACTCTTCCAACATTGAACATGAATGTGACAGAAACCGTGCGCAACCCGTTTTTCGAAATCTAAGTACAGGGTGAAAGTAGAAATTAGCTCTTAATTGCGTTGAAAAGAGCGCAGAAAGTTGTACACATTGCCCAAAAGTGGTTTAGAATGGTTTCTTAGGATTTGAGAAAATTTTGAAAAACCGCAAGTTTTCTCTGTTAATCTCCTTTTTTTTCAGACGGCGTTCACGATCTTGTGCTGCCAGTTAAAATTGAGTTAGGCAGCTCATTTTTGGAAAGGAGGCTGGAAATGGATGCAGGTCGCTCCTATTCCAATTTGAACTCGATACCTTTAGTTTAAAGGGTACCTCAAAATCGTGGGTTTACATACTAAATTAGCCGTGGAGCACGAAAAGTGCTTTTTTCTGCTAAGGCTGTCGAGACCGGGGTGTGTGGGTGAATCTGCAGCCAATCAACACAGTTCGTCGGAGGTGAGTGCTGAACTTGTCAGAATTCGTACTCATGACACATCGATCGATCGATAATCAATATTATCGCTTTTCGTGTTTTTTTGCACAGAATGCGGCGAACTGTGGCGATTGCTTTTGGGATTGGTTTTCTTGGATGAGGAATTTTGCTCATCAGTCATTATCGATAAATACCGATCAATAATATTGATTTTTTCGCCTGTTGCACAAAACGCACCAATGATTTTTGATTGTTGATGGCTCTAAGTCATGTTTGGGAAATTCTTCTCATCATGCAAGATCAAATATTAATGATCAATAATATCGATTTTTAACATTTTGCACCAAATGCGGCAATGAGTTTTATTTTTTATGGTTGTAAGTCATAGGTTTCAAAAATAGTACCCATACGGCAATATCGTCTGTTAGATGTTTCATCATTCCAGAAAGGAAATCGTTGAGCAAAATTGAAGTCAGAAAGGGAACCTTTGGGAAAAATGTGTGAAATTTCTGAAAATTTAGCTTTCTGGCAAAAGTAGCAATATGGCAATGTCATTTAGAAGTCAAAAAAAGTTTCAAGAGTATCTTGAAATATCTTTAGAAAACGATTTGGCGTAAAATAGCATGGAGTAATAAAAAAACAGGGAAATGAAGTGAAATAACCAAAAATGCGATTTGGTGGTCGATCATTTCACAAGCTTCTCCGTTTGAAAGCTGTAATAAGGGAATCAGCATATGTCATGCTAGCTAAACGCAACGCTCCATTCCATATCGTGCTTGATTTCGTTCTGATAATTTTAACGGAGAAGCTTGTGGAATGCTCGACCACCAAATCGCATTTTTGGTTATTTCACTTCATTTTCCAGCTTTTTTATTACTCCAGGCTATTTTACGCCAAATCACTTTTTAAAGATATCTCAAGATACCTTTGAAACTTTTTTTGACTTCTAAATGACATGGCCAAATCGCTACTTTTGCCAGGAAGCTAAATTTTCAGAAATGTAGAATTGAGTCTTAAAGAGAAAGGAGCACATCTGCACAACTGGCAGCACCTGCTGAGGCGACATGCTCCTCTTTCAAACAATGCAGATAGGACCCACAAAATTAATTAAGTGGGAGAAATTTTTCTCCAACCTCCAGGTGGGTGCAGAACACATTCGAAACAGAGACAGTGGCACTTAACTATTATCGTCGTCACGATCTATCGTGATTTTGCTTACTCTCGAACAATGCATATAAGCTCAACGGAATCAATCGAGTGCGTGAAATTTCTTTTCAACGTCTAACAATTTGCAGAACACTTCAAACACACAGAGAAGAGCACACCAATGACTGTTGGCACGATCGTGCGCGGCATGACTCACCCACGAGCAATGCATATAGGACACACAGAATCAATCGAGTGGGTGAAATTTCTTCCCAACGTCCAATAGGGTGCAGAAAACATTCAAAACAGAGACGGAAGCGGATAACAATGATTCTCAGCACGATCTCACGTGACATGGCTCAGTCTCTAACAATGCATACGTGCTCAACAGAATCAATCGAGTGGGTGGAATTTCTTTACGACGTCCAATAGGGTGCAGAAAACACCCTAAATAGAGACGAAAGCGCAGAACAATGATTGCCGGAGCGAATTAGCGTGACATGGCTTACTCTCCAACAATGTAGGTATACAGGCTCAACAGAATCAATCGAGTGAACAAAATGAATAGCGAAGAGAAACTGCTGGTGACAGAGAGATTATTCTCGTAAGATTTTGGGTACAGAATCTTGCTAAATTTGTGTAATACTTACCGTAACGGCGTCACATCGCACTGGGACCGCTCCACTCGTTGTGGCCACAACTCCATGGGGACATGTGGGGGGCTCAGACTGCGACGGGACAATCTCGATTGAAATGATTGGATCCGGCTGCGGTGTTTGTAAGGCTGTAGGGAAAGACATCAATCGATAATTATATCATTTGATTAACTATGAAATAACACAAAAAAACTAATTAAACTCAAAATAAATTTGAAAAACATTTGACCAGCTATGCAATAACACAGGAAAAAAAAAACTTAATAAACTCAAAATAAGTTCGAAAAATGAAAATAAAAAGAAAAAAGAACAAAAGGTAAATAATTGATAGGAAGAAAGGCTTAATCAAAAGTACGCTCAGTCAAAGCGTCTAGTACCTTTCTTTCGATATTTTCTTCTGACAGTTTTGGAACTCTCTGAAGAATATGATAAAGTCGAGGATTTCTCATTAAAATAAGGCTTAAGGCGTTTTCCCTTTTGAATTTTCACATGTTTTTTTACGAAAAAAAAATCCAGAAAATATTCATTCTCACTGCGGAATTGATTGTTGTTGATCATGCAGGTGTTCACGCAGTCTTGTAAGCTATCAAAGTTGTTGTCGTTTCCGCCTTCTCCAGAATAGATAAAGTGCAGACACTGACTGTACTCCTGAAAGCGTCCTCATCCAAATTGTTGTGCATATGGATTGTTTCTTCAAGAGTGGCTTAAAAGCGGGCTTAACATTTTAGCATAGCGCGGGCGGTCGCGTCGCGGTAATTATCGACCAAAAACCACAGAAATTTTATAACGCTAGCAATCATCTGATGCGACAATTCGTGCTAAATCAGACCATCCTTCTATGCCTCAGGACTCTTTCAGAGCGCAATCACGTGGTAACGCTTCATATCGACGCGACTGGGTCGCATCGCGTCATGGCATTATGCTCATGTCGGTCTGCTCTAACGGCGTCGCTTATAGTTCCGCTGCCGAGCGGCGCAACGACGTGCAATATTACAATATCGATCGCTCCTAGTGAATCAATAATGTTGGGTTTAGCCGCGCTGCTATGACGGCATTGTAGAAGACGCTTTGGGGTCCCGTCGCAGCCTCACAACTTTTTATCGCTCCAAATCGGTCTCGGTTGGTCGCGCCACGTCATCGCATTGTGTTAAAGCCCGTTTGCTCTCAAGACGTCGTTTATAGTGCCAGTGCCGAGCGGCGCAACAATGTGCGATAGTATGACATTGATCGCGCCCAGCTAATCAATAATATAGGATTTCACGGTGTCGCACCGCTTGCGGCGAAACTATAAATTAGGTCAGTACGGCTGACATGTTGCGCAGTCGCATTGTGTTAGAGTTGGACCACGCCTGAACATCATTCATATCTACATCGCCGAGCGAACCAGCAAGGCGCGAGAGACGCCTTTGTGTCCCATCGCGGCGCAATCATATTGCGGAATCGCTCCATATTGGCTGGACAGGGTCACGTCGCGTTAGACCGGGTTGGATCACACTTGAGGCGTCGATCATAGTTCCACCGACAAGCGACTCATGTGAAAGCAGTCCTGCAATATAGATGGTGTCGCGGCGCATGACGGGTATCATGAAATCTCACTGTGTCACGCCGCCTTCGCGGAAGCATAAAAGACACCTTAAGTCATCCCTGGATCTTTCTGAATGAATCGCACCGCGACGCCATTACAAGGTATCGGCCATTTCCCGTGGGTATCTATCGATATCTTGCTGCATTTGAACTCGCATTCCAGGCAAGACGTCGCGCTGCGTGGCGCTGACACTCTATTGTGGGCTGTATTGCGAAAAGTTGTCATAAATGATGGGCGTCCGAGTCGGTACTCTGGAAGATCGTAACGTGCCCCAATGAGAAAATGGGGCGCGGGGCGGCCGCGCACTGTTTTGCGCGCCGCAAGACCCTTTCGAATTTTTGGGCCACGAGGTCTGTTACTCTTGTTTTTTTTTCTTCAGCGACACCCATCGGATGCTAATCTTTTTCACCCGAGTTTCTTCCTGTAACATTCCTGAAATTCCTGCTCTCATCCGGCGACATAGCTATCGCGCCCGTAGAAGGAGCAATAAACGCAAGAGGTAGTCCTTCAATTACTTTGTACAACATCTTTCTTCTTCCATTGTAACCGAAAATCCATTGAGTCACTTGAACCATCCAACCCCCTAGCCCTCAACGGACGAAACCCTTTTGAAGCCCAGCATGACACATTTCGAGAGTCGAGTATGGTCAGACCCTCAAAAACGGATTTGATACACACAACTCACTTTCGAATAGAAGAACCTCGAGATGAATTGGTTTCCACGACCGCTTGTGGCGGGCTGATCACAAGGAGACAAGGTTGGAGACTGTTTACCTGAAAAGGTAGAAGAAGGATAGGCAACTGACCCAGAATGTTCAGATGGAAGAAAGAAGGAAACTAAAGAAACACTCGTACATGCCGCCTCGCAGTCACTTCTCGACAGGAAGTTGTTCTGATTACCACCATAGCCATGATAGATGAAAGACACACAAATGGTAGACGTCGGATCAAATGACCATCGATGTCCACTCTCAAGGCCATATCCAGCATCCGCTGGAGGCACCCGACATTCTGGACATGTGTTATAACATACGTGCACCGAGTTCGCGCAAATGCGCAATAAGAAACGCAAAGTATCAATGCGATCCGTGCCGACTGTACTCTGTTTCGATCGAGTGGGCCATTCGAGAGCGCACAGAGTCCATACACAGGTCAGAGGCTAGATGACAAGGACGGGCGGCAGAGATGCGGTTCCTCTATAGACGTAGACCTACTGAATCTAGGAAAGCCCACTCGATTGAGGCAGAGCATGGTCATGGAATATGATCAAGGCGGGTTCATACTTTCCGCGACACGTGACCACGACAACGTAAATAAGGCATTCTGATCCTTGGCTGATATACGGAAACACGGAAAATATGGATCTGACCTAACCAGTATTCACCAAAGTTGGGAGGAGCTGACAGATTGCAAAAGAAGTTCAACACACAGGAGTACCATCGGCATGGATCCTGAAGAGTCTTTGCGTTCCCCATCGGATGTGGGCGCAAACTCGGTGCTCCTATGTTATAGCCCATGACGCCGAGTTCGCGCCAACTTTCAACAGTGAGCGCAAAGTTTTTTTCCAGATCCATGCCGACGTTAGGTGGTGTGCGGTCTAGCGGTTTCAGTAAGTCCAGCACTTTGTATGGAATATGGCAGAGCTGCACGCGTCCCGGTACGCCGGCTGCAGTGATGCACATTCACTCATGTTTATGACATTTCGGCAGGTTTCAAGGGTTTCCGGAACGCGTCGAGCAGGTTGCTGGCTGTCCGCAGTTCTGCCAGTCTTTATGCGAAGGGCCGTACTGCCAGCTAACTGTATACCACTTCTCTCCCAGAAGGTGAGTTAGCAAACAAGTTCAGCCGAAGTGTACTCACCTGGTCTTATCGAGTCGGATATGAGAAGGGCCAAGGCGCTTTTAGGCCGTGGACAACATACAGCTCCTGTCTCCACCGTTTTGCAGAAGGTGCCTTCAGGGCAGGAAAAGGGAGTGCAGCTGGAATGGGTTGGACCACCTGTCAGTTTTCCATCAGAGTCAGCTTAGACAAGTTCATTAGGCAAATGGATCCCCTCACACTGCGTCAGTTCCGGCCAATAGGCAGGTCTACGGCTGGGACATGTCGGCACTGCGTTGCCTGGCAGCAACGAGTATCTGACTATTGCTTTCAGAACCAGGATGCCGACATGCTCCCACCGGTGGAGTGCCTGTTGGTTAGAAGTCACCCATCACAGGAGGGGTGTCATGTTCTTCACAGCTTAATCAGCCTACTGAAAAAGGGATTCTCACTTACCTCTGTCCTCCACCGATCAAAGGAAGAGGTGTGCCTTCATCGCAAACCTTTGGACTATTTTGGCCACAAGTGGATTCACACTCAGTAGAAGTCTCAAAATTGTTCTGGTTGCCCTGAAAACAAGGACATAGCTGGGTCAAGAAATTTCGATGAGACGCATCTGCCAAGTGTTTACCTGAAATCCTCGGAAAGTGAAGGGCAGGCACTGCTTGGCACCGGAAAGATAGCTCCACCGCAGAAGATTTGACGAACCGACACCGGCTCTAATGGGCTGTTCGCACGTCGATTCGGCTATGAAATTGCTATATGAAAGTGTTTGGAATTCGTTGTCACAAAGAGCTTAACCCACCGAGTACAGGACAACAGATACTTTGACCATCACCAATTTGACAGAAAGTTCCCAGTGGACAGCTAACTTCTTCCTGTGCGCACATAATCACCACCTCTCCGTACAGAGGCGTAAGACAGGGCCACATATCATCAGTAGAGCTTTTCTGAAGACAGTAATAATATCGATTATATTACTTACCCCGCAATATTTAGAATCCAGGAATCCATCAAGTATATCTGTGGATACGGTATCGAAGAGTGTCATGTGGAATGGTATGGTATGGTATGGTATGGTATGGTATGGTATGGAATGGTTGGGTATGGTATGGTATGGTATGGTATGGTATGGTATGGTATGGTATGGTATGATACGGTATGGTATCGTATGGTACGGTATGGTATTGTATAGTATGGTGTGGTAGGGTATGGTATGGTTGGGTATGGTATGGTATGGTATGGTATGGTATGGTATGGTATGGAATGGTATGGTATGGTATGGTATGGTATGATATGATATGATATGGTATGGTATGGCATGATATGATACGGTATGGTATGGTGTGGTATGGTATGGTATGGCACGGTATGATACGGTATGGTATCGTATGGTACGGTATGGTATTGTATAGTATGGTGTGGTAGGGTATGGTGTGGTATGGTATGGTATGGTTGATATGGTATGGAATGGTAAGGTATGGTATCGTATGGTATGGTATGGTATTGTATAGTATGGTGTGGTAGGGTATGGTGTGGTATAGTTGATATAGTATAGTATGGTAAATCCTAAATTCACGGTGGAACTCTTGATTTCTTCGGTTCTTTGGATAGATAGGTTTTTCACAAATATTTTTCGTTGTTTTTTATTCAAGTCAGATGCTCAATCGTCGGTATGCATAGCTAATTCACTATGTCATATTTGTTAACTGAATAAATCTTGAATGAGTGAATGAATGGTAAGGTACGGCATTCTATAGTATGCTATAATATTACATTATATTATGTTGTTATATCGCACGGTATGATACGGTGCGTTGTATGTGACACGCTAGGTTATGAAATGACATTGTGTGAGATGGTATGTTATAGTATGTTATGTTTTATATATGATTTAGTACGGTATACAAATGTTGCATGATAAGGTATGGTGTGGTGTACGATACGGTATGGTATTATGTTGTGCCATACATGATATTGTACGGTATGTCAGGATGTGTTGTGTATGGTACGGTATAGTATGATATTTTGTCATGTAATATATTGTGTTGTTCTATGATATTGTACGGTATGTCACGATGTGTTGTGCATGGTACGGTATAGTATGATATTATGTCATTTATTATATTGTTGTTGTGTTGTTGTATGATATTTCACGGTATGATACTGTGTTGTGTATGGTATGGTATGGTATCCTACGCTGTGCTGTGGTTAATAATATGTTATGGTACAATTTATGGTGCATAGTATGGCATGGCGTGCTATAGTACGATATGGTATAATCTTCTTCTTGTTCTTCCTAGCGTCTGTCCTACGAGTTGCGATGTCCGCTTGTTTGCACATTGCTCGCCATTTGTTCCGGTCAGCGGTCTCTCTTAAAGAGTTGCACTTCAGCCATGTCAAATTTCACTCGATCAAGCCATCGAGTTTTCGGTCTTCGGCGAGCTCTGGGCTCGCCGAAGTCCACCTTGAGTGCGGTTTTAGCTACTGAGTCTTCGTTCCTCCTTTAAGCATGGCCGAACCACCTGAGGCGGTACTCTTTTATCTTCGCAGTGATGGGAGCTACTCCAGAGGTGGAACGCACGAGAACATTCGTTAACCTGTATTTCAAAGTAACTCCCATTGACCACCTGATCATCCGCATCTCCATCACATGCAGAGATTGTTCGACAGACTCTGTGGCGGACCAGCATTCCGTGGCGTTAAGGGAACTGGTCTCACTACCGTCCTGTAGATTTTGGACTTGGGGCGTATTGGCATCTTCCAGTCACACATGACGCCAGTTATCGCTCTCCACTTCGTCTTCGGCTGCATTGAAGCACCCATGACCATTACGATATGGTATGTAAAATCACAATATTCTATGATATTGTACGGCATTTTACGGTGTGTATGGTATAGTATGGTATGATATGTTATCTTATGTTATGATATGGCATGAGCTGGTATGGTATAATATGGTGTGGTATGATATTACATTATACAATATTGTAATGTTTTATAATTATGCAAGCTATGATACGGTGTGTTGCGTATGGCATGGTATGGTATGGAGGGGCGCGTATACAAGTCTGTTGGCAAGCCACATGGTATGGTATGGTCATGGTATGGTATGATGCGGTATGGAAAATTTTCGAAATGAAAAAATACGGATGAAGACCCACCGTCTGGTTCACTTTCTTCGATGAATCTTGAGAGCCAGAAAGAGCCACAGGTAAACTTCCAGCTTTGACAGGATGATGTGACGAATCGGAGGTTGAACCTCTTTCCTGTTCAACAATCTGATGAAACGCCTCTATACCGTTCCTAACCCACTCAGGATCTGGTGACGAAACAGCCTTTTGATGAGATGAAAACTGACTCCCGTACACTGGAACTACTCCATCTACTGCCCCGCCACCATTTCTGACAAACTGAACGGCAGTTGGGTGTCCTGGCGCCGGATGTATACCGGGATTCGAGATGTAGAACATCGCTGGAAGCTCCGTACCTGCAGTGGGAGATACTCCCAGCTGAGCAGTATTTGCCTGTGAAGCTCCAGCCATGACTCCAGCCTCAGACTCAGCGGATTCAATCAGGATAGGGAACCTCTCAGAACTTTCAGGCAACGAGACGGGCACTGGCGTCGCCACAGGTGGAGCCTCTGAGGACGCCATCAGGTGTTCGAATATGAAGTTGAACGACTCCTGGCTCTGTGAAGGATCCGAAGTCGTTCCGGATAGCTTCGGTAGGAGAGTGACTTGCGGAAACGGTGGAACAAATTCTGAAAAAAAAAACAGCTAGATGGCATGTTGGGTAGGTAGCCTTGACCGGGACTCACCTCTCGGAAGACTTATGAGGGTAGGATACGAGTCTGGGGTATCCGTCACCCTCTCAGTAGTCGAAGCGTATATGATTTCTACCCTGAGCTCCTGACTATTGGTAGATTCGAAAGAGGTAGTAGGAGTTGTCGCGGCAATAGTAGATGCTAGAAGAACTACATCTACTTCACTAGACTGTTCTACAAATTTGAATCATATGTACCTTCCGTAGAGACCTCCGTTGAGTGCAACTCCTGGAAGATCCTTGTAACTGGTCGCGTTTTCATCGTGGAGGTTCCTGTAGTCGGCATGCTGTACTGCTGGCTTTTCTTCCCTGTAACGGCAGGATTTATATCACAGTGAATTTTGGCCCATCGGCAATATCGGGGGGTCAACTCACTTCCCAGACAAAGACGTTCACATTTCTGCTTTCTGAGAAAACGATTCTCATTGCCACCATCCCCAGAGTAGAAGAAGAGTTCGCACTGCTTTGACTTCTAAGACAAATACAGTGCGTTGCAAAATTATACGACATACCCCAATTTCCGCGGTTCCAAACCTCGCGTCAATTAGGGGGCCAAACGGTAAACGCTAGTCGATGCAACACCCTCGAAAACCCCTGGGTACGAGTCTTCATGAAATTAGAGCCACTAGCAGAAAACTGGCAACGGAAATTGTCAAAAATGGCCGTTGCAAAATTTTACGACATAGCTGACGTTCTCGCAGAAATTTCTATTCTACGCCATCTGTATCAGTTCGTTCATGATAAGAACAACTAGAACCATCAGGTTATCAATCTTTAGAAATGTTTTGGAGCTGAACCACATTGAAAACTCTGTTTGGTATGTTTCAACCCAGCTTTTGTGAACGCCCCTTTCAATCTGCGCCCATTCGCTTATAACGGCTAGTTTCAGCGGAGCCACACGCTCGTATTGTCTATTCTGGATGTAGATTCAACGCCAAGAATACCTCACACGTTTTTCAAAGGGTTGAGGTCCTGCGAACCGACCGGCCATTCTAGCAAATTGGCAGAATCGGCCTGAAACCAAGCCTGCGTTGTCCTACTGACAAGAAGTGAAGGCGGAAACGGACTAGACAGAACTGGAAATGATTTTCCGGCACATTCTGACAATCTGTGAAGTTCATAGGTTATGTCGCAAAAAGCTGGTCCAGCTTAAAACCCTACCTGGATCCGCGCCAATGCACTATTCTTTCTCCTCCAAAGTTCCTACTCAAGGATGAGTTCGGGTCCTTTTGTGGATCCTTCAAAATCCTTTTTTATCGGTCGAAAGCAAGAGCAATCCGAACGAGCTTGATCAATTCTATTACATTTATTCATTTTTGACTAAGCATTCCAAGCATTGGAGAGATCTACAGGACCCGAATATATCCTTGCGTAGGAAATTCGGAGGAGAAAGAATAATGCATTGATCCGGATCCAGGTGGGGTTTCAAGCTGGACAAGCTAATAGCGACAGGACCTATGAACTTCATAGATTGTCAGAATGTGCCGGAAAATCATTTCCAGTTCTGTCTAGTCCGCTTCCGCCTTCAATTCTTGTCAGTAGGACAACGCAGGCTTGGTTTCAGGCCGATCCTGCGAATTTGCTAGAATGGCCGGCCGGTTTACAGGACCTCAACCCTGTGGGGAAACGTGTGAGGTTTTCTTGGGGGTTAAATCTACCAGGTTGTCCAATAATTCTTGTCCGAAAATTTCACCATTCATAATTTTTTTCAACTTTATTGAAAAAGAAGTCTAATCAACAATGTAATCACCACAGTTATCCACAACAGCGGCCCATCGATTGGGCAGGTCGCCGATGCCCTTCGCCCAGAACTCCGGGGGCTGCGACTCGAAGAAGTCCGCGATGTCGGATTTGAGGTTGTCGTAGTTGGTGAATTTTCTTCTGGCCAAATGGTGCTTTAGCGGGCGGAACAAGTGGTAGTCGGAGGGGGCGAGGTCCGGGGAATACGGCGAATGGGCAACCGTCTCCCAGCCGAGCGTCGCCAACTTCTGCTGGGTCTCCTTCGCCACGTGGGGGCGCGCGTTGTCGTGCAGCAGGTGGACCGAGGCCCGTCGGGGACGCTTTTCTCGGATGGCGGCGGCTAGTTTCTCGAGCTGATCGGTGTAGATGGAGGCGGTGACCGTCCTGCCTTGCGGGAGCAGTTCGAAGTACAGCATGCCCTTGGTGTCCCACCAGCAGCAGAGCATGATCTTCAGCGGGTGCAGGTCGGCTTTCGGCGTCGTCGGCGGCTCTTCTCCGCGCGGGATCCAGACGGCACGGCGGGCGACGTTGTCGTAGAGGACCCAGCTCTCATCCCCAGTGACCAGATCCTCGAGAAACTCCTTGCGATGCGGACGAAGGAGGAGGGACTGGCAGACGGCCACGCGGCTCTGCTTGTTGGCGTCCGTCAGACGGTGGGGGATCCAATGGGCCAGAACTTTGTGGTAGCCGAGTAAGTCGAGTCGATTGTGGATGGTGGACTAGCTGCAGCCGAGCGTCGTCGCCAGTTCATGGGTGGTGGCTTCCGGCGACGGACTTCGTCATCATCCACCGTAGAAGGCCTCCCGCTGTGCTCCCTGTCCTCGAGGCTCGTGTCGCCGCTCTCGAAACGATTGAACCAGCGTCTGACTGTGCGTTGGGACACTGCATCCTCCTTGCACGCTCTGCAGATGTTGGCGACCGCGGTGCCCGTGTCGTTGCCCAGCAGCCACTCGTAGTACACGAACGTACGAATTCGACCTTGGTCCATTTTAGCTTGTACTGGTAGCTAGACGTCGCGATTGCGCCTTATATACCCCTAGCGTATAACTTTGGACAACCTTCTAGAAGGTTCTTACACTTGCCTGATATTATAACACTTCTAAAGAAAATTATAGAATTTTAAAAATTTTCGGACAGGAATTATTGGACGGCCTGGTACATCCAGGACAGACAATACGAGCGTGTGGCTCCACTGAAACTAGGCGTTATCAGCGAGTGGGCGCAGATTGACAGGGGCGTTCACAAAAAGCTGGGTTGAAACAGACCAAACAGAGTTTTCGAAGTGATTCAGCGCCAAGACATTTCTGAAGACTAGTAAATCGATGTTTCTAGTGGTTCTTACCATGAACAAAGTGATACAGATGGTGTAGAATAGAAAGTTCTGCGAGAACGTCAGCTATGTCGTATAATTTTGCAACGGCCATTTTTGACAATTTCCGTTGCCAGTTTCTTGCTAGTGGCTCTAATTTCATGAAGATTCTTACCAAGGGTTTTTAAGGGTGCTGCATCGACTGGCATTTACCGCTTGGCCCCCTAATTGACGCGAAGTTCGGAACCGCGGAAATTGGGGTACGTCGTATAATTTTGCAACGCACTGTATAATGCCAAAACCGCAGTAATAGATTGGCAATCGCTAGTCAACTAAGTAGACTGTATAACCTCATCAAAATAGAATCGCGGAATCTTGAATGTCCCATTGCCAATTTGAGGAGGCAGATCACACGAAGCACGGTTGGGCTTCCCTGTAAATAACCTAGTTCAAACAATGCATGGAACTTTGTGTATCAAACAAGCTATACCGTTCCCGCACGTTCTCATGCAAGTCGCCATGTCTACGAATCGGTTCGCATTTCCACCAGTTCCAAGATACACAAATGGTAGGCATGCGGACTTTTCTTCGTCGAAGTACCACCTAAAACAAAAGTGAAAACTTCTCACGAAAAATAGACACTGAGCAACAATGTTTACAAATTAGGATTTATCACAAATAGAAATGTTTGAGGAGCCGAATAGACTCCCGCCGCTGAAACGCGCGGCAGCAAGCGATGGAGGGAAATCGATCGTGCGGCGCCGCACCTTTCAGCGGCGGGGCTCTAATCGGCCCCTGACACTCGCACACTCGCGTCGCGTCACACTGGTTCGAGTAGTGGCGACAGGCCTCTTTCAGATTTCAATCGCCGCGCAACGCGATGGGATGATAGCCATGAGTATCGATCGAGACTGCGTCGCACGTCGATCTGCATTCATAGGATGCCACCACGGCGATCAGCGATGGAAGTGTAAAATAGGCCTCAGACTCCGTTCCAGCCACGACCGAGTACAGTCGACCCATCCGTTCATCCATGTGCCTCTCGTCGCAAGCCTACCATCCCACTATATAATACAGCTAGTTCACGGTGAGCACAATTGATGGACAGTTCTCCCTCAGAAACTCGCGGCGTCCAACGGGTGGTCGACAAGCAATCACCTCGCAGCGTGCTTCCCCACGACCGCTTCAAAGTGGCGGGACTGCTCCCCTAGAGTTGTCTGTCACCCCTCCCCCCCTCAAGTTGTCCGTAGCTCTCCTTGAGTTGTCCGTCGACCACTCGACCTGTAGTTGGACACTAGTCGACCGTTAGTTGAATACATGTCGACCCGTAGTTGGATACCTGTCGATCGGTAGTTAGATACCTGTCGACCGTTTATGGGATACCTGTCGACCGGTAGATGGATACCTGTTCACCGGTAGTTGGATACCTGTCGACCGTTTGTTGTATGCCTGTCCACTGGTAGATGGATACCTGTCGACCGGTAGTTGGACACCTGTAGACCCCGAAAAGAAATCCCGCTGGCTCTTCAGAACCGCCGCGTTGCTGCGAAATTCTTTCAAATGAATGCTGGTAAAACAATTACAGTAACGAGATTTCATCATAATCATTGATCAACAACTTAACAATTTAGAGTGAGAGTAGGATAAGCTATCTCCTGGGGTCATATTCGCCAACAACCCGCCGAGGGAAGTCGAAGGGAAGCGGAAGGGATGATACCGCGCGCGGCAGAGGAGCAGATCAACCCATCTCACTCCATGTAAGATGGAAATGCAAACTGTGTTACGTATCGATATCACTGTGAAAAGATAAAGATTCCATCGCGAAGCGGCCACTCTTCAGCTATGCGATTCCAAAAATTCCGGCGGTCGCGAGGGAAGCCAAGGGAGGCGAGAGGTGGCCGTGGAGCGCGCATTTTGTACTGAAATTTCACCTCATCTACCCTTCGACTTCCCGGCGGGTTGATGGCGAATACGACCCCTGGTCTCAGATAATATCAATACCCAAATATGAGATAACAAGACAACATTATGACGGATGATGAACGATATTATCGAATAGTTTCCAGAAAACGAAATAACAAGAAATGAGACCTATTGTGCACGCCGTATCGGCAAAATTATGACACTGCTTTCTCAAAGTCTCAGTTGGGTCAATCTGCGGGGCTAAAATGGAATGAGCCAAGAACATCGGAAACTTTTCACAGGTTCTCAGACAGTGGGGCGGACTTACCGCGACGCCGAATAGAAACGAACGCGTGGTCAACGGCGATCAGCCCGCTGCTTTTGCGCGCGGCCAGCTCTAAATGGGCTCGCGTACAGCAGGCCTGGTTAAGAAAAGGACCGACCGCAAACAATCTGTATAATTTAGTTATTAATTATAATACAACTACTCTGAGTGTTTTAGCCGAGAAATAGCCGAGAAATGCCTGCTTGCCGCGTAATAGCCGCTAAATAGCCGCCAAATAATGCTCGCCGGGAAATAGCCGCGAAATAGCCGCTAAATAATGCTCGCCGCCAAGTAATTTTCACCGCGAAATAGCCAAGAAGTAATGCTCTCCCGGTAGATATACGGAGCATTCCAGAGGCATGATTCAGATGTCAGCACCTCCGTCGGTTCAATTACCCAAGTGTGAGGTACTTGAACCTCGTTCAGCCTCTGAAGGCCCCGCCCAAGCGCTGGCGGCCCTACCCGGCGACGGTTGCGTCTTGGTCAATTTTGTTCACTTCTGAATATTTCTCGGTTATATCTCGGCTATTTCTTGGCTACTTCTTGTCAGTTCCGTGAAAAGGCGAGAAATAGCCGCCAAATAGCCGGGAAATAGCCCACCAGGAGCAGCTACGGAGCCTGGTGGGCTATTTACCGGCTATTTCGCGGCCAAAACTCTCAGAGTAGGCGGAGCCTAGGACCAAAGTTAAGCACCTTCGGGCCTTACGTCCTCTATCTCGTAGGGACAGAGTGTACTCCCGCTAGAGCAACCAAGGATATACTGTAGATGTACCTCAAACTTGGAAAATTGAACCGGCGACGATCTGGTTTACCACACAGAACAGTGCATTGTAGTCGAGGCGGGGTCCGTCGCGGTCAGTCGGATATGTGCCGTTGCTCGCGATCAGTACTAATTACATTGTTGTACGCGATAGAAACGACTTGTGGTCGCGGTAAGTTCTACTTACCAGCAGGTGCGCGCGATAGGTCCGCACTTCTGTCGGACACACAGCGCGATGATATCGAGCAACCGCAACTTGTCCGCGATCAGTTCTACTTGGATTTTCGCTCGCGGTAGAAACGCTTCCTGAACGCGGTAAGAACTATTCGACAATTTTTGTGCGCGATAGATCCGCCCCATTGCCTGAGGTAGTCACACGTTTCACTACAAATGATATGTGATGAGAATTTGAAGAGAGAGAAATAGGTAGGGTAAGAATACTGAAGAAAGGAAGACATCAATGAAATGGCACGAATCGATTAACAAGTGTCATCAGTGTCATCAAATCATCGTGAACATTAGCGATTAACGTTTAACGAATAACGATTAAAGTTTAACGATTATCGTTTGACGCTTAACGATTAACAATTAACGTTTAACGATTTTCGTTTAACGATTTTCGTTAAACGTTTAACGATTTTCGTTTAACGTTTAACGAATGACGTTTAACGATTGCCGTTTAACGAATAACGATTAACGTTTAACGATTTTCGTTGAACGTTTAACGAATAACGATTAACGATTATCGTTTAACGTTTAAGGATTAACATTTGACGTTTAACGATTAACGTTTAACGATTAGCGTTTAACGAATAACGAAGGTTTAACTATTGCCGTTTAACGAATAACGATTAGCGTTTAACGATTTTCGTTTCACGTTTAACGATTAGAGTTTAATCATTAACGTTTAACGAATTACCGTTAACGATTACCGATTACCGTTAAACGATTACCGATTTACCGTTAAACGATTACCGAATAACGTTTACCGTTTAACAATTACCGTTTGACGTTTAACGAATAACGATTAACGATTATCGTTTAACGTTCAAGGATTAACATTTGACGTTTAACGATTAACGTTTAACGATTAGCGTTTAACGAATAACGAAGGCTTAACGATTGCCGTTTAACGAATAACGATTAACGTTTAACGATTACCGTTTGACGTTTAACGATTACCGTTTACCGTTTAACGAATAACAATTACCGTTTACCGATTTTCGTTTCACGTTTAACGATCTTCGTTTAACGTTTAACGATTAGAGTTTAACCATTAACGTTTAACGAATAACGATTAACGCTTATCGTTTAACGTTTGAGGATTAACATTTGACGTTTAACGATTAACGATTATCGTTTAACGTTTAACGAATAACAATTACCGTTTACCGATTTTCGTTTAACGTTTAACAATTTTCGTTTAGCGTTTAACGATTAGGAATACCGTTAACGATTACCGATTACCGTTTAAACGATTACCGATTACCGTTGAACGATTACCGATTACCGTTAAACGATTACCGATTAACGTTCAACGATTATCGTTTAACGTTAAACGATTAACGTTTGACGTTCAACGAATAACGATTAACGTTTACCGACTTTCATTTACCGTTCAACGATTACCAATTACCGTTAAACGATTACCGATACCGTTAAACGATTAACGATTACCGTTAAACGATTACCGATACCGTTAAACGATTACCGATTACCGTTAAACGATTACCGATTACCGTTAAACGATTACCGATTACCGTTAAACGATTACCGATTACCGTTCAACGATTACCGATTACCGTTCAACGATTACCAATTACCGTTTAACGATTAACGACTACCGTTAAACGATTACCGATACCGTTAAACGATTACCGATTACCGTTAGACGATTACCGATTACCGTTAAACGATTACCGATTACCGTTAAACGATTAACGATTTGACCGTTAACGATTACGATTACCGTTAAACGATTACCGATTACCGTTAAACGATTACCGTTTACCGTTAAACGAATAACGATTACCGTTTACCGATTTTCATTTACCGTTAAACGATTACCGATACCGTTAAACGATTACCGATTACCGTTAAACGATTACCGAATTAACGTCTAACGATTAACGTTTGACGAATAACGTTTAACGATTATCGTTTACGAATAACGTTCAACGATTACCGTTTACCGTTTAACGAATAACGATTAACGTTTACCGATTTTCATTTACCGTTCAACGATTAACGTTTAACGATTAACGTTTGACGTTTAACGAATATCAATTAACGTCTAACGATTAACGTTTGACGTTTAACGAATATCAATTAACGTCTAACGATTAACGTTTGACGAATAACGTTTAACGATTATCGTTTACGAATAACGTTCAACGATTACCGTTTACCGTTTAACGAATAACGATTAACGTTTAACGAATAACGATTAACGTTAAACGATTACCGAATACCGTTTAACGAATATCAATTAACGTCTAACGATTAACGTTTGACGTTTAACGAATATCAATTAACGTCTAACGATTAACGTTTGACGTTTAACGAATATCAATTAACGTCTAACGATTAACGTTTGACGTTTAACGAATATCAATTAACGTCTAACGATTAACGTTTGACGAATAACGTTTAACGATTATCGTTTACGAATAACGTTCAACGATTACCGTTTACCGTTTAAACGAAATTACCGTTAAACGATTTACCGATTTTCATTTACCGTTAAACGATTACCGTTTACCGATTAAACGATTACCGATTACCGTTAAACGATTACCGATTACCGTTAAACGATTAACGATTACCGTTAAACGATTACCGATTACCGTTAAACGATTAACGTTTGACGAATAACGTTTAACGATTACGACGATTAACGATTACCGTGAAACGATTACCGCACACCGTTTAACGATTAACGACTACCGTTAAACGATTACCGATTACCGTTCAACGATTACCGATTACCGTTAAACGATTCACGATACCGTTAAACGATTACCGTTTGACGTTTAAACGAATATCAATTAACGTTTAACGATTAACGTTTGACGAATAACGATTAACGAATACCGTTAAACGATTACCGATTACCGTTAAACGATTACCGATTACCGCTAAACGATTACCGATTGCCGTTAAACGATTACCGATACCGTTAAACGATAAACGATTACCGTTAAACAATAAACGATTACCGTTCAACGATTACCGATTACCGTTAAACGATTACCGATTACCGTTAAACGATTACCGATTACCGTTAAACGATTACCGATTACCGTTAAACGATAAACGATTACCGTCAAACGATTAACGAATACCGTTAAACGATTACCGATTACCGTTAAACGATTACCGATTACCGTTAAACGATTACCGATTACCGTTAAACGATTACCGATTACCGTTAAACGATAAACGATTACCGTTAAACGATTACCGATTACCGTTAAACGATTACCGATTACCGTTAAACGATTACCGATTACCGTTCAACGATTACCGATTACCGTTAAACGATTACCGATTACCGTTAAACGATTACCGATTACCGTTAAACGATTACCGATTACCGTTAAACGATTACCGATTACCGTTAAACGATTACCGATTACCGTTAAACGATTACCGATTACCGTTAAACGATTAACGATCACCGTTAAACGATTACCGATACCGTTAAACGATTACCGATTACCGTTAGACGATTACCGATTACCGTTAAACGATTACCGATTACCGTTAAACGATTAACGATCACCGTTTAACGATTAACGACTACCGTTAAACGATTACCGATTACCGTTAAACGATTACCGATTACCGTTAAACGATTACCGATTACCGTTAAACGATTACCGATTACCGTTAGACGATTACCGATTACCGTTAAACGATTACCGATTACCGTTCAACGATTACCGATTACCGTTAAACGATTACCGATTACCGTTAAACGATTACCGATTACCGTTAAACGATTACCGATTACCGTTAAACGATTACCGATTACCGTTAAACGATTACCGATTACCGTTGAACGATTACCGATACCGTTAAACGATATACGATTACCGTTAAACGATTACCGATACCGTTAAACGATTACCGATACCGTTAAACGATATACGATTACCGTTAAACTATAAACGATTACCGTTAAACGATTAACAAATACCGTTAAACGATTACCGATTACCGTTAAACGATTAACGAATACCGTTAAACGATTACCGATACCGTTAAACAATTAACGATCACCGTTGCACGATTACCGATACCGTTAAACGATTACCGATACCGTTAAACGATTACCGATTACCGTTAAACGATTACCGATACCGTTGAACGATTACCGTTAAACGATTACCGATTACCGTTAAACGATTAACGATTACCGTTAAACGATAAACGACTAACGTGATTACCGTTAAACGATTACCGAATACCGTTAAACGATTACCGATTACCGTTAGACGATTACCGATTACCGTTAAACGATTACCGATTACCGTTAAACGATTACCGATTACCGTTAAACGATTACCGATTACCGTTAAACGATTACCGATTACCGTTAAACGATTACCGATTACCGTTAAACGATTACCGATTACCGTTAAACGATTACCGATTACCGTTAAACGATCACCGATTACCGTTAAACGATTACCGATTACCGTTAAACGATTACCGATTACCGTTAAACGATTACCGATTACCGTTAAACGATTACCGAATACCGTTGAACGATTACCGATTACCGTTAAACGATTACCGATTACCGTTGAACGATTACCGATTACCGTTAAACGATTACCGAATACCGTTAAACGATTACCGATTACCGTTAAACGATTACCGATTACCGTTAAACGATTACCGATTACCGTTAAACGATTACCGATTACCGTTAAACGATTAACGATCACCGTTTAACGATTACCGATTACCGTTAAACGATTACCGATTACCGTTCAACGATTACCGATTACCGTTAAACGATTACCGATACCGTTAAACGATTACCGATTACCGTTAAACGATTACCGATTACCGTTAAACGATTACCGATTACCGTTAAACGATTACCGATTACCGTTAAACGATTACCGATTACCGTTAAACGATTACCGATTACCGTTCAACGATTACCGATTACCGTTAAACGATTACCGATACCGTTAAACGATTACCGATTACCGTTAAACGATTACCGATTACCGTTAAACGATTACCGATTACCGTTAAACGATTACCGATTACCGTTAAACGATTACCGATCACCGTTAAACGATTACCGATTACCGTTAAACGATTACCGATTACCGTTAAACGATTACCGATTACTGTTAAACGATTACCGATTACCGTTAAACGATTACCGATTACCGTTAAACGATTACCGATTACCGTTAAACGATTACCGATTACCGTTAAACGATTACCGATTACCGTTAAACGATTACCGATTACCGTTAAACGATTACCGATTACCGTTAAACGATTACCGATACCGTTAAACGATTAACGATTACCGTTAAACGATTACCGATTACCGTTAAACGATTACCGATCACCGTTAAACGATTACCGATTACCGTTAAACGATTACCGATTACCGTTAAACGATTACCGATTACCGTTAAACGATTACCGATTACCGTTAAACGATTACCGATTACCGTTAAACGATTACCGATTACCGTTAAACGATTACCGATTACCGTTAAACGATTACCGATTACCGTTAAACGATTACCGATTACCGTTCAACGATTACCGATTACCGTTCAACGATTACCAATTACCGTTTAACGATTAACGACTACCGTTAAACGATTACCGATTACCGTTAAACGATTACCGATTACCGTTAAACGATTACCGATTACCGTTAAACGATTACCGATTACCGTTAAACGATTACCGAATACCGTTGAACGATTACCGATTACCGTTAAACGATTACCGAATACCGTTGAACGATTACCGATTACCGTTAAACGATTACCGAATACCGTTGAACGATTACCGATTACCGTTAAACGATTACCGAATACCGTTGAACGATTACCGATTACCGTTAAACGATTACCGATTACCGTTAAACGATTACCGATTACCGTTAAACGATTACCGATTACCGTTAAACGATTACCGATTACCGTTAAACGATTACCGATTACCGTTAAACGATTACCGATTACCGTTGAACGATTACCGATTACCGTTAAACGATTACCGATTACCGTTAAACGATCACCGAATACCATTGAACGATTACCGATTACCGTTGAACGATTACCGATTACCGTTAAACGATTACCGATTACCGTTAAACGATTACCGATTACCGTTAAACGATTACCGATTACCGTTAAACGATTACCGATTACCGTTAAACGATTACCGATTACCGTTAAACGATTACCGATTACCGTTAAACGATTACCGATTACCGTTAAACGATTACCGATTACCGTTAAACGATTACCGATTACCGTTAAACGATTACCGAATACCGTTGAACGATTACCGATTACCGTTAAACGATCACCGATTACCGTTAAACGATTACCGATTACCGTTAAACGATTACCGATTACCGTTAAACGATTACCGATTACCGTTAAACGATTACCGATTACCGTTAAACGATTACCGATTACCGTTAAACGATTACCGATTACCGTTAAACGATTACCGATTACCGTTAAACGATTACCGATTACCGTTAAACGATTACCGATTACCGTTAAACGATTAACGAATACCGTTAAACGATTACCGATACCGTTAAACAATTAACGATCACCGTTGCACGATTACCGATACCGTTAAACGATTACCGATACCGTTAAACGATTACCGATCACCGTTCAACGATTACCGATTACCGTTAAACGATTACCGATTACTGTTAAACGATTACCGATTACCGTTAAACGATTACCGATTACCGTTAAACGATTACCGATTACCGTTAAACGATTACCGATTACCGTTAAACGATTACCGATTACCGTTAAACGATTACCGATCACCGTTAAACGATTACCGATTACCGTTAAACGATTACCGATTACCGTTAAACGATTACCGATTACCGTTAAACGATTACCGATTACCGTTAAACGATTACCGATTACCGTTAAACGATTACCGATTACCGTTAAACGATTACCGATTACCGTTAAACGATTACCGATTACCGTTAAACGATTACCGATTACCGTTAAACGATTACCGATTACCGTTAAACGATTACCGATACCGTTAAACGATTACCGATTACCGTTAAACGATTACCGATACCGTTAAACGATTACCGATACCGTTAAACGATTAACGATACCGTTAAACGATTACCGATTATCGTGAAACGATTACCGATACCGTTAAACGATTACCGATTACCGTTAAACGATTACCGATACCGTTAAACGATTACCGATACCGTTAAACGATTACCGATACCGTTAAACGATTACCGATTACCGTTAAACGATTACCGATACCGTTAAACGATTACCGATTACCGTTAAACGATTACCGATTACCGTTAAACGATAAATAATTACTGTTAAACGATTACCGATTACCGTTAAACGATTACCGATTACCGTTAAACGATTACCGATTACCGTTAAACGATTACCGATTACCGTTAAACGATTACCGATTACCGTTAAACGATTACCGATCACCGTTAAACGATTACCGATCACCGTTAAACGATTACCGATTACTGTTAAACGATTACCGATTACCGTTAAACGATTACCGATTACCGTTAAACGATTACCGATTACCGTTAAACGATTACCGATTACCGTTAAACGATTACCGATTACCGTTAAACGATTACCGATTACCGTTAAACGATTACCGATTACCGTTAAACGATTACCGATTACCGTTAAACGATTACCGATTACCGTTAAACGATTACCGATTACCGTTAAACGATTACCGAATACCGTTAAACGATTACCGATTACCGTTAAACGATTACCGATTACCGTTAAACGATTACCGATTACCGTTAAACGATTACCGATTACCGTTAAACGATTACCGAATACCGTTGAACGATTACCGATTACCGTTAAACGATCACCGATTACCGTTAAACGATTACCGATTACCGTTAAACGATTACCGATTACCGTTAAACGATTACCGATTACCGTTAAACGATTACCGATTACCGTTAAACGATTACCGATTACCGTTAAACGATCACCGATTACCGTTAAACGATTACCGATTACCGTTAAACGATTACCGATTACCGTTAAACGATTACCGATTACCGTTAAACGATTACCGATTACCGTTAAACGATTACCGATACCGTTAAACGATTACCGATTACCGTTAAACGATTACCGATTACCGTTAAACGATTACCGATACCGTTAAACGATTACCGATTACCGTTAAACGATTACCGATACCGTTAAACGATTACCGATTACCGTTAAACGATTACCGATACCGTTAAACGATTACCGATTACCGTTAAACGATTACCGATACCGTTAAACGATTACCGATTACCGTTAAACGATTACCGATACCGTTAAACGATTACCGATTACCGTTAAACGATTACCGATTACCGTTAAACGATTACCGATTACCGTTAAACGATTACCGATACCGTTAAACGATTACCGATTACCGTTAAACGATTACCGATACCGTTAAACGATTACCGATTACCGTTAAACGATTACCGATTACCGTTAAACGATTACCGATTACCGTTAAACGATTACCGATTACCGTTAAACGATTACCGATTACCGTTAAACGATTACCGATACCGTTAAACGATTAACGATACCGTTAAACGATTACCGATTATCGTGAAACGATTACCGATACCGTTAAACGATTACCGATTACCGTTAAACGATTACCGATTACCGTTAAACGATTACCGATTACCGTTAAACGATTACCGATACCGTTAAACGATTACCGATTACCGTTAAACGATTACCGATTACCGTTCAACGATTACCGATTACCGTTAAACGATTACCGATTACCGTTAAACGATTACCGATTACCGTTCAACGATTACCGATTACCGTTAAACGATTACCGATTACCGTTAAACGATTACCGATTACCGTTAAACGATTACCGATTACCGTTAAACGATTACCGATTACCGTTAAACGATTACCGAATACCGTTAAACGATTACCGATTACCGTTAAACGATTACCGATTACCGTTAAACGATTACCGATTACCGTTAAACGATCACCGAATACCGTTGAACGATTACCCATTACCGTTAAACGATTACCGATTACCGTTAAACGATCACCGAATACCGTTAAACGATTACCCATTACCGTTAAACGATTACCGATTACCGTTAAACGATTACCGAATACCGTTGAACGATTACCGATTACCGTTAAACGATCACCGGATACCGTTAAACGATTACCCATTACCGTTAAACGATTACCGATTACCGTTAAACGATTACCGAATACCGTTGAACGATTACCGATTACCGTTAAACGATTACCGATTACCGTTAAACGATTACCGATTACCGTTAAACGATTACCGAATACCGTTGAACGATTACCGATTACCGTTAAACGATCACCGATTACCGTTAAACGATTACCGATTACCGTTAAACGATTACCGATTACCGTTAAACGATTACCGATTACCGTTAAACGATTACCGATTACCGTTAAACGATTACCGATTACCGTTAAACGATTACCGATTACCGTTAAACGATTACCGATACCGTTAAACGATTACCGATTACCGTTAAACGATTACCGATTACCGTTAAACGATTACCGATTACCGTTAAACGATTACCGATTACCGTTAAACGATTACCGATTACCGTTAAACGATTACCGATCACCGTTAAACGATTACCGATTACCGTTAAACGATTACCGATTACCGTTAAACGATTACCGATTACCGTTAAACGATTACCGATTACCGTTAAACGATTACCGATTACCGTTAAACGATTACCGATTACCGTTAAACGATTACCGATTACCGTTAAACGATTAACGATCACCGTTAAACGATTACCGATTACCGTTAAACGATTACCGATTACCGTTAAACGATTAACGATTACCGTTAAACGATTACCGATTACCGTTAAACGATTACCGATTACCGTTAAACGATTACCGATTACCGTTAAACGATTACCGATTACCGTTCAACGATTACCGATTACCGTTAAACGATTACCGATTACCGTTAAACGATTACCGATTACCGTTAAACGATTACCGATTACCGTTAAACGATTACCGATTACCGTTAAACGATTACCGATTACCGTTAAACGATAAACGATTACCGTTAAACGATTAACGAATACCGTTAAACGATTACCGATTACCGTTAAACGATTACCGATTACCGTTAAACGATTACCGATTACCGTTAAACGATTACCGATCACCGTTAAACGATTACCGATTACCGTTAAACGATTACCGATTACCGTTAAACGATTACCGATTACCGTTAAACGATTACCGATTACCGTTAAACGATTACCGATTACCGTTAAACGATTACCGATTACCGTTCAACGATTACCGATTACCGTTAAACGATTACCGATTACCGTTAAACGATTACCGATTACCGTTAAACGATTACCGATTACCGTTAAACGATTACCGATTACCGTTAAACGATTACCGATTACCGTTAAACGATAAACGATTACCGTTCAACGAATACCGATTACCGTTAAACGATTACCGATTACCGTTAAACGATAAACGATTACCGTTAAACGATTACCGATTACCGTTAAACGATTACCGATTACCGTTAAACGATAAACGATTACCGTTCAACGATTACCGATTACCGTTAAACGATTACCGATTACCGTTAAACGATTACCGATTACCGTTAAACGATTACCGATTACCGTTAAACGATTACCGATTACCGTTAAACGATTACCGATTACTGTTAAACGATTACCGATCACCGTTAAACGATTACCGATTACCGTTAAACGATTACCGATTACCGTTAAACGATTACCGATCACCGTTGAACGATTACCGATTACCGTTAAACGATTACCGATTACCGTTAAACGATTACCGATTACCGTTAAACGATTACCGATTACCGTTAAACGATTACCGATTACCGTTAAACGATTACCGATTACCGTTAAACGATTACCGATTACCGTTAAACGATTACCGATTACTGTTAAACGATTACCGATTACCGTTTAACGATAAATAATTACCGTTCAACGATTACCGATTACCGTTAAACGATTACCGATACCGTTAAACGATTACCGATTACCGTTAAACGATTACCGATTACCGTTAAACGATTACCGATTACCGTTAAACGATTACCGATTACTGTTAAACGATTACCGATTACCGTTAAACGATTACCGATTACCGTTAAACGATTACCGATTACCGTTAAACGATTACCGATTACCGTTAAACGATTACCGATTACTGTTAAACGATTACCGATCACCGTTAAACGATTACCGATTACCGTTAAACGATTACCGATTACCGTTAAACGATTACCGATTACCGTTAAACGATTACCGATTACTGTTAAACGATTACCGATTACCGTTAAACGATTACCGATTACCGTTAAACGATTACCGATCACCGTTAAACGATTACCGATTACTGTTAAACGATTACCGATTACCGTTAAACGATTACCGATTACCGTTAAACGATTACCGATTACCGTTAAACGATTACCGATTACCGTTAAACGATTACCGATTACCGTTAAACGATTACCGATTACCGTTAAACGATTACCGATTACCGTTAAACGATTACCGATTACCGTTAAACGATTACCGATTACTGTTAAACGATTACCGATTACCGTTAAACGATTACCGATTACCGTTAAACGATTACCGATTACTGTTAAACGATTACCGATTACCGTTAAACGATTACCGATTACCGTTAAACGATTACCGATTACCGTTAAACGATTACCGATTACCGTTAAACGATTACCGATTACCGTTAAACGATTACCGATTACTGTTAAACGATTACCGATTACCGTTAAACGATTACCGATTACCGTTAAACGATTACCGATCACCGCTAAACGATTACCGATTACCGTTAAACGATTACCGATCACCGTTAAACGATTACCGATTACCGTTAAACGATCACCGATGACCGTTAAACGATTACCGATTACCGTTAAACGATTACCGATTACCGTTAAACGATTACCGATTACCGTTAAACAATTACCGATACCGTTGAACGATTACCGATTACCGTTAAACGATTACCGATCACCGTTAAACGATTACCGATTACCGTTAAACGATTACCGATTACCGTTAAACGATTACCGATTACCGTTAAACGATTACCGATTACCGTTCAACGATTACCGATTACCGTTAAACGATTACCGATTACCGTTAAACGATTACCGATCACCGTTAAACGATTACCGATTACCGTTTAACGATTACCGATTACCGTTAAACGATTACCGATTACCGTTAAACGATTACCGATTACCGTTCAACGATTACCGATTACCGTTAAACGATTACCGATTACCGTTAAACGATTACCGATTACCGTTAAACGATTACCGATTACCGTTAAACGATTACCGATTACCGTTAAACGATTACCGATTACCGTTAAACGATTACCGATTACCGTTAAACGATTACCGATTACCGTTAAACGATTACCGATTACCGTTAAACGATTACCGATTACCGTTAAACGATTACCGATTACCGTTAAACGATTACCGATTACCGTTAAACGATTACCGATTACCGTTAAACGATTACCGATTACCGTTAAACGATTACCGATTACCGTTAAACGATTACCGATTACCGTTAAACGATTACCGATTACCGTTAAACGATTACCGATTACCGTTAAACGATTACCGATTACCGTTAAACGATTACCGATTACCGTTAAACGATTACCGATTACCGTTAAACGATTACCGATTACCGTTAAACGATTACCGATTACCGTTAAACGATTACCGATTACCGTTCAACGATTACCGATTACCGTTAAACGATTACCGATTACCGTTAAACGATTACCGATTACCGTTAAACGATTACCGATTACCGTTAAACGATTACCGATTACCGTTAAACGATTACCGATTACCGTTAAACGATTACCGATTACCGTTAAACGATTACCGATTACCGTTAGACGATTACCGATTACCGTTAAACGATTACCGATTACCGTTAAACGATTACCGATTACCGTTAAACGATTACCGATTACCGTTAAACGATTACCGATTACCGTTAAACGATTACCGATTACCGTTAAACGATTACCGATTACCGTTCAACGATTACCAATTACCGTTTAACGATTAACGACTACCGTTAAACGATTACCGATACCGTTAAACGATTACCGATTACCGTTAGACGATTACCGATTACCGTTAAACGATTACCGATTACCGTTAAACGATTACCGATTACCGTTAAACGATTACCGATTACCGTTAAACGATTACCGATTACCGTTAAACGATTACCAATTACCGTTTAACGATTAACGACTACCGTTAAACGATTACCGATTACCGTTAGACGATTACCGATTACCGTTAAACGATTACCGATTACCGTTAGACGATTACCGATTACCGTTAAACGATTACCGATTACCGTTAAACGATTACCGATTACCGTTAAACGATTACCGATTACCGTTCAACGATTACCGATTACCGTTAAACGATTACCGATTACCGTTCAACGATTACCGATTACCGTTAAACGATTACCGATTACCGTTAAACGATTACCGATTACCGTTAAACGATTACCGATTACCGTTGAACGATTACCGATTACCGTTAAACGATTACCGATTACCGTTAAACGATTACCGATTACCGTTAAACGATTACCGATTACCGTTAAACGATTACCGATTACCGTTAAACGATTACCGATTACCGTTAAACGATTACCGATTACCGTTAAACGATTACCGATTACCGTTAAACGATTACCAATTACCGTTTAACGATTAACGACTACCGTTAAACGATTACCGATACCGTTAAACGATTACCGATTACCGTTAAACGATTACCGATTACCGTTAAACGATTACCGATTACCGTTAAACGATTACCGATTACCGTTAAACGATTACCGATTACCGTTAAACGATTACCGATTACCGTTAAACGATCACCGAATACCGTTAAACGATTACCGATTACCGTTAAACGATTACCGATTACCGTTAAACGATTACCGATTACCGTTAAACGATTACCGATTACCGTTAAACGATTACCGATTACCGTTAAACGATTACCGAATACCGTTAAACGATTACCGATTGCCGTTAAACGATTACCGATTACCGTTAAACGATTACCGATTACCGTTAAACGATTACCGATTACCGTTAAACGATTACCGATTACCGTTAAACGATTACCAATTACCGTTTAACGATTAACGACTACCGTTAAACGATTACCGATACCGTTAAACGATTACCGATTACCGTTAAACGATCACCGATTACCGTTAAACGATTACCGATTACCGTTAAACGATCACCGAATACCGTTAAACGATTACCGATTACCGTCAAACGATCACCGAATACCGTTAAACGATAACCGAATACAGTTAAACGATTACCCATTACCGTTAAATGGTTACCGTTGAACGATTACCGAATACAGTTAAACGATTACCGAATACCGTTGAACGATTACCGTTAAACGATCACCGATTACCGTTAAACGATTACCGATTACCGTTAAACGAATATCAATTAACCGTCTAACGATTAACGTTTGACGAATCATTTAACGATTATCGTTTAACGAATACCGTTCAACGATTAACGATTACCGTTAAACGATTACCGATTACTGCTAAACGATTACCGATACCGTTAAACGATTACCGATTACCGTTGAGCGATAAACGATTACCGTTAAACGATAAACGATTACCGTTAAATGATTAATACGTTGAAACGATTTAACGATTATCGTTAAACGATTAACGATTACGTTAAACGATTACCGAATACCGTTGAACGATTACGATTACCGTTAAACGATAACGATTAAACGATTACCGATACCGTTAAACGATAAACGATTACCGTTAAACGATAAACGATTACCGTTAAACAATAAAAGATTACCGTTAAATGATAAACGATTACCGTTAAACTATAAACGATTACCGTTAAACGATTAACGAATACCGTTCAACGATTACCGATTACCGTTAAACGATTACCGATTACCGTTAAACGATTACCGATTACCGTTAAACGATTACCGATTACCGTTAAACGATAAACGATTACCGTTAAACTATAAACGATTACCGTTAAACGATTAACGAATACCGTTCAACGATTACCGATTACCGTTAAACGATTACCGATTACTGCTAAACGATTACCGTTAAACGATTACCGATACCGTTGAACGATTACCGTTTACCGTTTAACGAATAACGATTAACCGTTAAACGATTTTCATTTACCGTTAAACGATTAACGTTTAACGATTAACGTTTGACGTTTAACGAATATCAATTAACGATTACCGATTACCGTTCAACGATTACCGATTACCGTTAAACGATTACCGATTACCGTTAAACGATTACCGATTACCGTTAAACGATTACCGATTACCGTTAAACGATTACCGATTACCGTTAAACGATTACCGATTACCGTTAAACGATTACCGATTACCGTTAAACGATTACCGATTACCGTTCAACGATTAACGATACCGTTAAACGATTAACGTTCACCGTTTAACGATTAACGACTACCGTTAAACGATTACCGATTACCGTTAAACGATTACCGATTACCGTTAAACGATTAACGATCACCGTTAAACGATAAACGATTACCGTTAAACGATAAACGATTACCGTTAAACGATAAACGATTACCGTTAAATGATAAACGATTACCGTTAAACTATAAACGATTACCGTTAAACGATTACCGATTACCGTTAAACGATTACCGATTACCGTTCAACGATTAACGTTTAACGATTAACGTTTGACGTTTAACGAATATCAATTAACGTCTAACGATTAACGTTTGACGAATAACGTTTAACGATTATCGTTTACGAATAACGTTCAACGATTACCGTTTACCGTTTAACGAATAACGATTAACGTTTACCGATTTTCATTTACCGTTCAACGATTAACGTTTAACGATTAACGTTTGACGTTTAACGAATATCAATTAACGTCTAACGATTAACGTTTACCGTTTACCGAAGAAAAATTACCGTTTAACGCTTATCGTCTAACGTTTAACGATTAGCGTTTAACGAATAACATTCAACGATTACCGTTTACCGTTTAACGAATAACAATTACCGTTTAACGATTACCGTTTAACAAATAACGTTTAACGATTACCGTTTACCGTTTAACGAAGAAAAATTACCGTTTAACGCTTATCGTTTAACGTTTAACGATTAGCGTTTTACGAATAACATTCAACGATTACCGTTTACCGTTTAACGAATAACAATTACCGTTTAACGATTACCGTTTAACAAATAACGTTTAACGATTACCGTTTACCGTTTAACGAAGAAAAATTACCGTTTAACGCTTATCGTTTAACGTTTAACGATTAGCGTTTTACGAATAACATTCAAACGATTAACGATTACCGTTTAACGAATAACAATTACCGTTTAACGATTACCGTTTAACAAATAACGTTTAACGATTACCGTTTACCGTTTAACGAAGAAAAATTACCGTTTAACGCTTATCGTTTAACGTTTAACGATTCACGTTTGACGTTTAACGAATAACATTTCACGATTACCGTTTACCGTTTAGCGAAGAAAAATTACCGTTTAACGCTTATCGTTTAACGTTTAACGATCAGCGTTTAACGAATAACATTCAACGATTACCGTTTACCGTTTAACGAATAACAATTACCGTTTAACGATTACCGTTTAACAAATAACGTTTAACGATTACCGTTTACCGTTTAACGAAGAAAAATTACCGTTTAACGCGTATCGTTTAACGTTTAACGATTACCGTTTAACAAATAACGTTTAACGATTACCGTTTACCGTTTAACGCGTATCGTTTAACGTTTAACGATTACCGTTTAACAAATAACGTTTAACGATTACCGTTTACCGTTTAACGAAGAAAAATTACCGTTTAACCATTAACGTTTAACAAATAACGATTAACGATTATCGTTTAACTTTGAGGATTAACATTTGACGTTTAACGATTAACGTTTAACGATTGCCGTTTAACGAATAACGATCAACGTTTAACGATTTTCGTTTAACGTTTAACGATTACCGTTTAACGAGTTACGTTTAACGATTGCCGTTTAAAGAATAACGATCAACGTTTAACGATTTTCGTTTAACGTTTAACGATTAGCGTTTAATCATTAACGTTTAACCAATAACGATTAACGATTATCGTTTAACGTTTAAGGATTAACATTTGACGTTTAACGATTAACGTTTAACAAATAACGTTTAGCGATTGCCGTTTAACGAATAACGATTAACGTTTAACGATTATCGCATTAATTATCGTAGATTACCATGATAGACATTCTTCTGGTCTTCAATTGACAGGAAATGCTAAGAGAAATGATGTTTTCTCAGATTTGCACAAATTTTTGCGTTAGCTACCCCCTCGCTCTTGCGGTGTACCGTATTCCGACAGGAGTTTTTCTTTCGTAGTAAACATTTTCAGCAATCTTTTCGGCATTTAAACGTAGAAACTACTTTTCAATTTTAACATTTGCTGGGAATGCTGATGGAAATCAATTTTTTAGATCTACGCTCATTTTTTTCTCGGCCACCCCCTCACCTCTCCGGTTAGGCGCCTTCTAGGGTTAGATTTTTTGTAAAAAATTTATTTTTTTATTTAGACGTAGAAAACGGTTTTATTATTACATATTGACTAGGAGTGATTAGTTTAATAACAGTTTTCAAGATTTTCACTTGTTTTCTGCTCCGGCACGTCCCCTTTTTTCTTGTCCGCTCCTCTCCAAGGTACTTTTCACCTAAGTTGGAGCCCCAGTCTACGGTGGTACACCAACCATGCCCAAGCAGGACTTCCAAAAAAGTGACTAAATGGTCTCTGCATTGGTGGTGATCTTTGCATAAAATAATTTCTGTGAACAAAATACGGGCGAAAGAAAAGCCGATTTCCTACGCGGGAATGGTGCAAAATATCAGTAATCATATTTAGCCTTCATTTCCTCGCTACTCGCATTTCTATTATCACAATCGTAGGGGCGAAGCGGTTATTTTTCGGGATTTTCTACTACGAAAATGAAGAAGTCATTCTCAAAACCACACCGCTTCTATGATAGTGATACAGAAAAGTGCGAGTAGCAGGGAAATAGAGGTTATGTGATATATTAAATATTGTTGTACGATTTGACCGCTTTTAGAAGTAAGGATTGTTTCTCGAGTAATGGGAAAAAGAAAAAAATTCGCGATTAATTGTTTGTAAAAATGCTATCTGTATTCAAGTTTGCGTTTTTCGACCTCACCGCATTCGAAGTGTCAGATATATTGTAGCGGTGAAGCTGACAGCGGACCACGAAGTTCATAGTCGACTCTAGATTAGGTTAATACTATACATTGGGTCCGAATCAAAAAAAAATTCGGATACTCGGATTTAGGATTACTCAAAAATCAAAGGTCGCGAATGTCCGACTCAAACGGATAGATTCAAAATAGCAACATCGGATAATCCGAGTCATTCGGATAGGGAGGCCAAACGGATAGTCGGATCTCGGATCAATCCGGAAATCACGTTTTTTCGGTGATTCGGAATTTGAATCACTCCGATTTCGACCTTTTTTCGGTGATTCGGAATCCGGATATCCGAGTCGGATATCCGGTCGGATACAAGATGGTATAAGTCAAAAAGTCTATCGAAAATCGATAGTCTGGCGAAAATCCTCGAAATTTTTTTTCTACCTTACTATGATAAAAGATTCCATTGATAACCAGCTTTATTTCGGAATATTTGCAAACCAAACAGATATGATCACTTTTCATAATCTCTTCAAAGTGAGTGTAATGTTGAAGCATTAGTATAAATCAGTATCATGAGTATCAGTCCTTCCCATCGATGTCGTAAATACCCGTGAGTTCGTGTCTAATACACTTGAAACAGGATTGCCCGTTCGATCAATACACATGGTTTTTGGGAGCCAATCATACCCTCAATGCGCCATAAGGGCTATGTTATACTTTTGCGACACACTGTCGCGTCGCTCTGCTCAGCGATAGCGACAGCCTGTCGCGGAGCTCCCACCCTTTGGGCCTAGTGCATACTTCCCGTGACGAGCGACGCGACATAATGTTTGTCATTTGAACCGACCGAAAATCGATATTGCTAATATGCACTGTCGCGGTCGCGCGTCGCGGAAAGTATGCAGTAGGCCCTGAACCTGTCGCTGTCGCAGTGTGCTGCAAGCTTCGGCCCGCGACAGAGACAGTGTCAGCGACAGGCTTCGGCCCAGCAACGTCGCGCGATGGAAATGATTTCGACCATTTTTTCCGCTGTCGCTGCCGTCCCGCCGTAGTTTCTTTCTATTTGTTGATGTTCCTTTGTTAGTGCCTGTCCTTTAACTCTATAAAAATATTTATTTCCCCTATTTCACTGTTTTTTTTTCAATCGAACAAACGGCGGCGAAGAGGTAAGGGACGCAGAGACAGAAATATGATTCGGCGACAAGTGATGGCCACGCCCACGTTCCCTCGCTCTGGAGAGCGACGCCACGAATTTCGCATCGACGCCACTCTGAAAGGCCCTATACTCGCACAGACAACTCATTCAAAGAGGATCAATGCCAATTACGCGCAAACTCTGCACTGATGATGCTCAGAAAATGCAGCGTAAATTTCACGATGCGCGCCAATTGGATGTCTGCAGTGTAACTACGCACCTGTATGGCTACTGTAGAATGGATTGTCGAGTCGTGACATCAGATACGCTTGTTTGAGTAACGGGACATGCCGAATTTACCAATATCCGACTCATTATCCGATCCGAATCATGACATTTTTCGGATATTCGGTATCCGAATCATTATCCGACTCATGGCACATTTCGGTGATTCAGATTTCGAATCAAACGGATTTTGGCATTTTTTCGGTTAATCGGATTTTGACGTTTTTTCGGTGAATCGGATTTTGTATCATGAAATTTTCGTTTCATTCGGATGGATATCCGAAAATGAGTGAGTCGGATCCAATGCATAGTAAATACATTGACCATAAGTGGGTTTAAAAATTCCTTCTCGCGGTGGAGAAATCGATTTTCGAAAAGAGTGTCCCACCGGTGGGACACGCAGTCGTGAATGAGTCAACGATTAAGGGTCAACGAATAACGATTAACGTTAAACGGTTAACGTTTACCGTTTAACGATTGACGTTTAACGGTTAACGGTTAACGATTAACGGTTAACGATTAACGATTAACAATGAACGTTTATCGTTTAACGATTAACGATTGACGATTAACGATTAACGACTAACGAATAACAATTAACGTTCAACGTTTAACGAATAACGATTAACTTTTAGAGACAACCGTACACGGAATAATGTCAATATCGAAGATTACCGTGAACACTGCCTTTAAAGGCCCAGTCCAACCTCAGGAGTATTTTTTTGATAGTATAGTCTGGTGGCGGTGTGTAGCGAGCGCGCCCTAACAAGCGCGAAATCTCAATTCGCTTAAAGGCATCGTACACGATGAAAACCATATTTGGGTTTTTGATGTTTTCGTGTTGTACTATCCCTATAGTGACTAACGGTAGCAAAACGCCCCCCTCAAAAACGTCAACTTTTTGAGAAAAACCCATTTTAGAAAGTTCATAGCAAATTTGAATTTCGCGCCGGCATCAATAACTTGGATAGTTGCGCAGAAAATGCAAGGAACAGTTTTACGCTTCGTTCCTTGGCGCAGCGTTGGAAGCAATTCACCGAGGATGCCGCTCAACTACGACTTCAGCTGAATTAAAATGGGCTACCCACCTGCTGCGTCCAGTGCTGCCGGCTGCTTTCGATCGATGCCGAATTCGAAATTGACTGGCGTGTGTATTGCGCCCTACGACGCGTCAAGGCACGCCCGCCGTCAGCAACCCAGGAGCTTTGTTCCTTGTAACAACGGATCGACCCCAAGGCCGGCCCCCCAAACCCAGGAAGCCAATTTGAGGTAAGCGAATCTTCAATCAGAGACGGTTTTGTAACTCCAAACTTTCTGAGTGACATTGTCATGGCCCACTAGTCCGAATGAACGCATAAACCCAAATTCGGTTTTCATCGTGGACGATGCCTTTAAACAAGCGAGGAAAAAGTCGACCATGTCCCCATGAAAGAAAAAAAGTTACGCCCGCCGACAAGCTTCCTATCTCAATAGGGGAAAGAAGCGCGAATGGCGTTATCCAAGGTCTGTGTTCTTCTATTTGTTTTTGGTTTGGCTTTATATTATGGCGTGCTACAGTGCGATGGCCGCGAATAATGAGAAAAAACAAGCTTGAGACAACTCGTCCGCGAACTTCTCGCCGTTAGAATTCAAAATTTTTGAGGAGCCATAACTCCTTTCGTAGCGAGTTCTGAGCGATTGTGGAGACATCATTATGATCAGCGTGGAATTTCCTCCACGATAAGCAGAAAAACGAAAAATCGATTCGGGGTTAGAATGTGCCCTCAAGGTCCAATCAATATATTTTGCATATATGTAAATAAACATTCAGCATTCCAGATGAAGTAAGTTAGTCGATCAAAAAATAACTCAGACAGTGGAGCGGACTTATCGCGACGTCCAATAGGAACGAACACGTGGTCAACGGCGATCAGCCCGCCGCTTTTGCGCGCGGTCAGCTCTATATGGGCTGGCGATCAGTACGCCTGGTTAAAAAAGGATCGACCGCAAAAAAATCTGTATAATTTAGTTATTAATTATAATACAACAAGGCGGAGCCTAGGGCCAAAGGTAAGCACCTTCGGGCGTTACGTCCTCTGTCTCGTAGGGACAGAGTGTACTCCCGCTAGAGCAACCAAGGAGATACTGTAGATGTACCTCAAACTTGGGTAATTGAACCGGCGAAGATCTCGTTTTACCACACACAACAGTGCATCGTAGTCGAGGCGGGGTCTGTCGCGGTCAGTCGGATATGTGCCGTTGCTCGCGATCAGCCGGAATACGATGCACGTCGTTCGCGATCAGTCCTAATTACATTGTTGTACGCGATAGAAACGACTTGTGGTCGCGGTAAGTTCTACTTACCAGCAGGTGCGCGCGATAGGTCCGCACTTCTGTCGGACACACAGCGCGATGATATCGAGCAACCGCAACTTGTCCGCGATCAGTTCTACTTGGATTTTCGCTCGCGGTAGAAACGCTTCCTGAACGCGGTAGGTACTATTCGACAATTTTTGTGCGCGATAGGTCCGCCCCATTGCCTGAGTGGGTGCTCTACAAACAAAAAGCAGGCTCACATTTTCTTAGCGATTCCTCCGGGTGAACCTGCGTTGGATGCGCCCTCGCATGGATTCTCCACCTGATCAGCCTTTTCGATGGGAACGACTTCTTGAAACTTTGGATTCGTCTGAAGGTCTATTGTTGCCACAGTTGTATGTGGCTGGACAGTAACGATTTGAGGACTGCTGCTGGCTAAAAGTTTGTACACATATAGCCGACTTCCAACCTGTTCATAAATGTGTCCTCTGCTCAATTTCTGGAAAACACAGGACCGACCTGTTGATGAAGGTGGCGATCTTGTTGCTGTTGTCGCTGCTATCGTTGTTCTTCCCCTTGTTGCCGCTGTTGTTGTGCTTGTTGTTGTTTCTGTTGTTGTCGCTACTGACATGAACGGGACAGAAGGTTCAAGGCTCGTCCTTTCTTGTGAATTGAACGACCTCATGGTACTATGAGAGAGCGAAGAACTTTCCTAGAAAAATAGCCATAAACCTTGACTTTTATGTAGTTGGAGAAAACTAATAAGAATTGAATGAGAACCAGATTCGCGATAGATGAAGCTGATTTTGGTGAGGGGGTCGTAGTCGTGGTTGTCGGCTTCTTGGTGAGTTTCTTAGTCTTTGTGACTTTCACGTTTTCGGAGAGAGTGGATGTTGGCTCACCAGCTCCTAGAATGTTCGAAGCTAGTTCAAATATCAGTCTGTCGGGAAGAAGACGGAGACGCAAATAGGGGCATGACGTCGTAAGTGCGTCGAGGCGGTTCGCGCCAGAAAGTGTGCAACACTCTTGTCAGATTATGGGTGGTCATAGACCATGGGAAACGTCAGGTGATGCGTATCTGGGGATGTGTCATTCGATAGCGTTGACAGGAGTTACCTCCTCTAGGAGATATTGACCTCTTTTCGTGATGTCCCCTTTCTCGATAGGAAGTGCGGTGTAACCTTACTTTCCCGTCAAATAAGCAACTTCCTTAGCTCTGGTTTAGTAAAGAACCCTTTCCTTATCACCTTCAAGCTGCAACAAATTCGTTCCAGGTTCCAGGTCTTCCCGGTGTGCGACTTTCTTCCCTCTGGGACTGCGCTCGAAAGGTCTTTTTATCGGTCAGGATTACAGCGCAACCCACACAGATCCATCAGAAGTGCGGCTCCTCTCATCTAACAAGAAGTCAATCTGAAAGCGGCCTCTTCCCCGGTGTTGAGAGGAACCTTCACGCAATTTGTATTTTTAACCAACTTGAAGAAGCGTTCTGTGGTACCAGTGGTTCCCTCGGTCAGTGCTCTGTCTAATGCCTACTATCCAATCACGCTGTTGTCATCGAAACATGGGTCCGACCCAAGTAAACCCACACCAGCCTTAAAGGCATCGTAAGCGCAGAAAACCGTATATTATTTTTCATGTTTTTGTGTAGCTTGGCCTCTCTAGTGAACGAAAATGTCGGAAAGGCCCATGAAAAACCTTCATTTATAAAGAAAAGTCAATCGGAGCACGTAGTATATACGAATTTGAAGTTTGCGCCAAAATCCTTTTCGAAGTTTTCTGCTTTTGGAGGCCTCGTCACTGTCATTTTCGGAGTTTTTATGCATGTGGAGTTCAGGCCGTAACTATTTTTCATGTTGTCTTACGGTCGCACCAACATTCTAGGAAAAAGTGCTAGATGACTAGTGAGAACTGGTGGCGCATCTTCATCTTTGACGCGTTCCAACCTCATTGCCCAACGTTTTTGACGCGCCAAAGTTTACCAGTGTGGTCTACCGGGCTCAATCATGAAATTGAGACTGAAAAATGAAAACTGATTTCCAGCGCGAACGATGCCTTTAAGCGAAATTCAGATGATTTTCGGTGGGTTGTAGCGCTGATCAGCTCTATCGACCGACTAGAGTCGAATAATCAATGACAAGACGGCTGCGTAGAGAGAGAATCGTTTGGTCAACGGGGATCAGCGCTCTCTGCTCTCGTGTGCTCTAGCCTGGTGGAGGTGAGGCACGATACAGGCCTGTGCCACTCTGGTTCAAGTCCCGTAAGTGCATGGTTCTGCAGAGCATCAAACCTTCTCAACCTTCTTCAGAAAAAGGATAAAGACTGTCCAGAGTGGATAGATTGGCGCAATAGCAAGAATATTAGCTACTACTTAAACGGTCTGTGTCCGCTCCCGTTCAGACGCAAATTGCGTATCAACTCAACTATAATCGTGAAATGTGAGTTGCTATTTGCAACTTACGACTTTCAATTATGGGTGTCGTGACCATCGTCAAACTCCTTTATCGCTGTCGTCATCCTTATTAAAGGGCGGCAGAGTGCATGGGCGTTGGGGATCTGGCGGTGGGCCAGTACGGTAGAAACGTTTCATTCATTCATTCATTCATTCATTCATTCATTCATTCATTCATTCATTCATTCATTCATTCATTCATTCAACGACTTTATTTTGGAAATAAAGAAACTAACATACAATACCCGCACTAAGTTTTGTAAAAACGGGGAGCATTTGCCAAACTTGGCAAAAAAGCGTCCGATGTTTATAACTTTTTTGAACGAAGACTTTTTCGGATTCCGAAAACGCTATCATATTCACAGCTCAAATTCCTACCTAATAATGTGCTTCGCGTACCGAAGTTCCCTAAAATCGCATTGTTTTTGAATGGAATTGTTTTTGTGGTCGTTTTTCGAAAACGTCGCGCGCGGCAAAGTGCGGCGAAACTTCGAGTCGTAATTTTACAAGTAAAAGAAGAGCAATCTCTACGTTTCCTTCGTGTATTAGATGCAGGTGGGAAGTTCCTGAGATTCAAGCAGGTAGAATTTTCGAAATCCTTCATTTAACAATTTGGGGTTTGCGCAACACATGTGGAATTTTTCAGGAGGTTCCAAAGCGTGTTTATTGAAGGATTTCCGAAATTCTGCCGACACGGATCTCAAGAATGTCTCACCTGGATCTATTACATGAAGAAAATGTGGAGATTGCTATTTTATTACTTGAACAATTACAATTCAAAGTTTCGCCGCGCTTTGCCGCACGCGATGTTTTCGAAAAACGATCGCAAAAACAATTCCATTCAAAAACAAAGCGATTTTAGGGATCTTCGGTTCGTGAAGCACATTATTAGGTAGGAATTTGAGCTGTGAATATGATAGCGTTTCCGGAATCCGAAAAAGTTTTCGTTCAAACAACTCTGACATTCGCTTGGGAGTCGCCTCGTAGGGCGGGGCCGGTTTCGCTCACTTTTTTCGGCTGCTCTACATTTTTCTCACGTCGCGCCGAAGGCATCGCCGAAAAAAGTGGGAAAAAAGTGGTGAAAATGTGAGGCGACTTCCAGGAAAAAGTTCCCCCAGCTCGCGCCTTCTTTTCCAACGCCACTCCCGATGAAAAACGATCGATATGGCTCATAGCTAATTTTTCCATCACCAGCCGTCAACCAGTTCCTCTTTCTCTGTTCTAATTTCTCTTTTTCTCATTTTCGTTCTCTTTTCTCTTCTGGTTATCCCTTGACAAATTTCGTGATAACTGTGGTTGATATGTGGGTGTTATCGTTGTACAATCTCGAAAAAAACAATGAACGCAGTTTGAAAATTTTTCGTTCGAAACAATTTCGAACAAACGAAAAATGAAAAAAACTCGTTCGAAACAACAATCGAAAAAAACCAAACATCAAACTGACGGTGTGAATGTCTTTGCATCTAGTTCCTTTTCTGTTAATATTATGGTTATTCAAGGAGTTGTTATCTCTTTTGTTTTTAGCGAATTAGCTGTTATCCGCCATAATCCTGCAGCCCATAGCTGTCTGACTTCTTTCCCTGTTCTGATCTTGAATGTGGTCATTTTTGCTTCAAAGGGATTGTATCCTCTGCTTCCAAGTGAATTTTATTTCCTTTCATCGCGTGCGTCTGCGTGCGTAGGCTTCGTCTCCGTTTCCCCACACTTTCTCGTTGTCTACGCCCTCGCTCCGCACAAGCGCGCAAGGAAACAGAGTAAATTTGGCTTCGAACCAGAGGGTGAGGCGACAATTTCACCACAGAGTTCGTAGTGTGAGAAGAATGTGAGGCGAGGCGGCATCTCATCGGGCTGTCACTGGAGTCGCTTCACATTTTTCCCAGCTGGGGCTAAAATTTCACCGTAATGAGGCTACGCCGAAGTCGATTTGGCGGGGGTTGCCTCGATGTCACGAGGCAACTCTTACTTTTCATCGAGGCAACTCCCAAGCGAATGTCAGAGAAGTTTCAAGCACTGGACGCTTTTTTGCCAAGTTTGGCAAATGCTCCCCGTTTTTACAAAAATTAACGCGGGTATTGTATGTACGTATGTGAATGAGAAAAGATGCATAACAATGTCAGAAGTAAGAAGGGGTAAGAAGAAGTGAGAAATATGAACCTTTTGCAGAGAAAATTTTTACGAATCGAATGACCTCTTGTCTCAAGAGACTTGAGACCACCGCTTCTGGTCACAAAGAAAAGCACAACAAGCTGGAAAAACCCGTCACATTAGATTAACACTAATACCCTTTTGATCACAGTGGACGCTCACTCGTCCCTTGTAGTGACCTGAGATCGTACTTGGTCTACTGCGAAAGATCGAAAAGTTTCCGGAATCAGCGATTCCTGCAGGCAAACTGTTCCAAGTTTTGACAACCCTGAACGCAAAGGAATTCAATATGCTGCCTTTAGCGGTGAATTCCCGTTCAAGTTGGAATCGTTTGCTCTGACAGCTATCGTTAGCGAAAGCGTTGAGCATCCCGTTGATCGAAAACAACACATATGAACGCCGTCAAGAGCGGTTGAGTGAACGGGATGCTGAACAACTGATGACGTGAAAGAAGGTACGGGGCAACCCTCCGACGGCTAACGCGATGCTCCCCGCTTCGCGAAACGGGTCACTGAACGGGATGCTAGACCACGAGACTTAATCGATAACGCCACACACGCCACAGGGCGACCATCCTATGCCAACCTCTATACCTAACCACCCCTAACTGTGTGTGCACTTCCTGTGTTCTCAAAAATCAAAAAAATTTTACGAATTCTCCCCTTATGCCTGCTCCCAGAATAGAGCACCCGTGTTGGTGCCAGAGCAGGCAAGTGCAGGCACTCGTACCCCACTCAGCTCGAAGGCAGAGCCCGAGGAGTGAACACTTGACACTGGAGTGAATCGGTCGAACCCCATCTCAGCACGGCTCGTATGTACCGCTGGTTTGATTTTGGCGTTCAACGTTGCGTCAGAGCGGTCGCCTGGCGGCAATGAGCACGCGGAGCAACACGCATTGACGAGCGCCATCTCCAATTTCGAGCTTCGCCTACTGATTCTCTAAATCGACGACCCTCCAACCAAAAATTTCCCGAATCTCTGACGGGGTCGCAAACGAGTTTTTGTCGGAGTGAGAACAGGCAGAGACGCAGAGAACGCCAGACAGCCCAAGCCACGCGCATCGATCATCGACATTCTACTCGTCCAGTGGTTCGTCTCGCAGCTGCCCGTCATCATCGACGCAACCGAGTCCGAGCTCTCCTGGGGCGGCATGCACGTACGCGGCGGGTTACGTTGGGGTTAGGCAGGGTTTGAAGCGTCGGCGCGTTCGATGATAGCGGCGCGAGGGCTGAAAGGGGGTTAGGCTAGCACTGAAAAATCTTTCCCTCGCAAACCCTACCTGGGGCCGAATGCAACAACAGGCCGGGTTGGGGCAGAGCAGCCCGCGCATTTGAAGATGTCCGTAAATCACAAAATCGATCGTGCCCCTGCTGCCCCAGCTAGGAGGCTGAGGCAGCTAGAGCAGCGAAAAAACACTGCTGGGGCACGATTGATTAGATGATCTACTGCCCTCGCACTGTGATCGTCAAAGATGCCGACTGCCCTACCCCTGCCCCAACCCGGCGCGTTGTTGCACCCGGCCCCTAGGAGGGTGGGGCAGCCGAAACCCCGTTGAGACCGCAATTATTGATTTTCTCACAGCAATCATGAGACGCGCCGACGCCCCAAACCCTGCCTAATCCCAACCTAACCCGCCGCGTACGAGCATGCCGCCCCAGCTCAATGCGAATCGTCAACCTTCAACGCAGTTGAGCCGTTGATCTCTGCCCAAGCAGCATCCGACCAACGCCAACTTGAGCTTCTGGGAAACGCGGAGGTTAGCAGCAGTCCGTAGGCACCACTTAGGTCCGACCTCAAGTGAACGGGAGGAGATCCGTCATAATGTGTGTAAGCTCAAACAGGGCTAAGGGTGGATTCACTACGGGCTCAGATGTTGAGTAAAAAATGAATTTTGCAAAGTTTCCATCATTCATATACTGAAAGAAGCCGACTGATTGATGTAGTCTTGGGCGAAACGCCGTGGCAATTGCTATTACCCCCGTGTCATACCTCTACACGCATCCTCGCACAGCTCGTAGGTCATGAAGCTGTTCTCATTGCCTCCGATGCCGGTGTAGTGAAGTTCGTGGCAACCATCAGTGGTCCAGTCATAGTAGAATCGGCGCATCGACTGGGTACCGTGGCCAACCGCCGGCGGCAAATGGCAGGGGTTTCGAACTGAAATAGGATGGGAGACTGCTTCTGCAACATAACCATCAAACATGAAACCTACACTTTCTGTTTCTGGGACAGCAGTAGTAGCTAGACTCATCATCTCCCTCGTGACACCAAAAGCCAGTCGGACACCTGCAGCCGATTGGAGGGAAAAAAAGTTGCGCAAATTAAACAAACAGGGAAAGAACGTGACAATCGTCGGCTCACTTGTGCTGGGGCAGCCACGGACGCGGCTGACAAGGACGAGGTCGATGGTCCTCCATAAGCAGTGGGATCCCATTTGCACACAATAGAGAAAAGTCTGAATCATGCATGATATAAGAATCGAATATCTCCTTTTTTCAAATAATTTTTGCATTTTTAAAACAATCTCCCCAACAAACCATCATAGTTGACAGATCCGGCAACGCGAGGTTTGACGAGTGTATCAGCTATTGCTACAGTGAGCAGCATTAGGAGTAACACGCACAATGGCGATGACATCGGCGGGAACAGAGCCGAACGTCCGGCGCCTAGCTCCGATCTTCTTCCCACTCGCACTAGGTTAGGGATCCTCGTGTAGTCAAATCACAGATATCAAGAGGATGACGAAACGGACAAAATTCAAGGACATACTGGCAAAACTATCAGTGAGCAGATTCATCAACGACGATATTTACTTATTTGCATTCAAGGTGCACCACACATTGGCATAGACAATTATGAATAAATCATTTTTGAAATCAACTTGTTTGAAATAATCACAAAGCTAAAATAATATTACTCACTTGAAACAAAAAACAGATCTCACTCTGGAAAAAGTTATAGGCTTTATTTTCTGGCCTTACGCTTCGACACGGTCGTCGTCTCAGAGGCCTTAGCGTGGTGAAGGTTTGCCCTGTGTTCTACACCACCCGTTGTCCCGTTTTGCACTTGCTCATAAAAAAAAATCCAGCACTTAACACATGCATTCGGCTGTTTAAAAAAAAACTAATGTTTTTTTAACTGTTTTATGAGCTTCCGGTCTAGCGTTGAGATCAGCGCATTTTTCAGAAACAGTAGGGGACCAGTAGCGGACCATAAGTTTGTGCGCTCCGTTACAAACAGAGCAGGGCTGTGCGTAACTGGAATTTGTAATTTCGTAAATCGTAATTCTTAACTGATAATTGGTATTAAGCCCACACACAACCCAAACCTCATTCGATGTGGAAACACCTGAGCATTCCAGATGAGGTGTTTCCATATCGGAAAAGGTTTGAGATTGTGTTTCAAAATAACACTGTTTTGAGCAGTACATAAAAAAATCAGTCTACATACATACGTGGGATACAAACGACTTCAATAGTCAAAATTGAAACGTCAGGCCTAGTCAACTAGCAAAACCTGAGCCATGTTTTGCAGAACTTTAAAAAACGAAAACATAGAGAATCACCGCTTTCCCAAACACTGCTCAATGAGAGCTAAGGAGGGCGACACTGTGATGGGAGAAAATTGCGTTTCGATAGTTTTAGACTCAATCTTTCAAGGGAAGGATAATTGGGCAAGGTGGCCATACCAAAGGGTTATACATGCTACTGTAAAACCACTTTTTGACGCAGAAATCAAGTCTGCCTTCCAGATTTGTGAAGCGTCACTCTGAACGGAGTTATATGCGTTCCTTCTCATAAACATAGGTTTGTTGTGGTGAAAACAACAGTTCGAGAGGTGAAGGTTTTTCAGAAATCTGGATTGCAAAAAGGTGAAGGTTCTCTATAAATCAGTGATTTCGAAAATAAACTATTTAGCAAATTTTTTTTTGCTTTTAAAATCTGCTTGAATTCTCAATTTCAAAAACTTTTAATAATCTTTTTGAAGAGTCAAAACTTTGCTGCCATAGTTTTTTGTTAAATTGTTTCGAGCTGATACTGTTGACGTTGACCGCAGCTTCGCATGAGATGGTATTCGGCTTTATTCGCCTGACGTTTCGACGATTTCGCCATCTTCATATTCTGAAAGAGCCAAATCCAGTTATGAAAATACACTATCAAACACCGTAGCGGTTGACCCTCTTCAGAAATTCGACTCCTAAATTTCCAAACTCATATAATATCAGTTTGGAAATTTCGGATTCGAGATCCCGCAGAGAGTTCATCTTTACGGCGTTTGATCGTATATTTTCACAACGCTTTGGCTCTTTCAGATTCTGAAGAAGGCGAAACCGTCGAAACTTCAGTCGAATAAAGCCTGATACCATCTCGTGCAAAGCTGCAGTCAACGTCAACAATATTGTCCTAATGCCGAGGTTCAACGAGAGTCGGTAATTGTTTGGAACTGACTCTTGAATTGCTTGTAACTTTTGAAACGCTGAATATGGATGCGTGGTGATGGCTGTTTTCGAAATTTTCGAAGTTGTGCAATGAAGTGTACATTGAGTTTCAAACCCTAATTTTTTTGTATAAGCCAGCCGGGTATTTAGAGCCGAACCTCATATTTTATTTCTATATCGGGGTGGAATTTCTTTCCGCAGTTGCAGACCACTGCTTCTGCAGCCTGCAGCTTGAGCGTTATCGTGCTTGGACCTCGTGGTCCCAGCATGATTCTGCTTGCGCTACGTGTTGCAACAGCGGTTGTCTCCATCTGCGCACCGAAATTTCGCTCTGATATACAGTAGCTCCACCAAATGTCTGGGTATCCCGTGTTAACGAAATTCAAGTGTGACCTACCCCTTCCCATGGGGGTGGTCACTGACAGAAGGGGAGCGGTAGGTCACACTTGAATCTCGTTATCAGCATTTATATTTCGCCATGTCCGACCTACAGCTGACTACGTCCGGCTGGTAATGCCAGGGTGAGGTTGCATCGAAAATTGAAATCTGGAAGAATAAACAAATATCAGGAATGTGAAAAAAGTGGTAAATTCATCTATGCCCTAGACAACAAACTTACATTGTTCCCTCAACCACATTTTCACGATTTGTTACGATTTGTTACGATTCGTTACGATTTTGGGCCGAAATTTCGTAAATCGTAAATCGTAAAAAAATTGCCAATAACGCTCGTAATTCATAATTCGTAATTACGCACAGCCCTGAAACAGAGTATGGTATATGTGAACAAGTATGAATGAAATTACACAAAAATATTGACACGAAGAAATACGACTACGAAATATGAAATTATTGCATAGCGTACATGCGTATGTATAATGTAAGCATAGTGTAATACATATGTATACGAAAAGATCCATCAGTCACACGGCCTAGATTACCGAATGATTAAGGTAAGAAAGAAAGAAAAAGAAGAAAGAGAATGAGAGAAAGTGAGATAGATAGGAGGTGAGGAAAGAACGAAAAAAAAAAGGAAATAGAGAGAGAAAGAGAGATACAAACAAGAAAAAAAGGAAGGAAATTGAGAGAACCCAAGAAAGAGTGTGAGAAAGAGAGGTGGTGAGAAAAGAAGTATACAGCGGAAAATGTACAGCAGTGAAGTAAGAACAAATGAAAAAAATAGGAACAGAAGAGAAAAACAACAAGAGGGCGGAGCTCGATATAAAATATATGGAAGGAGAACGAGAAAACTAACGAGAGCGAAAGAGAGAGGTGGAAAAGAGAAGGCAAAAAGAGAAATAAAGGGAAAGTAAAGGAAGGGAAAGAAGCTCACATTGGAACAAGAAAAGGAAAGAGAAAACAAAATTGAAGAGAAAAAGAAGACAACGAAGGGAAATACCAGGAAGGCGAAGAGTGTGAACACAAAGTGAGAAAGGCGAAAAAGGCAGACAAAAACTCAAAAGAAAAATAGTTCAAATGTTATCGCAATTGTGAAAAAGGTATACGTAAGATTTCAAGTAACATATAACAATGACCCTCAGCTCCTAAGGAAATAAAGAATAACATAACATGATTAACGCATTTGGACAATTTTTTCCAGTGATCACTAGAAAAACTCAATAAAAAATAAATCAAAAATCGTCATAAATTATTTTTTTAAAATATATAAATATAATAATGAAAAATATAGTAGATTATAAAAATCACCATGAAGTATAAAAATTGATTACTAAAAGTAATAATAAAAATGATGAAATTGATAGGGCAGAGAATATTCTATTATTGGTCATGGATTGCCCCGATAGTTTCAGGAGCTGAAGATGAAAGTGTAATCGGCGAGATATCGCTGACCACCGCGGGTGGCTCAGCGTTTGATCGTGGTCGATGAAGTGCTTGACATGAAGCAGACGAGCAAATAAAAACAAAAGCCGTCTCCACGCACCAGGTGAGGAGTGAGCAGGAGGAGGAGTTGGAGGAGGAGGTGAATATCTGAATAGGGCGCGAAAACCGGCGGCGACACCCTTCAGAACGATCACGAGAGGATCGACTCTGCATGAGCTGGAGCATCAACCTGGGGACCATCAAACTTGAAACTCCACCTGGATACACAATTGAGGAGACTGAAAAGACGTGGCCACCAGGTTCGAGCATACGGACTCCCTCACTGACATGAACAAACAAATCAGTTCCGCACTGTGACGGCTCATCAGCACCCTACGCAACTCGAAATCTGCGTGGTCGGCTGCTATCGGGAAGGTTTCAAAACGCCTAATTGGGGGAAAAACGAGTGATGAGAGGGGCTTATGGGGCTTAAAAATCGCCAGTTATGGTTGAAGTCGGGAGAAAAAAGGACAAGCAGGGTAAACATCGCACCAAACATCTTTGTATCTCACCAAAGCGCGGTTAAAAGAATACCAATGATATTCGGTGCATGGAAGAAAATGAGGATCTATAAATTGTATTTCAAAAAAAAAAACAGAGTTTAGAAATGCTAAAAATCTTATTTGAACTGACCAATCAATAGATCAAATTAATAATCATGATTAATTTCATTCAATTGGTGAATTAGAAAGCTTCCAGCAGAGTGTATAATCGTGGGAAGCCGCGTCGCAGGCAGGAGCGTGCGTGTCGAGCGTGTGGGGTGACGCCGTTATGGATAAAATCGGTCGATATCGCTCATCGAAATTTTTTCAATGTCCGAAATCTCGCCAATGCCTCTTTAGCAGCCATCGTTGTTGGTTCTTTCTAATATTCTATTCAGTTGTTCGCAGTCGCGGTAAGACCCGTCTGGAAAATGCCTTCGCGTCGCCGACCGCGTGTACGGACAGTCTCATTCGAACGGAACGGACTTTACGCAGAAGGTGAGATAGCTGAGAAAAAAGAATAATGCAGGGGAATGCCAATCATGGGAAACTCAGCGTTGAGCAAAATCTAGCATTTTTGTTGATAACGGGGTCACACAGACAGGCTCAACACGCGCGCTCCTAGCTGCGACGCGGCTCCCTGCAGATGAGAGATTGACTATATGTATATGTAGCGATCAGAGATGAGCGGAATTCGCCCTACAAATCCCCGATTTCCCATGGTTTTTGCCTTTCCCATTCTGAAGCAAACGCCTAAAAAAGACAAAATCAAAAATATCTTCAAGGTGACAACTTTGTGATTTCTTTGAAGTTTTGAAAGTTTTGATTTTCGGAATCTTGAAAAAACAAAACATTCTGTTCGTTAGTAATTGGGACTTCATGAATGAAATTAATATGGAGAGTAGTACATAAATTGGACACTCAAGCAATCAAGAAAACGAAATATGAATCCAGAATTTTTTCTCAGAAATACTTTTTCCAAAACTTACGTTTCCTACTTGAATGTGAACATCATAAATTAGATTTTAAGATTTACAAAAAAAACACATTAAAGTTGAAAAACCCTTGTAGCGGCCATCAAATGATTAGACATCTTGATTAGATAGATCAAAAATTTTACTACATATGCAAATCCACTAGGACCCAGTGGACATCAGATCAATGAAGGCATTGAAAATATAAACGAATATTCCTTAACTTTTTTCTTTCCAAATTATCATATGAAGTGGACTTTTTTCTCCTATTTTTCGCTTTAAAAACCCTGTTCGCGTACGTTTACACATAACAAAAAAATTATTTAAAATTTCAAAAAAAAACTGCCCCTAACAATTAAAAATGTTCTTGAATAATGTAATTCAACTTTAGTAGCAGGTTGGTGAAACTGGAGCTAGTTCAGTCCACAACCACAATTTTCAAAAAAAAACTAGCTGAAAAATAGCGAAGAACAAGTGTACCGAAAATTCGAAAAAAAATCAAATATTAAATCAATAAAGAAACAGTTCTGCGCAATATGTACCTCTAATACAAGTTTTGTTAGTTACACAAGAAACGATTTTTGAAAACTAGAAGTAATCGATAATCTGAACTCATTTGAGTTCCTCACTTGAAAAAATCATACTCTATTATAATGAATGCAAATTCTTATAAAAAAATGCTCACGAAAATAAAAAAAACATTAAAACTTTCCACCTTTTTCTGTGGTCGAATACGTTTTGTATCAGGTTCGAATTTTTATTTTTCTAATAGAAACCGAACGAATTTTTTCAATGAAAACCGAAGGATTGAAAAGGAAGTCTAAACTACTAAAAAATTTTGTTTTATCTGCATTCAAAAAAATTTAGATTCAGATCTGGGATAAACATAATCCTCATCTCCGATTTCTGATGGTTTTGGGCCTTCCATTTTCCGTTTTCCGAAATTTTCAAAAATAATTTCTGCTCACCTCTGATTCAGAGAAATTTAAAATAATCGAAATTCAAGCAGAATCAATTCCATATATTTTTTAAAAATATTTAAAAACATATTGAGTTCCATTCTGTATCCAGTTATATAGCAGAGCGAAAATTCGAGGAAGTTAAATTTTCGATTATTCGAGGATAACAACTTGAAAAAAAAGTACTTTTTCCGCCTAAGAAAACTCTCCTCCTCAAAGTAATACAAATATTCGAATATTATGTCATAAATTTAATGAATAAATAATAACTGAAAATATTTTTAATGGAAAATGGCACCAAAAACAGTTCTATGTATAATACTTAGGCCAGTGGCTTGCGTCCTCAAAAAAAAAGCATTCAAATCGCACCTGCGGCTGGCGCGGTGGTCGCGTGCGCCGGCCCGCTAATCGATTCAGGCCGACAGAAGAGCGCAGCTGATAAGCTTACCATACCGTCAGCCGCAGGTGAGATTTAAATGTTTTTTTTTCTTGAGGATGCAAGCCACGGACCTAACTGTACTGTGCTTATCTGGGTCAAATTCCGGTCCGCAATTGCGTCTCGACACGCTTTGCGGCCGCACGCGCTCGAGTCAGTCGGGTTTACAGCGCCAAAGCCGACTCGATATGGCTTTTTTATACAGTTTTCTTGAATTTTGTCTAGTTTCCAGCTTCTAAGATCCACCTAGAGCAATCAGATCAGCGGCTGCAGCCTGGAAACTCTTTCGACTCGAAAGCGCGCGGCCGCAAAGCGTGTCGAGACGCAATTGCGGACCGGAATTTGACCCAGATAAGCACAGTATGTGTAATAGTTTATTTCAATAAAGTAAAATACTCCTAGAAACTAAAAGTTTTTTTTTGAAAATAATTCTTAAAAATATTTATCTCAGCACGAAGTACGGATACGAAAAGTACATTTTTATTAGGGTTATTCAACGAGAAAGAACCAAACATTTCCCAATTTTCTGAAAAACTAGATTTCGAAAAGCAAAAGTCGACTATATATTCCAGAAATGAATTAGATCTATAGAAGCCTGAGGATGAGCTTACCAGTGCTGAGACGGATTTAGACCACATGAATGGATTTAGCGGCCCTTGAAAACATCAATCCAAACATGACCTTTTGGTCAAACACTACAGTAGCCTATAGAGCAGCAGCTGGATTCGAATCACGAGCAATCTACCCTCTTCAGTGATGGAATCGGATTCACCTCAGGTGGGTCCACCTCCTTTCGAGCTTCAAATCTCCTCAGCCGGCGACCCTTATCAAAGTAAACAGAGGCAGCTCGCGTGCACAAGAGGCCAAGAAAGGTGAGCAGGCGGAGTTTTTTTTCTTGCATGGTGAAGTCTGTCGTAAAGATGGAACTTAAATTTATGTGAGGGTACATCAAACCATCACGAAAATCCTTCAGAGCAGCGTTAATGATAAAAAAATAGCCTTTGGTTTCTTACCGAAAATCGAAAGGTCTAGGGCCCATTGCAACGCTATTGCCGAAAAAACGGCTAAAAATGAGCCATAAATAGCCAAAACCTGCACCTAGTATGCCTGCCCCGCCCACTTTCTTAACAGCCACTGGGGGAAGTGGGCGTGGCGGGCAAACCACATTCGAATTTTAAGCAGGAAATGGACATTTGCTGCTAGTTTTTGGTTGTTTTTTCGACATTGTTAAACATTTCGACTTCCAGTTGAAATCGGAAGGCTGTTCTTCGCTGGTGAAAAATTAGGTTTTGAGAAAAAACGATACCATATGGTCTTCCGGCTATCCGCATTTGTCCTCTGCGATCCCGATCTGCCTTGGGTGGTGGATAAATGCGGACATTGAATAGTGATGGAGTACCAGCGGTTCCCTGCAGGACCTGAAGTACATGATTCTGGTTTTTCACAAAATATTCATTATTCATGGTGCATACTCCATATTGGAGTCCATAACATAACTGATTTGGGTTGGGAATACTTACCGAGATGGAGTAGCCGCCAGGCGATCCGGACATTATCAAAAGACACGAAAGCAGCGTGAGCATCTCCAGGAGTCATGCCATAGCCTAAACAGCCTGGTGAGTCCTAAAACCATTCTGCTGCAGTAAAAAACTGTATATTTCATTGTGATTTTTAAGATCTATATATTTGTAAGGGTTCGATTTTTGTAGAGCTTTCCAGAGGTTGCAGGGAATTCTACAAAATTGATAGAATATCAGTGCACGTCGCCTAAGGCGTTGTTTATACTCCCGCCGCCGAGCAGCGCGGCACAGAGCATTTCTGTAAGGGGTCGTTTAAACTTCAGCCGCCGAGCGGCGCCGCAAAGTGCATTCTTACAATATCGATCGTGTGGCGCCGCGCGATCAATACCATAGGATTGCACGGTGCCGCGCCGCCCCGCGGCAGGAGTATAAACGACCCCTAATATTGTTCAACAGCGCGGCACGGTCGATATGAAGGGTCGTTTATACTTTCGTCGCGGAGGGGCACGGTAAAGTACAATCCTATAATATTGATCACGCGGCGCGGCATGATCAATATTATAGAATTGCACTTCGCCGCTACGCTAAGCGTCGGGAGCATCAACGGCGCCTAATTCAACACCACTCTGCTGTGCGACATTGTGTTAGATTTTCTGAACTAGTTCTTTTTTTCTGTACTCTGTTTATATCGGAGTTCACAAACACAGGGTCCGCTACTGGTCCTCCACTGGCCCTCCACTACGGTAATCGATGGAGTTCTCGGCCGACCACGGTATGCATCGGTGATCCCGAAGCGATCGATACCTCACTGCCGTCACTTCGACGTCCAGCAGGAGTGGAGTGGCGACAGTGACGTATTGATCGGCAACTCAGAAAAATGAAAACAAGTTACTTGTAATATAAATGTAACTTACTCGAATGTCTCAAGTAACTTACATTTATATTACATGTAACATACATTTATATTACATGTAACTTAAATTCATATTGCATGTAAGTTACACTTATGTTACATGTAACTTACATTAATATATTCAATATGGGCGGCCATCACATTACGCAGACGACAAGCGACGCAGAGAGCGCATCCCAGACCACACACTACGCAAAAATATGCTGTGCGGGGCCTCCCCTGCTGGTTTGGGGTCAAGTACCTCAAATTTGGGTAATGGAGCCAACAGCAACGCCAGTCGTAGGCCTGGCCCCAAGAGTGTGTCGTACATCCCCTTTGGAAATATCTTCCCGGTCGATTTCAGTCACTTGCGACTTATATTGTGCCATTCAAGTTACATGTAACATATTGGAGGCGCACTGAACCTCTCAGAAATCGAAAACAAGTTACTTGTAACATATCTGAGCCGACGTAAGTTACTTGCGACTCACCTCAGTTCATTTAAGATACATGTAACATATCGGAGGCGTACCGCACGCAGTATCCCGCCGATATGTTACCTGTAACTTAAATGACCTGAGATAACTCGCAAGTTACTTACATCGGCTGAGATATGTTAAAAATAACTTGTTTTTGGCCTTTTATATCACAAGTAACTTGTTTTCATTTTTCTGAGAAGGGGTCGGCCCAGAACGCGCCGATTCCCGCAGTAGAGGATAAGTGGCGGACCATAAATTCGTGAACTTCGTTATGAACAACGAATAATAAAAATGCGTTCGAACAATTAATCAGATTCCGAAAAAAAATATTTTTTCTCGAGAGCATTCAGAGTCGGCTAGGCTTTGAGCCGAGTTCAGCGATTACTTGAACACTTGAGAAATAGTATATACCCTCTGTTTCAAAGTGAACTTTATTTCCGCTCAAGGCGTGCGCCTGCGCGCGCATGCTGCGTCTCCTTCTTCACACACTGACTCGCTGTCTCTACCGTCGCTCCGCACAAGCGCGCAATGGAACAGAGTGATTGTGGCTCTAAAACACAAGATACTTTCATTTGAAAAATTCAATGCTTGCCCTTCAGGTTGCGTGCGGCAAAAGCGACGCCGCGACAGAAATGTTCTCAAACTTCATCAAAACACCCTGCGGTCAACCTCTCGTCGTCTCTCACGCCGTGTTGGTCGAAGCCGTGGCCGAATGTAATCGACATCGTATCTCCCAGCGTTGCAAGCCGCTGCGAACAGCGCCGCGACTCCAACTCTAAATACCCCTTAATCCTTGGGTTTTCTATTGATATCGCACCTCGCGTTGGTTCTTATTGAAATCATGATATCGAGCCGCAAGGCGACCGAGCTCTAAAAATGCCCTGAGGCGGCTTTCGGAGCTTTTGTGGCGCGACGCGATGGCACATGTCAGTGCTGCGCGAAAGTCTTGTCGCGCAGGAGTCCAAGTCTGCACACTGCGCGACTACGCGCACTTGCGTACGTACGCATTTCCGCGTGAACATTCAACAATCGAGTCGCGTTGCATTGCAATGCGACACGACGACGCTTGATCGATAAGCAGGTTAATTATAGCGTCAAGTTGCATCGCGAGTGTACTCTGAACGCTACCGCAGATAAACGCCGGCCTGGCTTCCAATGGCGTGAAGCCTCCACCTTCCCGCTTTGTCCGCTGAAGGCCATCGTCCAACAAAATCGAGTCAGGACCTCGTGGTATTCGTCCCAGCGCGATTATATTCGAGTTGCGCGCTCAAGCAGCAGCTGTCCGCAACTGCGTACCGTAATTTTACTCCGACAATGCCAGTATTGGAAAAGTTTAATCAATCGAGATTTCCAAAACGACTTGAATTTTCTTCACATGTTATTCAAATAACCCACCATTCAAGTCACTCATCCATCCGTTTTGTTACAAAAGTATTCTAACCATGAGTAAAAGAGCAACTAGCAATTATTCGAAATCAATCCAAATAATCCAATAATTGGTTAATGCAATTCTATGTATGAATGAAATGCTACACTCACAAATTATGAGAACCTACCTAACGTACAGTGAAACGCGGAACTAAGGACTCAGACGATTCTCAGCTCCCAGCCGCCATACTGTTCGGCTCGTGTCGCACAAATCTCCGAGCTTGGTGGAACACGAGCCGGACTGTCAGGCGGCTTTGGGCTGAGATTCGTCCGAGAAAGCTCAAACAGGTTTTGATTGAGAATGGACAAATTGACCTACTCGATGTTACGGAATAGCCGAATTCCAAAATGTACTAGACATGTTTTTTTTCGATAACTGAAATTCTGATTAAGGGTTTTTTCTTTGGAATAAGTACATTTTTCAAGTATGGCCTTTTCCAATTTTTTATTCGGTTTCTGAGGTCTCGAAATTTTCAAAAATCAATAAATCCAAGAAGCATTTCTCTAATAAATTGCACCAAGAATTGGTCTAATCTTAATGTAAAACCGCCGAATAATCGAATTTCTAGAGGAAAACCAATCACAGAATTTTTGAAATTGAAAATATTGGAAATTCGAGCAGAAATAATTCACTAAACTTAGGAAAAAAGTATTTTAAAAAATTTCATTAGGTCCGATTCTTCATCCAATTATATAGCAAAGCGAAAACTTGGGGAAGTTCAATTTCCGATACTCGAAAATAACAATTTGAAAAAAGTACTTTTTTGTCCAAAATCATTTTCTTCTTCAAGGTAATACAAATATTCGAATCTTGTGTAATTAATTCAATTAATGACCGAAAATGTTTTTAATGGACAAATATCACCAAAAACAGTGAAGAGTAATAGTTCATTCCAATAAAGGAGAGAGTACCTTGAAATCAAAAGTTTCATAAAATTAATTCTACAAACTATTTTTTTTTGAGCATGAAGTCTGGGTACGGGTAATTTTTTCACTGAATTTCAGTAACTGTACGATTCAATCTCAAGTCTGACATCCGAATAAGACTGCCCGCCCACGCGGTCGGCGTGCGTGTCGAGCGGTCGTCGCGAGGACACTTTCCAGACCTGAAAATCGATTAGCACGACTCTAAGACGCATGCTGAATAATACCCGAGTCAGCTGTCAACATTTGTGTAAAGCCCGGCCCGAAAATGGCTCCTCGACGCCCGTTCGACACGCACGCCGACCGCGTGGGCGGACAGTCTCATTCCAACAGACTTTGACTATTACACCTAACTACAAAATTGACCATATATCCACTGTTTCGGATCAAAATTTACTTGGGTCCAGCGCCTGCGCGTACGCTGCTTCTCCTACTCGCCCACTCTCACCTCGCTCCGCACACGCACGCGAAGAGACATACTTACTTTTATTATGAAATAGAGGGTACAAATCTCTGCACAGTCAATTCACAAAAAAAGAGGAATGTTAGATCTCTACATGCCACGTTTCTTCAGTAGTTTGAGTGGCAGGTGTAATGCACTGTCAATATCGAATTCAAAATCCGGTCCGCAATTGCGAACAAAAGCTCCTGCAGCGCAACGCAGGGTTCGAAAGTAATGGTGCAGGGACCTAAAGGTCCTGGCACGATTAAACTTTGCTCCAGTACGATTATCAGCAAAATGCGGGCTACAACAGCGGTTGTCTGCAACTGCGGACCGAAATTTCGTTCCTATATGGACAGAAAACAGGGTATTTTTTGGGCGAAAAAAAACGGCATTATATTCAATTTTGTGGTAGAATTTAAGTCATGTAAGTTCAGAAATGGAATATAGAAGCAGAGAATTGGAAACGTTATGACTGAATACGTGGTCCGAAAGGCAGACCTCGCCATTTCAGCTGCTTACGTCCTCTTATGAGGATTATACGCTGCTCCCAATCACAATGTCAAACACCAGACTTCCGCCGGGGCAAGTCTCCCTTTACGGTAGCGCGCATTCGTTGCGCAACGGTTTCAACCACACACATTTCAACAATATCAGTCCAGAAACTGACCACGGAACTGATTTGGTTAAAGTCGCCATTCCTGGTACCATTTTTGAACATAAAATCCGGTTATGCCTACCGGAGCTGCTTAAAATTGCTCTGAACAGAGTTATAAGCGTTTTACCCCTATTTTCACTCGTGAGTTGAGTAAGAACACCCCCAAACTGACATTTTTGAGAAAACGAAATCCCTAGCCTGTTCGTCGTTACTTTTCAAGCGTCTATGCCCCAAATAAGGGCGGAGTACAAATTTCTGTTTCCTCAGCTCAACTCCAACATTTTTTATAATTGCAGACCGTTTCAAAACCATATGAACACCTACGAAAATAATGTTTTGTTCAAAAACAAAGAGATCACCATCAAAGTTAGGTTCCAAAGTGTATTGGTTTTCCGCAATTCTGACATTCAAGCGAAGACGAAGGTTTATCAAATGAAGTATATAGGGATAAAGGCCATACTACGATTAGTATTATTAGGGATTATTTGAAAAAGTTATAAGCTCGAAACGATCGGCGACGTACTACCTAATGTGACCTACCAAAAAAGTCCGGAACAACGAAAACGGACCTCAAATTCGTGTTCAGCGTCTTAAACTACCCCCAGATTTTCACTTTACTGCGTTATAGGAGTTATAAGCGAGAAGTAAGACAGCGGTGAACTTACGACTGCCAGCAGGGCCCTGCAGCAGTCGCTGGAGGCAACAAGCTCAGATGGTGTAATGGTGCAGAGGTTAGCCTCACAGGCGTGACACCAGGGTTCGATTCCCCTCCACAGCGAAATTTTCGCATTTTGTATACCGTTCATATTTTACCTTGAAATCACATTGTGACTCTTATTCGAACATTCTGCAGCGCAGTATAACCTTGTTATTGGGACCATCGATCAAAACACGGGGTTGAAGATTGTATTTTCTCACAAAGCTGTCTCTAGCGATTTCGTACTTCACGTAGATGGATTACTACGTGAGGATCGGTAGACATTTGCGGCTAATGATAGTATACACAGAGCTTCTGGCAATCAGCAGCGCGCAAATATCGATCGAAAACCAATGTGTTCGACCTTGGGCAGCCGCGATCTAGTGAAGTATGGCCCTGGCCCGTAATCGCGCTTGTTCATCCTAATCTCGCCATCTCCGAGAATTCTGAGTTTTTGAAGTGTTTTTAGGAGTTATTTCACACGCTGAACACAAATACGACGGCCAGTTTCACTTTTCGGCCGATTACAGAGCCCTATGGCAGTTATAATGAACCCTTGCTTTCACTAACTTACTTTAATTGTATGGAAGACTAGAGACGGACCTTATTCTTCTGTTCAGCATCCCAAAAAAGCCCCATGGTCGTCTGTTTTCGGTGAAAAAAAAATACCCCCGGAACACCATGGGGGATAGGAAGGTAGCCCAATCCTTTTTTAGGAGCCAAAGATCGAATTTTTTCAAGCCCGAACCGTGCACAGTGTGGCAATTTTGGCCGCTGAGCACGAATATGGGGTCCATTTTCGGTATTTCAGGTTTTCGTGGTAGGTTATATAAGGTATACAGGCCATAAAACGGCCAATGTCCCCCCGCCGACTGCGTCCCCCGCGCTGCGCGACCGCACGTGCGTCGGAAGCAGCCGAGTTTTGGCCGCCGCGCGACGAGTTTCGGCCGCCGCGCGGCGCCCGAAACGTCGCGCGGCGGCCAAAACTCGTCGCGCGGCGGCCAAAACCCGTCTGCTTTCGACGCGCGTGCGGTCGCGCAGCGCGTGGTACGCAGTCGACGGTGAGACATTGGCCGTTTTATGGCCTGTAGTTACTGTGCTTCTCTGGGCCAAATTTCGGTCCGCATTTGCGTCTCGACACGCTTTTCGGCCGCACGCGCTCGAGCCAGTTGGGTTTCCAGCGCCAAAGCCGACTCGATATGGCGTTTCTATACACTTTTCGCCATTTTTGTTTAGTTTCCAGTTTCTGAAACCCACCTAGGGTCAACAGATCGGCGGCAGCGGCGCTGGAAACTCTTCCAACTCCAAAGAGCACTGCCGCGAAGCGTGTCGAGACGCGATTGCGGACCGAAATTTGGCCCAGAGAAGCACAGTAGCTTTGTGGCTTGATTCCTCCAGGAAAGACATTTAATTCTCACCTGCGGCTGACGCGGCGGTCGTGTGTGCCTGCCAACTGATCGATTCAGGCCGCTAGAAGAGCGCAGTTGATCAGCTTACCATAACGCCAGCCGCCCGCGTGAGCCGCGGGTGAGATTCAAATGATGTTTCCTTGAGGAAACAAGCCACGGACCTAACTGTAAAACGAAATTTTACTAACTTTTTGAGATATAGGTTTAGGCCGGAGTCACAGTTTTTCCTTCTCGTACCATGGGCATTCTCGGTGTGTACTGTGTTTCTCTGGGCCAAATTTCGGTCCGCAATTGCGTCTCGACACGCTTTTCGGCCGCGCGCATTCGAGTCGGAAGAGTTTCCAGCGCCGCAGCCGCCGACCTATTGACTCTAGGTGGGTTTTAGAAACTGGAAAGTGAACGAAATTGGAGAAAACTGTATAAAAAAGCCATATCGAGTCGGCTTTGGCGCTGGAAACTCGGCTAACTCCAGCGCGTGCGGCCGCAAAGCGTGTCGAGACGCAATTGCGGACCGGAATTTGGCCCAGATAAGCACAGTACCTCATCTAAAAAGCCTCGGACTATGCCAAAAATTTTCCCTAATTAACTTCCCATAAGGGTGACAAAAAAGAAAAATTTTGGGGTCGGAAATTTGTTTTGTCAAAAAATCAATAATATTTATTTTTCTTCCAATAAGAAAATGCGGGGGGATGGGGTCGTAAAACGCGTTTGAGGGCCAAGGAGCATCGATCAAGACCTTGAGATGTGGGGAAATTGCAATCATGAGTTCAATTTGGAATAAATTTTAGAGAGAAATTCAAATCCAATTCATATTTGAAATAAATTTTAGAGAGAAATTCAAATCCAATTCATATGAAAAATTCCCAGCCTAAAATCAGTTAAGAGCATTTCCACTGAAAAATCAAAATTTCAACTCATCAATTTTCGCTAGTGTTAAAGAATAACATAAATTCCCGCATATTGAAGGGATGTGAAAATTATCCAAAAAAATTCTTCAGCAGGGGGGGTCGTAACTCCTCCGTGACACTTGTCGACGGTCTCCTGTACCCTGGCCACGATGGACTTGGCTCAAATTTTCACTGTCGGGCTTATTCAGAGCGCTTAGCACGAATCTGTGGTCCACTTTTCGATTTCCGGTAGATTACGGTGAGTATACTGTAGCCTGGTGAAGACCTCAGGTTTCGTGGAAAACATCTCCGTGGGGAGTTATTTGCGGCCATAAACACAAATTTAACGTACATTTGTCGATTTTCGAATTGTTAAATTAGGTAACGTCAACTAGACAGTATACCCACCGTAACCTACAGTAAACCTCCGTATTTCGACAAACGGACCTCAGATTTGTGTTCAGCACCCTAAGTAACCCCGACATACGATTTTTTAGCCAAAGCCGGAATAATTCTTTGAAACACCTTAGAACTGCCTTACCTGTCCACAGAGCCTTGAAGATGGCTACAGCTGATTTCAAGAGAATTTTTGGCAGCTTTCGGGACGTGAAATGGATCTAGAAATTGCTTAAAGGTTCTCCCTTGTGTGACCTGATAAAACCGCCGTAATCACATACTTTATCCGTAACCACCTGCTTAAAGTATATAGCACACACATAAACATCGTAATGGAGACAAAAATACCGGATGTGGACAAAAACATAAATTTACATGCATTAAATCAAAAATGAGACGATAGGCAGAGGTGTTTTTTCGGGAATTCGAGGCCAAAAAGTAGCTGATTAATGACCATATTTCTGAAACTCCCACTCTCTATTGTCCAGAGGGCATACCTGAAAAACACATTATCATACACGGCGACATCAGGCATCAAGCTCAACTTACCTGACGCGTTTTTAGCCAACGAGAAATGCAATGGAAATGGAAAGCGTGATTGCAATTTCCCCACGCCACTGTACACTCCTCCTTCTGACCCGTACTCTGATTTCCCTGAAAGAAATGTTTTTTTTGCGAAAAAAAACTTGCTTCGCACCAATGCGAGCGGTCGCGTCGCTGCGATCTCTGACCACTTGCTGTCCCTCTCACCTAGCTACCGCCAGAGCGAGGGAAAAGAGGGCAGCTATTTCTCAAGGACCGCCCGCACAGCACCCGAACCCAATGCGAGCGTTTGCGTCGCGGCAGAATTTAATATTCTGCTCATCCCTCCACAGCGTAAGGGCCAAAAAAGCATCGTTCTGTACTCCAATTGGAGGCCGTGTCGACGCGAGCAGTCGCGTCGCGATAATCGTTTGCCAATTGTTGTTCCTCTCATCCAAAAGGAGGTAGCTATAAGTCATCAATCGCCGCAACGCGACCGCTCGCATTGAATCCGTGCGCTTCAGATAACATCGAATTCTTGTTTGTTTCCGTACCTTGAAGCAAATAAGGTCGAAGTTGATCTCTCTATCGAAGGATTGGGGGTGTGTATACAAGTCTGTTGGTACCTGCTCGTTGGTGCCCCTGCTTCTACTGAACCCAGCAGACGTTTGAGTGTACACAGGGAACGTTCGAGCGATATAGCGTGCACAACTATATCGCGAAAGTATCCCGCACATTGCATAAAGGTGTCGCCGTCCGGCACACTAAGGCCTCTGGTCCATAACACCTTAGGATCCGTACCTAGGGAGTCATGGAGTCTTTGGCCACAAGCCACAATTTCGCCACCCTGAACTGTCGATCGCTGTCGAGTGATATCCAAAAAACTGCGCTATCCAGACTTCTGAGCTATTTCCATGCACCGTTTGCTGCTTTGCAGGAAACCCGCCTCAAGGATAGACCCGTCATCAGCGTCGGAGAGTACACCATCTACTGCGGTAACGCTGACGATAGGAGAGTGGGAGGCTGTGCAATAGCTGTAAGGAAGGATTTCAATGGTATGGTCAAGGAGTTCGGCTCAACGTCGTGTCGGAATGCATTCGTACGACTGCGGGATCACAGAGGATTCAATCTGTGGATAGTGAGTGCTCATGCGCCCACTGAAACCGCCGAAGACAATTCGAAGGATGCGTTTTATGAGGAACTCAATACGTTGCTGGCCAGGATACCTTGTCAACATGCTGTTGTCGTGGGGATTGACGCAAATGCGAAGATGGGACTTGATCAGGAATCCGAAGTACTCGGTAAATGGTTCTACCCAGTGGAGCAAACATCGGACAATGGCTACCGCCTTGTCGACTTTTGTGAACGCAGTGGTCTGATTATTGCATCGACATTCAAGAGGAATCATCGCCGCCATCAGCTTACGTGGCAGGGACCAACCCGGCTATCTCCAGAAGAGCAGCGGAAGCGGAAGATGACAACTTTGAAACTACAGCTTGACTATGTCCTGACGAGGAATATTCCAGTATCGGACATTCGAAGATCTAGAGCTGTGTGGGATGTCGCATTCGATTCGGATCACCGTCCTGTTCTGTTGAACTTCACTGCGAGGATTCATAAGAGGAAGCGAGGGGCTCAGCCTCTCCAGAGGATTGACATGACAAGTCTCAGAGATGAAGAGTGCAGAAGGAATTTCCGACAACGCGTTTCTATTCACATCGGAGTACGGACTAAGAAGAAACTTTGCGACGCGGATTCTTTGTCAAATGCATCCAGGACGCTTCGAAAGAGGCACTCCCGGTTGTACAGCCTAAGAAGAAGTTCGCCTACGTCTCAGAAGAAACAACATCTACCTACAACAGAGTATGTGCTCTCCGAACTGCAGGAAACTTCGTGGAGGAGAAGCGTCTGAGGAGGAAGTTGCGTCGGCAGCTTCAAAGTGACCGCGAACGAGAGTGGACGTGTAGAGCTAAGGAGTTCGAGAAGGCTTGGGAGGAGAAGAATCCGAGGAAAGCCTACACGTTGCTGCGACAGTATAGCGGGAAGATGAAGAGATGTTCTCCTGTCTTGAACACTACCAATGGAGTTGCAGTTGGTGATGCGACGCTGCCAATATGGAAGGATTACTTCAGTTCACTACTGAATCGTCCAGCGCCATCAGTACCTGAGCTCCCGCATGTTCAGAGAGCACATTACGATGTCAGTGAGGAACCGCCGACTGAGTCTGAAGTTTTGGATTGTGTCCGGAAAATGAAGAATGGAAAGGCAGGTGGAGATGACAACATCACTGCTGAAATGCTGAAAGCTCTTCCTCCGTCTGGGATTCGTGAAATGACCAACACCATCCGTGCCATATGGATGAGCGAAAGGATACCCGATTCGTGGAGACATGCGATCATCGTACCTCTTCACAAGAAGCTATCCGTCACGGATCCTAAGAACTACAGAGGAATCTCTCTACTTCGTGTCATGTACAAGGTTTTAGAACGTATCATTCTCGAGCGACTTATCAAACATCGTGAAGGAACGACCAGAGATGAGCAAGCCGGTTTTCGACCTGGAAGATCGACCATCGACCAAGTGTTCGTCGTGAGAAGAGTAATTGAATCGTGGCAGCGGTTTTCGAAGCCATTACAGCTTGCTTTTTTGGACTTTGAAGCCGCGTTCGACTCTCCTCATCGTGATCGATTGCTCAATGCTCTGCGAGCAGATGGAGTCCCGGAAAAGTATGTTCAGTTAATCGAGGACATGAACAAAGGAACAACAGCAGCAGTTCGTACACCTGTCGGATTTACGTCAGCTTTCGAGGTGAAAACAGGAGTAAGGCAAGGAGCCGTTGCAGGACCTTTTCTTTTCAACTTCGCCGTTGATGACATCATGCGTAGAGTTGCAGAACAGTATCCTGCGGATGTGATCCTAACACCATCAGGACGCTCCCTTGTCGACGTGGAGTACGCCGACGACATTGTGTCATTCGCTGAAAACAACGCAAAACTGCGAAGGATTGTGAACCTCGTTTCGAAGTATGCCGCAGCCTATGGACTTCGTCTTCGTCCCGACAAATGCAAGCAGATGTGGGTCTCTCAGAGGCCTTCAACTGGAGTTTGTGTGGACGGACAACGTATCGAACTGGTGGACGATTTCTGTTATTTGGGCTGTTTGCTGAAGAACGATGGTAGTTATGCAGCGGATATTCGACAACGATGTGCGAAAGCTACGTCTGCATTCAATTCTCTAACCAAGTGTTTGTGGTCTACCACCATCGCGAAGGAAGTCAAGTTGCGCGTCTACCTATCCGCTATTCGCCCTATCATGATGTACGGATCGGAGACGTGGGCAGCACCGAAAACGCAGATGGAAAGGTTGGATTGCACGGAGAGGAAGCTTTTAGGCGTTTGCTTGGATATTTCTGGCCGCGTGTATGCCATAACGAAGACCTTTACAAGGAAATCGACGCAGTACATCAACGCTTGACACGAGGGAGGTGCCAGCATCTCCTAACGCCATCTCAAGCAGCAATGGAAAGTCGACTTCGACTGCTCGGACATATACTAAGAAGAACGCCGGATCGTCTCGTACAACACGCTTTAAAAATGCTTCCAAATCCTGTCTGGAAACGGCCACCTGGGCGTAGGCGAAAGTTCTGGACGGATGTGGTTAAAGAGGATTTAAAGTCACTCGGCATCGAAAGACAGTTCAGGCGCGATGTTTCGTTTCGCAGGAAATGGAATAGTGACAGCTGGATGGAATGTGTTCAAATTGTGGCTGAAGACCGTGAAAAATGGACACGGCTGACTACTAGGACGGCACACCTCGGTGAAGATGCGGAATGACCGCGTCAGGCGAAAGCCAACCGATTAAGTCAAGTAAGTCAAATCGAAGGATAAATTTTAGACGATCCAATTCAACGCGAGCGGTCGCGTCGGGGCGATCCCTGACCAGTTGCTGTTCCCTCTCACATAGCTACTGCCCGGACACGGGAAGAGAGGGAAGTTATTTCTCAACGACCGCTCGCATAGCACCCCGCATAGCATCACAGAAATGAAAATTTGATTTCGACGTCAGAAGAAACTGATTTGTTTACAGCTCGCCCCAATGCGAGCGTTTGCGTCACGGCAATCCCCGACCGATAACGAGGAGAGCCAGCAGCAATCGGCCAGCAATTAACGCCCCCCCCCCACCGTTCGCCTTATATGTATGAGGCATCTCATCGATCACCCTGAGGTCACTAGAAAACTTTATAATACCCAAATATTTCCAAATTTCCACATTTTTGCGGGAAACCGGAAAACAAAGCCTCCGGAATCCCATATTCCGCTCACCTCTGCATAGCGCAAGGGCCAAGAAAGCACCGATCCGTACAGCCGAATTTAAAGGCAGTGTTCACGATAATCTTCAATTTTGAGATTATTCGCTATATTGATTAAGTGGCCCCCGGGTAGAACTAAAATGACGTTGAAACTGAGAAAAACGCACCAGAAGTGCTCGAAATCCTTAAGTACCACCCCGCCTCTTAAGTATCACAGGAAGTGTTTGTTGCGACAATACAATGTTTTGTGGACCCGTCTTTTGCAATTCTCTACTATATTCTGCTCCGTTCTTTCCTTAGGGCCCTAACTAATCCTGTTTTGCCTGAAATATTCTTCCATTTTTGATTAACTCCATTCTTTACCGGTGACAACCACCGTGAACATGTCCATCCAATCGGACAACTAGTCCATGCTTTGAAATAATGTCACTGAAATACGACGTTTTAATGCGTTTCTCGTCGTTTCTTCGTGATTTTGGTAATACTTGGGGGCCAACGCATTGTTTTATGTGAAAAACTCGGGGACGAAAATCATCGTGAACACTGCCTTTAAGGTGGCCGAGTCGATGCGAACGGTCGCGTCGCGGTAATCGTTTACCGTTTGTTGTTCCTTCTCACCCAAGAGAGGGCAGCTATTTGTCATGGATGACCGCGACGCAACCGCTCGCATTGAAATCGTGTTCTTCAAGTCACTTCAAATTTTCAATTGTTTCCGCACCTCGAGGAAATTCTATCAAAAGATGATAATTTGTATACGATCCCATTTAGTACGATCGATTGTGTCGCGGCGATCCTTGTCCGGAAGTGAGGGAAAAAGCCCCCTGCATTTCTCCGCGACAGAGGTGACGCTGATGTTCGTTTTAGATCAGAGGCTCATATACTACCTTTATTTCACCAAAGAATTTTATTGCACTACGTAATTTCCTTAGTATTTTCGCATTTTGGGAAATTCTTCGGGAATCGAAAGACAAAACAGACTCTGGAAATACAAATTTCGCTCGTCTCTACATCGGGATGGAACAAATAAGGTTTCAATCCCTTCATCCGAAGTGGCCATATCGGGGCCGGCCAGAGTCAATGCGAGCGGTCGCGTCGCGGCAATCTCTAAACATTTACGCTGCTCACTCTCACTAACTACCAGCGTCGCAGGCCACAACGAAATTCTATTTGTTTCCACGCTTCGAGGCGTTTTATTAAAAAGCGGTCCCCCCATGAAAAAAAGAAATTAGGAATCTTAGTCTTCCCTGCACATCAATGAAGCGAATGAGATATTCAGTACTTTCTTGAAAAGTGCCGAAGTGTAGTCGAACCGACTCCAAGCAAGCCGTTGCGTCGCGGCGATCCCTGACCGTTGGCGAGGGCAGACCAGCAGCATTGCCCAAGGATTAGCGCGTCGCGAAAGCTTGCCTTATTGGAGGAAAACATAGACCACATCTAGTTAACTATCTTCTTCGTCTTCTTTGCAGCCGCGAAGAGAGTCATTGCTATAGGTTCAGATTTTGTGGGCGACCAGCGTTGGATTCGTCCAAAGGTCTATTGTAGTCAACGTTGTAGGGTTTTTTGGACAGTTGAATAAGTGTTGCGTATTGTGGCCAGGACCACCACAGTCCGGGCAAACGTCGGGAGTGCTGTTGTCGATCCTGTTCACGTAGGACTTCAGGAACGTTTAAAGCCCACAGCGCAACGAGGCTAGAGTGCATCTGGCACGTCTTCTAAGCTGAGACTCAGACTCAGAAACTCGAGGCGGCACAGTACCCAGAATAGGATTAACAGCCGCTCTTTCCAGATACAATCTGACAAAATGGGTGTGCTCCTCGCGCAACAGACGGAGGCGTTCTTGATATGAATCGTGCCATCTTTGCAGATCGACTTTATCTGGAGCATCGGCGAAAGGTTTTCTGATGCCTCTCTCTCTTACAGGCTCAAGTACTCTCCAAGATGGGTGGTTCGGCTGCTTGACGATGTTAATGTACAGCTGCTGGGCCTGGAGCTGACAGTGCCCCTTTACTGGTAGCACCCGTGTCTCGGCGTGCAAATGCTCGATTGGCGAACTCCTAGCACATCCGGTGGCGATCCGAAGAGCAGCGTTTTGTACACGCTGCACCTTAGTCCAGGATGAGTCCAACACTAAGTGCTGCCAAACTGGTGCCGCATACTCTAGGGCGGGCTGCAGTATAGCCTTATACGTGGTCAGAATAGTTTCCTTACTGCTGCCCCATGATGTACCTCCCAGTGCCCTTACCACATTGAAATTAGCTCTTACAATTGCTTGCTTTCGCTCGGTGTTCTTGTGGAACTTCATAGACGGATCGAGTATAAGGCCGAGTAGTTTGACGAAGCGAGCAGCAGGCAGGCGATCTCCACCCCAGCTGACATCGGGATGAGCGCTGTGCTCTTTGGGGTCCGTTATGAAAACTGATACTGAAGACTTGGCAGCTGAGACAATGAGCATCTTGTTATCGAAATAGCTTTTCAAATCAATCAGGTACTCGTTGATCTTGCTCGCGGCCACTTGTATGTCGCGGCCTTGGCACATGATGGTCATATCATCAGCGTAGGCGACAACTTTAATGTCCTGGGGAGGTGCCGGAATGTCCCCTAAGTACAGATTAAACAGAGCGGGCGATAAGACTCCGCCTTGCGGAACACCGGCAGCTATGGGGATACTTTTAGAGACATGATTTTAAAACTTAACTTTTGCTCGACGGCCCTTGTCGAATGCTGTTATCCAACGCTTCTGCCACGGTGGAATAGAGAACATCGGTATGTTATCCGATAGAATACCCAGGTTAACACTGTCAAATGCCTTTGTCAAGTCCAGGGCTACAGCAACGGTCCTGAGGGGCTTTCTCATGTTGAAGCCGTCGATGGCATAGCCAACGAATTCCAAAAGCGCCGTCGTGGTGAAATGTAGCTTCCTAAAGCCGTGCCGGTGATGTTGTTTCTCATTATGCTGAGCTAAATCATTGACGACAAGATTTTCAGCAACCTTGGCTAGAGGTGACAAAAGGCTTATTGGCCTGTATCCTTTCGCTGATGACAGCGATTTACCGGGCTTAGGCAGATGAATGACATTTGCTGTTTTCCAGTTTTGTGGCAGTGTGCACGTTCGGAATGATGTGTTCATTAAATCAGTGAGCAGCGAGAGAAATTCACTGGGGAGCTTCTTTAGGACTGCTGGACAGATTCCGTCAGGTCCAATGGCTTTGGAATTACGCATTTCCTTTATAACCTTCTCCACCTGCGCAGGAGTGAAGGCATCAGCCGTGCCCATAAGCGGAAGGCGGCACAGCTCCCTTACTGTCACTCGGTTTTGCGGGCCACGCTTCGCACATGTTATGAAGAAGCTCTTGCCCAGAGCGTAAGCGGCATCTTGTCCTGACCTGAATACATTGTTCTCAAACTCGATAGTAGATACGGTGGCGGGTGTGGTTTTTCCGGAGAGTTTTCTCAGGATTAGTTAACTATAAAATTTTAAAACATCATAGTGTTTTCAAATAACTTTTACATTTTGAAAACTTTTCAAAGGGCAGCTGTTAGTCCATGGTTACCGCCACGCGAACGCCCGCACATTGAACCGCTTAACCTCGGATTCCAATTTCCTTTCACCGCTAGAGTCGTTATAGAGAAATCCAAAGACAGCCCCCTGCACCAGAATTTTTTTTATCTTCCCCGCATAGCATTTATCGGAAAAGGTTGAGTTGTATGCTGCCGATTTCATGCTAGCGGTTGCGTCGCGGCCACTCTTAAAGACAGCGAATAAACCGCCGGCAGCCAGTAACCAGCGATTAGCGCACCGCAACCGCTCGCACCCCCTCGATATAGGCCATATACATACCTGATTAGCTTGACACTCAATGCACAGATCCATGATGTGATTACGACAAATGGCACAGTTATCCACCTGGATATCCCACGCCCATAGGGCTACAGCACTCCATTTCTTCACCTGAAACAAGATCAATGTCAATAAAAATCAAATTTGAAAACACTATCACGGAGGGAAACTCTTCAGTGCGACTGTAAAATTCAGCCTACGCAAAATAAGAGTCGCCACACGCTCGCCACGCGCCGCATATCACTCTTAACCTGCCATTCAAAATAGGAAAATGGCCTTTTTTCGAGATTTTTCAAAATTATACCATTTCTTATTCACTGTGGTAGGCCCAGAAAAGTGGTTTTTGTAGCTTATAAGCGCCTACAGAACGAGCGAGGTTGGTGCAATTGCGGACTTGAATTTGTAGCCAGCGCCTGGCATTATCACGGCTTGACATACTCAGACAATCGTCAGATTTTTTCAAAAAATTCTTTTTTTTTGCGCCTGCTGCGACGCGACCGCTTGCGTTGTCCGCATTTAGGCCCTCCAGTCGGAAACGGCAGTATAGATTCCTGAAAATTTAGCTTCCTGGCGAAAGTAACGATTTGGTAATGGTGAAAAAAAGTTTCAAAAATACCTTGAAATATCTTAAAAAATGATTTGGCGTAAAATAGCCTGGAGTAATAAAAAACCTAGGAAATGAAATGAAATAACCAAAAATACGATTTGGTGGTTGATCATTTCACAAGCTTCTCCGTTAAACTTAACAAAACGAAATCAAGCACGATAAGGAATGGAGTTCGCCTAGCTTGACCTATGCTGATTCCCTCATTACTGCTTTCAAAATGGCTTAATGTTTCCGTTGCGCGCTTGATTTCGTTTTGATAAGTTTACCGGAGAAGCTTGTGAGATGATCGACCACCAAATCGCATTTTTAGTTATTTCATTTCATTTCCTAGGTTTTTTATTACTCCAGGCTATTTTACGCCAATTTTTTAAGCTCATTTTTTAAGATATTTCAAGGTATTTTTGAAACTTTTTTTCACCATTACCAAATCGTTACTTTTGCCAGGAAGCTAAATTTTCAGGAATTTCACATATTTTTCCCGAAGGTTCCCTTTCTGACTTCAATATTGCTCAGAAATTTCCATTTTAGAATGATGAAACATCTAACAGACGATATTGCCGTGTGAGTACAATTTTTAAAACTTATGACCCAAAACCATAAAAAATACCACTCATTCCCGCATTTTGGGCAACATGTGAGAGCTCGATATTATTGATCATTAATATTTGATCCTGCCTGATGAGAAGAGTTTCCAAACAAGTGACTTCATTAATATTTGATCTTGCATGATGAGAAAATTTCCCAAAAAAGTGAACAATAAAAAATCATTGCGGCATTTTGTGCAGCGGGCGAAAAAATCAATATTATTGATTGGTATTTATCGATAATGACTGATTAGCAAAATATCCCAACCGAGAAAACCAATCCCTTCAGTAATCACTACTACTGGCCGCACTTAGTGCAGAAAGCGCCAAAATCGATAATATTGATTATCGATCGATGACGCGTCATGAGTACGAATTCTGACAAGTTCAGTACTTATCTCCGACGACCTGTGTTGATTGGCTGCAGATTCATCCACCCACCACAGTCTCCACAGTCGTAGCAGAAAGCAGTTTTCGTGCTCCACGGCTAATTTAGTATGTAAACCCACGATTTTGAGGTACCCTTCAAAAATGAGGTATCAAGTTCAAAATGGAATAGGAGCGACCTGCATCCATTTACAGCCTCCTATCCAAAAATCAGCTCCCTAGCTCAATTTTAAGTGTACCCGCAAGATCGTGAACGCCATCTCAAAAAAGGAGATTAACAACAAAAACGCGCAGTCTTTCACTTTTTGCTCGAAAACCAGTGAACCGTTCCAAACCATTGTTGGGTTACTAAACCAACTTTTTGCGCTCTTTTCAATGCAATTTAGAGCTAATTTCTTCGTTCACTCTGAACTGAGATTTCTAAAAACGGGTCGCGCGCATGGCCAATTCAAAACCAAATCTGGTGCGCGCTTCGCGCGCACCACAATATCACAACTCCAGAGCTCACCTCAAATCTTTTCCTATCCTTAGCCGATACCGACGATCCAGTCTCGCCTTCCTCAACCTCCATCTTCAAATTGTCCTCTGCCATTCCTAATCAATATTATTTAGAACACTAGTAGTCCATCCAGCAAACAAGTTCAGACTTAGCTTAGCCAGCGAGCGGTTGCGCTGCGCACACCCGACATTAAGCAGTAAAATTCTGATTATAGGGTGTCCTCCTTAATGGCACAGTACAACCTCAGAGGTAATTTGTGATATCATGGTCCGGTCGTCGCCTATAGTAACCCTGCCAAGCGCGACATCTCAATTCGCTCAAATGATCGAGAAAAGGCTAGGAAAGTCGGCCACGCCCCCTTGAAAGAGAAAATGGGCAACGCCCACTGGCAGGTTTCCGACCTCAATAGGAAAGAGACGTGCGAATGTTTTTTTTTCAAAATCTTTGTTCTTCCTTTTCTTTTCGGCCTGGCTTTATATTGTAACCTGCTTCAGAATGATGGCTGCGAATAACGAGAAAATACAGGCTCGAGACAACTCGTCCGCGAACTTCTACCAGTTCAAATTCCAAATTTTTGAGGAGCCGTAACTCAGTTCGTAGTGAGTTCTGAGCGAATCTGGAGCAGGGTCAAGCAACGTTGGAATTATTCCAAGGGAGGGGGTCGCAACTTATCCCGAGCCGAGGGGGGGTCGCACCGGTCTGCAGCCAACATTTCATTTCTTATTATCTTATCTTGTTTTCTGTCTCTTTCGAGATTTTGAACGTTTTTAAACTGGACACCTCGAGACTAATTTGCAGATGTTTAGAAGCACGTAAAATTGTTTGAGCAACTGTTTCAGGTGGCTACTATGGATGAATCACTCAAGTTAGAAACTGAAGATTCCGTCAATATGCTGAGCACAGTTTGGCTTTGCAATAAACAAATTTGTAATTCCATGTCATCAGTAGCGAATAAAGAATTTTTCACAGTGCTGTGTACAGTCGATTGTGCAGTGAATCATTTTATGGTCTCATTTCAATCGAAACTGGGCCGAAGTGAAAAAATCATTTTTGGGCCATTTCTGCTGTTGCCAAAGGGGGAGCACATGGTGAGGTGAAAAATCTCAAAAAAAAATTTTTTGAAAAGAATCCAGTTAGTATAGTTTTCGATAATCATTCAGGAGACGCACCTTCTGCCCGACTGCCGCCTTCTAAAATCAAAAAGCAAGGCTGAAAAGGCCACTTGGAATAAACGGCCTTTTTACACCACTTATTCCAACGGGCAAATTTTTCTGTTTCTCCCTCTACAAGAGCGGCTTTGATTTTTTTCAGCTCTTATGTCGGTCTAGTTTACCGAACGGTTGAGTTACGGCGCCTCAGGGCAATACCCAAGACACTGGAAGGCCCGGAAAAACCATTTTTTCGCTTTTCTGATATTTCCGATTTTGACGAGCATTAAGGTCGCTAGCGGCTAAAATCCGTTCTGATCCGGCTGAAACTGTGTGAAAAACCGTTTCAAGTGATTCCGAGTTGATTCCAATCGAAACTGGGCCGAAGTGAAAAAATCATTTTTGGGCCATTTCTGCTGTTTCATACAGGCGGCCTACAGGCAATCGTCCTCTTAAAATCGAAGCACAATGGTCGTTATTAAATTGTTTCAATTCGTAGGTGCCCCTTGCGGGGCAAAATAGCGGAATCAGTGTGGTCATTGTGGAGGGGGGGTCGCTCCTTTCGGCATCGCTGGAGGGGGGGTCGCAACCATGATCGCACTTCTTCCAACGGGTTGCTCGACCCTGATCTGGAGACACCATTGTGATAAGCGTTACATTTTCTCCAAGATAGGCAGTGAAACGAAAAATCGATTCCGAGTTTGGACTGTGGCTTTAACACCATCTCAGGCCAATTGAGAATGGCCTCGCTGGAGGACAGGCCGGCCGATTGCCAGATAGAGGAGTGGGCGGGTTCAGCTCCTCCCCAACACCTTTTCTCCAGGACTGCCTTCTGAACTTGCAGTATGTCGACCAGGAATGAGCAGAACGCCGATTCACGGCGGTTTTCGGCCTTCCGAATTCCAACAAAATCGGAAACCGCTCTGGGGGTCCAAAATCTTGAAGCGGTTTCCGACGGTTTGGCGCTTCGGTTTTCAAAAAAAAAAGCCTTGAATTGAAACGGGATTCGAAAAAGTCATTTAAGGTGGTCCAGAATCTGCGATGAGTGGATTTCCTATAACTTCCGGCGTTCCGATTTCCGAAAAAAAAGACGCTTTGAAAAATAGGAAAGATTATAGCTACTGTGCTTCTCTGGGCCAAATTCCGGTCCGCAATTGCGTCTCGACACGCTTTTCGGCCGCGCGCATTCGAGTCGGAAGAGTCTCGAGCGCCGCAGCTGCCGATCTGTTGACTCTAGGTGGGTTCTAGAAACTGGAAAGTAAATAAAATTGGAGAAAATTGTATAAAAGAGCCATATCGAGACGGCTTTGGCGCTGGATACTCGACTGATTGCAGCGCGTGCGGCCGCAAAGCGTGTCGAGACGCAATTGCGGACCGGAATTTGGCCCATATAAGCACAGTATGTGTGGCCTACAATCAGTGATGAGCGGAATTCCGGCTCCGCTTTCCGAAACTTTGAAAATTGTTTCGATTTCCGAAATTTTATTTTGTTTCAATTTCCGAAATTTTAGGTTTGTTTCGATTCCCAAAATTTTAAAATTTATTCCACTCATCTCTGAATACCACTATGGCGGTCCAGGATCTGTCTTCAGCGGATTCACGGTGGTGTTTTTGGTTTTCCGATTTCCGAACAACGCCTGAAACTCGGAAGAAAACCGATTATACCACTACGGGTGGTTCAGAAACTACGATGAGCAAAATTTCGGCAGATTCTTCGTTTTCCGAGAGACACTTTGAAAGGTGAAAGAAAATTTGAAGTAACACTATGGGTGCTACAAATTCTGAAGGAATCTCGACTTTTAACTCGACACGCACCGCAACCGCTCGTCTGCTGAAACCCCGCCCGACTATATAAACTTTGAAAAAAAAACAAAGTATATATTGATACATAGCGAATAACTCTTTGGTAAAACATAACCACAACAAAGACATTAGATTAAGGAATTCATTTAGAACATTTGTCAACAAAATCACAAAACGATATGTATTACAGTAGGGTTACCGTATGCTAGCATAATGTCACAACAACACAACCGCGACTAGACCGTGGAGATGGGCAAACAAACGAGAGTACATGGACAAATGGCACCGTTTCAGTAAACCTACCACGAGGTCGCGTTTAGGCGACGCAACGCCGCATCCGCGACGCTCCTGTGGGCTCACCAACCTAGTTATGAATACCAGCCCTCAGGCCTATTTCACAGTCCAGTCGCCATGCGATGCGATAACATGATAATCATATGTATCGATCGGCGATTGAACTGTAAAACAGGCTTTAGGCAGGCCTATGGCAAACTTCGCGACAAGCGACAGCGACAGCAGATACCCGCCATAATGATTTTCAATCGATATATGTGACAGACGCAATGTCGCGTCGCTCGCCGCGGGAACTATAAATGTTAGTCAAGTTAAATAACAACAATATAGCAACAAGAGTTACCGTATCTCAGTGATATACTCTTCCTGTAATGATATGTTATGTACGGATATTACAGGATACGTATCGACAAATTCCGTAACATCAACAAAACTATGATTATACTAAAGATCAACTGCAGCTGCACACGCGATAAAATCAATGTAAACAACATGAACAAAACAAGTTAACAGTGGAAATAATCAACCGCTTTGAAGCTATACAAATAAATATAGGAGGCGGGGGCGATGGGCGGGGCGGGGCACACGCCAGATTGAAAATACGTGTTTAAACCGGCTGGTGAGTCGAGTACACAAAAGCGGACAAGTTATGCCGCCTTTTACTCTTGAAAACACCAATGATCCCAAATGGACTATTTTTGTGTACTCGGTCGACAAGCCGTTCCAACGGGTTAGGACCCTATGGATGCTCATGATGTCGCAACATTTGTTGCTGCCGCTGTTGTTGCTGAAGTTGTTGTTGTTGTTGTTGCTGCTGCTGCTGGGCTACCATGCAGGCGAGAGCTGCTGCATGCATAGCATTCCCGTCTCCATATGTGCTATCCACCTCACCCAGACCATCACCTGCCTCTTCGTGGTCACCCTGAAAGAATGGAGAATGAATGGCACATTCTAATCAAGTTGAAAGAAAAAGGGGGGTCTTATAGCAGTTCTGTTGAACCACGGCAAAGCAACGCACCGACCCCCCCCCCTTCTACCTAAGTTCTTAGAGAATTCTACGACCCCTCTATTACTCTTGGGGACCCCACTTACAAGGGAAGAATTTAGAGTGTAAAACGCATCTGAGAAAACGACCAGTATCGTTACTATCTCTTCTGGCTCAATAGTAAAAATGCGCAGTAACCCACCCCCGAACTGCAGGTTCGAACAAGTAATGGGCATTTTTCAAGCCTCGCGAAAAGGCAAGAGTACCATCAGGCAGGCATATTTTTTTGGAGGGGGGTTCAAAAAATTTTCTCAGATTTAGCCCAAAACCTGTATGTAGGGGGTAATCTAGGAAGGTGAACACGAATCTGGAGTCCATTTGTCGGAATTCTGAGATATGCTATAGGTTACGGTAGGTAACATGTCATTTAGGGGACAAAACCCACCTCAGTATTTTTAAAATCAACAAACAGACGTTAGATTCGAATTCTCCACCCCGAATAATCCCCGTATACAAATTTTGAGTAAAATCTGAGATTTTGACCAAACTACCATATACCCGCCGTAATCTACCGTAATCTGCGAAAAATCGATAAAAGGACTCCAGATTAGTGTTTAGCACTCCAAATAACCCTTCAGAGAATGACTTTGAGACATATCTATCGTAGAAATCCGGGAATCTCAAAAGTGGCGTTTTCCCTCGAAATTTTCCCCCAGTTGAGAAGCTTCGAACGAAATTAGCCGAAACCTTTGGAAAATCGAGTATCAAACCACAGAGCCCCAACCCCCCCCCTGGGAGAATTTCGAGCCAAACTTGGAAAATTTTCCTAAAACGCTTCGAGAGCCCTCTAATCGGTATAGATAAGACAGCGTTTTGGACTTACACGGACTTTTGAGTGGACGTTTATTTATGCCGATTAGAGGGCTCTGAAAGCGTTTTAGAAAAATGTTCCAGATTTGACTCAAAATTCTCCCAGGATGGGTTTTTGGTGCGCTGATCATGAATCTGTGGTTTATTAGTCGATTTTCCGAAGTTTTCGTCTGATTATAGAAGACGAAGAAAAAAAAAACAAATCTGGAGTACGTTTATCGATTTTTTGCAGATTACAGTAGATTATGGTGGGTATACGGTAGTTTGGTCAAAATCTCATATTTTACTCAAAATTTGTATACGGGGGTTATTCGGGGCGGTGAATACGAATTTAACGTCCGTTTGTCGATTTCCGAGATACGAAGGTGGGTTTTGTCCCCTAAATGGCATTTGACCTACCGTAACCTACAGTAAACCTCAAAATTTCGACAAACGGACTCAAGATTCGTGTTCACCAACCTAGATTACCTCTACACACAAGTTTTGAGCTAGATCGGAGGAAAATTTTTGACACTCGCAAAAAAATGCCTGATGGGTAGGTACCGTTGCCTTTTCGCGAGCCTTGAAAAATGTCTATAACTCGATCCAACTCGCAGCTTGGGGCGGGATACTGCGCAATTTTACTATTGAGTCAGAAGAGATACTAACAATACTAGTCATTTTCCCAGATGCGTTTAACACTCTGAACACTTCCCTTATGCGTGCATTTTTGAGAAAAAAAAATCGGAAAGCTTTACGTTCACCCCTAGGTGATTTTTCAACAATATTGTGACTGAATATTAAAAAACAATATTTTCATAATTAATATATTTTTGAATGATTAGTGACGAGCCCCGGAATATTCAACTCAACCCGAATTCGGAAACACTTCAAACTTCAAACTTTACCCTCGCCCCGAATTTCCACTTTTTGAAAATTTTCGATTTCCCGCAAGACCGTTACCTCTTAATCTTGGCGCAGCAGTGACTCCCTCCTTTTCTGACTTTTTTTGAAACTTTCAAATAATTTGACGATGTCCAAGCAGATTTTGATTTCTCAGTCGCGATTCGTGCAATTCCACACCGAAATTTCTATTCTCGGACACAATTTTCTAGACCCCCTCACTATTCAATGTGTTGGGATGCAACCCGTTTGACCCCGAGTACCCCCAATTGAATTTGGGAGAAAAAACTGCGAAATCTTTTGTGGTACTGTGACCTATATCGGTTCTTGGGCAAATCGTTTAGTAGCTCCAACACCATTACCCCTGGTACTTCAGATAATCTGCGTCGACCCCCCCCCCCCCACTTCCAAGCTCCACGGCAAGGGGTCTCAGAGAGCCCAAGAGCCTCACCACAGGGCTGACTGCACCCCGATCGCTCTCCGAACGTGGGATGTCGGCTATTCGGCCCGCCATTGGCCCTCAATCCACCCGGCGTAACATTGCCAGAAGATGGCAAGGAAATGGAGTTACTCAATGAAACAACTAGATATACGGATGATGTTCACACATACCTCATCATGATCCATGTCAGGCTCCTCCTTCGGAATATGAGACCCGTTCCCATTGCCTGATACAATGAACGATTGCAGAATTTGACTAGCAGACTCGCTATGCATACCACTAAAATCACCTTCCGACGTAGGCACACCTGGACGAGGAGGAGAACACCCTAAACCTCCACCACTTAGCGTCAATTCAAACTTGAAAGCAACTTTCTGACCACACCTGCTGTCAGCGGTCGAGCTTTAGTGCTCGGCTTTGGTGGGAAACATCTCGCAGTGAACATCCGTAACTGATAGCCAAGCCTTTTCCGATTATCCACAATCATATTCTCATCCCCATTATGTATAGCCTAAAAAATAAAATAAAAGCGGTAGAATATTTTTTCGGAAAGTTGAACTGGAAATCACCTTTACATGCTTCAGCACATCCGATTTGGCTATAGTTTGCCACGTTTTCTGGCAAACCGCGCACTGATACAGATTAAGCTTGATATGTCTGTAAAACAGAGTTTGACCTACATTTTTTATATTTTAGTTGCAGAAGTATAATAGCGTGACCTACTTCGTATTAGCATGGTAGACAAGACTAGACCGCTGGTTCGACACTTTCAGTCCGCAAATCTGACATGTGACCGCATCCTTCGGCTGCAAAAAGGCCAATATCTACGGCTTGGGGAAGAATATTCCATACGACTCTCCAATCAACTCACAACATAACTGACTTTCCTAATCAGTTCTTCTCCCTCTCCAATCAGCGCCGCAAAGTCCATTCCAGAGTTCATCGCATCGCTAGCAAAGTCCATCGGTGACAGCTCAGCCATCGCTGATGAATGTCCAGAACTAGACGGAAAACTGCCACCATAGTTCGGCATATGATGATGGCTATGCGGAATATGCAGCTGAGGCGTGTCCATCGAACCTGAACTCCAACTATTGAAAATATTTCTCAAACATAGAACATCTAAAACATTCATCTGCTTCCCTGAGACGGACAGAGTGAGCTGACTCAGACGAATCTCGGCTCAAAGCCGTTGACAGTTTGGCTCTTTTTTCCAATATGCGGGTCGGCTTCTGTTGCTGCACGGGCTTCTCCAGGTCGCCAGAAGGGCAACCGCAGTGGACCGGAGATTGGGAGAACGAGCCGAACTGTCAGGCGGCTCCGCTTCCGGTCCAGTGCAAATACAAGTAGAAGAGGTAGAAAGGAAAGTGGTGGAATAGTAGAGGCATATTCAAGATGAAAAGATGTGAACAAACGTGCCAGAGAAAAGAGTGAGGGGGGGAGGGAGGAAGAGAGATTTAGAAACGTCATGAAGACAAGGAATAAGAAACAGATATGATGGAAATGAAAGGAACAGAATGGAGGAAAGAACTAAAATGAAGCAGTAGAGAGAGACACGGTGAAAGGACGTAAAAAACGAGAGAAAGGAATTGAGAATTTGAGTAGAGAAAAAAACGAGGGAAGCAGAGTGAGGGATCAGAGCGTGAGCGAAAAGACGAAAATAGGGAGAGAGAGAGAGAGAGAGAGAGTGCAAGTGATAGAGGCAGAGTTGGTAAAAAGGGAATTAAGATGAAGCAGGAGCTAAAAGGACAAACCGAATCTTACAGACGTATAGGAAAAGAAAGAGGATATTATAGAACAAAGGACAGAAAAAAAAGAAATGAAGAATAATGAGATAACGGAGAGAGAGAGGGGAGAGAGAGGGGGGAGAGAGAGAGAGACAGAAAGGTGGGACTGAGGAAATAGAAGTGTAAAGGGAGAGAGATTGAAGATGAGACAAAGGTTCGCCAGAGAGACAGAGGGGAGAGAGAAGGGGAGAGAGAGGGGAGAGAGAGAGGAGAGAGAGATGCATAGACATAGAGTACAGAATGCCCAAGACTGAGAACCAGACAGGCGCAGAGAGATATGGATGGAGACAAACACAGTACAAAGACCATATAAATAAGTGAGAGAGGAGAGAAAAATAACATATAAGAGACAAAGGAAGGAAAGGTGTTATAGAGACAAGAGAGGAGGGATATTAGAGTGTTGCCCGAATATTCGTTTATTCGAATAATATTCGAATATTCAAAGAAGTGGATTATTCGGGTTATTCGAATAATCGAATATTCAAAGAAGTGGAATATTCGTTTATTCGAATATTCAAAAAAAAAGGAATATTCGTTTATTCGAATATTCGAATATTCAAAGAAGTGAAATATTCGGTTTATTCGAATATTCAGCACGAATAATTTGAACATTCAACAAGATCGCACTTCATTTTGCCCTGATTTTACATTTCAAACATCTTAGCGTAGTGGCTACTAATTTCTCACAATTCTTCGGTACCTCATAAATATAAAGTTACTGTGCTTATCTGGGTTAAATTCCATTCCGAAATTGCGTCTCGACACGCTTTGCGGCCGCACGCGCTCGAGTCAATCGAGTTTCCAGCTCCAAAGCCGACACGATATGGCTTTTTATGCAGTTTTCTTCAATTTTGTTTAGTTTCCAGTTTCTAAAACCCACCTAGAGTCAACAGATCCGCAGCTGCGGCGCTGGAAACTCTTCCGACTCGAAAGCGCGCGGCCGCAAAGCGTGTCGAGACGCAATTGCGGACCGGAGTTTGACCTAGATAAGCACAGTATAGCAGGTATTTCCAATATATTAAATCGCTCGTAGGATTTTGTCAAAACGCTAGAAATGCCCATTTCACCTTTAGTTATAGAGAAAAGTCTAAATTTCGAGCGGCTCATAAGTATAGCAACACTTGAGAAACATGGAAATTTCTTACGATGATGGCTAGAATGAGCCATTTTTTCATGTGTATTTTCATGAAACTGGTTCGAGGTGATGCTATTTGTCTACTTTCCCGATGAACTTCACCTGAATTCTGACGCAAAAGCCCAAGTTCTCTCCTTCCATAATGCTGGACGTAGAATTCGATGGTTTCCAGCCACCTAGGAGGGCCAGCTGGACGTAGTTTCAAGTTCGTGCCAGATCCGTCTGTTGTCGCCCAGACGTCTCATGGAGCTGGGAAGCGAGATATTACACGGCGAGTTCCCAGTGACATGGTGTCGGTTTCAACGACTAACTACGAATTGTCGCTGAATTTTTTCGAGTTGTCGCTGAGATTCCGGAGTAGGGCACGGCTAAGCAGCACTAGGCAGTTCGCCATCGCATAAACAGCGCATAACTCAACTGAACTCAACTAAGCTAAACCAAACTAGACCGAAGCAGACCACAAATTTGGCAGCAATTTAGCGAGTATTTTGCGGCTAATTCACGGCGAGCATTATTTGGCGACTATTTCGCAGCCAGCATTATTTGGCGGCTATTTCGCGGCTATTACTCGGGAAAAAGGCATTTTGCGTCTGTTTCGCGGCTATTTCTCGGCCAAAACTCAGAGCACACGCTCGTTAACGTGGTTGAGGAAACCACGGAAATATAATGGTATGGCTCAGAACACAACGCCTACGCATTTTGAAGCGTCAAAAACGACCCACAATGACGCTACACGTGTGAGAAGTTGGCCCCGCCCCGTATCTGCCCACCCTTGCATTTGCGTCCTCCTCTAAAAAAGGGGTTCTGGGCCATTACCACCATCGGTGACGCTTGTGGGTGGTACAATGAGTACAATAAGTGAGCCATACACATCGACAATGGTGGGAATGGCCAGCACTCCTGTTTGGGGGAGGACGCAAATACAGGTGCGGGGCCGACTCCTCAGTCGTGTAGCGTCACTTGTGGTCGTTTTCGACGCTTCAGAATGCGTAGGCGTTGTATTCTGAGCCATGCCATTCAACTTCCGTAGTTAGTATCTCAACCACGTTTACGAGCGTGTATGCTGAACTTAAAGGCAGTGTTCACGATAAAAATCGTTTTCTGTTTTCCCGCCTATCTTGAAAACGGCCCCATGCTGATTCCAATGATAACTCTGAAATCGTACAAGACCTTCTGGGAACGGAGTTATGGTCCCTAAAAGATTGAGATAAGGAAACATGGTGGACGAGTTGTCCGAGGCTTGTAACTTCCGTCTTTTGCAGCCGATGTATGCGAGCTAACCTGAATAAAGAGAGAAGTTGAGAATGAAGGGAAGAACGGGGCTTTTGATCGGAAACCATCGCTCATCTCTCGATCTCGAGCATTCATTTGTTCACGTCGGTGGGCGTGTGTTGCGCTTTTGAGGTGTGGCAATGCGCTCGAAGTGGCGACTTCGGGCTCTTGTGGAGCTTTTCCTGGCTCGTTTTCATACGTTCTTTCGACGTAAACGTTACCGTGTGCCCCTCCACTACCCATTCCTAGTGGAAACTGAAACACTTTTTTTATCGTGAACACTGCCTTTAGATGATAAGAGTGCTGTCGGTTCAATTACCCAAGTATGCAGTACATTGGCCCCGCCTAGCATCTGGAAGCCCAGCCCATCCGGTGGCGGCCTCAGTGGAGGTTGGGCGACCCAGCCGCGACGCGTGGGTCTACCGACTACGCTGCGTGTCGGTGTGTCGACCGCGACGCGTGTCGGTTTGCCGACCGCGACGCGCGTCGGTGTGCCGACCGCGATGCGTGTAGGTGTGCTGACCGCGATGCGTATCGATGCGCCGACCGCGACGCGGGACGGTGCAAAGTAGTTCCTAAGCCACATAAAAGTCTTGCTGGATGTGAACCGCTGCTAACTAGGCCGCTAAACGTGACAGGTCAAAATGTCAACAGACCGACAACAGGCGGACGTCGCTGGGCAACGGGCAGTTGTCAGGCTTACAATGCGAGCGATTTGACTTGTCAAGAGGGTGCAGTTTATGAGATGACAACTTCTCAACCTGTTGTCGATGCCCCAGTTTGCCCGAGTGGACTGGATGGGATAGTACGCAATAGTGTTCCCCAAATATTCGTTTATTCGAATAATATTCGAATATTCAAAGAAGTGGATTATTCGGGTTATTCGAATAATCTAATATTCAAAGAAGTGAAATATTCGTTTATTCGAATAATCGAATATTCGAAGAAGTGAAATATTCGAATTATTCGTTTATTCGAATATTCAAAAAAAATTATTCCTTCCAACACTCTAAGGGATATGATGTAGAGAGTATGAAAGCAAGCATTAGAAGAACGCCAGAGAGTGATCAAGAAGATAGAGAGAGAGAGAGAGAGAGAGAGAGAAAGAGAGAAGTACGGAGATGAAGAAGGTAAAGCTAGGAGACAAAAAGAGAGAAAGATATAGGATGAGAGCGAGAGAGGAGAGAGAAGTTAGAGTGAAGAGGGTGAGAATTAAGACCAAAAAGAGGAAGGGAGAAGTGGATAAATTGAAAAGACTGGCAAGAGAAAGTGAGGTGGAGAGAGAAATGGAGAATAATGGATGAAGTTACTAAGACAATGAATAAAAAGAAAAGATAAATTGAAAAGATAAGATGAAGCTATCGGCTTAGTGAATGAATGAGGTGACGATAGGATGAATGAGTGGATGAATAAACTAAGGAGAGAGAGAGAGAAAATGAGTGACTGGACGAATAACTGAATTAATGAGCGAATGAATGAATCAATCATTCAATAAATCCACACACCTGCATAGCTCGGCATCGGATGCGCTACGGATGGCCCACTGGTGGGTGTACTCCGCGGCAGATGAGATGTGGGTGTGACCGGGATTCCAGTCGGTGACGTGGACGGCGGCACAACCCCTCCTGAGCTTGCTGACGAACCGGAGCTCGGCTGTTGAACACCGCCTGGGGCATGCTCCAGCGACGATCCCGAAGGCTCAACCGACGACGGAAAGCTGTCCGGATCCTCGTACTAAAAAAATAATGTAGGCATCTTTGGCTGCATATTCTCAATCACTCAGTCGCTCACTCACTCCCTCAGTGTTTCTTTCACCTTCAAGTTATCCTTCTCTCAATGTCTCGTTCTCTACACGTCTCGTGTTCTCTCTTCATATCTCATTCTCTGCACATCTCGTACTCTCCATATCTCGTTCTATAAGTCTCGTGTTCTCTCTTTACGTCTCGTTCTCTACATGTCTCCTGTTCCCTCTTCATGTCTCGTGTTCTCCCTTCATGTCTTGTGTTCTCTCTTCATGTGTCGTTCTCTGCACGTCTCGCACCCATCATGTCTCGTTCTCTACATGTCTCATGTTCTCTCTTCAAGTCTAGTTCTCTGCACACCTCGTTCTCTCTGTGTCTCGTGTTCTCTCTTCATGTCTCGTTCTCTTCAAGTCTCGTTCTCTGCACGTCTCGCTCCCTTCATGTCTCGTTCTCTACACATCTCGTGTTCTCTCTTCATGTCCCATTCTCTGCACGTCTCGTTCTCTCCATAACTCGTTCTCTTCACGTCTCGTTCTCTACATGTCTCGTGTTCTCCCTTCATGTCTCGTGTTCTCCCTTCATGTCTCGTGTTCTCCCTTCATGTCTCGTGTTCTCTCTCCATGTGTCGTTCTCTGCACGTCTCGCTCCCTTCATGTCTCGTTCCCTACATGTCTCGTGTTCTCTCTTCAAGTCTAGTTCTCTGCACGTCTCGTTCTCTCTGCGTCCCGTGTTCTCTCTTCATGTCTCGCTCTCTTCAAGTCTCGTTCTCTGCACGTCTCGCTCCCTTCATGTCTCGTTCTCTACACATCTCGTGTTCTCTCTTCATGTCTGGTGCTCTCTCTTCATGTCTTGTGTTCTCTCTTCACATCTCGTGTTCTCTCTTCATGCCTCATGTTCGCTCATCATGTCTCGTGCTCTCTCTACATGCCTCGTGTTCTCTCTACATGCCTCGTGTTCTCTCAACATGCCTCGTGTTCTCTCTATATGTCTCGTGTTCTTTCTTCATGTATCGTTCTCTCCATGTCTCACTCCCCTCATGTCTCGTTCTCTACATGCCTCGAGTTCTCTCTCCATGTCTCGTTCTCCGCACGTCTCGTTCTCTCTCCATGTCTCTTTCCCTTTTAATCCCTTTCTCTGTGTGTTCTTCTTCTCTTAAGGTCTCCTGTTCTCTCAATGTACAGTTCTTTCCATGACCATTTCTCTCCACGACTCTTTCTCTCCATGACTTTTTCTCTCACTGCCGCGCTCACTCACTGGCTCCTTCTCCCACTGACGCCTTCTCTCAATGCCTCATTTTCTCTCTATTTCAGGTCTCTCTCCTAAACCGAAGAAAATACTACCTTTTCATTAGAAAATAACCCGCTGTGCCCGTTTGTCGTGGGTAGAACGAGGTGGTCGTCGGGAACACCGCGTTGACGAAGACATGCTCGTAACTAAAGTAAATATTGATTACCTGGGAAAATAATGCATTGCGGCCCAGGGTCAAGCGGGCCGTTGTGTAGGACCTCAGCGGAACTACGACCTCCTTCTTGACCGATTCTCTCTTTGAAGATTACGATTCCTTCCCCAAACATTGATTTTTCATGAAAATTCTTAAGAAACCCCACTCGGAATTTCCATTATTAGGCTGAAATTTTCATGACCCCCCCCCCTCAGTATCCGTCAAGGAATAACACAACCACGCTTGACCCTGACGAATCAAACGAAAATCAATATGCTTAACAAGCACAGTCGTAGTCGCGAGTCGCTGGAAGTATTGACCCGGCATACTAGGATGGCCAAATAACTGATCATCGGTCAAAGAATCAACTGGTTGTATGTTGGCGCAAACTCGGTGCACGTATGTTATAAAATATGCGCACCGAGTTTGCGCCAACGCACAACGAGGGATGCAAGGTATAAATGCGATCCGAGCTGACTGTCCTATTTTCTTCCAGAATTTAGAGCTTTTTGGGGAATCGGAAGACCAAAGAGACTCAAGATTTCAGTAAACAAGAATGAAGGCGTTAACCCGTCTCTTGCAACACGAATTCCGCTCGGGACCACTTCGCCTGAATGGAATAGCCCGATGCTTGAAACTGCACAAAAAACTAGGCCAAAACCCATTAAAAGATCTAGAAATCGCATTTCTGCTCATGCCTGCTCGGCAGGAAGATCAAAAAAGCAGAAAGCGGGGAGATTACGGTAGGTATGTAAAGATTCTGTCAATCTTTACCTTCAGTTTCAGTTCCATGGACTTTCTCTCGCCCTCTATCGTGAAGCGATATCGAACCTGAAGATTATATTTTGAGGTCCTGACCTCGAAAATCTTTTTTTGAAAAAAAAAATAAAATTCAAACATACGAAGAACTCCTTCAGTCCATGATCATTCCTACAGTGTGAAATAAGGGCATACTCCGTCGGGAACTTTGCGAATCTACATCGCTCACACCTGGGAAAATAAGAGAAATTAACTCAAAATTTGCCACCTAATGGACAACTTTTTTTCAAAGTTCTAAAGTAACTCATACCCCACACGACAAAACCTTAATGGAAATCTTACCACTCGAAATTTTAAAAAAATAGCCCAAATTTAGAGAAACTACCACAATGTCGCAACGCGGCGTCGCGTAATGCCGCGCGCGTTCTCAGGAGGATTCATTGTGGGTACTCTAAACCAGTGCCTAACGGAAAAAAACTCACTCAAAAGGGCAGTAATTCAGGTGATCACTAGCAATATGAATCTCTAGCTCTTCTAGCGTAGGAAATCTGACATCACTACCACAATCTATACACGGATATGATGCTGATGATATGTGATTCTGATTCATCTGAAAGAGAAAAAATATTAAAAAATCTATAAATTCAAAAAAAAACTCTGAAAGGTTGTCATTGTATGTTAAATATATGTTTACACATGCTTGTTATAAAGCACATTCATCATACAGCTCATTTTCGAAAACGAGTCCAGATAGAGGTGAACGCGAGCGACAGCGCTGCACGTTTAAGGCAGATCAGAAATCGATTTTTCTATTCTCGCCGATGACTTTTCTTGCAATACTTCAATTCAATCGTGCTAAAATTGAGAAGAAAATCTAAAAAGTCATCGGTGAGATCAGAAAAATTGACTCTTGATCTTCCTCAAACGCGCAGCGCGACCGGCCGCTTAACCTCCACATATAATTCTTTCTCAGGGACAAGCTGATACTAAATCAAACGATCAGAAAACTCAATCATAGTCTAATTCACCGGCGATGGCAGCATCGGGACCCCTTTGATAGAGCGAGCGGTCGCGTTGCGGCAATCTCTGCACAACAGCTGGTCGCTTCCAGTTGAGTACAGGATGAGTAAGTGCGGTACTACGAGACGAAGAGGGGGGAACGTAAATTTTTTTGCTGAAAAATTACCCTTCCAGCCCCAGAGTAGTCCATGCTCAATGTCCAGCGAGGCGTTGCGACCGACATTGGTGTAGCTAAGACCCCCTCCCACTTAGCCGCCAGAAACGGGATAGGTACTCTCTACACACGAAGGGAGGAGTTGTCCCGTTTTTGCAGTTCGCCACGTCACGCTACTCAATGCAAGCGAAGTGGTCCCGAGAGGAATTAGTGCCGCGAAAGGCGAGACAACTCCTCCCTCGGTTTGTAGAGTCCCTATCCCCCCAGAAACCTTTGAAAATGTCGGAAATTCTAACTAAATCTTCCCTAAAGAGATACAATTTCTGTCACAACTCCGCTGAATCCTGTTTGCAAAGCTGGAAATTCGGGCTGATACTCTCAACCTCGGTTTAAAATGTTATCAAACCTAAAAAAAAACAACAACCAAAGTCTCCAAAACTGCACAGTCCGAAACTACCCGGAGATACGACCCCTCCTGCTCCACAAGTTCTGCACAGCTTCATGCTTCAAGTTGTATATGAGGCTGTCCACGTAAGAATCTAGATAGATTGGCACACAATTTTTTTTGCTGTTCTAATATTTTGTATCGCTAGAGCACTCTAAAAAGCTCAGATGCTCGCTTCTGGAATTTTCCTAAAACTTTTTCAAAAAATGTTGTAAAATTCCAAAATTGGGCACCAGAGTTTTTTTTTGGTGCTCTAGCGATATAAAATAAAAAAACTGCAAAAAAAGTTTTGTGCACCAATCTATCTCGATTCTTAGATGGACACCCTCATATGCAGTTCTTTTTCAGCTTAACAAAATCGGAACACAAATTATAACTTTTGACCAAAACATTACGACCCCTTTACCGCGTTTCGTTATCCCGCATACTGTGCTTTGTTAGGCTAAATTCCGGTCCGCAATTGCGTCTCGACACGCTTTGCAGCCGCACGCGCTCGAGTCAGTCGGGTTTCCAGCGCCAAAGCCGACTCGATGTGGCTTTTTCATACAAATTTCTCCGATTTTTCTTAGTTTCCCGTTTCCAAAACCCACCTAGAGTCAGCAGATCGGCGACTGCGGCGCTGGAACCTCTTCTCTTCTGACTCAGGAGCGTGCGGCCGCAAAGCGTGTCGAGACGCAATTGCGGACCGGAATTTGGCCCAGATAAGCACAGTAACAACCCTCATCCTGGTCTCTTCTAGGTCCGCAATTACACACTCAAGGGTCCCAATCTGAGAAACACAAAAAAAAACATCAAAGCAGACCAAAGCAAAGACCCCGCGTGGCGTTGTCACCGAACGCGGCAAAACCACGACCCTCCCGGACCGCTCAATACCGCTAGACCCTGATCAAAGCATATTTTTACGACCCCTTCACCACTCTCCTTTAACCCGATAACAACCTGCAATATGCCCTATTTTAAGTCCGCAATTACACACTCAAGGGTCCAAATCTGAGAAACAGGTAAAAAACTTGAGAACAACAAATCTTCAAAAGACACGGTCCAGCATGACGTTGTGAACAAACTCGGCGGAACTGCGACCCCCCCTTGGTAATCCAGAATCTCGAAATATGCCGTGAATTTTCACGACCCCCTCCATAGGAAAATTTTCTCTATTTCAAGTCCCAAATCTTTAGGAACCCCCCCCCCAGAAAAAAAACTTTCTTACGACCCCCCAACTTCCGCTGACACCGCTGAATCCCGCTAGACCCTGATAAAATCTTTAGATCTTCAAAAACTGCTGAGCTTCAAGCGAAAAAAAAGGCGACGACTCGGGGAGCCTCATACATTTGAATAAGACTTCCAATGGTGCAATTAAGGCATTGGATAACCATGGAAACCGCCTCGTAATCAGGCAATAACTTCAAATGCCATTCGTTGAAACCACGGCTAAGTACCGCCTTTGCACGAAAATTAGTTTACTTTTGGCGAAATAAAACTAAAAGTGTGTAATTGCGGACAGGGTCCAGCGGGACGTTGTCGCAAAATTTCAGGGACTCCCTCCTCCTTCATGAAAATTTGGTCTAAAACTTGTACGACCCCCACCCTCTCTCTCCTCAGAAAAATCAAAACAAGTTACTTGTGATATAAATGTAACTTACTTGAATGTCTCAAGTAACTTACATTTATATTACATGTAACCTAATGTATATTACATGTAACTTACACTTATGTTACATGTAACTTACATTTGAACTTTCACTATGGGTGGCCATCACGTGACGCAGACGACACGCGACTCAGAGTGCGTGTCCCAGACCACACACTACGCAAAGTGCTGGGCCTTCCCTGCTGATGCGGCGTCAAGTACCCCAAACTTGGGTAATTGAACCAACAGCAACGCCAGTCGTAAGCCTGACCCCGCGAGTGCGTCGTACAACCCCCTGGTAAATATCTTCTAGGCCAATTTAAGTTACTTGCGACTTATATTGTGCCATTTAAGTTACATGTAACATACCGGAGGCGCACTGCACGCAGGATCCTCTCAGAAATCGAAAACAAGTTACTTGTAACATATCTAAGCTGATGTAAGTTACTTGCGACTTATCTCAAGTCATTTAAGTTACATGTAACATATCGGAAGCGCACCGCACGCAGTATCCCGCCGATATGTTACATGTAACTTGAATAACCTGAGATAAGTGGCAAGTAACTTAAATCGGCTCAGATATGTTACAAGTAACTTGTTTTTGGCCTTTTATATTACAAGTAACTTGTTTTCATTTTTCTGAAACGTGGGTTAGGCCACAACCCCGCTGGACCCTGACTGCGGACAAAACGAATGGCATACAGTCGGCGTGGATCCTAGTGATACTTTGCGTTCCCCATTGGAGGTTGGCGCAAACTCTGTGCCATATGCCATAACTTAGGTGCACCGAGTTTGCGCCAACATTCAATGGGGAACACAAAGTACCTCTAGGATCTTTGCCGACGATATACAGTTCAGAAAATCGACAGTTTCCGGTCTGAAGAAAGAGAAAACACGAGAAAAAAAGAAATTTACCATTATAATAGTTTTTTTTTCAAATATTGCATTATGATTGAGAAAATTATAATTGTAATGAAAATTTGTCTGAAAATTATGGAGCGACAAATGCTAGGCGCAGGGCCAGTTCTGACGCTATCACGGCAGACGATTTCGCATTCACACACAAATATATTCAGCGTAAACACCAGCATTGAATACACTATCATGCTTTGTTTTCCGTGGAGAGATGACAAACTTTCTCCACAAGTTTTGGCATTTGTTTTAACGAAAAACATCATGACATTGCTCGCGCGCGTGCGCACGCGACGCGGTCCGGCGAAGGTCGCGCTAGAATAACTGGAATAACGAATTTTCGGAATACCTCAAATGATTGAATAAACTGAATAACCTTTTCACAAAAAATTGAAATTATGAAATTTTTCGAAAAGTCTCCTTTTTTCTGAATATTCTGAATTATTAAATAAATTCGAAAAAGGCATTTCTAGATTTTTTCGGATTAGGGCACTTCTTTAAATCGAACAAGGCAATTTTTGAAACAATAAACTTTTCAAAAAAATGCGTTTTTGAAATTTCCGGATGCTTCTCTGGGCCATATTCCGGTCCGCAATGACGTCTCGAACCGCTTCGCGGCCGCGCGCTTCCGAGTCGGAAGGGTTTCCAGGGCCACAGCAGCCGATCTGTTGACTATAGGTGGGTTTTGAAAACTGGAAACTGAAAAAAATAGAGAAAACTGCATAAAAAAGCCATATCGAATCGGCTTTGACGCTGGAAACTCGACTGACTCAAGCGCGTGCGGCCGCAAAGCGTGTCGAGACGCAATCGCGGATCGGAATTTGGCCCAGAGAAGCACAGTACAGACTTCAAATTTTTTCGAAGGGGGTGAATAATTTCGAAAATCACTCGAGAATCTAAAGAAAAAGTAAATCCGTATCTAATGAATATTCAGAAAGTTTCTTCGAAGTATCTAATTTCCGATTCATTTCTAGATAATCCATGAGTATTTTCGAATCTTTTTTTGAGTGGCCAAATCTATAATATAAAGAATGTATTCAAAAATCAAAATATACCCATTCCCAAATGAGATGGCAAGCGAAGAGTAAAAAAAGCAGCGCTACCTCTGCGTCTCTGACATTTTTGGATTACGGTAAGATGTCGGGTAAGCAAGTCATGCAGCGTGTCTTACCGTAATTCCAAAAACAGAATTCAACGAGTTTTTCACGTTCTCATTTCTTTCTTCACTCACTTATTACATATTTATTCGAACAACTATTCGATTCGGTCTAAAAAAAAGGAAGAAAACGAAAGGCGTATGCAGGGGAGATGAAGTCCACCGTACACTGTATCGTTGCGGGACCTACCCTGCTGAGTGTGGCAAATTTAATAACCTGCTTGTTTTTATGGCCAAAACTGTTGAAATACCACCGGGGAAAGACCAGGACAGGACTACAATGAGGTTATGAAGAAAATAAGAAATGAAAACTAAAAACATTCATGATTAGATATTAAAAAAAGATATGTATGTACATTTAGGTGAGTAACTTATTTACTCAAGAAAAAAACATTTAAATCTCACCAGCGGCTTGCGCGGGCGGTTTAAATCTCACCGACGGCTGGCGGTAATGTATATACTGTGCTTCTCTGGGCCAAATTCCGGTCCGCAATGGCGTCTCGACACGCTTTGTGGCGGCAACCGCTCGAGTCAGTCGAGTTTCCAGCGCCACAGCCGACTCGATGTGGTTTTTTTATACAGTTTTCTCCGATTTCGTTCAGTTTTCGGCATCCAAAACCCACCTAGAGTCAACAGATCGACGGCTGCAGCGCTGAAAACTTTTCCGACCCGGAAGAGCGTGGCCCCAAAGCGTGTCGAGACGCAATGGCGGACCGGAATTTGCCCCAGAGAAGCACAGTAATCTGATCAGCTGCGCTCTTCTCTCGACCGCCGCGCAAGCCTCGGTTGATATTTGAATGTTATTTCTTGAGAAAACAAGCCACGGACCTAATCATATATTCTTTACGCCTAATATTCATTACGGTGCCTGCCTGCAGGGTTCGTCGTGAGAAATCTGCAATATCGCGAGTTGTACGCAAAATTGCGTAAAACGTTTTCAAAGGGTTTCTCCATTGTCTGGCAGGCGACAAAGGTCGCGCCACAATGACGGACTGCGTAGCCGCCCTCTATCCTTCATCGCGGCGGCGCGAATTTTACCGCTCGACTATGCAAACGGCATAAAACCGCTATAACTAGGGTCTAACTTTAGCAGCAAATTGAGAGGTCGGTTGAAATATTAGAAAAAATACGACCCCCGGGTGACTTTAGCGGCTACGACCCCTCCAACTTGACACAAGAACGATTTTAGTGTATTAGCGGAGGTTAGGTACCGTAATAGTTGCCGTGAAATTAAATGCTTTTGAGTGTTGGCTGCGGGCAAGACAACTGGATGGACGGCGATTGATAATTTTCAAACCCTCATCATCCCTTATGGGCTTTTTGAAGAGTTTCACAAACAGGCCGGGCACTAGGTGCAAAACTAGTTGGGGGGGGGCACCTAGAATTCAAGTGAGAAATGAATCATTTTGCTCACAGAAATCGATTTGATTTAATTTCATGAAATTTCTAGGAAATATGAGTGATAACGTTATCACATATCTAATAACGAAAGAAATTCCCATTTTCATGGATGAATCCTTTCATTTTTTGGGCAAATCTTGAGTGCCCCCCCCCAACTAGTTTTGCACCGGGAGTTATCGCAGCAGCGGGGGGAGGGGCACTTGGCCACGCCCGTTTTTCCGTGTGGAAACGAATTTATGTATAACACCAACCCGTGTTTTCCTCCCCTTCAAAATTCAGTACAGCCGTTGCGGCTCGGAAAAATAGGCGTGGCCAAAAGCAACAGCCATCTGCCCCCCCCCTTATAGCGATAGCACTAATTCCTAAATTACGTTTCGGACACTGTAGTACTCCATTTCATTAGAATGTCACTCCACTCAGTCATTCATCAAAAAATACATGGAGCAATAAAAAGGTGAAAAATTATCAGTTACCGTCAAATCAGTTGTTTGGTCTGCAAACAATAGCGGCTGAGCATTTAATTTCACGGCAAGGATTACGGTACCTACTCTCCGCTAGCACACTGAAATCATTCTTGTTATGCAGACAGTTTTCGAATTCTTTTTTCGAATAAAAAAAAAACAGGGAAAAGTCCTATAAAATTCAGGAACGGATCCTCACCTCTCATGTGACTTCCCTCCAGAGGGAATTGTATAAAGGTCGGGGGATGAAATGAATGAATGAAAGAGGGAGGAGGATGGCCGTGCGTTGTGTGATGGTGGTGGTGGTGGGGAGACAGATCGATGCACAGGCCTTGTTGTTCCTCCCAGTCTCTCTCTCTCATCTCGCTCCCCCTTTTCTCTTCCTCCTACCCCCCGTGTGTCTCGTCGACTGTTATCGACGGACGGCACGAGAGATTGTGTAGAGGGAGGAGACGGGGGAAAGAGGGAGAAGGTGGAATGAATGAGAATGTTCGCTCTGCATGTTCCAGGTGGCCCCGGTGAGCATGAGGGGGAGGAATGACGCATACTCGCGAGCAGGAGCAGGGAGGATGACCGACACAGCGCGACGTCGCACGCGACGAGGATGACCTCCGCGCGCGAACTCGCGCGCGGAGGTCATCCTCGGCGGACAATGCTATTGATTTGACGGAAAAAATGGCGATTCGCGACAGTTTTCGGAAGTATAAACGCTTCTGATGAGGTGTATTGTGAATGAGATGTGGGGTCGAATATCGGAAAAGTATTCGAATAATATTCTAATCGAATTCGAATATTATCGACTGTTCAAATAATCGATTCATTCGGAAATTTCAATAAATTATACTACGACGTCTGAGAATAAAATATCAGTTTTTAAATAAGTATTAGATCCATTCTATGATTCAAATTTATCGGGTTTCCGAATATTCTATTTATTTTAGAATTTCGATTGCTGATTTTGTCGAATATTCGATTCATTCGGAAAATCAAACAATTTGGGTTTTCAACTATTTGATCCATTCGATATGTGGATTTTCGGTCTTTCGAATATCGAATACCCCATTAAATCGAAAAACTGAATTAATCATTATTTAATCATTCGTTTAAATCGGGAATAGCATTTTCTGATTTCTCGAATATTCGAATCATTCAGAAATTTGAATTTCAGTTTCTATTTTTCAACATTAGATTCATTCTATAAATAAAATTATTCGGGTTTTCGAATATTCGATTGATTATAGAATTTCGATTGCTGATTTTGTCGAATATTCCATTCATTCGGGAATTCAAACAATTCGCTTTTTCAACTATTCGATCCATTCGATATGTGGATTTTCTGTCTTTCGAATATCGAATACTCCATTAAATCGAAAAACTTAATTACTAATTATTTAAATATTCGTATCACTCGGGAATTGCAATTTCTGATTTCTACAATATAGTCGAATTATCCAGAATTTCAATTTCTGAGTGTTTGAATGTTAAATTCATTCCATGATTTGAATTGTTCAGGCTTTCGAATATTCTATTTATTTGATAATTTCGATTCTTGATACTTTGAATATTCTATTCAATCTGGGAATGAAAATATTCATTCTCTTGAATACTCGATTCATTCAGAAATTTCAATGTTTTTCATTAGATTCATTCTATAAATTGAATTGATGGGGTTTTAGAATATTCGATTGATTTTAGAATTTCGATAGCTGATTTTGTCAAATATTCGATTCATTCGGAAATTTAATTTTCTGTTTTTTTACATTAGATTCATTCTATTAATTGAATTAATCGGGTTTTCGAATATTCGATTGATTTTAGAATTTCGATAGCTGATTTTGTCAAATATTCGATTCATTCGGAAATTTAATTTTCTGTTTTTTTTACATTAGATTCATTCTATTAATTGAATTAATCGGGTTTTCGAATATTCGATTGATTTTAGAATTTCGATAGCTGATTTTGCCGAATATTCGATTCGTTCGGAAATTTAGACAATCCTGTTTTCCGAATATTCGATCCATTCGGTGTGTAGATTTTCGGCCTTTCGAATATTCCATTAAATCTAAAAATTGAATTACTCATTATTTAAACATTCGTTTAAATCGGGAATTGAGCTTTCTTATTTTTCGAATATTCGATTCATTCGGAAATTTAACTTTCTGTTTCTTTATATTAGATTCATTCTATAATTTAAATTATTCAGGTTTTCGAATATTCGATTGATTTTAGAATTTCGATAGCTGATTTTGTCGAATATTCGATTCATTCGGAAATTTAATTTTCTGTTTTTTTATATATTAGATTCATTCTATTAATTGAATTAATCGGGTTTTCGAATATTCGATTGATTTTAGAATTTCGATTGCTGATTTTGCCGAATATTCGATTCATTCGGAAATTTGAACGATTCGGTTTTCCGAATATTCGATCCATTTGCTATGTAGATTTTTAGCCTTTCGAATATTCCATTAAATCTAAAAATTGAATTACTCATTATTTAAACATTCGTTTAAATCGGGAATTGAGCTTTCTGATTTTTCGAATATTCGATTCATTCGGAAATTTAAATTATTCAGGTTTTTGAATATTCGATTGATTTTAGAATTTCGATAGCTGATTTTGTCAAATATTCGATTCATTCGGAAATTTAATTTTCTGTTTTTTTACATTAGATTCATTCTATTAATTGAATTAATCGGGTTTTCGAATATTCGATTGATTTTAGAATTTCGATAGCTGATTTTGCCGAATATTCGATTCGTTCGGAAATTTAGACAATCCTGTTTTCCGAATATTCGATCCATTCGGTGTGTAGATTTTCGGCCTTTCGAATATTCCATTAAATCTAAAAATTGAATTACTCATTATTTAAACATTCGTTTAAATCGGGAATTGAGCTTTCTTATTTTTCGAATATTCGATTCATTCGGAAATTTAACTTTCTGTTTCTTTATATTAGATTCATTCTATAATTTAAATTATTCAGGTTTTCGAATATTCGATTGATTTTAGAATTTCGATAGCTGATTTTGTCAAATATTCGATTCATTCGGAAATTTAATTTTCTGTTTTTTTATATTAGATTCATTCTATTAAATGAATTAATCGGGTTTTCGAATATTCGATTGATTTTAGAATTGCGATTGCTGATTTTGCCGAATATTCGATTCATTCGGAAATTTGAACGATTCGGTTTTCCGAATATTCGATCCATTCGGTGTGTAGATTTTCGGCCTTTCAAATATTCCATTAAATCTAAAAATTGAATTACTCATTATTTAAACATTCGTTTAAATCGGGAATTGAGCTTTCTGATTTTTCGAATATTCGATTCATTCGGAAATTTAAATTATTCAGGTTTTTGAAAATTCGATTGATTTTAGAATTTCGATAGCTGATTTTGTCAAATATTCGATTCATTCGGAAATTTAATTTTCTGTTTTTTTACATTAGATTCATTCTATTAATTGAATTAATCGGGTTTTCGAATATTCGATTGATTTTAGAATTTCGATAGCTGATTTTGCCGAATATTCGATTCGTTCGGAAATTTAGACAATCCTGTTTTCCGAATATTCGATCCATTCGGTGTTCCGAATATTCCATTAAATCTAAAAATTGATTCATTATATTAAACATTCGTTTAAATCGAATTGAGCTTTCTTATTTTCGAATATTCGATTCATTCGGAAATTTAACTTTCTGTTTCTTTATATTAGATTCATTCTATAATTTAAATTATTCAGGTTTTCGAATATTCGATTGATTTTAGAATTTCGAATTTTGTCAAATATTCGATTCATTCGAAATTTAATTTTCTGTTTTTATATTAGATTCATTCTATTAAATGAATTAATCGGGTTTTCGAATATTCGATTGATTTTAGAATTGCGATTGCTGATTTTGCCGAATATTCGATTCATTCGAAATTTGAACGATTCGGTTTTCCGAATATTCGATCCATTCGGTGTGTAGATTTTCGGCCTTTCAAATATTCCATTAAATCTAAAATTGATTCATTATTTAAACATTCGTTTAAATCGGGAATTGAGCTTTCTGATTAGATATTCGATTCATTCGGAAATTTAAATTATTCAGGTTTTTGAAAAATTCGATTGATTTTAGAATTTCGATAGCTGATTTTGTCAAATATTCGATTCATTCGGAAATTTAATTTTCTGTTTTTTACATTAGATTCATTCTATTAATTGAATTAATCGGGTTTTCGAATATTCGATTGATTTTAGAATTTCGATAGCTGATTTTGCCGAATATTCGATTCATTCGGAAATTTGAACGATTCGGTTTTCCGAATATTCGATCCATTCGGTGTGTAGATTTTCGGCCTTTCAAATATTCCATTAAATCTAAAAATTGAATTACTCATTATTTAAACATTCGTTTAAATCGGGAATTGAGCTTTCTGATTTTTCGAATATTCGATTCATTCGGAAATTTAACTTTCTTTTATATTAGATTCATTCTATAATTTAAATTATTCAGGTTTTCGAATATTCGATTGATTTTAGAATTTCGATAGCTGATTTTGTCGAATATTCGATTCATTCGGAAATTTAATTTTCTGTTTTTTTTTACATTAGATTCATTCTATTAATTGAATTAATCGGGTTTTCGAATATTCGATTGATTTTAGAATTTCGATAGCTGATTTTGCCGAATATTCGATTCGTTCGGAAATTTAGACAATCCTGTTTTCCGAATATTCGATCCATTCGGTGTGTAGATTTTCGGCCTTTCGAATATTCCATTAAATCTAAAAATTGAATTACTCATTATTTAAACATTCGTTTAAATCGGGAATTGAGCTTTCTTATTTTCGAATATTCGATTCATTCGGAAATTTAACTTTCTGTTTCTTTATATTAGATTCATTCTATAATTTAAATTATTCAGGTTTTCGAATATTCGATTGATTTTAGAATTTCGATAGCTGATTTTGTCAAATATTCGATTCATTCGAAATTTAATTTTCTGTTTTATATTAGATTCATTCTATTAAATGAATTAATCGGGTTTTCGAATATTCGATTGATTTTAGAATTGCGATTGCTGATTTTGCCGAATATTCGATTCATTCGGAAATTTGAACGATTCGGTTTTCCGAATATTCGATCCATTCGGTGTGTAGATTTTCGGCCTTTCAAATATTCCATTAAATCTAAAATTGAATTACTCATTATTTAAACATTCGTTTAAATCAGGAATTGAGCTTTCTGATTTTTCGAATATTCGATTCATTCGGAAATTTAAATTATTCAGGTTTTTGAAAATTCGATTGATTTTAGAATTTCGATAGCTGATTTTGTCAAATATTCGATTCATTCGGAAATTTAATTTTCTGTTTTACATTAGATTCATTCTATTAATTGAATTAATCGGGTTTTCGAATATTCGATTGATTTTAGAATTTCGATAGCTGATTTTGCCGAATATTCGATTCGTTCGGAAATTTAGACAATCCTGTTTTCCGAATATTCGATCCATTCGGTGTGTAGATTTTCGGCCTTTCGAATATTCCATTAAATCTAAAAAATGAATTACTCATTATTTAAACATTCGTTTAAATCGGAATTGAGCTTTCTTATTTTTCGAATATTCGATTCATTCGGAAATTTAACTTTCTGTTTCTTTATATTAGATTCATTCTATAATTTAAATTATTCAGGTTTTCGAATATTCGATTGATTTTAGAATTTCGATAGCTGATTTTGTCGAATATTCGATTCATTCGGAAATTTAATTTTCTGTTTTTTTACATTAGATTCATTCTATTAATTGAATTAATCGGGTTTTCGAATATTCGATTGACTTTAGAATTTTGATTGCTGATTTTGCCGAATATTCGATTCATTCGGAAATTTGAACGATTCGGTTTTCCGAATATTCGATCCATTTGGTATGTAGATTTTTGGCCTTTCGAATATTCCATTAAATCTAAAAATTGAATTACTCATTATTTAAACATTCGTTTAAATCGGGAATTGAGCTTTCTGATTTTTCGAATATTCGATTCATTCGGAAATTTAAATTTCTGTTTTTTTATATTAGATTCAATCTATAATTTAAATTATTCAGGTTTTTGAATATTCGATTGATTTTAGAATTTCGATTGCTGACTTTTTCATCTATTCTATTCAATCGAGAAGAATCATTCATTTTTTCGCATACATTCGATCCATTCGGTGATTTGGATTTTTGATTAATCGAATACTCTTTTCAATCGAGAAATTAAATTACTCATTCTCTGAATTTTCAATTTGTTCAAAAATTTGGATTTTCGGTTTTTTTTGAGCATTCGCCTCATTGAAAAAATTGAAGTATTCGTTTTTCGGGTTTTCGAATTACTAGAGATTTCAAATTCCTGATTTTTTGAATATTCGATTAATTCAGTAATTTATATTTTCGATTTTTCGAATAAACGATTCAGTCAAAAAATTTACATTAGTTTTTTTTTTTTTGAAAAATAGATCCAGTTGGAAGCTTAAAATGTTCGGTTTTTCGGATATTCGTGACATTCGAGAATTAGGGTATTTGGTTTCTTCGAATATGAGATTCGTTCCAAAAATTTATTTAAAAATTTTTTGAATGTTAGATTCGTTCTCTAATTTAAACCACACGGGCTTTAAATTGATTGATTTGTTTTTGAATTTCGAGTGCTGATTTTTTTGAATATTCTACACAATCGAGGAATAGAATTATTCTTTTTTTTGAATACTCGATACATTCGGTAGTTACAATTTTTGGTTTTACGAATGCTCTATTCATATGAGAAGATTATTTACTTTTTTTTAAAATTCGATTTATTCAATTAGTTTAATTTTTTTTCGAACATTCGATTCATTCAGTGATTCGAATCCATGATTTTTCGAATATTCGATTCATTCGAAAATCTGGGTTTTTCGAATACCAGATTCATTCGGGAAACTGAATCAATCGTTTTTTGGATCATTGGTTCTTTCGGAAAACCAATTTTTTTAGCTTTTCGAATATTTCAGTTATTCAGGTGTTGCGATTCCTGATTTTTGTTAAATATTCGATTTATCCGGAAAATTGAATTATTCGGATTTAGATTCTTGATTTTTTTGAACATCTTATTCAATCTGATATGAAAATATTCACTTTTTTGAATACTCGATTCATTTCGAAATTTAAGTTTCTGATTTTTCGAAAATAGCACATTCTTTCTATAATTTAACTGTTTGGGTTTTCGGATAACCGATTTATGTTAGAATTTCTACAGCTGACTTTGTCGAATACTCGATTCATTCGGAAATTGAAACAATTCGGTTTGTCAAATATTCGATCCATTCGGTATTTGGATTTTCGGTTTTTCGAATGCTCCATTAAATCGAGAAATCAAATTACTTATTTTTTGATTATTTGATTTCTTCGGCAATTTCAATTGCTGATTTTCTTAAATATTTGGTTCATTCAGAAATGTGGATATTCGGTTTTTTTTTCAATTATTCGATTCAATCAAAGAATTAAAGTATTAGTTTTTTTTTCGAATGTTCGACGCATTCGGAAAATTAAAATTTTTTTTTAGAGTAATCAATCTACTCGGTAATTCTGATTTTTGCCTTCCGAATACTCTATTCAATTGATAAATTTAATTACTCATTTTTTAAACATTCGTTTTTTTTTCGAAAATTTCATTTCCTTTTTTTTTTGAATTTTCGATTTGATCGGGAATGTTGTATTTTTGGTTTATTCGGATATCCAATCGAAAAATTAATTTATTCGTTCTTTTTAAGCTTTGGTCGTTTGAAAAATCAGATAATTAATTTTTTTCTGAACACTCGATTTCGAATATTCAATCAATTCGGAAATTCAGATGCTATAGCATCCAAATAATTTTTCAGCATTTATTTGCTGCCAATTCACATTTTTCCGACCTGAAGATTTTTTAGATCCGGTTCAACTGCTGATGTCAACCATAGCTTTAGGATTTCCTAAAACCGTTAATTTGTTTGTTTTTACGAATAATGCATGAAGATTATACGTAGTTTCAGAATGCGATTTTCTCGAAAACATGGAGTTGAACTCTCGGTACCACTGAAAATTTTCTTATCCAATTTTTCATCCGAATCATTCGGTGTATCCGATTTTATCCGATCGGATATCCGATGAACGATCCGGTCGAAAATTCTCATTTCGGATAGGATCTGTTTTTTGAAATTCTCGTTTGGGCCAATATCCGTTTTATCCGATCGGCGATTTCGCGAAATCGGCAATATCCGAAAATCCGTTCCGATTCGATTCCGGCCAGCGGATGGAATGTACTGTGCTTATCTGGGCCAAATTCCGGTCCGTAATTGCGTCTCGACACGCTTTGCAGCCGCATGCGCTCGAGTCAGTCGGGTTTCCAGCGCCAAAGCCGACTCGATGTGACTTTTTTATACAATTTTCTCCGATTCTGTTTACTTTCCGATTTCCAAAATCCACCTAGAGTCAGCATCGGTGGCTGCGGCGCTGGAAGCTCTTCTGACTCAGGAACGTACGGTTGCAAAGCGTGTCGAGACGCAATTGCGGACCGGAATTTGGTCCAGATAAGCACAGTGTAGTCCCCAGATGCATTTTTTCAAGCGCGCTAGCATTTCTAAATTGCATGTTTGAAGCCAGAAACTTTGTGAATGACCTTAAATAAACAGGACTTCGATGATTTTTTTTCAACAAAATTCTTTCGGTAACCATGCCCAGAGGGCTTGAAAAAGTGCAGTTTCTTCTGCAGAACGGATGTGTTTACTAGTCCCCTTTTAGGACACATGGCATTCTTTTCAATGGTCAATGAAGTGGGTGGAGGGCCAGCCTGCCACTTTGTGTGCTCCTGGCAACCGTCGGCAGGCATTTCGACTTCCATCTACCCTCTATACGAATTCGATGAACCTCATCACGCTATTCTATTCTCTATTCTTCTGTTTTTACCCAGCACAAGCAAAAGAAGGTACTACTCCCACACAAAGGACTTATTTAGTAGACTGAACTTACTGAGAGTAACGTAGTTTCGGATCACATCAGGGGCCATATACCTCTTAAAGGCTGTGTCCACGAAAAAAATGACCTTAGAGTTTTCTCACGAAATCAGAAGTCCAATGAAACAATAATGCCGAAAAAAAAGGCAAAAACGAGCCATTAATAGTGCTATAGCGCCTCAAAACTTGGATGAGCTATACCCGTCCCGCCCTTTTCCTTGTAGTGCCCGTTGAGAAAGTGGGCGGGGCGGGCTAAAGAGACCCAAGTTTCATGGCAGTAGAAATCTGTTTATGACTAGTTTTCAGCCTTTTTGACCACATTATCGTTCCGGCTGGCCCCAGAACTTCCGACTGAAAACTCACAGAAACTGCCCTTAAGGTTCCATTGAATGACCAAGCGTTGGAAGTATAGAGCGTGTGCTGGTGCGTAGAATTTGGTAGAAGCCCAACATCAACCTAAGGGTACGCTCTAGAGCAAACCGATTTTTCTTTTTTTTTCGAGACTTTTCCTGCGACAAAACTTTGTTGCCATAGCTAGGCCCCTGAAGTCAGAAATACACTTGATTCCAGCGACAAAACCATAATTTCATAAGATGAATTCAACACACTTTCTGCCCGCTGCGTTCATCGTTGCGACCAAGTATGAACCTAGATTGGGAGCATATACCGCACGCGTCGAAAGTTTAGGAAAGTGTTACCTTTTGAGGTTTCGCATTGAATGTAGTGTTCACGACGAAAAAATTTCCCGTTTTTTTTTTGGCAAAAAAAGGTAAGCTTTGGGTCCCTCATAAAAGAGTATGAATGGAAATACGACGAAAAATTGCCAAAAAGTGGGTGAAAATCTCGTGGACCGGCCAACCCATTAGGCCACCCCGCCCACGTTCTATAACAATTGTCCTGCGTTCACTTTCGACGCTTTGCCTGCAGTCTCGCGAAACACACCAAACACGCGTAATCAAATATCCTAGAGAACCCTTTAAACAGTTTTTCTGCGGTATTTGATGGTTCTATGGGAACTTTTCTCTACATATTACCCCTAAATACTTCGTGGACTTACCTCACCGAAAACATCGAAAACTAGAATACGGCTTTTTACCGTGAACACTGTCTTTGATGCAATTTCCTTAATCCGTAACCCCGAAGAAAACTTTTCCTAGAGTTTAAAACTCTGAATACTTTCAATAATTTGAAGAATATAATTTGAGGCGCTGAACCCGGATATAGAAAGTCCAATTCCAGTTTTCTGGAAGATTACTGTAAGTTACTGTAGATAAATAATACTTTTCCTAACATAACCTGCACTAATCTTTTGAAAAACTGAGAACGGACCTTATAAATGTGCCCAGCTATCGTTTGGACAACGTTTGGGCTCAAATGTTTCAATTTCCGAAATGCTAAACATATTTTTTGTCGTTTTTGATCTATACTGGTACTTTAAGGAATTTTAATGAACCTCATATCGTTTCTCTTCATCCCCCCTTCCCTCAACAAAAGAAAAATGCAAAAATCTTAACAAGCAAGAGATAATGAATTACTGGTAGATTAAAGTCGATACACTTCAAAAAAGATTGAAAAAATAGACTTAAATTGGAAAAAAATAATGTCTGCAAAATGAAAAACAGTTCTAAAGCACTGTGGCCGAAGTTTTCAGAAATGCCCGTACATTTGACCTCCCAACAATCAATAAAGTTTACAATCCCGAAATTTAGAAGAGGTCACGTGGTGCCATCATGACCGAAAATTTCAATTTTCCACATTCACAGTGCGAGAAAGTTAATTTTAGAACGAATGTTAGGGGGACAGGGTCTCTTTACACACCGAGGGAGGTGATGTCTGGCCTTTCGCGGCTCTGATTCCACTCGGGACCTCTTCGCTTGTATTGAGTGGCGTGACGTGTCAAACTGCAAAAAAAGGACAACACCTCCCTCGGTGTGCAGAGAGACCCTGTCCCAATGTTAGGCCTAGTGTATACTTTCTGCGACGAAAGCGACAGCGCTTATCAGCTACAGTTAACCGCAATGTTAAAAGGACATGGTGCGCTTGCGGTCACACACTAAAACTACGGTGGAAAACGCCTAATTTCATTATCGATCGACAGCACAGTTGATTTTTAGGGTTAGTTACCGTTTTTCTTTTTTTCTTGTTTACTTCGGCATTTCTTTTGTTTCTGACTCTTATAATATCACAAATAGGGGCTTTTCTTGGAGTGCGAGAGGAATTTTCCGCTCTTTTCGATTCAAATCAAAATTTTAAGAAGAAAAACACTTCGAAGCCCGAACAAACAGCTAATTTCCCCTACGCACTAATAATAACCCCTATTCGCAATATGCAAACAGTTAGAAACAAAACTAACGCCGGAACAAACATGAAAAACCGTAACTTACAGAGAAAATCAGCTGTGCTGTCGATCGATAATGGAATCAGGCGTCTTCCACCGTAGTTTTAGTGTGTGACCGCAACCGCACCATGTCCTTTTAACATTGCGGTAAACTGTATATCGATTTTTGTTCGATATATATGACAGACACCATGTCGTACCGCTCATCGCGGGAAGTATGCACCGGGCTTCAGCGAGATATTTTCCAAGAAAACCGAATTTTTCTCTCTAATAAACCCTTTCAGCCTCACCACTATGCTCCTTGGATCAGTTCGCTTGCGCCTCTGGTAGCAAATGCATTCCGACGTCTTGGCTTTGTGATGGAGCTCGGGATTGTCCAGACGGCAGCGACGAGACGCACATGCAGTGCCATTTGCACCTAAGTAAGTAACTAGATGGGTCGTACAATACATATAGACCTTTCGCAAAATCTAGTCTAGTCAATGGGCCGGACCGCGGCGGCTGTCGATTGTCGCTCGCGATCGCGACCCGTTTGCTGGCGGCCTCGCGAACGCCACGCGACCAAATTATTGATTTAGCGCTAGTGGTTATGATGCGGCATTCACTGACTGTCAAATGCCGCCACTCGACCGCTCGCGACGGGTCGATCTGAGCTCTATCCAACTTTTGTGTATTTATAATATCACGTTCAGTAACAAGAATTTCAATATTTCCCAATATAAAAAAAACTAATATTTGATTCCCTCATGTCCTTAATTTTATTGTGACATCCATGAAATGAAATGTCGTGTTTTCATGGGAACAGATAGCCCAGATAGATGGAGTGATGAACGTGAACAAGAAGAACTTCTTTCCATGGAGTCTAGAGTAAGCCAAAGGCAAGACTAGGTGCAAAATGGACCACAACAAGCTGCCCCATGAAAGCTTGGCTGCCGCAGCCCCAACACCCACGCGTCGCGGAAATCGGAGATTTTATCCGTCATTGCGAACTTGGGCGTGTGCGTCGCGGCGATTGTTCTGAATAAGATCATGAATAATCTATGCCCGATCCGTTCAGAGAACTTCAACTGCTTTGGCGATCAGCCTGAGTGTCTCCAAGGAGGTGTTCATCGATGTATACCACAAAGTTGGCTGTGTGATGGACATCGGGTGAGACTCTATGATCTTTCTGCGGGCTCCGTGCTCGAGTACACGAAAAGAGCACGATTTGGGACGAGTTAAATAAGGCTATTCCATTTGGGACCTTCTCGCGTCCCGGAGAGAATAGCGAAGTTCAACTCGTCCCAAATTTCACCCTTTTCGTGCACTCGAGCGCGGTGTCGTGTTATCTTACAACATTCGAAGAAATGAGTTTATTCAGGACTGCGACAATGGTGAAGATGAGCAGAAGTGCCTCGACGGTATCCATGAAGTCGTCTGTGAACCTCCCCAGCACAGGTGAGACTCAGCTCACATGGATATCAATTAAGTGTGTGACGCAGCAGCCTTAAGTTCTGCGTCGTTTATAGTTCCACTGCGGCAGTGCGGTATAGCGCGTTCTGACGATATTGTCTACTCATCGCGACACGATCGATAATATACGATTGCCCGCTCGGCGACAGCTTTCCGGTCGCTGCAACTCTGCAAGCCCCTTCAGGCTCGACGCGGCGACAAAAATGCTTTCGGATATTTTTGTCGCCGCGTCGGTTGCCGCTCGCTTGCAGTGACGTAGAGCCGTCGCAGCGTCAGAATACTGCGATGCCCCTCGTCGCCCTTCTCGCCGCGTCGGTCGCCCCCGTCCGCGAATGTGATCGATCGATATTGCATCACTCATAGCTTTTGGTCGCTGCCATCGACGCCGTGACCTAAACTCTACAGACCCTTTTAGCGACACCATGACGTCGCTAATTGATTTTCGCCTTATGACGGCTCCACAGAGATCGCCAGTCAGAACGAAATCGTTTGCTCCGTTGGGCTATGCAGACTTCTTCAGCCCGCCAATGACCCAACTGACTTCCCTGCTGATCTTCGGTAACCAGCATTCACCGTTGCTCGAGAGTGTCATTCATACTTCTCAACGCCTGTGCGTCACACAGTTGCGGAGACTATGAATGCTCCAGCGGTGACGCTATGGCGGAGCGGAATGAATCAGGCTTCAAATTTTCCAAGCAAGCACGCGCAAGCCGCGAGGGCGTGGAGTCAGGTGATTCATACTCCCGCGCCACGCCCGCTCATCACGCCCTTGACGCGCTGGCGTTGAGGAGTATGAATAGCGCCTAACCAACAGCAACCATAAGTTTTCCTTGCAGGTGCGATGACCGCTGCCTTGCTCCCGAAAGGTTATGCAATGGTGTTCAAGACTGCCTAGATGGTTCTGATGAGGACGCTCGACGATGTCCAAAGCAGGCAGCGAACAAAGGTAAGGAGGGCATGGGTATAGAGTTGTTGTGATAACTGTGCAGTTACCTAGTAAGCGAACATTTCAGGCAGACTTCTCGTCCTAACCAACACTTCCTCTACCGGAAATGCGACAAAACTGATGTCGAAAGGTGTAGCCGTCACCAACACTACTACCTCTACTACCACAACCACTACCAGATCATCCACCACCACCACCCCGACCATTCCAGTGCTCAGGGCAAAGCCGTCTCTGCTCAATCACTTTGAGCCTGAACCAGCAAACTCTACTAAGAATTTTACGCATCTTGTGGCAGTTCAATCGCTGGAGGATTTCTCAAACAGCTCCAAATCTCATGCGATAGAGTCTATCAGGAGCATTGTACCAGTTAACAGAGTATCGGGAGATGTTGTCGTGAAGCCTGCTCCTAAGGAGACATCTAGCAACGCCACAGGTGTAGTCATGGCGAAAATTTTCCGTACCTCCACAAACATTATAACAACATCTGCGGAGACATCCCGAGTACCAGAGAAGCTGTTGCTGCACAAGAGGGAGGTCAAAATGGTGAACGCCACGATTAATGCCCCAAAAAAGGAGGTCAAACCGTTGGGCAACTCTACCGAATCGCCACAAGGCAACGAACCTGCGCCGGTTAATGCTGTCATTGGAGTGCCTATAAAACCGACGAATCTCTAGCGTTGTATATAATGTAGTATTGTGTTCGACTATTTTTTGTTCAATAAATTTATTTTGAGTAATTGACCACCGTAGAGCCAACGTAACCCTAGAGCAGTAATGAGGAAAGACGGCACCGACAATTTTGGAAAGTGTCCTATCTTTATGATACGCAGTGCCGTGACATGCGTGCGGCTTTGTTACCTAAAGGTGGCCGCCAGTCCTACCGTCACTGGTCCAGCCACGAATCGCCTACCGTAGTAAGTGTCATCATGCAGAGACGCAGAGGGCGCGCTGGCAAGTCAGTGTAAACACAAATGTCATCAGTAGTGCCGCTCATCGTGCGATCGCGCCACGGGTGGTGGCTATTGTGTATCAACACCCCTGAGGAGGCGGGAGAAACGGTGGAGGAGTGAGGCTCCTGATTGGATGCAACACGGGGCTAACGACTTCCCCTCGCTGCGTCCCTGGTATCGCTCTCGATCTCTGACGCAGCCAGATACAGCCGAGATGGCGTCTATTGATCGCGCCTCTAATGGTGCAGAATGACATGCGGTGTTGGGCTTTATTCGCGCCATCTCGGCTGTATCTGGCTGCGTCAGAGATCGAGAGCGAGGCCAGAGACGCAGCGAGTGGGCTATCGCTAGCCCCGTGCTGCGACCAATTAGGAACCTCGCTCCTCCCTCATTTCTCCCGCTTTCTCAGGGGTGTTGATACACGATGGCCACCACCTTCGCGCCACACGGCTGTGACGTCCTGTGGCCGTATTCATGAAACTACGGGAGCTTCCGGGACGGTTTTTCGAACCAGCCGATGTATACGGCGGGCGAACTTTGAACCCTCCCGGAAGCTCACGTAGTTTCATGAATACCGTCACTGCTCCTTCGGATCGACGTTAGTCCTGCGAGCTGTTCGCGTACGGAGATCCGCGTACGGAGGAGGGTCTGCAATGCAGAGTCATCCTATCCGCACTTCCTGTGCTCCTGTCATCGCCTGACAGTCGAGGGGGACCTGGGTGAGATCCTGCCCTCACAGCCCGTGCCTGCGGTCCCCTACCATACCTGGGAGCTCGTCCTCATCTCGTTCTTCTGTTGGGCTAGGTACGTCCTATGACGCGTGGGCGGGACCATATTTCAACTCGCGTATATTTATTGCCGCGTTCAGCAGCTTAGTTTTGAAAAGGGCAAATGCATGAATGTTATCTGTGTTCTGCTATGTAGCGATATCCTGTCGTACAAACGGTTCATACTTGGTTCAGTGACATATGTTGTGTTTTTTTGTGTACCGCGAAATGGCGGTTGTTGTTGGTTCAGCACTATCCCAGAGTTGACTCTGGTTTGTGAGTAAGGGGTTGTAAACAGCGTAAGATTCGACCAGAGGCTGTAGGGCCTAACAAACATGTGGTAATCATAATACTCGGTTCCCGTCTGGCAGGCTCAAGCAAGCGGCGCACCGTGAGTCCTCTTGTGGGCTAGCGGCTACTCACACTTCGTGAAAACCGATGTGAAGGGATCGCAGCCTCGCGGAGTAGTGTAGCAAGCGCCGCAACACACAGTGTATCCGGTGGGGGGGGGGCATTGTTGCTAGCCTGAAAGAACTTTTACCGCAGCAGTCACGAATGTTTCAGCCTGATGTGAGGGTGAAGCCTGATAAGTCCATTAAAAACAATTTCATTATGTTATCAGAACCGTCCGGTGCGGTAGGTGTCTTACTTCTTCTAACTTGTCTGACCCAACCGGTTTGACTCCACTCCACTAACAATGGCCAGCGAGGGTTCGTCTTGTGAGTGTGTCTTTGCACATCAATATTGCCAAGATGTGAGCAGCAAAGCATTTCTGGTCGGATTCTAGGTCCGGACTCTTCAATGGTCTCCGTACAGAAGCCTACTAACCAGGATTCGATGGGTCAACCGGGAAGCAACGCCTTACTGACCGACGTCGCCGCTGGTAATCTGAATGAGTATTCCATGCTGAAGACGTTGGATTCCACCCAGACGGAGCAGCTAACCAGCAAGCAATTGACAACGATGCAGGAGCGAGACGTGGTCAAGGCTATGGTGGCGCTCTCCGAAAGGGGAACCACAAATTTAGAGACTAACGAGAAAGTGATCGATGTGGGCCTTGGCAACGTATTGGACAGTCTGAAAAGTCCGAAGGAAAACTCTTTGGAGCCAATCACAATCTCGCCCAGTAATGGCGAAGAACGCGCCGCGGCTAGAACTCCTCGTGTGGTCTCAGCTAAACCGACGGATTCTTCGATGTTCATCGCCACCGAAAACTTGCTTACAGCTACGACACATCAGGTGAGTGATTAGATCGACTAGGGGAGTGCAATCGTGCCTTTTCGTGCAAATTTCTAGCATAACCACGCTATCAATGGAAGACAACTTTATAATTTGTCAACGGCACAAAATGCTCACGGAAGTGTGATGTTTTTCTTCCCAGAGTTCTCCATGTTTAGGACCCTATTTCGCGATATCTATATCACCGGTGAGGCTACTTCCCTACTCCCTATTCTGTTCAGGGGTGCGTTCCAAAAACGTTCCCATGGCAAAACGCGTCCATGGAAACGTAGCCACAGCCACAGAATTATAAAATTCAAACCGCAGATTCTATCCACCGTAACCCAATGGGCATGATAAGAGTAAAGGTAAACACATCTGCATCCTATTTACAGTCGTCATGAAATCTGGGTTGGTGGAATGTCATGTTCCTTTGAAGGAATTCACTCCAATGCTTGTGGAATGAGGTTCTTCATGACCATTTCATCAGTGTTGTCGAGAGCAGCAGTTGGGAGCATTGGAATGCAGGTATTTGAGTGAACACTGAAGCAGCTGGGGCAGCAATTAAAGTGGGTGAAGCTCCGGTAGAAAGCAGCGTGTTGGTGCAACCAGGGGAGCATAAGGGCCTAACCTGCTATGCACTAGTAGGGGAAACCTACAAGTGTTCCAACTCGACGAGCTACTCGATATGAAAATCCTCAGTGCCGCGTTTCAACCGCACGACTGCACGGTCACATAAAACCTTATTACATGAATACCGGAAAGAAATCCTCGCAAGGAGCATGACATCATTTCACCGACCTACGCTTCATCATGACGATAAATGAATGGAGTTGTTTTCAAATACTCTTATCATGACCAGTGGGTTACTGTGGATAGAATCTGCGGTTTGAATTTTATAATTCTGTGCCACAGCCACGTGGGAGCAATGTTCAGTTATTATTCGCATCCATGGAAAGCAAATTTTTCCATCGGAAGGTTGTTTTTCCTCCCACGGAATCGTGGAAACGTTCTTGGAACGCACCCCAGAGCTTCAGCCGCTTACCTCTGGAGAACGGTGTGTGAACGTAACGCACCGCTCCTCATTTCTTTTATACCCTACCCTTTATCAATTGGGTATCATCAATTTTGTTTACCGTGAGAATTTTGTGCCGTTGGCAATTTATAATCGTCTGGATACAACGGGTGATTTTTGCATCCCATTTCCAATGCTTTCTGTGTGTATCGACCGGGATGGATACGTCGGCTCATCCAACTCTGACAGGGGCTTTAGACTTTCTCTGAAAAAAATTATGAGCGTTTTAAAGCTTCGCGAAAAGGTGAGGATCAGGCAACTTTCAGGGTGTTCTGGAAAAAAATTCCGGATTCTGCTAGAAACATGTATGTAGAGGTAATCTGGGGTGCTGAACACGAATCTGGAGTCCTGTTGAAATTCTGAGGTTTACTGTAGGTTACGGTAAGTACCATGCTATTTAGGTGGTGAAACCTACGTTAATAATTTGAAAATCGACGAGTGAACATCGAATTCGTATTCAGCGCCCTAAATAACCCCCACATAGGAACTTTGAGACAAATATGAGACTTTGACCAAACTACCGTATACCCACCGTAATCGGATTGAAACTATTGTTGGGGGGGCACTCACAAGAACGTAAGGTAAGTGCGCCAGATTAGGGCTACCGTAATCTCACTCGAGTTGGCCCTGAATTTTTCTAAGTTTAAACACCACTTTCGCTACATCTTGACAACCGGTGGTGCTGTTTTCCTGCTTTGTAGTCCAGGCAGATCCTCAACTGCTGACCCCTGGAGAAGGACTGTGTGTGAATGAAGACACACCGCCCTCCACTTCTTTTATACCCTACCCTTTGTCAATTAGTTATCATCAATTTTGTTTACGAGAGGCAAATACATCATTCCTGAGATTACGGTAGCCTCGTTCTGGCGCACTTAACTTACGTTCTTGTGGGGCACTCGAGATTCATTCAGAGAAATGAAGATTTCTCCTCGGCAACACGTGATAGAAACGTGTTAAATGTGTCGTATCACGTCTTTGAAACATGTTAAAAGGTTTCATTTCAATAATTTCATTGAAAATCTTCAGTGCGTCCCCCCCAACTAGTTTTTTACCCAGTAATCTACCGTAAGCTATCAGAAATCGATAAACTGACATCATATTGGTGTTGAGCCCTCCAAATAACCCCCAGATAAACGATTTGAGCCACATCCATAGTCACATTTCGGAAATTGTCAAAAGTTGATTTTGCCTTCAAATTTTCCACCGGTGGGAAGCTTTGAACGAATTTAGCCGAAAATTTCGGAAAAACGAAAAATAAACCTCAGATTCGTGATCAGCACCCAAAATAACCCCCCTGGGAAATTTTAATCCAAATCTTAATTTTTTCCTAAACGCTTCGAGAACCCTCTAATTGGTAGAAATAAACGCCCAACCGAAAATTCGCGCAAGCCAAAAAGCTATCAGTCTGCACAAAGTTCGGAAAATGTGCTTTCACCGAAACTTTGGCTGGTGGGGTTGTTCTGGGCACTGAACACGATTATGAGGTCCGTTTTCGGATTTTCGAAAGAATAGTGCCCTTTTTTGGAGGGTACAATAGGTACAAACATCAGAGAAAAGAAGCCGATAACTTTTTTCATAGTGATTCTAGGCAGCTGCGAAAGGCATATTCGGAATCTGCGTCAGGAAATAATTCTAAAAAAGTACATTCCATGTGAAATGGTCAGTTTGGCTAATAGTAGTTTCCTTATGAGCAACCACAAAGCTACCGTTGCTAGTTGCTATTCTGTTTGGCTACTTATGCGATACTGTCTAAGGTCAGGTGTTCCTGATGGACTCTGAAAAAGTTTTATGGTCGTTCACATATTGGCACTAATTTGTTCCAATCACCTGCCATACGGTCGACGCACGCAGGGCACAACCGCTTGGTCCTAAAGCCACATATACTGGGGGAATCTACTGTCAAAATTGTCTAGCATGTGCATGAACATAGAACTTTCAGGCTGGTGAGACGGAGGTTGAACTTGGCGTCTCGACGGCCAGAAGTAACATGCAGCAGGCCGAACATACCCCTGTTAATACCCCAGGAAAACCGGAGGAGAGGGAGCTGGAGCATGTCATATTAGTATCTAGTGGACAGGGGCTGCTGGAATACGGCCTACAAAACATCCTAGAGCCGTCGGTTGAAACAATTAAGGAGACTAACAAAGTAGAACCTGATGATACAAAGGCAAAAAGCTATGAGCAACAGCTTTCCCAGAAGGTGGAGGACAAGCAGGTGGAGCATGATGTTTCAACAGCCAAAACTCATGACAAAGAGTCGTGCAAGGAGAGTGCGTCGGGCTTCGAAGTCTTAGCAAGAGCGGTTCAGCAGCTAGACCGAAAATTCCAGAGCAGTTCACAGCGATCGGGTCCTCAGAGGACAAAAGACATGGAACTGAGTCATGTCCTAGCCACTGTCGGCATCCAAGGCACTTCTCAGCTTTCCGATCCCCAGAAGACCAAGGAGAAGGGGCTAGAGTCCCAGAATCCAGATTTTGGTGGACAAAAAGTAGATCAAGACATTCAGAGTGCCTCTTCGCAGCGATCAACTATTCAAAGGATAAGGGAAATGGAGTTCGAGGCGTGCCAGCAGCCGCTTGTGGAAGAGGTGTCGCTGGATCCGAGCGAGTTGAAAACTGTTCTGAAGCCTGGCGTCAAGAAGTCGGAGTCAGCATTAGTCGAGAGTATTGAGCCTAACACTTCTGCAATCAGAGGACGCAAACCGACACATGTAGCAGCAGCCCTCGAGGTCACAAAGGTCCCGCAGATGCCTATGGTCAACCCTGCGGAACCTGTCCTCTCCACAAGTAGAACTCATAAGGACCTCGGCGAGAGCGAATTAAAGACCTTGGAGAAGCCTGAGATAAAGACATCGAAATCAGCAACCGTTGAGATTGTAGAGCCTAACATTCTAAAGGCCGCAGTCCCTCAGCAGGCACAGGTAGCCGCCCATGAGGTCACAGACGTTCTGCAGCAGGAGATGGTCAATTCCACGCAGCCTGACGCCTCATTAGCTAAACCTCACAAGGATCTTGGTGAAAGCAACTTGAGGACTGCAGAAAAACTTGGAATAAAGATGTCAGAGTCAGCACTCGTCGAGAATGTGGAGCATGACCTCTCGACGGCCAGAAGCCAGGTACAGCAACTAGCCGAGGTGGTTGCACAACTCCCGCAAAAAACTATAGATGACCTCACAGAGCCTGTGGTATCCGCAACTTCCAAAGGAAAGGACGAAGACGACTCGAAAGCCGCTCGTGAATCTGAGAAAGTGACGTCGAAGTTAGCAATCGCCGAGAGCGTTGAGCCTGATGTCTCGGTAGCCAGAGGCACCCAGCTCCAGCAACAGCTAGCTCAAGAAGTCCCCAATCTGACGAAGAAGGCTACGGCGAACCTGAGGGAGCCCGATGCATGCACAGCTAGAGCTTACAAAGATCTCGTTGAAAGTGGCACGAAGAGCGCAGAGAAGCCTGAGATGAAGAAGCCAGAGTCAGCGATCATCAATACTGTAGAGCCTGACATCCACACTGCTAAAGCTTATTCCCAACAGACAGAGAAACATCCAGAGGTCGACGTCTCCACAGCGAAACAACGGCAAGAAACCATCCCAGCTGTCACTCCAAAGTTGAGTGAAATGAAAACAGTGTCAGAAGTTTTAGCGACCAGCGGAAAGCAGCTGGACCTCGTTCTTCAGCGGCTTCTAAAGCAGTCTGGCATCAAGGTTCACAGTCCCAAGCGGAAGGAGCCTGACGTCCCTGCAGCTAGAAGCGATGAGCAGAAGATAGAGCTTGACGTCATCACAGCCGTTATGAACAGGGAGGTACCAAGCAGCCGTCAGTCTACTCCGGAAGAGCCAGATACCCACACAGGTATTGCCCAACATCACCAAGACATCCCACCTGCCGCAACAACTCCCCTATTGGACCAAGACGTCCTAACGGCTAAGGGTGGACCAGATGACCAGAAAATCACCACTGCCTCTGCTTCTTCTACGACGACAGAGCCAAAACAACCCCCAGAATTCTCGCTAGCCAGCATGTTCCCAGCCCTTTTCGGTCGTAGTGCACCGCAGTTAGACGAAGAAACGTCTGCTGCAAGTATTAACACTTCCATGAGACGGCTGCCTTTCTCCGAACGGAGTGCTCGCTCTTCCTCCTCCGCGTTTAAGCTGCCCGAACTGCCACCAAAACCAAAAGATTCCCGTCGAGATGTGATCCGATTCCGGAGTGAATACGCTAACAAGTTCGCCATCGGCAGCAAACGCACGGTCAACTTCTTCAGTGGATCCTATGACGATGTGAGTCAGTTGAGTAAGAGACCCTTGATGCCGATTCCGGTGGGTTAGGAGGGAGTTATCGTCCCTGACACGGTGAACGAACACGTTAGCAGGTTTCGGAGTGGGTATCGAGGGTCTCGAACTCCAGATGTAATCAGAGGCCAATGACCTTATCCATCCACTTGCAGGTGCAGCGTGAGGCGAAAAATTCCGTCAGATTACTCGTTGTCTTCATTCATGATCCCTCTATGGAGGTGAGCACCTTTCTGGCAATGATAAGGATGAGGGGGTACATCAGGTTCCATGGGGTTGACACTTCAACTAATGGTAAAGGATCCTGTAACCGGTAACCCAAAGTCTGTCCGAACAAAGAACAACCTTCACTTGCAGGAATCTGCCAAGCTCATCGATCAGTCCTTAAACTCAATCGAATTCTCTGACCTCGTGACGAAACATCAAATGCTCGTATGGGGAGTGGCCAACGACACGGAAGAAGGAAAACACGGTAACAACTGGCGCGACGCGTGTTGCGTTGCGTGCGTGCCTAAACAACTTTTTTCAGTATCCTACAACCTTCACGTCAGCAAATACCCATTCGTAAGTCTGATGTGTCCACGAGCGGACAACAGACTTTTCACGGTAACATTTTGAAATATTGATTTTTATTGTAAGACTAAGTATAGTGGAGTCCGCCAAGAGTGTCTCATTTACTTATCAATGAGAAGCGGTCGATCGGAGATCAATGGACATGAAACTCGTTGCAGCACAACCGCTCTCGCTTAATAGGTATCGAGCGTGCTGGTATAGGATTCATGGACATTGATCTTCAGTCGACCGCTTCTCATTGATAAGTAAATGAGACACTCTTGGTGGACTCCACTATAGAACTGATGGAGGGTTTTTTCAATATCAGATCAGGACCATTTTACCGTTAAGGTTCGTCGGATAACTGGCTTCACCCCAGCCAGCGAACTGGTAGCCAAACTGGAAAAATCTATGGAAGTCGTGCGGATTGACATAAAAGAATTAAAACAGCAAAAGTGAGTCAAAATAACATAACATAACATAACATAACATACAGGATTACAATTTGCCACCGGCACAAAAATCTCACGGAAGTGAAGTGGTTTTTCTTACCAGAGTTTTCCATGAGTAGGCCCCAATATAGTATTATCTCTACCACCGGGGAGGCTGTTTCCCTAATCCCTGGTAAGTTCAGCTTTGGCCGCTCACCTCCGGAGAAAGATGGTGTGTGAATGAAAACACACCGCTCTCAAATTCTTTTATACCCTACCCTTTATCAACTGGTTATCATCAACTTTGTTTACCGTGAGAATTTTGTGCCGGTGGCAATTTATAATCGTCTACATAACATAACATAACATGACTTACTTGACTTAATCGGTTGGCTTTCGCCTGACGCGGTCATTCCGCATCTTCACCGAGGTGTGCCGTCCTAGTAGTCAGCCGTGTCCATTTTTCACGGTCTTCAGCCACAATTTGAACACATTCCATCCAGCTGTCACTATTCCATTTCCTGCGAAACGAAACATCGCGCCTGAACTGTCTTTCGATGCCGAGTGACTTTAAATCCTCTTTAACCACATCCGTCCAGAACTTTCGCCTACGCCCAGGTGGCCGTTTCCAGACAGGATTTGGAAGCATTTTTAAAGCGTGTTGTACGAGACGATCCGGCGTTCTTCTTAGTATATGCCCGAGCAGTCGAAGTCGACTTTCCATTGCTGCTTGAGATGGCGTTAGGAGATGCTGGCACCTCCCTCGTGTCAAGCGTTGATGTACTGCGTCGATTTCCTTGTAAAGGTCTTCGTTATGGCATACACGCGGCCAGAAATATCAAGCAAACGCCTAAAAGCTTCCTCTCCGTGCAATCCAACCTTTCCATCTGCGTTTTCGGTGCTGCCCACGTCTCCGATCCGTACATCATGATAGGGCGAATAGCGGATAGGTAGACGCGCAACTTGACTTCCTTCGCGATGGTGGTAGACCACAAACACTTGGTTAGAGAATTGAATGCAGACGTAGCTTTCGCACATCGTTGTCGAATATCCGCTGCATAACTACCATCGTTCTTCAGCAAACAGCCCAAATAACAGAAATCGTCCACCAGTTCGATACGTTGTCCGTCCACACAAACTCCAGTTGAAGGCCTCTGAGAGACCCACATCTGCTTGCATTTGTCGGGACGAAGACGAAGTCCATAGGCTGCGGCATACTTCGAAACGAGGTTCACAATCCTTTGCAGTTTTGCGTTGTTTTCAGCGAATAACACAATGTCGTCGGCGTACTCCAGGTCGACAAGGGAGCGTCCTGATGGTGTTAGGATCACATCCGCAGGAAACTGTTCTGCAACTCTACGCATGATGTCATCAACGGCGAAGTTGAAAAGAAAAGGTCCTGCAACGGCTCCTTGCCTTACTCCTGTTTTCACCTCGAAAGCTGACGTAAATCCGACAGGTGTACGAACTGCTGCTGTTGTTCCTTTGTTCATGTCCTCGATTAACCGAACATACTTTTCCGGGACTCCATCTGCTCGCAGAGCATTGAGCAATCGATCACGATGAGGAGAGTCGAACGCGGCTTCAAAGTCCAAAAAGCAAGCTGTAATGGCTTCGAATACCGCTGCCACGATTCAATTACTCTTCTCACGACGAACACTAGGTCGATGGTCGATCTTCCAGGTCGAAAACCGGCTTGCTCATCTCTGGTCGTTCCTTCACGACGTTTGATAAGTCGCTCGAGAATGATACGTTCTAAAACCTTGTACATGACACGAAGTAGAGATATTCCTCTGTAGTTCTTAGGATCCGTGACGTTATAGCTTCTTGTGAAGAGGTACGATGATCGCATGTCTCCACGAATCGGGTATCCTTTCGCTCATCCATATGGCACGGATGGTGTTGGTCATTTCACGAATCCCAGACGGAGGAAGAGCTTTCAGCATTTCAGCAGTGATGTTGTCATCTCCACCTGCCTTTCCATTCTTCATTTTCCGGACACAATCCAAAACTTCAGACTCAGTCGGCGGTTCCTCACTGACATCGTAATGTGCTCTCTGAACATGCGGGAGCTCAGGTACTGATGGCGCTGGACGATTCAGTAGTGAACTGAAGTAATCCTTCCATATTGGCAGCGTCGCATCACCAACTGCAACTCCATTGGTAGTGTTCAAGACAGGAGAACATCTCTTCATCTTCCCGCTATACTGTCGCAGCAACGTGTAGGCTTTCCTCGGATTCTTCTCCTCCCAAGCCTTCTCGAACTCCTTAGCCCTACACGTCCACTCTCGTTCGCGGTCACTTTGAAGCTGCCGACGCAACTTCCTCCTCAGACGCTTCTCCTCCACGAAGTTTCCTGCAGTTCGGAGAGCATATACTCTGTTGTAGGTAGATGTTGTTTCTTCTGAGACGTAGGCGAACTTCTTCTTAGGCTGTACAACCGGGAGTGCCTCTTTCGAAGCGTCCTGGATGCATTTGACAAAAGAATCCGCGTCGCAAAGTTTCTTCTTAGTCCGTACTCCGATGTGAATAGAAACGCGTTGTCGGAAATTCCTTCTGCACTCTTCATCTCTGAGACTTGTCATGTCAATCCTCTGGAGAGGCTGAGCCCCTCGCTTCCTCTTATGAATCCTCGCAGTGAAGTTCAACAGAACAGGACGGTGATCCGAATCGAATGCGACATCCCAGACAGCTCTAGATCTTCGAATGTGCGATACTGGAATATTCCTCGTCAGGACATAGTCAAGCTGTACATTCAAAGTTGTCATCTTCCGCTTCCGCTGCTCTTCTGGAGATAGCCGGGTTGGTCCCTGCCACGTAAGCTGATGGCGACGATGATTCCTCTTGAATGTCGATGCAATAATCAGACCACTGCGTTCACAAAGTCGACAAGGCGGTAGCCATTGTCCGATGTTTGCTCCACTGGGTAGAACCATTTACCGAGTACTTCGGATTCCTGATCAAGTCCCATCTTCGCATTTGCGTCAATCCCCACGACAACAGCATGTTGACAAGGTATCCTGGCCAGCAACGTATTGAGTTCCTCATAAAACGCATCCTTCGAATTGTCTTTGGCGGTTTCAGTGGGCGCATGAGCACTCACTATCCACAGATTGAATCCTCTGTGATCCCGCAGTCGTACGAATGCATTCCGACACGACGTTGAGCCGAACTCCTTGACCATACCATTGAAATCCTTCCTTACAGCTATTGCACAGCCTCCCACTCTCCTATCGTCAGCGTTACCGCAGTAGATGGTATACTTTTACATTTTCAGATTTTTCTCGAATATTCGACTTTTCGAATAATTCGGGATTTTGAACTTTTCGAATATTCGACTTTTCGAATAATTCGTGATTTTGAACTTTTCGAATATTCGACTTTTCGAATAACTCGGGATTTTGAACTTTTCGAATATTCGAGTTTTCGAATAATTCAGGGATTTTGAACTTTTCAGATATTCGACTTTTCGAATGATTCAGGATTTTGAACTTTCAGAATAGTCGATTTTCCAGAATCATTCAGGATTCTCAACTTTTCGAATATTCGACTTTTCGAATAAAAAGTCGACTTTTTCAATCGACTGTCGAATATTTTTTTCGAATTTTTCCATTCGACTTTTGGAGTAATACAAAAAATGCCATCGCCACTATTTTCCAGAGAAAGGCCATATTACTTCAGCTAGCATTATCTATTTTTTTGGATTGAACCAACCTGTCGAATAGGGAAGCAAACAAGCTACTCACGAGACGGTTGGCAATGTCTGAAAAACATACGAATTATGCGACAAATTATGCAGATAACTGCTTCTCATTATTTAATTCCGATAGGAAGTGAATACAAAACAATAACTCGGGCTTCGGTTTCACAACAAGACTATTAAAACCCACCGCCGCTGCCATCTTAGTGGCCGAATAGACTTCCGCCTCTGAAAGGTGCTGCAGCATGCAATGGAATAGAGTTGATCATGCGGCACCGTACGATCGATTCCCCTCCTTTGCATACTGCCGCGTATTTCCACGGCGGGAGTCTATTCGGCGCGTGACGCGCTGGAAGCGCGGCGGACTATTAAAGTTCTCCCCACGCCGTGCCGCCCAACCAGCGCCGCCATAGCAGCACCGCCCGAACCGCCATGGCGGTTCGACCACATCAATCAATTTTCCCTTCTTAGTTAAGGTACACTCTAACATCAAGAATTGTGAGACTATCCTACGGTGCCGTATACGCAAGTGCAAGCGAGAAATTTCTGTGTATGTCACAGTTAACGCCCAACTTTAACCCGCACCGCTCTGCCGATGTTGCCGGAGACTTCAGTTGTTTCTTGCTCGTCCCGTGCGTGCCGCGCGGTCAAAACTTACATAGTCCACCGCTCGTGCAGCGCCAGGCCTAGTCCATACTTCGTCACGGGGTTGCCGCGACAGAGAAACCTCAGGCCTTCTGCATACTTCGTCGCGTGTGCGAGGCGTCGCCGCGACAGAGTCCTCAACGACGTGATCGGTCATCGGCCGGTCGCCTTGCAAATAGAGTTGAAGCAATGGCTTCGTCCACTACCAAATGCACATATTATATTCTTGACAGAGATCTCCTATCAATAATAGGGTCTAATGTTCTGTAATCTAAAAGCGGTTCATTTGTGGATGCTTAACACGGAGCTGGACTTTGTTTTCGTCCTGCCCCTATTTATATGATTACGCTGTGTGTGAGGTGATTTTGTTCGATTTTGGATACGACTGAAATTGTGGTGCGCGCGAAGCGCGCCTTAGATTTGGCTTTGATTCCTTACCGCGCGCAACCCGCACAGAGAGTCCACCCACTCACACTAAAGTTAAGAAAATGAGCAGTATACCATTGAAACCGCCCACAAAGTTAGGTAACCTCCATTTCCCCGCTACTCGCAGGGTTGGGCATCACTATCATAGGAGTGGCGCGGTTTTGAGGATGATTTCTTCTGTTTCGTAGTTGCTTTTTTCGAAAAACAACCGCTCACATCTACGATAGTGATAATGTTAGCAATTTTTCATCCCGATAGACCCCCCATCCAAACTAAAAACGTGACCCCTTAACGTGGGCGTCAAGTCCAACGCGGTCGCCGAAGCCTCTGGAGCCCCTCTTGTCAGCTCCGGCGGCTTCGGGGACCGTGTTGGACCTGACTGATCAGAACACGTCCAAATCCTTCTGGCGCGTGATTTGACTTTGAATATTTATATTGCGCTTGCCAAATCTTTTTTCTACAATTTCACAACATTTAAAAGCTTTCGATATTCGCTAAATCCAGTAAGAGAATTTTTCACAACAATCCATGACTTTTTACCGCAAGTTCTATCCTCAACATTTTCACAACATTTCGAAAAATTCATTGATCACTGTATTCATTTAAAGGACTTCACAATATTTCAATGATTTCTTTGATCGCCAAATCTAATTTACAATTCTATCCAAAAGGGGTTCTCAAGCGAAAAGAGGTTTGGTGCGCCAGAAACGTTCCAACAAAGGAACAATAGGAAAGTGAAGTGAGGAGAGTGTACAAAAAGTGTATAATATTTTCTCAAGCGATATTCTCGGTCGAATCTTCTATACAGCGAAAACAGACCGTTGCGGTATTCTACTCGGAAGTACTTTGTAGTTCCAAAAGTAACTAATGGTATCTGATAGTTTTAATTCATTGAAAGAGATGATGTCAAACTGGCCAGAGCAGACGGTTAGCTCCAGCTCTTGGGAAAATGAAACAATTGAAATACATTATCAAGCAAGAGTATTCCGATATAATCTCGTAAACGAATAAAAGTCCTTTTTTTTAAACCATTATGTTCTTCCTCGTAAAATACTACAACGGTTTGTTTCGGCTGTATAGAAGAGTCGACCGAGAATATCGCTTGAAAGAATATTGTTCACTTTTTGTACACTCTCCTCACTTCACTCCTATTGTTCCCTTTGCTGGAACGTTCTGACGAACCGAACCTCTTTCGTTTGGAAAACCCCTTTTGAGTAAGAATTGTTCATTTCCTGATATTACGCAGTAATATCCCTCAAAAAATATGCAACACTCATCAACTTTTTTGGACTGATACGACAATCAGTAAGCAGTCAACAGACGATTATAAGTTGCCATCAGCACAAAATTCTTACCGTAAAGAAAATTCATTATAACCAATTGATAAAGAGTAGGAGTATAGAAGAAATTGAGAGCGGTGTATTTTCATTCTCACACCGTCTTTCTCTGGAGGTGAGCGGCTGAAGCTGAACAGACTAGAGATCAGAAACAGCCTCACCGGTTATAAAAAATATCACGATATCTGGCCTAAACATGGGGAAATCTATGGCAAGAAAAACTGCTACACTTCCGTGAAAATTGTGTGCCGATGGCTTATTATCAACTTGTGCAATCAACTTGTGAGCACACAACAAATGAAGCACAACTCACATTTCGCGGCAACACGCACCTATTACTTGAACCGCTCTGCACTTTCCACAACGTCTTGAAGACGTCATTTGAAGCCCGATGCACTTTTCACGAGGTTCGGATGACCTCATCAGAAGCCCGATGCACTTTGACGACGTCCCGATGACGTCATCAGAAGCCCGAAGCTTTTTCGATGTCCCGATGACGTCATCAGAGCTCGAAGCACTTTTCGCGACGTCCCGATGACGTCATCAGAAGCGAAGCTTTTTTCTCGATGTCCCGATGACGTCATCAGAAGCTCGAAGCCTCTTTCACGACGTCCCTATACGTCATCTGAATCCCGATTGACCTAGAAATCGATTACTGACCAGCCTACATACCTCCTGCCAACTTACCTGCCTGCCCAATTGATCGCCTGCTATCATTGGCAGTGGCTACTCCTGACTCAAGTTTCAACCCTAGTTACAAATTTTCCTTAGTAACATACATTAAAGGGCACAACTAGCTTCCTTAAAGGCAATGTACACGATAAATTGTGGATGTTCAATTTCTTACAGATTATGGTAGGTCAAGAGCTTACTGTGACAGCAGCGTCAGGAAAAACTGCAGAAAAAGGCGAAGGCACTTTTTACCCTTGCTCTTTGCCCGCTGTTTGCGTGCCCTTCAATGCATGTTACTGAGGAAAACACGTAACTAGGGTTGAAACTTCTGAAGAGTTCCATTAGCAGTGAATGGAAAGCGTGTCGGCCTACGGCCCACGGCACAAACCATGAGATTTTGTTAAGCTTTAGGGCTATCAACTTTATTAATTGTGGACCGATTTGGCCCAAATTTTGACAGGTGGTGTGCTTTCGCCCCGTTCACGTATATCGGAAGGAAATCTACAAGAAATTTGTTTGAATGGTTTTATAAACTACTTTATAAAATTGTAAGTGATCACAAGGCCTAGGCAAAACCAAACCTCTCCAGCCGCTTCGCGGCTAGAGCGATACAGTTTCACCAAATTTGGAAAAATTTGACGACCACCAAATCCATCAAAAGGAATTTCACAACATTTTTAGGAATACCGAATCTTTGACCTTTTCCGCGGAGTGGCGTTTTATACACCGAAAAAAATTGCGATCCATGAAAAATCTCGAGCCGATGGTGACTTACATAGTGATCAACACGCAAAAAGACTCATTCTGTGGAATGTTGCATCTCCATAAATCCAGAACATTTACCTATCGATGAAGTTATTCGCTTCGGCGTGACCTTCCCCACCCTTTTGAAAATCTTCCAAAAATTTCATATTCAGGTTGACCGACCCAAATTAACCGTGGCAGCAGTCCCGAGCTAAAAATTTCAACCGAATTTAAAAATTGGAATAGCGCCGGTTTTGTGATATTCAATGCCATTTTTCCATTTTCGTGATTTTCATTCTCCAAATGGAGCGTCTCTCTCTCTATGAATATCAATGCGACCATCATTTGGAGAAGGAAAGTACATTGCATAAAGTCAAAAAAAAAAGAAATTTTGAAATGATCGAAATCATGAAGAAATCCATGGTAGTATTCAGGAAATTGAAAACCTTTGAGTGGAAGATGGTCGTTACCTAAAAAAATTCTGAAATGAACATATTACTGCCTCCCAGGCCGGATTTCTGTCACTTGCGTCGCGATGTCGTAGTGCAGTGCACGACGACGTGACACACCATCCAGCTGGCGCTAAACAGCACGCACGTTGTGAAAGTGTAGATTGGCCGCGAAACAGCCACGACACCGTCGCGTAAAGCAGCTCCACTAGATTCTTCGCGCGCGACGACTGTCAGTGCTAGGCGCGATTGGAGTGCTGCGCTGGGCGCGGTGGTATGTATCAGTTCCTACACTGCAGCACCATCGCCGCGACGCAAGTATGCACTAGGCTTTACGGTAAGGACTGAAAGATTCCTTAGTCGATCGCCACATGAGTGAGTCAACATTGATAATTTCGCTCTGCCTTGATTTCGAAAAACACCTACGATTTGCGACAGTGTGCATCCTTGGCGCGCGAACTGCTCTTGGGTCCATGGAATGTTCTTGAAAAACAATTTATTCGAAAAATTCGACTATCAGATTCATTCAGATGTTTTCGTAAGGTTTTCAGAATATTCGATTTTTTCGAATGATTCAGGATTTTGAACTTTTCGAATATTCGACTTTTCGAATAATTCGGAATTATGAAGATTTTCGAATATTCGAGTTTTCGAATAATTCGGGATTTTGAACATTTCGAGATATTCGACTTCTCCGAATAATTCCGGGAATTCGCCTTTTCGAATATTCGACATTTCGAATAACTCGAAGTCGACTTTTCAGTCGAATGACTTTTCGAATCATTCGATTCGGTCAAAGTATAGTAGATGGTGTACTCTATGCTTTGACCGAATCAGAATGATTCGAAAAATCATTCGACTGAAAAAATCGTCGACTTCGAAGTATTCGAAAAGTCGAATATTCGAAAAGGCAAAATCCCAATTATTCGAAAACTCAGATATTCGAAAGTTCAGAATCCCGAATTATTCGAAAGTCAGGCTATTCGAAAGTTCAAATCCCGAGTATTCGAAAACTCGAATATTCAAATACTTCAAAAACCCGACTTATTCGAAAGAGTCAGATATTCGAAAGTTTAAAAATCCGAATTATTCGATAAGTCAGATATTCGAAAATCTACGAGAACATTCGAATAGATTCGACTGATAGTCGACTTTTCGAATAAATTGTTTCTGCAGAACATTTCATTGACCCACGAGCAGGTTGCGCCAAAGAAGCACATTGACGCAAGTCGTAGATGTGTTTGGAAATCAAGGTAGAGCGAAACTATCAATGATGACTCACTCATGTGGCACACGACTCGTAAGTGATCTTTCATAGTCCTCACCGTGAGGCGTAAAGCATACTTGCGTCGCGGCGACGATGTCGCGGTGTAAGAATTGGTAAAACCCGTCGCGCCCAGCGCAGCACTCAATCGCGCCTAGCCCTGACAGCCGCGGCACGGTGCGAATCCCTCAAACAAAAACCGTCTCCACTATAGTTGTACAATTTCGGAAAAAATGTCGAACGAACGAAAATCGAATTTTTTTTCGTTCGAAATCGTTTCGAACGAACGAAAAATGAAAAAAATTTCGTTCGAAAAAATTTCGAACGAACGAAAATCAAGAACTTTTCGTTCGAAAAAATTTCGAACGAACAAAAAATGAAAAAATTTCGTTCGAAAAAATTTCGAACGAACGAATTTCGAAAAACTTTCGAAATTTCGGAGGTCGAACGAACGAAATTCGAAACAAATCGAAATGTCGATTCTTTTCGAAGTTTCGTATTTTTTTCGAAACTCGTTGAAAAATTTTCGAAATTCTTTCCGAAATTTATAATATTTCGAAATTTGTTCGAAAAATTCGAACGAACAAATTTCGAAAAATTTCGTTCGACGACATTTCGAACGAATGAAAACGAACGAAAAAATTTCGAAAAATCTTTCGAAAATTTTTCGAAAATTTCGTTCGTGTACAACTATACTCTCGACCCGCCGAAGAGCCGGCGTCGCCAACGGATAGTGGCCGTGGAGCCCAAAATTCGAAGTTTTCTCGTCCGCAGTAGTAGCTTCTGCGGGCGCAGTAAAGACTGTAGTGGGTGAGCAGCTGCTTCGAGCCCGGGCGAAGCCCTTCTGAGTAAAAAGTTTTCCGCCATAAAAATACACACGCACCGGTGCGCAACGCGGCCGGCATGCCAAATCGCAACGCGGCCAATGCGCCTAGCATCAACGCAGGGCGCTAGCTGTTGAGCAGGGCCTCCAGCGGCCAGGCAGGGTAATTTACCTCAAACTTGTGGAATTAAACCGACACTTGACCATTTGTTGCTCAATTCGTTGACCATTTGTTGCTAAATAAAAAAAACGACACAGAATGCCGTTTTGCAGAAAATGAATGCTCGACATTTATCTTATACAACAGCCGTCCTGTGGCCTCGGCCCGGCTAATGCCACCGACCGTTGTTCTCGGTAAATGCCTCCAGATCCACCATTTATCTCTTTCGGAAGGATTCCCTGCGCCTCATTCGATAGAATTTTCATTCTAGGCGTTGCTATTTCTCATGTAGTCAGAAACAAGCCAAGATTTCAACTTCTGGAAGGGCTGCGATGGTTGCTTCGTTCGGCGTTAAGGGGTCCGGCTCTAAGCTTTTTTCACCCTGGACAGGTGAGAAAAACAAGCAATATTGACAAAAGAAGTATTAGTCAATTCTGACCTTAACGTGTACTTTGACAAATAAGGGGAAGTGTTTAAGTCGGCGTTTAGTCAGAATGTTCGTAAACAATGGAATGGTTAAAAGTCATATAAAGCATTATAAGGAAGGTTCTCAGAAAGATGAAATTGCAGAACCATAGATGTACAGGTTTTCCAACACTCTGAATACGCTAGTGGCAGTGAAAACCGCGAAGCGTTACGCCGTAAAGCGATATCGTTGAAAACTGAGGTGTTCATAAAAATGAAACGCACTGTATAGCCGATAGTTTCTTGAATAGTTTGTTCGCCTCTCTATTCGACAGTTCAGTTTAATCCCAAAAGAAAGATAGAATACGCTAGCTGAAGTGATGCAGCCTTTTTCTCGAAAGTAATGACTTACTCCAAAAGTTGGATGGAAAAATTCGAAAAATTATTCGACAGTCGATTGAAAAAGTCGACTTTTTATTCGAAAAGTCGAATATTCGAAAAGTTAAAAATCCCGAATTATTCGAAAAATCGAATATTCGAAAAGTTCAAAATTCCGAATTATTCGAAAAGTCGAATATTCGAAAAGCTCAAAATCACGAATAATTCGAAAAGTCGAATATTCGAATAGTTGAAAATCCCGAATAATTCGAAAGTCGAATATCCGAAAAGTTCAAAATCCCGAATTATTCGAAAAGTCGAATATTCGAAAACTTCAAAATTCCGAATCATTCGAAAAGTCGAATATTCGAAAAAAATCTGAAAATGTAAAAGTATAGTGTACTCTCCGACGCTGATGACGGGTCTATCCTGAGGCGGGTTTCCTGCAAAGCAGCAAACGGTGCATGGAAATAGCTCAGAAGTCTGGATAGCGCAGTTTTTGGATATCACTCGACAGCGATCGACAGTTCAGGGTGGCGAAATTGTGGCTTGTGGCCAAAGACTCCATGACTCCTAGGTACGGATCCTAAGGTGTTATGGACCAGAGGCCTTAGTGTGCCGGACGGCGACACCTTTATGCAATGTGCGGGATACTTTCGCGATATAGTTGTGCACGCTATATCGCTCGAACGTTTCCTGTGTACACTCAAACGACTGCTGGGTTCAGTAGAAGCACGGGCACTAACGAACAGGTACCAAAGACTTGTATACACACCCCCAACATAACATAACATAACATAACATAACATAACATAACATACCATAACATAACATAACATAACATAACATAACATAACATAACATAACATAACATAACATAACATAACATAACATAACATAACATAACATAACATAACAACACAACATAACATAGCATTACATATAATGGAACACTTTTTAGAGAAAAACTACTGGAAACTCGCCGCCTGATGCAGGAGCAAGAGAAGGAATACAAGGAAAGCGCTGAAAGAGACAAACAGAAACGATTGGAAGCTAAAAAAGCGAAACAAGAAAAACAGGAAGCTGAGGAACGTGATAAGAGGAAACAGAAGGAAACAGAGGAAAGGAGGAAGGTGAAAAATTTTTATAAAAATGGATTCATTACTTACTAGCTGTTGTTAGCAGTGAATTTAGATGATTGCCGCTCAACGGGAGCATCTGAGGCTTCAGCTCGGTGAGCAGCCAGAGGGACACGGTCTGGTCATTGTACAGGTGCGATTCCCGACTGGTCAGAAGTTTACAAGGAAATTCAGCCCAGATGATAACCTAGAGGTGACTTTTATGCTATGTTATGTTGTGCTATGTTATGTTGTGTTGTGTTATATTATGTTATGTTATGTTGTTATTTTATGTTACTATGTTGCGTTATGTTATTTGCCGTACAATTGAGGCCCTTTAGGAAATTTGGAGGAATTCAGTAGAACTCATACTTCTATTCGTCCTCCTTGGCTTCTTCTCGTCCTTGACAGGCGGTTGTTCAGTGCGGCTGGCCGGTTCGGGCTCCCTAACAATCACGGAAACGGGCAGGACCCCGAACTCGGGTAATTAAACCACAAAAACGTCTTACCACTCGAAGTTGTCGAGGCTTCTCTTGAGAGAGAGGGAGAAGAGGCAATACCGCAATTGAAGAAGAAGAAGAAGATGATGAAATCCTCCCTTCAATCAACCAGAAGAGAACGGCCTTCGTGACCCAAAGTCGACGATGAAAGGTGGTGGAGTTTCGTAATGGGCGGCGGCGCTGCGCGACCCCCTGCGTCGCGTGTGGCTCGGAGGCGCGCTAGCGCCCCTCAAGTCTGCCTGCTAGGTTTCTTCTGGTCCTCTCTACCCTTACTCTTTTATTAAATGTTTCTTCTGTCTCACCTTAATGATACAGATTCTTTTCTGTAGTTTCTTTGACCGGTAGGCCCCCGTCATAGTCGGCCGATCAGCAGCTGCAGCCACCCTGGTCGATACGTATGCAATGCATTGGCACTCAGGTGGAAACCCCTCTCCCCTCCCGATAGGTCCGGAGTGCACCCACTCGCAGTAAGCTCGAGTGCGCCCGCCTAATCGATTTGCACTCAGTCGACATACTAAGGACGACGCTGGATCGCAAGGGATGGAAGGGGACGACTTGGGATCACTCGGGGCGGTAGAGGACGGCGCAGTCCGGCTTTCGGGTGACTACGACGAGGGCCGTACTCAGATACGCTGACGGTTGATCGGCGGGGTAACAAGGCTTGTCGGTGCAACGTCGGGAGCAAAAACGGGCAGAAGTCGAATTGTCGGTTGTACCGCAGATAGGGAGAAATTCAATACACGGAGACGGTTATTTGGCGTTGGAAAATGGGTTGACGGTGCAACGGCGGTGACATGCTCTACCATCAAATATATGGCACGTCCCGCAACTCAGACAAAAGATGGGTGCGCGTCCATTAACATGTTCAGACAAAAGTGTTAACAATGATAGGGGTATAAAAGGCTCCTCATCTCAACGTGTGCCTCAGTCGGCTCTTCAAAGCCGGACCTGGAAGGTGACCTTGGGTCTCTTCCCAAGAGATCCACTGGATGCCGGAGGGTAATTTTTGTCGCCGAGGGGAGCGGGCTCCCCACGGCCTGGGGGGGGGGGGTGATATCCAACTGTGGGGCCATCTCCCCATGGTCCGCACTAGGGTGCACCCCACCGTGGACCGTGGCGATGGGATCACCCCAATAGGGATGTCCCCGGGGTCCCACAAGCGGACCCGGGATTCCCCAAAATGTATTGAAAAGCGCGTGACTGGCAGTCTGGTTCGATTGTACCTTGGTGTGACATCGGTTGAATGGCGGTGAACGATCGGTTGCCCCGCAGATGCCCCAGCGGGCCAACCGACGTTCCCCCGCCGAATAACCGCGCACGTGTCTGTGCGGTTGTACGGAGGGAGAGTATCGGTTATACACTGAATGACCAGGGAGGGGCAACCGACATTCCCCGCGGAATCACCGCCCCATGTCTGAGTAGGGTTCTTATTCCTAAATAATTTGTATAGCATAAGTTAGTTGACTGTGAACGATGAAATGAGCGTAGAGTATGTTGTATTAACAATGTCGTCAACGATGAGTAATAAGTTTTGACGACATATTATGTTATGTTATGTGACCTTATGTTATGTTATGTTATATTATGTTATGGTATGTTATGTTATGTTATGTTATGTTATGTTATGTTATGTTATGTTATGTTATGTTACGTTATGTTATGTGACCTTATGTTATGTTATGTTATGTTATGTTATGTTATGTTATGTTACGTTATGTTATGTTATGTTATGTTATGTTATGTTATGTTATGTTATCTTACGTTATGTTATGTTATGTTATGTTATGTTATGTTATGTTATGTTATGTTATGTTATGTTATGTTATGTTATGTTATGTCTAGTTATGTCTTATTACGTCTTGTTATGTTATGCTATGTTATGTTATGTTATGTTATGTTATGTTATGTTATGTTATGTTATGTTATGTTATGTTATGTTATGTTATGCTATGTTATGTTATATTATGCTAAGTCATGTCATGTCATGTGTATGTTATGTTATGTTACATTATGTTAGGTTATGTTATGTTATGTTATGTTATGTTATGTTATGTTATGTTATGTTATGTTATGTTGTGTTATGTTATTTTATGTTATGTTATGTTATGTTGAACTTTCGTTTTTTTTTCAGAAATTATTTACTGCGATCATGTGCCATGAGAACTGTCCGGATTTTTTCACTGTGGCTGCGGGTTTTCCTAGAGTCCAGATACATTGTGCTCCTGAATGGTAAGGTTATGAACCTATATTGATCTTTGCACAGGATTTTGATTAGGTCACATTTGCAGGTACCACCTTGTGCTTTCCGAGCAGTTTGCCGCCGATGGTGTGCCGTTGTCTTCATTTAAACCAGCTTCATCGTTTCGATCCGAAGGTTTCAGCAAGGCTGTTGCTGTTTTCGTGAACAGTCACAGCTCTGGATGAATCCGTCAATTTTCACTCATGAATTGTTCCCCGGAATATTTGAAAATTATGATTGAATAAAACAATTAGTTAGCAGTAACTGAACAACTTTAGTTAATGGTTTTGAGCCCAGGTGTATGCAGTGTTTCCCAATGTATCTGGGGCAGGTCGCATCAGTATCACCTCAAGTGGACATCTGATCCTCAGAATACGTCATTCGGAAGTCAAGCTAACATTGTCCACACACAAGTATTTGCACTTGTCCGCGGATTGATAGATGGGATTGAGGTGAACCCGATTCGAGAGCGGATTAGCACCCCTGTCAAGTGGTCCTAGTCACACATTATACAAAAACAACAGAACTATGGAAATATATATCAGAAGCAAAAAAAGGATTAAAAAATTTTATTTGCGTGAGCCAAACCTCAGGCGACAGGTTTTTGAATTTTTTGGATTTTCTTCAATATTTTCACTAAATCAGTGACATTAGGTCAAAAGTTCTTGACAAAATGCCATGATTCCTTCAGATATCAAAAGAATATTCGATAAAATTTGAATAAAGTCCTAGTTTTGTTCCCGATTCCCTTGTCTAGCAGTACCCGTCACCTCAATTATCACACAATTAGGCCACATATTGACCGCGTTTGACCAGATTGTGGTCTAATTGTCTGGGAAAGGTGGGTGTGAAGTGATTTCTTTTTCACTTGTTGAATAGGAAAAGGCTTCTGGGTGCCCACCTGCAACCTAAAGGGTATCAATGATGTTAAGTAAGGCAAAACACCAAACCATTTACACAAAGTCAGGTTTCTTTTTAGAGAGAAAAAAGCAAACGCTATATTTTCTAGAGATTTGAATGGACTTAGAACGAAAGCAGTCAGGAAGAAGAGGAAGTGGGGGAAGAGAGGGAAGAGGAGATAAGGAAAATCAAGCAAGGAATACCAGGAAAGTGGAGGAAGAAGGTGAGCACCAAGAGAAGGGAGATAAGCAAGAGAAAGAGGGGGGTAAGTCTGAAAAGGATGAAGAGTGAAAGAGAAGCAAGAAAGGAGATGAAGGAATGGCAGAAGGAGAAGAAAGGATAAGAGAGGAAAGAAATGAATTACAGAGAAAGGAAAGGAGGGAATTGAGAAGTGGTAAGATCAAGAAGGGAAGAAAGAGAAAACGGGACAGAAAACAAGAGAAAAAGAAAGAGAAAAAAAGTACTATGAGGAAGACGAGAGAGAAGAAAAGGAAGAAGAGGAAGTGAGAAAAGAGACAGAGGAGAATCACGAGGAGAAAACGTAGAAAAAAAAAGAAAAGAGAAACGGGGAAAAGATATGAGTGGAGAAAAATGTAAGAAAAGGCAGACAAAGGAAGGGAAGCATTATTAGAAGGAAGAGAAGAAGTGTTGAAAGGAAGACAAGGATGAGAAAGGAGAAATGGAAGAGAAGGAAGATACAAGAGAGAAGAAATAGATGGAAAAAGGATAAGAAAAGCAAAAGATAAGAGGGTAACGTACGAAAGAAGAGAAGAAAAAGAGGTAAGAAAAACGACAAGGAGATTGAGAAGATAGTGAGGAAGGGGAAGAGAAGTGACGGAAAGAACACATGGAAGACAAGGATCAAGAAAAGAGAAGGAAGAGAGAAGGGGGACATGGAGAAGGGAGAGGGGGAAAAGGGAAGAGGAGAGGAAAGAGACGAAGAAGTTCTTAAAGAGGAGAAATGGAGAGATGACGAGAGAGATTAGAGACGGAAGAAAAGAGAGACGGGAAAAAGTAGTGAAAGAGAAGAAACAACTGAGAGAAGGAGAAAAAATCAAATGGGAGAAGGAGTAGAAAGAGGAAAAATCAGAAAGATAGGAGAAGGAAGAGAAAATTCATGGGAGAAAGACGAGGAAGGGAAACAAGAGAGGATATAAAAGAAGGCGAATGAGAAAAGGGAGATGAGGAATAAAAAGGAAAGAGGAGGAGAAGGGCGAAAGGGAACAGAAATGAGAGCGGAGAAAGGAAAGGAGATTAAATAGATTGGAGAAATGGATTAGTATAGAGAGAAGGAAGAAAAAGAGGAGTGATAAGAAAAGAAAGAGAAGGGTTGCAAAAAGAAACAATTGGAAACAGAAGGAACAGAAAAAGAAAAGAAGGCAAGACAGGGATTGAAGAAGAATAAGACATGGAACAGAGGAAACATGAGTAACAGAAGGGAAAAAGAGGAGAGAACTGACAGCAATATGAGGGAAAGAGAGAAAAGGAAGAGAGAGAGAGAGAGAGAGAGAGAGATAGAGAGAGACAAGAAGTTGGACAAGGATGAAGGAAGAAGGAAGAAGGGGTAATTAAAGAATGGAATCAAAAAGACGACAAGAGGAAAAGGTAGAAAAGAATAGAGACGAGGAAAAATAATTGAGAGGGGAGAAATTTCAAAGTAAGGAACAGATGGAAAGGTGGGAGAGGGGGAGAAGGAGAAGGGGGAGCAGGGAAGGAAAGAAAAATTGATGGAGGAAAGATGAGTTAGGGAGAGGAGAAAGCGCAACAAGGAAGGCAAAGGAGTGTAAGGGATGGGAAGAATGAAAGTGGGAGAGGGAAGAGGGGAAAAAGGAGGAGGACGAGAGGGAAGGAGGAGGAAGAATATATGAATGAAAAAGATCAAAGGAGAGAAAGGGAAGAGAAAGAAGAGGAAGAGAAAAGAAGGAGGAAAGGAGAGGGAGAAGAGACACGAAAGGTAGACGATTCAACAAAGGAAGAAAAAAAGTTGGAAGGAATAGAAGGTGTGGCTGGACGAGAAGACAGGAAAACGGAGGGCGACAGAAGGAGCGGAAAAAGAAGAGGGAGAAAATGAAGAAGAGGAAACATGAGGAAGAGAAGGACAAAAATATAAGGGAAATTACTGTAAGAAGAGCTGGATAAGAAGAGCGAGAGGGGAAAAAAGAAGGAAAAAAAACAATAAAAAACTGATTTCATCCTGTTTTTCTAGGAATCCACTACTATCTCACTCAACTTCATCTCATTCTGAAATCGACCAAAAGTTCTAATTCGTCAATTCTGCATGTCTTCCCCATTTTCATGCTTTTAGTCGCTGATCTTTCAGTTCTCCCTGTTTCTTCCTCCAGTTTTGGGATTTTAAAGTTATTATTTGGCGGATCCAGTCTGGTGAAGAGCGATTCTCTGGGAATTTTTCAACATTTTCCGGCCCCCCCCCCTTCACCAGCGGTATACCCACTCAAAAGGGTAAGATTCGCATTCTTCTAACCCACGTAACCCTTGTTTCGCACGTCTCCATCACACTCGTGGATATGTCGGGCACCTTTTCCCGCCGGATATCCTTTTCTCCTCGAGGAAAAATTGCATTGTCACCCGGTCGGCGTCTGTTTGATGTATTGTTCCAGACGTTGTCACCGCGAGTAAAAGAGAGGGAGGATCAGTTGTCCACCAGCGATGTCAAATAAGCGCCTTGCCACTGGTAATCAGCCACTTTTTGACACTTCAAGCCCTATGTGACTGTAATGGAGATTGAGTATCCAATTAGGAGACTAATATACTGACCACCCAAAGTCGGACCCTCACTGTTTTATGACAAAATTTAGTGAAAATTAGGTGATTTTCGAACCGGGATTCCATCGAAAACCTTTTTCTGAAGAAAACGTTTAATTGTGTTCAGCTTTTAGCATACACTTACTGTGCTACTCTAGGCCAATTTTCGGACCGCATGTGTATCGACACGCTTTGCGGCCGTAAGCGGTCGAGTCAGTCGAGTTTCCAGCGCCAAATCCTACTCGATATGGCTTTTTTATACAGTTTTCTCCAATTTTGTTTAGTTTCCAGTTTCTAAAACCCAGCTAGAGTCAACAGATCGGCGGCTGCTGCGCTGGAAACTCTTCCAACTCGGAAGCGTGCGGTCGCAAAGTGTGTCGAGACGCGATTGCGGACCGGAATTTGGCCCAGAGAAGCATACTATGTGAGGAACTTTTCTGTTTAAGAAAGAAAAAATCAAACTACAGGATATTAACACAAATAACTATTCTTTTAAATGCATATGAAAATCTAAATAAACACTGAGCTTGTTGAATAAAAGTAATCCCTGGGCCAATACATGTACCAGATAATAAGAACAGAACGGAAAAGAAGCAAAAAAACATTTATTATATGTACACAAACACACATTTATTATTATTAGTATTGATTATACAATAATACAACGACGTATACTCTGAGTTAATCAATTCCGGACTCCAGAGGTCAAAAAACTTCTTCATTAAATCATCTTATCCTCTGTTTCCAATCCAAATTTATTTCCGTTCATCGCGTGCGTCTGCGCGCATACCCTGCGTCTCCTTCTCCCCACATTTTCTCGCTGTCTACATATACCCTCTCTCCGCGCATGCGCGTGAGGGAACAGAGGAAATTCGGCTCGGAACCAGAGGATATATCCTCGCAGTTGTGAGGTGAGGGGAGACTGATTTGGGAGTTATGGAGACAAAACAGAGAACAGATTATACCTTTTCAAAACATAACGTTAGGTGTACGGTTGTCAAAAGTGAAAATCCGTAAGTGCAGACTAGTCCAGTCAAATTTCAAGCTTTGACTGACTTTACATGTCTGGCTACGAAACCACTATTAGTCATCCTGGCCATTCCGAATGAAACAAGCTTTATAGAACCATTTCTGAGCGTGGAGTCCGAATATACATTTCGCGGCTGCCTATAATCTCTCTGCGAAAAGTTATAATAGGCGTTTCTTTTCCATTGATTTCCGTACCTATTCTACCTTCCGGAATGCGGAGTAATCTTCGGAAAATCTAGAAACGGACCTCATAATCGTGTTAAACTTGCAAAACAACCCCCTGGGCAAGGTTCGGGTGAAAGCACATTTTCTGAACTTTGAACAGAGTAATAGCGTTTTCCACCTGTTGGATGAGTAACACCTAGGGGGTTCTGAGAGAGCCTGAAAGAAATGTTCTAGATTTGACCTGAAATTTTCCCCAGGAAATTACTTGGGGTGCTGATCACGAGTCTGAGGTTCATTTGTCGGATTTTTTAAAAGGTTTTAGCTACCCAAAGTTTGTCTGTATGAGACTGCCTGCCCACGTGGTAGGCGTGCGTGGCGAGCGACCATCGCGAAGGCTTTTTTCAGACCTGTGAATCGATTGGTATGATTCCAAGATGCATACTGAATAATACATATCACAGTCAGCTGTCTGCAGTCGTGGAAAAGATCGTCCGAAGGATGCCTCCGCCACGGCCGTTCAACACGCACGCCGACCGCGTGGGCGCACAGTCTCAATCGGACAGACCATACTTTGCCGCGTGGCTTTGAAAACCGCCCATAACTCATTTCAGAGTGCTTTTAGGCGGCTGCGAAGGACATATTTCAGAATTCCTGTTTTGGCTCTCCGGCAGATTACGGTAGGTGTACGGTAGTCCGGACAACATGATAATTTAAGCGGGCGCTTCATTCACAAGGTGAGTAATTGATGCTAACGATAATGATTTCGCGAATTTCAAGAAAAAAAATTAGAGCTATGGTAGATATGCGGTATGATGCATACAGTCACCTAAGGTGAACTTCCAAAAATTCAGAGAAAACGAATCTCGGATTCGTGTCTGGCACCCCATATATCGACTGGAACGGAGCAAGATTTAGTCCGTTCATTCGCCTGCATGCGCGGAGCGAGAGAAGAGACAGCGAGAAAGTGTGGGGGAGAGGGAGACGCAGCACAATCGCGCACACGCGCGCGATGGACACGAGTTGAATTAGCTTTGGGATAGAGGGTATCTGTGGTTATTCCACTAGCCCAGGGTTCTAGAAATTTTAACCATTAACCTATTACGGTATGCCTACAGTAGCCTACAGTAACCCACAGCAGACTCCCCACCGATCTGAGCAAAGAATAAGTTATTTGATCTCTGGAGTCTGAATTAAGGATTAGAATTACTTTCCGAATGGACGCGTTAGATAGCCCATTTTCGCTCCAGCCGGCTCAAGACCACCGAAGAACGAAGCTCCCAGCGTGTAGATCGGTTCATCACCTTCTGACGAATCAGGCAAGACGTGGAGATACGAGCCCATACCCTGGAATGAGCGAGGTTTTTTTTCCGCATTTGCGGACTTCACCACCACAGTTTCTTTAAAAAAGCATTCTAATTTATAGCTGTGTGGTAGGACATACAACGATTGGGCGGATGGCCTTCAGCCGTTAAACGATTATGATCGATGGCCGATCAATGCACATGGCTGACCTCCATGCGCCCAAGTGTTTCCAGAGATTTAAGTGCCCTTTACGATGGTGGTTCACCGTAGAGGACACTGGAAGGCATGAATGGTGCTAGCATACTCCTCCAGACAATAATTATAGGCGCTTGGCGCATAAAGTTCAGTCGTTGTACGATTGTGAATACTAGCCGATCAATGCACATGGCTGAACTTCATGGGCCCAAGCCCTTCCAAGCCCTCCAGTGCCACGTACAGGGCACTTGACAGGTTGGATAGTGTTGGGACAGTACTTCATATGACAATAACAGATGGGGTTCGGCCACTGGTTGGTTGCTATCAATAGCCGATCAATGCTCATGGCTGACCTTCATGCGCCCGAATGTTTCCAAACCCTCCAATGCCCTGTAGAGTGGTTGCTCTTCACAAAGGGTTTCAAAATGCTTGGATAGCGCAAGTGTAGTCCTACAGACAACAATCTCAGAAAATTAGGCGCATATGGGTCAGCCATTGTACGATTGCAATCACTGGCCGATCAATGCATAGGGCTGACATCCATGCGCCCAAGTGTTTCCAAGAGTTCTCATGCCACCTACAGGGCATTTTGAAGGTTGGATGGTTTCGGAAAAGCTTTCATCAGACAATGACAAATGCTCGGGCGCATAGGGTCCAGCTGTTGTACGATTATGATCACTGACCGATCAATGCACAAGGCTGACCTCCATGCGCCCCAGTCTTTCCAAGCCCCCAATGCCCACGAGCAGGGCATTTGACGGTTAGGATAGTGTTGGGAGGGTCTTTCACATGACAATAACAAATGCTTTGGCGCATGGGGTTCAGCCATTGGCTAGTTGTGATCAACGGCCGATCAATGCGCAATGCTGACCTCCATGCGCCCAAGTGATTCTAAGCTTTCCATTGTCTCGAAGGTGGGTAGCTACAGGGTACTGAAGGGCATGCGCGCATGGAGGCCATCATAATGGTTGCGATATCTGATCGATCAATGCACATAGCTGACCTCCACGCGCCCAAACGTTTTCAAGCCATTCATTGCCTTGTACGACGGTAGGTGGTAATACAAGGCATTGAAAGGCTTTGACTCAATTGCGCGCATGGAAGAAATCAAAATGATTGTGATTGCCAATCTATCAATGCAAATGGCTGACCTCCATGCGCCCAAGTGCCTCCCAGCCCTCCACAGCCCTGTAATACGAAATACCAGGTTGCCCAATAATTCTTGTCCGAAAGTTTCACCATTTTTATTTTTTTTCAACTTTATTGAAAAACAAGTCTAATCAACAACATAATCACCACAGTTATTCACAACAGTGACCCATCGATTGGGCAGGTCGCCGATGCCCTTCGCCCAGAACTCCGGGGGCTACGACTCGAAGAAGTCCACGATGGCGTATTTGAGGTTGTCGTAGTTGGTGAATTTTCTTCCGGCCGAATGGTGCTTCAGCGGGCGGAACAAGTGGTAGTCGGAGGGGGCGAGGTCCGGGGAATACGGGGGATGGGCAACCGTCTCCTAGCCGAGCGTCGCCAACTTCTGCTGGGTCTCCTTCGCCACGTGGGGGCGCGCGTTGTCGTGCAGCAGGTGGACCGAGGCCCGTAGGGGACGCTTTTCTCGGATGGCGGTGGCTAGTTTTTCCAGCTGATCCGTGTAGATGGAGGCGGTGACCGTCCTGCCTTGCGGGAGCAGCTCGAAGTACAGCATGCCCTTGGTGTCCCACCAGCAACAGAGCATGATCTTCAGCGGGTGCAGGTCGGCTTTCGACGTCGTCGGCGACTCTTCTCTGCGCGGGATCCAGACGGCGCGGTGGGCGACGTTGTCGTAGAGGACCCAGCTCTCATCCCCAGTGACCAGGTCCTCGAGAAACTCCTTGCGATGCGGACGAAGGAGGAGGGACTGGCAGACGGCCACGCGGCTCTGCTTGTCGGCGTCCGTCAAACGGTGGGGGATCCAACGGGCCAGAACTTTGTGGTAGCCGAGTAAGTTGAGTCGATTGTGGATGGTGGACTTGCTGCAGCCGAGCGTCGTCGCCAGTTCACGGGTGGTGGCTTCCGGCTTCTCCTTGATACAGCGACGGACTTCGTCATCATCCACCGTAGAAGGCCTCCCGCTGTGCTCCCTGTCCTCGAGGCTCGTGTCGCCGCTCTTGAAACGATTGAACCAGCGGCTGACTGTGCGTTGGGACACTGCATCCTACTTGTACGCTCTGCAGATGTTGGCGACCGCGGTGCCCGTGTCGTTGCTCAGCAGCCACTCGTAGTAAACGAACGTACGAATTCAACCTTGGTCCATTTTAGCTTGTACTGGTAGCTAGACGCGGCGACTGCGACTTATATACCCCTAGCGTGAAACTTTGGAGAACCTTCTAGAAGGTTCTTACACTTGCCTGATATTATAACACTTCTAAGAAAAATTATAGAATTTTGAAAATTTTCTAACAGGAAGTATTGGACGGCCTGGTATTTCTGGGAATGGAGTGAAAAGATGAAAGTTACCTGCTTATTTCCATTTGCAGACATATCAACCATAGAGTAGTATGGCCTAAGAATTCCCAGCAATTCAGAGTCACCACCGCCAACCAGACCACCAACCTGGAAAAAGGCTGGGTTGAGCCTATGGGAATCGGATTTACTAACGATAAACCCTAGGGTTGAGAGTAATAATGCTGGCGAGAAGGAGGTTTTTAGCTTGGGGAAGTGCAGGGAATCGAGCGAAACCTACCCTTGACCCATGGGTTTACCGTTGATGAATCCCGACTAGGTTATTTTGTGCTAGTAGGACCTCAAACAAGAGATAGGTACCATTTTCAAAAGATTTTTAGACTTTATTTATACCACCCCTGTACACCCCGAGAAGGTAACCGAGGCTCTTTGTCGGGTAGCACAAAGTTGCCCACTATTTACATAGATGATGCTCACAAAACGGCTGCTGCTCCAGCTCCCACCCTTTAGCCGCGCATAGCCGCACACTAAAAAGCAGCGCTTAGACAAACACACCGACAATATTAGCCCGGATATTGTCGATCAACTAAGTACACCACGGCTACTTACTGTAATGTATACACCCCTTGTCAGACATTAGGGTCAGCCAACCCACGACTTGCCCCCTGGTTACCTCATCCAGATCCTTCATGCTCTGCTCACTGTAGCCATAGTTGTTGTCCTTGGACACGTCCGCTTCGCCATTTGTGTCTAAAAATGGAGAGCGAATTGGGTGAAAAAATCTTCGTAGGAACCCAGTTTAGCCCAAAAAATTTCACACAGAAAAAAAAAACAGGTTTTAGGACAAGTTTCAGATTATAAAAAAAACCATGGAAGCCTTTTCATTTTCGTGAAAAAGAAGGGAATAACATGATTTTCTGCTTCCCTGGAACAGCGAGACGCAGGCAGCGAGACAGATAACTCGTGGCCGTGCCGATTATTGATCGAATCATGTCGGCGCCCCACGCTGCCATAGGCGCGCTCCGTGACGCGTGCGGCTTACACTTTCATGGAAACAGACGATACATGTCAATTACGCGCTGTACGGTTACCCAATAACGGGCGACTTTTCGCTGCTAGCGCGGGTCACCCGAAACCGCCATGTGGATCTTGCACGATGCCCGACTGCCGCGTGCCGAGGTTATTTGTGAAGGGGCTCACTTAAGCGGGAGGCCGGAATCCGTCAGGCCTAGTGCATACTTCCCGCGACGGGGGACGCGACATAGTGTTTGCTATATAAGTCGACCGGAAATCGATATTGCTGATATGCACTATCGCTGTCGCGGAAAGTAAGCACTAGGCCTCCGGCTGGCAGCGTGCAGTAAACCAGGTGTTAGCGGCCCGACACGCCCCCATCTGAAAGTGAGCGGGTCGCCCGAAATGTCGTTTTTCCACACCTGGCACTTGCGGATCAAAACTTTGAGTGGTTGGGTTGTGGAAAAAAAAGTATATAGTTCTATAGGCTGTATAAAAACTATACTTCCATGGCTCCTTCGCGCGCGTGTGCGAAGCGGAAGTCAGAGACAGCGAAAAAGTGAAGAGAAGACGGAAAGAGCAGCGTCGCGCGCGCGCACACGCACGCACGATGAGCGATGGGAACTTAGTTTTTTTCCTCTTAGGGTGTACAATCTATGAGAAAAACAACACGCCGACTAGGATCTCAGGCTAGCTTACTTGTCGACAGCAGGCTGATCCATCATTTAGAAGACTGGATAATAATCAATTAGAGAAATATATTTTTTCTTTTTCACACGTTTTCCATTTTCTTTTTTCCATGTTGAATATTCCATTATTTTATTTTTTACTTCTTTCTCTTCTTGTTTTGCGTAACCGGATTTTTGTCAGTTTTTTCATTTTTTCTCTTCTGGCGGGTAACAAGACGCTAACACGTCTAACTGACACCTGCCTGTCGGTGGAACGGACTCAACACTATTTATACTTAAACAAAATTAGACATTTCAACACTCCATTTGAATAGAAATATCTCAATTAAGTTATTATATCAAAAAAAGAAAAGAGAGAAAGAAATAGATGAAAAAAACTAAAAATTAAAAAATTAAGCAATAAAAAAGAAAAAAAGAAAATGGAAAAAATAGGAGAAAAGAAATTGGAAAAAATAGAAAAAAGAGAAAAAAAAACAATTTTACAGTCTTCTAATTGACGTCACCATAAACAGTCAGATACCTGCACATCGCAGGCAGGTAACGAGGAAAACAGCAGCCAATTAGGATTTGAGGACAGCTCAGCTGTCAACAGCAGGTTGATCCGTCATATAGAAGGCTGGATAGTCATACATATAATGATTTTTCTTCTTTCCTCCTTTTCCGTTTCTTCTTTTTGATTGTTAGACTTTGGATTTTTCGCTTTTTTTTGTGCCCAAACGGATTTTTTCCTTTTTTATTTTTCTAAATAAATTCTTTTCGAGATATTTTCGATCTGTCTAGTATTGTTCGAATATATATAATGTTGAGTCACTTCCACCAACAGGCAGGTATCCGAAAGACGTGTTACCCTGAGAGTTTTGGCCGACAAATAGCCGCGAAATGCCTGCTTGCCGCATAATAGCCGTAAAATAGCCGCCAAAAATGCTCGCCGCGAAATAGCCGCGAAATAATTACCGCCGCAAATTAGCCGCGAAATATCCGAGAAATAATGCTCTCCAGGTAAGTATACGACGCATTCTAGAAGCATGACTTAGATGTCAACAACTCCTTCGATTCAATTACCCAAGTTTAAGATACTTGGAACTTGCTCAGCCTCTGAAGGCCCCACCCAAACAAGGGTTATTTCTAATTCGTTTCGTGAATAGCCGAGAAATAGCCGAGAATTAGCCCACCAGGAGCTGCTGCGGAGCCTGGTGAGCTATTTCTCGGCTATTTCGCGGCTATTCCTCGGCCTAAACTCTCACTATCAAAATAGCATCTTGTTACCTGCCTGCAATGGGCAGGTATCTGGCTGTTGTCTAGCAGAATGCAGACATCTGCGCGTCAGACGAAATATAAGAAGGTAAACAGGCGGACAACAGGTCTAGTTTCTATGGAAAAAGGCAGATTTGGGAAAGCAAACACCCTTGCTTGGTTGTCAACGGAAAGCCCTTGAGGAGATGACATCCTTTCAACCTGCTTTCGACAACTGAGATTGCCTTACACTGTACCTACAACAGAAGCAACACTTTAAAATGAAAGAAAAAAGAAGGCGATTCTCGGCCCTGAGTCACACCGAGCAGGAATCTGAACCGTCCGGGCCATTGCTTCAGCTGTTTGTGCCAACTGAAGGAACCCGGACAGCGACAGAAGCCGATCTGCAGATTGGGAGAACGAACCGAACTGTCAGGCGGCTCGGGGCCGAGATTGGCGTGATATACTACTAAAAGAACAGTCAACGCTCAGGGACGAAATCTGAGATTTCCAAACAATTGTGAAGTAGACCCACCCTAAACAGCGCCTGCCAAGTGCGAGCTCTCGATTCCTCCGAATAAGCGAGATATAGGAGGAAGCCACAGTGGGGCGCCCCCATCAGGAAGCCACTTTGACACGCCCCTTTACGATCCTTCGCGCTCAATAGTGGCAAGATGAGCGATGATTTTCGATCAATGGCCCCGTTCTTCCCTTCATTCTCAACTTCTTTCTTTGTTCAGGTCGGCTCGCATACATTGGTTGCAAATTACGGAAATTACAAGTCACGAACAACTCGTCCACTATGCTTCCTTAGCTCAATTTTCACGGGGCCATAACTCCGTACCCAAGGGGTCTTGCACGATTCCAGAAACGCCATTGGAATCAGCGTGGGACCGTTACCAAGATAGGCAGAAAAACGACTCTAAGGTTGGACTGTGCCTTTAGAGTCTCTTTAAGAACAGAAGAATTCTAACCTTGCTTCAGCCTTCTATACTGGCGAGGCACAAAACGATCCATCCACTCCGAGTCAACCATTTGCATGACATCACCACACGCAAAATGTACTAAAATTGAGTTTGTGTATTTTAGGAGAAAAAAATCAGAAATTAGGTAGTAAAACCGTTGAAAATTGATCCTAAAAGATCACAAATGCTATTACGCTTTCAGAAATTTTTTTTACAAGTATCGGCGTAAGGCTTTTGGCCAAGTGTGAAACACCGTTCGGAAGCGCAAATAATTTTCCATCCCATGAAGCACCTTCGAGTGCTTCTGCTGGCTGTAAGACCGCGGAATTCGCATAGTTTCTACGCGTGCTGGTGCGGAGCGGAGGTTAGAGACAACGAGAGAGCGCATCACGGACGGAGAGGGCAGCGTCGCGCGCGCCGCTCGCGTCATGAGTCGTGAGAATTACGACATTTCACATAGGTTACTGCAGACGATTATTATTCACTCTGAGGCAACCCACCAAAGCTGCCTAATTTGAAAGGGTGTTAGAACCCGTTGAGAGGTAGATGATACGAAGCGTTGGCGGAAAACTTCGACGGAAAGTCATTATTGATTTTTCGCGAATTTAGTGAGTTTTCGCGAAACTTGATGCTTTGAGTTCCTCATGGTGCGTTGGCGCAGACTCGGTGTGCACATATAACGTATTTATATGCACCGAGTTTGCGCCAGCACACAATAAGGAACAGAAAGTATCAGTGCTAATCGTAACGACTATCCACACTTGTAACAATTTTTTGCCTTTCAGCTGATAATTTTTAAGATATTACCTACCTAGAACTGCAGCAAGAATTAGCAGGGCGGCCATCAAAAATTGGAATTTGTTTCGGAAGAGGTACGAATATGTTTCAAAGCAGTCTGAGGTCGAAGTGATGGGTGGACTGATTTCGATTTCACTTGACGAAAGTGACCCGCTTTCATCGATCAGCAGACTGTCTGAGAGTGTTTCGTTTCCGATCTGATAATCACAATGAAAGGTGGCCAGTGGGATCTGGCTTTCATGACAATTGGACAGATTTTTGGGGAGAATTCGGTGTTAAATAAGAGTCAAATTTAGAAAAAAAAGCTTCTTCCTTTTCATTAACTACATTCAAGCACACAGAGTTCGGACAAAAAGCTGCAGAATTTTAAGAAAATTTACTTAAGAAACATTTTTTTATGATTGCCGAAACCCCCTTCGAGGCTTCTTGGGAGACTCCATCCTGGAGACTTTTTTCTGAACCGAAATCGGTATCTCAGACTAACCACCAATTCAATTACATATATTACTACTGATATGACACGCTTCAATTATCATTATGCGCTCCTCAACGGTACCTTCCGACTAGGACGATTCTTGTAAACGAGCCGATTGACAGTCCGGCTCGTTTTCCCCACCTGCAGGTCGACTTCAGTTGCTGTCCGAGCCACTGCTGTTACTTGACGAGCCGCTTCTACTGTTGTTCAGGCTCTCCAGTTTGCCCCAACAGCGACATCAGTGGCTTGAGGGATTCAAAGCACGGACCAAAGTCAGAGACGGTTCCAATACCTCTTCGGAGCGGCTCGTAGCCGAGAATCTCCTGAGGAAGAATGAATATCTGGATTAGTGTAATTAATTTTATTTATTCTCATATTTTTCTGTCTTATTAAATTGAATTTGTGTTCTTCTTTTATTTTTCGTTCTATTTTTTTTTATAATGAATAACCCATTTCTCCTCAATAAATTTCAAAATTCACTTTTTAATTTCTTTTTTATCCCTATTTTTCCGACGCGGAACCTGCGGAACAAATAGAGAAAAATATTCGAAAGAAAAAACTAAATTCTGCAATATTCGTAAAGTAGAATTTTTGAGAAAATCTACTTGGTCCCGGCACGATGAACACGTGTCGCATGATGCAATAGCCGAAGTCCGCAAATACGGACCGGAATTTGGCCCAGAGAACGACAGCATGTATCTAAATACTATATATCCGTAAAGTTCCAAATCTGACTATATTCGAGTAGTCGGATATCATTAATGTTCAAAAATCGAATAAAACCCGAAAGTTTCTTATTTGGGAGTATATGAGAGTTGAATAACCGAACAGTCGTGAATACATCTACAATCGAGCAGTCGAACACTTGAAAAGTACCAAAATTTCCGATACTCGGGGATTAGAAATTTTCGGAAAATCGATATCCGCCATTGTATGTCCCGAGAGATCCAAATTCGACCTTATTTGAAAAATTAGTTATCCTAGACTTTTCGAATTCGGGAATATTTCTGAAAAGTTCTTTATTCAGACATATTTGAAGGGTCGGCTATACGAAAAGTCTAATATCCGACTATGTTTGAGGAGTCGCATATTCGAATAGTCACGAATTCGATCACCTATGAGAAGTCCGATATCCGAAAAATATAATATTCGACCACGATTGAGAAGTCGGATATCCGGAAAGTCAAATATTCGACTACATTCGAGGAGATATTCGAAAAGTCATGAATTACGCTACAATCGAAGTCGGATATTCGAGAAGTACTAAATTCTGCAATTTTCAGAAAGTAGAATTTTCGAGAAAATCAATATCTGACTACAAATATTCGAAAAGTTGCGAGTCCAACTATATTTGAGAAGTCGAGCATCTTAACTATTCAATATCCGACTAGATATCAGTTCTATGAATATTTGGCTGTACTCCAACGGTCAGATATCCGGAAAGTCCGATATCTCACTACATTCGGCCACAATCGAGGCCGGACCGCAATCGAATAGTCGGATATCCGAAAAGTACTAAAGTCTGCAATATTTGAAAAGGAGAATGTTTGAGAAAATCAATATCCGACTATAAATATCCGAAAAGTTGCGAATCCGACTGTATCTAAAAAGTCGGTTATCTTAAATGTTCAAAATTCGAATATACCAGAAAAATTCTTTATTCGGGCATATTCGGACAGCGATTTTCGATATCCGAGTAATCTAATAGATGTCCGACAACATCTGAGGGGTCGGATATCCGGAAAGTCCAATATCTGAGTACGTTTGAGGGGTCGGATATCCGAAAAATTCATGGAATCAACTGCAATCGAGTAGTCGGATATTCGAAAATTACTAGATTCCGCGATATTCGGAAAGTAGATTTTTTTGAGAAAATCAATACCCGACGTTATATACAGATTCCAGAAGATCCGAATCCGACTGTATCTGAAAAGACGTTTACCCTGAATTTTCAAGAAACAATGTCCGAAAAGTTTTTCATTCGGGCATACTCAGAGGGTCGGATATCAGAGATGTCTAATATCCGACTGCAATCGAACAGTCGGATATCCAAAAATTCATGGATTTAACTACAATCGAGTAGTCGGGTATTCGAAAAGCACTGCATTTTGGGATACTGGGAAGGTAGAAGTTTCGAAAAAAATCAATATCCGCATTATATTTTCCAGATGTTCCACTCTCACTATATCCGGAAATTCGGTTATTCTGAATGTTCAAAATTCGAATATATATATATATATATATATATATATATATATATATATATATATATATATATATATATATATATATATATATATATCTGGAAAGTTCTTTATTTGACCATAATATATTTCTTCTTAATGGTCAGCTAGTTGTTTATTGGAGCGTTCTACGGAACGTAATAAATAAATAAATAAATAAATAAATAAATAAATAAATATTCGAAAAGTCGGATATCCGAAAAGTTCCACTGAGCCGAAAATCTGAAAGTTTTAAACTCAACTACAATCGGACAGTCGGATATTCGAAGAGTCTAATATCCGCCTATATTTGAAGAGCCGGATATCCGAAAAGTCATGGATTCAACTACATTCGATTAGTCGGGTATTCAAAAAGCACCAAATTTTGGGATACTGGGAAGGTAGAAGTTTCGAGAAAATCAATATCCGACATTATATTTTCCAGAAGTTCCATTCCGACTATATTTGAAAATTCAGTTATTCTAAATGTTCCGAATTCGAATATATATCCGGAAAGTTCTTAATTTGGCGATATTCGGAGAGTCGGATATCCGAAAAGTTCAATTGAGTCGGAAATCCGAAAAGTCATAAATTCAACTACAATCGAATAGTCGTCTATTCGAAAAGTACTAAATTCTCCGGTATCTGAGAAGTAGAATTTTTAGGAAAATAAATATCCGACGTTATATACCCCCAAAGTTTGAAATCCGATCTTATTTGATAATTCCATTAATCTAAATGTTTGAAATTCGGATAAGTCCAGGGAACTCTTTAATCTCGCACATTTTGAGGTCGGACATCCAAAAAGTCCATTATCCGACTACATTTGAGAAGACGGCTATCAAAAAAAATCTAATATCCGGTCACATTCGAGAAGCCGTATATCTGAAAAGTCATGGATCCGACTACATTGGAACAGTCGGATATTTGAAGATGGTTAAATTCTGCGATATTTTAGGAGTATAAATTCCGTGAAAAACAATAACCGACATTACATATCCGAAAAGTCCCAAATCCGGCCTTATTTGAAAAGTCGGCCTTGTTCCTTAATGTTTAAAACTCGAATATATCCGCCAACGTCCTTTATTTGGCCATATTCGATGATTCAGATCTTGCGAAAGTCCATTATCCGACTACAATGGAAGAAGCGGTCATTCAAAATGTAAAAAAAAAACTACAAATTTGAAAAGTCCTAAATCCAATCACATCTGACAGTCGGATATCCGGAAAACCGAATATCCGACCGAATCCGGAAAATGAAAAGAAAAGACCAATTTTTCTCAAAATTGGAACTTTTCCCGGCGAGTTTTTTTTTTCCAATTGCTAATATGTAGGAGAGGGCCCAAGTATGTCTTTCTCAAGAAATTTCGACACCTTAAATCGGTATCTCAGAACATCCTTACAGACAAATACAGGTCTTGCCAGTGGCATGACAGGCATTATCCCTATGCGCGGATTTCCGGTAAGATGAGATGTGATAATTTGCCCATGGAAGACAGAGTCGAGTGAGTCTCTCTCTCTCATGCTTTTGTTGCCTTGTTAGTCTAACCCAATCATCCGCAACTGTGTAATCCCCATCAAAGGCCCAAATGCCGCCTCGGCCACATTCTCTCTGTGTACAGATTTGACCGATACGCGCCTACCTAAGTGGGTACGATTTACCGCAATACGCCGACCGAGGTTTGTGTGCTAGCATTATCCATGGTCTTGCGGCTAAATACACTTTTTCTTCTTCATTTGTGGAATCACTTACTTAGACAATGAAGTTCAATATGTACAAAAACGTCAGATTTACAAAACTCGAAAATAGCGTTTGAATTTCGCGCCTCATCGAGTTTGTCGGAACTCTTTATGACATTATATCCTAGAGTGATAGATGACCGTCCCAGTGCTCCGCCCTTCCTGACCTCACAGTTATTTATCTGTAACTTTTGGAAGGTGTACTTTAAGGACGTTAAAAAAATCGCGCATGGAGTCAGCACAATGTCTTTTTGATGTATAAAAAAAAATGAAAAAATTACCTAAAATAACTATTTTTCCTCTGGAAACCCTCGTGGCAACCTAACATGCTGGTTAACAGTTATAGTAGTGTTCCAAAGTGGCAGATGACAGCCCCAAGACTCCACCCTCCCAAACTCACAGCCATTTCAAACGAATAGGAGCTCATGGAGGCGCAACTTCATACCCTCAGAATTTGTGAATGATGTTAAAGCCTGTACGTGTTTTTTTGTTGAAAAAAATGCAAAAAAATCGTAATAAAATATGTTTTATTCTCCAAATTTTCAGGGCACTCGAACATGATAGTAGCTAGTTATAGTAGAGTAATTCTGTGCACCTTTCGATATCTGTTTTCAAAAATTTCAACGTTTTTTCTGACATTTCGTCCCAGAGTGATAGATGACCGACCCAAAACTCCGCACTTTATAACAGCACCTCAGAAATTGTGAACGATGTCAAAGCCTCTACGTGGTTTTTTGTTGAAAAAAAACCAAAATACAAAATAAAAGAGATTTTCTCTGTTCAAGTCTTGTGGGCATTCTAACATGGTATTAATTAGTTATAATCGAGTAGCTACTGTGCATATCTCGAGAGTCATTTTCAAAAGAAATCAACTGTCTTTTGGCATTCATCCCAGAGTTATAGATGACCGCTCTAAGGCTCCGCCCTTCCTGACCTTACAGCCACTTCCAATCGAATACAAGTTCGTGGAGGCGCAACTTCAGAACCTCAGAATTTGTGTATGATGTCAAACTTAAAATCTTCAGTGCGCTAAAAAATAAAAGCATTTAGTATGGTGGATTTCTCGAGAGTTAGTTATGGTGGAGCAATTCTCGAGAGTTGTTTCCGAAAATTCATACTGTCTTCTAACATTTCATCCCAGAGTGATAGATGACCGATCCAGGACTCTGCCCCCTCTGACCTCACAGCCAATTTAAAGCGACCATATACGTATGTGGAGGTACCACCTCACCACATCAGAAATCGTGGATGATGTCAAAACAGCGCCTTTACGAGTTTTTTCAAATAAATTCAAATTAAACATAATAAGAAAGATCTTTTTTCCCTTGATATCTTTAGGGCACTCAAACATTATAGAAACTGGTCATAGTAGAATAATTACTGTGCAATTCTCGAGAGTCATTTTCAAAAAAAAATAAACTGTTTTCTGACATTTCATCCTAGAGTGATAGATGACCGACCCAGAACTTCGCCTTCCTGGCAGCACGGCCATTTCCTAGTAAATAGAATTCCATAAAGGTATGAATTAAATACCTCAGAATTCGCGAATGATGTCAATATAATGCCATCACGAGATTTTTTTAATAAGACAAAAAACGTGATAAAAAAGATATTTTCAAAAAATTTTGGGGACACTATAACAGTGCACCTCTCGATAGACTTTTTCAAAAATTACAACTGCCTTCCGACAGTTCATCCTAGAGTGATAGATGACCGCCCAAGACTCCGCCCTTCCTGACCTCACAGCCATTTCCCAGCGAATATAAGTTTTCATAAGGACGCAACTTCAGAACCTCAGAATTTGTGAATAATGTCAATAGACTGGCTTTTTTTAGTTCAAAAAAAAACATGAAAGGGAAAGATTTTTTCTATGACTCTCCCGGGCATTCTAACATGGAGCAAATGCCATGTACGACTCTCGATAAACCTCGGCATCGTAGCAATGTTGAGAACTTTGATTGAAGCTTGCACGAGGTAGTATGGGGCTTTATTCGGCTGACGTTTCGGCGGCTTCGCCTTCTTCAGAGCCTGAAAGAGCCAAATAAATTCATGAAAATACACGGACAAACGCCTTTGCGGTAAACTCTCTACAGAAATTTGACTTTCAATTTTCCAGCTAGTAGACAAGAGAAAAGTAAGCCAAGTAACATACCCAGTCAAGCCCTCAGAGATCGCGGATCAGTAGAGTACGGCGGAGCACCAATGGAGTAGAGTTTCACGCCCAAGTCAGAAGGCAAGTCTGACGTAAGGCTGGAGTTCCCGTGTGATATTTATACCCTCCTCTTTCCGGTTGACCTTGGGGTCCTTCGCACTGATCCAAAAACGCCTCAAGAGCTTTCCGCGCACTTGTTATGCCCTCCCGCGCCAGTATCTCCACTCGCACCTCAAAATCTTCCCCCAGGTGGCAATTAATCCGATGGCACCCCAGTGCAGTGTAGCTACGCGACTTTTCTTTACCATCTAAGTGCTCTTTGATGCGCACGTGCAGAGGTCGACCTGTTTCTCCGATATACTCCTCACCGCAGCTCTGGCACGTGATGAGATAGATGACACCAGAAAGAGCACAGTCTCCTTCCCTGCCCTGAGGGCAAATGGTACAATCAGGGGTAACGCAGGTGCGATCGTATAGGCGATTTCTCACCAATTGACGTTTTAAGTTATTAGGAGGGATATCCACCAGAGCCACTGAATTTTCTAGTCCCGATCTTCGCAAGCACTTTTTGATGGCGCTGCTTACTTCATCCGAGATAAACGGAATTTTGAAGGGAACTTTATCGTCTTGTAGTCCAATCGGACTCTGCTCGCGGACGTGCGTAGGCCGGCACCTCTTTGAGTAAGCTTCATATCCATTGAGGTGCGCAATCTGGCTAGCGAGTTTTTTGGACTCCTCGCGTTCTCGATCGCCCGAACACACATTTACTGCTGTGCGGAACATACTCCTTACCACCGCCCTTTTGGTTTGGGTGGGGTGGGCAGACCGGCAGTGGACTAGTATGTTCTTGTTTGAGGGCTTGCGGTACCACTTTGTTATTATTTTTTTTTCTAACATGATAGAAACTGGTCATAGTACAATAATTCCTGTGCACCTCCCGTTAGTCGTTTACAAATATCAACTGTCTTGTGACATTTCATCTCAGAGTGATAGATGACCCACCCAGGACTCTAAGTACATGGAAAGCAACTTCAGAAACTCAGCATCTGTGAATGATGTCAATACAGAGCCTTTACGGTTCTTTTTGAAATAAAATAGAAAGAAACGTATTGAAAGAGATTTTCCTTCTAAAACTTCAGGGCACTCTAGCATGACATTAACTTGTTATACTAGAGTAATTACTGTGCACCTTTCGATGACCGCTTTCAAAAAAATTAACTTTCTTCTGACATGCCATTATAGAGTGATAGATGACCGACCCAGGACTCCGCCCCTTATGGCAGCACTGCCAGTTCCGTACCAACATAAGTTAATGGGGGCATAGGCTCATGGCCTCAGCGTTTGTGGGTGATATTAATGCAATGTCTTTACATGGTTTTTTGAGGGATAAAAAAAAATTTTTTTCGAAAAAAAATTCCCAGAGTGATAGATGAACGCCCCAAGACTCCGCCCTCCTTGACCTCACAGCCATATCAGGAAACAATAGGCTCATAAGAGGCATTTCGGAACCTCAAAAATTGAGAATGAAATCATCGAAACGCCTTCGACCTGTAATTCCTGATAAATGAGCAAAAAAGAATTTGAAGTTCAGATTATGCCAAAACTTCCAGGACATCCTAACTTGATAGTCACCAATTATGATTTAGTATTTACTTAGCGTATTTTGAATGGCGTTTTTGAATTTTTTTTACTACCATACGACATTTTGTTTCAGAGTGATAGATGACTGCCCCAAGACTCCGCCTTGCCTGACCTCAGCGTCATTTTCGGCACAATTTGACCTCAGGAGAGATTTCTAAAGCCGCCAAGTTTGGAATTGAAATGAGTGCTCTTCTTCTCAACTGTCTAGAAAAAACAAACAAATCTCAAAAATATCAGTTTTCGAAATCATCAAGCTACTCCAGCACGTTAGTAACCGACTATTATTGCTGAGCTCTTTTTGATAGCCGTTTTAAAGCTTGTTCAACTGTCTTTTTAGATTTTATTTTGGAGTGATAGATGACCGGCTCGGAACTCTACCCATCCTGACCTCAATGCCATTTCCAGTCCAGCTAACTTTGCTGGAAATGTATCTTTGAATTCTCAAAACCTGCGAATGATGTCAAAAATGTCTCTAACCCGTATCTTTGTTAAAAACCAAAAAAAAAGCAGAAATATCGTTTTTTTCTCAAAACCATTAGGACAACAAGTATAGTTGTGTTATAATAATTGTAAAAAAAGTTGCTGTACATCATTTAACTCCATATTTGGAGCCTTTTCGACTGTTTCACGACATGTTATTCGAAATGGATAAATGTCCGACCCATAAGTTAGCCCTTTCTGACCTTCCTTTCTGATTTTTGAGCACTTTCGGGCGCATACAAAGTTATGGAGGCGTGGCTTTTGAACCTAAAAACTGATGGGTGAATTCAGCATAATGCTTCGAACTTGCTTTTTGATTGAAAGTAGGAAATTTTTTCGGAAAATCCTTATGTCCCGGTGTGTTTGTGTGTGAGTATGTAAGTGTGTATGTGTGTCCCGCGGATCTTTGGAATGGCTGATCAGAACTGTTATGAAATGGTACCAACGTTCGGGTGGGTAGGACATATTTCGATTACCAAAAAACTAGCCTGAATCTCCGATTCTGCGCCACGGGGCCACTAAGTTTGACCGTGGGGCGCACTTTCAGCCGTGGGTCATGGAAACCTCTCTCAGGCATTTACCGCTAGAAGGGTAACGCTCTAATCTAAGCGACAGGTCTTGAATAGTAGTTTACGGGAAGCCGTACTAAACTGTTAGCGTTTGCGGAGTGTGCAGGACGTCATGGAAAGAGTGCAGGATCTCGAGGGGAGTGTATAGGACGTCATAACAAGTGTACAAGACCACGATAGAAGTATGCAGGACGTCAAAAATAGTGTGCATATCTTCAGTGGGAGTGTGCAGGACATAAGTGAGAGTGTGCAGGACGTCACAGAAAGTGTGCAGGACATCAGTGGGAGTATGCAGGACGTCACAGAAAGTGTGCAGGACATCAGTGGGAGTGTGCAGGAGGTCACAGAAAGTGTGCAGGACATCAGTGGGAGTGTGCAGGACGTCCCAGAAAGTGTGCAGGACATCAGTGGGAGTGTGCAGACGTCATAGAAAGTGTGCAATACATCAGTGGGAGTGTGCAGGACGCTACAGGAGGTGTGCAGGACATCAGTGGGAGTGTGCAGACGTCATAGAAAGTGTGCAATACATCAGTGGGAGTGTGCAGGACATCAGTGGGAGTGTGCAGACGTCATAGAAAGTGTGCAATACATCAGTGGGAGTGTGCAGGACATCAGTGGGAGTGTGCAGGACGCTACAGGAGGTGTGCAGGACATCAGTGGGAGTGTGCAGACGTCATAGAAAGTGTGCAATACATCAGTGGGAGTGTGCAGGACATCAGTGGGAGTGTGCAGGACGCTACAGGAGGTGTGCAGGACATCAGTGGGAGTGTGCAGACGTCATAGAAAGTGTGCAATACATCAGTGGGAGTGTGCAGGACATCAGTGGGAGTGTGCAGGACGCTACAGGAGGTGTGCAGGACATCAGTGGGAGTGTGCAGACGTCATAGAAAGTGTGCAATACATCAGTGGGAGTGTGCAGACGTCATAGAAAGTGTGCAGGTGGGAGTGTGCAGGACGTCACAGAAAGTGTGCAGGACATCAGTGGGAGTGTGCAGACGTCATAGAAAGTGTGCAATACATCAGTGGGAGTGTGCAGGACGCTACAGGAGGTGTGCAGGACATCAGTGGGAGTGTGCAGACGTCATAGAAAGTGTGCAATACATCAGTGGGAGTGTGCAGGACATCAGTGGGAGTGTGCAGACGTCATAGAAAGTGTGCAATACATCAGTGGGAGTGGGCAGGACATCAGTGGGAGTGTGCAGGACGCTACAGGAGGTGTGCAGGACATCAGTGGGAGTGTGCAGACGTCATAGAAAGTGTGCAATACATCAGTGGGAGTGTGCAGGACGTCACAGAAACTGTGCAGGACATCAGTGGGAGTGTGCAGACGTCATAGAAAGTGTGCAATACATCAGTGGGAGTGTGCAGGACATCAGTGGGAGTGTGCAGGACGCTACAGGAGGTGTGCAGGACATCAGTGGGAGTGTGCAGACGTCATAGAAAGTGTGCAATACATCAGTGAGAGTGTGCAGGACATCAGTGGGAGTGTGCAGGACGCTACAGGAGGTGTGCAGGACATCAGTGGGAGTGTGCAGGACATCAGTGGGAGTGTGCAGACGTCATAGAAAGTGTGCAATACATCAGTGGGAGTGGGCAGGACGTCATAGAAAGTGTGCAATACATCAGTGGGAGTGTGCAGACGTCATAGAAAGTGTGCAGGACATAAGTGGGAGTGTGCAGTACTTGATAGAAAGTGAGCAGGACATCAGTGGGAGTGTGCAGGACGTCATAGAAAGTGTGCAATACATCAGTGGGAGTGTGCAGGACATCAGTGGGAGTGTGCAGGACGCTACAGGAGGTGTGCAGGACATCAGTGGGAGTGTGCAGGACGTCATAGAAAGTGTGCAGACATCAGTGGGAGTGTGCAGGACGTCATAGAAAGTGACATCAGTGGGAGTGTGCAGGACGCTACAGGTGTGCAGGACATCAGTGGGAGTGTGCAGACGTCATAGAAAGTGTGCAATACATCAGTGGGAGTGTGCAGGACATCAGTGGGAGTGTGCAGGACGCTACAGGAGGTGTGCAGGACATCAGTGGGAGTGTGCAGACGTCATAGAAAGTGTGCAATACATCAGTGGGAGTGGGCAGGACATCAGTGGGAGTGTGCAGGACGTCACAGAAAGTGTGCAGGACATCAGTGGGAGTGTGCAGACGTCATAGAAAGTGTACAATACATCAGTGGGAGTGGGCAGGACATCAGTGGGAGTGTGCAGGACGTCATAGAAAGTGTGCAGGACATCAGTGGGAGTGTGCAGACGTCATAGAAAGTGTGCAATACATCAGTGGGAGTGTGCAGGACGTCATAGAAAGTGTGCAGGACATCAGTGGGAGTGTGCAGGACGTCATAGAAAGTGTGCAATACATCAGTGGGAGTGTGCAGGACATCAGTGGGAGTGTGCAGAACAGAGGTGTGCAGGACATCAGTGGGAGTGTGCAGGACGTCATAGAAAGTGTGCAATACATCAGTGGGAGTGTGCAGGACATCAGTGGGAGTGTGCAGGACGCTACAGGAAGTGTGCAGGACATCAGTGGGAGTGTGCAGGACGTCATAGAAAGTGTGCAGGACAAGAGTGGGAGTGTGCAGGCGGTCACAGAAGGGGTGCAGGACATCAGTGGGAGTGTGCAGGACGTCATAGAAAGTGTGCAAAACATCAGGCGGAGTGTACAGGACATCAGTGGGAGTGTGCAGGACGCTACAGAAAGTGTGCAGGACATCAGTGGGAGTGTGCAGGACGCTACAGAAAGTGTGCAGGACATCAGTGGGAGTGTGCAGGACGTCATAGAAAGTGTGCAATCATCAGTGGGAGTCATAGAAAGTGCAGGACATCAGTGGGAGTGTGCAGGACGTCCCAGAAAGTGTGCAGGACATCAGTGGGAGTGTGCAGGACGTCATAGAAAGTGTGCAATACATCAGTGGGAGTGTGCAGGACGTCATAGAAAGTGTGCAGGACATCAGTGGGAGTGTGCAGGACGTCATAGAAAGTGTGCAGGACATCAGTGGGAGTGTGCAGGACGTCATAGTGGGAGTGTGCAGGACGTCATAGAAAGTGTGCAATACATCAGTGGGAGTGTGCAGGACATCAGTGGGAGTGTGCAGGACGCTACAGAAAGTGTGCAGGACATCAGTGGGAGTGTGCAGGACGTCATAGAAAGTGTGCAATACATCAGTGGGAGTGTGCAGGACGTCATAGAAAGTGGGCAGTGTGTGTGCAGGACGTCACAGAAAGTGTGCAGGACATCAGTGGGAGTGTGCAGGACGTCATAGAAAGTGTGTGACATCAGTGGGAGTGTGCAGGACGTCATAGAAAGTGCAGGACATCAGTGGGAGTGTGCAGGACGTCACAGAAAGTGTGCAGGACAGCAGTGGGAGTGTGCAGGACGTTATATGAAGTGTGCAGGACATCAGTGGGAGTGTGCAGGACGTCATAGAACGTGTGCAGGACGTCATAGAAAGTGTGCGGGACATCAGTGGGAGTGTGCAGGACGTCATAGAAAGTGTGCGGGACATCAGTGGGAGTGTGCAGGACCCTAGTGGGAGTGTGCAGGACGTCATAGAAAGTGTGCAGGACCCTAGTGGGAGTGTGCAGGACGTCATAGAAAGTGTGCGGGACATCAGTGGGAGTGTGCAGGACGTCATAGAAAGTGTGCGGGACATCAGTGGGAGTGTGCAGGACGTCATGGAAAGTGCGCAGGACACCAGAGTGAGTGTGCAGGACGTCACAAAATGTGTGCAGGACATGAGTGAGAGTGTGCAGGACGTCATGGAAAGTGCGCAGGACACCAGAGTGAGTGTGCAGGACGTCACAGAAAGTGTGCAGGACATCAGTGGGAGTGTGCAGGACGTCACAGAAAGTGTGCAGGACATCAGTGGGAGTGTGCAGACGTCATAGAAAGTGTGCAATACATCAGTGGGAGTGTGCAGGACGTCACAGAAAGTGTGCAGGACATCAGTGGGAGTGTGCAGACGTCATAGAAAGTGTGCAGGACATCAGTGGGAGTGTGCAGACGTCATAGAAAGTGTGCAGGACATCAGTGGGAGTGTGCAGGACGTCATAGAAAGTGTGCAATACATCAGTGGGAGTGTGCAGGACGTCATAGAAAGCAGACATCAGTGGGAGTGTGCAGACGTCATAGAAAGTGTGCAATACATCAGTGGGAGTGTGCAGGACGTCATCAGGACCCTAGTGGGAGTGTGCAGGACGCTACAGGAGGTGTGCAGGACATCAGTGGGAGTGTGCAGGACGTCATAGAAAGTGTGCAATACATCACAGAAAGTGTGCAGGACATCAGTGGGAGTGTGCAGGACGTCACAGAAAGTGTGCAGGACATCAGTGGGAGTGTGCAGACGTCATAGAAAGTGTGCAATACATCAGTGGGAGTGTGCAGGACGTCACAGAAAGTGTGCAGGACATCAGTGGGAGTGTGCAGACGTCATAGAAAGTGTGCAATACATCAGTGGGAGTGTGCAGGACATCAGTGGGAGTGTGCAGGACGCTACAGAAAGTGTGCAGGACATCAGTGGGAGTGCGCAGGACGTCATAGAAAGCGTGCAGGACATCAGTGGGAGTGTGCAGGACATCGGTGGGAGTGTGCAGGATGTCAGAGCAGAAAGTGTGCAGGAGATTAGTGGGAGTGCGCAGGACGTCATAGAAAGTGTGCAGGACATCAGTGGGAGTGTGCAGAACATCAGTAGGAGAGTGCAGGACGTCATAGAAAGTGTGCAGGGCATCAGTGGGAGTGTGCAGGATGTCACAGAATGTGCGCAGGACATCAGTGGGAGTGTGCAGGACGTCATAGAAAGTGTGCAGGGCATCAGTGGGAGTGGGCAGGATGGCACAGGAAGTGTGCAATACATCAGTGGGAGTGTGCAGGACGTCAGTGAAAGTGTGCAGACGTCAGTGAAAGTGTGCAGGACATCAGTGGGAGTGTGCAGGACATCAGTGGGAGTGTGCAGGACGCTACAGAAAGTGTGCAGGACATCAGTGGGAGTGTGCAGGACGTCATAGAAAGTGTGCAATACATCAGTGGGAGTGTGCAGGACATCAGTGGGAGTGTGCAGGACGTCATAGAAAGTGTGCAATACATCAGTGGGAGTGTGCAGGACGTCATAGAAAGTGTGTGCAGGACATCAGTGGGAGTGTGCAGGACGTCACAGAAGGTGTGCAGGAATTCAGTGGGATTGTGCAGGACGTCATAGAAAGTGTGCAGGACATCAGTGGGAGTGTGCAGGACGTCACAGAAAGTGTGCAGGGACATCAGTGGGAGTGTGCAGGACGTCATAGAAAGTGTGCAATACATCAGTGGGAGTGTGCAGGACATCAGGTGGAGTGTGCAGGACGCTACAGGAAGTGTGCAGGACATCAGTGGGAGTGTGCAGGACGTCATAGAAAGTGTGCAATACATCAGTGGGAGTGTGCAGGACATCAGTGGGAGTGTGCAGGACGCTACAGAAAGTGTGCAGGACATCAGTGGGAGTGTGCAGGACGTCATAGAAAGTGTGCAATACATCAGTGGGAGTGGGCAGGACATCAGGTGGGAGTGTGCAGGACGTCATAGAAAGTGTGCAGGAAATCAGTGGAAGTGTGCACGACGTCACAGAAAGTGTGCAGGACATCAGCGGGAGTGTGCAGCACGTCGTAGAAAGTGTGCAGGACATCAGTGGGAGTGTGCAGGACGTCATAGAAAGTGTGCAGGACATCAGTGGGAGTGCGCAGCACGTCATTGAAAGTGTGCAGGACATCAGTGGGAGTGTGCGTCACGTCATAGAAAGTGTGCAGGACCCGTGGAGTGTGCAGGACGTCAGAAAGTGTGTGACATCAGTGGAGTGTGCAGGACGCCATAGAAAGTGTGCGGGACATCAGCGGGAGTGTGCAGGACGTCATAGAAAGTGTGCAGGACATCAGTTGGAGTGTGCAGGACGTCATAGAAAGTGTGCAGGACATCAGTTGGAGTGTGCAGGACATCAGTGGGAGTGTGCAGGACGTCATAGAAAGTGTGCGGGACATCAGTGGGAGTGCGCAGGACGTCATAGAAAGTGTGCAGGACATCAGTGGAAGTGAGCTGAACCTCATAGAAAGTGTGCGGGATATCAGTGGGAGTGTGCAGGACGTCATAGAAAGTGAGCAGGACCCTAGTGGGAGTGTGCAGGACGTCATAGAGAGTGTGCGGGACATCAGTGGGAGTGCGCAGGACGTCATAGAAAGTGTGCAGGACCCTAGTGGGAGTGTGCGGGACGTCATAGAAAGTGTGCGGGACATCACTGGGAGTGTGCAGGACGTCATAGAAAGTGTGCAATACATCAGTGGGAGTGTGCAGGACATCAGTGGGAGTGTGCAGACGTCATAGAAAGTGTGCAATACATCAGTGGGAGTGTGCAGGACGTCACAGAAAGTGTGCAGGACATCAGTGGGAGTGTGCAGACGTCATAGAAAGTGTGCAATACATCAGTGGGAGTGTGCAGGACGTCACAGAAAGTGTGCAGGACATCAGTGGGAGTGTGCAGACGTCATAGAAAGTGTGCAGGACATCAGTGGGAGTGTGCAGGACGTCATAGAAAGTGTGCAGGACATCAGTGGGAGTGTGCAGGACGTCACAGAAAGTGTGCAGGACATCAGTGGGAGTGTGCAGGACGTCATAGAAAGTGTGCAGGACATCAGTGGGAGTGTGCAGGACGTCATAGAAAGTGTGCAGGACATCAGTGGGAGTGTGCAGGACGTCATAGAAAGTGTGCAATACATCAGTGGGAGTGTGCAGGACGTCACAGAAAGTGTGCAGGACATCAGTGGGAGTGTGCAGACGTCATAGAAAGTGTGCAATACATCAGTGGGAGTGTGCAGGACGTCACAGAAAGTGTGCAGGACATCAGTGGGAGTGTGCAGGACGTCACAGAAAGTGTGCAGGACATCAGTGGGAGTGTGCAGGACATCACAGAAAGTGTGCAGGACATCAGTGAGAGTGTGCAGGACCTCATAGAAAGTGTGCAGGACATCAGTGGAAGTGAGCTGAACCTCATAGATAGTGTGTAGGATATCAGTGGGAGTGTGCAGGACGTCATAGAAAGTGTGCAGGACTTCTGTGAGAGTGTGCAGGACGTCACAGAAAGTGTGCAGGACATCAGTGGGAGTGTGCAGGACGTCATACAACGTGTGCAGGACATAAGTGGGAGTGTGCAGTACTTGATAGAAAGTGTGCAGGACATCAGTGGGAGTGTGGAGGACATCACAGAAAGTGTGCAGGACATCAGTGAGAGTGTGGAGGACCTCATAGAAAGTGTGCAGGACATCAGTGGGAGTGTGCAGGACGTCACAGAAAGTGTGCAGGACATCAGTGGGAGTGTGCAGGACGTCATAGAAAGTGTGCAGGACATCAGTGGGAGTGTGCAGGACGTCACAGAAAGTGTGCAGGACATCAGTGGGAGTGTGCAGGACGTCATAGAAAGTGTGCAAAACATCAGGCGGAGTGTACAGGACGTCATAGAAAGTGTGCATGACATCTGTGGGAGTGTGCAGACGTCATAGAAAGTGTGCAATACATCAGTGGGAGTGTGCAGGACGTCACAGAAAGTGTGCAGGACATCAGTGGGAGTGTGCAGACGTCATAGAAAGTGTGCAATACATCAGTGGGAGTGTGCAGGACGTCACAGAAAGTGTGCAGGACATCAGTGGGAGTGTGCAGACGTCATAGAAAGTGTGCAATACATCAGTGGGAGTGGGCAGGACATCAGTGGGAGTGTGCAGGACGTCACAGAAAGTGTGCAGGACATCAGTGGGAGTGTGCAGACGTCATAGAAAGTGTGCAATACATCAGTGGGAGTGTGCCGGGACATCGGTGGGAGTGTGCAGGACGCTCACAGGAAAGTGCGCAGGACACCAGAGTGAGTGTGCAGGACGTCACAGAGTGTGTGCAGGACATCAGTGGGAGTGTGCAGGACGTCACAGAGCAGGACGTCACAGGAAGTGTGCAGGACATCAGTGGGAGTGTGCAGACGTCATAGAAAGTGTGCAATACATCAGTGGGAGTGTGCAGGACATCAGTGGGAGTGTGCAGGACGCTACAGGAGGTGTGCAGGACATCAGTGGGAGTGTGCAGACGTCATAGAAAGTGTGCAATACATCAGTGGGAGTGTGCAGGACATCAGTGGGAGTGTGCAGGACGCTACAGGAGGTGTGCAGGACATCAGTGGGAGTGTGCAGACGTCATAGAAAGTGTGCAATACATCAGTGGGAGTGGGCAGGACATCAGTGGGAGTGTGCAGGACGTCCCAGAAAGTGTGCAGGACATCAGTGGGAGTGTGCAGACGTCATAGAAAGTGTGCAATACATCAGTGGGAGTGTGCAGGACGCTACAGGAGGTGTGCAGGACATCAGTGGGAGTGTGCAGACGTCACAGAAAGTGGGCAAGACATCAGTGAGAGTGTGCAGACTTCATAGAAAGTGTGCAATACATCAGTGGGAGTGTGCAGACGTCATAGAAAGTGTGCAATACATCAGTGGGAGTGTGCAGGACATCAGTGGGAGTGTGCAGGACGCTACAGGAGGTGTGCAGGACATCAGTGGGAGTGTGCAGACGTCATAGAAAGTGTGCAGGACATCAGTGGGAGGTGCAGGACGTCATAGAAAGGCGGGACATCAGTTGGAGTGTGCAGCACGTCATAGAAAGTGTGCAGGACATCAGTGGGAGTGTGCAGGACGTCATAGAAAGTGTGCGGGACATCAGTGGGAGTGTGCAGGACGTCATAGAAAGTGTGCAGGACCCTAGTGGGAGTGTGCAGGACGTCATAGAAAGTGTGCAGGACATCAGTTGGAGTGTGCAGGACGTCATAGAAAGTGTGCAGGACATCAGTGGGAGTGTGCATGACGTCATAGAAAGTGTGCGGGACATCAGTGGGAGTGCGCAGGACGTCATAGAAAGTGTGCAGGACCCTAGTGGGAGTGTGCAGGATATCAGTGGGAAAGTGTGCAGGACATTAGTGAAAGTGTGCAGGACGTCATAGAAAGTGTGCAGGACATCAGTGGGAGTGTGCAGGACGTCATAGCAAGTGTGCAGGACATCAGTGGGAGTGTGCAGGACGTCATAGAAAGTGTGCAGGTTATCAGTGGGAGTGTGCAGGACGTCATAGAAAGTGTGCATGACATCAGTGGGAGTGTGCAGGACGTCATAGAAAGGGTGCAATACATCAGTGGGAGTGTGCAGGACAATAGTGGGAGTGTGCAGGAGATCAGTGGAAGTGTGCAGGACGTCATAGAAAGTGTGCGGGACATCAGTGGGAGTGTGCAGGATGTCACAGAATGTGCGCAGGTCATCAATGGGAGTGTGCAGGATGTCACAGATGGTGCGCAGGACATCAGTGGGAGTGTGCAGGACGTTATAGAAAGTGTGCAGGCAATCAGTGGTAGTATGCAGGACGTCATAGAAAGTGTGCAGGACATCAGTGGGAGTGTGCAGGACGTCATAGAAAGTGTGCAATACATCAGTGGGAGTGTGCAGGACATCAGTGGGAGTGTGCAGGACGCTACAGGAGGTGTGCAGGACATCCCAGTGGGAGTGTGCAGGACGTCATAGAAAGTGTGCAATACATCAGTGGGAGTGTGCAGGACATCAGTGGGAGTGTGCAGGACGTCATAGAAAGTGTGCAGGACATCAGTCGGAGTGTGCAGGACGTTATAGAAAGCGTGCAGGCCATCAGTCGGAGTGTGCACGACGTCATAAAAAGTGTGCATGACATCAGTGGGAGTGTGCAGGACGTCATAGATAGTGTGCAGGTTATCAGTGGGAGTGTGCACTACGTCATGGAAAGTGTGCAGGACATTAGTGGGAGCGGGCAGGACGTGATAGAAAGTGTGCAGGACATCAGTGGGAGTGTGCAGGATATCACAGAAAGTGTGCAGGACATCAGTGGGAGTGTGCAGGACGTCATACATCAGTGGGAGTGTGCAGGACGTCATCATCAGTGGGAGTGTGCAGGACGTCACAGAAAGTGTGCATGACATCAGTGGGAGTGTGCAGGGCGTTATAGAAAGCGTGCAGGCCATCAGTGGGAGTGTGCAGGACATCAGTGGGAGTGTGCAGGACGTCACAGAAAGTGTGCAGGACATCAGTGGGAGTGTGCAGACGTCATAGAAAGTGTGCAATACATCAGTGGGAGTGTGCAGGACATCAGTGGGAGTGTGCAGGACGCTACAGGAGGTGTGCAGGACATCAGTGGGAGTGTGCAGACGTGATAGAAAGAGGGCAGTACATCAGTGGGAGTGTGCAGGACGTCATAGAAAGTGCAGGACATCAGTGGGAGTGTGCAGGACGTCACAGAAAGTGTGCAGGACATCAGTGGGAGTGTGCAGACGTCATAGAAAGTGTGCAATACATCAGTGGGAGTGTGCAGGACGTCACAGAAAGTGTGCAGGACATCAGTGGGAGTGTGCAGACGTCATAGAAAGTGTGCAATACATCAGTGGGAGTGTGCAGGACGTCACAGAAAGTGTGCAGGACATCAGTGGGAGTGTGCAGACGTCATAGAAAGTGTGCAATACATCAGTGGGAGTGTGCAGGACGTCACAGAAAGTGTGCAGGACATCAGTGGGAGTGTGCAGGACGTCACAGAAAGTGTGCAGGACATCAGTGGGAGTGTGCAGACGTCATAGAAAGTGTGCAGGACATCAGTGGGAGTGTGCAGGACGTCATAGAAAGTGTGCAGGACATCAGTGGGAGTGTGCAGGATGTGATAGAAAGTGTGCAGGACATCAGTGGGAGTGTGCAGGACACCGCAGAAAAAGTGCAGGACATCAGTGGGAGTGTGCAGGACGTGATAGAAAGTGTGCAATACATCAGTGGGAGTGTGCAGGACGTCATAGAAAGTGTGCAGGACATCAGTGGGAGTGTGCAGGACGTCATAGAAAGTGTGCAGGACATCAGTGGGAGTGTGCAGGATGTCACAGAAAGTGCGCAGGACATCAGTGGGGGTGTGCAGGACGTCATAGAAAAAAGTGCAGGACATCAGTGGGAGTGTGCAGGACGTCACAGAAAGTGTGCAGGACATCAGTGGGAGTGTGCAGGACGTCACAGAAACTGTGCAGGACATCAGTGGGAGTGTGCAGGACGCTACAGGAGGTGTGCAGGACATCAGTGGGAGTGTGCAGACGTCATAGAAAGTGTGCAATACATCAGTGGGAGTGTGCAGGACGTCACAGAAAGTGTGCAGGACATCAGTGGGAGTGTGCAGGACGTCACAGAAAGTGTGCAGGACATCAGTGGGAGTGTGCAGGACGTCACAGAAAGTGTGCAGGGCATCAGTGGGAGTGTGCAGGACGTGATAGAAAGTGTGCAGGACTTCAGTGGGAGTGCGCAGGACACCACAGAAAGTGTGCAGGACATCAGTGGGAGTGGCCAGGACATTATAGAAAGAGTGTGCAGGACATCAGTGGGAGTGTGTAGGACGTCATAAAAATGTGCAGGACATCATTGGGAGTGTGCAGTACGTCACAGAAAGTGTGCAGGACATCAGTGGGAGTGTGCAAACCGTCATGGAAAGTGTGCAGGACATCAGTGGGAGTATGCAGGACGTGATAGAAAGTGTGCAGGACATCAGTGGGAGTGTGCAGGACGTCATGGAAAGTGTGCAGGACCTCAGTGGGAGTGTGCAGGACGTCACAGAAAGTGTGCAGGACATCAGTGGGAGTGTGCAGGACGTCATAGAAAGTGTGCAGGACATCAGTGGGAGTGTGCAGGACGTCACAGAAAGTGTGCAGGACATCAGTGGGAGTGTGCAGGACGTCACAGAAAGTGTGCAGGACATCAGTGGGAGTGTGCAGGACGTCACAGAAAGTGTGCAGGACATCAGTGGGAGTGTGCAGGACGTCACAGAAAGTGTGCAGGACATCAGTGGGAGTGTGCAGACGTCATAGAAAGTGTGCAGGACATCAGTGGGAGTGTGCAGACGTCACAGAAAGTGTGCAGGACATCAGTGGGAGTGTGCAGACGTCATAGAAAGTGTGCAATACATCAGTGGGAGTGTGCAGGACGTCATAGAAAGTGTGCAATACATCAGTGGGAGTGTGCAGGACGTCACAGAAAGTGTGCAGGACATCAGTGGGAGTGTGCAGGACGTCACAGAAAGTGTGCAGGACATCAGTGGGAGTGTGCAGGACGTCACAGAAAGTGTGCAATACATCAGTGGGAGTGAACAGGACGCCACAGAAAGTGTGCAGGGCTTCTGTGAGGGTATGCAAGACACCATTAAAAGAGTGCAGGACCCCATCGATAGTGTGCGGGGCCCAAATAAGGTAACGCAGGACGTCATGGAAAGTGTGCAGGAACCCACAGAAAATGCGCAGGACTCCAGTGAGAACACGCAGAACATCATGGGAATCGTGCAGGGCTTCTGTGAGAGTGTGGGTAAGGCGTCATGAGAAATGTGCAGGATCCCAGTGGGAGTCTGCAGGACTCCGTCAAAAATGTGTAGGACCTCAGAACAAGTGCGCAGTATTTCAACGCTAAGTTGCAGGATTTCAGGAGGTATGTGCAAGATGTCATAGACCATGTGCGGGACCTTAGTGGAGGGTGAGCAGGACGTCATAAAAAGTCTGAGGAACCGCAAAAGTAGTGCGCAGGACGTCGACGCAAAGTTGCGGGGCCTCAAGTGATGCGCTGGACGCATTCAAAAAGTGTCGTGCGTCTAGAAGAGCGTGCGACGCGTTTTGAAAAGTGGGCAGAACTCCGAAGACAATCTTACCGCTAATCTTGGAAAAACGCGCAGCACCCACATTCTCATCCCCCCCCCTACCTGTTCATCGCTTACTTCAGTCGTTCGAATGCTTCTGTTCACTAAACCCCTGTATTCGGTGTTAAATATATTTGGAGTACGATTTAATCAAAATCAGCTTGCACAAAACAACAAACGTCTACATGATTCATTTATTGAGAAAGGGTGGATGAAGTCGGTCGATTACAGAATGATCACTCGCAGAACGAGAGTGCAGCTGTTCTGATCATTTCAGAGACGAATATGCTAGAAATACGGCTTGAAAGATGAACAAGTCGAAAATAGAGCAGATGAGTGAGGGAGAAGGTTTCAATTTTGGAATGCTCATAGTTGAGGTCGTCACAGAACGACCACAGCGGCACAAGACCGGCATTCTTTTGCTGGATTCCTATGTTTTTCAATGACTGGCGTCCAAAGTTATAGACTCCTCTCCGGTTATTAAGCAGCTAACTCTAATCAAAAAGCCTATTTGAATCGTTGAGCAAGTTCCGCAGCATTCCATGGGCCGATCGAAGTTCAAACGAGTTATGACAAATCAGTCTATCATGAGAAGGTGGCGTCACAGAAGAGCCATTGAGCGAAAACATCGCTCGGTCTAGCTAGTAAAAAATTATGAAAAAAGCGATTTCTTAACCCTCACGACACCTTTACATGAGAGTGATCACATGTAGTAAAATAACCGGCAAGTAGCCCTTTCATAGCGATTTCGAACCTTTTCAATGATCATACGCTATTTTGATTCAGCGCGACAGATGACCAACCCGGGACCCCGCCTCTCCTGACCTCAAAACCATTTTACGTCATTATGAAGGCATGGCTTTAGAACACCAGAAATTATGGGTGATCTTAGTACAATGTTTTGAACTCGCTTTTTAACTGAAAGTAGAAACTCTATCGGAAAATTAAAAAAATATCAAAAAAAAATTTTTTCACCCCAGGACACCTTTAAATTGTGTTAACCATTTATTGTAAAATAACTGCAGTGCGCCCTCTCATAACGATTTTGAGCCTTTTTAATGAACATTGGGCATTTTGATTTGGAGTGACAGATGACTGACCCTAAGCTCCGCCCTTTATCACCTCGCAGCCATTTCCAAACAAATATATCTTCATGTATGTAGGCGCTACTTCAGAATTCGAAAACTGTGCACATGATGTCAGCACAGTGCCTCTGATGTGCTTTTTGGTAGAAAAACAAGGAAAATTACGGAAAATATCTTTTCTCAGAAACTTCGGAACACCCGCCTCATACCCTGGGTGAACTCAATTCGATTACCTTTCGACACAAATTACAAGACTGGGAAGCAGGGCTGTGCGGAACAGTTCCGTTTCCGATTCCGTTTCCGTATTTCCGGTGTTTTTTGGGCTGTTCCGTTCCGCTTTCGTTTCCGAGTTTTTGGGCCCGGAAACGGAATAGATTAGTGCAACACGATCTATGATAATTACTCTATGCAAGCGGCTGGCCGGCGAACCAAAAGCGGGCGGCCGGAGGACGGAGACCGCGGGCCAGCCGGGAAAGGTTCGCCGGCCGTCGTCCTGAGTACCTGAGGAGTTTTGGCGGAGACAGGTGGAGGTGACCACAGACAGCGGCGAGGCTCGTTTGAGGGTGATCACAAGGGAATTTTCTCAACTCGCCGATGAGTTTTTTCCTTCATTTCTCAAATTCAATTGTTTTGTATCTACTTGACTTGACTTGACTTAATCGGTTGGCTTTCGCCTGACGCGGTCATTCCGCATCTTCACCGAGGTGTGCCGTCCTAGTAGTCAGCCGTGTCCATTTTTCACGGTCTTCAGCCACAATTTGAACACATTCCATCCAGCTGTCACTACTCCATTTCCTGCGAAACGAAACATCGCGCCTGAACTGTCTTTCGATGCCGAGTGACTTCAAATCCTCTTTAACCACATCCGTCCAGAACTTTCGCCTACGCCCAGGTGGCCGTTTCCAGACAGGATTTGGAAGCATTCTTAGAGCGTGTTGTACGAGACGATCCGGCGTTCTTCTTAGTATATGCCCGAGCAGTCGAAGTCGACTCTCCATTGCTGCTTGAGATGGCTTTAGGAGATGCTGGCACCTCCCTCGTGTCAAGCGTTGATGTACTGCGTCGATTTCTACTTTGTATCTACTACGATATGCAAATATTGTTTAAAAGAAGAAAAGAGTCGCTGATTATTTGGAAATTGGCAATTACCGCACATCACTGCTGTATTTCGAAGTGCGGCTACAGGCCATAAAACGGCCAAAGTCTCACCGTCGACAGCGTACCACGCGCTGCGAGACCGCGCGCGCGTCGGAAGCAGACGAGTTTTGGTCGCCGCGCGACGAGTTCCGGCCGCCGCGCGACGTTTCGGCCTCCGCGCGGCGGCCGAAACTCGTCGCGCGGCGGCCAAAACTCGTCTGCTTACGACGATCGTGCGGTCGCGCAGCGCGTTGTACGCAGTCGACGGTGAGACTTTGGCCGTTTTATGGCCTGTACATATAATGAGCAAACTTCGAAATTGCCTTTTCGGATCTCCAGAAGCCAGATTTCGAAATTGTTGAATGCCTCGTAGTGACTTTATCTTGAATAGGTATAAGTTTACTGACTGAAATCATTGGTTATTGAGTGAGAGCTGCGGGCAATGAGAAGCAGCGGAGCGTGAGAACGAGACAACCCAAAAATTCTTCAGTCTCTTCCGTTTCCGTTTCCGGATTTCCGTTTCCGGCGTTTTTTGGCCATTTTTCTTCCGTTTCCGAAATTCTTGAAAAACATTTCCGCACAGCCCTGCTGGGAAGGGATCGATGTATGCACTTTTAGACACGTATAGCATCCAGTGGGATCAATAAGGTGCAAACAGGCTGAGTGGCGTGAAACTAGTTCTGACACAGCAAGGTGTTTAACTGCACTTGCCAGTTGCGGTCGATAAATCGGCAACGCATACTGTAAGCTAACTACCGTACACTAGTTAAAGTATAATTTTCTCCAATCTTTGTTTCTTGTCTCTGCATAACATATGTTCAGTGTCACTCAATAAGGGAAACCGCGACCTACTCCGGCCAATTGATTTTTTCAACTTTTCAAATCGACTCTACTACTTCAACAAAATTAATTCAAATATTACGTACTACCGGAACGAATTTTCAAAGACCCTCCACATCTTCCATAAAATATATACTTCTACGAATCTCAAAAGAAGCTCAAACAGACTGACACTTCCCCTCATTCTGCATCCATCAACCACCCTAACCCAAAACCAGTGTTTCCAGCCCGCCGAAGAAAAACAGTTAGCCCGCTAGCGTCCCTTAGCAGCCTAGCCCAATTACGCAGTCGATTTGTCGTCGACACTATGTTCATTGCGTATGTGTGTGTCTGTGTATGTTCAATGGAAAATTGCGTGAAGAATTCTGGCCACCGGCTGGGTGGCCTTGGCTGTCTGGCTGCCGCTGCGGCCACCCAGCCAGCCAGCCGCAGCTAGTCGGACCCGCCTACACTAATCGACCAATAGTACATGCTTAGCGCGGCGTTGTTTTTGATACCCCGGCGGGCGACGGGTTACGGTACCGAGCTGGTTAGTCACCCGTGCTGGCATTCGCGGCATGATTATTGATAGCTTATCTTGGATTTTATACGCCATTGATTTAAGGTAACCCTGAACCCCTATATTATAGGGAATGTAACCACGAAGGCTAGCTGAACCCCCTTGTTCAGAGCAAAGTCCTAAATTTGACACTTTCTAATCAATGATCTTAAGCTTTAAAAACCCAGAAAAAAACGCGCACCACTAGCAAAAATTGTGCCGCGGTTTGATCTTTAGTAGGCATATGTATGTATGCGCCAAAAATTATAAAAAATAAATAAATAGAGGCCCTTATATCTGGGTTGGGTGACCTTGTTTTGCATTTTTCCTGGCCACCCTCTGCGATTGGAGGGTTTATTCAGTAAAAAAAACCGAAAACCCGATTCCTAATCTTGTAAATAATAAGGGAAGTACCTAAGGCGTTAAGCGCATCTACGAAAACGGATCATATTGTGAATATCCCTTGGGCTTTCATAGTAAAAATGCGTAGTATCCGACCCCAACCAACTGGTAACAAGAAGTTGAGAACGTTTTCAAGATTTGAGGAAATATAAGTATTTTTTAGGGGATAGATGTGTTCCAATAGACCTTTTTTAGAAGGGGGAGGCGTGTTCCGATTTTCTTTTTGGATTAGGCTCAAAACCAGTATGTATGGGTTAGTTGAGGCGCTGAAATCTGGTAAGTTACGTTGGAAACCAAGGGCGTGCCTAAATGCAATTCTCAATTTTTTAATGCGTTAACACGTTAATTTAACACTTTGTAATAAAAAACATGACCTGATCACAGAAAAAATCAATAATTCATCAAAAGTCAAATATCAATATCAGTGCCATAATTCCGTTTCAATTATCTAACCAAATTACGTGATTTCAAGACTTTTCCGTTGAGCTTAATCGTAATTTTCGAAAAAAAAAACCATGTAAACCTGTTAATGCCTTGACACGTTAAGGTCATATTACCCATCACCCATTTACATATTTAAGGGGGGGGGGATGGGTTGAATTTTCTCGGACTAGGCTCGAAACCAGTTTATAGGGGTTAGTTAAGGCCAGAAAGCAAATGTGGTAGGTAATGAGCGAAACCAGGGGTGTGCGTTATTGGAATTTTTTTCGTTAAGCGTTAATCGTTAATTTTCGAAAAAAAAATCAGCGTCGACCCGTTAATGCGTTAACACGTTAATTTTGCACTTTGTCAGAAAAAAAAAACATGACCTGATCACAGAAAAAAATCAATAATTCATCAGAGGCCTCAATTCCACTTCAATTAAAGAACTAAATTAACGTGATTTCAAAACTTTTCCTGTGAGCGTTAATCCTCAATGTCCGAAAAAAAACGTGTTAACTCGTTAATGCCTTAACATGTTAAGGTCATATTACCCATCACCCCTTTATTTGAGGGGTACGGGGGGGGGGGAAGTGTTTTAAATTTTTTTGGATTTGGCTCAAAACCAGTATGTAGGGAGTGAGTTAAGGTGCTGAAAGCGAATCTGGCAGGTAACGGCAGAAACCAGGGGTGTGCCCAAATGAAAAAAAAAATTCGTTAAGCGTAATTCATTAATTTTCAAAAAAAAACCGGGTTCACCCGTTAGTTCGTTAACACATAAGTTTTGATTTTCGTTAAACATTTTGAAAAGCATGACTTGACCAGAGAAAAATCAATAAATCATCAGAGGTCTTCTATCAATCAGTGCAATTGTTCCACTACAACTAACGAATTGAATTCACTGAGAGCCCCTCTCCTCATGTTTTCACTCCCTTTTCTGTGTTTAGGATATTTCGACTGATACGGGTCCGGGTATTTTTTTTAGAATTCCTTTCTATTTCAGTTTTTCTTTTTTTTTCTCGTGTGTTTCATGTGTTAAAGCCATCTTATCGAAAAGTATAATTTATCTTGGCCTTTCTCCTCAATTTTTGAAAAGAAAACGAATTCCGCTTTATTTCTCCAAGAAATTGTAGCAATATTTGTTCCACACTAAATAGTTTTACCTTTATATACTGAGTTTTTATCAATTGTGTCTATAGGTCCTTAGGTTGCTGTTGCGGACGAAAAACCGCGCTATTCACGTGGATCCTAAAGGGTTCATGCCGATAATAAAAAAGCAAATTTCGGAGAGTTATTCTGCTTCCTAGGGATGCTTGTTTTTAATCACCTAGGTTGATCATCACTTTTTGATCACAACGGCGAAATTCACTTGGTTCCTACGCGTGCTGGTGCGGAGCGGAGGTTAGAGACAGTGAGAGAGCGTAGGGCAGACGGAGACCAAGGCGACGCGCGCGCCGCTCGCGCCTCAAATGATATGAATTACGACGTTTTATAGAGAGTATTTGCTGAGACTATTTCCAAATCCATTTTTGTACGTGACTGTTACGGAGATTTCCAAACCGGGTTACGGCGGGTTTTGTTTAGTTGGGCGAAAAGGGAAGGCCAATTTCTAGGGTGTTCTGAAAAATTGTTCCCGATTGAGTTCTAAAAAAAATTTCCTCGAGGTCCTGAACACAATTTTGAGGTTTGTTTCTCGGTTTTCTGAGGCTTACTGTAGACTACGGTGAACATAATGATATTTAACTAGGGTGACCTACCTTAGTATTTCGAAAATCGATAAATAGACTTCAAATCCGTGATCAGCACCCCAGAAAACCCCCACAGAGGAGTTTTGAGCCAAATTTGAAACACTTACCGTATACCCACCATAACCTACCATCTATCACAAATCGATAAACGGGTCTCACAAGAGAACCACTATAAGTCATAGTAACCATTCCAAATCAAAGGTACTTCTCTAGAACCATTTTTGAACGAAAAGTCCGAATATGCCCATCGCAGCTGCCTAGACCCACTCTGAAAAAAGTTATAGGCATTTTTGTTATGATTTTCGTACCTCATGTACCCTCCAAAAAGCGTATTATTTTTGAGAAAATTCGGAAACTGACCCCATAATCGTGTTCAGCGCCCAAAACTACACCCCAGGCAAAGTTTAGGTGAAGGAGCATTTCCCAAACTTTGCGCAGACTGAAAGCGTTTTGGACTTGTACGGATTTTCGGTTGGGCGTTTATACCAATTAGAGGGCTCTCGAAGCCTTTTAGAGAAAATTATTCCAAATTTGACGTGAAATTTGCCCTGGGAGGAAATTTTGAGTGCTGATCAGGAATTTGAGGTTCATTTGCAGTTTTTCCAAAGTTTTCGACTGAATTTGTTAAAAGCTTCCCACCGCCAGAAAAATTTAACGGGAAAATCGATTTTTGACGATTTCCGTAATATGACGACAAGTGTAGCTCAAATCGTTCTTCTGGGGGTAATCTGGAGGCTCAACACGGATCTGATGTCAGTTTATCGATTTTTGACAACTTACGGTAGATTACGGTGGGTATACGGTAGATTGGTCAAAGTCTCAGATTTGTCTCAAAGTTTCTATGTGGGAGTTATTTAGGGTGCTGAATACGAATTCGATGCCCATATGTCGATTCTCGGAATTATTAAGGTAGGTTTTGCCTCCTAAATCACATGTTACCTATGCTCACTTACAGTAACCCTCGAAATTTCTACAAACGAACCCCAGATTCGTCTTCAGCACCCCAGATTACCCCTACATACATGTTTTTAGCAGAATCAGGAAAAAAAAATTTAAAAACACCCTAAAAATTCCATGGGGCGTAGGTACCCTTACCTAGCCGCGAAGCTTAAAAAAAAGGTCATAACTTCTTTCAGAGTGTGTCTAAGGCAGCTGCGATGGGCATATTCGGACTTTTCGTTCGAAAATGGTTCTAGACAAGTACATTTCATTTGGAATGGTCAGTTTGACTTATAGTGGTTCCCTTGTCAGACTCAAGCTGAGGACTCCAAATAGCCTTTACAGGGAAGTTTCGGGGCAAATCTATCATCAGAAGTCGCATTTTGTCCCAAAAATTTTCCCGGGTGATGGTCTTTGTAGCGTACTTGTCGGGGTTTTCCAGAAAATATACAATCATATCTCATGGCTCGTGTTAAGGACCCAGGATAACCTTCAGAATAAGGTTTTCAGCTAAATCCAAAGCCATTTTCCTGAACACCCTAAAAGTATGTATTACCCTTACCTTAGCGCCCAACTGGACAACACTCTATAACTCGGTTCAGAGAACTCCACAACAGCTACAAGCTACAAAACTAGATCTGAAAACGTCTTTGGCATGAGTTTTGTTGGAAACGGCGTTTTCGACAAGTTTTTGATACCTTGTGAGGTTAAGACGAAATTGCGGGGTAAGTACCACTCTAATCGCAACTTGACTCCAATTTATTACCTATTGATGCTAAGCGATTCCCTCAATCCAGCCCAATCTCCCTCTATCGCAGGCGCCGACGCTGACCATTCACGAGTCTAGAAACGGGGCGGGGCGCGGTCGGTCCGCCCCCCGCTTGTGACACGCCGCCGCCGGGGCCGACGCCGTCGCCCATCGCGCAGTCATTCGTTCGCCTCTTACCATCCACTCATATAAGAGGCAAATGAGCACTGACGTGCTGGCTCAAGTGTCATGTGCGGCTGTTGAGTCGCGCGACTTTCGCCTCCTTTTCCTGAAAAGCACCTTGAGATGGCCTGGAGTACCGCTTGACATCGTCGCCGTCGCCGGAGAACCTCTTGTAAACCCTGTGTGCTGTGCCATGAGCAGTTAGTCGACCACGGCGACCGCCGGCTGTCTGCCAGCTTCAGGTTGAGGCCTCCGGAAGGTGCGGCATAATTATGGCCATCTCAAGGTGCGACTCTCAGTCTCTCTACATATTCTCTTCTGTCTGTTCTAAGGTTGCCATATGTGGACTAGTTGAGTACTTTGAGTAATGTCCAGATAATGTCCCAATGTTGTATTCAGCTATACGTGCCAGAATGACGGCGGCAAATGCAGCTACGCCTGGAGTCGTGGAGAACACACCGAACGCCTTCAGTTTTCCCTCCCAGTCCGGACAGATGCCATATTTCAATTTTCCGCCAAACTACACGCCAGCCAGCGATTTTTCCAGGTAATTATCACTCTACAGTACTAAGACTACTGTAGTTTTCATACAGTAATACTAATTTTTTTCACGAATTTGTAAACTCTGTTGGCATTTTTCTTACTCTTCCATCATACTTTTAATACTATTTGAATTCTAAAAAAGCCATATTTTCTCTCTGCTCTCCAGCATTTTGTTCAATCTTCGGAAAGAATCATCCATCTTAAATATCTCTAAGAATACATATTCTTCACCTTTTTCCACACATTAATTACATATAGTTTTTTTCACAAATTTTAATGTACTAACCTAAAACTCCGTAATATTTCGGAATTTTCTTTTGAAAACTCTTTTTAGAGATTTTTTTACCTACAAAAAAGTAGTCTGTTGAGTGCTAAGTTTTCTTGATGCATCTGGGTAAACCAAAAACAACGATAAGCATGATTTTTTTTGCATCATAGAAATTAGAACATTTTTGGCCCAAAATTTATTCAGGAGGGTTATTCAGGGAACTGAAGACAAAAACAAGGTCCATTTTCTGTTTTTCCGCAACATTACGGTAGCTTACTGTGAATAAATACCATTTTTCTACCGTAACCCACAGCAGTCTTTTGAAAAACTGAAAACAGACCCTATATTCGTGTTCAGCGCACCAAAATCACCCCCCCCCCACGAGCAAACTTTGAGCTGAAAATGTTTGGATTTCTGGAATTCGAAAATTATTTTTTTGTCCTGTTTTTGATCTACCCAGCCCATGAAATTCAACAGCCCATTTTTCCTACTCACAAGAGAAGTGTGGAATCCATAGCGAAAAGTTCAACTATGGCAGTTAAACTTCCAAGAAAATCTCGTATTGTCTAATTCCCTTCATAATGAAAATGTTTCTGTCTCCGGTGAAAACCCTTAAACCCTAAAAATTTCAAGAAATTCCCATAGGAATTCTTTCAATTTTAGGCCTGAGAAATTATCTCTTTATTATATAAATTTCGTTTCGAAAAACTCATCATCCGAAGGCTTCTTTCTGAAGTTACGTCTTTTTCCAACTTGGAGACTTTTTCTTTCTATGCTTGTTTATAGATAGAATTCTCAAGCGATTCTTGGCCCTGAGCAGCTTGATAGTTTGGCTGGTTCTCTCAATCTGCGGGTCGGCTTCTGTTGCTGTCCGGGCTCCTCCAGTTCGCCCTGACAGCAACAGCAGTGGCCCAGAGATTGAGAGAACGAGCATAACTGTCAGGCGGCTCCGATTTCTGTTCGGAACGGCTCGGGGCAGAGAATCGCCTGCGTGGCTAGTGAAACTTCTCATGAAGAGTTTTCAATAGTAATTTTACTGAGAAATGAACATCTAGCCTTTAATTTATTTCGCTGAACGTTCTAACTTTTCCTTCAAAATATTTCTTAATCGAAATCTACCATTTGACCCCCAAGAAATTCCCTTTAAATCGGTCTAAACCTTCTCAACCTCAAAAACACCTTCTTAAAGTTCCTTTCATTCTCAATTTCTTCCTCTGAAACTCCAGTAAATTATTTGAAACTTTTCCTCCAACAATTTGCCTCTCAGAGTTTTCATTCACTTCAAGTTCTTGATAACTCACTCCTGAAAGTTTCTATATGAAAAACATTATCTTAAAAAATTTATCTCTACAGCGAAAAGTTCGCTCCATTTCTGATTTTTCCCGAAATTTGGAAATAGTTAACCCCATTTTTAAATTTTGAGACAAAATTGCCAACTATTCGAGAAAATATGTACCTGGGTAGATAAAAAAAAAAATAATAAATAATTTCCAAATTTTTAGAAATTGAAACATTCTTAGCCCAACGTTTTCTCGAGGTGGGGGGGGGGTAATTTTGGGTGCTGAACATGATTATAGGGTCCGTTTACAGTCCGTGGATTACGGTAGGAAAAGTAGTATTTATTCACAGTAACCTACCGTAATAGCCCCGAAAAAACGGAAAATGGACCTCATTTTGGTTTTCAACGCCCAAATAATCCTTCTGACAAAGTTTGGCCCAAAATTGTTCTAATTTCTGAAATCCAAAAAATCTTTTTTTTGTTATTTTTGACCTACCCAGGTGCATAAAAAAATTAGCGAACCCAACGCTGTCATCAGTCGCTAGTGGGCATCTACAAGAAGCCCCATGTAGAACCTTAAAGAAAAATGCGTGCGATAGAAAAGTGTGCACGGTTTGCGAAAACCGTGCCGCAATCAAATTTCTGTAGTATCCGTTGAGCTTATCATGATTTTGCTAGACCGCTACGGGTTTTTTTAGATGTTTCTCTGTTTCTTAGGTCCAACTATTGTCCGAGCATTGACTTATTCCAACTGTTAGCCTCAAAACCATAATTTTACCAAACTTTGATTAGACTAAAAACCTTTTTTTCTTGAAATCGCCTTTCAAAAATCTGAATTTCGAAAATTCAAAGCTTAAAGCTCACTCTAAAATTCTCACATGCAAACCTGCATCCGGTTTTGACTGCTAATCCATAGTCTTCTGAAGTATCCTTTTTTAGGCAGTTACCGTATATCTACCGTAATTCCTTGCCCGTGTAGATCTTTGATGTCTCCGCAAGATCAAAGTTTTCCTTAAAATTCTCATCTAATTTTTTTTTCGTAGGTCCGTTTGTCGAAAGCCGGAATCCTTGCATAATATTCTTAACGTTGCCTTAGCAAAATATTCTTCTAAACAACTCTAGTAGTCGTTTAGGGTAAGCAAATCACAATCATACCACTGATGATTTCATATCACCCCCAGAATTTAAGCCATTGTGGGCTAAAACGTACTTTTTCAAGGAACCCAAATTATATTTCAATTGAAACTTTCGATCAATATTTTCAATCAATACTCAAGTCTGAATCACCCACCGTCACTTCATGACCATGGCAAATATTAATCTTTCCCACCTTTTCAGTTGGGCAAACGCTCAGTCGACCGCTGCCAGCTGGTACCAACCCGATCCACGTTTTGCAAGTAAGTAAACATTACGATCACGATACGGTAATCGTACCTGGCTGTAATTCTGCGTGTATTTGTGTGCGTGTTGTTTGTGAAGTTGCGTACATGGCATATACATATTTGGATTGACTATTGCATCACTTCTTATGAAAGGCTATACCCTGGGCATTGGGCTGTAAAATTGCATTAGGAATGTTACCCTCAACATGCGGTTCATGGTAAACCATAACTAGAAAACTGAAGGTATGGAGTGAGGTGAGATATACCCAAGGGGTGATTCAAAAATCGATGGGTTGCATTTTGTCGCAATTAATATAAGTGTTGTTGTGAAGATGCACACAATTCGCCTTTAGACGTTTAGATCCTCTACTTCGGAGTGAAAATTATTTCCGTCGACCGCGTGCGTGTGCGGTTACGGTCAGGGCACAGTATAGATGTGATGTGCTATACCCAACCTTTATTTGAAACTGCTTAGGGTATTGCTAGTGAATGGAACTCTTAAATTTACCCAAACCGTAATCACTATTCCGTTGACCGTAAGCCATACCCTGGGTATAAGGGGAAAACCTGGTTGCCGAATGTTACCCTCAACATGCGATTCATCATAAACAGTAACCACAAAACTGAAAGGATAGACTAAGACGAGATACACCCATGGCCGGATCCCTCAATAATCATACCCCAGGTATGAGGGCGAGTCAGGGTATAATCTTTCGCACTATTTAGGTAACGGTGATTTTGGGTGTAGGGTTAAGGGTATGAATGCAGTACGCTGAATCCTTCATTTGAAACTGCTCAGGGTACTGCTCATGAATCCGGCTCCTCATTTGACCCAAGACTATTCCGTTATTTGCGAATCATACCCTAGGTATAAGGTGGTAACGTTGATAGCTAAACATTACCCTGAACCTTCGATTCGTCATAAACCATACCCACAGAACTACACACTTCTTTTGTGAAATGCTTGGGTTTGTCGTTCATGAATCCGATGCCTGACATGACCCTTGCCTTTTTCATTATTCGCGGACCATGCCGTGGGTTCAAGCCCTGGGTTTCGTTCATGAATCCGATACCTGACATGACCCTTGCCTTTTTCATTAATAGTGAAAAAACCCTGGGTTAATGAATACAGTATGCTGGACCCTTCATTTGAAAGCGCTCAGGGTACTGTTCATGAATCCAGTTCCTTATTAGACCTAAGACTATTCCGTTATTTGTGAACCATACCCTGGGTATAACGGGTCGAGGGTGGAGTTCATGGTTATACATTACCCTCACCCTTCAATTTATCACAAACCATACCTACAGAACTACACACTTTTTTGAGAAATGCTTGGGTTTATACATAGTTCATGAATCCAATAACAGACATGACCCTTGCCTATTTCATTATTAGCAAACCCTACCCTGGGTATAAGCCCTGGGTACCGTTTATGAATCCGATACATGACATGACCCTTGCCTATTTCATTATTAGCGAACCACACCCCAGGTATAAGGGGGTGAAGTTGTTTGCTGTAATTTACCCTCAACCTATGAGTCATAGTAAACCATACCCACAGAACTGAAGACATAGGGTAAGGTGATTTATACCCAAAGGGGTAAGTTCGAAAATTGTGTGCTGCATTTTGTCGCGTGTATTATGTGTGTTGCTGTGAAGATGCACACAAAACGTTTTCGGACGTACATGTTAACCTTAGCCCACCTCCTTTCACCTTAGTCCTTTCAATCTGTGGTTTCGGGTGTAACACAAAGTAGGGACTTATTTAACCCATGACAGGTAAGGCTAACCCAGGTTAAGCCCCATTTCTACTACATATTATGGTGCGAAATCTACCTGGCAGTTATTAGTGTCTAATTGATCATCGCGCCTAGTAGTCGAGCGCTAGTCGGACAAAACCGGACCTAACCAAACCCCCAAACACAACCACCGAGGCAAATTATACTCTCAATTTCACCGGCTATTGTCGCGATGAGGGAAACTTGTCCATATACAGACTAAATAACTTCACCTACATAGGTAGTAATCCGGTTCGGGTAAGAAAATGGGTTATAGCAATCCATCCATGAGGGTTAGGTTAGGCTAGATCTACTGCGTGGGGGGAGAATATGAGGTGGGTAAACCCTGTGGCCCTTCACGCTGGCACTTTGCACTTTCGGTTTTCGCACACATTACCACCCCAAAGCTACAGTACACTAACTGATTAGAGAGTATCGTAGTGTAGAGACGGGGGGTGAGCAGATAGAGAGTGGCTGGCATAGGGGGGGCGAACAGGTTGCGTTTCCCATGACGAATTCCCACACACACCACCACCACCGCAATACATAAACATTAAGGTGTGACGGGGCAGCACAAGAAGATGGAAACTGTCATGGGTAAGGGGTTAGGGAGCAGGGGGAAACCCACGGGTTAGGGGAGGATTCCCTAATCCGGGTTTTGAAGACGCACTGAAATCTTTCAAGTCGAGAGCTTACTAGAGATGCCCCAGATCTTATACAAGTATATAGCTTGCATTGAAGTTTTTCTAGAGTTAACCCAAGGTCTATAGTCTTAACCTGTGTTTTCCTGTGTTTTTCAAACCACAACTTGAAAGGTTAATAAAACCGGCAAAAATTTATCACCTCTTTGGCAATTTGTACCTGTCATAGAGCGCTATAAGCTTCTCCCCAACTCCATGCGAATGCATAACCTGAGCCTGCAACCCATGGCTTGTCTGAAACCCAGCATTAGAAAATAACCTAGGTATGTAGAGGGGTCTAGAATCCCAAAGCTCCAAAGATCATGGAAACCTGGTAGATAACCCCAGTTCACTGCAGGGAATAAACCAAACTATATTTCTGTAACCCATAGGTTAGCTCAAACTTCCTGGAAAACTAGTTAAAAAATATATATATGTGAGGTGCAGAGTCATCAATGCGTTGAAATCCTACATTTCTGGGAAACCCATCAGGTAACCCTAATTCAATCACGTGATACTTAAACCTCCCAGACCTTAACTCTGTGGCCCATATGGTTAGGTAACAGCAAGTATTGAAAGGAAGTAACTTCCTAACCCACGTCTTTGAACTTAAAAATTCCAAAGTGATTTCAACCCGCAAGGTAAACCCGAATCGATTGGGTCAAACCCTAGGGGCGAAGCTCGAACCTGAGGTGGAAATCATCATAGCGATAACCCTGGGTTTCTCGACTTGGGTTGGGTTCAGCTCGAGAAATAGAGTCATCGCGCGCGGGCTAAAACCAACCCTAATCAACAAAGCCAGGGTTAGCGCAATGACGAATCCGGCCTCTGATTTTGTAACCCATCGACTCCAAAGTTTATGAAACCTGTCAGATAACTCTAACCTAATGGGTCCACTGCATACCACCCATCAAGGCTAGAAGCAAAAGGGTTCTACCTATCTTCAGGAATCTTCGGTGACCCTTAAATTAGCCTGAACCAGCTTTAAGGATAATTACTTGGGTCCAATACCGTCAACGGGTCAACCCAAGGTTTGCGGCCTGACCTTAACTCAGGGTTTCAAACTGAAAAACTTCGAATTTCAGAAAGTCTGCAAGGGACCCTACTCTGATTGAACACATCCTAGAGTGAATCAATGTACATAGATCTCAATTCTGGAACCCTTAGGTTAGCACAAACCATAACTCAAAGTTTGCAGTCCAAACCCACGCTTTTCCCCCAAAAATCGCAGGGTTCATCAAAAACACCGAGGTTATCCTAGTTCGATTGAGTCATCCCCAGGGTAAATGAGAAGGGTAATTTTGCACGCTATGGATTATCTAACGGATAACCATGGGTGGGCCGATCCTTTTACACCTCAACCCAAGGTTTGTAGCCTGAGCCCTTATTTTGAAAAGAAAAATCCCAGTCACCTCTGTGTGATGGGCCGTCAATTTTGAGGCATAGTCTATGAACCCATGGCTTTGCGGAAGTTCAATTACAGCCCTGGCTGGACCCAGGGGTTATATCAAGTATAAACCCAGGTTTTTCAACATTAAAATCCCTGGGTACCCCAACCAAATGAAGAAAACAGCCGACGGACGGTTGAGCGAATCTTTACCCCTCATTAGGGCCAAATCACGTCACCATAAGTATATCATTACCCGCCAAGTTCTACCTCTATTCCATAACTCATGGGTAAGGTAAAAGTCCGTAGTGGGGGGCAGAGTCATCAACATCTACCCAAAGGCTGACAGTCCAAGCACACTGTTTTAAATCGAAAATTGTGGGACTCAACATTTTTAACCCCAGGTCAAGGCCGGGTCATTCAAGGGGACAACACCGTCCCAAACCCATCATCACCTTGGGAACATGCATACCCTGGCATCTGGTTATCACCCACCTAAGTCTAAATACAGCCCTTAATTAACCCAAGGTTCACACTACCAACCAACATTGGGGAGAACGTCTGCCGATTGGGTGACTCTATACCCTTCAATAGGGACGCATCACATAATCATAAGTTTACCCTCAAACTGGCACAGGTTTCAACCCTAAATATGTGACCCATGGGTTAGTTCGAACCTTTTCTGATAGGAAATTACTCCGTTGGCTCAATGTTTGCTGTCTTAAGGTTCATTTTTCAACCGAAACCTGGCGAGTTTGAGCTTACCAAGCCTTGGGTTATGGCCCTTCTCAAAGGTAACAACATCGTGCCGAACCCTAAAGAACATACCCAGACAGTTTTGTAGCCACCACATAGCGTGTTTGCCCAAGTTAAACCCAGCAATCGGTCATCATGTCCCGCTCTAAGCTAAATCCACCCAGTGGGAGCTGCATCAGAGGTCAATTGAGTGTGATTCTAGCCCCACTACGGGGGGTATCCCGTCGAGCACTTAGCCCCACACTTTGTTAACCAACACATCCATCCATTCCCTTACCCATTTGGTTCATCCTAGCATGGCTACCGTAGGGTTTGGCCGACCCTGTTCAGCATATTGGATTATCACGCATTACCATTTTCGAGAATTGCGCAACCCTCGCCGGGTAACTCGATCTGCCTGCGCAACCACTTCAGCTACTGAAGTGATATGAATGGACTGCCTAGGTAGTATATGATATATCTGCTTACCTCTGGAGGGTAAATATATATGCATGTGATATGGCCTACCTCAGGGTTTCTAGCCTAACCCAGGCATTTAGATTCTTTGGACGCTGGGTTATGTAGTAGGCGCCCGTACAAGGTCAAGAACGTCTGCCATGAACTCACTCGGCCGTCGGAATGTTTGTCTTTGCCTCTTTTCGCGTTTATCGAGAGGGACAGGTACACATATTCTCCTCCTCCCTTGCACCAGCAGATCTAGGGTTAACATGGATATTAGGAATCCTCAAGAAAATCCCAATATCTGCTGGCAGCCAGCCCGGAAATTGACACTTGTCCGGTGGGAACAATTGACATACCGTAGTAGTCAAATATTGCCATGGATGTGTCCCTCTGTGTGTGTGTGTGTGTTTGTGTTTGATCGTTGTTTGAGATGCAATGTGTGTATTTACACACATTCTGCTGAATTCTATACAAGTGAGCACAGGTGTGTGATTTTGCAGTAAATCGCTTCGGTGGTCCGAATCTTGGCCTCAACATAGCTGCCTCACAGGGTTTGGTGAACTCGATGAGTCGACGAAAACGACGAGTACTCTTCACACAGCAACAGGTAAGCTGCCGGGGAGAGGAGAGCTTGAGAATTTTAAGGGAATAATAAACACAGAAAACCAAATATCACTTTCTAGTGTTCCCACATGTCCACGGAAATAATGTCAAGAAATGTCGAAAAGAAAAACTTGGGAAACGGCCCAAATTTCGAAAATTCTTAGAGTTTAACAACTAATTAGTTTTTTCCATTAAGCTGAATTCACCTGAGTATTTACCATTCATAACTGACTTCTCCATGAAGCCATATGTATCATTTTGAAAATGGGTCCGAGAAAAGGGAAGGATCTCGATTCAGGACCTGTGATCTATCACTGTCTAATAGAAGTCAGCCAAAAAAAAAAGATTTCAGAAACAAGTGAAAAATATTTTTTCCGCGTCTACCTTGATTTTCCTGAGAACCTATATCCTTCCGAGTAAGGCTATGGGATTTAAAAAAGCGTTCCGCACCGGTTCCGTCATCTATCACTTTGTAAAAGATTTGTAACAGAATGTCAGCTGAAAAATCGGAAACGGCTGCAAAATTCAGCAAATTTCAGCTTCTCGAAGGCGATTACTGGTTTTTTACTGAAATTTAATCTACTTGAAATCGACCCTGGAGAATGGGGAGCAGTTCCATTCCAGGACTTCGTAACAGAATGTCAGCCAAAAAAAATAACTCAGAAACAATTTGAAACATCTTTTCAGCGTTTTTCTGAAAAGATTTATCCACTCGAGAAAGGCTACGGGAACTGCAGAAGTGTTACGAACTGGTCCCATCATCTATCACTTTGTGACAGATTCGTAAGAGAATGTCAGCTAAAAAAAACAAAAATGGCTTGAAAATACACATTTTCATCTATTACTTTGTAACAAAATGTCAATCGAAGAAAATAGAAAAGGGTTCGAAATGAATTTGATTTCTAGGCGTTACAAACTAGGTTTTCTGTGATTTATATGCACCTGAGGATGGCTCCGGGAATCGAAAAAGCGGTCGGGTCCAGACCAGTCATCTGTCACTTTGTGACAGAATGTCAGATGCGCGGAATCGAAAACGGCTTAAAATACAGCAATTTTTACCCTTTCAAATTGATTTTCTCATAAAATCTCATCTGTTTCCATAAGGCCCTGGGGACTGAAACAGCGTTCCACTCAAGGCCGGTTATCATTCTATTCGTAACTGAATGTTAACAAAAAAAAGACTCAGAAAAAATCAAAAAATATTTTTTAGTGTTTAAACAGTTTTTTTTTCTGAAAAGTTATATTCTTCCGAGGAATTTATGGGAGCTGCAAAGGCGTTTCGTAACGGCTTCAGAAAAAAGCTCTTTGAAATCTTTCCATTACACGACTTCAACATTTTAGCGTCGTAAGCTAGGTTTTCCATGGAGTTAAATCAACCTGAGAAATATTCTAAGTTTTGAAAAGGCGTCTAGTTCTGGGCCCGTCATCTATCACTTTGTAACAAAATGTCGGTTGAGAAAAAATTCATTACTGGTTTCGAATTTCAGCCATCATAGCTTTTGAAAGCTGACTTTGCTCAGAGTTCCCGTTCTCGGCCCGTCATCTATCACTTTGTAACAAAATGTCACTCGAGAGAAAAATCAATGGCGGTTTCAAAAATCCAGCAATTTTAGCTTTTCAAAATTGGTTTTTCTCAGTGGTATATCTTCTTGCAAATGGCTCTTGGGTCTAAAAATGCGTCCCGTTCTGCGTCCGTCATCTATCACTTTGTAACAAAATGTCAGTTGACGAAAAATCAATAACGGTTTCGAATACCAGCGATTTCAGCTTTTCAAAACTGTTTCTTTTTCGAAGTTATATCTACTTGCAAATGGCTTTTGGAACTAAAAATGAGTCCCGTTCTGGGGCCCGTCATCTATCATTTTGTAACAATACGTCAGTTGAAGAATAAACAAATAGTGGTTACAAAACTCAGCAGTTTTAGCTTTTCAGAATTGGTTTCTCTTATTGTTATATCTAGTTGCATATAGCTCTTGGGACCGGAAATTCTTGCCGTTCTGAGCCCGTCATTTATCACTTTGTAGCAAAATGTCAGTGGAGAAAAAAATCAATAACGGCTACAAAATTCAACTACTTTAGCTTTTCAAAACTGAATTTTCTCAAATTTCTATCTACTTGCCAAAAACTTTCAGTTATAAAAATGTCTCCCGTTCTGGGCCCATCATCTGTCACTTTGTGACAAAATGTCAGTAGAGAAAAAAATCAAATAACGGTCTCGGAAATCCAGAACTTTAGCTTCCGGAAAGTACTTTAGCTTTTCAAGACTCTATTTTTCTCGTAAATTTATCTACTTGCAAACAGCTTTTGAGACTAAAAATGCGTCCCGTTCTGAACCCGTCATCTATCACTTTGTAACAATACGTCAGTTGAGAAAAAAACATATAATGGTTTCAAAACTCTGCAATTTTATCTTTTCAAAACTGAATTTTTTTTGAAAAAAATATCTACTTGCAAACGGCCTTGAGGCTGATAATGCGTCCCGGTCTGAGCCCGTCATCTATCACTTTGTGACAAAACGTCACCCAAAAAAAAATCAATAACGGTTTCAAAAATCCAGCATATTTAGCTTTTCAAAATTGGTTTTTCTCAGTGGTATATCTTCTTGCAAATGGCTCTTGGGTCTAAAAATGCGTCCCGTTCTGCGTCCGCCATCTATCACTTTGTAACAAAATGTCAGTTGACAAAAAATCAATAACGGTTTCGAAAATCCAGCAATTTCAGCTTTTCGAAATTGGTTTCTCTTAATGTTATATCTACTTGCATATAGCTCTTGAGACCAAGAATTCTTGCCGTTCTGCGCTCGTCATCTATCACTTTGTAACAAAATGTAAGTGGAGAAAAAATCAATAATGGCTTCAAAATTTAGCTATTTTAGCTTTTCAAAACTGGGCTTTTCTGAAAGTTTTATCTACTTGCATATAGCTCTAGGGACCAAAAATTCTTGCCGTTCTGGGCCCGTCATCTATCACTTTGTAACAAAATGTAAGTGGAGAAAAAAATCAATAACGGCTTCGAAATTAAGCTATTTTAGCTTTTCAAAACTGGGCTTTTCTGAAAGTTTTATCTGCTTGCAAATAGCTCTTTGAACTAAAAATGCGCCTCGGTCTGGGGCCCATCATCTATCACTTTGTAACAGATATCAGTTGAGAAAAAACAATAACGGGTTCGGAATCCAGCATTTTTACCTCACAAAACTGGTTTTTCTCGAAGTTATATCAACTTGCTAACGGCCCCTTCTAGGCCCGTCATCTATCACTTTGTGACAGAATCCCTGCCAAACTTCTCTCCTTTGTTAATCCCTGCAAACTCCAATTTCCAGGTGAACGAGCTGGAGCGGCAATTCCGACACAAGAAGTACTTGAGCGCTCAGGATCGTGAGATTCTCGCCAAGAACATCGGTCTCTCGCCCACTCAGGTATGTCTAAACGCTGCTTACTGCACAGCTATCCCCCTTACCATTGAAAACACTTGACAATTCACCTTCCGCCTGCCCCTTAACTGCACCTGCCATTTATGACGCAATCGCGGCGCGTCAAAGGCACACAGATTCCTCCGCTTCCTCCTGCCCTTCCTTTTCCTCTTCCTCCTTCTCTTATTACCTCCTAGCAAACTGGAGGGAAAGGCTAGTTCTTCCTCAGATGGCGGCCGGCTAGGTGTGCAACACCGACAGGCTGTCTATTGTCCTCAAACACGTCTGCACAGCAAATTTTGGCCAATCATCCCCGACTGCGGCAGGGCAGGCCAGACAAACTTGCGAATCGACCTAAAAACCCTTATGAGACACCTAGATCAAAAAACTTGTGTTTAGGTCAAAATCTGGTTCCAAAACCAGCGGTACAAGCATAAGCGACAGGATAAGGAGCGGGCCATGAGCAAGGGTGGACGGGAGAACAGCGAGTCACCGGTGAGCCATGATGAGAGCGATGGGGAGACAATGACCGCTGAGTGAGTTTGCCCAAAAAATGCCATTTTTTTCTAAATTTTAGAAAGAATTTTACGGGTTATTCCAAATAGACACCCTTGCAGAAAAGCACACAGTAGTAGTAGTGTGGAATATCTTGACGAGTTAGAACATGTTGTTAGCAAGTTATGACGTGTTTAAACGTGTAGTTTTCTCGTTGCATTTTTGTATTGAAGAAGCGGGATTGATGGTTGTACCCTTCTGCAAGGGTGTCCAGATGGCAGCAGCCGAATTTTACATTAAAAAAAAAACAGATTAATTGACAAAGAAATGCACTGTATACATTTTTTGAAAAAAAAAACTGGAATCAGCACGGATACTGTAGGCATAATGTAGGGGGCCAATTTTTATTCAACTCACCAAAAAATTCGATTTATTCTGAATTCTAAACTACTCGCCTTCCCGGATACTCGATTCTTTGAAGATTTCGCGTATTTTCGTTTTTAAAATGATCAGTTACTCTGGAAATGCAGAAAATCGCCTCCTCAAGTATTCGATTTAGTCGGAAAACCTGAATTTCCCTTTTTCCCACTTCTCGGGCAGATTTCGGGTGATTAAAAGATTTTAGTAATTGATCAAAGAAAATTTGCTCGATCGATTAGGGGTATTGTTTGGAAACTATACAAAACCTTTAAAAATTTTTCTAAAATCCAGCCTCTACTTGAAAATTTGGCAATATAATCATTCTATCGAATTTAAACCGTTTCCAGATTTATTCATGCACATGATTTTTTCTGGCATTGTAATATTCAAATCCTACAATGATTTCTCAAAACTCAAAAAATAGATATTTAGAAAAAATCTATTCTTTTTATTGATCCGATTCCGGAATAGAAAATCAGTTATAGATTTTTCACATTATTCGAAAACTTTCAAAAACTCAACACTCTAAAAGTTATGTTTATTTAACGTCGCTGAAAATGCATTATTCCAACTTTTCATACTTTCGGAACCTTCGAAAAGGTAGTATTCGAAAAGTTGCCGAATTTGATATCGTTGGAAAATCAATATTTGAACCATGCAATCACTAGAAAAATTTTCCAAAATCAAACCTTTGAACTTTTCAATTTCTCGAAATTTTGAAAAATCAATACTCGATTTATTTGTTCAATTTAGCTGTCCGCAGTCGTGTATTCAATTGACTCACTCACTCGGAAATTTCAGAGACGAAAAAATCAATATTAAAATTATAATAAAATCAATATACTCATCCATAGAAAAATTCCGAAAATCAATACCTGACTCATTCGTTCCAAATTTCTTTGAGTCAATGATTGGCTTGTTTTTTTTTAAGAATTTTTTTCAAAAAATCAAATTTTGAAATATCCACTAATGAGAAAATTTTTTGAAAAGTGATAATTGATTAATGCATTCATTCGAGATCGCTGAAATCGCAACGTGTTTAGAGTATACATTAAGAATTTAGGAAAAAGGCAATATTCGAAATAATCATTCAATCACAAAATTTCGTAATTCAAAATTTGAAGTATTCCCTCTCTAGCAAATTGATGTCCCGACTCTTTTATTCACTCAGAATCCCGGAAAATCAATATTCGATTGAACCATTGACTTGAGATTCACTCACTCCGAAATTTCAAAAACAAGGTATTAAATTCATTCAACCAAGAGTTTTTAAAGATCAATATTTGGAACATTCGCTTGCGATACGAATTTTTAACAGATCAAAGCTTAACTCGCTAATTCACCCAATATTTCGAGAAAATCGTTAATCGATCCATCCATTCAATTGAAAGACTTATAACAAAGCGAAAAGCGAGTGTTAAAGTTCCAATCAGCATTCTTAGCATCCTTGGCGAAATTTCTTCTAATGCAGGGAAAAATTTTCTTATACTTACTACAGTACGACTACCGTAACCTACATCAATCAAAAACAGGGTCATAGACCTTATATGCTTGTTTGATACCCAGAAAAACTTTTTTTCCAATTTCTTTAGATTTTTTTTGATTTCTAGAAATCGAAAATTACGCATATTGGTTTGCATAAAATATACATTTATAACACTTTTATCGAAGTTTTAGTATAGCAAAAAGTTTTTTTTTTCAATTCTCTCTGAATCCTCTCACATTTCAGCAGCATCAAGACGGAAAAAATCGAATCCGAAGAGAAGCCGTCCGCGTTCCCGTCTCCGGCAGCCGTCAACGACACCTCCTGTCTGCCGGACATCAATAATCCGATTTATCAACAGGTGCGTGTGGGTGTGAAAATACTGCGGCAATTTTCGGCTACCGTAATCCGATCAGGCATCGCGGCCTCATCGCTAACGAATCTTGTTTGCCGGCATTTTGAAATCAAGTGGCTAGCAGCTAGCCCTTGGATACTGACTCGATTTGAAATTTGCCACATCCTTCTTCCTGGAGTAAGAGGATTACGTTCAGTGAAGGGATTACTGCCTCAGCAGGCATTTGGTCGAGATTTTTTTTTTGAATTTTTCTCCTAAAAACCCAATAAGCATCCTTTCACAAAAAGAGAGAAGATTATGGGTCTAAGTATAGAACAATCAATAAATAAATAAATAATTTAATCAATATACCTCAACGAATATGGATTATTCAATCAATATACCTTAGACTAGATGGATACTGAATAACCTTAGACTCAGTGGTTCCATCATTTGAAAACATTTTTTCTACTCCATGGGCATTATGGGCGGCTTTTTAAAAAATCTAATTTCAATCAAATTTTGAACAATTGCCAAAACTTCTGGTCAAAACTTTGACCTGTAATATGTAGCCGTATATTGGTTGCGATCGATGTATTGATCCAATTATGGTCAGAGGATTTAGTTAATTGGAAATTGCGCTTAGCTTTCGAATTACGTAGATGAATTCATCGATTTAATACAAAAAAAGTTGTTATCCAACAACACATATTAGGAGAACTATAAAAGTTCAGTAATTGATTACATCGTTCTATAGATTGATTTTCGATTGACAAAACAGGGATATCCTAGTCGTAGAGAGCAAATCCATCGATTCATCGATCACCTCAGGTCAGAGCAGGCAGTTGAGCTTGACACAGTAGAGCTCCAAAGTTTAGTAATTTGTCAATCTCATATTTGAATATGTAATTGACTATCGGAGTCAATTCAATCAATCGATATATCAATAGATTTTTTACAAACCATTATAGGAATTTACTGAATTCGAGATTTTATTAAAATTTTCCGACATTCTGATTGCTTTTGAAGGAATACTATTCGAAGGGGAATGAAAATAATTGATTTCGGTCATTCAATCAATATATCGATTAATTTTGGACAGCTCACTTGAGACTTACATGATAATCTAACACTAGAGCGACGGTCACTATGCTGGTTGAATTAGAATTGAGAATCAGAGCCAGATGAGAAATTATAGAGGAATGGTTGCATTAGAAAATCAATCGACAAATCGATTAAGATGGGACTGCTAAATTTCAGAAGCCTGTCAAAACAGTGGAAATAGGAAATGAATCAATATATCGATTTGCTTCAAACTAAACATCATGGACCGGTCAAACGTGGTTGAACTTTAAGATCGATCAATAGATTGATTGGTTGGTTTTCATAAGAACATATAGATCGATATATCGATTGCTTTTAAAATGACCACCACAGCAATGTCAAATTGAGTGGACCTAGGAAATCGATCGATATATCGATTGGTTTCCAACTGACCAATACAGTGCAGCACAAAATAGTACAACTTTGGTATCGATCGATATATCGATTCATTTATACTGACCAATACAGTGCGGCTGAAGATAGTACAATTTTTGGCATCGACTTCAATCCTGATTGGTCTAGTGGGCGTAAATCAGAAGAAAGTACATCAATAATATGATTTTAAAAATTTATTGAAATCTGAACCTAAACATCACTTCGTAGGGAAACATTTAGCGAGAGGTATCTGCTCCACCCGAGATGCCAGTACGAAAATGCGAAGATTACAGCTTTTACAATTGAATTGACGATTTCCATCAATCAATAATCGATTTTCTTTGCAGGCGATGTACCAACAACACGCCTACATCCCGCAGGGGATCACCTTCCCATTCGCTCAGGGTTATCCAGCTACCGGTCAATATCCATATGCACAATATCGATTGTAATTTTTCTACTCGCTACATACATATTCTATGATTTCATACGTTGTCGTCACAAACAGAGTATTGTCCGCCGCCGCAGCCGCGTAATAATTCGTCGTACATACATGCATCTAGCCGGGCTCAACTATGATGATGATGATTATTATGATTACTGTACAGTGTGTATTTGTGTGTGTTGTGTTGCTGCAGAATGTCTTCCGCGCATTCACAATAGTAGTAGCTTGTTTGAATTGTGTCGTGTGCTATTTACTATAATTAAATAATTTATTATAATTCAATTTGTTACGTACGTACAGATGCATTAGGTCTCATTCAGAGAACCTACACTGACACTGGTAAAGAGCATTTGCAACATTTCCGATAGTCATACTTAATGCTGCGATTCTCCAGGCACCGATATATCAATCGATATATTGATTGGTTTCAGACCGATGATCAGGATGAGGCCGGGTATTAGAAGAATCAGTAAATCGATCAATATATTGATTGATTTCGGCTAACCAGAATATCAAAAAGCTGGTGGACGAATCAGTAATACTAGCTGAGATATCTATCGTTATATTGATCGCTTTCGGACTGACAACCTGGGCCGAAAAAAAAACGTGAATTGATTGATATATTTATTGGATTCGAACTGATGACGAGAATCAGGTCAGGCATATTAGAACTAGAAAATCAATAGATGAAATGCTTGTTTTCGGACTGACCACCGTGGTCCAAACAAACGTAACAGCACAGGGAAATTTATCGATATATTGATTGAGTTCAGACTGGACATCACGGCCACGCCATAATTTGTGTTGGAACTAGAGATTCGATCGATATATTGATTGGTTTCGGACTAACCGCAACACCAGAACGCGGTTTGACGAATCAAACATGTTAGGCCGGGATCATACTTCTCGCGACCAGCGACGGCGACAATGCATATCAGGCATATTGATTTTTGGTCGATATTGATGGTAAACATTGCGTCGCGTCGCTCGTCGCTGGAAGTATGGTTCCGGCCTTAGCTGAGAAACCGATCACTGCATTGATTTGTGACCTTCGGAAGCAGAAAAAAACGAAAAGGGATTGATTTATTGATTGAGATCAGACTGATGATCATCAGAATTCAGTCAAGAATATTAGAACTAGAAAATCAATAGATAAGCTGATTACTTTCGAACTCACCTTCATGGTCCAAACAAATGTAGCAGCACTGGGAAATCTATCAATACATTGATTGATTTTGGATTGATCAGTAGGACTAGTAAAATTGGACATTTGATGTGTATGTTGATGGGATCTGAACTTACTATCAAATTAGGTTAGCAGAAATAGATCTAAAAAATCGATAGACAAAGTTATTAGTTCCAGAGTGATCATCACCATCAGGTCAGTAATGTGTATCGAAATTGGGGATTCGATCAATATATCGACTATTTCGGACTGAGCATCACGGCCAGGCCAATAGTTTTTGACCTAGGTAATTTATCGACTTACTGACTTCTTTCGAACTGATCACAAAGAGCCACATCAGTTATAGTGATGAACAACGAAATCGATCGATATATTGATTGATTTCAGACTGAGCATCACGGTCAGGTCAAAAATGTGTAATGGTACCGGATATTCGATCGATATATCGATTTTTTTCGAATTGACCGTCAGCGCAAGGACAGTAATATTGGACCTAGGATATTGATTGGTTAAATGACTCGCTCCGGACTGACCACAATAGGCCAGATCGATCGATGTATTGATTGGTTCTAGAATGACCAGAACAGCTAGACCAATTACATTAGAACCAGAAATTTTATCAATAAATCGATTGGTTCCATATTGATCATAATAGCCGAATAAAAAAAACCGTGTGCAAACCCGATCTTATCGCAAAGCGACGTCGCGGTAGGTTCCCTATATTTCGCGCCACATATGGCGCGAAATTTCTGTACAAGTGTGTTGATGTGTCCGTGATGGGCAGGAGGGGACGCAGCCACTTGAAGATGAATAAAAGTGTGCATTAAGAGAGATGTCCACTTAACACCAACACCCGCATGGTGATGGTGACGCTATTCATTCACTTCTCCTCCGTAGTCGTCGACGCTGACCACTTCAAGTCAGTGTCAAACCCCACACACACGCATATACACATCCTGGTTTGACAACAGATGGCTAGGGCCGAACCCACCCTGCAGAGACCATCCACCTGGGCAGAACCCGTTCATTCGCTCGTTCCCCTCCTATCATCTGAAGGGCTCTTCACTAGACAATAACACCTGCGGAGGCATGCGGGGGAAGACTGTGAGGTGGAGGGGGAGGGGCGGATTTGGAGGGCAAAAACGTCATACATGGAGTGATCGATGAGCCATGAAATTCTGAAGACTTAATGTAAAATTTTTAGAAGAATAGTCCATTTTCTATTTCATAGTTTACGGTTAGTTACGGTATTTACACGATGGTAGGCCGACAGTCCTGACTTGGCTAAAAGTTTGAGGTACCGATCAATAATCCGAAAAAACTTTTTTTTCAATTTTAGAAAGATTACGGTAGGTTACGGTGAGTTTATTGCCATTCGTTTACCGTAACCTACCGTTATCTTTTGAAATTCGGAAAACGAATCGGGGATTTGTGATCAGCATCCCACCGATTCGATCGTTATATCGACGTCTGAATTCGGAATGACCATCAGGGTCAGGTCAATCTATCAATATATTGATTGATTTTGGATTGATCAGAAGGACTAGTAAAAATGGATTTTGGATGTATATATTGATTGAATCTGAACTGAGCAACTTATTAGGTTAGGAGAAGCAGATCTAGAAAATCGAAAGATGAAATCATTGTTTCAAACTGATCATGAAAACCAGGTCAGTAATGTGTATTGAAAATGGGGATTCAATCGATATATCGACTATTTCGGATTGACCATCAGGGCCACGTCAATAGTCTTGGACATAGGTAATCTTTCGACTTATTGACTTCTTTCGCACAAATCGCAAAGGGCCAGAACAGTAATAGTGAGGAACAATGGAGCCGATCGATATATTGATTGATTTCAGACTTAGTATCACAGCCAGGCCACAAATATGTATTGATACCAGGGATTCCATCGATGGATTGATTCAAATCGCGACTTTGACAAAACTACCAAATACCTACCGTAATCTTCCGTTGACCCTAAAGCAGCGTTCTAGGGTATATCTATCGATTTTCCAAAGTTTTGGACCAACATTCTCAAATAGGTAGTTTCTCAGGGGAGAGGGAAAGAGGCACTTCGATGTGGGCGGGGCCCTAGAGCGCATGGCGCGCGCACCTCCTCGTGCACACCTTCTCGTGGACACTTCCTCATGGATTAGAGAAAGATATTGGAGAGATACTAGTTATTTGGGTGGCAATAGAGACGAAGTCGAATGGGGGTAGCAGATAAATTCAGAAAAATCCAAGAAAAAACATTGCAACGTAAAAGGGACTCGTCCGCGAGAAGGTGCGCGTGCCATGTGCTCTCAGGCCCCTCCCATATCAGAGCGCCTCTTCGGGCATACCCATTTTCTCATGGCGATATTTGTAGAGTTTCACACGAATATGAGGTCCTCTAATCGATTTTGAACAGCTTACGGTAGATTACGGTGGGTATACAGTAGTTCGATCAAAGTTTTAGATTTGACTTAAAATTTCTACGCGGGGGTTATTCGGGGTGCTGAATACGAATTTGATGTTTATTTGTCTCTTTTCAAAATAATAAGCTAAGCTTCGCCACGCCGAATCGGCACGTTGCCTAGCGTAACCTACACTAAACCTCAGAATTTCGACAAGTCGGCCCCAGATTAGTGTTCACCACCCTAAATTACCCCTAAGTTTTGAGAGAAACTTGAAAATTTTTCTCTAAAATACCCTAGAAATTCCCTGATAGAGCATGTTATAGTGAATCACAAATAATACCTCATACACACTCTTAGTTGGATTTCGAATGCTTAGTTTGCTCTATACCGCGAATAATTACGATTTTGGGTACATGTGCCTTGGAAGCTTCTAATTTCATGATGTTTCTAGGTAAACCCTAAATACAGGGATTCATTCACTTACCCAGGGGTAAAATTTAAAGTGTAAAAGCATTGCCAAATGTGCTGCACGAATCACACTGAATAAGCCTAAGGAGTGGGACTTTAGGTGTTTTTAGCAAACTTTCCAAGAGTTTTTTTCTACAAAAATTAAGGATTTTGTGAGATTTGTTTTTGTTAATTTTTTTTTCTTCAGGGGTACCACTTTAAAAATTAAAAAATTTTTTTCCTCAAGAGCACTTATTAGATGCTGCAGCTGTGGGCACAATCCTAATCGGGGGGGGGGCACTTAGGATTCAAGTCAGAAATGGAGTGAACCACCGATCGGTAATGCTAGCAATTGATAGCATTCCAAATTGATAGCAGTATCAAGCATCTTTTAACAAATGTTTTGTTCATTTCAATGAATAAGTGTTGGTGCCCCCCCCCCCTGTTTAGGATAGAGCCCAGCTGTGTACACCATATGATGGATTGATGATCCAACTATATTTATCTAGGAAGGTGCGAAGTTGTTCCTAAAGGTGTGAAAAGCCACCCATGGCGAGGACAGTTTATAGGTTAACTGGCTCAACACTTATGACTGGCCCAATTCACATACATACACAGTTGAGAAATTGGTCCATGAGGTTCTGGGGACTTTTGGACATCAGGACACAAAGACATTTTTCTACAGAAAAGATACGGATCTTCTCAAAAACCGTCGAATTTCTAATGAAATTTGTAACAAAAACCTCATCCGGAATGCAGAAAATTGCCTATTTTCGACGCGAAAGTGGTCCAATTTAGCCCCAAAATCTGACAAAAACCACCGCCAAAGGCCCAGCACTTCCGGTGCTACACAACCCATTTCATTGTTCTAATTAGATAACAGTTATGTGCGTGTGCGGATGGAAGGGTTAAAAGGTTTGCCCTCGCCTCGATTACCGTACTTCTTTGAAGGAGCTAGCGGCGGCCGCAGCCGCAGCATATGTTTGTCCAAAACTAATTGACCTAACCCAAGGAAGAACCACTGCCACCCGAGCTGGCTCCCTGTGGTGGGGCTCACAGGCTCACATTCCAAGGAAGGGACATAGGGGAACTTTTTTAACCTACCCATTTATTTACTAAACTTTTGAAGAGTGATTCTGGTTTTATTTATTTTCAAGAAATTATAAGTAGGGTGTACTTATGGGTAGATAGGGTGCACCTGAAAGTACATAGCATGGGTGACTAACTGACCCATGGGTGTTGGAATGTGACGTGACCCTCGAGGCGAACTTCCCTGTTTACCCATGTGTGGAAAGTGCCTTTGATCCCCTCGGGTGAAGTGTGGGTGGTGTGGCTGTCGAGTAGGTGCTTGGCGAGCCAGTCACACCACTCTTTGCATAGACCATGTGCACGACTACGTGGTCAGAAGTAGTCCGGAAGTGGTCGGATCGCTGTTTTCAAACCAGGGAAATTAGGCGAAAAGTAGCTAATTTTCCATTTTGCAAACTTAAAATGCATATTTACATCACCGAACCCGAAATTTAGAACAAATTGTGAATTAGGGAAGAGTTTTGTGAATATTTTCCAAGTTTTTTTTTCTCAAAAATTCTGGTCACTAACGGTGAGAGGCTAGTAAATTCCGTCCAAAAAAGATTGCCCGCCCATGAAGTCGGCGTGCGTGTCTTGCGACCATAGCGGATGAATTTTTTGAAACTGTTTATCGATCATTAGGAAAAATAGTCGAATATAAGAGTAACATCCCAGCCAGCTGTCTGCAGCCGTAGGAAGGGTCTTCCGAGAAAGTACCTTCGCAACGCCCGCACGACACGCCCGCGGGCAGTATCGTTCGGACACTCTTTACTTCCCGCTGAACCCCATATAAAGGCTTAGACGCACTGCTCACTATGAATACTACATCCAATTTTTGGAATGCGGTGCTCGCAATGAAAAAGTTCCTCATTTTCTGGAAAATTGTGAGTTTTGGGTCCTTCTAAAAAGAGTAAGGACGGGAAAACGACGAAAAACGGCCAGCAAGAGGGTGAAAATCTCGTGCACCATCCAAATCATTGGATCACCCCGCCCACGTCATATGACAGTTGTCCTGCGTTAGTTTCATCAGAGGAACAGTTGCCGAACTCCACAAACCTCTGAATCCCATCGATCCAGGCTAGCAGTGTGATGGTATTTTAGTTCCTCGAAGCGAATCAGTAGTTAAATTTGACAGTTATGAGTTTATGAGGGCCCCCTATCAATAGAAATCACCGTGGTGAAATTTTATCGATTTTCTGCAATTATCGATTTTATTGATTTTTTTAGCAAGACTTAATCAAAGAATATAGAAGTGGATACAATTAACAAAGAACCTTCAATTACTTCTAAAAACCTTGTTTAGCCAGTGTTTACTTAACGTAAAGGTAAATGACCATATTATCGCTAGCGTTGACCGACTAAATTCAGTTTTGTACGGATTTTCAAAAATTGTTTAACCCCGAAAAATCGTAATATCTAGACATGAGTAGTTGACACTCTTATTTTGTAAACAGAAAACAAACAAAAAAATGACTTATCTAACGACTTTGAAGCGAAAAACCATTTCCGACGTTAGGTCTGACGCTTTGTCCGCACTCCCCCGGAAAACACCTAACAAGCGTAATTAAATATTTCAACGGTTTCTTTAAACACTTTTTTCTCTGGTATTCGGGAGTTCTATAGGAACTTCCCCCTATTAACCTCTACTTTGTGAACTTACCTACCTAAAACCATCAAAAACGAGAACACGGTTTACTTATTGTGAACACTGCGTTTAAAGGTTTTTGTGTAGATGTGCCTACAGAGTAGAGAAGAATAGCGAGAAAGCCCTACAATTTGATTTTCCGAAAAAAAAAACTCCTCAAAAATACTCCCTGAAGCCGGGGTTTATGTAGGTCCAGTACACAGAAATGGAGGAGATAGGACGTCTTTTGGAGTTTGAACTCCACTTGGGACCGTTTCGCAAAAATGGACTAGCCTGATGTTTCCAACTGTGCAACGAATACGGGCTTACTTCTGAATTAATATAATTAAATTCCAATTCCAAGAAGTCTTCTTTTAATGATCGACTTTACTTTTCTGGTAGCAGAACAGAACAAAAAAAAACAGGAAAAATTTTTTTTCGAAAAAGGATAATTTTTTTTGAAAAATTGAAAAAAAAGTTAATTAATTATAATTAAAAATTAAAAGTTTTTTTTCACCTGAGGACGCTTCAACTCTATTTTTTCCTAGATTCGGAGGATAATCCACTCCAAAATCGCCCTATGCGCGAGCAAATGAGATTATCACCTGCCCAGCCAGCGGTCTGTAACCCAATCTGCCTCAGCCGGGTACTCACTGAACCACGCGCTAACCAACCTCCAGATGCTTTCAAGTGGCCGACCCCCAACAAATATACATTCCTTGTTAGGCCGCCCTGGTAAGCCGTTAGCCTCTAATGAGCTTCCAAAACGGGACTAGTTTTTTAATCTGAAATCTAGCATTTTTTTACGATTTTTTCAAATTTTTTTCGCCATTTTTTTGGACTTATCCGTGGTGAAAAAGACCTAAATGACCTCCTCAGCCAGCCTTAACCCAACCATTCTTACTACAAATTCATGACCGCGTATCATGCCTAACGACCCTCACCGTATTGTTCTCGCAGCGCGTTTACCACTACCATATACATATTAGTAATTATCACCCCCAGACTGTGGCCAGTCTCTCCCCTCGCGAGAAATTCCCATGCACAGACGGGGCCCGCAGCGGGAATCCAGATGTTTCTGTTCAGAAAGCTGTCTCAATTAGGAGCAGACACAAAAGTGTGAATAGGTAAATTAGCCTGATCATGAGGAGAAAATGGGTTTGTTTGGAGGTTTGGATGGGTTCAGAGAACGAGGTTAACCAACCAATACACATAAATACGAAAAAAAGATGTGATAAATTTTTGCAAGATTAGATTTTTTCTGAGAAACATGCACTTGGGCAAGGGTGGGAAGACTGAAAAAAAATTTTACTTTTTTTTGACTGTTTCATCGGTAGAAATACATGAGGAGCTACATTAGACCTAGTTCATACTTCACGCGGCGGGCAAGGCGATATAGCGTCTTCGATCAATATTGTTAAAAAACCGTCAAACAGATCTTCAACCTTGTAGGGCTTTAATGACTTACCTGAAACGGGGAAATTTCAAGAAAATTTACGGCAATAGAAAAACAATTATTTTTTTCTTTTCTCGATTTTTCCGTATTTTTTTGTGTAGATGAGGATTTTTGCGCAGACTAGAATTGATTATTGATTTTGAGTTAAGATAGAATTCATTTTATTTTAGAAAAAAATATTCCTTCTGAAGTATACGATATAAATACTTCACAAAAATGTGAATAGGTACGTTGGACTTCTGATGAGGCGGAAAAGGGTGTTTTTATGGGTTTGGGATGAGTTTAGGTTAGCTGACCTAAACACAGAAAAAAATCGGAACTTTCTCTCCCACACATATGTTTGTGAACAATAGTGGATGAGGTAAATGAAAACTTTCGGTATTTCAAACAAAATTTTTATCGAAAGAAGTACATGAGGAGCTGCATTAGACCTAGTTCATACTTCCCCCGCCGCGGGCAAGGCGATATAGCGACTTTGATCAATATTGTTCCAGAATCAGCTGCAGGAAAAACAGATTTTCAACCTTGTTGGGCTTTTATGATTTACCTGAAATGGGGAAATTTCAAGAAAAATTACGGCAATAGAAAAACAATTATTCGTTTCTTTTCTCGATTTTTCCGTATTTTTTTGTGTAGATGAGAATTTTTGCGTAGACTAGAATTGATTATTCATTTTGAGTTAACCCATTCACGACCGCGTGTCCCACCGGTGGGACACTGTTTTCAAAAATCGATTTCTCTACCGCATGGAGGAATTTCTAAACCTACTTGTGGTCATTGTATTTACCCATTCTATAGTCGACTATAAACTTCGTGGTCCGCTGGCAGCTTCACCGCTACAATATATCTGACTCTTCGAATGCAGCAAGGTCGAAAACCGCATTTATGAGAACAGATCACATTTTTACACGCAATTAATGGCTAAATTCCTCCTTTTCCTATTACTCGAGAAACGATTCCTACTTCTAAGAGTGGTCAGATCGTATAGCACTATTGAATATATCACAGAAGCTTGATTACTGATGCTGCGCACACTTCGCGCGTAAAGAATCGGCTTTCCTTCGCCCGTATTCTGTTCACAGAATTTTTTTTCATGCAAATATCCTAATGTTGAGATGATTAGGGCCTTTTTTGAAAGCCCTGCTTGGTTACGGTTGGTGTACCATCGTAGGCCGAGGCTTCAACTTCGGTGAAAACTACCTTGGAGAGGAGCGGACGAGAAAAATGGGGTCGTGCCAGAGCAGAAAACGAGTGAAAACTTATAAAACGGTTATTACACTAATTACTCCTAGTCAACTTGTAATAATGGAACTATTTTCTACCTCTGAATGTAAAAATCAAATATGCTTTTCACGAAAAATCTCTTCCTAGAAGGCGCCGAACCTGGGGGGGGGGTGAAGGGATAGCCGAAAAAAAAATTGGCGAAGATTTAAAAAAAGCCATTTCCATCAGCCTTACCAGTCAATATGAAATTTGAGGAGTCATTTCTACGCCTAGATGTCGAGAAGAATGTTAAAAATGTTTACTACAAAAAAAACTCGCGGCGGAATGCGATAGACCGCAAGAGCGAGGGAGTAGCTAAAGCAAAATTAGTGCAAATCTGAAAAAATATCATTTCACTAAGCATTTCCTGTCAATTGAAGAACAGAATCTATCATGGTAATCTACGATAATTAATGTTTCAAACCGCTAGAATTCAACGAACTCACGTGATTTTGTGGATGGTCTTAACTACACAGTTGAAAATTTAGGAGGCCGTTTCTCTGGAAGGAAAGAGTTATGGAAGCTGAAACTCTGGCATCATGATTTTGACGTCGACAGTCGTACGATAAACGAAAGAAAGGAAAATCGGTTCTTTGGTGGCGTGCCATTCGAGCAAAAGTGGCCCACCGGTGGGACATTGTATACGGTGACGCAACTTTACACGCGGTCCGAACGTACAGCCACCCAAAATTAGGCGTGGTCGTGAATGGGTTAAAATAGAATTCATTTTATTTTAGAAAGAAAATTCATTCACTCTGAAGTATACGATACAAATACTGTGCTTATCTGGGCTAAATTCCGGTCCGCGATTGCATCTCGACACGCTTTGCGGCCGCACGCTCCCGAGTCAGAAGAGCTTCCAGCGCCGCAGCCGCCGATCTACTGACTCTAGGTGGGTTTTAGAAACTGGAAACTAAGAAAAATTGGAGGAAATTGTTTAAAAAATACACAACGAGTCGGCGTTGGCGCTGGAAACCCGACTGACTCGAGCGCGTGCGGCCGCAATGCGTGTCGAGACGCAAGTGCGGACCGGAATTTGGCCCAGACAAGCACAGTACTTCACAAAAATGTGAATAGGTACGTTGGACTTGTGATGAGGCGAAAAAGGGTGTTTATGGGTTCCGGACAGGGTTGAGCAGGCCGTTGTGGCGATTTTCGTGGCGGGTACGACCCCCCCCCAAATTTTCATTTTTTCCAAAAAATTCTCAAAATTTTACGACCCCCCGAGGGGGCCCTGGCACCAATTTTTTTCTTTAGCTTTCTTCAGTGTCAAATTTCAAAGAGAAGCGAGAGTTGCTGTAATATTTTTAGGGTCCATTTCGGTCGCGGCTAACGTGTGGACGCGAAAGGGTCATGTATTGAAAGTTTTACGACTCCCCCCCCAATTATAAGTTTTCATGAAAATAATTCAAAAATTTACCGACCCCCCGGTGTGGCCGGTCACAATGCTGCTCAACACTGGCTTCGGATGAGTTTAGGTTAGCTGACCTAAACACAGAAAAAATCGGAACATTCTCTATCGGATATATATTTGTGAAAAATAGTGGGTGAGGTAAATGAAAATTTTCGGTATTTAAAACAAAATTTTTATTGGAAGAAATACATGAGGACCTACATTTTACCTAGTTCATACTTCCCGCGGCGGGCAAGGCGATATAGCGCTTTTCATCAATATTGTTCCAGATTAGGCTGCACAAAAAACAGATCTTCAACCTTGTTGGGCTTTTATGATTTACCTGAAACGGGGAAATTTCAAAAAAATCCATGGCAATAAGCAAATAATTATTGCTTTCCTTTCTCGATTTTTGTGTATATTGGCCTTCTCGCATCGACTGGGACTGATTTTTGTGTTTGAAAATGAGGCGAAAAGGGTGTTTTCAGAGATTCTGGATGATTTCAGGTAAGCCAACCAAAACCAAAAAAAATCGGAATATTCTCGTTTAAATATATATGTTTGTGAGCAATAGTGAGGGAGGTAAAAGAAAAATCTCGATATCTATCCATAGAAATCCATGAGGACCTAAATTAGGCCTGAGGACCTACATAAGGCCTAGTCCATACTTCCCGCGGCCGGCTAGGAGGCATGGTCTTTTTGTTCGGTATTGATCAAGATGTAATCTACCTAAAACAAATTTTCAACTTTTTCGAGCTTTTATCATTTACGTGAAACGGGAAATTTCTAAGAAAAATGGTCAGTACAGAAAAGTACTTGATCTCTTTTCTACCACTCTTTTTTGTGTTTTTTTTTCAACATGGATATTCCGACGTATATTGGTATTGATTTTAGGACATGATTGAATTTCAGCTAAAATTAAGGGACAAAAATATTCAATTACTCCTGAGCAAACAATGTAAATATCACAGAAAAAAAGTTGATAGGCGAAATGGTCTCTGCATGAGGAGAAAAGGGGTTGAATGAAGTTTTAGGGTATTGAGATATTCTGTAGATTCACAATAAGGTAAAATTGAAAATTTGCCTTATTGTTTCAAAGCTTCACATGAGCAATGGAACGTGGATTAAGAAAACATTCGATACTTTCTAGATTTTTTTTATCGAGAAAATTGTTTTTTTTTAACCAAACAAATGTTTTTGAAATCTGTATTTGTGAACAATATTGGGAGGGATTAGATAATTTTTGACATTTCTCTACGACATTTTCTTCATCGATAGAAATCCATGAGGACCTCCATTAGGCCTAGTCCATACTTCCCGCGGCGGGCGAGGCGGCATAGTGTTTTTGTTCGGTATTGATCAACAAAACTTCCTGGGATAACCGAGTTCCAGAATTTTCGGGCTTTTATCCTTTACGTGAAACGGGAAATTTATAAGAAGAATCATGAAAGCAGAAAAGGACAGAATGTTTTTATAGTTTTTTTCTAGTTATTTTTCCTCTGTAAAACGGATTTTCCGACGTAGATTGGTATTGATTTTTTGGCATGAATGAATTTCAGTTGAACTTACAGGAAAAATATTCAAATATTCTTGAGCATACATTGCAAATACTTCACAAAAGTGTGAATAGGCAGAATGATCCCTGCATGAGAAGAGAAGAGGTTTAATAAAGTTTTAGTGCGTTGAGATATTGTGTGGAATTATTTATATTTACAATGAAGTAAATATAAAATATTATTTTTCTTGTTTAATATATTCACAGAAACGATGGTACGAGTTTTCAAAAAACCTCCAATAATTTTTTTTCGGCGGAATTTCATCGATAAAACCTCTAGTTTCTAAATGAGCCTAGTTCATACTTGACATCACTGACGACGCGAGATAGCGTTTTTCATCGATATAGAAAATTTTCCGAAACGACTAAACAAAGCCACTATTCTGCCGGGCTTTTATCATTTGCCTGAAACCGGAATTTCTCACAAAAATTGTGGAACTAGAAGAGTAAACAATGATTTTCTTTTCGAATTTCTTGTTTATTCCTCTCTGTAGATAGAACTTCCTGCGTATGCTATATATAAAAAAAGGGTTGTTTGAAGTTTTTAGGAGGGGAAATAATCTAGAAGAAAGTTTATAATCATGAACGTAAAAGAAATCAGAAATAATTTATCCTTGGTGGATTGGCAAAATTTTGACCGAAACTTTATCGACGAAACACCCGATGAGCGAACGAATAAAAATCGCATGCTTAGTTTATACTTCCCACAACTGGCCACGCGACATAGTCTTTTCCATTGATATTGATTGTAAATCGTGTTTTTTTGAACAGAGCCTCAACCAAACCAAGGTTTTATGTTATACCTGAAACGGGAAATTTCTAAGAAAACTCGTGAAAACAGGGAAGTACAGAATGACTTTATTCGATTATCTTGTTTGTTCTTCTGTAGATGGAAATTTTCCGTGTAGGCTAGCATTGATAAAAAATTTTTATTTTGATACAGAAACACTCATTTGTTTCCAAGCAAACTAGATAAAATTCGACATTCTTACGAGATTTTTCTCAAAATAATTTTAGATTTTTTTTGAAAACATGGGGTTGTGATTTTCACAATTCAAATATTCCCTGATTAAAAAAATCAGTTCAATCAATACTATTTTATAATACTGCTGAAATAAATAATAATTACAAATTTTGTATCGTGATCTGTATCTTTGACAGCATTCCATAATAGATAAAATCGGATCAAAATGCGTTCTTATGCTAAAATCTCTGTGTCATAGCAAAACAAAACAGACAAATCGATAAATGAAACTAGTACAGGTAGAATATTATATGATGAAAAAATCAAACTAAAAGCGGTTTCTCTCGTAAAATCCGATAAAAAACGAAATTAAATTCAATTGACGAAAAGACAAACTAAAAAATGCAAAAAGTAAAAATTCATAAAAATTAAGATTCTCGGTGATTGAAAAAATTTATACATCTTTATTCACTCTTCTGATTGTTAATTTATTATTTTATTGTGATATACACATACATAACCTCTATTTGGGAGTGAAATTTATCCGAGTCCATCGCGTGCGTATGCGCGCCTATGCTGCTTCCCTTCTCCCCCACACTCTCTCACCGTCTCTGCCCTCGCTCCGCGCACGCACGCGAAGAAACAAAGTAGATTTTGCTTTGAGGGAGAGGGTACATACATTTAGGTATTTTCTCTCTCCTTGTCGGGGGCTGGCATACATAGATTGCATCCTAGAGGCGATTCATGAAATTTAGATCCAAATCATATTTACAGAAATCATACTAGTTGATATTTGGGATCTTCGATAAAGTTCGTTTTCGTCTTGTGATATGTAGGCTCACAAATTCTAGTCCAGTGGATGAACTTTTCGCAGCAGCTTGTAGCGCCAAAATTTATCCTCTGGTCTAAAATTTCTTGAAGCGAGCATTCTAGAGTGTTGCCCGAATATTCGTTTATTCGAATAATTCGCATATTCGAATATTCAAAGAAGTGGAATATTCGTTTATTCGAATATTCGAATATTCAGCATGAATAATTTAAATATTCGACAAGATCGCACACCATTTTGCCCTGATTTTACATTTCAAACATCATCGCGTAATGACTCCTAATTTCTCACAACTCTTCACTACCTCATAAATGTATAGTTATCGCAAATATGTACAATATATTAAACTATTCGCAGGATTTTGTCAAAAGGCTAGAAATGCCCATTTCACCTTTAGTTATAGAGAAAAGTTTAATTTTCGAGCGACGGATAAGTATAGCAACACTTGAGGAACATGAAAGTATCTCGCAAAAACGGCCACATTGTATCATTTTCATGCGTATTTTTATGGAACTGGTTCAAGGTGATGCTATTTGTCCACTTTCCCGGTGGACTTCACCTGAATTCTCAGGCTGACAAAAGATTTGAGTTATCAAGAGGGTGCAGTTTATGAGATGACTACTTACCAACCTGTTGTCGACGCCCCAGTTTGCCTGAGTACGTGTACCTGGGACCAGGGATGTGCGGCAAACGATTTTGAGATTTCGGCAAACGGCAATCGGCAATCGGCAAACGGCAAAAAACCTCACCCCTTAGATTGGCCCAAAAGTTATTCACATGTGCCGCTCCGCTTTTTTTCCTTTTTTCCCAATACTAAGCCAACAATCTAATAATTCTAATTGAAGGAAGTAGTTTCATTTCAAGACATCAGATGAACAGAAACAAGACATACAGGGACCTCATGTAAATCAAAGAAATCGCCGCTGCCGCTTCGGCTCCTACAAGCAACGAATCGGCACTATCGCGGAGTCGCAGCGGCAATGTCGTGGCGGCCCCTCGATAGTGCCGCTGCGGCTCCGCGGTACTGCCGCTGCGACTTCGTCGTAGTGCCGCTGCGGCTCCACGGTTGTGCAGCTACGTCCTCGCGATCGGTAGCCGTGATGTGACAGAACTAGAACTAACTGCGAGTAACTCATATGAAATTAGTCATAATACAACTGGGTGGTGATCTCGCGTTAAAAGCAGTGTTCACGATGAAATTCGTTCCCGAGTTTTCTACTCAAAACAATGCTTTGGCCACTAAGTATTACCAAATTTACGAAGAAACGGCGATAAACGCACTAAAACGTCTTACTTTAGTGACATTATTCTCTGGTCTGGACTAGTTGTCCGATTGGATAAACATGTTCACGGTGATTTTCACTGGGAAAAAATGGGGATAGTCAAAAATAGAAGAACATTTTAGGCAAAACAGCATTAGTTAGGGTCCGAAGGAAAGAACAGAGCAACATAGGGTAGCGAATTGCAAAAGACTGATCAACAAAAGATTTCATTGTCACAACGAACAGTTCCAGTGAGAGTAAAAAGGTGGGGTGAGAGTAGAGGATTTCGTGCTCTTCTGATGCGTTTTTCTCGATTTATTCGTAATTTCTGTTCTACCCGGGAGCCAAACAATCGATTACGCCATTATTCTTAAAATTCAAGATTATTGTGAACACTGCCCTTAAGTTCGCGCAAAACCGCAACACAACGCGAGCTGACAGAGAAAATGGAAATGTGTAGATTATGAATGAAAAACAGAGGGATAGCTTTAGAAAAAGTTCTCCAGAGGAATTTTTTGAAAACTACCCATCTTTCTCCTCAATCACACACTTGTTCCAATTTGTTTGTCTGTCAGCTCGCGCTAAAGGCACAGGACAACCAGAAAACTATTTACTAGGCTTTATCCTTATCTTGGAGAGTGTCGCACTCCGATAACAATGGTATTCCTGAAATCGTCCGAGACCCCCTTTGAACGGAGATATGGCTCCTTAAAAATGCCTGTATTCTGAAGGCACAAATTTGGTGGACGAATTGTCTCAGGCCTGTATTTCTCTTGATTCGCAATGACGGCACGAGAGCAAAACAGGATGAGGAGATAGATGGGAAAGGGGGTGAAGAACGACGACTCGGTTGAAAATCATCCATCCATCTAGCTGCTATTGAGATCGAAAATCAAGGGGGGCCGGGCCCAATGTGGTCGCTTAAACATATCTCGCTTATTTGGAGGATTTGGGATCTCGCATTTGGCACGTGTTATATAAGAGGGGTCTTCCACACAATTACACGAAAATCTCAGAATTCATATCTAAGAGTGTACTGTGCCTTTAACTTAAAGTTCTGCGCGAAATTACTGCAAGCTGAAAGAAGTTCAAAATAAATCTTCAGAATTTTTTTTCTGAATCAATATTTTTTCAGAAAAGACAGAATGAACCATTTTTTGTGGAAATTTTTTTACACTATGCGTATCTAGTGTCTCACGACGTGGCATGCGAGTGCGTAATTTCAGCAATGTCCGGTCCCCTTCCTGGAAATCTTTAAATAAAAAGCTCACGTTTAGCTGCACTTTACAGCGAACTTACTGCGAGTTAACTCGCGCTTTCAAACAGATTTACTACCATTCCAGATAACTCGAAACCCTGGAGAACGGTTGAGCGAACAACGGATAATCGGTTTACGCCTAGTAGCCATATAGCCGCGAGCATAGGCAGCGTTTCCTTATAATGGGTTTCGCCGAGTTTTGCCGGAAAAATAACAAAAATTTCGGCAAACGACAAACGGCAAAAAAGTCCCAAAAGTGGCCGGCAAACGACAAACGGCAATTGCCGCATAACCCTGCCTGGGACGCTCAATGATCATGGATAACGACTTGGAGGAAGAACACGAAAGGGGAAGGAGAGCAGCACGGGCAGCTTTCGGGTCTCTCAAAGAAGCTGAACTGGCTGACCCAAGGGTCGTAGGCATGAACGCGACGCGCTGTTCGGGGCAGGGAATGGGATAATACGCAATAGAGTGTTGTCCAAATATTCGTTTATTCGAATATTCGAAAAATTCGACTATTCGAATATTCAAAGAAGTGGATTATTCGGGTTATTCGAATAATCGAATATTCAAAGAAGTAGAATATTCGTTCATTCGAATAATCGAATATTCAAAGTAGATTATTCGAATTATTCGTTTATTCGAAGATTCAAAAAAAAAATTATTCGTTCCATCACTCTAGAACATATGTGGCCAAGAAAGTGCAAGTCAAAACTACTCTGTAAGCAACCCTTCAATCCTGCCGAGTTTTTATGTTGTACCCGAAATGGGAAATTTCTGCGAAAACCCGTGAAAACAGAGAAGTTTAAAACAACTTTTTTAACATTTCGTCTTTTTTCGTCTGCCAAAAAAAATTTAATATAAACCAGTATTGATTCATGATTTCATTTCGATACCCAGATATTCTTTAATCCCTAGTGAACAGATTAAAATTTACCTTTTCGAGGATTTTCTTTCAAGATTATTTTAGAACTTTCTTCGGAATATGGGGTTGTGATTCCCAAAAATTAGGTGTTAGCCGGTTGAAAAAATCTGTTTTATCAGCAATATCTGATATTAATGTTGGAGAATTGATAAAAAATCATTTTGTGGTCTAAACCATTGATACCAGAAGCCTCGTCAACAATAAATATTTAACAAATTTTTTTTAATCCAAGAGAACATTTTTTATATGTTCTTCGCCTAATACAAAATGCTGATTTACATAATCAAAATGAAAAAAAAATCGAAGAGAGAATTTTGATAGCAATCCATAATAGATAAAATGGGATCAAAATACCCTTCTATGCCGAATTCTCCGAGTAAATCTAAAACAAAAAAAAAGAAACATAAATAAATGAAACTAGTAAAAAATATCATTCCATAAAAAAATGAAAAAAAACGAAAGCGGGTTTCTTTAAAAGTTTAAATAAATAAATAAACCTAAATTAAATGATGAAACACAAACTTAAAATTCATGAAAATTATAAAAAAATTAATAAGATTCTAGGTAATTGAAAAAAATAATACATCTTTACACACTCTTCCCATTGTTAATTTATTATTTTATTGTGATATACGCATGTATAACCTCTTTTGGAAAAAAATTCACTCAAGTCCATCGCGTGCGTATGCGCGCGCATGCTGCTTCTCCATCTCCACCACACTCTATCACGGTCTCTACCCTCGCTCCGCACGAGCACGCGAAGGAACAAAGTAGATTTCGCTCTGATACATTCAGGTCTGTTCTCTTACCCTCGGGGCGCTAGTACACACAGTTCACATCCTAGGGGCCACCCATGACGTTTAGTTCCGAATCATTTTTACAGAAATCATATTAGTTCACATTTGGGACCTCCGATAAAGTTCGTTTTGCCTTGTGATATGTACAGTAGCCTCAAAAATTCTAGTCCAGTGAATGAACTATGCGCAGCAGCTTGTAGCGCCAACATTTATCCTCTGGACTAAAATTTCTTGAAGCTAGCATACGTGGCCAAGAGAGTGCAAGTAGAAATTGTTCTGTAAACAGTCCTTCAATACTGCCGAGTTTTTATGTTGTACCCGAAAATGGGAAACTTTTGCGAAAATCTGTGAAAACAGAGAACTTTAAAACAATTTTTTTCGCATTTCGTGTTTTTTTCGTCTGTCAAAATTTTTTTCTGGCGTAGACTAGTATTTATTTATGATTTTGTTTCGATACCCAGATATTCTTTAAAGGCACAGGACACCCAAAAATTTAGTTTTCAGATTTGATGCTTGTCTTGGAGAGAGTCACACGCTGATCACAGTGGTATCTCTGAAATCGTCCCAAACCCCCTCTGAACAGAGTTATGGCTCCTTGAAAATGCCTTTAATTTGAGGGTGAAAAATTGGTGGACGAGTTGTCTCATGCCTGTATTTCTTTTCAATCGTAATCGTTACGCGAAAGCAAGCCAGGATAAGGAGATAGCCCGGCAATGGACTGAAGAACAGAGACTTGCGGGAATTTACCCATCCATATAGCCGCTGGGGGTGTGTATACAAGTCTGTTGGTACCTGCTCGTTGGTGCCCCTGCTTCTACTGAACCCAGCAGACGTTTGAGTGTACACAGGGAACGTTCGAGCGATATAGCGTGCACAACTATATCGCGAAAGTATCCCGCACATTGCATAAAGGTGTCGCCGTCCGGCACACTAAGGGCTCTGGTCCATAGCACCTTAGGATCCGTACCTAGGAGTCATGGAGTCTTTGGCCACAAGGCACCATTCCGCCACCCTGACCTGTCGATGGCAGTCGACTGCTATCCAAAACACTGCGCTATCCAGACTTCTGAGCTATTTCCATGCACCGTTTGCTGCTTTGCAGGAAACCCGCCTCAAGGATAGACCCGTCATCAGCGTCGGAGAGTACACTATCTACTGCGGTAACGCTGACGATAGGAGAGTGGGAGGCTGTGCAATAGCTGTAAGGAAGGATTTCAATGGTATGGTCAAGGAGTTCGGCTCAACGTCGTGCCGGACTGCATTCGTACGACTGCGGGATCACAGAGGATTCAATCTGTGGATAGTGAGTGCTCATGCGCCCCCCGAAACCGCCGAAGACAATTCGAAGGATGCGTTTTATGAGGAACTCAATACGTTGCTGGCCAGGATACCTTGTGAACATGCTGTTGTCGTGGGGATTGACGCAAATGCGAAGATGGGACTTGATCAGGAACTGAAGTACTCGGTAAATGGTTCTACCCAGTGGAGCAAACATCGGACAATCGGCTACCGCTTTGTCGACTTTTGTGAACGCAGTGGTCTGATTATTGCATCGACATTCAAGAGGAATCATCGCCGCCATCAGCTTACGTGGCAGGGACCAACCCGGCTATCTCCAGAAGAGCAGCGGAAGCGGAAGATGACAACTTTGAAACTACAGCTTGACTATGTCCTGACGAGGAATATTCCAGTATCGGACATTCGAAGATCTAGAGCTGTGTGGGATGTCGCATTCGATTCGGATCACCGTCCTGTTCTGTTGAACTTCACTGCGAGGATTCATAAGAGGAAGCGAGGGGCTCAGCCTCTCCAGAGGATTGACATGACAAGTCTCAGAGATGAAGAGTGCAGAAGGAATTTCCGACAACGCGTTTCTATTCACATCGGAGTACGGACTAAGAAGAAATTTTGCGACGCGGATTCTTTTTGTCAAATGCATCCAGGACGCTTCGAAAGAGGCACTCCCGGTTGTACAGCCTAAGAAGAAGTTCGCCTACGTCTCAGAAGAAACAACATCTACCTACAACAGAGTATGTGCTCTCCGAACTGCAGGAAACTTCGTGGAGGAGAAGCGTCTGAGGAGGAAGTTGCGTCGGCAGGTTCAAAGTGACCGCGAACGAGGTGGACGTGTGGAGCTAAGGAGTTCGAGAAGGCTTGGGAGGAGAAGAATCCGAGGAAAGCCTACACGTTGCTGCGACAGTATAGCGGGAAGATGAAGAGATGTTCTCCTGTCTTGAACACTACCAATGGAGTTGCAGTTGGTGATGCGACGCTGCCAATATGGAAGGATTACTTCGGTTCACTACTGAATCGTCCAGCGCCATCAGTACCTGAGCTCCCGCATGTTCAGAGAGCACATTACGATGTCAGTGAGGAACCGCCGACTGAGTCTGAAGTTTTGGATTGTGTCCGGAAAATGAAGAATGGAAAGGCAGGTGGAGATGACAACATCACTGCTGAAATGCTGAAAGCTCTTCCTCCGTCTGGGATTCGTGAAATGACCAACACCATCCGTGCCATATGGATGAGCGAAAGGATACCCGATTCGTGGAGACATGCGATCATCGTACCTCTTCACAAGAAGCTATCCGTCACGGATCCTAAGAACTACAGAGGAATCTCTCTACTTCGTGTCATGTACAAGGTTTTAGAACGTATCATTCTCGAGCGACTTATCAAACATCGTGAAGGAACGACCAGAGATGAGCAAGCCGGTTTTCGACCTGGAAGATCGACCATCGACCAAGTGTTCGTCGTGAGAAGAGTAATTGAATCGTGGCAGCGGTTTTCGAAGCCATTACAGCTTGCTTTTTGGACTTTGAAGCCGCGTTCGACTCTCCTCATCGTGATCGATTGCTCAATGCTCTGCGAGCAGATGTGAGTCCCGGAAAAGTATGTTCGGTTAATCGAGGACATGAACAAAGGAACAACAGCAGCAGTTCGTACACCTGTCGGATTTACGTCAGCTTTCGAGGTGAAAACAGGAGTAAGGCAAGGAGCCGTTGCAGGACCTTTTCTTTCAACTTCGCCGTTGATGACATCATGCGTAGAGTTGCAGAACAGTTTCCTGCGGATGTGATCCTAACACCATCAGGACGCTCCCTTTGTCGACCTGGAGTACGCCGACGACATTGTGTTATTCGCTGAAAACAACGCAAAACTGCAAAGGATTGTGAACCTCGTTTCGAAGTATGCCGCAGCCTATGGACTTCTGTCTTCGTCCCGACAAATGCAAGCAGATGTGGGTCTCTCAGAGGCCTTCAACTGGAGTTTGTGTGGACGGACAACGTATCGAACTGGTGGACGATTTCTGTTATTTGGGCTGTTTGCTGAAGAACGATGGTAGTTATGCAGCGGATATTCGACAACGATGTGCGAAAGCTACGTCTGCATTCAATTCTCTAACCAAGTGTTTGTGGTCTACCACCATCGCGAAGGAAGTCAAGTTGCGCGTCTACCTATCCGCTATTCGCCCTATCATGATGTACGGATCGGAGACGTGGGCAGCACCGAAAACGCAGATGGAAAGGTTGGATTGCACGGAGAGGAAGCTTTTTAGGCGTTTGCTTGGATATTTCTGGCCGCGTGTATGCCATAACGAAGACCTTTACAAAGAAATCGACGCAGTACATCAACGCTTGACACGAGGGAAGTGCCAGCATCTCCTAACGCCATCTCAAGCAGCACTGGAAAGTCGACTTCGACTGCTCGGGCATATACTAAGAAGAACGCCGGATCGTCTCGTACAACACGCTTTAAAAATGCTTCCAAATCCTGTCTGGAAACGGCCACCTGGGCGTAGGCGAAAGTTCTGGACGGATGTGGTTAAAGAGGATTTAAAGTCACTCGGCATCGAAAGACAGTTCAGGCGCGATGTTTCGTTTCGCAGGAAATGGAATAGTGACAGCTGGATGGAATGTGTTCAAATTGTGGCTGAAGACCGTGAAAAATGGACACGGCTGACTACTAGGACGGCACACCTCGGTGAAGATGCGGAATGACCGCGTCAGGCGAAAGCCAACCGATTAAGTCAAAAAGTAATATAGCCGCTATCGAGTTTGAAAATCAGGAAGGGGGTCGGGCCTGTGGTGGTCGCTTATATCTCGCTTATTTGGAGGAATTGAGACCTCGCATTTGGCACGTGTTATACAGGAGCGGTCTTCTACACAATTACATGAAAATCTCAAAATTCATATCTGAGGGTGTACTGTGCCTTAATTCCTTAGTATACAGGATAGAATTTAACTTTTTTAGGATTGTTTTCAGAACAATTTTAGAACTTTCTTTGGCTTTTTTATATGTTCTTCGCCTGATATACAAAATGCTGATTTACATGAGCAGAATGGGGAAATCTAAGAGAAAACTCTGATAGCATTCCATAGTAGGTAAAATGGGATCAAAATACCCTTCTATTCTAAATTCTATGTGTCAAATCAAAACAAAAAAAAGATACATAAACAAATAAAACGAGTAAAAATAAAATATTACCCCAAGAAAGAATTTAAAAAAAAAAACCAAAATCGAGTTTGCTTGAAAATTTAAATTAACAAATAAAATTAAATAAAAAGGATGAAACACAAACTAAAAAATAATGAAAATTATGAAATCAAAAATGAATAAGATTGTGGGTAATTGAAAAAATAATACATCTTTCCTCACTCTTACAGCTGTTAATTTATTATTTTACTGTAATATACGCATGTATAGCCTCTATTTGAGAGTGAAATTTACTCGGGTCCATCGCATGCGTATGCGCGCCTATGCTGCTCCTCCTTCTCCCTCACACTCTCTCACTGTCTCTGCCCTCGCTCCGCACACGCGCGCGAGGAAACAAAATAATTTTTTTTTGCTTCGAAGTAGAAGGTAGATACATTCAGGTCTCTTCTCTTTCCGCTCGAGGCGCGAGTACACACAGTCCACATCCTAGAAGCCACCCATGACGTTCAGTTCCGAACAGGGATGTGCGGCAAACGATTTTGAAAACTCGGCAAACGGAAATCGACAAAAATTGTCCAAAAATGGCCGGCAAACGGCAATCGGCAATCGACAAACGGCAAAGTAAAAAAATCGTGTACTAAAAGGACACAAATGCTCTGAAAGTACCGGTAAAAATGCCATTTTCTCGTGCACATTTCGTATTTCAATGGCCAGATAAGAAATGGTTCTTCGATAATACCAAAGAGTTAAACCTTTTAGGTTGGTACAATACCCGATATAGAAAACAGCACTGGTGATAGGAATGTTGTGATGGAAGAATGGTGATTTTTCGAGGTTCTCTAATGTGAATCTTTTTCGGATTATTCATCGCACAAAATTTAGAGTATCGCGCGATCCAAGTTATGAGGGTTAGGGCTTGGAACTCATTCAAAGAAATAAAGAGCTCCATGTGGACCTACTTTAGGTGAATGTTTTCTAAATGGCGTGGCAGCAATGCCACTTCTCTGGTAGAAATAGCCGCTGCGGCTCAGCGATAAAGGGACACCAGCTTCTACAGGCACCATATCTGAGGAAAAAAAGAGTGCTGCGCTTTTACAAAAATAGGACCGACTAACTCATATGAAATTAATTATGATTCATTGTACAACTGGGCGGGGCTTACGTATAATTATGCGCACCTACGGTTGTTAGGTCTTCTGTCTGATAGGAACAGCGGGTATCCCCGTTACTGCGGCAAAGGAGATACGGGACGTGGGTAATCAAACCAGGGTGATTGAACCGGCTACACCGCACAGAACAGTGCATTGTAGTCGACGCAGATTCGCTGATGTATCCTCGAGGGCCCGATGCGGTTGTAACGCGGAACCACTGCGGTACTCTCGAAGCAATGTAGTGGCGTTTTCGAGGCTCTAGGCACTGCAACAGAATCGTATCGACGCAATGATGATCGATGAGCCGATGCGGTACTACCGCGGAATTGTCGAGGCACAGTTGAGGGTCGCGTTACTTTCAGGGCACATCGCGTCTATACATTGATGTACTTAGAGTCTTACACCGCGGAACAGCGATGAACCGGGATCGGAACTATCGCGGGACAATCGCGAGATTCTGCCAGCCTCCAGTCCTGATCGTACCGCATCCTATCATCCATGCCCTCTCGGTGTTTTACCGACCGTGTGTTGCGTATCAGATCAACAAAACTATAAGGTATTTGCCCGTGCCGTATTTCGAGCTGCTTTACAAATCCGCACATCATGAGAACGAGGGCTCTTGGGAAACGATCACGGTACGAGCACGAGAATGTCAACGGATGGGTCGATTGGGTGAGCATCACGGTACTAGAGCGAAAGATTCTCTCAGAGGGACTGCATAAGCCCACAAACTGCCAGTGAAGTCCAACATCGTCAACACGACGCTTTGAAAAATATCTGAAAGAAATTGAGCCATTCAGCGTTTCTCCTGAACCCTTTTCCCCTGTCCTGAAAAATGTTCAGAGTACTAATTCAATGAGCGTTCTCTTTTCTTCTCTCACGTCTCAACAAGGAGGGGGTGGGGAATTCAGTACTCCTCCAGACAAGAGAAGCCGCATGCGTCCTAATCGCTGCGTTTGCTATCTATTCCGCATTTTTTGCCGAATTTTGTCGAAAATCAGAGGAAAAACGGCAAACGACAATCGACAAAAATCGTCCGAAAACGGCCGGCAAACGGCAATCGGCAACCGGCAAACGGCAATTGCCGCACATCCCTGGTTCCGAACCATTTATAAAGAAATGTTTCCACACTAGTTCACATTTGGGAGCTTCGATAAAGTCCGTTTTCGCCTTGTGATAGGAAACAGTTCAGTAATCAACCCTTCAACCCTACCGAGTTTTTATGTTGGACTCGAAACGGGAAATTTCTGTGAAACAAAAAACCGGTGAAAACAGAGAAGTTTGAAACAATTTTTCTCATATTTCTTGTTTTTTTCGTCTGCCGAATTTTTTTTTTGGCGTAGGCTAGTATTGATTTATGATTTTATTTCGATACCCAGATATTCTTCAATCCCTAGTATACAGGATAAAATTTAACTTTTTAGGAATTTTTTTTTCAAAATAATTTTAGAACTTTCTTCGGAATATGGGGTTGTGCATCCCACGAATTAGTTGTTTGCTGGTTAAAAGAATCAGCTTTATAAGCAATATTTGATATTAAGGCTGGAAGCATGAAATTACAATTATTTTTGTGATCTGAACCTTGATACCAGAAGAGGTCTACAAAAAATGGTTTGCAAAATATTTTTTTATCCAATAGAACATTTTTATACGTTCTTCGCTTAATACAAAATGCTTATTCACATGATCAAAACGGAAAAATTTGAAAAAAAAATTTTATATCGTTTTATTACTGGTTAAATAGGATGAAAATACCCTGCTATGCTAAATTCTCTGTGTCAAATCAAATTAAAAAAGAAGCATAAATGAATGGAACAAGGAAAAATAAAAAATTATCCCGAGAAAGAATTTTAAAAAACGAAAGCGAGTTTGTTTGAAAAATTTAATAAATAATTCAAATTAAATTTAAATGATGAAACACAAACTAAAAATTCATGAAAATTACAAAACAAAAATAAATTAGATTCTGGGTAATTGAAAAAATTATACATCTTTACACACTCTTCCAATTGTTAATTTATTATTTTATTGTGACATACGCATGTAAAAAATCTTTTGGAAAAAAATCACTCAAGTCCATCGCGTGCGTATGCGTGCGTATGCGCGCCTATGCTGCTTCTTCTTCTCCCTCACACACTCTCACTGTCTCTACCCTCGCTCCGCACACGCACGCGAAGGAACAGAGTAGATTTTGCTTTGAAGTAGAGGGTAGATATATTCAGATCTCTTGTCTTTCCCCTCAAGACGCTAGTATACATGACGTCGGCGTGGATCCCGAAGAGACTTCGCGTTCACTGTTGAAGGTTGGCGCAAACTCGGTGCACCTATGTTATAGCATATGGCACCGAGTTTGCGCCAACCTTCAACAGTGAACGCGAAGTCTCTTCCGGATCCACGCCGACGTTAGTTTACATCCTAGGGGCTACCCATGACGTTTAGTTTTGACCCATATTTACAGAAATGTTTGCATACTAGTCGACATTTCGAGGAAGACCGATGAAGTTCACTTTAACCTGGTGACATGTAAACTAGACTCACAAATTTTAGGCTAGTGAATGATGCATGCGCGACTGCTGGTAACGCCCATGTACATTATGTGGACTAAAAATTATGAGGCGAGCGTATGTGGGTAGGAGTGTGCAGGATGGCAAGAATTCCATGGGTTGCCGGAAAGGTCACCCAACCTGCACACTTTGAAGTGCATTCTGGCAAAGAATAATCTTTCAGAGATCGGAAAGTTGGAGTATACATACTACTATATTATTCAAAATGAAGTCGAACGTTTTTTCTTGGAAACTCAGTGAGTACAAGAAAACTCGACGAAATTTTTATTTTTCCCGTTTGGCTTTATGGGCCAAAAATTGCAAAACCCAAGGTTCTATGGATCAGAAAAAAAATCTGTAACTTCTCAACGACTCTCCAAATGACAAAACGCTTTATGGACTTACAATACGCCTTGTGCATAGTTCCCGCCCTGTGGGAGCGACATAACGTTCTCCATGGATATTGATCTGACCGACTTATGTACGTATTTCGGAATGAACAATAAGCTAGCATCTTGTCGGGTTTCTATAGTCTGCTTGAAACGGGGAATCGCTGAGAAAAAAAAAAGGGAAAGAGAATACCCAGAATTTTGTTCCGGCCAATATTTTTTAGGCAAAAAAAAAACAGAAAAAAAGATTTCATTAAGATTTACAAGCTTAAATGGAATTTTGTCAATTTTAGTGAATCTATAAATAATTCACAAATTATATTTGTATTCATTAATTTATTTGAACTGCCATTAATTGACAGATTCCTAAAAATTAAAGAAATCTGTCTAGTAAAAATTGATTTTCTGATAATTGTTTGAATCAATTCCACACTTTAATGCTGATGTATTAATGATACAAATAACGCCATTTCTATAGTTGACTTTATAGGATACACCCAATCACGAACCTTACGAATCTTCAACTCATCGCATAGATATACATATCTGCTTAAACCGGAGTGCACAAACGTATGGTCCGCCGCTGGTGCTCTACTGGCCCTCTATTACGTTAATCGACGCGCACTCGGCTGACCCCGGCGTGCATCGGCGACCCCGTAAGCAATCAATATAACTCCGCTGCCGCCCGCTCTCCATGCCACTCCGCCGTCTAGCGGGTGAGTTTTGAGTGGCGGCAACGGTGTATCGATCGCTTAAATACCGTAGTAGAGGGCCATTAGAGGACCAGCGGCGGATCATACGTTTGGACACTCCGGTAAAAACAGATTATGACAACGTCCTGGGGATCACCCATGGAATTTAGTCCTCTTTAAGCTTTTGGCCAATTTAAAGTTCTGAGCACTTTCTATGGAGTTCAATCATCTACAACCCGTCTTGTCGTCAATGTACCAGGAAATAGTACCTACAACATATAACATTGATTGACATGTCACCGTGGTTGACATTCAAGTGACCACACATGAATTTTACCCAAGCCAGCTATTGCTGTATTCGAAATCCCACGAGATCCCATCTTAGTTTACCATCTAGAATAAGTTTCCAAATTGTTTTCTAGTGGACCACCCGTGGGTTTTAGTACATATGCTCTACAAAGTTCTGAAATTCCCAAAGCTGATACTTTATGAGCCTCCGAAGTTCCCAAAGCTGATACTTTATGAGCCAGCTATAAAGTTTAGTCCTCTCCCAGCTGTTCCCGGAGCTGATATTGAGAAGACCACCTATGATATTTTACTTCTTTGTAACTCCTCCTAAAAGAAATATCCTGCGGACCGCCCGCGGCGTATTGTTTTCTGAATCCAACATACTTATTGAAGCCCACCCATAGGGTTCCGCCCTCTCCCAGCCGATCCCGTAGTTCACATCCTAAAGACAACCTAAGCAGTTTACCATTCATCAACTATTGACCCAGTTGACAACAAAGAAAAAACACGCATTGATTTACATACAAGAGGCCACCCGTCTACACCTACCCGCAGGTGTTCTAAATACCACTCACTAACTAGCCGTTTGCAAAGTCATCATTTTAATGACCACCCATGAAGTTTATTCTTCTCATAATCACATACATAGTAGCTATATAATAAACGAGATCAGTCATTAATTTCTATCCACTGGGACTCATTACCAGATTCTGAAGACCACCCATGGAAATAATTCCTATACAAGTCCCTCCCCAGCTAGGCATCCTATTGACAACCTATGGAACTCACCGCTAATCAATTTTCCGCCAAAATTAACATCCTAGAAACCACCAAGAAGTTCGGCCGTCTAAAATCTGTTCTACGTCGATTCTCTAGAGAGCACCCATGAAGTTTTAGTTGCTGATATCCTAATGATGCACAGTGAAGTTTATCCTTCACCAACTGGTGCCACAATCGGAGGCACAGCTTAGAAAAACGAAAACAAGTTACTTGTAACATAAACGGTCGAAAACAAGTTACTTGTAACATATCTAAGCTGATGTAAGTTACTTGCGACTTATCTCAGGTCATTTAACCTACATGTAACATATCGACGGGATACTGCGTGCAGTGCGCCTCCGAGATGTTACATGTAATTTAAATGACTTGAGATAAGTCGCAAGTAACTTACATCGGCTCAGATATGTTACAAGTAACTTGCTTTCGATTTCTGAGAGGACGCTGTGTACAGTGCGCCTCCGAGATGTCACATGTAACTTAAATGACTTGAGATAAGTCGCAAGTAACTTACATCGGCTCAGATATGTTGCAAGTAACTTGCTTTCGATTTCTGAGAAAACACTGTGTGCAGTGCGCCTCCGAGACGTTACATGTAGTTTAAATGACTTGAGATAAGTCGCAAGTAACTTACGTCGGCTCAGATATGTTACAAGTAAATTGCTTTCGATTTCTGAGAGAACACTGTGTGCAGTGCGCCTCCGAGATGTTACATGTAACTTAAATGACTTGAGATAAGTCGCAAGTAACTTACATCGGCTCAGATATGTTGCAAGTAACTTGCTTTCGATTTCTGAGAGGACACTGTGTGCAGTGCGCCTCCGAGATGTTACATGTAATGTAAATGACTTGAGATAAGTCGCACGTAACTTATATCGGCTCAGATATGTTACAAGTAACTTGCTTTCGATTTCTGAGAGGACACTGTGTGCAGTGCGCCTCCGAGATGTTACATGTAATTTAAATGACTTGAGATAAGTCGCAAGTAACTTAAATCGGCCAAGAATATACTTCCAAGGTTGATGTACGACGCACTCGCGGGGTCAGACTTACGACTGGCGTTCGTGTTGGTTCAACAGTATTTTCTGCGTCGCGTGTCGTCTGCGTCACGTGATGGTCACCCATAGTGAAAATATGAATGGAAGTTACATGTAACTTAAGTTTTTGAACAAGTTTGATTTTTCAGGGCTGTTCTCACTATTCTTCTCCAACTCTTGGAGACCATCCATGAAGTTTTCCCTCTACACACCACTCTCGAATGAGATGTTTCAAAAATTCTCTACGAAACCTTGTTTACTGCATCCCGTTCCTACTGTTAAGAGCCTGAAGAAATCCTGGAGCCTTTCCCAATCTACAGGACACCCACAACATTTAGTCTTTTCTGATCCATCCCGCGAACTATATCTTGAGGACCACCCATGGAGTTCATTTCTCTCGTATTGTCGATATCTTGGACCACCGATGAAATCAGAGAATCTACTGAAGTCCTTTCAACGTTGACATCCCGAAGACCGCCCATGAAGTTTACATCTCTGCAAATCATACCGGAAATACAACCTAGGTACCACCCATGGACTCTTGTCACACGTGGAATATCGGAGTCAGGCCATATCCTAGGAACAAGACAAAAAATGATATCTTCACAACCCGCCTCTAAGTTGATATCCTATAGACCACCCATGAAATCTTGTCCTTCCCGGACCATTCCAGTAGTCGATGCTCCAGAGGCCACACATGATATTTATTCCATTTCAACCCGTTCCTATGATCGATATCCTAGAAAGCCACCTATGAAATGCAGCATGTATCTACTGGTTTCCGTAAATCACATTTGAGGCCACCCATGAAGTCTACTCTCCTCTAGCTCCTCATGAACTAGGTAAATATTCAAGGGGCTGCCCGTGCAGCTTTCTCCTTCCGGCACTCGTTACCAGGTTGGTTTATTAAGGAGCCCCTATGGAGTTTGGCCCTACCAGACCCATTCCTTTTGCAGACCACCCACTAAAAATAATCCTTTGAACTTGAAAATGTTCAACTCGTGGGGTATTACCATAGCCAGGACATTTTCGGACGGGAAACCTGAGGAAAACTGAATTTTAAAAAGTATATAATTTGAATGATGTCGTAGGTCACTGATGTGGCTTCTGGTGCATACAGTAAACATTGAACCATACCAGGCTATATCCACAGTAACCTACAGTAATCCCATACGATTACAGAATGCGTCATCGTCATTACATTTCCCTTTGACAGATGGTTTCTTCCACTTCAGAACGACGATTCCCTGCCTGACCACATCCACTTCACAATTGACCCATTAATTCACACACACAGAGGGAGAGGGTGACTTGCCCAATACATGATTGGGATAACCCGTGGGAGACAGGGGTTCTTCGGATATAAAAACGGATTCCTATGAACTCCTAATAACCCGGATTGACTTGAGCTAATTAAGGACTTGTTACGGGTGGCCGTGGATGAAGGCGACAAATGATGCGCTGTGATTAAAGGGCGCCACCGGTTGCGCAACTATCGTATAACTACCGTAACGAATGAGATAAATAAACTGACCACTGCTATATCCACCTAGACCAACCTTACAAGGGAACCACCACTATAAGTCATAGTAACCAGTCCAAATGAAATGTACGTTTCTAGAACCTGTTTCTAACGAGAAGTCCGAATATACCCATCGCAGCTGCCTAGACCCACTCTGAAAGAAGTTATAGGCGTTTTTTCTCTAATTTTCGAACCTATTTTACCCTCCAAGAAGCGCATTATTTTTACGAAAATCCGGAAACGGACCTCATAACTGTGTTCAGCGCCCAAAACTACCCCCTGGGCAAAGTTTGGGTTAAGGAACATTTTCCAGACTTTGCGTAGAGTGACAGCGTTTTGGACTTGTACGGATTTTTGGTTGGGCGTTTATTTATACCAATTAGAGGCTCTCAAAGCGTTTTAGACAAAATGTTCCAGATTTGACTTAAAATTCGCCCTGGAGGGTTATTTGGGGTGCTGATCACGAATATGAAGTTCATTTGTCGTTTTTCTAAAATTTCGACTAAATTTGTTCAAAGCTTCCCACCGGCAGAAAAAATTGACGGCGAAATCGACTTTTGCTGATTTCCGGAATATGAAGACAGATGTGGTTGAAATCCTTCTTCTGAAGGTTATTTGGAGTGCTCAACACAAATCTGATGTCCGTTTATCGAATTTTGACAGCTTCCGGTAGATTACGGTGGGTATACGGTAGTTTGGTCAAAGTCTCAAATTTGTCTCAAAGTTTATATGTGGCGGTTATTTGGGGTGCTGATTACAAATTGGATGTCCATTTGTCGATTTTCGAATTACGAAGGTAGGTTTTGCCTGCTAAATGGCATGTTACCTACCGTAACCTGCAGTAAACCGTCAAATTTCGAAAAGCGAACCCCAGATTTGTGTTCAGCACCCCAGATTGCCCTACATACATGTTTTTAGCAAAATCAGGAAAAAGATTTGAAAACACCCTAAAAATTCCACGGGAGGTACCCTTACCTTGCCGCGAAGCTATGAACGCTCATAACCTCTTTCAGAGTGGGTCTAGGCAGCTCCGATGGGCATATTCGGACTTTTCGTCCGAAAATGGTTCTAGAAAAGTAGATTTCATTTGGAATGATTACTATGACTTATAGTGGTTCCCTTGTAAGCCTCAAATATTCAAAAAGTAGTTTTCTTGGAAATTATGATTAATTTCCATAAAAAAGTACTGCTAAAATTTCTGAAACCTAAATCGCTTTTTGGTGTTCTAACACCGTAATACATACCGTAACACCGTAACACGTACCGTAATCGTTGGAAACATTCCGTACCGTAATATGATACGGTAGCCAAATAGCCTCTTCTTCAAGTTTGAGATTACTCGCCTGACGCTAATTCTCTAGACGTTGAATAGCGATCCAGCCAAAGAAGATCACCTCATCTGGAGTTAGGCCGAGATCATACTTCCCGCCGCCAGCGACAGCGACAGTGTACATCAGATCTATCGATTTTTGGTCGATGATGGTGGCAAACATTGCGTCGCGTCGCTCGCCGATGGAGGGATGATTGCAACCTAAGGGGTCGTTTATACTCCCGCCCCCGAACGACGCGGCACAGTGCATTCCTGTAATATTGATCACGCGGCGCGGCACGATCGATACTATAGGATTGCACTTCGCCGCGCCGCTCAGCGGTGGAAGTATAAACGACCTTTAAGGATTAGCGGAGTTTCTGGCTCCTTATTCCGAAAAACGCTAAAACAAAACACAATATGTTTCCATTCTGTGGTCCTGAACTCTACAAAATTCATAACGAATCTCTAATCTAAATAATCTATTTTCAGAAAACCTCTGCAGAATGATTATTTATAATATGGCCGCTGTTCGAATTTTTCATAATTTTCTCAAATTCTTCCCTAATAAATTTTTTTCTGATATTCTTCGGAGAATGCGAAATTTGCACAATTTCAAAACTTTTGCGAATCCGTTTTTTCCCCGATTATTTTTAATTTACTGAGGTACCTTAATTATTCGGCTTCTCGAATATTCGATTCATTCATAAACTTAGGCTAATAGATTTTTAAATTAATCGATTTGTTCGAAAAATTCACGTGAATCGGGTTTTGGAATCCTTGAGTCATTCGAAAATTAAATTTTTCTTTTCTTTTTATTACATATATTCGTTAGGGGATTAAACCATTTGAAATTCGAGGTATACCGTTTCTAGACGTTCGACTTGACCGGAAGTCAAAATGTTCGCTTTTTTCGAGAAAAACCTACCAATTTCAGGTCACAAAATTCAGAAAATCCAGCATCGAAATAATTTCCTACGTTTGTTCCCGTATTAGGGCGAGATCATACTTCCCGCAATTATAGACAGCGACAGTACACATCAGGCGTATCGATTTTTGGTCCACACTGATGGCAAGGACGGGATCAGGGATCATACTGTGCTTATCTGAGCCAAATTCCGGTCCGCAATTGCGTCTCGACACGCTCTGCGGCCGCGCGCTTCCGAGCCGGAAGAGTTTACAGTGCAGCAGACGCCGATTTGTTGACTCTAGGTGGGTTTTCGAAACTGGAAAGATAACCAAGTTGGAGAAAACGTATAAAAAACCACATCGAGTCGGCTTTGGTGCAGGAAACTCGACTTACTCGAGCGCGTGTGGACGCAAAGCGTGTCAAGACGCAGTTGCGGACCGGAATTTGGCCCAGAGAAGCACAGTATCTACTTCAAGGGACGAGCGACGCGACGCAATGTTTAGAAGGTTTTCAGAGTTCCACCGTGGCGCGGCGCGATTTCATTATTCATACGCGAACAGACGAGCGGCGCGTTATCGATCGATACCCACAGAAAACAATTCATTGCGCCGCGCTGCGATTGAACTCTAAAATAGACCTTACAAAGATCCTAATCGATTAAAAATCAATAAGCCTGATATAGGCTGTCGCTATCGCTGAAAGTATGGTCCCGGCCCAAACATTGCGTCGCGTCGTTCATCGGGAGCGGTATGATCCCGGCTTTATTCGAAAAATATGGACAAAAAATCTTCAATCCTCATTTGAACCCAATAACAAATAACGTTCGAAAAAATACTATTACACTCTGAAAATTATAAAAGACTATGTTGTGAAAAACTAAACATAACAAAGCCCAAAAGGGTCAAACTGTGAGAATTCAATCAATTGCATAGTTGTATATTTGTTTTTTTTTCGGTTACGTAAAGTCTATTTCAGAGCAAATTTTACCGTGTTTCTATGCGTGCGTCTGTGGAGCGAGGGTAGAGACGCCTAGAGTGTTGGGGGGGAGACGCAGCATACGCGCGCACACGTGCGCGATGGACCCGAGTAAATCTGGCATCCAAATAGCGGTTACATTTATCTAAAATTAAATTATTCGATTTTTCGATCACACCATCTGCTCCAAAAATAAGAAATAAATCGATTTATCCAATATTTGCTTTATCCGAGTAATCCGATTTTTCAAATATTTCTCGAATTCAGATCTCCTTATTCGGATATTCCGGAATCAAAAATGTTGCGTAATTGTTTTCCTGTGTTATTCAGATGGATAATTGAAAATGTAAATAATTTTTCGGATTATCGAATAAATTATTCCAGAGCTGTCTTCCACTTCAGTCAATTTTTCTAAAAATTCGAAAATCAACATACTTTGTAATTTTGTAATTGAATTTTGTAACATAATTTTGTGATTGAAACTAATGTGTAAATTAATATTATTCAATTTAAGAAGAAAAATTTTAATAGTCCCATATTTCAACTAATATCTAACGATATGAGAGGTAGAAAGTGTTTCAAACTATGCTAATCCTGAAAAGAATTTTTTTTAAATAAAAAAAAAATCGAATATTGTTTCAACCCTAGTTGCCCTCTTCACTAAAGAGCCTCGGGGTAGCTAGGGATATGAATTGTCTGAAGAAATAAATCGGAAGCAAAACAATTTATATCAAAAATTGTTAGGGAGGGAAGGAAAATAATTAAATAGACAATATAAAATGAAACAAAATAAAATAAACATTAATATTAATATAAATAAATAAATAATAAAAATTGAAAAAAAATCAAATATTAAATTGATAAGTAGTAAAAATAATAATAAATAAATGAAATAATAGGAGATTTGAAAAAATAATAATAATAAAACAAGTTGATATATTACTCTAATACAATGAATAATTTCCTATTTATTTATTTCCAAGTCAGTTAGGGGTTAGGGAGGGGAGAAAAAATAGTTAAATAAATAAAGAGATGAAATAAAATGAATTAGAATGAAATAAACAATAACAAATATATAATGAAAATTTTAATAAATAAATAAATTGTTCAAGTGGTTAAAAATAATGATGACTAAATGAAAAAATAGAGAATTTGGAAAAATAATAATAATAAAGCAAGTAAACACATTATTCAAATACAAAAACATCGTTCATTCGACTTTTCTCGAATGGCCAAAATTTAGAAAAATATTTAAAAAATATATAAAAAATGGGTAATTATAAATAATCATTCATCAGAGGTTTTCCTAAAACAAATTACCCAGATTATTGATTTGTAAGCAATTTTATGGCGTCAAGGATTGCAGTTAGAAGAAAAAATCTTGACTGACAGCTTTATGTCCATATTTGCCGACATAAGTACATCCTACACAAACCTCTATGTGTGTGTGTGTCTATTTGCGGCTGATTGTTGATTTCAGCTGAAATTTGAGCTTAATCCCAACGCTTCACACTAATCTCCACAAACACCGGTGGAGAATCGCGCACAGCACTTAAGGTCAAGAGCGCGAAGTCTGTTGGGAAAATATGCTCATTCTTCGACTACACACCTGCACAATCACGGGAGGAACATTCAACCCCTAGACCCCTGCTGACTTGACTCTTAGCACCTCATTCATCATGGAAGGTGCGAAACGAACTCGCAAATATACAGTGTCACGTCTTGAAGTGTCATCGAGACCTGGCCCATAGCCCAGGTGCCACTGACCGCCTTATGGCGTATAGTTTTAGACAGACAAGTTTGGCACTAAACATAACCCGTAATTATTCCATTAGCTACGATTCCCCACAAAACTACCGTAAGTAAACCGTAACCGATCAATGTCGCAGACATGGCCGAAACTTGAACTAGGGGTGGAAAGGGGAGTGCTCATTACTAACTAGGGAACCTCGCATGGCCAACCCCACCATTCAAAAGATGATGAATGTTTTCTCGTCAATTCTGGTCCGCTGTCTCCGAGTCTGACATCGGATTTTGCTACGCACACCTCTCAACGAAGTTATAAGCGTTTTTGAAGTTTCGTGAAAAGGTAAGGGTACCCATCAGCCAATTTTTAGGGTGCTTTAAAAAACTTCCAATTCGGTTAAGAACTTCCAACTGAAGGTTATTCAGGGCGCTGAACGCGAATGTGGGGTCTGTTTGTCGCTAGACTTATGGTCGCTATAGGTTGCGGTAGGCATAATGCCTTTTAACTAACTTTACCTACCTTAATATTTCGAAAATCAAAAAATGGACCTCACATTCGTGTTCGGAGTCCCAAATAACACCCACAGAGAAATTTTGAGCCAAATTTGGGACTTTGACCAAGCTACCGTATCCCCACCGTAACCTACCGTAGTCTATCGGAAATCGATAAACGGATTGCAGATTCGTGTGTAGCACTGCAAATAACCCCCAGGGCAACAATTTGAGCCATATCTATCGTAGCACTCCGGGAATCGGCATACGTCGCGATTTGCCATCAAATCCCCCCCCCCCGATGGAAAGCTTTGAACGAATCAAGTCGAAAAGCTCGGAAAATCGTCAAAGAAACCCTAGATTCGCGATCAACTCCCCAAATAACTCACCTGGAAGGATTTTGAGTGAAATCTGCAACATTTTTTTTTCAACGTTTTCAGAGATATAAATATTCGCCCAGCCGAAAAAAAATCTGCCCAGTGGGGTAGTTTCGGGCGCTGAACACAAGCATGAGGTCCGTTTCCGGATTACGCAAACACTAATGCGCGTTTTTGATAGAAAAAGGAGGGAAATACAAACCTCGACCAGCTATAACTTTTTCCACAGATGTCCGTAGCAAAATCCGAGTTTAGATTCGAAAAGAGCGTGCTAAAGCTCAGGCGATTATCGGCCCCGAGCCGCCTGACAGTTCGGCTCGTTTTTCCAATCTGCGAGTCGGCTCCTGTTGCTGTCCGGGCCACTGCTGTTGCTTTCCGGGCCACTGCTGTTGCTGTCCGGGCTATTCCGGTTGGTCCGAACAGCAACAGCAGTAGCCCGGAGATTGGGAGAACGAGCCGAACTGTCGGGCGGCTCCGATTCCTATTCTGTGCGGCTCGGGGCCGATAATCGCCTGAGAGTTGACTAGAAAACATTTTTCAGCTTTCTTATCCGGGGGTACAACATGCGAGGCTCCCTAGTAGGTTCATGGAATGACCGTCCACCCAAACTTCGCCCAGGTAGTTGTTTTGAGCGCTGAACACGATTATGAAGTCCGTTTCAGATATTCCGAAAGATTACAGCGCGCTTTGGAAGATGCATGGGGGTACGAAAATCAGGGTAAAACGGTCTACAACTTTTTTTTAGAGTGGCTTCGGGCGGCTGAAAAGGGCTTATTCTGACTCAACGCTCAAAAATAGTTCTAGGAAAGTACATTATATTAGGAATGGCCCGACCTACTAATAGTAGTTTCCTTGTCAAAATTTTGTTATTTTTATATTGAATGTGTTATTGTATTTTTAATGAGCAAATCACTGGATACTCAGACTTTTCCTCTTTGCATGGGAATTAGCACTCACCGAGTTTAAAACGCCGAATTTTACAGATACGGCAGAGTTTCATGACTTTGGGTTTGTAAAAATCTATACAATTTTTGCCCTCTTCGTTATTTGACCTGTGGCTTTAGAATGTTTTCTATTCAGTGTTCCAGTGCTACTGATGTAGACACGGCGTCACTGCTGACGAGAGAAGCACGTGGTCCCACTCCACTCGACCCAGAATCCAATCGGATCAAGTACCCTCCCGGAGACACCTGCCCTGACGCAAGATCAGTGAAAATCAATTAGTGACCGGATCCGGCTCGGACAGGATGGAACCACCGGAACCCATCAGACTTACACATTCAGCCAGGGTCCAGCAGCCCGTTGGCAAGGGCCGCCAAATACTTACGACCCCCCTCGGTGGTCAGTCCGCGCCCAAAAATATCGAATATTGTAGTGACCCACCCCCTAGAGAAATTTCGGCTTCACGACCGAACGTTTTTCCCGCTAAAAACTCAGCTAGAGTTAATTTTAAAAAATCGAATAGAATTGTATGAGAAAACAGCCCATCCGTAGCCTGATCTAAAATCATTCAGAAAGAAAAGCGGGCTGGTTTTAACAAACTTCCAGCAAAAATTGAAAAACGCGCGCTAATCGAGTATTCTGGGCAATGAGTTGAAGCTTACGGGCGGGCGAAACTCCATAAACTCTAGCGAACTAGAACATTTTATACAAATATATTACTACTAGCTTTGTATTTTGCGCATATGTGGCAAACTGGATTACGAATTGAAGATTATAATCGTTGCAATGACTTTTACTTAGTTGATGACGTCATGTTTTAGTACTACTTTATTAAAAGAATCCGGAAAATACCGATTCGCCTCCACTCGGGCGAAGAATAGGCGAGAATGACCCCAGGCCTCGCGCCCTTTCCACGATGATGTCCGGGCCTGGCGCCCTTTATAATGCCTTAAATATTTTCATTAATTATTATTTCAAAAGTTTGAGAAGCTGTTAGAGAAAACTGTGTGCAAATTTTCACACAGTCCAATTATCTGGATGTTTGGGTCCTTGGTGGTTCGAAACTCTATTGCTGAAGGGATGTCACCCGTTGGATAGTGCTGGCAAAAACCCTGCGATTTGCCAACTTGGCTTGCCAACATCTACTACCTCACCTCGTCTAAGGCCGCGATCATATTTCCAGCGACGAGCGACGCGGCTCAATCTTTACCATCCATATCGACTGAAAATCGATACGCCTGATATGCACTGTCGCCGTCGATGGTCGCAGGAAGTATGATCCCGGCCTAAACACTAAACACTTGTCCACCAGGCGGGTTGGATAATGAAACTATGAAAATTTAGGACTATCCTAGACGGGGGGGGCACCCAAGATTTTCTCATAGAAATGAATGGAAATCCTGGCAAAAGATGCTTGATGCTGCTATCAATCAATGTTGTTGATGAAATTCTTTTTTGCATCACCTTACGAGCTCCTCCTAATTTACTGGTCGTGCCAGATGACTGCAGCTAGGAGTGTATTCGCTCTCATTTACACTTGCCTTCATCCACTGGCACTTGAAACTGTATTAAGACATCTCGCCCTGATACCTATGTAACTGTGGTCCGAGGCCCTATATGCATCCAAGAAAGCCACGTGGGTAGGGCCGCTTTTACAACAATCTTTACAACAGGATACGGACTAGAATGTATTCCTTTTCTAGAACATGAGAAACTGATGGTTCCAGTCTTCTGGCACTAAATCAGTTCTTTCTTACTGCCCCCTCTCTACCATTACCGGCTCCAAACTTTAACTAGGGTCGTCCTCCAAAATTTGGTGATGAAGCAATGATCTTGCGCCCGCTGTTGAATCTTTGCGCTGACTTTTTCATGAAATTTGTGTTTTTACCGAGTTTCTATCCATTGTTTTCGTTAATGTTGAGCGCGTCGGCAACGACGTATAATAAATAAATAAAAAATAAATAAATAAAAATTCTCTAGGAATACTACGACTGATAGTGGAAAGAGCTATGCTGTGCTTCTCTGGGCCAAATTCTGGACCGCAATTGCGTTTTGATGCGCTTTGCAGCCGCACGCGCTCGAGTCAGTCGAGTTTCCAGCGCCAAAGCCGACTCGATGGGCCTTTTCATACAATTTTCTGCTATTTGTTTCAGTTTCCAGGAAACCCACCTAGAGTCAACAGATCGACGACTGCGGAGCTGGAAGCTCTTGCGACTCGGGAGCGTGCGGCCGCAAAGTGTGTCGAGACGTAATTGCGGACCGGAATTTGCACCTGAGAAACACAGTAAGGTTAGTAAGATTTGAAAGAAAAAAAACGCACTCACTGACGCTCGGGCAAGGGGGTCGTTGAAGGGTGAGTGGTCGATCAAAGGATCGATTTTTGTGTCAGCCGATGCCCCGCGCCAGTGATCTGGCGCGAACCAAAAAGTTCCGAATTTAGGAGGGGAAAATTATCCGTGTTCTGGGGAGTTTTCCGGATGCTGCTGCTATTCCGGCCCTGCCGCGTGGGCCTCTCCTGTTCCTCATCCACTTTTCTTTGCGTAGGAGTGTATTAATTTCGCCATGTGGTGCTATTAATTGTTTGGTTCTTTTTGTCATAAAAAATAAAATTGTTTGAATCTCACGTGTGATTTTGTCTCAAAAGGCGTCCATAACGCTATATATTTGCTCATTTGCTTTAACTGTGTTGTATTATTCGTTGGAGGGGAGTTTTCACCCGTGAACAGCCGGAAATCGGGATTTTACAATCCGCTCAAAATCCACATTTTTGGTAACTATAGCGTTATGGTTCAATTCATTTCTGACTTGAATCTTGGGTGCCCCCCCCCCTCCGTCTAGGATAGTCCCGGGAATTTGTGGGGAACTTCAATTGGAATTCAGCTTTTTTTTCTTTAAGTTGAAATTTTTATTTTTCCGGGGAGTCGTACGTCTTATAGTGTTTTCTGAGATGAAGTACAGCGGAGCTTCAACGACAAGCGGCAAGGTGGCTCGGCACTGGTTCTACTCAGATTGTAAACAGGTACAATTTCGCTTTTATTTAGCGAAAACCACTTTTCTGTAGATCCTACAATGTTTTTTACTTCGTTCTTTTATTTAAATAAATTACATAATTTACCGCGCAAAAATTTTACGATCCCCCCTCCAACTTTTCGTTTTTCTATGAGAATTTTCACGACCTCCTCGCCACCCGTTGGCAAGCTATCCACACCTGCTGGACCCTGCACTCACCAACACAACTGGTGTGGACTTTTTTCAGAAAAAAAAAACATTGCTCGTTATTTTCAACGGAAGTTTACTTTCTTTAGGGTGTGGCATTATTACTTTTACGTGATTGTGTCAGTAATGACACTCACTTTCAACCCCCTGCCTAACAGTGCCTTGCGGGAATCTGTGCAAGAAATCACAAAAAAACAAGCAAGTATGCCTATGACAGTGACCGGAAGACTCTCAGAGCATAACCTACTTATTAAGTGCTTAACACACCAGGTTGGAGCCACATTTGGCGACTGGTTGGTCGCCGGATGGCCGGCTCCAGTCGTGTTTTCTTTTCGTATGTAAGCAACTGATAAGCGACCTAACCTCACATAGTGCGGGTGTTTGTGTACCTTTCAAATTTCGTTCCCTACCAACAGCATGGCGCCGAAGTTGGAGACATTTGACTCATCATATACAAGATCGAGCCATTCGCAAACTACCAATGACACATTGGGCCTTATCACTAAAATATGCCTTATTCATTTCCACTAAACACAAAGTCACGGCATTAGCTCCTCGCTTAGCAAACAAAGCAAAGAAACATTCCTAGCAAGTATGAAGTTGTTCCTAAACAGTTTAACGTAATAGCACATTCACTGCGGTAGCAGAGACATCGGCAGGTTATCTGAACCGGAAACACGAGTACTGCCACCTTTACATCTTACGCGACGCAACCGCCCGCGTGGTCTGCAATATGGCCATTCGCCAAGCAGAGGGGAGTAAACGATTGCTAGCCGCCACTCGATTTTGACGTTTTTAACCTTCCAGCGTTGGTCCTCCGGCCAAGTGCAATATACCTATCGAAGGCACAAATACTTTTCTATTCAACGCGGCCTTCCACTTGGGCCAAAGCCTGCTATTTTGAGAAACGTATGCTATAATTCAGTGGTAATCTTCAGTACCGAGCATCTTCGAGTGCTTCTATTTACTTTGAGGTAAACCACCAAACCTGCCAGTATTCACATGATATTTTAGCCATTTTAGACCTAGATGAAAGCGTTTGCGGAAATTTTCGATGGAGCGTAATTATTGATTTTTAGCGGATTTTGTGATTTTGCAACTTCGGTCTTTTCTGGCTTATCCGAGGAGTTCCGGCCTCGGAGCTTCAAAGTCAACTATAATAATGGCCAGGTTCCCATTTAATAGATTTTTTTGTCAATTCTCGATAGTTTTTTTCGAAAATCGATGAAAAACGCGACAAATCGACTTTTCAAAAAAAAAAGATCGATAATTGAGTAAAAAACAGTGGGAACTTGGCCATTGTACCTAACATTGAAGCTTCGAGGCCGAAACTTCTCGGATATGCCAGAAAAGACCGATGTTGCAAAAATACAAAATCCGCTAAAATTCAATAATTACGCTCCATCAAAATTTTCCACAAGCGCTATCCTTTGCTTTTGAGGTGTCTCAAATCACCTGTCAACTCTGGCAGGTTTGGTGGTTTACCTCAAATTTGATAGAAGCACTCAAAGATGCTCAGTGCAGAAGATCACCACTGAAGCATGTATTTCGCAAATGAGCAAGCTTCGTCCCAAGTGGAAGACAGCATTAGATAGAAAATAATTTGAGCCTTCGATCGGTATATCGCACTTGGCCAAAGGACCAACGCTACAAAGCCTAAAAATCCTCAAGTTCACGTTGGAAGAAACTTTCGCTTCAACCTTATTTGCAGTTTGACCCGGATTTTGAATAGGATTTTTCTTTTTCTTGATAACATGCCCTCTGATATTTCTAAATGAGGGTCAATGCCTAACTTCAGGTCGGAGCGATTTTCGTATACAGATACTCGACAGGATACTCCTGCTTGATACATGGCAGCGATTACGCAGGAAGAAATGCATGTATACTGACCCCTGGACCAAGTGTGATCGGACCTCTGTTTGAGTGAAAGCGGATTAGGCAGATGAAGAAAGATCTCCACAATTCTACGAAATCCTGACGCATTCATCGTGATATCAAAGCCTCCAGACGAGTTATATATACTCTCCGTAATGTGTCGGTAGTATAATGGAGAACCCCTCGCCCGGAAAGCGACACGATGCTGTTTCGATTCCTGCCTGACACCCAAGTTCTGTGTTCAACTCAGCAACCTTGTGATATCTTGTGATCATACACCATGTCATAAAAAGGCATTAAATATAAAAAAGTATACTCTCTCTCCAAAAAAGCGCACGGATATTCTCACATAGTACTCCAATCGTCCCAGAAATATAATTTCCTGGCGCCCCATGGTCCGATTTCCTCAAAACCATTCTCTTCCAGCAGAATGACTTAGTCTTTTCCTGTCACGAGCCGTCTGGCATAACCCGAGTAAAAACGAGTAACTGATAAGCTCGCTATGAATCACAACGAATAGTTGAGTGTTGAACAATGACTATTTTTTGCCACCGGAAACCTGACTCACTCTAAAGTGTTACTATCAAAAGCTAGCGAGAATTACGAAAACAATGGCAGGCGAATAACACCGGCCATCGTGACGTAGTGCCACTTTTTCGTGACCGCAGTCCAATTAATTCTCAGAGCTACACAAGCTCTGGGTCATTTCTAGTAAGCTCTACTAGCCATGACAGCAAGGAGCCGTAAGTTTCTCATCGGAACACCCTTAACATCAGTTAAATTTCACCGATGCCACCGCTTAGGTGCCGGTGATAAACGGAATCAAAGGTAGAGATTTCTCAGACTTCATCTTTCGCGGAAAGATTAACTTCTATGTGGAGAGTCAACGCAGTCGAAACCTTCTTGAAGTCAGTAAGAGTGAGGCAAAGCTGGGTGTTGTATTTTCGCGACACTTCAATAAGCTTCGTAACGTTGTACACGTAATCGATTGCTTCACTGAATGTGGTGCTGTCACCGATATTCAGCAGAATCATAGGTATGGTCAGTTGGAAGCAGTACAAGGACGATGCTAGTTGAAGAAACTTCCATCTGTTTCACTTATTGGGTCCAACAACCCATCGGGAAGTCGAAAGGAAGATGAAGTTAAAGTTTAGGACAAAACGTGCGCTCCACGGTCACCTCTTGCCCCACCCCATGGTTTCCCTCGCGACCGCCGAATTTCCTCTCATTGCTTCGCCGAAAATTTGCCGCTTCGCGATGAAATTTTTACATCTTCGCAGTGATATCGATACGTAACACAGTTTGCATTTCCATCTTGGACAGTGTGAGATGGGTTGATCCGTCCCTCTGCTGAGCGCGGTATCATCCCTTCCGCTTCCCTTCGGCTTTCCTCGGCGGGTTGTTAGTGAATTTCACTTCTTCAACTTCCCCGCGAAACCAGGGGCCAAAATTCATCAACGCGTGTCGTTGAGTAGGGGTAAAGGCGTCGGCACATTTGATGATTACCCCGAGAAGGCGAAAAGTCTCATATCCAAGCAATGTCGCAGCTGCCCTAACCTAGCTGGGGTTGGCCAAGGGCGCAGCCGGTTAGCGATAACCGGTTTTACAGGGTAATCATCAAACGTGCCGACGCCTTTACCCCTACCCAACGACACGCGTTGATGAATCGGGCCACGGAGCCAGTAGAAACCCTTGTCAGCCTGATTAAAAAAGACTGACTGTTGAGCTGACATCCGAACCGCAACTTGCAGGCACATATGATAAGTGATGGCAGGCGAAGGGATCAGGGCAACACCAGTGGCTGTATTCATGAAACCGCGGGCGCAGGAAGAGGGTGTAACCTTCCCGTGCCCGGCGTATGGCAACCAGTTTTGTGCCTCCCCTGTCGAATTTCTTTAGTGGCGGCTCCTCTTCGCCACATGTGAGAGCAGAAACAGGCATGAGTAGCCACCCACAGAGACAGAGAGGAGTACGCCGGGTAGGAGGCTGCTGTGGCTCACCTCCAAGATCAATTAATTCCGGCGGGCATAGCGTACCCGACCCCAATTGTGCGGATGGACAGGCTGAGCGCGCGCTGCCTGCCAAGGAGATATAGATCATTTTGTGAAATGTGAGATCGACACAGCATTCAGCCGCAACTCTCTGTCAACCCGCAAGATAGCTAGGAACTCTCCTGCATACTTGTCAAGTGTCTGGGAGCCTTCCTGCAAACGTTCCCGGTACCCAGGAAGGTGTAGCATCGGGAACTCTTCCCTTTGCACCTTCCCGGAAGGCTCTCAGTGTTTCATGAATACGGCCACTGGTGGGGCCAGTAAACTCGGACGACGTAAGACGGACTTCACCAGTCATCTGGAAGCTAGTGTGCTACGAGCTAGCGCTGCTCTCAAGGCCTGCCGCGATCTGAGATCGCTGAACGAAGCGATCTGATATCGCTCCGTCCAGCGATTTTAAATCGTCGAGCAACTTGGGATCGCTCGTGGGGACGCTATTTCACGTGAAAACATGACAGAGATTTGTGGACAACGCCGCGAGATTGAGTGTGGAGTCTGCAATTAGCGTCGAATACCACACGCCTTGAGGAAAGATTACGGCCTAGTCGCTTCGACTAGACGAAACGCGTCCATCATGGGAGCGACGCGACTAGTTGAAGCGACCTAACAAAATTAAACAGGTCGCTTCGACCGGCTATGAATTACCCCAGTCGCTCGGCGATCCCGACTGAAACTGTAAACTGTTCCAACCCTTCGCGACTCTAAGCAATATCTGTTGACGCGACCGGTTTTGTAACTGTTGGCAGTGCCGCGACTAGTCGAAGCGACCAGAAGATGAATGGGGCTTCAGGGAGCGCTATCATCGCAAGTCGTGAGTTGCACATATGTAGCAACGTGTGACTTGCGATGACAATTGAAATGATGCGCACAATTGAGCTTGAATTGGACACGAACCTGGACCGTCGACGTAGTAGCTAACATTCTTGCCACTGGTTCAATCTATGAACTTTGTCCAATTCCTTTCTTTTCCTGATGAAGTCTGAGAAAGTTTGATGCTCTGCAAAATTCATGCACTTGTGACTGGACTCAAACCCAAGTGACAAGGAACGTTTATGCGCCTGACCACCACTGGGCCACAGCTCACAGCATGTTGATAGAACGGACCTCCTTCCACGCAGCCGTCTTTTCACTAGGTACCTGACCTCTCATTGGCTAATACAAGAAAACAGCGCAACTGCGCAAAAAAACCGTTATCCAAACTTTTCACTCAGCTGACGAGGATTGAGTTCGGGCCCAGAATTGAGGTGCATTAGAACCTGCGTAATCTTCGACGCCCAGATTCTGAAGGGCCGTTGCTTGACGGTTCAGCGACTTCTCCTCCAGATAGATTAAGTGTCTTGGAATAGCGTATCCGACTATAACTCGCCTTGTTGAAACCCCCGAGTAGTACATATTGACCACCGCTGAAACCATCAGATATGTGTTTGCGAAATCAGAACATAGTGTTGTAGGCAGCTGCCATGGCTTGCCCTTTGATAACATTGCTAAGGAGTCACAAGGACGAAGCAGTTCCGAAAATGGACGGCGGAAAGAGATGTTTTGCATACAGCTGCTTATCAAAGACTGAAGCATATCACATCACTTCCGGTCTTGTTGAAGTTATGCAACTACAGAGTGCAAGGCCCTGTCAGATGACTGGAAATGGCTATATTATCTAGCCGGTTTTATTGCCTAGTCAAGCAAGGCAAAACACATGCGTTTAGACGCTTCTTCCCTGCAACAACGTCAAGAACACTTAGTGGTCTGCGATGCCATTTGTACGCCACATTGTCACAGCGCGCTGCCCAAGAGGCTGCTAGAGTAACGCGTCGTGGAGGCTTATGCACTATTTTCCGTGTGTATCGAATCACGTCTATAGCAGCTTATTTTTTGGATAGATTTAGTTTGTCACAAGAGACGACAGAAAGGCCAACGGGTGAAAAAAATGCTTTCTGCAAATTCTTATCAAAAGCTTCCGGGTTGCTGCAAATGCACCATCAGATGCAATACTCCAAAGAACAACGCTGATTGACGATAACTTCCATCGAGAAACAGGTGATTTATATCACACGGGAAAAGTAGGAGAAAATTTTGAAATTCAAAGATTCGTATTTAATTTTGACCTTGAAGTTCGAATTGAATGCCAAATTAAGACTTCCCGTCTCGAAGAGCCCTGTGTAGTGAAATTTTTTTCTGATCAACAATGACATCCACTGATGATCCAAAGCTCTAGTTCCAACCTTCGTCGACTAAGCAAAAGCCTTCGATAGCGTCACAACAAATACCATCCTGTCAGCTCTAGTCGATCAAGGAGTGGACCCGTTCTATGTAAGAACGCTATCCGACTGTAACCGAAACTGTGCTACGACGATACAGCTTTTCCACTAGCCCCACTAGGAAGGAGGTTCGACAAGGCCCGAACTGTCCACCGCCGCTATGTGGATAACGAAATCGCTCGACTGGGACGAAATGGGCACATGTGTGAATGGAAAATTTCCCTCAAACCCTCGCCTTGCCGACGACACCGTCATCTTATGCATAGCACCCATAAAGCGGAGGCGATGCTAACGGAGTTGAACAAAGCACGAAAAAGGATTGGACTGCGGATCACCCGGAAGAAAACCTAGTTCATTAATAACGCCTGGTGCGAAGGAACTGACAATTAGAATGAAGTTGATGGTCCACCGATCACAGAAACCAACTCCTATGCAGGGTTGAGCAGGGTTGTGGCGCGCCACAATGGGGGGTCGTAAAAATTTCAGAGATTTTTGGAAAAAATTAAAAATTTGGGGGGGGGTCGTAAAATTTTTGGAGAAAAATAGGATTTTTTCCAAATGACTTGCTTATAGTCCACACCAATGGAAAAAAGCGCCTATACATGACCCTTTCGTGTCCACACGTCAGCCGCGACCGATCTAGGTCCTGAAAATCATTACAACAATTTTCGCTCTTCTTTAAAATTTGACACTAAGTAAAACTTTAAAAAAATTGTTCCCAGGGGCCCCTCGGGGGAGGGGGTCGTAAAATTTTGGGGATTTTTTGGAAAAAATTAAAATTTGGGGGGGGGGGTCGTAGCCGCGACGAAAATTGCCACAACGGCCTGCTCAACCCTGCTCCTATGTGTAACTGGGACGCTCAATGAACATGGACAACGAGTTGAAGGAAGAACGCGGAAGGAGAAGGAGAGCAGCCTAAGCAGCTTTCTTTGCCTCTCGAAGAAGCGATCGACCAAGTGACTGAGCTAGAACTTCGCGCTCACCTGTTCAACTCAACAACTCTCCCTGCGCTCTGCTACGCAGAAGAAAATTGGGTAGACCCAGCGTCTACGTCAAGATTTTTGCAAGTTACCTACAGAGAAAAAGAGCATTGTCTTCGGATGTAGAACCGGCAAACTCAACCTCAAGCCGGACCACGCAGTTCAGACCTTCGAAGCATATCCCGTCTAACTGATCCAGTGGAATACGCATCAAGAGTCGAACTTTCATAGTTCGGTCACGTTATGCGAAAATTCGACGATAGAAGGACAAGAAGAACGGCCGAATGGACTCTGATTGGGCGCTTGCGTCGTCGAGGAAGGCCACGTGTTAGATGGGCAGATGTTGTTGTCGATACCGTTAGTAAGCTGCCTGGGCTTTAAACATTTGCTTCCAGGCTGTGGTCATGATCGAATGACCATATGAAGCAGACATACCGCAACCATGGCCAACGATTGCGAGAGAACAAGACCAACGGAAGTTGTGGTGGGGCTCGCATGATCCGTGAACAAGAGCCGCCTAAGTATCAAAGTAAGTTATGTAGAGCTGCTGATTGAAGACGTGTGACAAATTAGCTTTATTAGCTACCGAAGAGTTGAACACGCTAAAAACAGTCAGACGCCCCTATAGCCCGCATCGTACATAACAGGAGTTTCGTAATAGGCGTTAACATACAATACTGCGTCACAGTCATACACACAGCCGCCGCACTCGGGCAGTAACGCCGGCTGAGGGGGCAGGCAATACCGGCTGCCTAAACATTGTACCCGGGCGGGCCCCGGTATTCACTGCCCCCTCAGCCGGTAAATGGTGGATCGCTCAGCCGGCAAGTGGTGGCCCCCTAACACCGCGTTCACTGCCCCCTCAGCCGGTAAATGGCTGCCCCTCTACCAGTATTAGTTGCTTACCACGTGAATGATATCGATCTGCAAGAGTAGATAAAGCCTCTAGTAGGCTCTCCCTATTCCCTAGCAAGTTCGAGACTTGCGTTTCATTTCTGAAGCGGCAAGCCTTACCTTGCTTCAAAAATCATGAACTGACCCGCTCTCACGTCCCCACAGTCACAACGAACCGTAAGGGGTGAGGGGTCAATGATCCAAATCGTGTGGATGACCACCCGTTCGAATGCCAACACCCGAATCAGCTCGAAGCCCATTTCGCCCGCGCCGTACACGAATGAGCCTGGTTCGCTTTAGTGTCTGCCCGATCAGCCCGTGATATGCTCCGCCATTGATTAATGTCTGCCCGCTGACCCCGTAAAGTCACGCCCCTCAACCGGTAATGCTATGTCTGCCCGATCAGCCGGTAAAACGCATGAACGCCCGCTCAGCCGGTAAGACGCTTCGGCCCCGAAATGAGCCTGCCCGCTCAGCCGGCGACCCTACTCCTCCGCCCGCTCAGCCGGTGTTATCATCTGAGCAGCCAGAAGCAACGGCGGTGAGTCATAGTACAACACGTGCAATGGCAACGTATTTCAACCATACAAAAGGCAATACAACAAAGGTAATTACGTCACAATAACCATACATATTTATACATTGTTGTTCCTACAACAGTAAGTAAGTAATGATCCAACATGATCGTCACTTTCTGTGTTCTCCTAGGCACGGAATCATCTAAGAAATGCGGTAAAGCATCGACGCAACCAGAATCTGCGGCACATTCTCGTCCAAGTCAACTTCAGCACCAAATTTCACACCCTTCAGGTTTGAGAATTCGTAAAAGAGTTTTACTACATGCAGGCTCTCTTGAGCAAAATCTCTAATAACAAGAGGTTTCATATCGATTTCATTTCCTCAGAACATTGTGGGGAAGTTCCCGAGGACAATAGACCTGATTTAGTCGTTATCACTCGGTCGAGGGGAAAGAGGGGCGAGACGTCTCCCCGGAGGGGGACGTCTCGCCCCTCTCCCCTCGAATTATACACAACGATAAGGCGTTCGAAACAGTCAACTCGAAGGGAGAACAAGGGAAGTTTGCTTCACGGTTGTTCCCATGGCCTCCCCCCGAAGATGATGAACGCGAAAACAAAGCCGCAGCGTATACGGTGATGCAGACGGGCTAGTCGCGAGGTGGTCTCGTACTTCGCAAGTTGAGATGGTAGATCTGCCACTCAAGGACTACGTAAGGCATCTCTGTCTGGATTTCAGAGGAGCTAATGAGCTTCTCTATAACCTTTAGTCAGAGGTGAGTATTTTTGGATCGATCGCAGTTTTTCAGGAACAGGAGACTGTCGAAAACAGCGAGTTCTAGCGAGCTGCTTTTTGATCGATCATTGAACAATGGGAAAATCTGCAGTCGGAAAGTCTCGGGAAGACCTGCAGTCGGGAGAACAAGAGAACTTCTGCTGTGGGAACTTCCCCTATTACTCTGCTGTCGAGACGTCCCCTTCGCCTCCCCCCAATTCTGGGGAAGTTCCCCAGTTGTTTCGAGGGAAGTTCTGCTGTCGTTCTCGGGAACTTCCCCACGAATATCTGAGTCGGGACCACACACCGCCCAGTCAGGTCACGATTCTGCACAGGCCAAAATGTAGTCATTACCTCACTCTCACAGAAAACCTCGTAAAACTTTTGTCAAGAATGTCCGCTGACAAGAAAAAACTTTTACGACCGTTCAGGATCCGAAAGGGCGTTAGGTGCTGCGAAGTATGATATGGACAAGAATGTGCCAAAGGTCTCGGTCAGGTCAATGCCAGATCGCATCTCCCAAATGACGAAGCGGCTCCAGTCTCCGTCCCAACCCCCAACTTTCTCATTACATGCATAACTCTGTTGAACACACTTCACACAGTTTTTTTTTGCAGAAGAATTGTGAACGGCTTCAATCACCACGGCAAAGATTTCTGATCAACTATTCTGCCAGGAGATAATGACAATTCGTCTGTCAATGAAAGGTGGCTTGACATTCGCAGAGGAATGTTTGCTTGCTGTGACACTACTGTTCTTTGGATAGTTTTCATGAACACATAAATCCGACCAAGAACACTTCGACCAGAATTCTTGTGCACGTGTCTCTTCAGCAGTTTATACACTGCTAAAGAGCCTGAAAGGTCCCATATCAGGATTCACATCCTACACTTACATTTTTCAATGGACCTGGTGAGTAGGGGGGGGGGGAGGGGCAGACAAAAAAGAGCTCGACGCTCACGCCATCTAACCACTTTCCATAAGACACGTGCTCGCCCTGCGGACGCGACAGCGTGCATATCGCGAGGAGAATGACGAGATAATGACTATAGCGTGCGAAGCGTGCACCCAAAATGAGGCGACGCCCATCTCCAAGAAAAGTATACGGCGCACTCTTAAAGGCATCGTACGCGCTGAAAACCATGTTTCGTTTATAAGCGTTTTTGAGTTGTTAGCCCCCTATAGTGACTAAAGGTATCGAAAAGCCCGCTCAAAAACGTTAACTTTTCAAGAAAAAACGTTTTAAAAAAACTTCTGAAAATCATTTGAAATTCGCGCCGGCATCGACTCGGGATAGTTACGCGGAAGGCGCAAGGAACAGTTCTACAACTCGTCCATTGGCGCAGCGTTGGAAGCAATCTCTCGTTGTGTGACGAGAATTTCCAGTCGATAATGCCACTTTCGTCCGACGGTGCGTCAGCGTACAGTGGCATGCCCTGTACTTAGCGACACGATGTTCTGCTCAAATATTGCGAAAGTGCCAAATGACTGACGGAAGGACCAGCCCCTTTGACGGAATTCCTTACTTTCCACTTCCTCTATGCTCACAATGGTACGTTTTTGAGCAGCCAAGCTCGTTGTACGTTCTCACAGGGGCTCGAGGAAGGGATTGAGCATAAAAAATGGAAAGTGGATTTCAGCGCGTACGATGCCTTTAGGCTAGGACTCAGATGTCGTCAATGACGTCGGTCCAATAACTCAAGTTTGCGGTACTTGGCCGGTGCGCGCTGTGTATATTCCTGCGCATTAAAAGGATCGACGCCCACTCTGATCCGCCTACTTTCCCAGGTACACGTGGTAGGCGAGTGCTCGCCCTCCTGACACGAGAGCGTGCCTATCGCGGGGAGAATGGTGGGATGGTGCCTATCACGGGCGAAGCGTGCCCCATAAAAAAGGCTCGACGCCCAAGACGCTAGTTTCCAATAGAGGAATACGACGCGCTTCTGAGCCAGGACTCGGATGACTGCGCTGCCCTCGGTTCAATTACCGAAGTTTGCGGTACTTGGCCCTGCCTGGATGCTTGACACCACGCTTAACCGCCGGCGGCCTCAGTTGGTGTTCGGTGCACCGTCTGAGTCGCGTGTTGGTGTTCCAGCCGCGTCGCGCACCGATGCGTGTGCATATTTTCGAAGAAAAAAAGCTCAGAGGGGCTTATCTCCCAAGCACGAAGCAGCTACTCGCCCTTAACAGTCACTACCGCGCCCGCAGTAGCCCCTACCGCGGGCGACAAAACTTCGGATTCTGTACTCCACGACCACTATCCCGCTGGCGACGCCGGCTTATCAGCGGGGCGTGGAGCGGGTTTTTTGTCTGAGTGCCCAGCCCATAAAATTCAGAGGGGCTCGTCGCCGGTAAGCCATTGCGTGTCGAACGCTAAAATTCCCCGGTACGGTAGCGGAGTATCGTGCCAGGACCTACCGCATACAAACTGCACGACGCGCACACAAATGTGTGATTGGAGCGCGCTTGCGAAATTCGATACCGCGACGCGATTTCACCCCATTTCCCATCACCTTCATTAAACGTCTACATACCGGTAAGCTCGAAGTGTATTCCACTCGAAGCGTCCTTGAAAAGAAAACTCCGTAGACATAAATTTGTGCCTTTTTCCGGTAAGTTGTGATTTACATGCCTCAGAAGGCTCCCTGCCTAGTAGCGGGATTTGGTTTTTGTTTTGTTTTAGTCGATTGTTATGTGGTGACAACAGAAAAGTTGACTAGTCGGATTCGCAATGTTTTCAGTCAAGTTTTGAAAACAGGTTTTTACTCCTAATTTTCATATTTGAACAACTTTTCTTGATTATCGAGCGATATCATAACTATGGATCTAGTAACAAAACTAGGAATTGATCGCACCTGTTAGGTACAAGATTTAGGAACATGAAAATGCAATGACCAGCTTCCAACATAGCCCTTAAAAGGAAAATGGCTTCAAGTTGGAAGAAAAGATCTCTTTTTTAAGTGACTTAAAGCTACCAACTCATAAATGTTTGCGAAGAGGGACTGTTCCTCTCAGCTGACTTTTGGAAACGGTGAACATCATCTGCCACTTCTATAATGTTCAAGAGCCTTGACTTACTTGACTTCATCGGTTGGCTTTCGCCTGACGCGGTCATTCCGCATCTTCACCGAGGTGTGCCGTCCTAGTAGTCAGCCGTGTCCATTTTTCACGGTCTTCAGCCACAATTTGAACACATTCCATCCAGCTGTCACTATTCCATTTCCTGCGAAACGAAACATCGCGCCTGAACTGTCTTTCGATGCCGAGTGACTTCAAATCCTCTTTAACCACATCCGTCCAGAACTTTCGCCTACGCCCAGGTGGCCGTTTCCAGACAGGATTTGGAAGCATTCCCAAAGCGTGTTGTACGAGACGATCCGGCGTTCTTCTTAGTATATGCCCAAGCAGTCGAAGTCGACTTTCCATTGCTGCTTGAGATGGCGTTAGGAGATGCTGGCACCTCCCTCGTGTCAAGCGTTGATGTACTGCGTCGATTTCCTTGTAAAGGTCTTCGTTATGGCATACACTCGGCCAGAAAAATCCAAGCAAACGCCTAGAAAGCTTCCTCTCCGTGCAGTCCAACCTTTCCATCTGTGTCTTCGGTGCTGCCCACGTCTCCGATCCGTACATCATGATAGGGCGAATAGCGGATAGGTAGACGCGCAAGTTGACTTCCTTCGCGATGGTGGTAGACCACAAACACTTGGTTAGAGGATTAAATGCAGACGTAGCTTTCGCACATCATTGTCGAATATCCGCTGCATAACTACCATCGTTCTTCAGCAAACAGCCCAAATAACAGAAATCGTCCACCAGTTCGATACATTGTCCGTCCACACAAACTCCCGTTGAAGGCCTCTGAGAGACCCACATCTGCTTGCATTTGTCGGGACGAAGACGACCTCGTTTCGAAGTATGCCATAGGCTGCGGCATACTTCGAAACGAGGTTCACAATCCTTTGCAGTTTTGCGTTGTTTTCAGCGAATAACACAATGTCGTCGGCGTACTCCAGGTCGACAAGGGAGCGTCCTGATGGTGTTAGGATCACATCCGCAGGAAACTGTTCTGCAACTCTACGCATGATGTCATCAACGGCGAAGTTGAAAAGAAAAGGTCCTGCAACGGCTCCTTGCCTTACTCCTGTTTTCACCTCGAAAGCTGACGTAAATCCGACAGGTGTACGAACTGCTGCTGTTGTTCCTTTGTTCATGTCCTCGATTAACCGAACATACTTTTCCGGGACTCCATCTGCTCGCAGAGCATTGAGCAATCGATCACGATGAGGAGGGTCGAACGCGGCTTCAAAGTCCAAAAAAGCAAGCTGTTCAAGAGCCTATCTTGAGATTTGATTTCGATCGCGACTGGTTGATGTGGGGTAGACATCAACGATATTTCCATAGCGGTCCATATCGTCAAAATCAAAAAGGTAATCCTCAAGTAAAGCCATTTCAGCACTGGTTCGCAACCGTTTAAGTGCAAGCGATATCGATTTAGAAAAAGCGCGAATCCATCACGCATTTTCGCAATCGTCACGCAGTTTGTATGCGGTCGGTCCCGACACGATCGCCCATTACCGTACCGGGGAACTTCAGCGTTCGACACGCAGTGGCTTACCTCGTCGCCCGGGTTTTTTCAGACTCAGATTGGAAAAAACGCTACGCACCCGTCTGTGGCGGCCCTCTCCCATCAGTTGTCCTCCACCCCATAACCCAGCCATCAACTTTCGCATGACCATCGTCAAACCGTCCGTATGCGATTATGATGACAGCCGGTGAGTTTTACCAAATTTTCCGCCCTCTTCAATCGTTTCCATGTTAATTTTAGTATCACTGCGTTGGGTGAAGGAATGGAGCCTCCTTCTACCTGGAACCTAGAAATTTGCTGTTCTGAATGGAATTCCTTGAATACCGCTTTGACATGCCAATCATTCTCTCGAAAGGTTATCACCCAAATGTTTTGTCGCATCATGGGCGTTAGCAACGTTAACGACTTCTAGGGACAATGATGTGGCACAGCATGTTATGTGGAAGTGCAAATTATCACACGACCGATAGACATGGCCACTTCCCAGACGTCACCCGAGAAGCGAAAATCGTCAGAAAATCGTCTTTGAGAGGCTGAGCAGGCAGAGGAAAACGTGTGAGCTGATACATCACTTTCTATCAAATGTCACTAGTGGGTATGCACACAAAAACTGCACTAATTGGTAAGCCGATGGCAAAGTTCACATTATTAATTTGGGAGTTCTTTGACGATTCTTGTCTCACTTAAGCACACATTCACGACCTTTGAGGTCATCCGAGTCTTTTCCTATCCCGCACGCAACACTTGCAGTGTACTTTGGAGAGTGTTCCAAAAAACTGCACCAAACTCTAGATAATATGATTACATACAGACGCTTTCATATCAAGCAAGGTGTGGCTAGACAAACTGACAAATTGATAGCCATCGACACTCTATTTCTTGAGAAATCGGCAGCGATAATTTGACACTACCATGCGAGAAGTCCTGGCACAAGAATAGTGAGGTAGTTCTAAAAGTCAAGGATAGAGTTGTCTGTGTTGATCCTTCCCTCAGGAAAAGCGCAGAGCGGCAAATGAGGGGCATGACGGTCAGACTACGGGTGGTCGCAGAAGCCGACTGCACCGAGCGTCTTCTGTTACTTAATGGTTCTCGTGACTAGTTCAAAATATGTGGGGCAATACTTCTCAATCATTTAAGTTCTCCAAAACAATGGAAATCCTTGATGAGGAACAAAACCTTAAGTCCTTTGTACCCGAGTCAATTTCACTGTCGATATGGCTATATCGCGCAGCAAAAAGATAAGATGACATTTGTGATATATTTTTAGACTAAAATATGAAAGTTTCGTGAATTTGCAAAAAAGCAGCTCTGGGGGAGATTCGAACCCTGGTCACATGCCCACCACTGCCCCTTCCCCCCTTTGCGCCGTCGATGCTGTTGACTCAACCGCTTAACAATTCATAGACTAGGAGGAGGTCGATGGTCGGCAAACTTTCGGAGCTTTAACTCCTTCAGATCTATCTTTTGCGGCGGGCAGCCTACACTATTTTACCATGTAATGCGTGAACATTCCCATATGACATTAGATTTCTACCGTTCAAACCTACGCTTCTTATTTTTCCCTTGTGAGTAGGCTCAGGGCTAATAATCATGGGAAGCCTAGGTGAGGTTCGAGGAGTATTTGCCGACCTTTGCGACAATATACCCAACAAGAATCGCAAGAATTTGCTTCATTGGAATCCCGGTGGATGATATCAATGTTGCTATTAATCAATCAATCTGCAGGACAAACTATTATAATCACGCACTGTTGCTGCTACCGAGTGTTTTTTTAAAAATTAATTAATGAACTTTACACTTTGCTGCCTTGCAAAGGCGCAACCCAGTGCTGTCTGAGATATTCAGCAATCGCTTCCAAAAAGTCGACTTCCAAACAAGAACCTCATAATCGGGTTCACACCCCCCCCCCAAAAAAAAACCTCTGAATGAAGTTTGTGCGATTGTGCGAGAAGAAAAGCATTTTCGAAGTATTACCAACCGTTTTGGGCTCGCAGCTTTTCACAACTTAGGTTTAGATAAGCGACCTTCACAGATTTTACTGTCAGTATCGTTGAGGTTCCCTCGCGAAGTACTCCTTTTTGTCCACGCTACGCTAACTTGACTTCTCAGTTAAACGGCGAACTCAGGTGATCTCAGTTGTCGACAGCAGGTCAATAAGATGTCACACCATAATCTGCGTACCAGTAAAGACCAAAACGAAACGAGTCTGTCGTGTGAGACCAGTCTGTTTCCCCGAAACGCCTAACTCTTGCCCGAAAGCTGTGCCTCGGCCGCTTCTAGATATACGATTGTACCGCATTAGCGCCTTTAAGAGACCTCCGAGTGCCTGCCAATAGACGGATTAAAGGCACAGTCCAACCTCAGGGGTAATTTTTGATATTATGTTTCGACCGCCATGCATAGCAACTCTGCCAAACGCGAAAGCTATAGTTGCTTGAATAAGCGAGGAAAAAGTCGGGGAACGTCGACCACGCTCCCAGAAGAGAGAAAATGGGTAACGCCCACCGATAAGTTTTAGGCCTTAGTAAGGACGAGACGCGCAAAGAATTTTGTCCAAAATCTATGTTCACCGTTTGTTTTTGATCCAGCTCTGTGCTGAGTCCAACTCCAGTGCGATGGCTGCGAATGACGTAAAAATACAGGTCCGAAAAAAACTCGTCCACCAAACTCTTGCTCAACAGATTCACAATCTTCAAGGGGCCACAACTCCGTTCGTGGTGGGTTCTGAGCAATTATGGAGACATCATTGTGATCAGCATGAAATTCTCTCCAAGCTGAGCAGAAAAACTCAAGAACGATTCTGAGGTTGGAGTGTGCCTTTAAAGGCAGGGTACGCTATTAAGACTACTTTCGAGCTCTCTTCATGAGAATGTAGATTTGGCCATCACAAAAGTAAAAGTAAGTGAAAAAACCCCGCAATTCGCTTGAAAAACGCTCAAAAACAAAGTACAACGGCCAACTACCGGTTTCGGCCGGCCCCCTAATTAACGCGATTTTCATTAATGCTTGCTTATCCGACATTTATTTTGCTGTTGAAGTAATCACTGGTCTTCAAAAATGTTCAGAAATTACTTCAGAAGCGAAATAAAAGTTGACAAAACAGGCTTTTACCCAAATCTCGATAATTGGGGGCGGGAGGACACCAAGCCATAACTTTCTCCTGAGAGTACTTCTCGAATTTTTCACTTATTTTCACTTTCGTGATGGCCAGATCTACCAGTCTAAGGTGAGAGCACAACAACTGATTTTATCGAGAACCCTGCCTTTAAAGGCACTGTTCACGATAAAAAATCCTTTTTTTGTTTTTTCGCCTATCTGGAAAACGGTCCCCGTCTGATTCCAATGATGTCTCTGAAATCGTTGAAGACCTTCTGGGAACGGAGTTACGGTCCTTCAAAAATTGAGCTAGGGAAGTATGGTGGACGAGTTGTCCGAGGCTTGTAACTTCCGTCTTTTGCAGCCAATGTATGCGAGCTGACCTGAGTAAAGAGAGAAGATGAGATTCGAGGGAAGAACGGGACTCTTGATCGGAAACCATCGCTCATCTCACGATCTGAAGTGTTCCATTGTTCACGTCGAGGGGCGGAAAGGGGCGGGACTTGTCCACAGCGGCGGGGTTCGCCCATATTTCGAAGCCGTTTTGCGGCTTCTGGGTAGCTTTTCTTCCCGTTTTTTCGATGCTGTTCTGCTTCTGAGAGCCACGAGAAGCGTTTGTCATGGAAAACTCAAAGATGAAGTTAATCGTGAACCGTGCCTTTAAGGTGCGGATCCCGAAAAGCTAACTGGGCGAAGGGTGCAAGTATGCACAAGACAAAGCGACAAGACGCCGCCACGCAGATGATTATCAGCTCATTTATCAGAAGTGGCTTATCGTGAAAGGATCAATCTGTAGTGAACGACTAGCTTTGAGGATTCAAAAATCATCAAGGTGATCCCCATTATCCACTTCTCCATATCCAGGGGATAAGTGTTCATGACTTCGGTTAGATCAGGACAACTATCATGTAAAGCTGATTCCACTCCGCAAATGGAACACATTGACTCGTGCCCTTCCAAAAGAGAAATACGATGCTGATTTGAGGCGCGAGATCATTCGCTCGGTAGTCATTCCTCCCCTCGTATCCACGTAGCTGAGTCTCGCCTCTCAAGAAGATTGGCACGGACAACATCATTCCATGAACAGGCCGAAGCAGCTGTTATAACGCTCAACGAAAACGTATGAGCCACAAAAAATCCAGTTTGTTGTCGTTTGGACGACGCAACAAGTCGGCTTCGGAATCTCGAGTGTTGCTGCTAACATTGGTGCCTGAGCCTGCTATACTTTGCTTGATATTGAATAGGCTTTCATTCAGTCAGTTCGACAGCAACTGCACCCTGATGTTTTATACCTATGCTCCAAGCTGAATCGACCGATTGCACCGTCTGGGTACCCAGTGACCTGCCCAGTTGTAGAACAAGGAAGGGTACGTAGGAGAGTGCCGCGCAGATATGTTGCTGAGAACACATATGTTGTCGAGCTAGAGCCAGATGCCTGCCATCGCACCTATTCTCTCAGCAACATCCTGGATACCTCCGACTCCAGTCGATAAAGATCCAGAGGGTCACTCCCAAAAAATGTAGATGCCAAAACTTGTTCCATCCAGGCACTCCTTTCAGTCACGTTATTCCACAGTTCCCAAAAGTCGATGGGCGGATATGAAGCCTCGCGACAACTTCTGCAATCTTCCTCACGACTCGGGAAAAAACGCTGCAAAACGAGAGCGTCGTTGACATTAATCTTGATGCGAATCCTGTCACATGAGTTGCGAAAAACCATATCAGATGGGTTAAGAACATTGGGCGACGTCACGTGGCATCGCATAACTGATAGAGTAGTGGAAAACCGCTGAAGAGGATGCATTCTTCTGTATATGGAGATACTGAAGTTACACATAACGTAAACTTCCAAATGATGCCAGCCTTCAATGTCGAGAATGTGGCAACCCGGCCTCCTTCCTTTCAGTTAATGAACTTTGACGGCTATTCTCCATCAGTCTTTCTTCCCAGAACGGAAGGAGTTTTCACATATACTTATATCGACGTTTGTCAGGGCATGCCAGGATCACGCGAAGGTTTAGTAATACGGTTTTTCCAAGAAGCTCGAAAGACTACCCACATTCACTTGCAAGCTGAATGATGCGACATGGCGTGAAAAAAGATCGTCGAGACTGCGTCGGACAGCAGTAAAAGCAAATGTCTGGCATTTCAGTATTGATAGTGAAGAGATCCCATTCAACAGCAGTCACCTGAGCGACAGTGTTGTAGCCAGAGTTTTGGGCTAAAGATAACGCGAATTCCTGCCATTCCATCTGATTTTCTACCGAAAACATCCCCATAAGCTTTAACGGCCAGTTTAAGTCAGACAATCAACTTTTCCAGTCTGTCGCGAATGAGATGCTGTGGAAATTAGATGGTGTGGACAAGACGATTTGTCTGGTGATGAACATAAAAGAAACTCAGAAGATGATGGTAATACTTCACGACAATTGCTGCGATTGGTATCAATCTGTAAGAACAGCTGTAGAATAGGATCGTGAAATCAACATGACAAACGACTTCAATAACAGAACCGGTCGACAAAGAAGAGCGGCCTAGACAGCACTGGGCACAGTTTCAGAGAAAGGGGACCAATTAGATTGAGGATATTAGGTCACCTCTTGTCTCACCTTCTTAAATCCACCAAGCTGCCAGCCCTCTGCTATGGTGCCAAAACATGGGCCCACAAGAACGGGACCCCTGTCGCAAAGAGCACCACACACACAGGGCATAGGATAAATGACTTCTTATTACAACAAATCGACGGAGGCAGTGGCAGGAAGGGCAGACCATTCGCGATCTCAGGAAGGAAGGTGGTATTCGAGACGCGTTGTCTCATGGGCAGTACACGTTTTGAGCCCAACCGGCGATAGATGGAGCATCAGAATCATGTACTGGCACCTGCGAGATAACAAGTCATTCGACCGAAGAGCTCTACCACAACATAAGACTGAAGCGACTTCCAGAAAAGCCTGGAGCAAATGTGGTCCACATCATGAAGACCGCCGATAAGGAAGGAACATCGAAGTATCAAGATATTCAGTCTGCCTGCATTGCAGAAAGGAATGTACATCGGTTCGTCAACAGTCTGAGCGTCAGGTTGATGGCATAACGCTACAATTTTCAAAAAGAAAGTCGCATAACTTGTCGCATAACTGATAATACCAGAGGGCACGTTAACGGCAGCACTAAGAATGATCGATCTAGAGACGTTAACATTCATCACCAAAGTTGTCGTCCGAATTTAGGTTACGCATATTCTTTCAATTCCATCTAATACTCTGTCGTGAGTAGTTCTATGCGAACTTCCACGATTATTCGAAAACAATCAGTTTCTTGGAAAGAGATTCGACATGTAATGATAGTCTCGGCAGTTGCAGGTGTTCGTTCTTATGCATTGACCGCAACCAGGGCTGTAACAGGCGCAACAGTTCTAAGAAGTGTTCAAACCACTAACCTCTCCGTGAGGTGGATGACCTGACACCGTGGTTGTACTATATCGCTGACAAAGCATCGGATAATCTTCCATGAAAATGTGTGTATCAGCTCAATTTTTGTGGAACCATAACTCTGTTCTTAGAAGGTTCGGTACGATTCCAGAGACATCATTGGAACCAGAATGGGAACGTTTTTAAGACATGCAAAAAGGATTTTTATCATGAACGCTGCCTTTAACACTACAATTTTAACACATTGGGTGCACCACCGTCGGATGACTGATGGCTCCCGTTGCTCTTGCTCATGTGGGGCGCCCCGCCTCCTCCCTTAATTCAACATCACCTTATCAGGAGAACAACCTCTTCCGGTGGGATTCGTTATCAGACTTGTGTATAAATGGGCACACATCACCACACACTGATAGTGGTCATCGGCCGCTTCGACGCTAACCATTCTGAACGCTATGAAAGACGGCACCACGCTTCAACTCTTTCCCACAACATTCAGTAGTCCCACGACGACACCACCTCGTGAGTCATTCATCAGTTCCTCCTTTCCAGAAGTGCATGCACCACCTTCTGTATGATGATCATTTTCAGGGTTTCAACCGATGGCCATGGCTCCACCGCTGCTGGGCACACCTCCATTTCTGAATCCCTGTTTATTCTCATTTCTGACCTCTCTCCCTGATGCTTCGCTGATCCCGATCACCAACTCGCAGTTGTCTCCTTTCTGGTGTGTACCTTCACCATTTGGTCGTATCTGGACAAATGTCTCAATTCGTCTTCCTTTTGTTGGATCCAGCCCTTCTAACACTGAAAAGCCGACTTCGATAAAGTCAACCTGATCGATTATTCAAAATTATCGATTTCCAATGCTAAGAAAATTTGAAAATTCGAACGGGTTCCTAGATTTCTTCGATCGAGCATTCATTCTAATTCTTTTACAATAGTTAACGCCTTTGCATGTTGTACAACACGCTAAGTCTACAATGGAGTGGGTAGTATATGTACATGTAAAGTTCGCACGAATGAGACTGCTCGTCCACGCGGTCGGCGTACGTGTCAAGCGATTGTTGCTAAGGCATTGTTCGGACAAGACTCTCCACGAAAGCAAACAGCTGACTGGGATATTATTCACTGTGCATATAATATTCCTGCTTATCGATTCAGGAGTGTCTGAAAAATACCTTCGAGACGGCAGCTCGACACGCACGCCAACCGCGAGTGCGGACAGACTCATTCAGACCGACTTTATTCTCATCTTTCGGTACGCTTTTCGGACTCAGTTTTTGGAAGAAACATTTTATCCAAACTCCGCCTCAAGAATTATTTGTTGCACTGAGCAAAAACTTGAGGTGGATTATAACTTTTTCTCGCTAGTTTACGGTAGGTATACGGTAGTTCCATGGAGCCCTTCAATTTTGTTGAAAGTTCGCCACTAATTTTAGGATTGAAAAAAAGACTGAAAACGGGTTCAGAATTTGTGATCCGCACCTCTAAGGTGGTCCTTGGGGGTGCGGATCACAAATCCTGAATTTCATTCCTTTTTCATTCGGAAGATTACGGTGGATTGTGTATTGTGCGTATGCCGTCGTCCGTCAGATTTGGCTGAAATGTTGCCTAGGGGACTTCTTTGAGTGCTAGACACAAATAAGAAATTTACTTCTTCCTACTGTGCTTATCTGGGCCGAATTCCGGTCCGCAATCGCGTCTCGACACGCTTTGCGGCCGCACGCTCCCGAGTCGGAAGAGCTTCCAGCGCTGCAGCTGCCGATCTGTTGACTCTAGGTGGGTTTTGGAAACTGGAAACTAAGCAAAATTAGAGAAAATTGTATAAAAAAGCCACGTCGAGTCGGCTTTGGCGCTGGAAACCCGACTGACTCGAGCGCGTGCGGCCGCAAAAAGTGTCGAGACGCAATTGCGGAACGGAATTTGACCCAGAAAAGCACAGTAATTGTGAAAGATTGCGGTAGATTACGGTAGGAGGGATTTCGAATTCCATATCTAAAGAATTTCTGTACTAATTTTGTCGAAGGGGTAAATCGGGCTGCTTAACACAAATATGAGGCCCGCTATAAGTTTTTTCGAAAGGTTACGGTGGCTATACGGTGGTTCAATTGAGTCTTTCGATTTGATTGAAACTTTGCCAAGAGAGAGTCTTTGGGCGGCTGATCACGAGTCCGTTGTCCTTTGTGACCTTTCTGAAGAACTACGGTAGGTTACGGTAGGAATTGTAGGGCCGTGCACTAATCGGACAACATAGGTCGAAAAAACGAGACTATCCTAGACGGAGGGGGGGGGAGCACCCAAAACTTTTCAATAGAAATGAAATGAACGACAGATCTATAAGTTATCAATCGAAGTATTTACAAAGAATTTCAATAACAACAATAAATGATAGCAGCAACAAGCGGCTTTTATCATGTTTTTGTTATTTCTATGAAAAAAATCTTGGGTGCCCCCCCCCGTCTAGGATAGAGCCGAAAAAAACCATCCGCTCAAAATTTATACAGCGGTAAATGATCCTTGCCAAGAAGATAGTGAGGTTATTAGTTCTCCGGTCGATTACGGTAGGTATACGGTAGTTTTGCCATACCTTCCGGCTTGGTTAAAGCTTTGCCAAGAAGAGTTCATTAGGGTGCTGATCTCAAAATCATTTGGCCGTGTTCCTAATTTCAATGGATTACGGTAGGGTACGGTAGTCGTGTCATTTAGCTACCGTAACCCATCGAGATCCATAAAACGGATATCGGTTTCGTGACCAGCACATAATAGGTAGGGTCTTTAAGGGTCAGATATAAAAAAATCACAGGGTTTAACTGAACTACCGTACACATACCGTAACCCAACAAACCTCACACTCGGGTCCAGTAGCACTAACAAGTTCCCTGGACGAAGTTTGGGCGATTTAGAAAACTTCGTTCTTTCGTTGGAAAATGGAACGCATAGTGCCCATTTTTTCTGCAAATGATGCCAGAATGTGTTTTTTTGTCAATTTTTTTTCGTATTTTCACGAGAACTTTTCCAAAAAAAAAAATTGAAAATTGGACGAAAAATCGATTTATAGAGCACAGTTGACGAAAGTTTCTTACCAAATGGTGCTCAAAAGATACATTGTCTCAATTAAATACAACATTTTATTAAACTTCTTATTTTTTCAGTGCTCAACCTGCACCCCTGAAGCTTCCCGTTCTTCTGGATAGCTCAGCCGAATACTTTTCTCAGTCCAGCGAGAGCTCTCAGTCTACGGAATCCACCCGATCTACTCCAGGGACTTCACTTCCAGAGGTAAGACTTAATTTTCAAAATATACATTTGTATTCTTCTTGTAATTTCACTTTAATTTACTTCATTTCTTTCTGTAGTTTGCAGATTTCTGCAACTTTTTTCAGCTCTGTAGAGCAACTTCCTTCAAAAAACTCACATTTCAGCGCGTCTCCTCACCAGAAAGGTGTAATAGCCCGTCCAGAATACGACGTGGACGACCTCAACAGGATATAACGGACGATGACGATCCGAATAGTCAGAAGCGCCGTCATCGACGCCTCTATGCTCGACAGTACAGGTAGGAAACTATCCATGTTCATAGATGATCCCTATGATATCAATTGACAGTTGTGAAAAGCCGAAACTTCATGGGTGGTCGTAAGTTGAGTACGAGAAACCGTTAAAAAAATAATAAAATTGTCTGGGTGGCCCCAAGGATACGGTCCACGGGAAGAAGTCTGGGGGAGATCAAATTTGGCCAATGGCCTTAGGACCGAATTGAATAAATACCGGATCCATTCATAAATTCAAATTTCTGTTTTCGAATACTCAGCACACTCGGGAAATTGAATTGATGAATTTTTTTCTCGAATACTCAACTCATGCCGACAACACTAATTATTCGTTTATTCGGATAGCTGAAATATTCAATTTTTCGAATATTCGGCCAATTTCAGGTCCCAGAATTAGAATATTCAGCCAATGAAAAAAAAATGAAACGAATTTCGTGTATTATGCGGAAACTATAAAAAATTATTGAATATTTAGTTATATGTTCTTGTGAATTTTTCAAATAGTCACTCGAATCGGATTGAGTGCTGGTTTTCGATTTGCTTCAATACTTTGGGAAAAGTCTGAAAGGTCTTAATCGATTGGATTAATTCATTCGGAAGTTTTAAGATGACTATGACAGAAAAATCCTAATCTTCGAAAACCATTGAAATGGGTTATGCGATTCATTCATTGATTTCGAAACTACGCTTGAATGTTTAGGTTTTTTTTTCCAAATATTTGATTCAGACGTGAAATTGAACTATTCGTTTTTGAAACTATTAAATTCAGCTGGCAACTAGCTTCAATCATTCTGGTTTTCGATTATTACGAGAACTGAATTAGTCGATTTTCCAATATTCGGCCATTTCAGGTCACGATTATCGAATATTTGATCACTAAACAAATTATCCAAAATATTAGTGATTTGAAATTGATCGGAAAAAATCGAATTTTCTTTCAAATATTCGGAGAAATTCTCCGATTATTCATTTTCGAATGTATTCATTGATCCAGAAATATTTTGTGACTTTATTCGAATTTATTTACTCATTCGAAATTTTGAAAAACGCGTCCTTCGAAAAAAGCCATTCATTGAAAAATTTCAAGAAGGCTATATTCGAAAATTTCAGGCATTCGACGAGAAACGTTGAATGGACGAATAATTCCGAAAAACCCTTTTGAAAAATTATGGATAAGTTTTTTTTTCGGATAGCCTTTTTTGAACTACCGAATGAGTTTCAAAAAAAAAATTCTCGAATGAATAAATGAATTCGAAAGTCTGTCCTCTATTCGATTCAAGTGAATATTCGGAACAAAACTCGAATTTTCGATTTCCGAATGACACATGATTTTTTTTCTTTTTTTTAGCTGCTGAATATTAGAATTTCGCAACACAAAATTGGCCCAATATTCGAAACAGTGGAAATTTTAGTTTTCCGAAAGAACTGAATATTCTGAATTTTCGAATGAATCGAATAATCGAAAAACGAATAATTCTATTTCCCGACTGAATCGAATATTATTCGAACAACTATTCGATTCGGCAACAAGGGCAATCACTGTAATATCGATTTGTCTATTAGTTATGCTTTGAATACAACGTGGTGCACTAACTCATGGTCCGCCTTTGGTCCTCTGTTGGCCCGCAACTACTGTAATCGACGCGTTCTCGGCCCGCCCCATAAAGCGGTCTGCAGAGTTGAAGTCGCGGCGCTGCTCGCAGCGACGAACAGAGCTGGGTGATGAAATATCGATTACATTCGGCGACGAGGGTGACCGACGCGACGTGGAGGGCGACGAGGAGCACCGCAGTGTTTTGACGCCGCGACGACCCTACGTCACTACCAGCGAGCGGCAACCGAAGCCACAACTATAGTGGTCTGCAGAGTTGCCTCGACCGGCGACTAGTCGCCAGGCGTCAGCCTTGACGCGGCGACAAAAATGCTTCCGAACATTATCGTCGCCGCGTCGGTTGCCGCTCGCTGGCTGTGACGCAGGGCCTTCGCGGCGCCAAAACACTTTGCGGTGCCCCCTCATCGTCCTTCACGCCGCGTTGTTTGCCCTCTTCGCCGAATGTAATCGATTTTGCATCACCCAGCCCTGTTTGTCGCTGCGATCAACGCCGCGATTAGAACTCTGCAGACCCCTTATAATGTTCGAAAACCTTTTTGTCGCCGCGTCAAGGCTGACGCTCGGCGATCAGTCGCCGGTCGTGCAACTCTGCAGACCCCTTAAGCGTCACTGCCGCCACTCAAAACTCACCAGAGGACCGGCGCAGTGGCGTGAATTGAGGGCGAGTGACGGTATTTACAACCCGATTGCTTAAGGAGTCGCCGATGCATACCGGGGTCGGCCGAGAACGCGCGTCGATTACCGTAGCTGAGGGCAAGCAGAGGACCGGTGGCGGACCATGAGTTTGTGCACTCCGTTATAAACAGAGTATAGATCCATATTTGATTATGATCCGCATTTTTTCGGTGGAGAACAAGCCCTTCAAAGTCCGCAAAATCGCGTAATCTCACCTTTCCTCCACTTCCAGGGCCCAAATGCGTCACAAAGTCGACGAGGTGAAGGTCCTCCGGGCGAAACTCGACGAAATGCGACGAGCGATGGAAAAACTCGAGTCCGCCCTCGACCACGAACGACGGGAGCACCATCAGAAGACGCTTCTTCTGAACTCTATGATCCAATCAAAACTGATCCCATAGTGGCCCACCTGCGGCCCACCGCCATACATAATACTATACAAAGTGTACATATTGATCTGTATTTTCTTGCGACTGGTGCCCATTGATATCATATATCCACATGACATGCATGTATAATATTACACATATGTTCACACATTTTTTATTAATAAACGTCCAGATATATCATTCAGAGTTTTCGAAGTTTCCAATCAATACGCATACTTACTTACAAATTGACATCAACTTCAGGAGGATTTCCCTGGCTGGGTTCAATAGGAAGAATTCTATGGTGAAAGATCAAGTTAAAGACTGTCCTCCCACGCGGTCGGCGCGCGTATCGAGCGGCCGTCTCGCAGACATATTTCGGACCTGTAAATCGATCAGCAGGTGTATTACTGTTTGCAGCTAAGGGAGGGCTTCTTCGAAAATTCCGACACGCACGTGGACCGCGTGGGTTTTCTGTCTCATTCGGGCCGACTATATCATGTTAACGCGAAGCGGTCGCGTTGCGTGCGTCAAAACGTCCCGCGAATAACAACAAAACCACTAACAAACAATAGAATTACACTGTCTATACAGCGAATAGATTAACGATTTGGAGAGAACAAGAGAAAATGCTACAATTTTCCTGAAAGAAGGAGATATCCTCAATGCCTTGCTCGTTTCGAGTCATCACGATCTCCATCTCGTTCACCTCCTCGTTTGTTCTTCACCTGCTGGAACAGATCTCCCAAACCGAACACATCCTGCTCGCGTTCGAACTGAAATGTTTTCAAGTTGTTACTTTATTTCAATAAATTGTGTATAGTCGCGCTAGAGGGTGATTGCGTAGCTGCAGACAGCGCGAGCGGACGCGGCACGCCGCGCACCCATATATTCCTAAGCGTCGTTCATACTTGAGCAGCCGAGCGGAGCGGCAAAGTGCAATCCTATAATATCGATCGTGCTGCGCCGCGTGATCAATATTACAGAGATGCACGGCGCCGCTCGGTGGCGGAAGTATAAACGACGTTCGAAAAAGGAGCGAGACCTACTCACCAGTTTCACCCCCCCCCCCCCAAAAAAAAAATACACGACGAGCGCGGCGATAAGACCGCACACGCTTTCCGCAGAAGGGCGCACACACTCAGGCGGCTATTAGAGTTTTCGCGGCGCGACGGCACATGTCAGCGCGACGGAAAAATCCTGTCGAGCAGTAATTCAAGTACGCGTACGTACGCGCTTGCGCAAACGCTGCGGGACTACGCGCAATTGCGTACGTAGGCAATTTCGCTTTCGTGTTCGTTCAAATGCAATTGATCCTGCTTTGTTTATTTTACAGCTTTCATTGTTAGATGTGGTTCGCGCGACGCTATTCGCGTCACCTTGTATTACAAGGCGACGCGCAGGCAAATCGCGCGTCATTTGAAATGTATCGCGGCTTTTCCGATTTGTTAAGCGAAGTACTTCACACTACAGAAAAAGTTCCGAAGTATCGTGGCCGTCTTCAGACTGGGTTGCAGAATCCAGCGGGGAAAAGGGGGGGGGGTTTAAGAACCACGGTAGCGCACCCTATCACAGTTTTCGGGCTACTGTGCACATAGACGTCTCATTCTTCCCACACTCCCTCCTTCGCTTGGCGCGTTTGCGCTTGTTCTGACGCGCGCCACCTTGAAACTTAATACCATCACTGAAACGAAGGGGAGAAGGGTGGATGGTGGGGAAGGGGGTGGTCGTGAAAATTTTGGACTAAAAGGAAAATTCGTGATGGGAAAAGGGATTTTGAAAAATTCATACTAGATGTTTACCTAGGAAGGGAAGCTCGCAACAATTTCAGACATTTTTACGAATGTTTCGGTCACCAAATGGGGTCGTAGCTCCGACATAATCGTTTACAACGCCCCGCTGCACTTTGCTGGCTGGGAATGCACTCTTGCAGGTGATTTGTGCTCATGCCAGTGCTAATTTTGTATCGGATCGTGCCTGTACTTCTTGCAGAACCGTGTTAGTTGCGAACTTTGTCGAAACGTCAAAAATACTAGAATGTGATTATTTGTCAGGATTTTGTGCTGGAATTTCGGTTTTTGAAACTGGTAGATAATCATTAATATAAGTAGAGCCGACACGGATCGCACAGCGACTATTGGTTCTTTCTTGCGGGTGTTGTTTGCATTGGCGCAAAATCGGTATATGTTAGGACATAAGTGCGCCGCGTTTGCGCCAACAGAAACTACTCCGATATGAGAAAACCAAAGTTTTAGTGCTGTTAAATGTTGTTTAGCACTTAGAATTTCCAAAAAGTTGCCGAATTCCTAAACTTCTATTGTTTTGGCCTACCTATCCCGATTTCCAAAACTAGATGAAACTTTAATTTCTCTGATTTTTTTTTCAAAATAATTTCCAAACACCCCTAATCGAAATACAAAGTCGTGCCGCACAGCGGTTCAACTGCGTGATGGGACTGACGCCGCTAGCTAGGGCGAGAAATTGTCCATAAAGTCTCCCCTTAACTAGCATCTCTGCAGATACTACTTCAGAACGATTAGAGTAAGACCTATTCCTACAGTCTTATCGTACAAAATGAGTGACCGTTTTTTCGACAGTGAGGGATTGTTTTTTTTTGTGCACTTCTAATCGCAAATAAGGGTTTGTGGTTGCAAAGTGTGCAAGCCACGAAAAAGGCGGGGGAGGAGCCAAGGGTTTTGGGGTTTGTTGAACTTATCGTAAACCAGCTTCACCGTTTATCAAACCTCCACGTCAAGGAATCTCGAATATACAGAAACTTTTAAAAAAATTTATTTCACGACTTCTGATAGTTTTTGCCGAATAGCAGTTTAACGTCACGGCATAGTTTGAATTTTTTTGTTGTTTGTTTCCGTTTCAGCAACGCACACCAGTGAAATGCTGCCGCCAGGTTTTTTTTCTTGAGTATTGTTGAATGCTCGCAATTTCAAAAAAGGTTGGGGTTTCCGAACTTCTATGCCTTCAACCTCTTCCAATTTTGAAAATTGAATTGGTCTTCCAGCGTATTTCATTCCGGACCAGAACACAAAGTCGAGCCGCGCAGCGGTTCAACTCACTGATGGAACTGGAATGGCTAGCCTGGGCGATTTGCGTGCAGACAGTTTCAAATCGTTCAACCCCAACACTACTTTCTTTGCATACTCTACTTCAGAAGAATTATAATAGGACCTTTTCTTAGTCTTATCGTCCAAAAAAACGACGACCGTAGCGTTGCCAAAATTTGTCCTATGGTTTTGAACGGATTTGTTTTCTTCTATGCACTACTAATCGAGAATGAAAACCATATGAGAAAGCACAAGGCAAATTATGTTACTGTTTGAATGAGGCCATTTTTGAGAGGGGCCATCCTGGCTCAATTTCAGCACTTGTAATGTCGTCGGCGTTGTTATAGATAACTGTACGAGTCTGCTTACGTTGTTATCCCAATCATGTTTACGTATATTTGAGCTGCCTGCTGGTGACTTTCCTTAATGGTGTTTGAAAGAAAGTAAAACTTCTGAACCTTCTTAAGACTTTTGATCTCTAAAAGGAACTCAGATTGAGGTTGATGGTTCACCGATCACGGAAACCAACCCATATGTGTACTTGAGACGCTCAAGGATCATGGATAACGACTTAAAGGAAGAACTCGGAAGAAGAAGACAAACAGCACGGGCAGCTTTCGGGTCCCTGAAAACACCTGTTCCACTCAACAATTCTCCCAGCGATCAACGCAGCCGAAACTTCGGCCTAAACAGCGTCCACATCCATACCTTTGCATGCTACCCGCACAGCGCTCGAGCGTTGTATTCTGAAGAATAACTGGCGCACTCAACATCAAGCCGGACTACGCAGCTCAGATCTTAGAAGTATATCCCGTCATCGAGATCCGATAAAATGCGCATCGGAAGCGAAATTTCGGTCAAGCTACGAGAGTATACGGATAGATGGACAAAAGCAACGACTCAGCGGACTCCGCGCGCCTGGCTCGCACCGTCGACGGAGGCCACGCGTCAGGTGGGCAGATGTCTTCGTCCAACCTGTTTATAAGCTGCCTCGGCAGCGAACATTTGCTTCTAGGCTCAATTATCGTGATCGAATGGCAAGACGGAACAGACCACCACCATGGCTAACGATTACGAGAGAACGAGACGAATGGAAGTTGTGCTGAGGCTCGCACGATCCGTGAAGACGAGCCGTTAAAGTATCAAAAGAATTAAGGTGGATCTATCAAGTCCGAAAGATGGAAACGAGCATGCGCGACTATCTGCCACGGCCATGCTTCGCCCGTCGAATGGTGCGCCATGTCAGACAGATCAATTCTCGATCGATATGAGCAACTCGCCGCTGATAGCGGAAAGCACCTCGTGGTACCAAGTGTTGTTCGCCATAAACGCCCTGGCATTCACAGGATAAAATTGTCATGCAAATGTCCTTGCTGGGAAATACAATCTTCAGCCTCATATTTTGATCTACGCCACTAACCACTAGGAATCCATCATTCACAAGTTCCATTACGGATTGCAAGGTCACTCTCCCAAGGTACTTCATGTTGCTCAGGTAGGGTCAATTCTATCGGCATGGACTTGCAGCGGACACATTCGGTTCGTACCTTCGTAATTCTGTTTCATAGGAATTAGAATGCGACATTTTTTACAGTCTTATCTCGCGATAAGGCGAAGATCGTAATAGCAACGACGCACGTTCCACATTAACCGCGTTCTCAGAATCTGTTCTTTGCGTTAGGAGAGATTCGTTCTTTATGAAAAGTCACGAGATAGTGGCTAAGATGAACCATTTGACTAAAGCAAAAAAGGTGACTTGCAGTCGTCACGATCGCACGGCCCTAAGGGGTTTGCAGAGTTGCTGCGACAGGCGACCGGTCGCTGAGCGTCAGCCTTGACGCGGCGACGGTTGCTGTTTGCTGGCAGTGACTCAGGGCTGCCGCGGCCTCTCGCGCCTCCTCGTCGCCTTTCACTCCATGTCAGTCGCTCCCGTTGCCGTATGTAATCGATGCTACGTCACCCAGCGCTGTTTATCGTGCGAGTAACGCCGCGACTTGGACTCCACAGAACCCCTTGCGAATCAATTTCGCTGATTGTGTGAGAGGATCTGTCATTACACACAAATCTCCTAAGGAGCTTTACCACACATGCTATTCTTGCCACCGCAGCGACACCTTGCCAACGGTCAAGTCTTTATGACATAGTGGCTAGATGTTGCCGCAGAAGAGTCACTCCTGTTCTTCATTTACTGATCGATAACGATGCTGCACAAGTTAGCGAAGTATGACGGGAGCCTGAAGCACCCAACATGAATTCTCTGATTGGAGTCCTTTACGCGTGCCTATCACAACGCTTTGTCCAAAGCAGTGTGAAACTTTAAGACATCGTCCGTGGCGAATTTCGCCTTTGGTTTTCTGCACAATTTCAACTTCATCCTTGAGTAGCATACGTGTGTGAAGTTTCACATCTCAACTCGGTGTAAGGAAGGAGAAATGGCCGCACGTGTTCAACTTCGTCGTTGATGACATCACGCGCAGAGTTGAAGAACAGTTTCCTGCGGACGTGGTCTTACTACCATCACGATGTTTCCTTGTCGACCTAGAGTACGCCGACGACATTAACCGACTGGCTGAAAACAACAAAGAACTGCAAAGGATTGTGAAACTCGCTTTGAAGTATGCCACAGTCTATGGACCTAGTGTTCGTTCCGAAAAACGCAAGAAGGGGTGGATCTCTCATTGTCAGAGGTTTTCAACTAAAGTGTGTGTTGATGGACGACATATTGAACTTGAGGACGATTTCGGTTATTTGGGCTGCTTGCTGAGCGGATATTCAACAACGATGTGCAAAAGCTACATCTGCATTCAAGTTTCTAACCAAGTGCCCGTGGTCTACCCCCTTGCGGAGGAGGTGATGTTGCGCGTCTACCAATCTGCTACTCGTACTTTTATGATGTACGGATCAGACACGAGGGCAGCACCAAGGATGCAGATGGAAATGTATGATTCCCAGGAGAGGAAGCTGATCAGACGTTTGCCTGGGCATTTCTGACCGCGGTGAGCCACAACGAAATCAACGCATTACCTCAGGTGGCACGAGGGAGAAGCCAACATCTCCCAACACCAACTCAAGCGGCAACGGAAGGTCGACTTCGACTGTTCGGGCATATTCTAAGAAGACAACGTCTTGTCTGACACCAGATCGTATCGTTCAACACGCTCTAAGGATGCCTTGCTGTCGAGAAACGGCCTCCTGAACGTAGGCGAACGTTTTGGACGGGTAAGGTGAAGGAGGATTTGAGATCACTTGGCGTTGAAAGTCAAGTCAGGTGCAATGTTTCACTTTGCCATTAATGGAATAGCGACCAATGGATGGATTATGTTCAAAATGTGGCTGAGGACCGAGACAAATGGACACGACTGACTGCTAGGACGGCACACGTCGATGAAGATGCGGGGTGACCACATCAGGCGGAATCCAGCCAATTAATTCAAAGCAAGTCGAAGCTGCACGTGTTGGTCCAGAGGGCGGGTAATAGAAATTTTTGCCAGCTCCACTGAAAGATATGTTCACTTACTTGTCGTAAGCGTCTTTACTGCCCCCGTGAGCTCCTATTATCAGCATGTTTGTTCTTATAGTCGGTAGTGGGAGTCATCGTCCCACTTTTTCAGAAGGCTAACTCTGCGATACGTATCGAGTTCGGACCGCGAAACTCCACCAATATACAACCCTAAGGCAGGAGGTCCGAATAATGCAGAAACGCGAGGTGCGAGAATCAGCGCGGACGATGCCGTTAATGGAAAAAATGTGCTCAAGGTCCACAACGACATTTAAAGGAGTGGGTATTGAATGCCCGTGCAAGATTTCTTATCTTATGGTGTTGGCATGTGCGGGTTCCTCAACGTTCACCAACCACTCACTTCTAGAAGGAATTCACGCTCCAAATCTCGGCGAATTCCGAGGAAGAAAGTCAATGAAATGGAGAGACCATACGAGGTGTTGGGCACGCACAAGATTAGAAACTTGATACGCACCCTGTGCATAACCCTGTGAACTTCTTCTGTGCGCAATTTTTCTCTTCTACATCTTCTGTAGAGCACCGGTAATAATAATAGGATCGATTCTGCCCTCTCACATTGATCGTATTGGGAGCCGCAGCAGAATTGTCTGTGACAGAGGCCTTCGTTCTGACACGTTACTAAATTCTGTGGCAAAGCCGTGCTGTCGACGACAGCTGCCCCCTCTTCCTTAGTCCAGTTGCACTTCGGTGATAAGAAGCCGCCTCAACTCTGCCTGCATTGCATCAGCATCCGAAATTGCCCAATCACAGATCTGTAGTGGTCGCAAATCTACGGTGGCTAGACTCACGCCAGCACTGGGAAAAGGACTGGAATACTTCGCACAAACGGTGCCAAGTGTGTGGTCGCATGCTTCTTCGCGAATTCTACTTCCTGCACATGTCCTCTTGAGAAAACTTCTTCTCATGATAGCAGCCATTTCAAATGTAATTTACGACTCCAGAACTATTTTCAATGCGGAATCCAAAACTGTGCTCCGTAGCTGTCTGGAATTACTCTGAACGGAATCACACGCGTTTTCCCCACTTTTCGACGTTAGTTGAACATTTACCCTATATCAATCAGGTTGCCCTGACAGCGTTCAAGAGGAACGTTCAGATCTGACTGAGCATTCCCCATGGGGGTTTTTGAGATGCTGATCACGAATCGGATATCCATTTTTGAAAGCCGCCAACAAAGTAATTTGTACAAAGCTACCCATATAAGAAAAATTTCAAGGACAAGACGCGACTTTTGAGGATTTCCGGAACGCTAGAATAGATTTGGCTCAAAATGTTGCTGTGGAAGTGACCTTGACTAGTAGCAATACGTCGTCTGTAGCTTGCCGATCGAGTATGGTGCAACATTATTAAGCCAAGATTCGGGGTTTTACGCCTCCACGTAACCTGGAAATCCGAAAATATTCGGGAAGATTCTCGATCGAACAACATTTCATTTTGAACATCTATGATTTTACAACCCCCCCCCAAAAAAAAAGCGACAACGCCGAAACCTTAGCTGTCGCGGCGAAGTCCGCCGTCGCACGCGGCGTTCGCGTGGCAGCTGCTACGCGCGATGGCATCGCGCTCACGCGTTTAACCCACAGTTTTCCGCGCAATCGCCTGCTGTTCGACGCGCGGTCGCGATTTCATCACATCGCAGCGCCCTGCACTGCGATGTGAGGATATCGCGAGAGCGTTTTCTTAGGACAACATGGTTTCGAATGCAGGTGTTGCCAAATCTAGATGCACCCAAATTCAGTGAATTAGGTAAACGGACAACTTCGAAGAAATAAACATCTGCGAAAACGGCGCGATGTACATCGCATAGCAAATCACATCGCGCGCGGTTTCCGTGGCGCGACGTAAGTACGGTTCTCCTTACTGCTATTAGGCAGAGATCATACTATCATCGCGGAAATGTGTGAGGAAAAATCTATCAATCGCCGCGATAATGTGCATTGGAGATTATCAATTACTTCAATAAGCTGATTGGTGGTTCGTTGAATAAAATGGGATGAGATCGAAATTTCGAGCAAACAAGCATGTCCCCAGCTACGACTTCGGCTTCTCTCTCGATTGAAGCAAATCGTAGCGATTTTCAGGTACTCTTTCGGAATAGACGACCCATCTAAAAGAATCGGATTTTCGAGGTGTTTCATATATGTTCTTTGTACAAATTTTACATGTTGTTCGATGCTTCTACATGTTTAGGAGCAAAAAACGTGACAAAATGATCATGGAGCTGCATGCAAAAACCTTTTTTTACCCAAGTGGATCGTCTATTCCGAAAGAGTGCCGATTTTCATATTTTCTCACCAAAAGTAGGTCCGGTGGTTACGCTTAGAGGTTTTAATCGTTCCAGGAGAATTATCTAATCCCATTTCACTTCAGGAACTGCCGATCTGCCTACCAAAAACAATCGATTCCCTGCAACGTGCAATATCGCGGCGATTGATCGGTACTGCTTTTTCTCGCATATCGCCGCGACGGTAGCATAATCCTGGTTTTATGCCAACAGTTTCAATGCCGAAATTAATCGAAAGTCGTATATGGAGTGAAATTTGGCGCAATTAACGAAAACCTGAGGTCCGCTTACCAATCGCGACCAAGCTGAGGCGGAGGTTTTGGAGCTTTGAGAGGTGGTTGAGGTATTTGAAAACTTACAACCCAAAAAGCACCGCTTAGATCCCTAGAAAGGTCTCTAGGTGAAAAGTGACTCACAAGGAAACTCCTGGTATTCAGCCTGGCCATTCCAAATGAAATTTACTTTTCTAGCAACATTTCTAGACGTAGATTCCTAATACTTATTTATTTATTCAATATGATCTTCTCATCTGCCTAAAACCACCCTGAAAAAAAGTAGAGGACGTTTATTCCCTAATTTTTGTGCCCAATGCACCTTCCAAAACGCGCAGTAATCCCTCGAAAATCTTAAACGGACCTCATAAACGAGTTCAGCTAACCCCACGAAATAACAACTCCGGCATTTGTATGAACGGCCATTCTTCGAACTTAGCATAGAGTAAGAGTTTTGGAATTGTACGGATTGTTGGTTGAGCGTTTACTTATACCCGAAGGGATTCTGAGAGCATTTAGGAAAAATGTTTAATTTTCGACTTGGAACTTCCCCATAGAGGTTCTTTGGGTTGCTGTGCTGATCACAAATCTTAGATTTAGTTGTCGCCTTTTCAAAGTTTTACTCATTCCGTTCAAAGCTTCCCATCGGGGGAGAATTTCAGGCCAAAAGGCGACTTTCGGCGATTTCTGTAATGCTACGGCAGATGTGGCCCAAAACCTTTCTCTCGGGGTTATTTGGGTGCGCTCAACAGGAATCTGAGGTCCGTTTAACGATTTTCGACAGATTACGGTAGATTGCTATAGGTATTCGGTAGTTGAGTCAAAGTCTCAAATTTAACTACAAATTTCTCGGCGGGGCTTTTTCGGGGTGCTGAACACGAAATTGATGGCCATTTGTCGATTTTCGAAATATTAAGGTAGGTTTTGCCCCACGGATGGCTTGGTACCTACCGTCACCCACACTTTTGCTCAGAAATTCGACAAGCGGGACCCAGCCTCGTGCTCAGCATCCTGGATTACCCTACATGCGTTTTCAGCAAAATCTGGAAATTTTTTCAAAAAAAAAACCTAAATGTCCCTTGATGTACCCTTACCTCGGTGCGAGGCTTTGAAAACCCCTATAATTTGTTTCAGAGTGGTTTCACCCAGCAGCGAATAGCATACTCGAATTCTACGTCCAAAATGATTCTAGAAAAGTACATTTCATCCGGATTGACCACGCTGACTATTAGTTATGAAAGCAGCGTGGATTTGAACAACACTCTTCGACGAAGTCTGGGTGTGTCGTGTGTCGAAAATGACGGTGGTTGTATTGGCAAATCGATGTTTTTTTGTGAAAGAGATAACAAAACTGCCTCGTGCCTTACCTGTCGACTCAAATCGACTGGACTGAACATCTATTGAGCGAATATGGCCGCTGCATATGAGAATGTATGTGGTGATACCAACGCTTTCAAAAACAGGAAAAAATGTTATTTTATGGGACATTGGCGGCCCAGGGGTGCGAAGAATGAATGCGGTGGCGAGTGTTAAGAAGCAAAACGTCGCACGTACCCGTCACAGTTTCAATTCAAACTGTGACGCGTGCACGCGTCGTGGCGCGTCCCTACTCCAGCCGCCGCATCCATGTATGCCACTCCGGACTACAACGCAAGACCAAAATAGCATTTGCCCATTTTCTGTCAAAGTATTGTGATGACCCCTTTATTCTTGCTTTCCGTGTGCATGTTCGCAGAAACGACATTCAGCATAACTGTTTTGTGCGGAAGGATTTCATTAGCTCTCCCACAAACTGAACGCATCGATTTATCAGCCTAGCCACCATCAATCTACAGACAGATTTCGTAGAAAAGTGTAATCAGGTTCAATGCTGACTCCATATTCAAGCCCAGTCACGGCTAGGGGGCTTTCTATGACTATAAGCAGTGCTTCTCTAGTTGTGGACGTGCGAATCTTTCGATCACTTCTCAACGAGTCAAAGCGGCCGTTCCTGTTTCGCAGCAATGATCCTGTTTGAAATTTTCGATTTTTGTTGAGTAGTGTTGGAGTCTTCGTGTTCTGACAGCAAGTACTATTCTGAAGTTGGGTATAGAACTTTCGATGACCCTGAACCAAATATTTTTCCTAGGCATTGCTGGAACATTTGTTTTTTTTTTGTTACTCGTTTGAGTTCAATATCTTCATTATCATTTCGATGGAGTTCATTTTTGCTTTGTCAAATGTTTTCTATTAATGTATGGCTCACCTTGGGTGCAATTTAACAGATAAATTACTGTACTGTTTTGCTTGTCCGTTAATTTATCGGCTCATATTGATTCTTAAGATTCGTGGCCATCAAACTGGAACCCCTTCATATAGCTGAGCGTTGCTCAGGCAGATCTCAGATAGTAGAGCCCATGATGGCTCAATTATAAAACAAACGATGTGTCGAATCCCTAACCTAGACCTATGTTTGAGAAAACACTACAAATGTTTCCATGGCAGTTAAGTCTTTTCGTTTTATCCGCACGTTTCCCTCAGCTTAAATTGCACTATCAGGCGTCGTCGTGGTGTTACCGTAAGGAACAATGAACGGAGGAGAATTTCGTTCTCTGCTCCACCGTTGCTACAAAAATGCACTTTCCGAACGAGTGTCTCGATCAATGTGAAACGTCGCCTTACACGACACAAAAGGTCAAGACATCATAAGGACAACAAGGGCCGGATTCATCAACGCGGCAATGCTGGTAGCCCTATCCAGTGATAGCGCTACCCTCGGTAGATTGCTACCCTGACCATCACATTGTGATTCACGAGCGCAGTGCTACCGTGGATAGAGCTACCAAGCAGTTACGCCTAAAAGCGTTATGTGTGTGACGACGCCGCCGTGTTTTACAAAGGACGACTAACTGCACATCGCTCGTGATCGCTTTCCTAAAGCTTACACTTTTGGAAACTCACGAAGCCTGAAGCATAAAAAAGCAGAAAAATCATGAAATAGGCAAATCTACTTATGTTTGAATAACACGAAGAATCCAGCAGTATGGGAAATGTGGCGATGGCTTTCGGTTTTTTCCGTAGATTTTATTTACATGTTCTTGATCTGTAACATTGTTTAAAGATTGAGAATGAGGATGATGTGTAGATTATTCGGGACATTTTTTTGGGGTGGCTAACTTTAAACAAACAAAGCGAAAAAAATCAGCAGTTTCAGAAACGCTCGGGCCTAATTGTGTAATCATTGGTTTGCCTTAGTACTTATGCGAATATTTTATACCTTATACTTACCCAGTTTTTTGTATAGTTCAGGTTGAAAAAAAAATTGAAAAAAGATCATGGCTTTTCATTTTTAATATTGTTCTGAACCTGTATTTTTTCCAAATCTCATCATCATCAATCCTTCCCCGCCCTCGTCCTCTGGATAAATTAAAAGAGTGTTTCACCCAGAAATTAAAAGCTGTAAATTCCAGTTTTTGCGCTATAGGAAAATCATAGATACATATTAGGTTCGGGGAAAATTAATGGCGGTTTTTATAGAATCAAATCTTTCCGCCCAAACGAGCTTTTTTGCAAACTGTAATATGGCATTTAAAAGCGCATTTCTCTATCTATCCTACACTACCGGAAATCGAAAAATGGTCGACAATTAGGATTAGAGAATTCCGAGTAGTTTTCAACTGAGAAGTTTGGTGTCTCAAAGTCATTGCATGAAAGAGAAATGAAGGCTGCAAGAGTGTTCAGTACTTACAACACACAGCAAAATCAAGTTCACAAAAGATTCAGTTCCGTGAAGAAACAAGAATAATGTATCAGATGGAGAAGCATCAAAATCTAGAAAAAAACTCAACCGGACTAAGAAAAGTTATTTAATAAACCCACAATTATTTTTGCACCAACCTAATGATTGAAAATGAATCGAAACTCAATGATAAATATTGAGTATTGACAAGAAAGTTGCGGATTTCGTGGATGAAAACACAAACTTATATCCAAATAAAGACAAAAGTGATGGAAATCCAAGGGTTTTTTTATTTATACAAAGGAGTTTGAAAACAGCTGTTCAAAGGACGAGCGCGTAAATTTAGCATCAGAGCGCGAAATCTCGCTGGGTAGGGCGCCGCTGGTAGGGCCCTACCGGAGATTCGCGCTGGGTAGGCTTTGGTAGGTTGCTACCGTGGGTAGCAAGTTTCGTGAATCGCGTCAATCGCGCGAATTTCGGTAGGAATCTACCCTTACCCAATCTACCACCGCTAAATTTCGTTGATGAATCCGGCTCCAGGAGAAAATATGTCCCAGTAGGGATGCGCCACACTTTCCACCTCCATTAGGGATGGTGAGAGGCTTCTCTGAAGTATGGAGCCTGTGCCATGAATCGGAGGGGTCACCCGATATCCAATTCAGTGATTTCATCTTCGCAGGCAATTCTAATGCCAATCTTACGGACCCTAGAGGGAAGGATGGCAGGTTCTGTTGACCTTGGGCGTGGATCGAACTCGACCGTATGACATCAACGCGCCGCCTCTTGATATTGCGCTACACGCGCCCCAGGACACTAGAACTTCTGCTATGCCAATGAAGCGCTCCTTGCTGTTAAGCATATTTCGAATAGGGAAACCAGCGGGTCAAGGGCCGAGTTTGTTTTTGTTTACAAACAGCATTCTTCCGATGACTAGAACATGTCTCGTCTATGATCGCCGCCTTATCTGCGGCTGCCACAGCGCAGCCACAAATACTTCATATCAACGCTGAATATCAGAGAACGCATACAGAAAGTAAATACTGACACAGGCAATTATTTTGCCCAGTAAACACACAAACAGCAATTCAAACCCAGGTTGAACGCTACGCAAGGCTTAAGAACTACAGGGATCATCCACCTTCAGAAGCAAGTCAAAATACGAAGACCTGGAACCATTTCCCATTGACTGATCAATAACGACGTTCTGTTCTCATCGTTGATCAGAACGTCTCGCTTCTAAATGATTTCCGGATCTGGACGAAGCTCGAGCTCAAGCCTATCCCAACGCCAGATGTAGTCACTGCAGAACAGATGCCAAGTTGCCTCGCTCTCACACTGACACTCGAAGTTCCTGCGAGAGATTGAATGGTATATGACAGTAGCCGTTTTCAAGAGGTAACGCTCGATTGAACTTTAAGGAACCGGGATAACAGACGCTTGTCGTTTACAGTCCAACTCTACGAAGCCTCAACAAGGTGGGCACAGAGTTGGGGCATTCGATGTCCGAAACTTGGCGATGTGAAAAACTGTATTCAGAAACTATCGTCAGTGCGACTATCGTGCTTGCACTTGCACTACGGCAGCGAGATAAGGAGGACATGTATACAGTTTGCTTATGAAGAAAATTCAGGAGACTGATGTATTGATCTTGAACTCTTGATTTCCACTTTCTAAACAGCCTAAATTTTATTAACCATCTTCATAATTTAGAGAGTGCACTCCTCGCGATTGATCCCTTTCCCTTTGAAAAATGATAAGGGTAATGATTGAGAGAGCCGTGTCTTGAATCCTATATCCGTCCGCTCACGTGAGAAATCGACCGACTACCAGAAAGTGCTCAAGGTCTACTTGCTCCTGTTTCTGACAAATCGCAGTGAGCAGAATTACTCATGCGACTCTCGGCCCCGACCCGCACAGAAAAGGAATTTAATGCAACTGACTTTTCGGCTCGTTTTCCTAATCTCCGGGCCACTGCTATTGCTGTTCGGGCGGACTGGAGGAGCCCGGAGATCAACAACAGTGGCCCAAACAACAACAGAAGCCGACCCGCATATTGGGAGAACGAGCCAGCCTGTCGGGTGGCTCGGGGCAGAGAATCGTCAGAGAAGGTGCTCAGACAGAATATGCTACTATTCACGTGAGTCGCTAGCCCTTCGAGTGGCTTTATTAAACTATTTTGAAGCCAGTTGTGTCAGAGAACACATGTGGTTTCCAAATAGAAAATAATGCTTGATATCCCAAACAGATAAAATGTTGAATAAATGTTTCAGACGAACAACCAACTAGCTGTGCCAATTCACGTGGACTTGCGTGTGTTGGATAGTCCTGCGCCTTTCTAGAAAAAGAATTTAGTCAGCTAGGGCGCATGGTCGACCAGTGTATCGTTGGCCAGTTTGGAACATTGAGACACATATCTTCAGAACGAAACGGATGTACCAGAGGTGGACTGTTGCAATTGAAGCAGTGTTCTGCCCAAATGTAGCGTTGATATTATGGGCTGACTGTCGCGTGGAGCTTTTCCCGGTGAACTAATGGAGGTAGAGGGATCGGAGCGACGTTTTATCCAATCGGGCGATAGCCGTCTTACAAACAAGTCAAAAACCCTAGATACCAAACACGAAGAACGTTATAGAGCCTCATTGAAGATAATCAAGGACTGGTTCGGTAACTTCAACAGTTCTGTTGTAGTTCCTAGCTCGCATTGTGTCAGAGTGGTGGAATCGATCTATGCAGCGATGCGGTTTTGACAACATGCTGTGTTAGTCAAACAGTTGTGCTTTCTCACCATAATATGATTGATTGGAGATTAGTAGGTTATAAAACATCAAATCCATCACAAAACAGAATAATGACTTTGGAAACGCGATCTCTGCCAAAAATGCGTCTGCCTTATTACGATCGTCGCCTTCTCGCGCGATAAGACTGCAGGAAAAGGTCATATTTAAATGCCTTCGAAAAAGACTATTCAGAGAATCTAGCGAGACAGAGACTTCTTGGACGAATTGAATGCGCTGTTCGAGTTCCGAGCAGGGAAAACTTTCAGGACTTCGAAAACTTTCACCCTTCGTTCAAATGACTCCAGATAAAAGAGGTATTGAGCAGTAAATAGAGAAGTTACATTGCAATCAATCAGGCTATCAATCTCTTCGGTTTCAAACCAATAGTGCTACAACTTATGACAATTTATTAGTCGTTTTCTTGAATCGGCATTTAGGTCTGTATTCCGTAGAGGGTGGGAGTTCTCAAGCTGGCGACTCAAGATTGATCAAGTAGGAATCATTCATGCTCGTCTTCGGTGCTTCAAACATCATTAACCTCAAGGTACGAAATGTAACTTCGGCATGAACCCTGAAGACATCGCGTTCACTGTTGAAGGTTGGCGCAAACTCGGTGCCATATGCTATAACATATATGCACAGAGTTTGCGCCAACCTCAAATGGGGAACGCGAAGTCTCTTCAGGATACATGTCGATGGTTACTGATCTATTCACCTTGTTAACTCGACAATGTTTAGGAGCGTGTAAGCTGCTCTTTGAGAGGATGCTAAATAAATCTTATTTTGTAAGTCCTTCTCAAAAGGTTCTGTTTCTGAAGTCTCCCTCCGCAGAGGACAAGTGTCACTGGATGAACCAATGACCCATAAAAAACTGTCTTGTTACGTGACTTGCGCTATGACGCTTAAAAAGTTCACTCCGACTAAATTTCGGACTACGCGCCTCAACTTTTCGAAAGCCATTCAGCACTTACTATCTTTCTTTCGCATGCAAAAATTCGCATGACTCCGCAAAAACATCGTACCTTGTGTCAACGACATTCAAGTCGGCACTGATACGGCGGAAATGACGTTATATTCAGGCTGCATCATTCTGATGCAATTAAAAAGCGACGTGAACGTAGTTTGGTACTGTAATCTAAGGTACAACTTGGGATACTAATCTCCGCTAGTTAGTAACAGTCTGCTCGTGACAGTTCGCTCATAAATATTCCGTAAGAGATAGATGCTTTTGCGAGGGGGACAGCACTGATAACGCTGGTCTGCACTGCCCTCAAGGAAATGGCAGCCGACCATAAACTTTCCCTGCTGAACACGCACAACAAGGGGACCACACAAACTCTGTGTCTTCGTACTATTACAGTGCACTGCATAAAGATAGAGAACACCCTGAAATCTGCAATATCTCGACTCAGAAAACTCAAATCACTTCGCTACGTTCACTATCAGGAACTCAGATACTGAGAAACTTTACTTACGTGTCTCCAGATCATGAAAACGTCTTCCATGGATTTCCCAACACTTTACGAAAAGCAGGCCGTTGTAAACCATTGAACCTCCTTCCTTCCCCATAACTCCGAAAAGTGCACCAAATCGTTATCAAATTTCGCTCCAAGGAAGAGCAGGGCTACCACCAGGGCTGTGCGGAATTGTTCCGTTTCCGATTCCGTTTCCGTATTTCCGGTGTTTTTTGGGCTGTTCCGTTCCGCTTCCGTTTCCGAATTTTTGGGTCCGGAAACGGAATAAATTAGTGCAACACGATCTGTGATAGTGGGTCTAGGCAATGATTTTCGAAGGTTTCATGAGACGCTGCAACTTACATCCGACCTCTTCGTTTTCAAGGGAACATCTGAGCTTAGATGAGATCATTCACGGAGCTTGGGAGCGTGAGACTGGACTCCTTTAAAATGATGACACGAAATGGGTGTGGCAGGAATCTGCACGCCTTCTGAGGATTTCTTCTTGAAAATAAATATGTATATTTCTCGGAGATTCAATGATTTCGTGAAACTTCTCTTCTTGACTTCACTTTTTCGCTTGTTTACCGCCACGATAGCAACAAAATCGAGATAGTTTTAGTGCAGCCTGTCTTCCAGAAAGGAGTCTCGTCGGAGACAAGTGGAGGTGACCACGGGCAGCGGCTAGGCTCGTTTGAGGCAGATCATAAGAGAATTTCCCATGTCGCCGTAGAGTTTTTTTCTTCAAATTCAATTGTTAGATATCCACTCCAATAGGCAAATATAGTTTGAAAGAAGAGAAAGTAGTCGCTGATCATCTGAAAACTGACTTCTGATCAGCCTTGAAGGATACCTGGTGTCGCTTGGACTGCTTTCTGGGGGTACAAGCTGTACATCAGAGTTGTAGCTTCTACAAAGATAAAATTTTGGAACAGAGCAACGACGAATCCCAAGACAGGCAGCGAACTGCAGTCGGCATAAGGCAATCACCGCACACCTCTGATGGGCGGCTACAGATAATAAGTATTTTTAGAGGTTGCCTATTCGATTTCCAGAAGCGAGACTTCGAAATCGTTGAATGCCTCGTAGTGACTTTTAGTTAGAACAAGTATTAGTTTACTGACTGAATTTATATGTTATTGAGTTATTGAATGAGAACTGCGGGCAATGAGCAACAGCGAAGCGTGGGAATGAGAACACACAATTTCTTGGTCTCTTCCGTTTCCGTTTCCGGATTTCCGTTTCCGGCGTGTTTTGGTCATTTTTCTTCCGTTTCCGTTTCCGAAAATCTTGAAAAAGATTTCCGCACAGCCCTGGCTACCACACAGCCTAGCAAAATCAAACAAACGCTGTGGAATGATATCTAAGAGTTCTTTATCGTTTGAATACCGATTCACGCGCATTCTTTGAAGATCTGTTTTTCAGCTCAGCAACGAGGTTGACCTGCCGGCTATTCGCATACATAGACATGTACTCCCCAGAGGTTTTTTTAACGATACTTCGGGTCCGACTTCGGGCTGGCTAGTTCAGAAGTGTTACACCATTCCTGTTGAACCAACTCTTGGTAGAAGAGCAGAAAGTTTTTTCTTGCAAACCAGTCTGATTAAACTGTCTCCGTCAAACAAAAGTGACGATTCAATCAGCTAGGATCTTTTGATAACCTGCAGAGTTCAAACGATCAAGAATCCTCACGACATTATTTCACAGCATTCGTTTAATTTTGTTCGGTTGCATGGTAGCTCTGTTCACTATTGAAACAAAAGCTTGATCCCAAAATGTAACACTTTTCAGAGTTTCGATTGTGGGAAAGAAAGGGGTTGCTATTATAGAGCAAGCGCCTCAAATTCGAAAAGTCTTGGGAAAATCATCGAGGCATTATCGTGGCTTGGACACACGCTAGTATAGGTTTCCAGTAACTCCTATAGGGAGTATAGCAAAGAGATTCAAGTTTCCTGAGTCGAGATATAGCATATTTTAGGAAGTGTTTTATCATTATGCAGCGCACTGTATAACTAGGAATTATCAATGGATAACTTCGGGACCAGGAAGACAACGTTTCTCTCGATGAAAAGGGCAATTCCAAAAATCTCAGCACAGTTATAAGCAGAACATTTGGAAGCACAGAGACGTGTTTTCCATAATTGAAAAAGCAAGAGGATTGGAGGAATTGAAGACTGGGGGGAAATCCAAAGACAGTACCACTTAGAGCATCCCTGCTGATCTGATATCCGTATGAAACACCGGCGAACCCTAGAAGCTCCGAGGTTTTGGCAACAATACCGAGTGTACCACAGCAAATATCGACGCGGAAAATCCATAGATCCCTGGGCTCACAGTCCTTAGAGAACCTTCGACAAATACATGAGTTTCGATTCGCTCAGTGAGAGTTAAAAGATCTGAAGTGATGGAATGGACCACCACCACGAAGCGACTGCAAAACCAAACAACCTCTTCAGCACTATCCGAATTACAGAGACAATGGAACCGTCAATGACTAGTAGCGTCAAGTCAATCGCCGAAGAGTACCAAGGACCTCACTAGCGTTTTCAAGACAGCCACAGGAGGGACAGTAGCCAAAATTGTGGTCCATACGAATATATCTGCCTGCAATTGCTGTGTACGCAGATTCACCAGGAGTCAAACTGTGAATCCGAGGACGGCGTCACCAGCTCTACGTACGCACAGTATTTAGCAGTGTGAAGAAATGCACCTCTTGTGATCCAACGGAAAAGAAAGAAAGAGAAACTATTCACACTTTTCCACTGTATAGTAAGAAAGGGATGTTTCGTAATGCAAACACATCAAAACCTATAAGGAATATCTTGAAACTTCTGGGAAAACGCATCCTTTCTGCTGGAAAACTGTCGTTGTGTCACCCTTTTACGAATAATTCCATTCATGCTGGTCTTCCATGAATTTTTAAGATTTGGCGGTAATTATCGTGTGTTGTGTGCACTACAATTACTGCTGACGCCTAAAAGTCTCGGTCAGCGCAACCTACACTGATTTGCGCTTGGTGAATCAGGATTGGGGGTGTAGGGTAGGTTAGGCACTCGGTCAGACTTACCGTGGGTCAATCCAAACCCAATTGAAGATTGATGAATCCGGCCCCAGGTAAATCTTTGACACTTCTGAATCAGGTAACCCTTTAACACTTCCAGTGAATATTGGAAGGCTTATCAATTCAATATGCGATAGCACAAATGAAAATCCTGGTACTTAGGTTTGACAACAAAATCAAGAGGGCACGGAGATACGCACGGTCACTGAGAGTATTCCGAACAATTCTACAGCCAAAGTTCTCGAACAAATAGTGTCGCACCTCAACAGGATACCCCGTAAAGCCCACCGACGTTGTCCTAATCACTGAAGCAGTGTCCACGATAAGGACTATCTTCGACTTTCCAACGGAAATCGAAACGACTGCCGCTCAGTGCAAAAACAACGTCGAAAAAACGGCTTTGAGAGCCCCCATGGGCTCTATACGGCCCTAAAGTTGACTGCGCAAGCTCACGATGCCCAGTTTACACAACAGCCATCATCGATGTAAACAGGTTGGATTCGCCTGAATGTAGTATTTTGATATCTTATTTTTCCACCTCACATGTTCACCTCAATGGATGGCTGTTGTGTGAAATGGGCCTAGTGCGCTCGTGCAGTCAACTTCAGGGCCGTATAGGGCCAATCGGGGCTCATTCAAAGCCGTTTTTCCAAAGTGGTTGTCGCACTGGGCAGCAGTCCTTCAGATTCTCGGTGGGAACTCGAAGACTTTACCGCGGATACTGCCTCTAACAAGTCAATTGCCGGAGAGCCTCGAGAGGCTCAGCAACGTCAGCGGAGCCACAGGCAGCAAAATCCAAAGATCGAGCAAGCCAAATTTGCGTATAACCGGTAGGAATTCGTACGCAAACCGTTTGTGGTGCACCTATACACACGAGAGCCTGGGCAGACAGGCAGATCGTCAGCGCTAGCGAACATCTGAGAATCGTCCGTTGTTTTTGCGTATGAAACGCAACCGTCAGATTATGGCGTGTAGCCAATGACATCCTAAATCTCCCAGGCTTGGAACCTGTGGTGTTCTGGGCCTGCCAAGCGTCCTTGTATAGAAGAATTCTCTGCTCTCGTTAGAGCATTTGAGAGCTGCCTGAGGTCCAAGGACAACATTGGGCAGCTCTACTGATTAACTTTGAACAGTTTGTATTGGTGACGAGTTGTGTTTGTTGGTGTTTTCAGACGTGTATAAAGATATTATTGGTGCTGTTTTTTTGTTTAGTTTTGCGGTATTCGTTTATGTGTCTCACACTACTATTCTCAGTGTGGAAAGGGATGAAGTTCTCGGCGTGCATCAATCCCTCTAGGGATGCGTCAGAAATTTGACATCCATTCAGAATCGCAGAGGCTTCTGAATGAGTACTAGGCCTATACAATGACTTGCGGGGGCCAGCCGGTGTTCAAGTCAGCGTTCCTCTCAAATAAGTCTGGTACCAGTTTACCGACCCATATAATGCTTGGTTGGCCTTGGGCGAAGATCGATCACTCGACCGTGTGCATGACAGTGATGCCTTTGCCACTGCCCTACACGAGCATTCTCCGTGTAATGAATAAAATGTAACAAACCTGAACCGGTCCAGCGCCGCGTGAGCTGCCCTCGGCTCCAGAGAAACCTTTATCCGGTACGAAACGCTGCGTATTGATGATCTTATCAAGATCGTCACCATATACGTCTTTGTCAATATTTTTGCCTGAAATGCAGCATGATTACCCAAAACAGTCATTCTCTGCTACTTTAATGCTCTCTCTCAGTCACCTAACATATGGCGCCACTTTCGCAACTGATAATTAGTCACTCGCTCAAAATTTCACGATCCATTTCGTGAGAACTTTCATAAGCGGCCCCGATAAGGAGCCGAGTCCAATAAACACCGGCACAGACTCTGGCCATCCTACAATGTAGCATGACATCATGCCGCCACTCATATTACGAACAGAGAGATAGCGCAGCGGCACATGGCCTATCAGTGGCAGGTGTTTTAGGCCCGACATTGATGGCAACAAAGGGATCTTTTTTTCGCAGGGTTGTGACAGGTCTAGAAAGGGGACTGTCTAGAGCGCACGACATATCTGCGAAAACAAATTGCATTGTTAGTATCTCTCGGTCTTCTATGGTAGAATTGTGGGCTAGCTCGATCCGAGCTGCTGGTTCCAATATGTAAGAAGCTCACGAACGTCATTATGATGAGCTGTTTCATCTTCCAAAAAGCACCGAAATCTTTCAAAAACCTGAAAAACGGACATCATATTCATGTTCAGCGCCCGAATTTTCACGAACCGTCACGAACCTGGGATTCTCTTGTCGAAAATCTGAGGTTTACTGTAGGTTACGGTAGGTACCATGGCAAATAGGGAGCAAACCCTACCCTAATAACTCGAAAAAACGACAAATGGATATCAAAATCAAATTCTGGACCCCGAATAACCCCCGCAGAGGGACTTGGAGTCAAATCTGAGGCTTTGACCAAACCACCGTATACCAGCCGTAATCTACCATAATCTGTCAGAAACCGAAAAAACGGACCTAACATTTGTGTTAAGCACTCCAAATGATCCCTAGAGAATTATTTGCAGCCATATCTATCTTAGAAATCCGGAAATAAGAAGAGTAACGTTTTGTTCTCAAAATTTTCCCCCGCTGAGATGCTATGAACGAATTAAGTCAAAAACTAGGAAATCGAGAAATGACCTCAGATTCGTGAACAGCAACCCAAAGAACCTGCACGGGGAGATTTTGAATCAAATTTGAAACATTTTTCTTAAAAGTTCTCGGAACCTTCCCCCCCCCTAAATGATACAATTAAACGCTCAGACAATAATCGGTACAAGTGGAAAACTGTTGCGCTATTACTCTGTTCATTGTTCGGAAAATAAGCTTTCACCCAAGTTTCGCCCGGGGCGTTATTTTGGGGGCTGAACACGATTATGAGATCCACTTCCAGATTTTCCAAAGATTACTGGGCGATTTAAAAGGTACAAAAAGTACAGAAACTACCTTCTTGAGCTTATAACTTTTTTGAACCAACAGCTCGGTACTGGATACTACGCAGTTTTACTATGTATGCCCAAGAAACACTAACAATACAATTTGTGTTTCCAGAAGCGTTTACCGCGTTTACGAATCTAGGGTCAGTTTATCGATTTTCTACAAGTTACGGTAGATTACGGTGGGGACACGATACTTCTGTCAGAGCCTCAGATTTAGCTCAAAACCTACTGGTGGGGGGGGGGAAAGATAATTCAGTGTCGAACACGAATCTGACGTCTATTTGTCGATTTCCGGAATATAAAGATGGTTGTGCCCCAATTTAGCATTCTTCCAACCTGAGACTTTCAACAAACAAACCACTTATTGGTGTTCAGAGTATACTTACAAGGGAACCACAATTAGCCATAGTAACCATTCGGAGTGAGATGTATACACGATTGTAGGTCCAGGTAAGGTAGTAAACATATATCAATACTAGCTGCCTAGACCTCCCACAGAGAGCGCTGTGACCCGCCGAAGTTTGCTCCCCGCAGAAGAGGGGACACGTCTACGCGGGGTAATCATTCCGCGGTGTGGCAGCCGTGGTATAGTGGTAGAGCTCTCGCTTCGTGAATGAGCTATGGAGGGTTCGATCCCCGAGCCGTGCGAAATTTTTGCATTTTTAGTTTTCTCCTCGGAATTTAACGATTTTCTTACCTTCGACATTTTTAGCACTTTCGCACATATAATCAGGTTTCGGAAATACAATTTTAGAAACATTCTCTCGACGCATTCTGTTGCCTTGATGGAAGAATTGCGTTGTTTTCTCTTCGTTTGGCGTTGAAAATGGAGAGCGAAAATTCATTTTAACACTGATGGAACGATACGAAAAAATGGGAAAAGCACAAATGATGTTCACAAACGGCGCATCGAATAAAAACCGTACACTGACATCCGTCCTCGAAACAGTCTGCGGCCTCAAGCCGGAATAGATATTCTCCCGGAGTGTCAAACTGACCTGGACGCTCGTCTACGTACCCTGCCATATGCCAAGAGTACTTGAGGAAATTCACAAATCTCGGCGCACAAAACATTCTGTAGACTTGCGAAATCACCATGAGAATGTTGTCTCTTTGTGCTACATTGAAATCGATGTCGTTAACGAGTATATGTGCTCGGATTCTCTTCATGACATTCTTCAATGGCCCGAAAAAGAAGACGTCGAGAGGTTGAATCATCGACGTTGCACCAGGAGGGATGTTCCGTACAACTACGCGATGGCCTAAACTAGGTTTGCATGAGGTGGAATTTACCTACAGGACTAGAGTGAATTAATTACCTTCGGGAACTGCTTTGTTTATGGTCTCGACATCACGAAATGACGACCACGAGTCCACAATGAGATATGTCTCACGAGGTCCTCCAGGTACAAATACGCAGCTCCTCAACCACTCCACCATGTGATTTTTCGTCATTATGTGAGCGGTACCAGCTCGAACAACGAGGTTTGGAGCCTCAAAATGACCTTGACGAGGGAAAACTCCGTTTCTTTCCTGCAGAAGGACAAACAGCTTGTCTCCAAGTCTGCCATCGGCGTAGACTAGTGGCAACACTGTGTAGGAGTGCGTGGTTGCCGCTTTGCTATCCACTATTCTTTCAACCTATAAAGCCAGATGACGGTTATTTGGCTTATTGAAGGGGGTAATCAAAGCAATAGCCATTATTCACCTTTTTTCCACCCGGCTGGTGCCAGACTTCGAGCCGTGGTCCTTTCTTTCGCAAAGCCGGATTGGTCCCCATTACAAAAACAGGCCAAAGGAAGCGTTCTCATGTCGATTTTCACGGATTCCACGAACTCTCTTGCCTGCATTTCTATATCTTCACGGGATCTGAACGTCTGTCTTGTCACGAACGTTGTAATTCTCCTTGAAACGACTCCATAACATCTTTTGAATGAATCAATCCATGTTGAGCTCGCCGTAAAGTTCTCAATGTTTTGTTGACGTGCGAGGTTTAAAGCCAGCGAACGAAGGTCGTGATCATGCAGCGATACTCCTTCAAAAATATTCGAGTGAATTTGTGTGACAATATTCTTATTACATTAGTACAAACCTGCTTGAAACTTGCTCTGAACAATTTCATGAAGCAGATTGGCGAGATTCTCAAGTTTTGCGGCCCGCTGAAACCTCTGCACGTCGTGCTCCTCAATCGCTCGCAATTTCGTCAAATGATTCCAACATTTGATCCATCGGAAATTATGTTGCATAACCTTCAGCGTACGACTACCCTTCACTGATGCTCGATAGAAGGCAATAGCATCTTTAACCTAGAATATGTCCAAATGGAAAATGAATTTTGGGACAAAAAACATTCTCAAAGCTGACTAGTGGTAGTTAAACACACCCTGGCCGTTGGAACATAAGCGTACCCGTAAATCACTACATCTTCACCTGTTTGAACCGACGAGGTTCCACCCAAGCAATCGTCTTCGCCGTTCCAGTCTGGATCATCGGCAGCATCGCTATCCAGGTCTTCTTCCGAGTCGGCGTCGCAGTGTGCCAAGATGCAGTCGCGTAGTATACGTATGAATTTTTCCGCAATCTTGTTCTCTTCGCGACAAGCATCTTGACAGTCGAAAGGCTGTCCAAACTGGGCGATTAATAGAGATACAACCTTTTCAGGACGGAAAAACCATCGCAGCGAATAATCAATAGTCGGTAGACGGCGCGTGAACAGGAAAATCTCTATGATCTCTCTAATCAATATATCACAAGCACCGTTGATTAACAGTCCGCTCAGACTGCACCTGACTAGAGTCACTTAAACATTCTATTGTGGGTGCAAGTGCTCCAACAGAGATAAAAAGTTTTCTCTCCATTTTCAACGCCAAACGAAGAGAAAACAACGCAATTCTTCCATCAAAGGCAACAGAAGGCGTCGAGAGAATGTGTCTAAAATTGTATTTCCGAAACCTGATTATATGTGCGAAAGTGCTAAAAATGTCGAAGGTAAGAAAATCATTAAATTCCGAGGAGAAAACTAAAAATGCAAAAATTTCGCACGGCTCGGGGATCGAACCCTCCATAGCTCATTCACGAAGCGAGAGCTCTACCACTATACCACGGCTGCCACAGTTTGCTCCCCGCGTAGACGTGTCCCGTCTTCTGCGGGGAGCAAACTTCGGCGGGTCACAGCGCTCTCTGTGGGAGGTCTAGGCAGCTAGTATTGATATATGTTTACTACCTTACCTGGACCGTGTATACATCTCACTCCGAATGGTTACTATGGATAATTGTGGTTCCCTTGTTAGTATCCGAATCACTTCATTCCGGATATCCGAGATTCGGACAATACGATATCCGAAAATTTGAAAACACGCATTATCTGAATCGAACCAATATCCGGTAAATTTAAAATGGCATTATCCGAATCGATCCATTATCCGAGGAATTACCTTCGGATAACAAGTATAGTTCAGAGCCATAAATACAAAGAACCCCTGGATACAAATCTAGAGCCGAATGAATTTTTTTCGGAACAACCTAAATTTGGCCTGATGGGGTACCCTTGCCTTTTCGCGTAGCTTATAAGACGCTTGAAACTTCTTGGAGACCGCAGTTCGGAATATCTGTGTTTTCATAATACCGTCATTCTAGAAACCTTTTCTATGACACTTTTTTTATTTTCGCGCGTGAGGAAAATCGGAAAGAACAGAAGAGGAGGGAACCAAAATGCGAAGGGAAGGAAAGAAAAAGTAGGAAGAGGAAGAAGATGAAAAGAGCATTTCAAAGAAGGGCAAGAGGAAGGGGAGAACAAGAGAGAAAAGAATATAGGACCAGCGACTTTCGGCGAGAAACGCACTATATCGTCTTATTTTAGTGACATTATTATCTGGTCTGGACTAGTTGTCCGATTGGATGAACATGTTCACGGTGGTTTTCATCGTTAAAGGCAGTGTTCACGATAAATTTCACTTCCGATATCTCCACGGTGTACGGAAGGTCTGGTGCCCTATTTAGCAAGGCATTCTTAGAAAGGACACGAAAGACGCGTTTTCGAGCCAAAATAGGCCCTCCCTTGTTTGCGTTGATTTTTGAGCGTGGAGGTTATCAACACTTCCTTGATTTGATCATTCCTGTAATCTGAGTCTTCATTTGTTCATTCCGAGGGGGCGGATCTGCGGCACCAAAACGCTCGTTTGCAGCCGTTATTTTGCCGCTCCTGGCTCGTTTTCTACCATTCTTTCGACACTGGGAGTCCAGGATCCTTCTCACCTATCATTTCACTGTGAAAAGTCAACAAGGATGATCATCGTGAACGCTGCTTTTAAAACATGGGGCTAGTCAAAAATAGAAGAATATTTTAGACAAATGAGTATTAGTTAGGCTTTGAAGAAAGGAAGGGAGCAACGCAAAAAAGAGAATTGCAAAAGACGGGTCCACAAATGATATCATTGTCGCAACAAACAAAGACACTGATAGTAAAGGAGTGGGGTGAGAGTAAAAGATTTCGTGCTCTTCTGGTGCGTTTTTCTCGGTTTCTTCGTCATTTCAGTTATACTCGGGGCCAAATAATCGATTTAGCGAATAATCTCAAAATCGAAGACTATCGTGAACACTGCCTTTAAGCCATCCGCTTTAAGGCATATATGAGTGCACCCACTCGGTCTGTAAATATGCTGTTGTACATTATCGCCTCCTCGCCATGCCTTATCATATGGATTATACGTCTCGTCATCCATAGCTCCACTGTCGAGACCCTGAAAATACAAAATCCGACATTTACAAATCGAATGATAGCTAAGCTATGAAACTCGACCTTATTCTGATCAAATAACCGTTGATCAAATTGCGTATCAGTCGATCGCGTTTTGGCATCTGGTAATCCAAGCACGATTTTCTCGGAAATATCACGATCACGGTCCCTGAAAACGACCTATGCCCATCCTCATGTTGAAGATCAGGTAGGTTGCATGGAATCAGACGCACCGCATGAGCTTGTCCACCTTATCCGGCCGATTTCGTGCAATATTCCTCTCCTTCCGAATGTCATCCAGCCGATCTCTCCTGCAAGATGGATATGATTTAGAGTCTAAACTTCACCAACGGCGTCTATTTCGCGGATAATGCATTTGAACCTACCGGACTTCTTCTCTCGCTTTCACAGCCTCGTCCTCGTCCTCATCTCGCTTTCTGATGCCGGCGCGTTCCTGAAAACGACTCACACTTGGGATTATCTTACACGCTAGAGGCCATTCTATCATATATTTGGATACACCCTACCGAGAATCTACAGGAAAACCCAATAGGTTACGGCGGGCTTGGACATAGCTCTGTGGTCCAAAAAATAGAATAAAAAACCGACCATGGAGTTCATGAGAGTGGATGATTTTTTTTCCAAATCACATTTTTCAAAAATTTTCTGAATAAGACCCTAATGAAATTTTTAATTAAGGATTCTTCCTATGCCCTAATATTTTCGTTGACGAAATCTATCAAAAATTCAGAATCCGACCAACCTGCCGAGCCTTGGCAGCCATTTCCCTCATCCGAGCCTCCTGTTCGAGCTTTTTGTGCTGAGCAACCCTCTTCTCCAATTGAGCTCGTGCTTCCACAGACTCTCTGGCCTTTCTGTCGGCAATATACAATGCTTCAGAAAGTTTCGCAAAACCTTCGTTAATATGGGTCTAAAATCGATTTTTATACATTTTTTAAATATTTTTTTTCAAACGAGCCTTCTAATGATACCTGCTGCAACCCTCTGCCATCAGCTGCCAGTCTTTTATCCAAAGACACCGTAAAACCTAAATAAAGCTCAATTACTCTTGCGAACCTTCTATGACCCCCTCCTTTGAATATCTGTGGGCTGATTACGACCCCCCTGAAGCCTACTTCCTAAAAACTTCAATGACCGATAAGACCCCCTCTTGTGACTCCATCTGTTTTACCTCCCCCTCCCCTTCTCGATAAGCCCCTTCTGCAGTCTCACAATCCACCGTGAACAGGACCAAACGACGCTAGAAGGGGTTGCACACAAGCGAGAAAACCTAAACAGGCAGTAGCGACCGTTTATCCATACGTGTCCCACCACACTGTTTTGCCAGTGGAGATGTTCTACAAGTTTCTTCATATTTCAACAAGCCAACTTCTTGAGTACTCAGCGCGATGAACGGTGTGGACAGACGGTCGCAGCTGACTGTTTAGGAGGGCCCCACACAAGCTACAAGTCAGGAAGTCGTATGAAATCTCCGAGTCAAGAGGAGGGTGGAGGGCTGGGGCGCAACGGCTTAAGAGTAATCGAAAGAAGAACGAGACGTTTCCCGACCGATGGCCACAATCTAGAAAAAAGGCTATCATTAAGATTCCTTGCTGGGCTGGGAATCTCTGCCCATTTTCTTCAGTTGACCTACCGCAGCCGCAGCCAAGGCTCGCGTGATAGGCCAACAGCAAGAAAGTGGGCGGAGAATCTACTCCCAGCAAGAGATCTAAATCAGTACCGAAAAAAAAGCAAAATGTGCAGCATGGAGAGCCAGGAAGAGTTTATCTTGGATTTGCAGGGGGGGGGCGTCAACTTTAGCAAGGAACCCGGGTCTCATTCCTGAAATATCCCGAACCAAGGCCTATAAGTATATTTTAATGCCGTTCTCAGAAAAGTAACCAACATTGCTTTTCATACGACCCCAATAGCCTACCGCTCGGATCCGACATGAGACCCCTCCTACGGTCTTCTCTTCGAGTGTGCGGCCGTAGTTTTGCGACACAACTGCTGGGGGGGGGTCTTAAGAAAATTTCCTGGAATGGTGGACATCTCTAGAGATTAACGGAGAAGTTTTGTCCAAGAAGCAAACGTTTGGGAGATACAAATTTCGCTAGGAGGAAAGGTCGTATCCTCGCCAATGCCCCATTTCCAAACATTCTATAAATAATATCCCTCAGCCGGCTCCCTCCCTCCAATCCGCTGCGAAAATCAATTTTTCAACTTTCTCGGCCTCGGTATCGTCGAAGAATAGTAAAAATTTCAAGGATTATTACGAAATTTTGGTCACCAGAGGGGGGGTAGTAACTCCGGCAGGGATCGGCGCAACGGCCTGGTGGACCCTCCTACCCATAAATATAAAAAAGTAATGAATCCGCATATTCTGTCCACCTGAATACATACGACCCCTTGTGAACCCCTCCCAGTATTTTTCTACCCAGAGAATGCTTCCACTGCCAATAATAGGCACTCCAAGCCCTACCTTAACCCGCAATACAAATGCGACACCCTGATGATTTTTTTCCGAATCCGGAGCATGTTTAGAAGCTTCTTGATGAACATTTTGGAAAGAAGGTCCATTGATCTACACAAAGGTCGAGCAGGCCTTTGGGCCAATTTCCGATGAAACTACGACCCCCCTTGACGACAATTTTTTCGAGGATGTCCAAATTTTTTACGACCTCCAAAGATACAGCTGTCCTCGCGCTGCAATCTGATTGGTAGAGGGCGACTATTACTACCCCATTCCAGCTTACCAAGTAGTTTGAAAAAAAAAAACTGTTGCCCTCAACATCTCAACGACCCCCCACTTTCAATTTTTCCAATTCTTTTTCAAAATTTCGACGACCCCCACCCTCCGTTGCGGCGGATCGCACCCCAGCTTGACCCTGATCAACATTTCCTCCACCACTTAGACACACATTACCTCTTTGCTGAACCCTTCCAGCTGCTTCTCCAACCCACAAAACATTTGCACGCTCATTACAAGGCACTTCGCAAATACGACCCCTCAACCACTGCCTTCCCATATGTATATGACCCATTCCTGTTGTTCCTCCAGTCCTAAAATGTCTCTAGCCTAATTTCTAGACGATCCAAGAATGATTTCTCTGCCTGCCCCTACCGCATTTCACAAGATACACGCGACCCCCCTCCAAAGCGCTAATACCGCTTCACCGACCTCTACTTCTGGGGATACTAACAACTCTAAACACCCTTTATCAGGGTTGAGCAGGCCGTTGCGACCGGTGACCAAAAGTTTACGACCACCCCTTGGTGACCAAAATTTTTACGAACCCCCCCTGGAATGGATAAATGGCTATCTTTCCGAGTGGTATGGAGATAAACACCATTTTTTCCAGAAAATTTTACGACCCCCCCAAATTTTCATTTTTTTTTTAAATTTCCGAAACCTTCACGACCCCCATTGCGACCGGTCGCAAGCCTGCCCAACCCTGCCCTTTAGGGACCTTGCCAATCAGTTTGCATAACAACTGTTCATGACCCCTCCCTCGGAACAAGCCGAAACTCGCACTTTGAGCTTTGACAGGGGTCGTAGAGAAACCGCACCTTTCGGATTCTTCCAGTTAGATATACAGGGTGGTATTTTCCAGTCGTTTTGATCCTTCGTGGTCACCTGAAAATAGGTATTTTTTTTCGAAAAATTCGTACAATATTCTATGAAAACCCCTTACTTTCCGCGGCGGACTGTGCATAACAGGAGCAGGAGGAGATGGCGGAGCTCTAGGGATCTTCTGATTGATCCTAAACTTTGGCGGCTCCATGGGATCTTTCTGCTCCTCAACCATTCGGATAATCCTCTGTTGTGAGCCTGAAGTTCCCCTTACAGTGAACCCAAGGAATTACATTTGTAAAACTAGCAAAACGAACCTCCAGCATGTAAAGAGCTCTGCTGACTAGGCGTATATCTAATATACTGGGCCGGGGCTTGTTTTTCAGCATGTCGCACTGGAAGCGCTGAGGACACCTAAAACATTTTCATCATGAAATCGCAATACAGTAGATCAAACAACACTATCACCTTGCTCTCTGTGATCTTCTCCAACGCTAACCGCGTTTTCTCAGTCTGTTCTGCTATCGAATCCTCATCAGGCCGCTGGATATCTTCATCATCCTCATCCCAAACCTTCGCGCGCATATCGGCCAACTTCGTGTGAACAACCTGTAGATCAACTTTGTCAATTCAAGGTGAAATACAGCTTTATTTAATAGTATGCACTTCTTCACTTCAAGCAGGTGATGAAACAAGCCAAATGGGACACTTTCCATGTTATATCAGGCATTTCAAAAAATCTACAATGTCCGACAGGACTAAAATTCTTTAAAGAAAATCCAATACATAGTTTTCAAGCCAACCAAAACGTTTTTTCGAGAAGAATAGCATGACCTGAATTCTTCATGCGACAGGCGTTTACCTTGCAAGCACCTTGTTTCCCAGTTTCATGTTACATGAAAGTTCTACGCCTGCAGTCGCAAGCCACTTGGTCGAGTTTCCGAGTACTAAGGAGAATTGGAGTAAGTTACTTTGGGACCTCATGACACTAGTAGCATTTATGTTGCGAGCAACCAAGTTTCTCTTACTTCATGTTACATGCAACTTATTACCCCTATTTCATGTCGCATTCAAGTTCTAAGCTCGTGCACAACATGAAATAATGGGAAGAACATGTTACTTTCAAGATGAATAAAGCAAGTTGTGTGCACCCTTCGAGCAACTACCACCAAAGCCATGAGCAACTTATTCAAATTTACAAATACGAAGTTTCCCACTAGAAGTTTACAACACGTTAAACATATTACGTGTGAGCTTCAAAACTAGTTGCGTTCATGTTGCTAGCAACCTGTTTCATCCTAACTTCATGTTGCGCGTGTTCTACATTTACATGTAACACACTTCAATGAGAATTAAGTTGCTGGCGAAATAAAGGCTAGAGGTCGCGTGAAGTCTTTGGATAACAACAAGTCACTGGCAACTTGTTCAAACTTCCAAACACAAAACAACTTTTGAGCAAGTTACTTGCAAGCTTCCCACAACTTGTTGCAATCATATTGCAAGCAACTTGTTTCTCCTATTTCATGTTACATGCATATTCTAAGCTCGTGCACAACATAAAATATGGGAAGAACACGTTACTTTCAAGATGAATGAAGCAAGTTGCGTGCAAACTTCGAGAAAGTCATGAGCAACTTATTCAAATTTACAAATACTATGTTTCCTATAAGAAGTTTACGAAAGGTTGAACAAGTTACGTATGTGCTTCAATAACTAGTTGCGCTTGTGTTGCTAGCAACCCGTTTCAGCCTAACTCCATATTGCGCACGTTCTACGCTTACATGTAAGACACATCAATACGAATAAAGTTGCTGGCAAAATAAATGCTTAAGGTCACGTGAAGTATTTGGATAACAACAAGTCAACGGCAACTTGTTCAAGCTTCCAAACACAGAACATTTGAGCAAGTTACTTGAAATCTTCTCGAAACTTGTTGCAATCATGTTGCAAGCAACTTGTTTCTCCTATTTAATGTTACATGCAAGTTCTAAGCTCGTGCACAACATAAAATAATGGGAAGAACACGTTACTTGCAAGATAAATGAAGTAAGTTGTATGAAACCTCCAAGTAACATAAGCCAAAGTCACTAGCGATTTATTCAACTTTCCAAATACTATGTTTCCTACTGAAAGTTTACGACAAGTCAAACAAGTTACGTGTGTGCTTCAAACCTAGTTGCGTTCATGTCGCTAGCAACTTTTTTCACCTTAACTTCATGTTGCGCATGTTCTACGCTTACACGTATCACACATCAATGAGAATAAAGTTGCTGGCGAAATAAATGCTAAAGGTCGCGTGAAATCTTTGGATAACTACAAGTCACCGGCAACTTGTTCAAACTTCCCAACACAAAACAACATTTGAGCAAGTTACTTGAAAGCTTCCCGCTACTTGTTGCATTCATATTGCAAGCAACTTGTTTCTCCTATTTCATGTTACATACAAGTACTAAGCTCGTACGTAACATAAGAAATGAGGAAAACCCGTTACTTGCAAGATAAATGAAGCAAGTTGTGTGCAACCTCCAAGTAGCATGAGCCAAAGTCATGAGCAATTTATTCAACTTCCCAAATACTTTGTTTCTTAGCGAAAGCTCCCAAGAAAGGCAGTGCGCGTGAAGTCTTCAGATAGCAGGCGCAAGTCACAGGCAACTTGTTCAAACTTCCGAATACAAAGGAACATTTGAGCAAGTTACTTGAAAGCTTCATGCAACTCGTTGCGTTCATGTTGTAAGCCATTCGTTTTCCCTTATTTCACGTTACATTCACGTTTCAGGCTCCTATGCAACATAAAATAATGAGAAAAAATGTCACTTACTAGGTAAACGCTAGTTGCACCGGAACACAGAAGCAAGTTGCTTAAAGCTTCATGCAACTTGTTGCATTCATGTTTCAAGCAACTTGTTTCCCCTCAACTACATACAAATAGTAAGTTCACATGTACCAGAAACTAATGAGACTTTATGAGAGTCTGCGCAAAAGAAACAGGCAACTTGTTGGGAATTTTAAATTTTGCTGGTAACTTGCTTAACCCATTACTCCATGTTACATACATATTCATGATTCGCTGGCAACATCAGACATAAAGCCACCTGAAAAACAAATTGCTTGAAGCCACAACGCAAGCTTCCGCACCTATCACGCGAAGAACTTGTTTTCTCCTTAATTCTTGTTACGCGCAAGATGTAAGATCGCATGCAACATAAAATCATGAATACACTGTGTGAAGCCTTCGAGGAACTTTAGCTGAAATCATAGGTAACTAGTTGGCAACTCTTAATCTTGTTAACCTTCCGTGCTTAGTATAACCACCTGAAAAACTAGTTACTTGAAGCCACAAGGTAGGCCACAGTACTTATCACGCGAACGATTTGTTTCTCCCTCACTTCCTGTTGAACCTAAACAACTTGCGCCCCATTAATTCTCACTACATGCAAGATGTGAGCAAGCTTCTTCCAAAATGGTGATGAGAAATACATGCTATTCAAGTTACGAACTCAGTATGTTGTGTGAAACCCTCATGGAACTTGCAGTAAAGTCGCTGGCAACTTGCTGATTAGATTCCGGACTTTCCCTAACGTTGTTACAATAAAGTTTCTTACCTTATTCTTATCATGCCCCAATCGTGCTATAGCATCGTGCTTCAGCTTTCCATCTGCATCGTACTGCAGCGCAATCTGGCCTTCACTCTTTCCTTTCCGCTCACCCATACCCATTCCAAGAGGAAACTGAGCCACATGAATCTCCGGAAACGCTCCACCATCGCCAAAATCCTGAATTAAACCTATTTCTAGAAAATACAGACTAGACTTTCGCTGACAATCCACCTACCTCCGCACTACGTGGTTTGAATCCCTGACGCCTACCATATGGGGGCGGTTCCTTCACAACCACGGCCATGGACGGCAACGCATCCTCTCGCCCACGGAACCACGGATCGCGGCGAACCTACACAGAAAAAAAGTAATAAAAAGACAAAAAATATGGAAACTGGTCAGAAAAATCAATATATCCGATAGGGTTTAGGAAATCAGCTATGGGAACAGGATGAAGAGTACTGAACTTCATCGGTGGTCTGCAGGGTATCGAGCGCAGAATACGGGTTAGAGAGGACTGAACTTGATGGGTGGTCCAAAACACGTCAACTACGGGAACGGGCTGTACAGGATCAGACCTCCTGCACGGCCTATAGAATATCTACTACAGTAATAATTCGGGGTAGAATAAACTTCATAAGTGGTCTGCAAAAAAAGATTGTAAAGGAGCTAACTCAAGAGCGGTCAACACAATATAAAAAACGAAAAAGGTTAGCCAGCACTACGTTTCATGAGTAGTCCATAGGAGAACAACTACAGTAGGAAGACTGGCGGACTAAACATCTTGGGTGACCCAAGCATACCAACTACTAGAACAGACTAGAAATAAAACTTCATGGGTGGTCACAAACATATCAGCTACGAGGACAACCACCAAAGATCCCGACTATTGACGACAGGAATATGAACGGGAAGATTAAACTCCATTGGTGGTCCACACATTAAGACTGGAGAAAACCAAACTTCGTGGGTGGTCAACAAGATATAAAAAACGAGACAGGTTAGTCGGACTACGCTTCATGGGTGGCCCATAGGAGAACAACTACGGTAGGAAGGTCTGCCGACTAAATATCTTGGGTGACCGCAGCTTACCGACTACTACAACAGACTTAAACTGAAGTTCATGGGTGGTCACAAATATATCAAACGATGAAATACGCGGCTCCCCAGATAAGCCATAGGCTATCGACGACAGGGACAAGATGGGGACGAGTAAACTTCAGTGGAGGTCCACACAATATGATTCGATAAAACCAAACTCCATGGGGGGGGGCAGCCGGATATAAAACACGGGACAGGTTAGTCTTTACTACATTTCATGGGTGGTCCATAGGATAAGAACTACAAGGAAGGCGGCGGATTAAAAATCTTGGGTGAACCAAGCATATCAACTACTAGAACAGACTGAACTTCATGGGTGGTCCAAAACATATCAACCACGAAGACGGGATGAAGAGGACCCGGCTCTTTGGATGGCCTCTAGAACGTCGACTACAGGAACAAGCTGAGAGTAGCCTCATGGGTGGTCCATACGAGTAACACTGGGGGAGGAGAGAGCAAACTCCATAGTCTAGCAATCAAAAATCAAGGGTAACACAAGGATATCAACTACTAGGACAGACTAGAGAAATAGACTTCATGGGTGGTATGTGGGATACAATCTGTAGGAACGGGATGTCAGGTGCAAGAGTGTTTGTTGGGCAGCAAATGATATAAAGTCGGAGTGGACCAAGCTTCATGGGTGATCCGCAGGATATCAACTTCACAAGAAATCGAAGAAGAATAAACTTCATGGGTGGTCCATCTACAACGACTACAAATAGTTCAAAAAGGGTAAACTTCATAGGCGCTACACAAAATAGGATTGGAAAGCTGCACACTTCATGGAAAGGTAGCAGTATGTAAATTATAGCACCTGAAAGTGAATTTGAGGGGTAAACTTCACGAATGATTCATATAGTGCGACTAAAGCAGATCAAACTTCATGGGCGGTCCACAGAATATCAAATAAAGACACAGGTCGGAGAAGAACGAACTTCACGTTCAGTTCTATGCTGCAAAAGTTGAACACTAAATTTCAAGGTTTGATATAAAAGGATTGAGACGGCCAAACTTCATGGGTGGTCCACAGGATATAAGCTATAGGATCAAGCTGAGCACGAGTAGAACTTCATAAAATGTTCAAGCATTAATAGGATGAAGAAAAATCAACTTCATAGGCAATACATAGAATATGATAGGCAAGTACAAAACTTCATGGGTGGCTTACAAGACATCAACAATAGAAGCGAGTTTAGGGAAATAAAACTTCGTGGGTGGTCCATGCAATAATACCCAAGAAGACCGAACCTCATGGGTGCTCCACAGGATGTCAACAATAGGAATATATTGAGGAAAGATAAGCTTCATAAAAGGCTCATGCAGTAAAAGTTGAAGAGCAAACTCCATGGGTGGTCAACAGGACAACAAATATGGTAGTAAGGTGAGGGAAGGTTAGCAAAGTTAAAGAGTAAACACCATGGGTGGTCTGCCTGATGTCAGCTATAGGAGTAAAATGAGGAAGGCTAAGCTTCATAAATGGCTCATGCAGTGAAAGCTGAAGATGAAACCCCATGGGTGGTCCCTAGGATGGCAAATATGGTTCCGAAATGAGGAAAGGTAAGTTTCATAAGTGGCTCATGCAGTAAAAGTTGAAGAGTAAACTCCATGGGTGGTCCGCAGGATTACAACTATGGTGGCCAAATTGGGAAAGGTAAGTTTCATAGGTGGCCATGTAAAAAAAAGTTGAAGAGTAAACTCCATGGGTTGTCCGCAGGATAGCAAATATGGTTACAAGATGAGGAAAGGTGTGGCTCATGCAAAAAAAAAGTTAAGGAGTAACCTCCATGGGTGGTCTGCAGGATAGCAAATATGGTTAAAAGATGGGGGAAGATGAGTTTCATAAGTGGCTCATGCAGTAAAAGTCGATGAGTAAACTTCATGGGTGGTCTGCAGGATGTCAGCTAAAGGGATAAAGTGAGGAAGGGTAAGCTACATAAGAGGCTAATGCAGTAAAAGTCGAAGAGTAAACTTCATGGGCGGTCCGCAGGGTAACAACTATGGTAACAAGATGAAGAAAGCTAGGATTCATAGGTAGCTCACGCATCAACTTGTTGAAAATGAGTCAACTGCATAAGCGATACATTCTGTATAATAGGAAAGTACCTAACTTCATGGGTGGCTTAAGACATATCAACCGTAAGAGCAGGTTTAGTCAGTGTAAATTTCATGGGTGGTCCATGCAATAATACTGGAGAGGACAACACTTCGAAGATAGTCTACAGGCAAAGAACGGTGAAGAGTAAACTTCATTGGTGGTCCACGGGCATCTACTACAGCAACAAGTTGAAGAAGAGGGCACATTTTATGCGCTATACACAATATGGTTTGAAAGCACCACACTTCATAGGTGGTCCGCAGGATAGCTACTAAGGTGACGAAATGAGAAAAGGATTACTTCATGGGTGGTCCCTACAGAATGTCTAAAAAGAACCTACATTCCTGCGGGATTTACAGAGCATAAACTGCATGGACAAGTTTGGAAGGACTTAATTTGACGGTTGATCCGTGAATCAAACTAGGCATTAGCTTCATGGGTGGTCCATATAGCTTAGCTCAAGGGACCGAACTTCATGGATTGGTCCATAGAGTACGAAGTATAGGAACGGGTGGGAGAGGACAAAATGCATGGGTGGTCCATGTGATAAGACTGGAGAGAACAAAACTTCAGAGATAGTCCGCAGGATATCAACTATACGAACAAGTTAAGGAATGGCAAGCTTCACTGGTGGCCCATGCGAAGAAAGTTGAGTAGTCAACTTCATGGGTGGTCCACGGGGCATCTACTACATCAACAAGTTGAAGAAGAGGGAACATCACGTGCGCTAAACACAATGTGGTTTCAAAAAACCAAACTTCATAGGTGGTCCGCAGGATAGCTACTAAGGTGACAAAATGAGAAAAAGAAAACTTCCTGGGTGGCCCCTACAGAATGGCTGAAGAGAAGCTACCTCCCTGCGGGGATTTACTGAGCACAAACTGAATGAACAAGGTCAAAGCGACTAAATCTCAAAGGACGGTCCCTAAACCGGAGAAGACAAATCTTCATGAGTGGGCCCTAAGCTTCGAGCAAAATAAGGCAGCCAAATGTTAGAAAAACTCACTTGTGAGTATTCATCTGTGACAGCCGAAGGTGCCGGAAGTAGTCTAAAAACTTAATGATACCATAAAAAACGGAGACGTTCAAAAAGTTGTGAAGAAAACGCACTCGGACAACTTCATAGACATGATTCCCAGCCGAAATCGATTCCGATTTTGCTAAAGCAATCGATAATTTACCTTAAATTGTGACACTAAAGTTGGCAAAAAATGAAACAAAAATACTGTTTGCATTTCAACAAGACTTTCCTAACAACGAATTCATAAAAAAAATTATTATTCAGGCATAAGCTACAGTACAAGAAACCGTAAAAATTAGGTAAGTGAGAGTGAGAGTAAATTAGATTACATATACATTGTACAATGATGTTACTTCTTGGAAGCCTTAACGGCCTTTTCAAACATTTTCTCGATCTCTGCGGCGGCGGCACGGAAATTTTCAGCCTCGTTTAGGACTTTCTGCCTCTGAAACAATGAACTGTACAAAGAATAAACAATTTCAGGACGCCTCGCGGACGCCACAAAATGAGTCGAGCAGCCGCGACGCGTGTCCACGTAACGAGACCACTTATGTGCAATTGCGGACAAAGAGCGAGCAATGGCGGAGAAACTTCAAAAAATTGATAATTTAGCAAAGCTCCACAAAAATAAGGAGCGGAATTTGCAGCTGGATCATCCTTTATCTTCCTCGGATCTCGCGCGTTCACCTTAGAAAAAGCGAAAGCAAGAAAATTGCTAAATTCAGCCATATTTCGAACAATTTCACAAGTTTCTTGACAGGACTGTGGGTTTCGGAAAAAAATGGTCAGCCTCAAGCGATCTCAGTTGTCGACAACAGACCTATACGGCTGAAAAGTAGGGATAGCAGCGAAACATCTGCTTATCACCGCGAAGATCTTTTTCATCCATATCAGACCCTTCTAACAGCAATGAGATCAACATGCTAGAACAGTCTCAGTTGTCGATAGCAGACCTATACCAGATCTGTCAGCTCATAGAGCACTCCTTGAAATGGCATAAAGGAACAGAATCACTGCGAAACACCAGCTTATTATCTCAAAAAAATTCTATCCACATCAAACCGTTTTAAATGTGTACTGGCGCACATAATCAGACACTCTAAGATGTCGACAGCAGATCTACACGACGTTATCCCATCACAGAACTCTACCTTGTGATGACTTAAGTGAGCAAGATCGACGCGAAACACCTTTCCACTACTTCCCTTGGCTTGATACCTTCGGAGCAACACGGTTTTTTACCAAAGGCCTCAACCTGCACCCAGCTTATCGATTGTACCTATGATTGGGTAAGAGCTGTGAATTCTGGTGACCAGGTCGATGTTGTCTACTTTGATTTAAGTAAGGCGTTTGACACCGTTTCACACACTGGCTTAATTTCAAAACTGCACAGCATCGGGATTGTAGGCTCACTCCTTGATTGGTTCCGCTCATATCTGGATAATCGGAAAATGGCTGTTCGCATTGCAGATTCCTTTTCTTCCCCAACCGCATGCACCTCTGGGGTCCCGCAAGGAGGCATATTATCTCCAATACTCTTTCTAATTTATACCAGTGACCTCTTACCTTACTTAAAAACACATCCAAAAATTAGTGTAGCAGCTTACGCTGACGATATTAAACTTTATGCCGCGTATAGTAGTAATGAAAAAGAGGAGGTACAGATTTCCTTGAATGAGTCTGTTCAGAGGATGTTTGAATGGGCGAATAAATGGAATCTTTATGTTAACTTTTCTAAAAGCCACTTGCTCTCGACGTCTCCTACCTCACTCAGAATTCATTGCCCCCAATCTGGTACAATGTCAAAATGTGAAATAGTCAAGGATCTTGGGGTTCTTATTTCGAGAACTTTGAAGTGGAACTCACATATTGATAATGTAGCAAATAAGGCTATGAAAGTTATCCATTGCCTTTTTAGAAATATCCACTGTTCTGAGACTACGGTATGGATCAAACTCTTCAAAACATTCGTTCTGCCTATAGTTGAATATTGCAGCCCAGTCTGGAGTCCTTTCTTTACTAAAGATATTTTGAAGCTTGAAAATATCCAGAAAACGTTCACGCGAATACTCTTCTATCGCTGTTTCCCTGACCCCGATTACCCCCATTCTTTACCTTCTTACAGAAGCCGGTTGAAAGCACTGGATTTGAAATCTTTATATTACAGAAGAATTCAAGCTGATCTAACCTTCGCATTTAGAATACTCAAAGGTGAAATTCGGCTACGACCATCAAAATACTGGATATTTCGCCCTACACATGGACGACGTGGTGTTCATTTTTCCCTAACCCACAAAATGGGAAGGTGCATAAAATTACTTAGCAAACATCATTTCTTTTCGAGAACAGTAACTTGAATGCGACGTTTACCTCCGCATATTATGATGGCAACAAACTCCATGCAATTTAAGCGAGCCGTCGGGAAAATCGATCTCCTGAGAACTATTGATGTACCTGATATACAGTGATTAATGAATGTCATGCCAATTCGTTTCCTACTCCAGTCCTTCTGCCCATTCAACGTATGCTAGTTTTATCGTGATGTTGCCTTAACTCTTGTTCGCATCTATATCCAAGCCATGATGACCTGCTTTGAAGATATTGTGCTAAGTTGTCTACCTCTGTCTCACGGTCCTGATACCCTTTCCTTATAGCTACCCTTGTCGTATCAATTGGTGAGTGCCAAATAATCTAATTCCCTCTATTTTCCATCACGAACTCCTGTTTCACCTTTAACGACCTTTGCTAGCTTTTTCTGGCGCTTAGATTTACTCTCTGGGCTGTTTCTTCTCTGTGGTTGCTTGTACTCATGTCCGGCTTGCCGGTTCCACGAAGGTTGTCGGTATACTCGTGTTTCGAAGTTCCGGTGAGCCCCAATGATGTCTATCGGGACTAAGGGCGTCATAGCCGGCTGACGCGGGCATCCGTATATTTGCAAACTCGAGAGTCTCAGCTTTGTTAAGAGTAATCATAGCTCCTGAGGCAGCTTTGGCTACCGACCATTCAACCCCCCCCTTTTAAAATACTGCACCAGTCTTTTGATCGATAAGATTGACAGACTAGCTATTCATAGCTTAATTTGTCTCCGTGAGACAGGGTTCTTGTTTATTGATTATTTTTTTTTCGAAAATTGGCTAGACATCGAAGGTTCAACCTGTGTTCTAGTTGAAGCGCGTTCTTCTGAACGTATTAAATAAATAAATAAATACCCCTAAACTCTCTTCGACTCTCCTCCTGTTTACAAATCCAACCATGCCCAGTTGTCAACAGCAGGTCTACACAAAACCATCCCATTAAATGAGCGAACTGTTTTAGAATGGCGGAATGGCGGCCGGCAGAGTCCTTGTCTACCAACCCTAGGAACCTTACCATTTGACGCTTTCTTGAAAACTCCTCAAACTTGGACGATTCCGTGAACTTTCGCCAGACAACTTCTTTCAATCATTTCAGAAAATTCAGAGTATACCCTCGTCCACTGTGCTTATTTGGGTCAAATTCCGGTCCACAATTGCGTCTCGACACGTATTGCGGCCGCACGCTCCCGAGTCAGAAGAGCTTCCAGCGCCGCAGCCGCCGATCTGCTGACTCTAAGTGGGTTTTGAAAATTGGAAACTAAGAAAAATTGGAGAAAATTTTATAAGAAAGCCACATCGAGTCGGCTTTGGGGCTGGAAACCCGACTGACTCGAGCGCGTCCGGCCGCAAAGCGTGTCGAAACGCAATCGCGGACCGGAATTTGGCCCAGATAAGCACAGTAAACTGTAATCAGAAACCGCGAAATTTAAGACGTTTTCCGTGACTTGCTGTAAAAATTGGTATCTGAAAATCAGAGGTGTAGCAAAATTTCCCAAACTTATGGACGGGCCATTGTAGGAAAAAAGAATGCAGAGGACGATTTTGCAATCTTTTTGTCCGCAATTACACACCTAGTTTCCACAAATGGAAACTGGGATTACCTGCTCAGCGGAAATCCTCCCTGCTATTAACGTAATAAAATCTTGAACAGTCCAATCCTTCTCGTCTAGTTTATTCAGCTCTACAAATGCACAGTTCGTGGTATGAGATCTGTGCTCCTCCCTGAACATAGGATAATCATATTGCTACGCGAAACCATGGATAGGTTACGGTACGTATACGATGCTATTTTCGAAATCACCGATTTGACTGAAATTAATGTGCTTCTCTGGGCCAAATTCCGGTCCGTAATTGCGTCTCGACACGCTTTGCGGCCGCACGCGCTCGAGTCGGTCGACTGTCTAGCGCCAAAGCCTCACTCGATGTGGCTTTTTCATACAGATTTCTCCAACTTCTTTAGTTTCTAGTGTCCAAAACCCACCTAGAGTCTACAGATCGGCGGCTGCGGCGCTGAAAACTCTTTCGACTGCGAGCGGCCGCAAAGCGTGTCGAGACGTAATTGCGGACCGGAATTTGGCCCAGAGAAGCACAGTAGCTTACTAGGGAACCTCGAATAGTGTTTACCCAGATCAGAAAGCTGATGAATGTTGTCTAGTCAACTCTGGAACGCTCTCTTCAAATTTGAACTAGAATTTTGCTGCGGACATCAGCGAGAAAAGTTATAGCCTGTCAAATTTCGTATTTCCCGCCTTTTCTTCCATCAAAAACTCGCATTAGTTTTACCGAAATCCGGAAACGGACCTCATGCTTGTGTTCAGCGCCCAAAACTACCCCACTGTGCAAATTTTGAGGATGAAGACACATTTTCCGAACTTCGCACAGACTGATAGCGTTTCGGACTTGTGCGGATTCTCGGTTGGGCGCTTATTTATACCTCTGAAAGGGTTTGAAAAAAAAATGTCACAGATTTGACTCAAAATCCTTCCAGGTGGGTTATTTGAGGCGCTGATCACGAATCTAGGGTTTATTTGTCGATTTTCCAAAGTTTTCGACTTGATTCGTTCGAAGCTTCCCATCGGGGGAAAAATTTAATAGCAAATTGCGACTTTTGACTATTTCCGGAGTGCTACGATAGATATGGCTCCAATTGTTGTTCTGGGGGTTATTTGCAGTGCTAAACACGAATCTGCATATCGTTTATCGATTTTCAATAGATTACGGTAGGTTACGGTGGGTATACGGTAGCTTTGTAAATACCTCAGATTTGGCCCAAAATTTCTCTGTGGGTGTTATTTGGAATGCCGAACACGAATTTGAGGTCCATTTTTTGAGTTTCGAAATTTTAAGGTAGGTAAAGGCAGTTAAAAGGCATTATGCCTACCGTAACCTACAGTAACTCGAAGTCTAGCGACAAACAGACCTCAGAATCGCGCAGGGTTGAGCGGGCCGTTGTGGCGATTTTTGTCGCGGCTGCGACCCCCCCCCCCAATTTTCCTTTTTTTCTTAAATTACAAAATTTTACGACCGCCTGGGACAAAAAAAATTTAAAGCTTTATTTAGTGTCTAATTGTCAATTTTGTCATAAAAATGTCAATTTTTTGAACAGCTTCTCTGTATATAATCTGCTTTTATATTGTTGAAAATGCATACACCTCGCACACGACCGACTACTCCTACCTCATTTTACCTTATAATGTGGTTTGAAAAAATCTTTTTTTTTTCCAAAAATTTTACGACTCCCGTTGTGACCGGTCACAACGCTGCTCAACCCTGGATTCGCGTTCAGCGCTGGAAACCAGAAATTTGTTTGCAAACACCATAAAAATTGGCTGATGGGTCTCCTTACCTTTTCACGGAGCTTCAAAAACGCATATAACTTCGTTCAGAGGTGTCCGTAGCAAAATTCGATGTCAGATTAAGAGACAGCGGACCAGAATTGACCAGAAAACATTCATCGCCTTTGAATTGGTAGGGATGGCCTACGAGGTTCCTTAGTTAGAGGGGTTCGTCTGGGTGCTGAACACTGGTAGGAGGTCTGTTTCCAGATTTTCTAATGGTAACAGCACGTTTCGGCAGTTCTAGTTCACCTGCATCAGCCACATTTAGCTACCGTAGCCTACCGTATCCAGCTTACAACTTTTGCCAGGAAAACGCCCAAAAATTTCACCTATATTTCACGAAAAGTCTGACTGGAGAACCTCGCATGAGCATTCCCACCATTTGAATGATGATGAATGTCTTCTGGCCAATTCTGCTCCGCTGTCTCCGAATCTGAACTCGGATTTTGCTACGGACATCCCTGAACGAAGTTATAAGCGTTTTTGAACCTTCATGAAAAGGTAAGGAGACCCATCAGCCAATTTTTAGGGTGTTTGAAAAAATTATTGAATTCGGCTCTAAACTTTCAACAGGGGGTTATTCAGGGCGCTGAACGCGAATCTGGGGTCTTTTTACCGCTAGACTTATGGTTACTGCAGGTTACGGTGGGCATTATGCCTTTTACCTGACTTTACCTACCTTAAAATTTCGAAAACCAAAAAATGGATCTCGAATTCGTGTTCGGCGTCTCAAATAACACCCGCAGAAAAATTTCGAGCCAAATCTGAGACTCTGACCAAGCTACCATATACCCACGGTAAGCTACTGTAATCTATCAAAAATCGATAAACGGATTGCAGATTCGTGTTTACCTCTGCAAATAACCCCTAGAGCAACAATTTGAGACAAATCCATCGTAACACTCCGGAAATCGGCAATAGTCGCCATTTGCCATCAAATTCCCCCCCCCCCCCCCGATGAGATTAATTGAACGAATCAAGTCGAAAATCTCGGAAAATCGTCAAATAAACCCCAGATAAACCGTGATCAGCGCCCTTAATAACATAGCTGGAAGAAATTTGAGTAAGAACTGCAACATTTTTTTAACGGTTTCAGAGGTATAAATAAGCGCCCAACCTAAAATCCGCATAAGACCAAAACGCTATCAGTCTGTGCAGAGTTTGGAAAATGTGCCTTTACCCGGAATTTGCTCAGTGGGTAGTTTTGGGCGCTGAATACAAGCATGAGGTCTGTTTCCGGTTTTCGCGAACACTAATGTGCGTTTTTGATAGAAAAAAGGCTAGAAATACGGACTTTGACAGGCTATAACTTTTTTCGCAGATGTCCGTAGCAAAATCCGAGTTCAGATTCGAAGAGAGCATACCAGAGTTGACTAGAAAACATTTATCAGCTTTCTGATCCGGGGGTACACCATGCGAGGTTCCCTAATGAGTATTTAAACTAATACAAATTGCTAGTGCATGGATTACCAGGGATCGTCCTCCTCGTCGAATTCCATCTCCTTGAAGCAAAATGCGCATCTGGCATTTGACGGCTCGCTTTTACTTCCAGAAAACACGAATCCGGCCTTGGCCAGCTGAAAACCATACAGAATTAAAGAAAAAAAAAGAATTTTAGCGAAAAACGAGCCCAAAACCTACAGCTTTCGATGAGCATGGAGCGTTATTTTTGTCATAGCACCATCTCATCCCGCTTTTCCTGAACGTCGCCAATCGGTGACCATAGAAAACCACATTGGATTGCTCACTGGCCAAATCGTCGCAAATCGACGGCGTTTCACTTGACCCTGCCATGACCTAATCAATAAAAAGAGGTTAACAGCAAGACTAGTTGAAGCCAATGATTTTCCCTCCCGGCCAAATTCCGGTCAGCAATTGAGTCTCGACACGCTTTGCGGCCGCACGCGCTCGAGTCGGTCGGGTTGCCAGCGCCAAAGCCGACTCGAAAAGGCTTTTTTATACAGTTTTCTCCAATTTTTTTTTAGTTTCCAGTTTCAAAAACCCACCCAGAGTCAACAGATCTGCGGCGCTGGGAACTCTTCCGACTCTAAAGCGCGCAACCGCAAATCGTGTCAAGACGCGATTGCGGACCGGAATTTGGCCCCCAAAAGGAGAGTACTGTGCTTCTCTGGGCCAAATTCAAGTCCGCAATCGCGTCTTGACACGCTTTGCGGCCGCACGCGCCCGAGTCAGTCGTGTTTCCAGCGCCTAAGCCAACTCGATTTAGCTTTTTTTATACAATTTTCTCCAATTTTTCTTAGTGTCCAGTTTCTAAAACCCACCTAGAGTCAACAGATCGGCGGCTGCGGCGCTGGCAGCTCTTATGACTTGGGAGCGTGCGGTCGCAGAGCGTGTCGAGACGCAATTGCGGACCGGAATTTGGCCCAGATAAGCACAGTACATCGAACTTCATCAGTCAATTTTTGAACTTCCCAGGTAAAATGTGAGCTCCCCGGATACAAGAATAAAAAAGGATAAGGGGATTCAACTAGACCGTAGATTTTTTAAAAAATTTCTCCAGCTTGTGAGAATATAATAATCATGATGACTTACAAATTTCTATAAACAGAATGGACATTTGTCAAAAAGAGAATTGGACAGACTTCCGATCAGAGGAAAATACAAAGACTTTGCGAAAAAATATTTTTTCAAACATCTAACATTAAACTATGCTTTCAATGACATGTTAGATAAGAAATGTTACTTCGAGGTTAAAGAACTTGATTGTTCAGAAAAAGAAGAGAAAGAAAATTAAGGTTGAAAACTAGAAGTTTCCGGGCCTTGAAGGACAATTTTATTTTAAACTGATCAACATGCCGAAACCACATCTTTTAGAAAAAAAAGGTACTATGTGGAAAGTGGGGGGCACTATGGAGCGATGGACTTGGCCACGCCCATTTTACTGTGCCGCCCTAAATTTGAGCACCTACCCGGGGTTTTCCTCCCCTGCCAAAATCAGGAGAGTCATTGCGGCACGGAAAATTGCGCGTGGCCAAATGCGAAACAACAGTGCCCCCCCCCCGTTCCCACATAGCACCAAAAAAACACTGACGGCTTGGTGATTTCCACAAATCTTGTAGTTTTTACAAACATTTAACTATTTCTTAAATTCTGTGTTAAGAAATTAAAACGCCCGTCCCTCACGCTGTGCCATTTTTCTCTGCAAGGAGGTGAATAGTGGTAAATTTTGAAATGTAAAGAACAGTTTAAAAATAGAAGCGGCAGGGAATAAGACGAGAAAAGTATTGAAAAACATTTTAAAACATCGAAAAAACTGGGCGAAAGGGATTTTTTGAACGCTTATGAAAAGCTGCGTTGAAAGCGCGCGTGGCGCACCGCGTGTGTGCGGCTAGAGCATAATATCTACAATCGATGAGCTGAGCGCTCACTGTGGTGGATTAATTATGGCTTTTATTCACGTAGATCTCACTTTTTTTGATCTGTTTAGGGTATGTGTTTTGAGTTGACTATTGAAATCAATGACTCTTTAAATCTAAATAAAGTCGTAGTAATTCACCTATCATCTCTGGTGCGCACAAAAATGTCTCAAAATGAGGAAAGCCCTGAATGTTGGTGGTGGTCTGTAACTCCGGATAGTTCTCGGACGTCCGATTAGAAAGATACCCTTCACTGTGAGTCTAACATACTGCTGGATGGAATATTATGAACAGCTTCTAATTTGAATTAGCCCTAAAAATTGGCATGGATTCTACCGAGAACCTGTCGGAAACTGGCCGGAACGGAGCCTACCCGGCAGACTCGCGGTGGAATCAAGGTGTTGCCTAGATGCTGCCGAGAGTTCAGTATCCATACCAGACAAAAATACCGGGATTTTGCCGGGAATCTGCCGCGATATTTGCCACTTTATACGTAGATTTGAAGCATCAACTTGCGGAAAGAGTAGTCAATTGGCATCTGTCAAACATCTGTGAGTCTGTTGAACGTTTCTTGTGCCCCCTTCTTTTCCTCGTGCTAGATTACTGACTTTTCACGTTATCAATTCCCGCATCCAACCATCAGCAGTGTGGAGCAGTGTGGACACGCCGTCTCTGGAGTGTTGAAAACGGAAAGTTCCGTGTTTTTTTCCACGGGTGGGTTAGGTGTCGTTTATACTCCCGCCGCCGAGCGGCGCGGCACAGTGTATTTCTGTCATATCGATCATGCGGCACGGTACGGTCGATATTATTGGTGTACACTTCGTCGCGCCGCTCTACGGTGGAAGTACATATAAATGACACCTTAGGCGTCGTTTAAATTTCTGCCGCTGAACGGCGCGGCAAAGGTGGACTCCTATTATATTGATCACAGGGCGCGGCACGATCAATAATATAGGATTGCACCTCGGAGCCCCGTTCGACGGATGGAGTGCACTTAACTGTAAAGTCCGTGGATTGTTTTCTTAAGAAAAAACAATTATATCTCACCCGCGGCTGGCGGTGTGATAGGCTGATCAGCTGCGCTGTTCTCTCGGCGTGAATCGATTAGTGGGCCGACGCTGGCGACCACCCTCGCCAGCCGCGGATGAGATTTAAAGGTTTTTTTCTTGAGGAAACAAGCCACGAACCTAACTATAAACGACTCCTTAGAGATAGCGGGAGAGTGGAGGGCAGACGGAGGCGCCGCGCGCCATCAGTGACGGAATTTCTTTTTTTTGCGGAGGATAGTTCACACGACGAGCGAGGTCTACTATGCGTTATAGGTAAATCGATTTTCGATCGATATGCGTGGTAAACACTGCGTCGCGTGAGGGATGAGCCCAAGCCTTGCGCAATTTGAGCAGCTAAGGCCTATTTTAGAGTTTCATCGCAGCGCGGGGCGATGACATGTTTTCTGTGCGCATCGGTCGATAACGCGCCGCTCTTTGATTCGCATATGAATAATGTCATCGCGCCGCGCAGCGTTGGAACTCTAAAAACCCCCTAACGCACGCCCGCTACGCGCCACATGCCAGAAGACTGCGCATCTCTCTAGTTTGAGGTATGTGCGTGCAGTTCATGCTCTATTCCAAGGCTTTAGGGCAGCGTACAAAATCGATTTTTTCTTAGCTTTTTTGCATATCTTCTGGTTCCGAGCCAAATTTACTCTATTCCCTCACGCGCTTGTGCGTAGCGAGGCTAGAGACAACGAGAAAGTGTGGGGAGAAGGAGACGCAGCGTACGCGCGCAGGCGCACGCGATGAACGGAAATGAATTTCACTCGGAAACAGAAGATAGGTAAGCCTACGAGGTTGTGATATATAGTAAATAGGCCTTAGAAAACACCCGAATTTTCAAGAAAAACTCGTTCAAAAATCCCGGAGCATTCAACTTCTTTTTTGAACGCCTATCCTGGTGTGTTGCGTGTAATACACAGAGATAGGAAATTCTTTCGTTTGAAATGGGTCGACTAGTTGAGGAATGCAGAGCGGGTGTCGGTGGTGTAATGGTAACACTCTCGCCCTTGAAACGATGTGGTGCAGGTTCGAGTCCTTCCGACCCTTAGGTTTTGTGTTCAACATACAGTAAGGTCCGTGGCTTGTTTCCTCAAGGAAAGCATTCATATCTCACCCGCGGCTGGCGCGGTGGTTTTTAAAATTCACCGGCGGCCAGCGGTATTGTAAGCTGATCAGCTGCATTCTTCTCTCGGCCGGAATCGATGAGCGGGCCAGCGCACGCGACCGCCGCGCCAGCCTCGGGTGAGATTTGAATGTTTTTTCTTGAGGAAACAAACCACGGACCTATTTATAGCTGTGGTGGATGTGTTGCCCGAGCTCCTTACCTCCCATCATTCTCAACTTTCGAACGTAAGAAAAGCAGGAGGACGAGAAAAATTGAGAAACGAGGCAGAGTCAAAGTTATTGATCGGAATCGATTGTGGTGCGTCTAGCTTCTTTTGAACTCAGAGGCATGGGTCAAATTGGCGTGCCAAAGTGGCTCCCTGCTTGGGCGTGTCGGAGCGGCATCTTCCTGTATATCGCTTAGTTGAGGAATATGAGGTCCCGCCTTAGGCAAGTGTTATGCGAAGGTTACCTCTTGATAAAGAAATGGAAAACACAAATTTTGTCTCTGAGAGTTAAATGGGCCTTTTAAGACTGTGTTCAAGGTGAAAACGTAACGCTCTTTGAGTTCTAACCAGATATAGAAAGATCCACGGTTGCCAAAATGTCGGAAAAACGGCTAAAAACGGGTCACCAATACACTACACTGCATACACTGCCCAAAACTCGGATGTGGTATGCCCGCCCAGCCCACTTCCTGTTCAGTTAAGTTCGGATTGAATGCATGGCGCAGTCCCAGTTTGTAGAAAACAACAAAAAGTATCTTTCATTCGCTATTTATGACGATGTTGCATCAACTCAGGCGATTATGGGCCCCGAGCCGGCTGACAGTTCGGCTCGTTTTTTCAATCTGCGAGTCGGCTCTTGTTGCTGTCCGGGCCACTGCTGTTGCTTTCCGGGCCACTGCTGCTGCTGTCTGGGCTATTCCGGTTGGCCCGAACCGCAACAGCAGTAACCCGGAGACTGGGAGAACGAGCCGAACTGTCAGGCGGCTCCGATTCCTATTCGATGCGGCTCGGGGCCGAGAATCGCCTGAGAAAGAAAAACTTCCGAACATCTTAATAATTCATTACAAAAATTTGAACTACAAAAAAATGAGATCACAGATAAACCACGGACAGATAGGATCAGACCAGTGTGCAGCCCTTCTTTTCGCGGAATGGATTTTGAGCATCTGTCGTTCCACTTATCAGGGTGTCACCACTTTTGTGCTTCTCACAGTAGTCCAGCAAGCTGAAATAATTTACTATTAATTTTACAAAAACAGTTTAGGGAGGAATTTGATTCAACTCTGGTTTCGCTTAATCGCTCCAGCCGCGAAGCGGCTGGAGAGGTTTGGTTTTGCCTGGCACTTGTGATCACTTAGATTTTGGTAAAGTAGTTAATAAAACCTGTAAAACAAATTTTCTAGAGATTTCCTTCTGGATATAAGTGAGAGAGTATAGAAGACACCCGCTGACAAAATTTGAGCCAAATCGATTGAAAATTAACAAAGTTAGATCGGCGGAAGCTTAGCTAAAATTCGCGTTTTTTCTTGTAACGCGTCCCTCGTGTCCTGTTCCTCGTCCCTCGTTCCTCGTTCGCGCCACTAGCCACTGCCAGTGGTCGCAGGCTATCAGTACATAGGGCATCTGATGACGTCATCAGGGTGTCATGTAAAGTACATAGGGCATCTGATGACGTCATCAAGATGTCATAAAGTACATAGGGCATCTGATGACGTCATCAAGATGTCATGTAAAGTACATAGGGCATCTGATGACGTCATCAGGGTGTCATGTAAAGTACATAGGGCATCTGATGACGTCATCAAGATGTCATGTAAAGTACATAGGGCATCTGATGACGTCATAAGGGTGTCACGTAAAGTACATAGGGCATCTGATGACGTCATCAGGGTGTCATGTAAAGTACATAGGGCATCTGATGACGTCATCAGGGTGTCATGTAAAGTACATAGGGCATCTGATGACGTCATCAGGATGTCATGTAAAGTACATAGGGCATCTGATGACGTCATCAGGGTGTCATGTAAAGTACATAGGGCATCTGATGACGTCATCAGGGTGTCATGGAAAGTACATAGGGCATCTGATGACGTCATCAGGGTGTCATGTAAAGTACATAGGGCATCTGATGACGTCATCAGGGTGTCATGTAAAGTACATAGGGCATCTGATGACGTCATCAGGGTGTCATGTAAAGTACATAGGGCATCTGATGACGTCATCAGGGTGTCATGTAAAGTACATAGGGCATCTGATGACGTCATCAGGGTGTCATGTAAAGTACATAGGGCATCTGATGACGTCATCAGGATGTCATGTAAAGTACATAGGGCATCTGATGACGTCATCAGGTGTGCATGTAAAGTACATAGGGCATCTGATGACGTCATCAGGGTGTCATGTAAAGTACATAGGGCATCTGATGACGTCATCAGGGTGTCATGTAAAGTACATAGGGCATCTGATGACGTCATCAGGGTGTCATGTAAAGTACATAGGGCATCTGATGACGTCATCAGGGTGTCATGTAAAGTACATAGGGCATCTGATGACGTCATCAGGATGTCATGTAAAGTACATAGGGCATCTGATGACGTCATCAGGATGTCATGTAAAGTACATAGGGCATCTGATGACGTCATCAGGATGTCATGTAAAGTACATAGGGCATCTGATGACGTCATCAGGGTGTCATGAAAAGTACATAGGGCATCTGATGACGTCATCAGGGTGTCATGTAAAGTACATAGGGCATCTGATGACGTCATCAGGATGTCATGTAAAGTACATAGGGCATCTGATGACGTCATCAGGGTGTCATGTAAAGTACATAGGGCATCTGATGACGTCATCAGGGTGTCATGTATAAAGTACATAGGGCATCTGATGACGTCATCAGGGTGTCATGTAAAGTACATAGGGCATCTGATGACGTCATCAGGGTGTCATGTAAAGTACATAGGGCATCTGATGACGTCATCAGGATGTCATGCAAAGTACATAGGGCATCTGATGACGTCATCAGGGTGTCATGTAAAGTACATAGGGCATCTGATGACGTCATCAGGATGTCATGTAAAGTACATAGGGCATCTGATGACGTCATCAGGGTGTCATGTAAAGTACATAGGGCATCTGATGACGTCATCAGGGTGTCATGTAAAGTACATAGGGCATCTGATGACGTCATCAGGGTGTCATGTAAAGTACATAGGGCATCTGATGACGTCATCAGGGTGTCATGTAAAGTACATAGGGCATCTGATGACGTCATCAGGGTGTATGTAAAGTACATAGGGCATCTGATGACGTCATCAGGGTGTCATGTAAAGTACATAGGGCATCTGATGACGTCATCAGGGTGTCATGTAAAGTACATAGGGCATCTGATGACGTCATCAGGGTGTCATGTAAAGTACATAGGGCATCTGATGACGTCATCAGAGTGTCATGTAAAGTACATAGGGCATCTGATGACGTCATCAGGGTGTCATGTAAAGTACATAGGGCATCTGATGACGTCATCAGGGTGTCATGTAAAGTACATAGGGCATCTGATGACGTCATCAGGGTGTCATGTAAAGTACATAGGGCATCTGATGACGTCATCAGGGTGTCATGTAAAGCACATAGGGCATCTGATGACGTCATCAGGGTCAGGGTGTCATGTAAAGTACATAGGGCATCTGATGACGTCATCAGGGTGTCATGTAAAGTACATAGGGCATCTGATGACGTCATCAGGGTGTCATGTAAAGTACATAGGGCATCTGATGACGTCATCAGGGTGTCATGTAAAGTACATAGGGCATCTGATGACGTCATCAGGGTGTCATGTAAAGTACATAGGGCATCTGATGACGTCATCAGGGTGTCATGTAAAGTACATAGGGCATCTGATGACGTCATCAGGATGTCATGTAAAGTACAGAGGGCATCTGATGACGTCATCAGAACGTCGTGCCAAGTGCATAAAGCATCTGGTGACGTCATCAGGACGTCGTGCCAAGGTGGCGCCAAGTGCATAGGGCATTTTCTGACATCATCAGGACGTCGTGGAAAGTGAGTAGCGCTTCATTTTTAGCGTGCGCAACAAGTTTGTTGCTTACTGATTATTATAGCAATCCATGCTATTCGAAAATTATTGAAGATTTTTCAGGGATATTACTTCGTAATATCAATAAAAGTGAACAATTCTATCAAAGAGGTCTTCCAAGCAAAGAGGTTTGGTGTGCGTCAGAAACGTTCCAACAAAAAGGGAACAATAGGTAAGTAGAATGAGGAGAGTCTACAAAAAGTGAACAATATTTTCTGAGACTGATTTTCCTGGCCGATACTTCTTAACAGTAAAAACAAACCGTTGCGGTGTTCTACACGGAAGCCCTCTGTGGTTCCAAACATGGTCTTGACTACACGAGAACCGTTAAAAAGTATATGCATGTAAACCTAATACTTACCATCAGAATAGAAGATGATGCCAAAAACACAGACGGACGGTTAGCTCCAGCTGCTACGAGAAGCGAAACCAAAGTGCAGCATCTAATGAGAATATTTTTTTAAATAATCTCGTCAACGAATAGAACTCCATTCTTGGAAACCATTGAACTCTTCCTTGTGAAGTACCACAACGGTTTGTTTTTGCTGTTAAGAAGTATCGGCCAGGAAAATTAGTCTCAGAAAATATTGTTCACTTTTTGTAGACTCTCCTCATTCTACTTACCTATTGTTCCCTTTTTGTTGGAACGTTTCTGACGCACACCAAACCTCTTTTGCTTGGAAGACCCCTTTTTGATAGATACATATACACCTTTAATAATGAAGTGCATAGGCTCATGGTCCGCCACTGGCCCTCTACTGTGATCGGCGCGTTCTCGGCTGACCTCGTAAGCGATCGATATGTCGCTGTCGCCACTCAGAACTCACCAGCCGGATGGAGGAGTGGCGTAGTGGGTGGGTGAACGGCGGCAAAGACTTCTCGATCGCCTGCGGGGTCACCGGAGTCGGGCCAAGATAGCGCCGATTACCGTAGCAGAGAGCCTCTGGAGGACCAGTGGCGGACCATGAGTTTTGCAATCCGTTATAGGCGGTGTATACTACTAGATTGAAAAATAGGTTATGTTTGCCACCATTCAAAAGAAAATTACTCGCTCTGCAAGATATCGTAACCAGGGGAACTCACGGCCGGTTCGCGGCCGACGACCGGACGGTCTGTCATCGAGGCCGGTAATGCGCCGCGGACCGTCCATCTAGCTCCGCGGACCGTCTAGCTAGAGCCGCGTACCGTCCAGCTACAGCCGCGGATCGTCCGACAAGTGCAGTAAAAGCGCCGCGAATGGTCCGGTCAAGTCATTCGCTTCAGGGAACCTCCGCGGATCGTCCTGCAAGCGCCGCGGACCATCCGTATCAGTCATTTGCCGCCGCGGGTGGGCCGTGACATTCACTGAGCAGTTGCTTCTTTCTCAAAAATTTCGTATATAATCGATTTTCAAATCGCTGGATTAGAGGGTAAAAAAAGAGGTTTCAATTGATTGATGTGAAAATCGATGGAAATGAATTTCATTGATGGATACAATGATAGCTTCTTGTGGAGCGCATAATGCTTCTTCAAATAAATACCCTTTACTATGTCATTAAAGTATTTTAAATTCCTCTGCCAACGAGAAAAATCTCAAAGCCTGGCCCTGTTACTTTTTTCAACACCCGGCAGAGCATTATTTGGCAGACTGACACCTACTTTCCACTTCAACCCTCTTTTTTTCTGTCGTAACGACTAATCTTTCTATAAAAGCAGGTGCCTGCTACTCCCCTCTTCATTTGTGTTCACCATAATTGAGCATGGGTTTTGTCACGAAATTCCATTTAATGCAAGCCATTCGAAAACACGACTTTGTATCGCGAAAGCCATGGAAACCGCTGAAAGAAAATAATTGCATTTCGTGCTGGATTTGTCACCTGTACAAATGTGAACGATAGCAATTAAACCCGTTTTCAAAGCGGAATTTGGAGTGCAATGATGAAATTTCAAGGCAAAGTTCCACTATCTGGACTTGTCTCTGCATATATAAAGTCCGTAGGAATGAGACTGTCCGCCCACGCGGTCGGCGTGCGCGTCGAGCGGCTGCCGCAGAGGCCTTTTTTTCGGAAGAACCTTCTCAAGGTTGCAAACAGCTGATTGCGGTACTACTACCATTTGTCTGAGGCCCCCCCCGCCCGCATGACTGCCGGGCGACGCGATGGGATTATATACATACTCATACACTGGAGGGGGCTAGCGCAGCTCTTCAGGGGGCAACCCTCCGGGCACCGGCGCTTGCCCCCCCCCCCCACAATCGGGGGGGGGGTACCGCCGGAGTGACAATTTGGCTTGATCGGAGCCCCCCGTCACTGCCCTGAAGCCCCCCTGTGACTGCCCTGAAGCCCCCCTCTGACTGCCCCGGAGCCATGACGTCACGGCTCCGGAGCAGTGACGTCACGACACCGGAGCAGTGACGTCACCCTCCCCCCCGGAAAGCGTCTCCGCTTTGCTCCAAAAATATCCCTTTCTGACAGTGACTCGAAGTCGCCGTCCAGGGCCGGCCCTATTGGGCCGAATGCGGCTCTCCATGAGGTGAGGCGCCTTTTATACCGGTCGAGCACACGATAGATGCCTTCTCTGGCCTCTATTGTCGTAAACTACCTTCTACGACTTCTTCCCATCTTTTCCCTCTCTTCCTCTAGGGGGGGGGCAAGCGCCGGAGGAGAGCAGGGGCCACCCCTGAAGCCCCCCTCGGGGGAGGCCTGCGCTGTCGCTCCCCCAAGTCGAAAACGGGCTCTATTGTCCGGCGCTTGCCCCCCTCCAGTGTATGAGTAAGCATCGATCGAAATCGAGTCACACGTCAATCTGTAGTCAAAACATGTCATCGCGGCGATCAGCGATCGCACTCTTAAAGGCAGTGCTCACCTTAATAGTAGTTTCTTCTGGTTTCCCGCCCATCTTGAAAACGGTCTCATGCTGATTTCAATGATGTAGTTGGAATCGTGCAAGACCCCCTGAGAACGGAGTTATGGCCCCTCAAATTCCGCTAGGGAAGCATTGTGGAGGAGTTGTCCAAGGCTTGTAACTTCCGTTTTCTGCAGCCGATGTGTGCGAGCTAACCGGAGTAAAGAGAGGCGTTGAGAATGAAGGGAAGAACGGGGCTTTTGATCGGAAACCATCGCTCATTTAACCACGAATCCAGGGAAACTGTTATAGGACGTGGGCGGAGTGGCCCAATGGGTTGGCTGGCCCACGAGATTTTCACCCACTTACCGGCCGTTTTTCGCCGCGCTTCCGTTCTTAATCTTCTGAGAGGGACCCAAAGCTTCCGTTTTAGCCAAAAAAACGTGCAACTTTTTCTTCGTAAACACTGCCTTTAAGAGGCCTAATGTTCCTGATAATCGATTAAAATGTGCAGGAAATATCATCGCTACGGCCGCTCGACACGCACGCTGACCGTGTGGGCTGATCGACTTATTCGGAGAGACCTTGTGCTTCTTTTCATCTGCGCTCCACTTGCTGCTTTGGGAAAGATATAAACAAACTCTAGGCCGCCCACGGGTGTTTCCAAACTGCGCAGCGCTCGCGAAAGCTGTGCCGCAGCTTGTTTTCACAGCGGATAAAGGGAAAGTAACATGTAGTGTCTCAGCATTGGAAAGAAAGACTACATAGCTGGACATCTGAAAAAAAAAACTTTTGAGGGCACACTCGGCATTATTTAAGTGAATCTACCGCAATGTCGCAGTACGGCGTTGAAATACGATTGAAACAGCGTGGCGCGACCAACATTTAATGGACTATGTAATGATAGCTTGAAAAAAACTTGAGCGATTGTGCTGAAATTGCCCCACTTATTCACATTGAGACGGTTCTGTCGTCACATTGTGCTGGCATTGCCCGTAACATTGTGCTGACTTTGTCCTGACGCTGTGCTTATGTGCTGAATTTGTCCTGACGTTGTGCTGACGTTGCGCTGACGTTGTCCCTCACATTGTGCTGACATTGTCCTGTGCTGACATTGCCCTGACATTGCGCTGGCAACGTTCTCATTTTGTGCTGACTTCATCCGACATTGCGGTGGCATTGTCCTCACAGTGTGCTAACTATGACTATGCTAGAATGATTTGTGAACAGATATGCTCATGATTCCAAACTTTCCCTTCCACACCCCAGAAAAATCGCTTGGAGCCCAGGTGTAACTGAGTGAAAGTGATTTTTCACACCTTTTTAGTTCAACACAAAGCCCAGCAAGCATAGCACCACTAGGTAGCTCTCCTAACGAGCATTCCGAATATGTTTTCAGATCTGCAAAAAGTTAACTTTGAAGGATGTTTCAAAAAATACGATGAAGACGCAGAAACGCGTCGACGCGCGCCTGCTGACAGAGTCCTGCGAGCTGTCTTGTAGGTCTGCTGTCTCAACGAGAAGGTACGCTACGGTGTAACTCGTCCAACTCCATTTCAATGCGAAATCAGCCCAATATTTCTAGAGTCACTTTAATTTTGTTATCTTTTTTTGCTATGAAGTTTCTGAAAAAATTGATTTAGGTGATAGGATTGATAGCATTTCCATGCGTATGCGCTATGCTACCTTCAAAAAAAAACCTGCTCACTCTCTGGCGGCTTCGGAGACTTTCTTCCGCTGCATTTGAGCCTCACGTCGGAACTGTTCCACGGCAGTTTTCATGGTTTCCATTCCGAAATTCTCTGAAAAGAAGTATACATAAAAGCGCATGGACTGCGGCTGCACACAAATAGACGCATCCGCGGACAGTGCGAGCGGTCGCGTAGCTGCACTCATCGTGCATTACCCCAGACATAGTTGAGGCCAACCATTCTACACAGGCGATTCTCAGCCCCGAGTCGTCTGACAGTTCGAATAGTTCCCCCAGTCTAAGGGTCGGCTTCTGTTCGCTGTCCGTGCACCTCCGACTCGCCCGGACAGTAACAGAAGCCGACCCTCAGATTGGGAGAACGAGCCGAACTGTCAGGCGGCTCAAATTCATTTTCGGTGCGGTTCAGGTCCGAGAATCGCCTGAGAGAAAAATGGCATATCTGATTCGGAGGGTATGAAAATGTATTCTGTAGCCATGAAAAGAGTGAAGAAATGTGAAAATTAATCCGAATTGCTCACGCTGAAAATTGGCTAATTTATTCGCATTCAATTATGAATTGGCTAGTTATTCAAAACAAATTTGTTTAGGTTTCTTAGGGCATGTACTTTCGTTCTCGGAGACGATTTCTGGTCCGCATTTGCGAACAACGACTGTTGCATCAGGCCTCTTTCAGAGTGCAATCGCTGATCGCCGCGATGACATGTTTTGAATACAGATCGACGTGTGACGCAATCTCGATCGATGCTCGTGTTTACCATCCCATCGCGTCGCGCAGCGATCGAACTCTGAAAAAGGCCTTACGCGATAATATGATAATCATGCTGGCACCACTACTCAGAAAAATGAAAACAAGTTACTTTTAACATAAAAGACTGAAAACAAGTTAGTTGTAACATATCTGAGCCGATGTAAGTTACTTGCGACTTATCTAAGGTCATTTAAGTTACATGCAACATATCGGTGGAAAACTGCGTGCAGTGCGCCTCTGATATGTTACATATAACTTAAATGACTTGAGATAAGTCGCAAGTAACTTACATCAGCTTAGATATGTAACGAAAAAAAATTATTTTTAACTTCTGAGAGGAAACTGCTGGCAGCGCGCTTCAGATATGTTAAATGTAACTTAAATGGCACAATATAAGTCGCAAATAACTTAAATCGGCCAAGAAGATATTTCCAAGGCTGATGTACGACGCACTCGCGGGGCCACCCATACGACTGGCGTTGCTGTTCGTTCAATTACCCTAGTTTGAGGCACTTGACCCCACATCAGCAGTTAAGGCCTTGCACAGCATTTTTTTGACGTAGTGTGTGGCCTGGGATACACACTCTGCGTCGCGTGTCGTCTGCGTCACGTGAGGGCCACCTATACTGAAAATTCAGATGTAAGTTACATGTAACCTAAGTGTAAATTACATGTAATATAAATGTATGTTACTGTAATATTAATGTAAGTTACTTGAGACATTCAAGTAAGTTACATTTATATTACAAGTAACTTGTTTTGATTTTTCCGAGTAGGTCCCGGCACGATTCTACTTTCTCCTAGTACGATTATCATCGTGTCGCGTAATGCAACAGCCGTATGTAGTCCACAGCTGCAGACCGGATCATGAAGCATAATTATTGATTTCTCCTTTTCTCCTGTGCATTTTTAAGACTATTCCTCAAAAAGTTATCCTCTCGTTGTCCGTCACTTTGTGAGACAGCTCGCTCATCTGAACGTTATGAAAAAAATTGATAAGTATGCTAAAAGTGAAAAAACTGAGTAAAAAAATTAATGACTGAATCGTAAAATAAATAAACCAATGAATGGAAAATAAATAAATAATTAAATCAAAAAATTTATCATGTGATAAATAAATAAAAAAATAATCAAGTAATCAAATAAATAAATACACAGATATTAGGAACACGAATAAATTATTGAAAAAAACAAACAAAAAAACCTATACGTTTAAATAAACAAAAGAATTATCAATTAAAAAGAACAATCAGTAGGATTGAAGGGTTACAAAGAAAATGATTAGAGAAATACGAAATCTGGGAAAATAGATGAATTACTCAATGAAGGAATTTGAAAAAAATAAACACCCTAATCAATTATTAATCAAGTAAATCAGGAAAAGAAATGTATAAGTAGGTGAATGAATTAATAAATGAATAAACAAATTAATGAATAGATGAATAATGAAATAAATAAATAAATAAACAAATAAAAAAACAATTGAAGGAATAAATAGATAAATAATAAATAGACAATTAAATAAACAAATAATTAAATAAATCTTCGAATAAGTAAATAAAAAACAATCAAATAAACGAACATGTACGTAAATAAGTAAATGAATAAATAGATAGAAAAATTTAGAAAATTAATATAAAAATAGATAAATAAATAAATAAATAAATAAAAATAAATAAATAAATAATAAATGAATAAATAAATAAATAAATAAATAGACAAATAAATAAATAAATAAATAAACAAATAGACAAATAAATAAATAGACAAATGAATAAATAAATAAATCAATAAATAAATAAATAAATAAATAAATAAATAATCAAATGAGAAAGAATTCAAGAGTTCAGTCGTAAGGTCATTATATAGAAAGGGCTTAAAGACGTCACGATGTCCGCGTCTAAGGCGAGGATCATACTTCACGCGACAGCGACAAAGCATATCAGGCCGGTCGATATGGGTGGTGAACATTGCGTCGCGTCGCTCGTCGCTAGAACTATGATTCTGGTCTTAGGCCTCTTTCTGAGTGCGATCGCCGATTGCCGCGATGGCATGTTTTTAATGCAGATCGACGTGCGACGCGATCTCGATCGATGCTCATGTTTATCATTCAATCGCGTCGCCTGGCGATCGAACTCTGAAAGACGCCTTACACATCCGCGCGGTGTCGCCGCGATAGAGGGCGACCACGATGCACCGCTCTGAACAAGGTAGATTATCTGAACCAGCACCAAAATCTTGCAACTACAAATCGCTCATTTATGGATGGTGGACGCCGCGTTGCAACTAGGAGCGCGCGAGTCGAGCGTGTGGGGATGGCCCCGTCACGGACAAAAACGATCAATATGGCTCACCGCCGATTTCCCAGTGGTCAACATGCTCCCATTTCTTCTTCTTCATATTCTTTCTTTCTTCTTATCACCCCTTTCTTTAATAGGTGCATCTGGTAAGTTTTCTATGGCCAATGTTTGAAAACAGGAAGATTCTACGAGCAAGTGGTAAGAAAAAAAGATGAAAGAAAAAACGAAAAAAGACAGATGAGAACGACTAATTTGATGGATGCTGTTCATGGGAAAATCAGCGGTGAGCCATATCGATCGTTTTTTGTCCGTAACGGGCCACCCCACACGCTCGACACGCGCGCTCCTAGTTGCAACGCGGCGTCTGTCCGTCTAGAAACTGACGATAGTGCCCTTGTTTGCATTTTTCCAGACATTTCCACCTAATTGTCACCTTTCTTTGGGTGAAAAAAGAACCCCTTTTTCTCCTATTTTACTTGTCAAAACTTCCAAAATATTTTTTGAAAATTGATTCGTGCTTTCGGAACTACATACTATTGAAGTTTAAAAATTATATGAAAAAAGTCGGGCGAAGAAAATTAACGAAAAGCGGGAGGAAAAGCTGAATCTAGCCAGTAGTGGGAGGTGCAATGAGGCAGCCTCATTCATTCCCTCCCACCCCCTCCTCCCTCTAACTGCCAATTACACCTATGCAAAACAGACGCGATGGGAGAATTGTAGCTGGCTACAATCACGAAAAAAGTCAACCTGAGCTCTGGATCTATTCTGATTCCACGCAATGACTCCACAAAATTGAGTTGAACCTCTTGGACATTAGGGCAAAAGAATGCAACCTGTAGAGAGGGTGGCAGTGGGGTTGCAACAGATAATGAACCGTAAACGGTTGCTAGGGGTAACAAAATGATTATCGCATCCATTACTCAAGTAATGGGTTTCGTACTAGTGATTAGACCAGAAGCATAGAAAATATGTGCCAGGTGGAGAACTAATTACTAAGAATTGTTTAGAAAAAACAGATTCTTCTGGACACCTGTTCTAGAAAATCTAAAAAACGTAAGTTAGGTACAAAATTCTGAACATAGAACACGATGATCTAGTGGAATGCGTTTTTTTCAGCAATTAAACATGGCGAGACAAATGAGGCAACATGCGAGCGAGTATCCGATACTCTTGATATGTCTTTTCTGAATATCGGTTATATTTCCGCAGCCGAGCGGCGCGCCTCCAGCTCAATCCTATAACGCGTCATTTATACTTCCACCGCCGAGGGACGCGACAATTCGCAATCCTACATGATGTTGTTTATATTTCCACGGCCGAGCGGCGCGGCACAGTGAAATGCTATAAGTCTTCGTCTCTATTTCCGCCGCCGAGCGGTGCGAAACAGTGCAACAGCACAAGGCGTCATTTATACTTCTGCCGCCTCTGGTGCGTCGTTTGTATCTTAGCTACCGAGCGGCGCGGCACAGTGAAATCCCACCTTGCGTCGTTTATTTTTCCACCGAGAAGCGGCGCGACGCAGTGCAAACATATAAGGCGTCGTTTACACCTCCACCCCCAAGCGGCGCGGCTCAGTGCAATCCTATGAGTTATTGTTTACGCTTTTGCTGTCGAGCGGCGCCTCGCAGTGCAATCTTCTTAAGCTTCAATTATACTTCCACTGGCTATAAGGGGCCGAATAGACTGCTGCCGCTGAAAGGCGCGGCAGCATGCAATTGAGAAGTATCGATCAAGAGCCGCCGCTCGATCGACTCCCTCCATTGCATGCTGCCGCGTCTTTCAGCGGCGGTAGTCTATTCGGTCCCTAAGGGGTCGTTTATACTTCCGCCGCCGAGCGGTGCGGCGAAGTGCAATCCTATAGTATCGATCGTGCCGTGCCGCGTAATCAATATTACAGCAATGCACTGTTCCGCGCCCCTCGGCGTCGGGAGTATAAACGACCCCTAAGACGTCGTTTAAACCTCCGCCGCCGAGCGGTGCGGCACAGCGGGGTTATATGAGGTGTCGCTTATGCTTTGGCTAAAGCAGTAGCGCAACACAATGAAATTTCACAGAGCGTCGCTTATACTTCCACCGCGAAGCGGTGCAGCAAAATGCAATTGTATGACGTGTCGTTCATACTTCCACCTCCGAGCGGCGCAACACATTGCAATCTTATGAGATGTTGTTTATACTTCTACAGCCTATAGGACGTCGTCTATACCTCCACCGCCAAACCGTACAGCACAGTGCGATCCTAGAAAGGCGTCCTTTAAATTTCCACCGCCGGCCCAACAAATTGCAATCTTATAGGACATTGTCTATACTTCTCCTCCAAAACGTCGTTTATACTTTCACCGCGAACGAACGCGGCAGAGCGCAATCCAACAAAGCATCGTTTATACTTGCACAGCGGAGTGGTGCGGTACAATGCAATTCTATGAGGCGTCGTTCATACTTCCACCGCCGAACGACTCGACAGACTGCAATTTCATACGACGTTGTTTATACTTTCTTGGTCAAGCGATGCGGCTAAGTGCGATCCTATGAGTCGTCGTTCATGCTTTCGCTGCCGAGCAGCGCAGCACAGTGCAATTTTACAGAGCGTCGTTTCTACTTCCACCGCCGAACGGCACAAAAAGTTGCAGTCTTATGAGACGTTGTTTATACTTCTATCACCTATGAATCGTCGTTTATACCTTCAACGCCAAATGGCGCAGCACAGTGCAATCTCACAAAGCGTCGTTTGTACTTCCACCACCGAGCGTTGCGGCCCATTGCACTTGTATGCAGCGTCATTCATACTTCCACCGCCAAACCTAGCAACAAATTGCAATCTTGTGAGACGTTGTTTATACTTCTACCGCCTATATGACGTCGTTTATACCTCTACCGCGGAACCTTGCGGCACAGTGCAATCCTACAAGGCGTCGTTCAATTTTCACAGCGGAGCGGTGCGGTACATTGCAACTGTATAAGACGTCGCTAATACTTCTACCGCCGAGCGGCGCGACGAATTGCAATCTCAGATGACGTTGTTCACACATCCATCTCCAAGTGGAGCTGCACAGTGCAATTCTATGAAGCGTCGTTTATACTTCCATCACCGAGCGGTGCGGCACAATGCGATCCTACAAGGCGTCGTTTATGTTGCGGCTGCCAAGCGGCGCTCCAGAGTGGAGTTCTATATATAAGACGTCTTTTATGCTTTCATCGCCGAGCGATGCCGCATAGTGCAATCCTATGAGGTGTCGCTCATACTTCCGCCGCCGAGCGACACGGCCCAGCGCAATCCTATACGGCATAATTTATACTAACGCCGCCGAGCGATGCAACACAGCGAATCCTTTGAAGCGTCGTTTCTAGTTTAAAGGCAGTGTTCACGATGAAAATCGTTTTTTTTTGTTTCTTCCCCTATCTTGAAAACGGCCTCATGCTGACTCCAATGATGTCTCTGAAATCGTACAAGACCTTCTGGCAACGGAGTTATGGTCCCTCAAAAACTGAGCTAGGGAAAATGGTGGACGAGTTGTCCGAGGCTTGTAACTTCCGTCTTCTGCAGCCGATGTATGCGAGCTGACCTGAGTAAAGAGAGAAGTTGAGAATGAAGGGAACAACGGGGCTAATGATCGCAAATCATCGCTTATCTAACGATCTCGAGCATTCATTTGTTCACGTCGGTGGGCGTGTGATGCGCTTTTGGGGTTTTCAATGCGCTCGAAGTTGCAACTTCGGGATCTTTTGGGGCTCTTCCTGGCTCGTTTTCATGCGTTCTTTCGACATCAACATTACAGTGTGCCCCTCCACTACCCATTCCTAGTGGAAAATGAAACACATTTTTTATCGTGAACACTGCCTTTAAGCGTCGAGGGGTGCGTCACAATGTGATCATATGAGGCGTTGTTTATACTTCCACCGCCTATAAGACGTCGTATTTTTCCTCCGCCGCCTAGTATCTGCGGAGGTGCATGCTTATGGGTCGACGTTTATGCTTTCGCCGCCGGAAGTAGCAGCACAAAGCGATCCTATAAGGCGCCGTTTATACTTCCACCGTCGAACGGTGCGACACAGAGCAGGTGTACAAGACGATGCTCAAACTTCCGCCGCCAAGCGGATCCCTACAGTGCAATCCCACATCCATGACGTTGTTTACACTTCCGCCGCCTAGCGGCGCTCTGCAGTGCCATGTCATGAGACGTATTGTAGACTTTGCTCAGTGGGCGTAAACCAGAGTATACTTATACATTTTTCATATTTTACATTCCTGAAAATTTAGCTTCCTGGCAAAAGTAGCGATTTGGTAATGGTCAAAAAAAAGTTTCAAAAATGTCTTGAAATATTTTTAAAAAATGATTTGGCGTAAAATAGCATGGAGTAATAAAAAAGCTAGGAAATGAAGTGAAATAACATAAAATGCGATTTGGTGGTCGATCATTTCACAAGCTTCTCCGTTAAACTTATCAAAACGAAATCAAGCACGATATGGAATGGAGCGTTGCCTTCACCCAGCATGACATATGCTGATACCCTTATTACAGCTTTCGAAAATGGCTGAATGTTTCCGTTGCGCGCTTTATTTCGTTTTGATAAGTTTATCGAAGAAGCTTGTGAAATGATCCCTAGCTTTTTTATTACTCCATGCTATTTTACGCCAAATCATTTTTTGAAAATATTTCGAGACATTTTTGAAACTTTTTTTTGACCATTACCAAATCGCTACTTTTGCCAGGAAGCTAAATTTTCAGGAATTTCACATATTTTTCCCAAAGGTTCCCTTTCTGACTTCAATTTTGCTCAAGGATTTCCATTTTGGAATAATAAAACATCTAACAGACGATATTGTCGTATGAGTAGAAATTTTGAAACCTATAACTTACAACCATAAAAAATAAAACTCATTGCCGCATTCTGTGCAAAATGTGCAAAATCGATATTATTGATAATTAATATTTGATCTTGCATGATGAGAAGAATTTCCCAAATAAATGACTTAGAGCCATCAACGATCAAAAGTCATTACGGCATTTTGTGCAACAGGCCGAAAAATCAATATTATTGATCGGTATTTATCGATAATGACTGATGAGCAAAATTCCTCAACAAAGAAAACCTATCCCAAAAGCAATCACCACTGTTCGCCGCATTTAGTGCAAAAGGCACGAAAATCGATAGTATTGATTATTGATCGATGACGTGTCATGAGTACGAATTCTGACAAGTGCAATGCTTACCTTCGACGAACTGTGTTGATTGGCTGCAGATTCACCCACACACCCCGGTCTCCAGAGCCGTAGCAGAAAAAAGGAATTTTCGTGCTCCACGGCTAATTTAGTATGTAAACCCACGATTTTGAGGTACCCTTCAAAGTTATGGTATCAAGTTCAAATTGGAACAGGAGCGACCTGCATCCATTTCCAGCCTCCTGTCCAAAAATGAGCTCCCTAGCTCAATTTTATCTGGTAGCACAAGATCGTGAACGCCGTCTGAAAAAAAAGGAGATTAAAGCGGTTTTTCAAAATTTGCTCAAATTCTAGGAAACCATTCCAAACCATTTATGGATATCATATACAGCTTTTTACGCTCTTTTCAATGCAATTTAGAGCTAATTTCTACGTTCCCCCTGAACTTAGATTTCGAAAAACGGGTTGCGCGCGTGGCCGATTCAAAACCAAATCTGGTGCGCGCTTCGAGCGCACCACAATTACATTCCTATACGTATAGTCTTGACTATTACTCTACTTTGAATTTTTTTGTAAGAATTCCAGATATTTAAGTTTTTCAGTTTACGACTTTATGCAATCGAAAAAGTCTGAAATCCAAAAAAAAATCTATTTGTCAACGTATATGTCACGCACACTCCATATTTTTAAATAAGAAATATTCTATTTTCGCCGGCTACTTGAATTCAAAAAAACCAAAGAGAAAATGATATGGTGACAGTTTACAACATATTTTTGTACGTGATTGCACCATCGCAAAGAAAAAATTTTTATTACATTTTTTACTTTCTTTTCTTTTTTTTAGTGAAACTTGAAATTTTCCCGTTTCAGTGACTGCTTATTAGAGGTCACTCTGGACTGAATCGGGCAGATCAACTCGGGCAAAGAGAAAAACTTTCCCTGAGCTGGACCTGCCCAAAAAGTTGGCTCAATCCTCACAGACGCCTCGGTCATCGGGACTCACGCGTAAAATAAAATGCGTGTGGTGTAGGCGCCCACAACACTTGCGCCTCTACGCGCAAATCGCTAAAATGTCACCGACTCACCGTTTCTCGGATTTACGTTCGTTAGAGTCCGAATTCAGATCAGAAAGAGCTTTGCGGCCAGTTTTTCCTACAGAAGATCGTTTTAAATACGAAAACCAGTTTTCTTGTAAATACACACAAGTAATACAACTGGAATAGTTTATTTTTTCATGTGGAACAGAATCCACTTATCATATATTCACTTGTGATGTATTCTTTATACTCTGTGTGAGCTTCCCCACAGTGCCTGGCGAGGTCAGAGTAATGATGGAACCTTTCCTGACATTCAGGGTAGACAACATTCAAGACTGCATCATTGACTTAATGATCATGCTAAACCCGTTGATGATAAAAAGTGGAAGACGTTGATAAAGACGTTTCTTCAACGCTTACTGTACCCCGTATTGATATATAACAGTTGAACGCTGAACCGAAAATCCGTACAAGTCCAAAACGCTATCAGTGTGCAGAAGGTTCGGAAATAGTGTTTTCACCCAAACTTTGCTTAGGGGGGGGGTGTTTCGGGCGCTAAACACTATTATAAGATCCGTTTCCGGATTTTCGTAAAAGTAATGCGCTTTTGGAGGATAGAATATGTACTAAAATCAGAAAAAACGCCTTGTGCAGGTGGAAAACGCTTTCACTCTGTGCAAAGTTCGAAAAACATGCTCTCACCAGAACTTTGATCAGGCCGTTATTCTGGGCGCTGAACACGATTAAGAGGTCCGATTCCAGATTTTCTAAAGACTAAAATGCGTTTCGGAACGTCCAGCAGGTGCGGAACTCTGGCGAAAAACGACTACACGAATTCTTAACTGGTTCATACGTCTAAAGAAGGATGCTTTCACGCTCCACTTTTGATACCCCTTGGCTTTGTAACTGTGGAACTTGCAGTAATCGGAATGTTTCAGGAAGAGGGCTTTTTGCAATTTTGTCATTTCCAAGTGGGGTTAAGAATCTGATGATTGAAAGAACACACTTGGAGACTCCCAAACAGCTTAGAACTTGGCCGACTTCCTCTGATTACCTAGTCAAATAAACAGCTGTGAGGCCTAACCCTGTGGTTTTAATTTTTGCCGAAAGTTTGCCGTTGTAAGCAAAATTTTCGGCAAACGGCAACGGCAGACCCCAAAAATGGCCGGCAATCGGCAATTGCCGCACTCCCCTGGTGAATAACCAAAACGGAGGCACAGATTTAGACGGTGGCATCCTGCTCACCTGCCATCAACAATGGAGACTGGACAATTGAGTGTTGAATACATAGGATGCCAAATGCGGCTATATTAGATAAGCGAAACGGTTGCAAAAAAAAAAGGATTTTACGGAGGGCAACGCGGATCGAGGTTCTGAGGAAAACTGGAAATCAAGCATCAGACTCGTGGTGAGCTTGTTTAGGAACTTCCTGGAGAACTCCCTGGTGCCTTAGAGTACCAGGTTATTTTTGCAGTGGCCTACCACACTCTTGTAATCTCCAAGTACCGAGGGGTACACATTGCCAAGGTTGCATAAAGTGGTGATACTAATTGTATTGCTACATCGCCGACCGCTCCTGTGTTTATGCTAACTAGGTAAACTCTCGAGTGAATACTGAAAATTATTGTTCTTGTTATGAATTACATAGATACACCCCTCGGTATTTCTCATTGAGTCCACATTCATACGAAAATCTGAAAGAAAACTCTGGGTGATCATGATTGAAAAGCAATTATAGACGATGTTTAAATTTTTTCGCCTTTTTACGATTTACGTTCCACAAGTAGAACAGCCGTGAAGAGTGGAATGGTACGTGACGTCTGTTATCAATGAAAAAGGCCCAGTACGAACTGAAAACTCAAAAAGCTGGCGCATTATTTCCGGAAACCCACAGAAAACTTTTGTGCTGGAAAGAACTGATGGGAACGGTAGCTAAGCAAACAGGGAAAATTAGCTTCGTAATGTAAAGAAAAGAGTTACGGTGAAAATCTCCTTCCTATAAATACGGAACTTTTATTGAAAGGAGTTAATTTGTCGTAGTCATATACGTATGATAATGCGCTTTATCGTATTCATCGCGTTATTAAAGCTTTATCCATGCTTTGAAAAAAATCTGTTTTTCTGTTTTTTTTATTTGCGCGTAAACGCGCGTGTGTCGTATGCACCTACACCATCCGCATTTTATTTTACGCGTGAGTCCCGATGACCGAGGCGTCTGCGAGGATTAAGCCCAAAAAGTTCCCGTCAAAAACTGAAAAAAAGGTAGGTCACAAATAAACGGATATTGATTCAGTAGAACCTATCAGTTTTCGCGGACGTGGAGTTCTTCAATTCAATCGATATTAAAGGCAGGGTTCGCTACAATAACGGTTGTTGTGCTATACTGGCTTGTTGATCGAATCCACAGCTCACGATGGCGTGGATCCCCGCTACAAGGTGCGCCGCAGTGATGAGAAGGCAGCCACGCAATTTGAGCTGTGGATTCGATGAACAAGCCTGCTAGGCCCATCAGAAGGTAGATCTGGCCTTCAGAAAAGTGAAAATAATGAAAAAATTGAGTATGAAACTAGTTAGGGGGGAGGCGCTGAAGATTTAGTTGGGGAATAAATGGCACCCCTTCCAGAATTCGAAGTATCTCCATGGAGTCTCAACGAAAACAATGACTGATAACGCTATCAGGCATATGATATCAGCATAAATTTTCAATTTCATGGATGAATCGTTTCATTTTCCCGAGTGCCCCCCCCCAACTAGTTTCAAGCCAAAAATCGGAGAAAAACCGCTCAGGAACAAGTTATTGCTTGATGTCACCCCGCCCCCAATTATCGAGATTCCTACTATAAATGAATGTTTTGTAAACTGTTATTTTGCTTCTAAAGTAATTTCTGAGCATTTCTGGAAACTACTGACTGCTTTTACGGCAGAATAAAGGCGGACAAACGAGCACTATAAAAAATCTAGTTAATTAGGGGCCGGCCGACACCGGTGATTAGCTGTTAGACTGTGCTTCTCTGGGTCAAATTCCGGCCCGTAATTGCATTTCGACACGCTCTGCGGCCGCGAGCTTTCGAGCAGAAGAGTTTCCAGTATAGTTGTACGCAAACTAAATTTTCGAAAGATTTTTCGAAATTTTTTTCGTTCGTTTTCGTTTGTTCGAAAATTCGTCGAACGAAATTTTTTCAAATTTCGTTCGTTCGAAATTTTTGCGATTTCAAAAAATTTCGAAAAACCGGATTCAAAAATCGAAGAACAAATTTCGAAAAAAATTCGAATTTTTCGACGAATTTCGAAAAAAGTACGAAATTTTGAAAAAAATCAAAATTCCGATTAGTTTCGAATTTCGTACGTTCGACCTCCGAAATTTCGAAAGTTTTTCGAAATTCGTTCGTTCGAAATTTTTTCGATTTTCGTTCGTTCGACATTTTTTTTTCGAAATTGTACAGCTATAGTTTCCAGTGCCGCAGCCGTCGATCTGTGTACTCTGGGTTGGTTTTGGAAACTAAAAAAAATCGGAGAAAACTGTATAAAAAGGCCACATTGAGTCGGCTTTGGCGCTGGAAACTCGACCGACTCAGGTGCGTGCGGCCGCAAAGCGTTTCGAGACGCAATTGCGGACCGGAATTTGGCCCAGAGAAGCACAGTATATACCTTGTTTTTTAGCGTTTTTTTTGTGAAAATTTCCGGGTTTTTTTACTTATTCTCACTCTTGTAATGACCAAATCTACATTCTCATGAAGAAAGCTTAAAAGTCGTTTTTGATTTATTGAATACCCTTAATATTCATTTAAATCACGCAACATTCGGAACGCGGAAATCTCGAATGGTTCGATCAAAACACATTCGAACTTTTCGTTTTTTTTTGCAATTTTTCCCGTTTCAGTGACTGTTTATTAGAGGTCTCTCTGGACTGAATTGGGCAGATCAACTCGGGCAAAGAGAAAGTCTTTACCAGTTCTGAATCTGCCCAAAAAGGTTGCGTCAAAAACTGAAAAAGGTAGGTCACAGATAAACGGATATTGATTCAGTAGAACCTATCAGTTTTCGCGGACGTGGCGTCCCTCGATTCAATCGATATTGAAGGCAGGGTTCGCGACAATAACGGTTGTTGTGCTATACTGGCTTGTTGATCAAATCCACAGCTCACGATGGCGTGGATCCCCGCTGTAAGGTGTGCCGCAGTGATGAGAGGGCAGCCACGCATTTTGGGCTGTGGATTAGATGAACAAGCCTGCTAGGCCCATCAGAAGGTAGATCTGGCCATCAGAAAAGTGAAAATAATGAAAAATTTGGGTATGAAACTAATTAGGGGGGGGGCACTCAAAATTCAGTTGGGGAATGAATGGTACCGCTTCCAAAAATCGAAGTATTTTCATGGAGTCTCCACGAAAACAGGGACTGATAACGCTATCAGGCATATGATATCAGCATAAATTTTCAATTTCATGGATGAATCGTTTCATTTTCCCGAGTGCCCCCCCCCAACTAGTTTCAAGCCAAAAATCGGAGAAAAACCGCTCAGGAACAAGTTATTGCTTGATGTCACCCCGCCCCCAATTATCGAGATTCCTACTATAAATGCCTGTTTTGTAAACTGTTATTTTGCTTCTAAAGTAATTTCTGAGCATTTCTGGAAACTACTGACTGCTTTTACAGCAAAATAAAGGCGGACAAACGAGCACTATAAAAAATCCAGTTAATTAGGGGCCGGACGACACCGGTGATTAGCTGTTAGACTGTGCTTCTCTGGGTCAAATTCCGGCCCGTATTTGCGTTTCGACACGCTCTGCGGCCGCGAGCTTTCGAGCAGAGTTTCCAGTATAGTTGTACGCAAACTAAATTTTCGAAAGATTTTTCAAATTTTTTTTCGTTCGTTTTCGTTTGTTCGAAAATTCGTCGAACGAAATCTTTTCAAATTTCGTTCGTTCGAAATTTTTGCGATTTCAAAAAATTTCGAAAAACCGGATTCAAAAAACGAAGAACAAATTTCGAAAAAAATTCGAATTTTTCGACGAATTTCGAAAAAAGTACGAAATTTCGAAAAAAAATCAAAATTCCGATTAGTTTCGAGAATTTCGTACGGTCGACCTCCGAAATTTCGAAAGTTTTTCGAAATTCGTTCGTTCGAAATTTTTTCGAACGAAATTTTTTCGATTTTCGTTCGTTCGACATTTTTTTTTCGAAATTGTACAGCTATAGTTTCCAGTGCCGCAGCCGTCGATCTGTGTACTCTGGGTTGGTTTTGGAAACTGGAAACTAAAAAAAATCGGAGAAAACTGTATAAAAAGGCCACATTGAGTCGGCTTTGGCGCTGGAAACTCGACCGACTCAGGTGCGTGCGGCCGCAAAGCGTTTCGAGACGCAATTGCGGACCGGAATTTGGCCCAGAGAAGCACAGTATATACCTTTTTTTTAGCGTTTTTTTTGTGAAAATTTCCGGGTTTTTTCACTTATTCTCACTCTTGTAATGACCAAATCTACATTCTCATGAAGAAAGCTTAAAAGTCGTTTTTTTTATTTATTGAATACCCTTAATATTCATTTAAATCACGCAACATTCGGAACGCGGAAATCTCAGATGGTTCGATCAAAACACATTCGAACTTTTCGTTTTTTTTTTTGCAATTTTTCCCGTTTCAGTGACTGTTTATAAGAGGTCTCTCTGGACTGAATTGGGCAGATCAACTCGGGCAAAGAGAAAGTCTTTACCAGTTCTGAATCTGCCCAAAAAGGTTGCGTCAAAAACTGAAAAAGGTAGGTCACAGATAAACTGATATTGATTCAGTAGAACCTATCAGTTTTCGCGGACGTGGCGTCCCTCGATTCAATCGATATTGAAGGCAGGGTTCGCGACAATAACGGTTGTTGTGCTATACTGGCTTGTTGATCAAATCCACAGCTCACGATGGCGTGGATCCCCGCTGTAAGGTGTGCCGCAGTGATGAGAGGGCAGCCACGCATTTTGGGCTGTGGATTAGATGAACAAGTCTGCTAAACTCATGAAAAGGTAGATGTGACCCTCAGAAAAGTGAAAATAATGAAAAAGTTGGGTATGAAACTAATTAGGGGGCACTCAAAATTCAGTTGGGGAATGAATGGTACCGCTTCCAAAAATCGAAGTATTTCCATGGAGTCTCCACGAAAACAGGGACTGATAACGCTATCAGGCATATGATATCAGCATAAATTTTCATTTTCATGGACGAATCATTTCATTTTCCCGAGTGCCCCCCCCCAACTAGCATAAAGCCAAAAATTGGAGAAAAACCGCTCAGGAACAAGTTATTGCTTGATGTCACTCCGCCCCCAATTATCGAGATCCCTACTATAAATTCCTGTTTTGTAAACTGTTATTTTACTTCTTAAGTAATTTCTGAGCATTTCTGGAAACTACTGACTGCTTTTACGGCAGAATAAAGGCGGACAAACGAGCACTATAAAAATCTAGTTAATTAGGGGCCGGCCGACACCGGTGGTTAGCTGTTAGACTGCACTTCTCTGGGTCAAATTCCGGCCCGTAATTGCGTTTCGACACGCTTTGCGGCCGCGCGCTTTCGAGCAGACGAATTTCCAGTATAGTTGTACATGAACGAAATTTTCGAAATTTTTTTCGTTCGTTTTCGTTTGTTCGAAAATTCTTCGAACGAAATTCTTTCAGATTCCGTTCGTTCAAAATTTTTGCGATTTCAAAAAATTTCGAAAAACCGGATTCGAAAAACGAAGAACAAATTTCGAAAAAAAAAATTCGGAATTTCCGACAAATTTCGAAAAAAATTCGGATTTTTTGACGAATTTCGAACATAGTACGAAATTTCGAAAAAAATCGAACTTTTCGTGCGTCCGAAATTTTTCGAACGAAAAAATTTCGATTTTCGTTCGTTCGACATTTTTGTCGAAGTTGTACAACTATAGTTTCCAGACTCAGGTGCGTGCGGCCGCGAAGCGTTCCGAGACGCAATTGCGGACCGGGATTCTGCCCAGAGAAGCACAGTACCTTGTTTTTTAGTGTTTTTTTTTCTGAAAATTTCCGGGTTTTTTTCACTTATTCTCACTCTTGTAATGACCACATCTACATTCTTATGAACAAAGCTCAAAAGTCGTTTTTATTTATATATTTATTGAATACGCTGCTTAAGGAAGATTCATCGAGAACCCTGCCTTCAAATCACGTAAAATTCTGAACCGTGGAAATCTCAGTAGGTTCGACCAAATACTTTTTTTTTGCAAATTTTCCCGTTTCAGTGACTCTTTATAAAAGGTCTCTCTGGACTGAATTGGGCAGATCAACTCGGGCAAAGAGAGAATCTTTACCCGTATTGAATCTGCCCGAAAAGATTGCGTCAAAAACTAAGAAAGGTAGGTCACAAATAAACGGATATGCGTGCGGCCGCAAAGCGTGTCGAGACGCGATTGCGGACCGGAATTTGGAACTTAGAAGCACAGTAGATCTGGTCATCACAGAAGTGAAAATAAGTAAAAAATTGGAAAAGAACAGCTCAGGAACAAGTTATTGCTTGGTGTCAGCCCGCCCCCAACTATCGGAATTACTATAAATGCCTGTTTTGTCATCTTTTATTTTGCTTCTAAAGTAATTTCTGAGCATTTCTGGAGACGATTGACTGCTTTAACAGCAAAATAAAGGCGGATGAGCAATCATTAATAGAAATCTTGTGAATTAGGGGCCGGCCGACACCGGTGATTAGCTGTTATATTTTGCTTCCCTGGGCAAAATTCCGGTCCGCAATTGCGTCTGGACACGCGTTGCGACCGCGCGCTTTCGAGCCCGAAGAGTTTCCAGTGCCGCAGCCGCCGATCGGACGCCTCTGGGTGGCTTTTAGAGACTGTAACTCGAAAAAGTGGAGAAAACTGAATAAAAAAAGCCACCTCGGGCGGCTCTGGCGCTCGAAACTCGACCGACTCAAGTGCGTGCGGCCGCAAAGCGGTCTGAGACGCAATTGCGGACCGTAATTTAGCCTCGAGAAGCAAGGTACCTTGTTTTTGATCGATTTGTTTCCGAAAATTTCCGGGTTTTTCACTTATTTCACTCTTGTGATGACCAAATATACATTCTCATGAAGAAACCTCAAGAGTCGTATTTAATTATTTGTTGGATACGCTACAGGCCATAAAACGGCCAATGTCTCACCGTCGACTGCGTACCACGCGCTGCGCGACCGCACGCGTCGGAAGCGAACGGGTTTTGCCGTTGCCGCGACGAGTTTTGGCCGCCGCGCGATGTTTCGGCCGCCGCGCGGCGGCCGAAACTCGTCGCGCGGCGGCCAAAACTCGTCTGCTTCCGACGCCCGTGCGGTCGCGCAGCGCGTGGTACGCAGTCGACGGTGAGACATTGGCCGTTTTATGGCCTGTACGCTTTTCAAGGGAGATTCATCGAGAACCCTGCCTTTAAATCACGAAAAATTCGGAACCGCGGAAGACAATTTTTCCCGTTTCAGTGACTCTTTATAAAAGGTCTCTCTGGACTGAATTGGGCAGATCAACTCGGGCAAAGAGAAAGTCTTTACCCGTATTGAATCTGCCCGAAAAGATTGCGTCAAAAACTGAGAAAGGTAGGTCACAAATAAACGGATATTGATTCAGTAGAACCTATCAGCTTTCGCGGACGTGGAGTTCTTCAATTCAATCGATATTAAAGGCAGGGTTCGCTACAATAACGGTTGTTGTGCTATACTGGCTTGTTGATCTAATCCACAGCTGACGGTGGCGTGGTTCCCCGCTGTAAGGTGTGCCGCAGTGATGAGAGGGCAGCCACGCATTTTGGGCTGTGAATTCCATGAACAAGCCTGCTATACCCATCAGAAGGTAGAGCTGGCCATCACGAAAGTGAAAATAAGCAAAAAATCGGCGGAAAACCGCTCAGGAACAAGTTAATGCTTGGTGTCCGCCCGCCCACAACTATCGAGTTTTCTATAAGCGCCTGTTTTGTAAGCTTTCATTTCTCTTCTAAGGTAATTTCTGAGCATTCCTGGAGACTACTAAAGATTTGAACAGCAAAATAAAGGCGGATAAGCAAGTATTAACAAAAATCTCATTAATTAGGGGCCCGTTGACACCGGTGATTAGCTGTTCGACTGTGCTTCTCTGGGCCAAATTCCGGCCCGTAATTGCGTTTCGACACGCTTTGCGGCCGCACGCTCCAGAGTCTGACCCGATTAACAGCCCCGCAGCCGCCGATCTGATGCCTCTGGGTGGCTTTTCGAGACTGGAAACTTGAAAAAATGGAGAAAACTGAATATAAAAGCCACCTCGGGCTGCTCTGGCGCTTAAAACTCGACCAACTCAAGTGCGTGCGGACGCAAAGCGTTCTGAGACGCAATTGCGGACCGGAATTTAGCCTCGAGAAGCACAGTGCCTAGCGTTTTTCTCCGAAAAACTCCGGGTTTTTTCACTTATTTTCACTTTTGTGACGACCAAATCTACATTCTCATGAAAATAGCTCAAAAGTCGTTTTTACTTATTTATTTATTGAATACGCTTAATATTCATTTAAATCACGCCAAATTCTGAACCGTGGAAATCTCAGTACGTTCGACCAAATACTTTTTTTTTGCAATTTTTCCCGTTTCAGTGACTGTTTATTAACGGTCACTCTGGACTGAATTGGGCAGATCAACTCGGGCAAAGAGAAAAACTTTACCCGTATTGAATCTGCCCGAAAAGATTGCGTCAAAAACTGAAAAAAAAGGTAGGTCACAAATAAACTGATATGCGTGCGGCCGCATACCGTGTCGAGACGCGATCGCGGACCGGAATTCGGAACTGAGAAGCACAGTAGATCTGGTCATCACAGAAATGAAAATAAGTAAAAAATTGGAAAAGAACAGCTCAGGAACAAGTTATTGCTTGGTGTCCGCCCGCCCCCAACTATCGGAATCACTATAAATGCCTGTTTTGCCATCTTTTATTTTGATTCCAAAGTGATTTCTGAGCATTTCTGGAGACGATTGACTGCTTTAACAGCAAAATAAAGGCGGATGAGCAATCATTAATAGAAATCTTGTTGATTAGGGGCCGGCCGACACCGGTGATTAGCTGTTATATTTTGCTTCTCTGGGCAAAATTCCGGTTCGCAATTGCGTCTCGACACGCGTTGCGACCGCGCGCTTTCGAGCCCGAAGAGTTTCCAGAGCCGCAGCCGTCGATACGTTGACTCTAGGTGAGTTTTAGAAAATGGAAATTGAATAAAATAAAATAAAAACTGTATAAAATACCAGATCGATTCGGCGGAATGTTGCTGGAAACTTAACTGACTCGAGCGCGTGCGGCCGCACAGGCGTTCCAAGACGCAATTGCGGACCGGAATTTAGCCTCGAGTACCTCGTTTTTGAGCGTTTTTTTCCCAAAAATTTCGGGTTTTTTTCACTTATTTTTACTCTAGTGATGACCAAATCTACATTCTGATGAACACAGCTCAAAAGTCGTATTTCTTTATTGAATACGCTGCTTAAAGGCACAGTCCAACCTCAGAATCGATTTTTTGTGTTTCTACTTAACTGGGAGAAAATTTCACGCTGATCACAATGGTGTCTCCAGATTCGCTCAGAGCCCACTGTGAACGGAGTTATGGCCCCTCGAAAGTTGTGAATTGGAACTACGAGAATTTCGTGGACGAGTTGTCTCGGGCTTGTCATTGTCATTCGCAATCATCGCACTGGAGCAGACTACATTATAAAGGTATACCGGTAACAAATAGAAGAACATAGATTTTGACCAAAATCCATGGTGTGTCTAGTCTCTACTGAAGTCGAAAGCTCTGAAGTGGGCGAAGCAAATGGGTGCCGATTTGGATTTTTCTCGCCTATTCTGAAGTGTTGAGATTCCGCGTTTGGAAGAGTTGCTACTCACACAGGTTGGAGCATAATATCAAATTTTATCCACGAGCTTGGACTGTGTCTTTAAAGGCAGTGTTCACGAAAATCTTCAATTTTGAGATTATTCGCTATATCGATTAAGTGGCCCCCGGGTAGAACTAAAATGACGTAGAAATTGAGAAAAACAGCAGAAGTACATGAAATGCTTAAGTATCACCCCGCCTTTTAAGTATCACAGGAAGTGTTTGTTGTGAAAACGAAATCTTTTGTGTACCAGTCCTTTGCAATTCTCCACTCTCTATTGCTCCGTTCTTTCCTTAGGGCCCTAACTAATCCTGCTTTGCATAAAATATTCTTTTATTTTAGATTGACCCAATTTTCCACCGGTGACAACCACCATGAACATGTTCATCCAGCCGGACAACTAGTCCATGTTTTTGGAATAAAGTCACTGAAATACGACATTTTAATGCGTTTCTCGCCGTTTCTTCGTAATTTTGCTAATACTTGGAGGTCAACATATTGTTTCAATAGAAAAACTCAGGGACGAAAATCATCGTGAACACTGCCTTTAAGGAAGATTTATCGAGAACCCTGCCTTTGAATCACGGAAAATTCGGAACCGCGGAACACAATTTTTCCCGTTTCAGTGACTGTTTATTAAAGGCCCCTCTGGACTGAATTGGGTAGATCAACTCGGGCAAAGAGAAAATCTTTACCCGTGCTGAATCTGCCCAACAAGATTGCGTTAAAAACTGACAAATGTAGGTCACAAATAAATCAATATTGATTCAGTAGAACCTATCAGTTTTCGCGGACGTGGCGTCCCTCGATTGAATCGATATTAAAGGCAGAGTTCGCGACAATAACGGTTGTTGTGCTACACTCATGAGAATGCACGGTGCTTCTCTGGACCAAATTCCGGTCCGCGATTGCGTCTCGACACGCTTTGCGGCAGCACGCTCCAGAGTCTGACCCGATTCCAGCCGCGCAGCCGCCGATCGGACGCCTCTGGGTGGCTTTTAGAGACTGAAACTCGAAAAAATGGAGAAAACTGAATAAAAAAGCCACCTCGGGCTGCTCTGGCGCTTGAAACTAAACCGACTGAAGTGCGTGCGGCCGCAAAGCGTTCCGAGACGCAATTTCGGACCGGAATTTAGCCTCGAGAAGCAAGGTACCTCGTTTTAAAGCGTTTTTTTTTTCAAAATTTTCCGGGTTTTTAATTTATTTTCTCTCTTGTGATGACCAAATCTACATTCTCATGAAGAAACCTCAAAAGTCGTTTTTATTTATTTATTTATTGAATACGCTCAATATTAATTTAAATCACGCGAAATTCGGAACCGCGGAAATCTCAGTAGGTTCGATCAAAACACATTCGAGTTTTCGTTTCTGACAACTTTTCCCGTGTCAGTGACAGTTTATTAGAGGTCACTCCGGACTGAATGGGGCAGATCAACTCGGGCAAAGAGAAAAACTTTCCCTGAGCTGGACCTGCCCAAAAAGTCCCCGTCAAAAACTGAAAAAGATAGGTCACAAATAAACGGATATTTGTTCAGTAGAACATGAAAATTTTCGCGAAAGTGGCGCCCCATGAATCAATCGATATTAAAGGCAGGGTTCGCGACAAAAACAGTTGTTGTGCCTATACTAGCTTGTTGATCGAATCCACAGCTCACGGTGGCGTGCATCCCCGCTGTAAGGTGCGCCGCAGTGATGAGAGGGCAGCCACGCATTTTGAGCTGTGGATTCGATGAAAAAGCCTGCTACACCCATCAGAAGGCAGATCTGGGTATAGAAAAGTGAAAATAATGAAAAAATTGGGAATGAAACTAGTTAAGGGAGGGGGACTCAAGATTCAGTTGGGGAATGAATGATACAGCTCTCAGAAGTCGAAGTATTTCCATGAATTCCTCACGAAAACAATGACTGATAACGCTATCATGCCTATGATATCAGCCCAAATTTTCATTTCCATGAAAGAATCATTTCATTTTCTCAAGTGCCCCCCCCCCCCAACTATTATAGTATAAAGCCAAAAATTGGAGAAAAACCGCTCAGGAACCAGTTATTTCTTGATGTCATCCCGCCCCCGATTGTCGAGATTTCTATAAATGCCTGTTTTGTGAACTTTATTTCGCTTCTAAAGTAATTTCTGAGAATTTTTGGAGACTAATGACTGCTTTAACAGCAAAATAGAGGCGGATAAGCAAGCATTTAGAAAAATCTCGTAATATAGGGGTCGGCCTACAGCGGTAATTAGCTGTTATATTGTGCTTCTCTGAGCCGAATTCCGGTCTGCAAATGCGTTTCGACACGCTTTGCGGCCGTACGCTCCAGAGTCTGACCCGATTCAAGCCGCGCAGCCGCCGATCTGATGCCTCTGGGTGGCTTTTAGAGACTGGAAACTTGAGAAAATGGAGAAAACTGAATAAAAAAGCCACCTCGGGCTGCTCTGGCGCTTGAAACTTGACCGACTCAAGTGCGTGCGGCCGCAAAGCGTTCCGAGACGCAATCGCGCACCGAAATTCAGCCTCGAGAAGCAAGGTACCTTTTTTTGAGCGTTTTTTTTTCCAAAAATTTCCGGGTTTTTTAAATTTATTTTCTCTCTTGTGATGACCAAATCTACATTCTCATGAAGGTACCCCAAAAGTCGTTTTTCTTTATTTAATTTCTGAATACGCTCAATATTTATTCAAATCAAATAAAATTCGGAACCGCCGAAATCTCAGTAGGTTCGATCAAAACACATTCGAACTTTTCGTTTGTTTTTTTTTTGCATTTTTTCTCGTTTCAGTGACTGTTTATTAAAGGTCACCCTGGACTGAATTGGGCAGATCAACTCGGGCAAAGAGAAAATCCTAACCCGTGCTAAATCTGCCCAACAAGATTGCGTCAAAAACTGAAAAGTTAGGTCACAAATAAATCGATATTGATTCAGTAGAGCCTAACAGTTTTCGCGGACGTGGCGTCCCTCGATTCAATCGATAATGGAGGCAGGGTTCGCGACAATAACAGTTGTTGTGCCATGCTCATGAGGAGTTACTGCGCCTCTCTGGGCCAAAGTCCGGTCCGCGATTGCGTCTCGACACGCTTTGCGGCCGCACGCGCTCCAGTTGGTCGAGTTTTCCGCGCCAAAGCCGACTCGATGTGTTTTTTTATACAGTTTTCCCCAATTTTTTTTGTTTCCTGTTTTCAATACCCTTCTAGATTCAACCGATCGGCGGCTGCGATGCTGGAAACTCTTCCGACTCCGAAGCGTGCGGCCGCAAAGCGTGTCGAGAGGCAATTGCGGACCGCACTTTGGCCCAGAGAAGCACAGTAGATCTGGCCATCACAAAAGCGAAATTAGCGAAAAAAATTGGGTATGACACTAGATAGGGGGGGGCACTCAAGATTCAGTTGGGGAATGAATGATACAGCTCTCAGAAGCTTAGTATTTCCATGGAGTCTCCACGAAAACAATGACTGATAGCGCTATCAGGCATATGATATCAGCCAGAATTTCTTTTTCGTGAATGAATCATTTTATTTTCTCGAGTGCCCCCCCCAACTAGTTTCAAGCCAAAAATTAGAGAGAAACCGCTCAGGAACAATTTATTGCTTGGTTTCATCCCGCCCCCAATTATCGAAATTCCTACTATAAATGCCTGTTTTGTCATCTTTTTTTTTGCTTCTAAAGCGACTTCTTGGCATTTCTGGAAACTACTGAATACTTAAGCAGCAAAATAAAGGCGGATAAGCACGCATTAATCAAATTCTGGTTAAAGGCAGTGTTCACGATAAATTTCACTTCCGATATCTCCACGGCTTACGGAAGGTCTGGTGTCCTATATAGCAAGGCATGTTTAGAAAGTACACGAAAGACGCGTTTTTGAGCAAAAATAGGCCCTCTCTTGTTTACGTTGATTTTTGAGGGTGGAGGAATTGATCGCTAGAAGGACGGGTGCTCTTATCCAGCCCATCCCCCCAATCGGCTCCCTCGAAATGGCTCTAAATTTTTCTAAGTTTTCACTACAATTTTGGAATATCTTGTGCACCAGTGGTGCTGTTTTCCTAACTTCTTTCCCGTGCGGAGCCTCAACTGCTGACCACTGGAGGAGGACGGTGCGAGAATGCAGACACACCGCTCTTCACTTCTTTTATACCCTACCCTTTATCAATTGGGTATCACCGACTTTGTTTACGAAAGCCGAATGAAGGGGGGGGGGTGGGCTGTATAACATTATTCTAGAAGGACGATACCTATCAATGCAATGAAGCGATCAGCTCACTTATCAGCACTTCCTTCACTTGATCATTCCTGTAATCTGAATCTTCATTTGTTCTCAGACATTGGGAACAGCGGACCGCTGGCGAAAATTCGCCAGTTGCTCATCAGCTGGGGGACAGCTGGCATTTAGCTGGCTAATGGCAATCACGAGGCCAACAGTTGGCATACACTCGGTATGTCATTTAATTCCAGCGACGGACGGCTGGTGAATATGTGCCAGTTGCCTAATAGCTGGGTGATAACCGGCATTCAGCTGGCAAATGGTAATTACGAGGCCGACAGCTGGTTCACCCTTGGCATCTCAATTAGAGCTAGCGGTGGATCGCTGGCGAAAGTGTGCCAGCTGCCTAAAAACTGCGTGATAATTTGCATTCAGCTGGCAAGGTCAATATAACCTCGAAATTACCGAGCGCATGAATACGCGGTTAACCACCAATCGGCACTTCGCTGGCGCCTAACCGCCCAGTGGCTTTCGCTGGCACTGAGTCATCACATGGCTGGCACTCGAGAGAGTTGACGACTACTCACGTTTTAACGTGTTATAGTTTGATCTCTGATTTCACTGTTAAGCCGAGGTGGTACATAAGGCGATTCAGTTCAATGAGTGTTAACCCGTCACTTTGATGCCGGCTCTGGAAGGTGACCTGAGGTCACTCTACAGAGGCCAGCATATTTTTGGCAGCTGAGGGGCAACTCCCCACGGCTAGGGGGAGGTGGGGTGGGTCCCCCCACCACAGACCATTGCGTAGGCGATCTCCTACGCAACGATCTGCGGAGGGGGACCCACCTCGACTCATCGGTCTGCCAAGAGACTGGCGGACCGCTGGCAAATGATTGCTCAACAGCGGGCTGCCAGGTATTATCTAAGAGACTGCCAGCGGTCGGCCAACGTCCTGGCGGACCGCTGGCAGGGTTTTGGCGGAGCGACGACTAATGGCTGTCCGACACCGGGAATGGTTTTTGCTCGCCAAGCAAATGTCGGCGGTCCGCCAAAAACCAATGTCTTAGTTCATTCCGAGGGGGCGGATCTGAGGCACCGAAACGCTTGTTTGCAGCCGTTATTTTGCCGCTCCTGGCTCGTTTTCTATTGTTCTTTTGACATTGGGAGCCTAGGATCCTTCTCGCCTATCATTTCACTGTGGAAAGTCAACGAGGATGATCATCGTGAACACAGCCTTTAACTAGGCGCCGGCCGACACCGGTAATTAGCCGTTATATTGTGCTTCTCTGAGCCAAATTCCGGTCCGCAATCGCGTCTCGACACGCTTTGCGGCCGCACGCTCCAGAGTCTGACCCGATTCCAGCCCCGCAGCCGCCGATCTGATGCCTCTGGGTGGCTTTTCGAGACTGGAAACTTAAGAAAATGGAGAAAACTGAATAAAAAAGCCACCTCGGGCTGCTCTGGCGCTTGAAACTTGACCGACTCAAGTGCGTGCGGCCGCAAAGCGTTTCGAGACGCAAATGCGGACCGGAATTTAGCCTCGAGAAGCACAGTACCTAGCGTTTTTCTCCCAAAAACTCCAGGTTTTTTCACTTATTTTCACTCTTGTGACGACCAAATCTACATTCTCATGAAAAAAAGCTCAAAAGTCGTTTTTACTTATTGTGGTGCGCGCGAAGCACGCACCAGATTTGGTTTTGAACTGGCCACGCGCGCAACCTGTTTTTCGAAATCTAAGCTCAGGGTGAAGGTAGGAATTAGCTCTAAATCGCATTGAAAAGAGCGCAAAAAGTTGTATCCAATGCTCAAAAATGGTTTAAAATGGTTTGCTAGGATTTGAGAAAACTTTGAAAAATCGCAAGTTTTCTCTGTTAATCTCCTTTTTTTATTCAGACGGCGTTCACGATCTTGTGCTACCAGTTAGAATTGAGCTAGGGAGCTCATTTTCGTACAGTAGGCTGGAAATGGATGCAGGTCGCTCCTATTCCATTTTGAACTCGATATCTTTACTGTGAAGGGTACCTCAAATTCTTGGGCTTACATACTAAATTAGCCGTGGAGCACGAAAACTGCTTTTTTTCTGCTGCGGCTGTGGAGACCGGGGTGTGACGGTGAATTTGCAGCCAATCAACACAGGTTGTCGGAGGTAAGTACTGAACTGGTCAGAATTCGTACTCATGACACGTCATCGATCGATAATCAATAGTATCGATTTTCGTGCTTTTTGCACAAAATGCGGCGAACATTGGTGATTGCTTCTGGGGTTGGTTTTCTTGGTTGAGGAATTCAAACGCTCATCAGTCATTATCGATATATGCCAATCAATAATATCGATTTTTTCGCCTGTTGCACAAAATACCGCAATGATTTTTGATTGTTGATGGCTCTAAGTTATTTGTTTGGGAAATTTTTCTCATCATGCAAGATCAAATAAGTATTAATGATCGATAATACTGTGTTCTCACATGTTGCAATGAGTGGTATTTTTTACTGTTTTGGGTCATAACTTTTGAAAATTGTACCCATACGACAATATCGTCTGTTAGATGTTTCATTATTCCGAAATGGAAATCGTGGAGCAAAATTGAAGTCAGAAAGGGAACCTTTGGGAAAAATATGTGAAATTTCTGAAAATTTAGCTTACCGGCAAAAGTAGCGATTTGGCAATGTCATAAAGAAGTCAAAAAAAGTTTCAAAAATATCTTAAAATATCTTTGAAAGTGATTTGGCGTAAAATAGCCTTGAGTAATAAAAAAGCAGGGAAATGAAGTGAAATTCTGTAAAAAAGGGGTCTCCCAAGCAAAAGTGGTTTGGTTCGCGTTACAAACGTTTCAACAAAAAGGGAACACTAGGGAAGTGGAATGAGGAGAGTGTACAAAAAATGAACAATATCCTCTAAAAACTCTTTTCTTTGTCGAAACTTCTAAACAGCGGAAACAAACCGTTGCGGTTCTGTATGAGGAAGCGATATATAAATATTTTATCGGCACTCACATAATCGAAGTCCTTTATGCAGCCAAAAGCGCTTCCTCATAGAGAACCGCAACGGTTTGTTTCCGCTGTTTAGAAGTTTCGACCAAGAAAAGAGTTTTTAGAGGAAATTGTTCATTTTTTGTACACTCTCCTCATTCCACTTCCCTATTGTTCCCTTTTTGTTGAAACGTTTGTAACGCTAACCAAACCACTTCTGCTTGGGAGACCCCTTTTTTACAGAATTGTTCACTTTTTCTTGATATTACGCAGTAATATCCCATGCAAGAAGTTCGAACAAAAACCTCTTGATCTCCCCGTTAGATCAGTCCTCTTTCTGTGATCACAAGAATCAATGACCCAACCTGTTATAAAACTATCTCAGAAAAATCACCCGATGTGGCTTGCGTGACCGATGTTCACATGATATAAGCTAATAAATGAGTGATATCCATCATATCGTTTTACATAATTCATTCATATTGATCGCGTCAGCCACAGCTGGCTACACCGGGTGTTATTTGCACCTTCCATGTTTTTCATACGTATCGAACGGGTCGGCCACGGTGATTTTCTCAACCAACTCTGACAGGGACCTTAGGCCCCGGTTATAGTTGGTCGCTCAGACGTAGCCAGCCCGGTCGATAATCATGAAAGCCTGCTGGCCTACAGCCGGATGCAGAATCTGCGTACAGTTCTCCGCTTTTAAATGAAACTAACTTAAAACCGGGACAGTCAGAAACTACCTTCCATTCCATTTGGACACTTTCACATTAGTGGAACAAAGCAGTTTTCCATACTCATTATTTCGTTTCCTCCGCCCCATTCCTTCGCAGAACAGCCGCTTCGATTCCATGTTTTTTGATATGAAAAAGCTCTGCTGAGCTGCGAATGGAGATATAGTGGAGTCCACCAAGAGTGTCTCATTTACCTATCAATAAGAAGCGGTCGGCTGGGGATCAATCTGCATGAATCCCTTACCAGCACGCTCGATACCGATTGAGCGAGAGCGGTTGTGCTGCAATGAGTTTCATGTTCATTGATCTCCAATCGACCGCTTCTCATTGATAAGTAAATGAGACACTCTTGGTGGACTCCACTATAGTTCTAACAATTTGTTTTTGAATTTGGATGCTAATAAGCAAGTACCATTTATTGCAGAAAAAACCAGTAGGCTGGTGAAAAAGAATGAGGGAACACTCAAAATGGGGTTGTGTGAATAGCGTAAGCGCGTTACGAAACTGAAAAGCAGCCTGGCGACATGACCTACATAATATCTCAAGCTTTCTGCACGCTATGCTTGTCATCATGCTTGTCATCATGCTTGTCATCCGGGACTCCTAATCACTCTACGGGGTGTCCTGCACAATTTCTCGGATGACCAGCAATGGGTCCCGAGCACCCGCCCACTCTCCGGGTTTCCACGACGTCCCGATGACGTCAGCAGAAGCTCGAACCACTTTTCACGACGTCTCGATGACGTCATCAGAAGCCCGAAGCACTTTTCACGACGTCCCGATGACGTCATCAGAAGCCCGAAGCACTTTTCACGACGTCCCGATGACGTCATCAGAAGCCCGAAGCACTTTTCACGACATCCCAATGACGTCATCAGAAGCCCGAAGCACTTCTGACGATGTCGTGATGACGTCCTCAGGAGCCCGAAGCACTTTTGACGACGTCCCGATGACGTCATCAGAAGCCCGAAGCACTTTTCAAGACGTCACGATGACGTCATCAGAAGCCCGAAGCACTTTTCACGACGTCCCGATGACGTCATCAGAAGCCCGAAGCACTTTTCACGACGTCCCGATGACGTCATCTGAAGCCCCAAGCACTTTTCACGACGTCCCGATAACGTCATCAGAAGCCCGAAGCACTTCTGACGATGTCGTGATGACGTCCTCAGGAGCCCGAAGCACTTTTCACGACGTCCCGATGACGTCATCAGAAGCCCGAAGCACTTTTCAAGACGTCACGATGACGTCATCAGAAGCCCGAAGCACTTTTCACGACGTCCCGATGACGTCATCAGAAGCCCGAAGCACTTTTCACGACGTCCCGATGACGTCATCAGAAGCCCGAAGCACTTTTCACGACGTCCCGATGACGTCATCAGAAGCCCGAAGCACTTTTCACGACATCCCAATGACGTCATCAGAAGCCCGAAGCACTTCTGACGACGCCCTGATGACGTCATCAGGAGCCCGAAGCACTTTTCACGACGTCCCAATGACGTCATCAGAAGCCCGAAGCACTTTTCACGACATCCCGATGACGTCATCAGAAGCCCGAAGCACTTTTCTCGACGTCCCGATGACGTCATCAGAAGCCCGAAGCACTTCTGACGATGTCGTGATGACGTCCTCAGGAGCCCGAAGCACCTTTCACGACGTCCCGATGACGTCATCAGAAGCCCGAAGCACTTTTCAAGACGTCACGATGACGTCATCAGAAGCCCGAAGCACTTTTCACGACGTCCCGATGACGTCATCAGAAGCCCGAAGCGCTTTTCACGACGTCCCGATGACGTCATCAGAAGCCCGAAGCACTTTTCTCGACGTCCCGATGACGTCATCAGAAGCCCGAAGCACTTTTCACGACGTCCCAATGACGTCATCAGAAGCCCGAAGCACTTCTGACGATGTCGTGATGACGTCCTCAGGAGCCCGAAGCACTTTTGACGACGTCCCAATGACGTCATCAGAATCCCGAAGCACTTTTCACGACGTCCCAATGACGTCATCAGAAGCCCGAAGCACTTCTGACGATGTCGTGATGACGTCCTCAGGAGCCCGAAGCACTTTTCACGACGTCCCGATGACGTCATCAGAAGCCCGAAGCACTTTTCAAGACGTCCCGATGACGTCATCAGAAGCCCGAAGCACTTTTCAAGACGTCCCGATGACGTCATCAGAAGCCCGAAGCACTTTTCACGACGTCCCGATGACGTCATCAGAAGCCCGAAGCACTTTTCACGACATCCCAATGACGTCATCAGAAGCTTGAAGCACTTTTCACGACGTCCCAATGACGTCATCAGAAGCCAGAAGCACTTCTGACGATGTCGTGATGACGTCCTCAGGAGCCCGAAGCACTTTTCACGACGTCCCGATGACGTCATCAGAAGCCCGAAGCACTTCTGACGATGTCGTGATGACGTCCTCAGGAGCCCGAAGCACTTTTCACGACGTCCCGATGACGTCATCAGAAGCCCGAAGCACTTTTCAAGACGTCCCGATGACGTCATCAGAAGCCCGAAGCACTTTTCACGACGTCCCGATGACGTCATCAGAAGCCCGAAGCACTTCTGACGATGTCGTGATGACGTCCTCAGGAGCCCGAAGCACTTTTCACGACGTCCCGATGACGTCATCAGAAGCCCGAAGCACTTTTCAAGACGTCCCGATGACGTCATCAGAAGCCCGAAGCACTTTTCTCGACGTCCCGATGACGTCATCAGAAGCCCGAAGCACTTTTCACGACGTCCCAATGACGTCGTCAGAAGCCCGAAGCACTTCTGACGATGTCGTGATGACGTCCTCAGGAGCCCGAAGCACTTTTCACGACGTCCCGATGACGTCATCAGAAGCCCGAAGCACTTCTGACGATGTCGTGATGACGTCCTCAGGAGCCCGAAGCACTTTTCACGACGTCCCGATGACGTCATCAGAAGCCCGAAGCACTTCTGACGATGTCGTGATGACGTCCTCAGGAGCCCGAAGCACTTTTCACGACGTCCCGATGACGTCATCAGAAGCCCGAAGCACTTTTCAAGACGTCCAGATGACGTCATCAGAAGCCCGAAGCACTTTTCACGACGTCCCGATGACGTCATCAGAAGCCCGAAGCACTTTTCACGACGTCCCAATGACGTCATCAGAAGCCCGAAGCACTTCTGACGATGTCGTGATGACGTCCTCAGGAGCCCGAAGCACTTTTCACGACGTCCCGATGACGTCATCAGAAGCCCGAAGCACTTTTCAAGACGTCCCGATGACGTCATCAGAAGCCCGAAGCACTTTTCAAGACGTCCCGATGACGTCATCAGAAGCCCGAAGCACTTTTCACGACGTCCCGATGACGTCATCAGAAGCCCGAAGCACTTCTGACGATGTCGTGATGACGTCCTCAAGAGCCCGAAGCACTTTTGACGACGTCCCGATGACGTCATCAGAATCCCGAAGCACTTTTCACGACGTCCCGATGACGTCATCAGAAGCCCGAAGCACTTCTGACGATGTCGTGATGACGTCCTCAGGAGCCCGAAGCACTTTTGACGACATCCTAATGACGTCATCAGAATCCCGAAGCACTTTTCACGACGTCCCGATAACGTCATCAGAAGCCCGAAGCACTTCTGACGATGTCGTGATGACGTCCTCAGGAGCCCGAAGCACTTTTCACGACGTCCCAATGACGTCATCAGAAGCCCGAAGCACTTTTCACGACGTCCCGAAGACGTCATCAGAAGCCCGAAGCACTTTTCTCGACGTCCCGATGACGTCATCAGAAGCCCGAAGCACTTTTCACGACGTCCCAATGACGTCATCAGAAGCCTGAAGCACTTTTCACGACGTCCCAATGACGTCATCAGAAGCCCGAAGCACTTCTGACGATGTCGTGATGACGTCCTGAGGAGCCCGAAGCACCTTTCACGACGTCCCGATGACGTCATCAGAAGCCCGAAGCACTTTTCAAGACGTCACGATGACGTCATCAGAAGCCCGAAGCACTTTTCACGACGTCCCGATGACGTCATCAGAAGCCCGAAGCACTTTTCACGACGTCCCGATGACGTCATCAGAAGCCCGAAGCACTTTTCTCGACGTCCCGATGACGTCATCAGAAGCCCGAAGCACTTTTCACGACGTCCCAATGACGTCGTCAGAAGCCCGAAGCACTTCTCACGATGTCGTGATGACGTCCTCAGGAGCACGAAGCACTTTTCACGACGTCCCGATGACGTCATCAGAAGCCCGAAGCACTTCTGACGATGTCGTGATGACGTCCTCAGGAGCCCGAAGCACTTTTGACGACGTCCCAATGACGTCATCAGAATCCCGAAGCACTTTTCACGACGTCCCGATGACGTCATCAGAAGCCCGAAGCACTTTTCACGACGTCCCAATGACGTCGTCAGAAGCCCGAAGCACTTCTCACGATGTCGTGATGACGTCCTCAGGAGCCCGAAGCACTTTTCACGACGTCCCGATGACGTCATCAGAAGCCCGAAGCACTTTTGACGACGTCCCGATGACGTTATCAGATGCCCGAAGCACTTTTCGCGATGTCCAGATGACGTCATCAGAAACCCGAAGCATTTTTCACGATCTCCCGATGACGTCATCAAGAGCCCGAAGCACTTTTCACGACGTCCCAATGACGTCATCAGAAGCCCGAAGCACTTCTCACGATGTCGTGATGACGTCCTCAGGAGCCCGAAGCACTTTTCACGACGTCCCGATGACGTCATCAGAAGCCCGAAGCACTTTTCACGATGTCCCGATGAAGTCATGAGGAGCCCGAAGCACTTTTCACGACGTCCCAATGACGTCAACAGAAGCCCGAAGCACTTTTCACGACGTCACGATGACGTCATCAGGAGCCCGAAGCACTTCTGACGACGTCACGATGACGTCATCAGGAGCCCGAAGCACTTTTCACGACGTCACGATGACGTCATCAGGAGCCCGAAGCACTTTTCACGACGTCCCAATGACGTCATCAGAATCACGAAGCACTTTTCACGACGTCTCGATGACGTCATCAGAAGCCCGAAGCACTTTTCGCGATGTCCAGATGACGTCATCAGAAACCCGAAGCATTTTTCACGATCTCCCGATGACGTCATCAGGAGCCCGAAGCACTTCTGACGACGTCACGATGACGTCATCAGGAGCCCGAAGCACTTTTCACGACGTCACGATGACGTCATCAGAAGCCCGAAGCACTTTTCACGATGTCCCGATGAAGTCATGAGGAGCCCGAAGCACTTTTCACGACGTCCCGATGACGTCATCAGAAGCCCGAAGCACTTTTCACGAAGTCCCAATGACGTCAACAGAAGCCCGAAGCACTTTTCACGACGTCACGATGACGTCATCAGGAGCCCGAAGCACTTCTGACGACGTCACGATGACGTCATCAGGAGCCCGAAGCACTTTTGACGATGTCCCGATGACGTCATCAGAATCCCCACTCACCTACAAATCGATCACTTACCAGCCTACGTACCTCCTACCAACTTACCAGTCTGCCAAGTTGATTGCCTTCGACCATTGGCAGTGGCTATTAGCAGTGAGAACTGAAAAGCGTGACGGCCTACGGCCTACGGCGCACACCATGAAATTTTCTTAAGCTTTCGGGCTCACAACTTTGTTATTTGTGAACCGATTTTGTTGAAATTCGGACAGCAGGTGTATTCTGGACCCCTTCGCTTATATCCAGAAGGAAATCTTCAGAAATTTTGTTTCAAAGATTCTATAAACTATTTTATAAAATTCTAAGTGATCACAAGGCCTAGGCAAAACCAAACCTCTCCAGCCGCTTCGCGGCTGGAGCGATAATCAAAAATGTGATTTGGTGGCCGATCATTTCACAAGCTTCTACGGTAAACTTATCAAAACGAAATCAAGCACGATATGGAATGGAGCCTTGCGTTCACCTAGCTTGACCTATGCTTATTTCCTTATTACAGCTTCCAAAACTGGCTTAAAGGTTCCGTTGCGCGCTTGATTTCGCTTTGATAAGTTTAACGGAGAAGCTTGTGAAATGATCGACCACCAAATCGTATTTTTTGGTTATTTCATTTCATTTCCCTGCTTTTTTATTACTCAAGGCTATTTTACGCCAAATCACTTTCAAAGATATTTTAAGATATTTTTGAAACTTTTTTTGACTTCTTAATAACATTGCCAAATCGCTACTTTTGCCGGGAAGCTAAATTTTCAGAAATTTCACATTTATTTATTGAATACGCTCAATACTCATTTAAATCACGCAAAAATCGGAACCGCGGAAATCTCAGTAGATTCGATCAAAACACATTAGAGTTTTCGTTTCTGACAATTTTTCCCGTTTCAGTGACTGTTTATTAAAGGTCACCCTGGACCGAATTGGGCTGATCAACTCGGGCAAAGAGAAAAACTTTACCCATATTGAATCTGCCCGAAAAGATTGCGTCAAAAACTGAAAAAAGGTAGGTCACAAACGAACGGATATGCGTGCGGCCGCAAAGCGTGTCGAGACGCGATTGCGGACCGGAACTTGGAACTGAGAAGCACAGTAGATCTGGTCATCACAGAAATGAAAATAAGTAAAAAATTGGAGAAGAACAGCTCAGGAACAAGTTATTGCTTGGTGTCCGCTCGCTCCCAACTATCGGAATTACTATAGATGCCTGTTTTGCCATTTTCTATTTTGCTTCTAAAGTAATTTCTGAGCATTTCTGGAGACTATTGACTGCTCTAACAACAAAATAAAGGCGGATGAGCAATCATTAATAGAAATCTTGTTAATTAGGGGCCGGCCGAGACCGGTGATTAGCTGTTATATTTTGCTTCTCTGGGCAAAATTCCGGTTCGCAATTGCGTCTCCACACGCATTGCGACCGCGCGCTTTCGAGCCCGAAGAGTTTCCAGTGCCGCAGCCGTCGATACGTTGACTCTAGGTGAGTTTTAGAAATTGGAAACTGAATAAAATAAAATAAAAACTGTATAAAATACCAGATCGAGTCGGCGGAATGTTGCTGGAAACTTAACTGACTCGAGCGCGTGCGGCCGCACAAGCGTTCCAAGACGCAATTGCGGACCGGAATTTAGCCTCGAGAAATTTAGCCTCGAGTACCTCGTTTTTGAGCGGTTTTTTTCCCAGAAATTTCGGTGTTTTTTCACTTATTTTTACTCTAGTGATGACCAGATATACATTCTCATGAACACAGCTCAAAAGTCGTATTTATTTATTTATTTATTTATTGAATACGCTGTTTAAAGGCACAGTCCAACCTCAGAATCGATTTTTTGTTTTTCTGCTTATCTGGGAGAAAATTTCACGCTGATCACAATGTAGTCTCCAGACTCGCTCAGAGCCCACTGTGAACGGAATTATGGCCCCTCAAAAGTTGTGAATTGGAACTACGAGAGTTTCGTGGACGAGTTGTCTCGGGCTTGTTTTTCATTGTCATTCGCAATCATCGCACTGAAGCAGACTACATTATAAATGTATACCAGTAACAAATAGAAGAACATAGATTTTGACCAAAATCCATGGTGTGTCTAGTCCCTACTGAAGTCGAAAGCTCTGAAGTGGGCGAAGCAAATGGGTGCCGATTTGGATTTTTCTCGCCTATTCTGAAGTGTTGAGATTCCGCGTTTGGAAGAGTTGCTACACACACAGGTTGGAGCATAATATCAAATTTTATCCACGAGCTTGGACTGTGTCTTTAAAGGCAGTGTTCACGATCATCTTCAATTTTGAGATTATTCGCTATGTTTGTATTCTTCTGTGCCAATCCAGGTTTTTACTGATGAAACTGTTTACTCGGCCGACGTTTCGGTCAAATCGCCGTTATCAAGGCCTGAAATGGTTCAAAGCACTTATCTACGACCTAATCGATCAAACGCCTTCTCACTCCTCACTCCGCGAGTTGCGAGGCTCCCCGAGAACGGCAAAGGAATGATACAGCATCAAGAACGGAACGAACCCGAGACAGTTCCACCAACACTCAGCTCCAATCGACGTCAAGCAAGAGATACCACTAGCAATTGAGAAACCCCGACGGAATGGCTTCGTTGGATTCTCACAGACCGCAAAGTGGTATAAGTGGTAGCAATTCGTTGGCTATGGCAATACATTCGTTTCTGTTATTCAGCTTTGGGTCGCGGGCGCGTATGAAAAAAGCCTCCAAAGCCTTTCTAGGACCGATCTCGTTCTCGTGAGCCAGAACTTTGCAAGTGATGTTGAAGTCTGTGCCTTGGTGTGTTTCGACTCGGTGTTTACCGAGTGGGTTCAGGAGAGCTTTCTTCCTCTTACTTGCCAGATGTTCTTTGAGCCTTACACTTAGTACTCTTCCCGTTTCCCCAATATAGGTGTCTCCACAAGTTGTGCACTGGATCTGGTAGATGACTGCACTCTGCGCACAGTCTCCTTCCTTTCCGTTTGGGCAGACTGCAGTTTTCCATAATGCAGGTGCGGTCGTATAGCCTATTCCGTACCAACTGACTCTTGATGTTGTTTCTCGGAATGTCAACTAATACGACCTCATCGAGTAGACCTGCGCGAGCAATGCTTTGGCGTATGGCAAAGCTGACTGCATCTGATATGAACGGAAGCAGAAGGACGACTTTATCTTCGAAAGACATTGTGCGACGTCTACGGAATGTCAGGACTGCCGGAGTCTGCCCAAACGGAAAGGAAGGAGACTGTGCGCAGAGTGCAGTCATTTACCAGATCCAGTGCACAACTTGTGGAGACACCTATATTGGGGAAACGGGAAGAGTACTAAGTGTAAGGCTCAAAGAACATCTGGCAAGTAAGAGGAAGAAAGCTCTCCTGAACCCACTCGGTAAACACCGAGTCGAAACACACCAAGGCACAGACTTCAACATCACTTGCAAAGTTCTGGCTCACGAGAACGAGATCGGTCCTAGAAAGGCTTTGGAGGCTTTTTTCATACGCGCCCGCGACCCAAAGCTGAATAACAGAAACGAATGTATTGCCATAGCCAACGAATTGCTACCACTTATACCACTTTGCGGTCTGTGAGAATCCAACGAAGCCATTCCGTCGGGGTTTCTCAATTGCTAGTGGTATCTCTTGCTTGACCTCGATTGGAGCTGAGTGTTGGTGGAACTGTCTCGGGTTCGTTCCGTTCTTGATGCTGTATCATTCCTTTGCCGTTCTCGGGGAGCCTCGCAACTCGCGGAGTGAGGAGTGAGAAGGCGTTTGATCGATTAGGTCGTAGATAAGTGCTTTGAACCATTTCAGGCCTTGATAACGGCGATTTGACCGAAACGTCGGCCGAGTAAACAGTTTCATCAGTAAAAACCTGGATTGGCACAGAAGAATACAAACAATATACTGATGCCCAGGTTCGAAGAAGAGCGTACGTGGACATTATTATTCGCTATATCGATTAAGTGGCCCCCGGGTAGAACCAAAATGACGTAGAAATTGAGAAAAACAGCAGAAGTACACGAAATAATTGAGTATAACCCCGCCTTTTAAGTATCACAGGAAGTGTTTGTTGTGAAAACGAAATCTTTTGTGTACCAGTTCTTTGCAATTCTCTACTCTCTATTGCTCCGTTCTTTCCTTAGGGCCCTAACTAATCCTGCTTTGCATGAAATATTCTTTTATTTTAGATTGACCCAATTTTTCACCGGTGAAAACCACCTTAAACATGTCTATCCAACCGGACAACTAGTCCATGTTATAGAATGATGTCACTGAAATACGACATTTTAATGCGTTTCTCGCCGTTTCTTCGTAATTTTGCTAATACTTGGAGGTCAACATATTGTTTCAATAGAAAAACTTAGGGACGAAAATCATCGAGAACCCTGCCTTTGAATCACGGAAAATTCGGAACCGCGGAACACAATTTTTCCCGTTTCAGTGACTGTTTATTAAAGGTCTCTCTGGACTGGATTGGGCAGATCAACTCGGGCAAAGAGAAAATCTTTACCCGTGCTGAATCTGCCCAACAAGATTGCGTCAAAAACTGACAAATGTAGGTCACAAATAAATCGATATTGATTCAGTAGAACCTATCAGTTTTCGCGGACGTGGCGTCCCTCCATTCGATCGGTATTAAAGGCAGGGTTCGCAAAAAAAACAGTTGTTGTGCTATACTCATGAGAATGTACTGTGCTTCACTGGGCCAAACTCCGGTCCGCAATTGCGTCTCGACACGCTTTGCGGCCGCACGCGCTCCGGTTGGTCGAGTTTTCAGCGCCAAAGCCGACTCGAAGTAGTTTTTTTACACAGTTTTCCCCATTTTTTTTGTTTCCAGTTTTCAAAACCCATCTAGACTCAATAGATCGGCGGCTGCTGGGCTAGAAACTCTTCCGACACCAAAGTGTGCGGCCGCAAAGCGTTGCGAGTCGCAATTGCGGACCGGACTTTGGCCCATAGAAGCACAGTAGATCTGGCAGTCACAAAAGTGAAAATAAGTAAAAAAAATGCAGAGAAACTGCTCAGGAGCAAGTTACTGCTTAGTGTCCGCCCGCCCCCCAACTATCGAGATTCCTATAAATGTCTGTTTTGTAAGCTTTTATTTTGCTTCTAAAGTAGTTTCGGAGCATTTCTAGAGACTACTGACTATTTTTACAGCAAAATAAAAGACGGATAAGCTAGCACTAATGAAAATCTAGATAATTAGGGGACTCGCCGACACCGGTAATTAGCTGTTATGCCTTGTTTTTAAACTTTTTTCTCCAAAAATTTCCGGGTTTTTTTCACTTATTTTTACTCTTGTAATGGACCAAATCTACATTCTCACGAAGACAGCTTAACAACAGTTTTTTTTATCGCCGACTCTGCTTTCAAGGGGATTAAGCTGGGGTCATACAGGCTATAATAGAGCAGAATTCACTTGGTTCCTGCGCGTGCTGGTGCGTAGCGGAGGTTAGAGACAGTGAGAGAGCGGGGGGGCAGACGGAGGCCGAGGCGTCGCGCGCGCCGCTGCCGCCTCGAATAATGTGATTTATGACGTTTTATAGAGGGTAGTTCAAGGTCCTAGTTACACACGTCCCGCGATAATATTGCCGTAGTTCGAAGTGTGGATTCTGCGGTCTCGAGCGCACGCCATGTTGCAGACTTAAAAATTGGAGCGCTTTCAAAATGTCATTTCTTTGAAGTTTCCTTTCTCAATCTTGAAATTATTACAGAAAATACTACTATTTCTAATATTGTTCATATTGTGAAGCTGCTTATGCTATTTTTTTCGTGTTATAACAAATTTAACACAAAAAATAATCAGCTGGCGGAAATTGGCACATTTCCAAGCGTTTAGACCACACAGAGACACAGCGCGCGGCAACCTGCGTAAGGGGTCGTTTATACTTCCGCCACCGAGCGGAGCGGCGAAGTGCACTTTAATAATATCGATCGTGCCGAGCAGCGTGATCAATGTCATAGAAATGAACTTTGCCGCACCGCTCGGCGGCGAAAGTACAAACGACTTCTAAGAAACCGCGTGCCTATACCGCGCAACCACGCCATGAACCCGATTTTTTTCGTTTTACTACAAAGAAACGTATTCCTATTGATTATTGCTGTGATATCCAGATTTAAAACAATTTATACATCTGGTATGTAGATATTAAGCGCCATACATCTTCTTTGACATAGTCATTCACAACAAAATTCAGTTCAAAACTCACTGAATTGATTGGCCATGGAGCGCGCCGGTCCGTTACGAGAACTGGCCGCGGAGCGCACCGTCTCTACAGTGCTAAGCTTCCGCAGCCGAGCGGTGCGGCGAGGTGAAATCGTAAAAAATATTGATCGTGCGGCGCGGTTCGATCAATATTATACAATTACACTTCGCCGCGCTGCTTGGCGGCGGAAGCGTAAACGACGTCTAATCGCTAGGTGCGCTTTCTTTCCGCGTTTTCCCCTTACAACTGTTCCTTTCAGGATTTATAAACACAATAGAGGCGCCCACAAGTGGCAGTTGTCTTGTCATTTCTGCTGCCTTCCGCCGGTGTATAACTTGTGCCTTTACGTCGCTCGTACCCCCCGAGATAAGAGGTCGTTTATACTCCCGCCGCTGGGAGACGCGGCGCAGTGCATTTCTGACATATTGATCACGCGGCGCGGCAAGAAAGATATTATAGAATTGCACTTCGTCGCGTCGCTCATAGGTGAAAGTATATATACGACCCTTGAAACGGGCGCGAAGAAAAGCAGCATGATTGCAGTCGGATACGCACCCAACTGTATGCAGCTAGAACATGGTGCGCGTGAAAGCGTGGAGTCGCCACAGCTGGCACGCTCGTGCTGCGGCGGTTCGGCGCGCACACATGCGCCGCGACTCTGATTGTTCTCGGATCTCTGCACACATTCTCGCACAGTCACCGCTAATCAAAATCAGAGCCGCAAAGCAGCTGCGCGCGTCGAGCTACCACAATGCGGTACTGGGAGGTGATATTGAGGGTAGCGATTGTGAGAGTCAAAATTCAATCAGAACTGTTTGCTTTATAATTCAAAATCAACCAACACGCCTTGATGAGAAAAAAAACTGAATATTCGAATATTTTCAATTATCAACATATTTTTGTGTATCCGTTTACACTTCCGCCGCCGAGCGATACGGCAAAGTGCTATCCTATGATATCGGTCACGCGATGCGGCACAATCGATATTATGGAATTGCATTTTGCAGCGTCGCTCGGCGGCGCAAGTGTGAACGATCCGGTTAAATACGAATTGACGCGCGATGCTATATAGATTGCGAAAAACCCGTACGAAAACACTATCAATTTGTGTGCACTTTTGCGTTTTTTGCATTACTGCGTCGTCGCGTGGGTTCATCGCGCGGCATTCAGAATGTATTGCGACGCGATTTTGAATGCGATGCGTCAGTCGCGCCTCATTGTCGGCAATCGAAATTGAACCCCGAAAACCTTCTGAAAGAGCCGTTTATACTTTTGCCGCTAAATGTCGCGGCCAAACGCAATTCTATAAGGCCTCTTCAAGAGTGCGATCGCTGATCGCCACGATGACATGTTTTAAATACGGAACGACGTGCGACGCGATCTCGATCGATGCTCATGTTTCTCATCCCATCGCGTCGCGCGGCGATAGAACTCAGAAAGAGGCCTAACATTGATCGCGCGCCGCCGCGCGAACGATATTACAGAATTGCATTTCGCCGCGTCGCTTGTCGATGGGAGTATAAACGACCCCTAAGCGACGATTTACGTACGCTATTTTTCAAGACTTATCAATCGATAATCAGGATTATTAGACGCATGGTGAATAATATCTACACCGGCTGCTTGCATTTGTGAAAGGATTCGTCCGAAGACTGCCCTAGTGACAACCGCGCAACACGCACGCCGACCGCGTGCGCGGGCAATCTCACTCGGACAGACTTTAGGTGCTTTCAAAAGGCTATTTCCGATATCAATTCTCTGATTGGATAGGACAGAAGCTCACCTGATTAGCACCTTCGTCTGAGCCTCTCCTCCTTGCCATTGTCGATGAAAATCCCTTTGAGAACATTACCGAAATATATCATTCCTCTACTCAAAATAAACAGAAATATGTACAAATTTCAAATGGTATACACGCAGTTGAGTCATTCAATAATTTTACTTTATTTCTATTCAATATTAGTTATCATCATTATTTCCTTCTCCTTGTTGGCGAGCTGGGTCTTGGCTTGAGATCCATCGAGTCCTCCGGTCGTTTTGGCGGATATGCTGAACCTGAAATAGAAAAAAATCGAGAAAATGTCCTTCGATTATTAAATTTTTTCGAAACTTTCAAATTAACAAACATTCTAATTGACGAACTTTTGAATCTTCAAACAGAAAAAATATACGAACATTAAAGAATAATAATATTCTGAGCAGTTCATAATATATAGTTACGCAAAGCTTGGTTCCTCAAGAAACAACATTTAAATCTCACCCGCGGCTGGCGCGAACGGATTAAATCTCATCGGCGACTGGCGGTAAAGTAAGCTGATCAGCTGCGCTCTTCTCTCGGCCTCAATCTATTAGCGGGCCGGCGCACGCGAACGACGCGCCAGCCGCGGTTGAGATTTAAGTGTCTTTTTTTTCGAGGAAACAAGCCACGGACCTAACTATACACGACTAGAAGGTAATCGTGGCGGGAACTAGTGGTGCCAGCACGATTTCAGTCGCAGGGCGTGTCGCAAAAATATAAAATATGAATAAAAAAGTATGAATTTTCTGTGATCGTTCTCATATTTGAGGATACACTACTACACAGTATTAAAAATAATCATAATCAAATGAAATTAAAAATCCAGATCTCTAAAAAAAAACGAATTGAAATTGAGTTATTCCAGACAAAGTAGGCATCATTATCTAGTAAATTATTTGCAAAGCCAATAAATTAATCGTGATCAAATTGACCTACCTAAAAACTGCAAATTATTGAAACAGTCTCATTTTTCACAAAAACTAAACTCAATAAAAAATACAGAAGAGAGCAAAACGATGCACTGTCGTTCTCGGAGCCCAATTCCGGTCCGCGATTGCAGACCGCAATTTGGCTCCTAAAACGACAGTAAAAAAAAACTGAAAAAACTTAGAAACCTTAAACCGAGCGTCTAAAAAGACGTGAAAACAAAATCTCATCAAAACTTCATTTAATTGTTTAAAAACGGTTTCGTCGGATTTTCGAAAAATTTCATCCGCTCGAATAATCTTACGAATTTATTATTTTTTTTGGGGGGGGGTATCGAAGATATTTTTATATTTTCACGGTAACGCTCAATTGGAGGAAAAATACAACTTGAATACATGAATAATAATAGTAAGAATAACAATGATACAAATGAAGAAATAATATTAGTATTCGTAATAATAATAATAATAATAATAATAATAATAATAATAATAATAATAATAATAATAATAATAATAATAATAATAATAATAATAATAATAATAATAATAATAATAATAATAATAATAATAATAATAATAATAATAATAATAATAATAATACTATTATTATTATTATTATTATTATTATTATTATTATTATTATTATTATTATTATTATATTAATAATAATATTAATAACAATAATATCATAATAATAATATATTAATAAAATAAAAATAATAATAATAATAAGAATAATAATAATCATAATATTAATAATAATATTAATAGCAATAATATCATAATAATATTAATAATAATAATAACATTAAATAATAATAAAATACTTTTGACCGGACAGTTTTCACCAATTAATTCCGGTTTCACCACCGGTATAATACAGCTTTCCTTGCTTTTCAATTATTGCTTTTCGAGTATACCAAAGTTATGGGGAGGAAATGTCAGAACATCCAATAAGCTTCTCAGGGATTTGCATTTTTGAAATTCGCTGAAATCAATAGGTATGCCTTACCCCTAAAATGATATAATGGCGTTAATAAGCTGGAAAAGAGTCCCTAGTCTACAAAAAATCTGAAACCGTAAGTATAGTAAAAAATTCTCTTCCAAAGAAATTCTCAGAGAAATCAAAGAAAAACCTCAAAAAATAAAATGAAATTAAAGCCAAAATATATAACAAAATGTTGAAAAATGGAAAAAAACTGAGGAAACGAATCAAATAACGCGTCTAACAAAAGAAGAACTAAGCACAAAGCAAATAATGCAAAGTTATTTACCTAAGTGTTTTGCTGAATTCTTACCTAAATGCGTGGCAAGCATTCGGGTCTGGCAGTGGCATTCATCTGTGGTATCGTTCAACGGCAGGAGGGCATGAGGACATTGGTAGAAGGCCTGAAATTTGCTGTGAATCTAAGATTAAAAAAAAAGATTTATTCAATTCTTTGACCTGCAAGTCGTCACCAGCCTTCTCCTCAATTTCACAACCTTCACGATGACATCGATCACAGCCTATTTGTTTTCTGAACACAGAAACTTGAATAGGCAGTCGGTGAATCCCATCAGTCACGAAAATGGGCGTGGCATCTTACATTTCAAGGTTAGACCAATTAACCAATCTTTGGATAAAGATAGAGTCACGTCGTTACATGTGAAGGCCTGCTTCAGGAGACGGTCGGGTTAGACCACGCCCACTTCCGTAACTATGGTTTTGCTATCAACATATGGAAGGGTAACAATATAAGTAGACAACTATACTAACCGACACGGATCGGCGTTCACCTTCACCTTCATACCATCTTTAACCCGTCCACATCGAGGACACCGCTCCATTTCCACGGAAAAATGATCCATTTGATGGATTGTTCGGAATACGTGCACTGCCTGCAGTGATTAACATAACATAACATAACATAACATGAAATCACATGACATGACATGACATAACATAACATAACATAACATAAAATAACATAACATAGCATGACATAACATAAAGTAACATAACATGACATGACATGACATAACATAACATAACATAAATAACATAACATAACATAACATAACATAACATATAATATAACATAACATAACATAACATAACATAACATAACATAACATAACATAAATATAACATAACATAACATAACATAACATAAATATAACATAACATAACATAACATAACATAACATGACATGACATGACATAACATAACATAACATAACATAACATAAAATAACATAACATAACATAACATAACATGAAATTACATTACATGACATGACATGACATGACATAACATAACATAACATAACATAACATGACATGACATGATATAACATAACATAACATAACATGAAATTACATTACATGACATGACATGACATAACATAACATAACATAACATAACATAACATAACATAACATAACATAACATAACATAACATAACATAACATAACATAACATAACATGACATGACATAACATAACATAACATAACATAACATAACATAACATAACATATCATAACATAAAATAAAATAACATAACATAACATAAAGTAATATAACATGACATGACATGACATAACATAACATAACATAACATAACATAACATAACATAATATAACATAACATAATATAACATAAATATAACATAACATAACATAACATAACATAACATAATATAACATAACATAACATAAAATAACATAACATAACATAATATAACATAACATAACATAACATAACATAATATAACATAACATAACATAACATAACATAACATAACATAACATAACATAACATAAAATAACATAACATAACATAACATAACATATAACACAACATAACATAACATCACACAAAAAACATAACATAACCTTCTCATAGCACCCTCTCAGCTTCGCGGCAAGAATATCGGCAAACACTTTTTCACTCATCATGTGGCGATGGTGCTCTAAACTAGCCAGGGATAACCGCGCTACTACCGGCATACACGCCAGTTGTACCTAAATCATAAAATTTTCATATAAAAATTGATACTGGCATCAGCACTAATGCAGGACAAACAGCCGACGACGCCAGCTGTCCCCGATATTGATTGATTTTAGGGACACCCATGCGTAGTCACCTGTTTTACATCAGTGCCTGGCCAACACTGTTCACTACGACATACTAACAGTATGAGCCTGAAAACGATACCTGCTCTTCAAATCGATGCTTCAGACTCCAATTCAGCCAACAAAGTGCTACTATCGGTTGTCGATTATATACCTGGAAAATTAGGTAGAAACTTGATGTAGCTGTCGTCGCATGGGGCCGTACAAATATTGGGCGCTTGGGGGTCAGCGGCGCACATTGATCAACCAGTCGCTCCAGCTGCACGTCTGGACCCCACGCGCCCAAGCTCTCCATTAATTTTACCATTAGAAACCCCACATTTTCTATGATGAACTTCGAGCAACGAACGACCAGTCCACCGGCTTGAAATCGTCGGGCGAGTCGCATGCATGTCTCCAGAGTGTCATCTGAAAATTCGGTTCAGAGAAAGGGCGTTAAATTTATGTGGCTCCTGAGCAGAAAATATCGCAGACGCTACTGTACTTCGCACTTGTACTTATTCTTAGAGAATTAACCCAATTCTGAGGACTAGCGCTAGCGTAAGTAACGACGGGAGGTTCATTTGATAGTTCATCTGTGTACAGCGCGAGCGGCTGCGTTGCGGCTTATTTTTTTAATTTACTGAAAGAAAAACACATATTCGAAAAAAAAATCAAATTTTCCAACTCACACTACATAAATATGTTACTTAAATTGTATAAAATAGATTTATAGAAAGAAGAAGAGCTACTTGCTTCGTCCATGCAGAAAATCAGGGTTTTTGTGTCGAATACACGGAAAAAGAGGGCATCTTACGATTTCGGCTGGGTTAAAGTGACGCGTGCGGCGGACAGCGGATGCGTTCGCGTACTCAGGCGATTATCGGCCCCGAGCCGCCTGAAAGTTCGGCTCGTGTTCCCAATCTGCGAGTCGGCTCCTGATGCTATCCGGGCCACTGCTGTTGCTTTCCGGGCCACTACTGTTGCTGTCCAGGCTAATCAGGTTGGCCCGAACAGCAACAGCAGTGGCCCGGAGATTGGGAGAACGAGCCAAACTGTCAGGCGGCTACGATGCCTGTTCGGTGTCTAGCCACCGAAACTCGTCCGAAGCTCATTTCTTTTCGTGCACTCAGTCCTGACAATCAGACCAATAGAAAACATGTAAAAAATAAAATCCAAAAAATAAAGAGATAAAAACCCCCAATGGAGAGAAGATTGAACATAAGAAAAGAAGGAAAAATAAAAACGTCGAAGAAAACGGAAGACGGAAAAAAGAATACGGAAAGGCAAAGGGACTGGAAACAAGAGAAAAGGAGATTCACATAAATGAAAGAGAAGAGCAGAAAGAGAAAAGGAAGAGTGTCAAAGATTTGAGGAAGAAAAAGGAAGGACAGACTGTTGAAGAAAAAACGGAAAAGGGTGGAGAAAAAGAAAGAAAAAGCGTAGTAAGGAAAAGAAATGAATGAAAAGAGGATGAAGGGGAGAAGGATAAGCAAGAAAATATGAAAACAGCAACAAGAAAGAAGCGAAAGATGAAGAGGGAAGAGAAGAGAAGACAGGAAGGAAAGAAAAGTTTGGGAAAAAGAGAAAAAGAGAAGGCCAATGAGGGGTAAAACAGAAAGTGCATAAAGTGCAGTGAGAAGAGAAAGGAAGAAGGGCGGGGAAAAGAAAAAAGAGCGAGGAGCAACTATACACAGGGTAAGACAAAGAAGGAAAAGAGAGGGGATGAAATGAGAGGAAGATGAAAAGAGAAAAGAACTAGTAGGAGAAGGATGAGACGAAAGAATCGGAAAAAACAGAAAAACAAGTAGGACAATGAAAAAAATTCATGAGCAATAATATCAATAATATCAAAGGACTTTCACGAAAAAAAAAACGTTTTTTGATATTTTCTTCTATCCTTTATTTTTCAAGGCGTGAAACGTAGTCAAAAGTACAGTAAGTGCTGGTTTCGTTTAGTCGCAGGCGTTTGCGCTGCGAATTCAAAATACAATTCTACATGAAAAGTGAATCCCATCCTTAATTAGATAGAGTAATTGTATCCGCAATTGACATCACCTCTGTTTCGGAGTGAAATTTGATTCCGTTCATCGCGTGCGTCTTCGCGCGTATGCTGCGTCTCCTTCTCCCCACGCTTTCCCGCTGTCCTAATCCTCGCTCCGCACAAGCGCGCGAGTGAACAGAGTAGATATGGCTCCGAACCAGAGGATACATACATTAGAATATCACGTGATGTTTTGAGCACTGTCACTAATCGATATCGATCCGCGATGCGGCACGGAACGACTTGTTCTAAGCTCGCAGCGAGAACGCGCGACTCGGGTGAAATATCAAAAATTTTTGCAATGCGGATTAGCGAACGCAGATAATGCAAAGTTTTCGCAGAGCTACCGGTACAATCACTTAATTCAAATCCAAAAAAAAATTATAAAAGGCAAAATTACACACAAAAAATTTTCATTTTAATAATTGAAATGAAACAGATCAAAAAAAACCAAATCAGAATGATTTCGATAAACATAACAATAAACTCCACTCGAAACAATTATAGATTAAAAAAAAATGAAAAATAAATTTCCGAAGCTTTGCTTACCAGTAATATCCCTAAGCGCTGGGCATGGAATACAGCTTTCCACGAACCATCGAAATTGGGTGGCAGGTGAAGGATTAGACATGCCAGACACGGCTACCTAATCGTAAAGAAATATTGATTTGTTTCTTTTTTTTGCAAATTTCAAAATTTTCTGATTTGATACCTAAACTCACATTAACATCCTCATTTTTTCTATGCGTTAGGAAGAGATTCTTGAAATACTCCGATGCATGACACAGCTGATGCCGACAGATTAGAAACCGGGTACTCTGAACTTCACAAATTTGAAGGAGAGTCCAATGTTGGCATGAATATAGTCCTTCTTCACTACAAACCAACATAGAGCTGCGCGAGCGGTCGCGTCGCGGCGCACATCAGGAAAAAATGATGGAATGCAAATTAGGCCATTAGAAAATTTAGCAGAGATGTGCAGTCGGCACGGAGCGCACTGATACTTTGCGTGCCTTATTGTGCGTTGGCGCGTACCATATCATCTGTGCACCAAGTGTGCGCCAACCCACAGTAAGAAGCGCAAAGTATCAGTTCGATCCGTACAGACTGTACTTCATAAATTTTTCCGAATTGTTTTTCTATTCTATGAAAACTAAATTATTATTTTCTTTTCCCCATATTTCCCATTTTTCCATTTTCCGGTTTTCGTCTATTTTCTTCTCTTCTGCAGGTCTACATTATTTTTCTTTTCTTTTTCTCCTTCTCTGAATCAATCAGGCGGCTCACGTTCTCTTCTCCCCAAGAGATCATGGCCGGGATCATACTTCCAACGACGAGCGACCCCACACAACGCTTACCATAAGAATGGATCAAAAATCAATATATGTACGTGTTATACACTGCCGCTGTCGCAGGTTGCGCGAAGTATGGCCGGGTTCACACTGTCATCGCGACTCGACGCTATTACATGACATTGATGAGTGTCGATCGATAAGGCGTCGCGCGTCGATTCGTATCCAAAGCAAGCCCTCGCGTCGCTTCGCGTCGGAGGCATGAACCCGGCCTATGATCCCGATCTAAGGCCTAAGGCATGATTCCCGCGACGGTTGACGCGGCATCGTGTTTGGGATAGATATCGACGGAAAATCGTGACGGCTCAAATGCACTGTTGCTGTCGCGGCTAGTATGAACTAGGCATAAGGCTTCTTTTACTGTGAAATCGCTGATCGCTGCGATGACGTCTTTTGAAGGCAGATCGACGTGCTACGCCATCTCGATCGATGCTCATGATTATCATCTCATCGCGTCGCGCGGCGATCGAAATCTGAATGAGACCTGAGGCGTCGTTTGTACTTCTGCCGCCGAGCCGCGCGGCTTAGTGCAATCCTACAATATCGACCGCACGGCGTCGCATGATCAATATTACAAAAACGCACTGTGCCGCATCGCTCGACCGCGGGAGTACAAACGACCCCTCAGGGGCCAAGCAGAGTGGCATCGCGGCGCGGCGCGACCTGCCGTATTGATTGGCTAACGCGATCTATCGATTTAGCAGACCAACATAAGGTCGCGCAGCGCCGTGATACGATTCTGTGCGGCTCCTAAGGGGTCGTTTATAGTTCCAAATTAGAGCGGAGCGCCAAAGTGCAATCTCGATCATGCCATGCCGCGCGATCGATACTACATAAATGCACTGTGCCGCGCCGCTCGGCGGCGGGAGTATAAGTGACCCCTAATCGATGCATGCTGCGCACTGCTTGATGTTAGGTAGGCCATAACTCTCGAAGAAGATCACTCACATTTACAATAATACTAGCTGAGCATCCTTCCAGATGACATTGGCTGTTGAGGTAGTCGAAGGAATTTGTTATAGAGCGGTTTTTCCGCGGCGATTTTGACCTGCTATAGCACAGATATTCAAATTTTTCAATTAATAAAAATTTTACAAAATATAGAAAAAAATTCAAAATGACCTACGCTGTGCTTTTCTCCTCATACTGCCGCCGCTCCTTTCGGGGTGAATGTGAACGCGTCCGATGCACCCCGTTCATACTTGATCCCTCAAAAAGCGATGGCTCCTCAAAGTTGGAGTTATGGTCCTTCGGCAGGTAGAAATGGTGCTGCTGATGGTGGTTGCCTAGCTGGGCGGATGTGGTGGCTGTGTGGTTACTCTCTCGTGACGTCTTCGGGGCCATCGCCAGGTCTCCGTCACGATATGGCAGATCACCTGACCGACCGAGTAGCGCTTCTGAACGCTCCGTGTTCCACGAGTGAATGCCAACGGATTCCTGAAAGGAGTCAGGATTTCGGAACAGTCGCTTGAACTTGTGCGACACGGTGTATTCTACAGAAACTGTATCCAAGTTTATTCTTAGGGCGGAACCAAAACGTTCGAGCGCATTGAAACGAAAAACGACCAAGAAAGAGCCCAAAGTAGCCTCAACACGATCTTTAACTTGAACGCCTCACGCTCGCCACGCCCACTCTTCAATCAACGAACGCCTCACGCTCGCCACGCCCACACTTCAATCAACGAACGCCTCACGCTCGCCACGGCCACTCCCATTAACGAACGCCTCACGCTCGCCACGCCCACTTCTATCAACGAACGCCTCACGCTCGCCACGCTTACTTCGATCAACGAACGCCTCACGCTAGCCAAGCCCACTTCCATCAACGAACGCTTCACGCTAGCCAAGCCCACTTCCATCAACGAACGCCTGACGCTCGCCACGCCCACTTCCATCAACGAACGCCTCACGCTCGCCACGCCCACTTCTATCAACGAACGCCTGACGCTCGCCACGCCCACTTCCATCAACGAACGCCTCACGCTCGCCACGCTTACTTCGATCAACGAACGCCTCACGCTAGCCAAGCCCACTTCCATCAACGAACGCTACACGCTAGCCAAGCCCACTTCCATCAACGAACGCCTCACGCTCGCCACGCCCACACTTCCATCAACGAACGCTTCACGCTAGCCAAGCCCACTTCCATCAACGAACGCCTCACGCTCGCCACGCCCACTTCCATCAACGAACGCCTCACGCTCGCCACGCCCACTTCTATCAACGAACGCCTCACGCTCGCCACGCCCACTTCCATCAACGAACGCCTCACGCTCGCCACGCCCACTTTTTTATGAACGAACGCCTCACGCTCGCCACGCTTACTTCCATCAACGAACGCCCCATGCTCGCCATGTCCACTTCCATCAACGAGCGCCTTACGCTAGCCACGCCCACTTCCAAAACAACGAACGCCCCATGCTCGCCACGCCCACTTTCATCAACGAACGCCTCACGCTCGCCACGCCCAGTTCCATCAACGAACGCCTCACGCTAGCCACGCCCACTTCCATCAACGAACACCCCATGCTCGCCATGCCCACTTCCAACAACGAACGCCTCACGCTAGCCACGCCCACTTCCATCAACGAACGCCTCATGCTCGCCATGCCCACTTCCATCAACGAACGCCTCACGCTAGCCACGCCCACTTCCATCAACGAACGCCCCATGCTCGCCACGCCCACTTCCATCAACGACTTTCGATTGAAGCAAACAACGGGAAGAAAGACTAGGAAAACCACTAATGCTCAGGTGAATTAAAGGCAGTGTTCACGAAGAAAAAGTTGTCGTTTTTTTTTGCAGAAACATAAACTTTGGATTCCTCTAAGAAGAGTAAGAACAAAAGCACGACGAAAAACGGCCAGGAAATGGGTGAAAATCTCGCGGACCAGCCGACCCTATGGATAATCCCGCCCATTTGATATAAGAGTTCTCCTGCGTTCGTTTCACCACAGGACCAGGCACCGATTTTTCGAATACTCCTTATCCCGAAAGATTCCAACACCCGAGCATGTGCATTGGTCCATCTTATTTTTCAAGAGTTATCGGTACAAAAAAACAGAAAACCAAGTTACTTTTCTAGATATATCGAAGCGCAGAACCAATCTCGACGTCAGGTTTGGCGCTTTGCCCGCAGATCCCCGAACAGGCGTAATTAAATGTTTCAGAGGTTTCTTTAAACAGTTTTTCTCTGGTATTTGGACTGTGTGGGGACTTCTCCTTATCGACCCCTACTTACCCTCTATAAAACGTCGAAATTCACATCATTCCAAGAGCGAGCGGCGCGTGCGTCGCCTCGGTTTTCGTCTGCCCTACGCTCTCTCACTGTCTCTAACCTCCTCTCCGCACCAGCACGCGTAGAAACCAAGTGAATTTCGCCGTTTTATAGCCTATAGTTGACTTACCTCTCAGGCGATTCTCGGCCCCGAGCCGCGCCGAATAGGAATCGGAGCCGTCTGACAGTTCGGCTCGTTCTCCCAATCTCCGGGCTACTGCTGTTGCTGTTCGGGCATACCGGAATAGCCCGGACAGCAACTGCAGTGGCCCGGAAAGCAACAGCAGTGGCCTGGACAGCAACAGGAGCCGACTCGCAGATTGGAAAAACGAGCCGAACTGTCAGGCGGCTCGGGGCCGATAATCGCCTGAGCTACTAAAAACATCGTAAACTAGAATATTGTTTTTTTTATCGTGAACACTGCCTTTAAAGGCAACCAATTTCCATTTTAAGGCTCAATTTCATGAATGAGCCCGATAGACCACACCGGTAATTTTTGGCGCGTCAAAAAAGTAGGGTTATGAGGTTGGAAAGGGTTAAAGATGAGGATCCGCCAACAGTTTCCACCAGTCATCTAGCACAAGGAACAGAAGCGCCGTGTCAGGCGCAAGAGATCCAATATTGCGAACTCTTATCTCGGAAAATCTTATCATACAAACTAGCGCAGTAAAAGATTTATATTTTAATGTGATTTGGCTAGAGGAAAAGCAAGAGAAATCTTCGCACCTAGAAAGTTTAAAGCATGAAACCGCTTAGGCGTCATTCATAGTCCTCACCGCAAGCGCGGCACGCGCGGGACGAGCGGTGGACTATGAAACTTTTCACCGCGCGGCACGCGCGGGACGAGCGGGAAGCCACTATAAAATCTCCGGCGGCACCGCCATGGCGGTGCGGGTGGAAGTTGGGCCTTTACTGTGACATGCACAGAAATTCCTGGCTTGCATTTGCGTATGCAGTTGTGCAGGATAGTCCCATAGTTATTTATGTTGGAGTGGACTCGAATCGAAAAGCAAGTATTGATTGAAACGGTAAAACCGCCACGGCGGTTCGGGCGGCGCCGCCCTGGCGGCGCTGGTGAACTATGAAAGTCCTTACCGCGCGGAAAAAAGTTTCATAGTCCACCGCCCGTCCCGCGCGTCAAGCGCGTGCCGCGCTTGCGGTGAGGACTATGAATGACGCCTTAAAGCAGGAGCTTGCCTACTCAAAAACCTAGGGAAATAAAAGACTATCTTTTGCGCGTACGATGCGTTTAAAGGCATCATACGCGCTGAAAACCAATTTTCATTTTTCCGGCTCAATTTCATGAATGAGCCCGCTGGACCACGTCGGTGAAGTTTTGCCCGTCAAAAACATATGGTTCTAGAGTTGGAGTGGTTTAAATTGACGATCCGCCACCAGTTCTCACCAACCATCTAGCACAAGGAACAGAAGCGCCATCACAGGCGCAGATGATTCATTATTTGAGAATTTTAATTAGGGAAAATCAAACATCCAAGCTTGCCCAATAAACACTCCTTTTTTAGAATAAGTTCCTGTGAACGAAAGGTAAGAGAAATTCACCCACTTAATAAGTTTAAAGCAAAAAAACATCCGACGTTTGTGAAAAAAAAAACTTCCGACGTATTGCACCAGACACACCTAAATTGACGGAGGGGTGGGAAATGAATAATTCGAGACGTTTTAAAACGAATTCTTCCGCGAAATTTGAGAGGTATGTGAAGTTTTTCCACTCTTGTTCTGGATGTCAGAAAATTGCTAGCGCAAAAACATGAAGAAATGAGATACTGTGTTTTGCGCGTACGGATGCCTTTAAAGGCACAGGACAACCAGGAAACTATTTTTCAGATTTTAAGCTTATCTTGGAGAGAGTCACACGCTGATCACAGTGGTATCTCTGAAAACGTCCAAGACCCCCTATGAACAGAGTTATGGCTCTTCAAAGAAACATAGATTTTGAGGGTGAAAAATTGGTGGACGAGTTGTCTCAGGTGAGTATTTCTTTTCACTCACAATCGTTGCGCGAGAGCGAGCCAGGATAAGGAGACATCCCGACAATGGGGTGAAGAACGACAACTTGTTGAGAATTCATCCATCCATCGAGCCGGTATCGAGTTCGAAAATCTGTTAGGAGGTCGGGCCTGTGGTGGTCGCTTATATCTCGCTTATTTGGAGGAATTGAGATCTCGCATTTGGCACGTGTTCTACAGGAGGGGTCTTCTACAAAATCACATGAAAATCTCAAAATTCATATCTGGGGGTGTACCGTGCCTTTAAGTCGGCAATGGTGCGGTCAACTTCTCTCAAAAGCAATTTTCAGTTGCTCACTTCGATGAACGTTGGAAACAGTGGGCGTGACGGGTACAAGAAAATTTAAGTTCATAGTCGTATTTCTGTGACCTTTTCGTTTAATCTTTGTTTTGTCTTGCTGAAAAAAAATCATTCACGATTCTCCTCAGAATTATTATTTCTCCCTAGTCCCCTACCGGAAAAGTATTAATTTTGAGCTCCATTGGAAAGCTATTCACTGCTGTTTTACCCTGCATAAGAACTTGAAAGAACCCTTAATAGACACTTTTCAGTATTCTACGAAATGTAGACATCAGCATGCTCTAGAATTGGGACTGCGTGACCGATTGGGAATTAAAGGCACAGGACACCCAGCAAATCATTTTTTAGGTTTTATCCTTATCTTGGAGAGGATCACACTCCGATCACAATGGTATTTCTGAAATCGTCCACGGCCTTCTACGAACGGAGATATGGCTCCTTGAAAATCCTTGTATTTGGAGTGCGAAATTTTGGTGGACGAGTTGTATCAGATCTGTATTTCTCTTAGTTAGCAGTCGCGGCACGAGAGCAAAACAGGATGAGGAGACAGACCGGAAAAGAGGTAAAGAACGACGATTCGGTTGAAAATCATCCATCCATCTAGTCTCTATTGAGATCGAAAATCAGGAAGGGGGCCGGGCCTAAGGTGGTGGCTGGAGGGGGTCGGGCCCGTGGTGGTCGCTTATATCTCGCCTAATTGGGGGAATCGAGATCTCGCATTTGGCACGTGTTATACAGGAGGGGTCTTCTACACAATTACACGAAAATCTCAAAATTCATATCTGAGGTTGTACTGTGCCTTTAAGGTGGTGTATTAAAGGGTAATTCGAGGTCATATATTTTTAAATAATTTAAAAGTAGGTGTGAATAACGGATCAATGCATGAGTTAAACAGAGGCCAACCAACAGGCAGTCACAAAGAAACTTGAGGGAGAGCATATCTGAAGAAAGGCTGACGTCAGGATGGGGATGATTAAACATGAGATTGATTGATGCTTAGCTGTCGCAAGTGTGAAATGCTGGTCTTTCACTGCTGCAGCTAGCCAAGTGTGGTGGGGTGAACTGATAAACATTTTCAAAAATCACAAATTCACCTTTATGGCAGCTACGACTTCAGAAATCGACTTCGTAACAAAGGTAGCTACATTGAGGTGGTGCATGATGCTAGAGAATGCGTTGTTTTCGTATTATTGCGATGATTGAGGGATGATTGAATGTTTTTCAATGGAGAGGGAGACATTGTCAAAGGTAGAAACGAGGTAAAAAATAGACGAAAACCCAACCACAAGGTTCACTTGGCTGAAGCCCAGTGCGGACTGGAGCAATGTCATGCTAGAGGCTCTACATTTTCTGCACTTTACAACTTGCGCGTCAACTACTTTTTTTGCCCCGAGGCAAGACAGTCGTGTGAATGACGCAGACAAAACTTTTTGACGGTGGCTAACCACGTAATTGTTGACTGTGGATGCTCTAGAAAGGAGTGCATATTGATCATTTACAGCAAGAAGTAGGTGATGAGGGACTCGACCATTGTTAGTTGTTAGGGAATATGATGATTGGAACACCTAGAGTGCATCTCATAGGCGAGTCAGCGGCAGGAGAGCATTCTAAACGATGGTGAGCAACCCATCGTTTTCCTATGGAAACCTCCTAGTTGTAGAGATATGAAGCAACCTGGCGTTGATAAGTCATGTTATGAAATGTTATAAGCAGGAGCAAATTGGAGGACGACGGATGGATGAACAATGAGGTGTTTGTGTAGCTCCATCCATCACGAATTGTCTCGAACGAGGCCAGGTGTGCTTGACGCCAGCCCTATCAGTCGGGTTACGAAGTCAGCAGTGGGTAATTAGGTCAGCTTCAGGGTTTCCAGGGTGTTTGACTCTTTAGCGGGTTCCCTAGTAAGGTATCGTAACTTCTTGGTTTTCTCTGCTTTTGACAATGTCTTAGGAAAACGGGTTCCCGTCTTTCAGTAGGGTTTCTTCAACACTTGGCCGAGTATGTACATTTTGATTTGATCCTTTCTGGCTCTGAAGGAAGCGACTACTCAGAAGTTTTGAATCAAGTTGAATGTTACTTTTGGGTAAGTTACGTGAAGTCTTCATGCAGCTTACTTCTATGTCACAAGTAGCTTATTTAATGCCGCAAGTAACTTACTTTTATGTCACAAGTAACTTACTTCAAGTATAAAGGTAACTCACTCAGAAGTAACATTTAACTTACTCCTAAGATGCAGGTGACATTGGTATGGCACCCCGGGTGCGTGATTGTCGCGGTCCACGACAGAGACAGCTCGCCTCGGTCCACTACCAGGACGTAATCTTCGCCAAGGTCTGCGGTAAGGAACCACCTTCCCCGAGTACCGCGGAGAAAATGCCACCTCCCCAGCCAAAAGATACACCTACCCTCCCAGCGGTCAAAAATATACCTGCCTCCGGAAAGCGACTTGAAGTCGCCTTCCAGGGCCGGCATCAGAATGCCGAATGAGGACTCGAGTGAGATTAGGCGCCTTATATACCGGCTGTGCACGTGTGAAGCAAGTTACTACGTGACCATTTACCTGCGAGGATCGATGGGCCAACGTAAGTTACTTGCGAGATTCAAAAGTCACAAGTAACATGGTTATGCCCATGTAAGTTACTTGCCAGTCGCAACCTCGCAAGTAACTTAAATAACTCAGAAAAGCCACAAGTGACTTAATTTTGCCCGGATGTCTCGCAAGATACTTGATTCAAAACTTCCGAGTACGCCGAAACGCGTCAGCCAATAAAAGCCAGCTATCTACCTCGTGGTCAAGTTCAAATGCAACAACGTACAACTAAATTATCATGCTAAGGTTAATTGAGAGTCGTGCCACGAGACTTTCTTCTCAATAGTTGCTTATCAACCCGGTATCCGAGATAGTTTTATTGAAATAGTAAATGAGTCGGCACTATTAGTGTTCATTCCCTGTTGTGGGTTGACTCCTTTTGTTTTCGACTTATGCTGTAAGCGTTGCTTTGTTTTTGTGTTTTAGAGCATCTATCATGCAACTTTCTTAACTGATTGATCCATTCCTCTTACGCGTTCATCCGAGCGCTGTAAATAAATAAATAAATAAATGACATGAGGCGAGATCGATACTTCGAAGGACGGCCGGCTGACCCATACACCATGGGAAAACGCGCTGCCTTCCTAACTTACTCCACTCACTACTCACTCTCTCGTCAATGTCGACGGACGCAGTGTGACCACGCCTACTCTGCTCAGAAACCAAATCTAGCCTCGATAGTTCTTGTCTCTGCGTGAAGAAGAAGCTGGTGACTTGTAAACTTCTTTTAAGTGAGATAAACATCGTTATAGAATATGTAAGCGTCGAACGCCAAATTTCGATGGGCCGGTCACGTTATAAGGAGAGCCAACGATAGATGGACAAGAAGAACGGCCGATTAGACTACGGTTGGGCGCTTGATTTGACGAGGGAGGCCACGTCTTAGATTGGCAGATGTTTATGTCGAGAATATTTACTGTATAAGCTATCCCGACAGCGGACATTTCCTTCCAGGCTCAGTGACCGTCGTCGAAAGGCAGGAAGAAACAGACCACCACCATGGCCGAGAGAACGAGACGAATGGAAGTTGTGCTGGAACTCGCATGATCCGTGAAGACAAGCCGTCAAAGTATCAATGTAACTTAGTATGCAATATGTAATTATCGAAGGGGTTGTCATACTTCTCTTGACAAGCGACGTAACGCAACGATCTATATACATATAGATCGACCAACAAAATATTCAATCTGACTTGTTTCCGACAACTATCTCCTTGTTTCGTGGACGGATTTTCGTAGAAGCTTCTGCATATATAGCTACTCTGTTAGATCTATAACCGGAGCAGAGTACTTATGCCCTCACGTTTTAGGGTTGATGCATACCATGACATAGGTTCGAGCTCTGGCACACCTCTATTTTTGTTTTTGCTTCCCAAGAAATTTTTAAAATAAATGGCATGTCACAAGGCGTGATCAAAACACGGGCAACTGCCTTCACAAGATTGATGAGTACACACCTTGGTGTACGCGATGAAGACTCTGAACGTCATAGTAGAGTGGCACGATGAGGCAGGGGCTTAACGCCATGGCTGGACACATTTCGCGCTGCCGTCGCACTAGCAGTTTGGTGTTGATAAGATCACTCACACACATAGATCACTTACATTGGACTGATTGCTATGATGCATACTTAGTCGCGAGTCGTTTCGTCGCTGATTGAGAGGGGACGGTGGAAGTGGCAGGTAGCAAACCGGTGGGTACTGACTCTGAAAGGAAGGCATAGCGTTTCCTAGGTGCATTACGCTTCTTAGGTCGCCGGTAAATTGCCTATGAATAGGGGTCCTACGCCCCGAAAAGGAGTGAACGGTACTCACATAGTCATTCATTTCGTAGGTGTGACTTCTCTGATGAGGCCCATAAAGATCTTCTGGTGGAGGAGGGCCATAGACATATCGAGGCATATACTGCTGCGTTACGTGCTTCTGTGGAGACTTGGATCGAGTCCGACTGAGTTTTTTAAAGAAGCTCGTCATCTCTGAAACATTTGCAGTCGAAAAAATGTTGACATACAAGTTCATCAACTAGCACAAGGTATCGTCCATGTCATTCAATCAGCGCTCTTATCGGGCGCGAAGTCACAAGACCAATAGGAAGTCTAAACGGCTTCACGCGTGCCACGTTTCGTGCATTGCTGCGTCGCGGCTTACTAATTCAGTGACACGGACCGCGAATATACGAAACACGTGTTGTTATCACCAAAATGTTCTTAAGAGTGGGAAGATGACAGAGTGAAAAACAGTCTCTCTGCTCGAACTTCGTCCAAGGGATTATTTGGGGGTACTAAACACGATTATGAGGTTCGTTTCCAGTTTCATGAAAAGTTACGGTAGATATACAGTGGTCTGGTCAAAATTTCCGATCTGATAAAAATATTGTCCAGAGAAGTTCTTTTTGGTGCCGTTAACGAGCGCGACTTCCCTTATACGATTTTCAAAGAACTATCTTAGATAGCAGCAGATGGATAGTATTAAACCTATCGAAGCCTTCCATAGTTTTTCATGAGATTATTGGATTCAATCGGAGACCCTCAGTGCAGCACTGTGCAAAGTTTCAGCCAGGTCTGCAACGCTGAGCTATTACGGTCTCATCACCGTAACCAACCGTGACCTTCCGAAATATCAAAACGGACCTCACATCCGTGTTATGCGCTCCGGATCACCTCCCTGGACGGCGTCAGACCCCCGTCATAGTTGGACAATAGTCCGGCGTTGTCCTTCCTAGACCGCCCGTCGCCCCACATAGGTAGTCCATAGTTCCACATAGGTCGTAAAAGGTCCCTCACAGGTCGTCCATAGTCCCACCTACGTCGCCCATGGGCCAGCATAGGTTGCTCTCGACGAGATGCCCCATAGGCTTTTAGGAGGGAGTCGTTCATAGTCCCGCTGCCGAGCGGCGCGTACAGTGCATTCCTGTAATATTGATCACTCGGCGCGGCACGATTGATATTGTAGGATAGCTCTTCGCCGCGCCGCTCGGCGGCAGAAGTATAAACGACGCCTTATGTTATTATTGATTTAACTTCGATCGGGGTGGGACCGGGAAGAGCTATGAACAGCCCAGGTGGAGTATCATAGAAAAAATTTTTGTCCTTGTTTTGCGTGCTTCACTCAGACACTCGCCAGGTCCGACCCCAACTCGAACGGGGTCTGACCGCAGATTTAGGTCGGATCCGACCCTTTAACATTGTCCCTCCATGCTCTCCAAAGTCCAACACGTCGTCTCAGTGGGAAGAGTTGAGAGGTTAAAACGGAAAGGGATTCTACCCGAGATAAATCTGGGGTCGGACCCGTTGAGCTTCTGAGTACTTGCACATCGACTGGATGGGACTACGGAATATACTTGGGCCGAATCGAATCATCATCCGATTGAAAAAAAGTCGACTTCGATTAAATCGACTAAGTCGACTATTCGAAAAGTGGAAAATCCGGCTAAATCGAAAAGTCGATCATTCGAAAAAAGTGCGATTTTCGGATAAGTCGAGAGGTCGGTCATTCGAAAAAGGGCGATTTTCGGATAAGTCGAGAAGTCGATCATTCGAAAAGAGTAATATCCGACTTATTCGAAAATTTTACCGCTATCAAGAGTACCTGGTGTACTTGTTATCCGGATATAATTCTTCGGATAATGGATATATTCAGATATTGCCCATTTTAAATTTTCCGGGAATTGGTTCAATTCAGATAACGCGTTTTTTTTTCAAATTTTCGGATATTGAATCGATTCAGATAATGCCAATTTTAAATTTCCCGGATATTGTTTCGATTCAGATAATGCGTTTTTTTCCAATTTTTGGATATAGGATTATCGAATCTCGGATATCCGAAAAGGACTGATTCGGATACTAAGTATAGTGCCTGGCTACTAAGAAAGATGTTGGAAATGCCAGCTACCCCATCTGGGCTTTGGGGGTTGTTCGGTCGTGAGCTATCCAATAGTGAATAAACAGCGGAGAAAAGCGCTCAGATTAAGCTAAAATAGCTGTTTGTAACGTTCTGGGCGTGGACGAGCTTACGGGCCCTGCTAGTTCCCGCAAGGGCGCGCTACTAGCGAAATGTGCGCGAACCGATCGGGCTGGACGTGGCGGAGATACTTGGCAATTTGCCATCGAAAACGTCCGCGGCGCCACAAGCTCGTCAGAACGGGGCGGGCGAGCTAAGAGCAGGCGTACTGGGCTAACGAAATCTTTTCGCCGTCGTTTTTATCGATTTCTAGCTCGTTTTCGCTGCTTTTTTTCGACCCTATCCCCTCTAGCATCTGCTAGCGTAGTCTTTCACACTACAAACTCAAAAGCGAAATTCATCGCGGTCACTGCCTTTGGGAGCTGAAATAGGCCTCGGCTGATATCTGAGCTAGGTATGGGTTGTCAGCTTGTGCGCTACATTGAGAACGTTGCGACGTATCCGCACGCGCCCGAGGAAAAGGGGCCATCCTTACTAAAGCTCTGTTCATACAGTCAGCGCAGATCGCACGGATATTTTGCGTTCCCCGTTGTGCTGTAGCGCAAGCTCGGTGCCCCCATGTCATAAAACGTGACACCTAGTTTGCACTAACCGTCGATAAGGACCGCCAAGTATTAGCACGATCCGAGCAGACTGTACACTCGTTGCCCCATACCTGGGTGAAATTGAGAGACTCACTTTAGTTTTCTATTGTTGTTTCCCCGCCGTTGTTCCCCGGACAATAGCCGTTAGGCCCTGGGGCCAGCTTCCAAAATTATCGATTCTTTCATTTTTATTTAAAGGCAGTGTCCACGATAAAAACCATGTCTGTTTTTTCTGGTGGAGATCGGCAGCTACGGGGCCTAACGCAACCCTAACGTTGAAAAAACTAAGAAAAATGAGCTCGGAACGGCCCCCTTCGGGCCCAAAGTTGGACACCCGTCAGCTCGTCACCCCCAGATGCACTTTCCACGCCCACCGACGTGAACAAATGAATGCTCGAGATTGTGAGATGAGCGATGGTTTCCGATCAATAGCCCCGTCCTTCCTTTTATTCCCAACTTCTCTCCTTACTCAGGTCAGCTCGCATACATCGGCTGCAAAAGACGGAAGTTATAAGCCTCGGACAACTCGTCCACCATGTTTCCTTAGCTCAATTTTTGAGGGACCATAACTCCGTTCCCAGAAGGTCGTGTACGATTCCAAAAACATCATTGGAATCAGAATGGGACCGTCTTCAAGATAGGCTGAAAAGCAGAAAAACGATTACTACCGTAAACACTGCCTTTAAAGACTTCCCTGAGTCGCAAATAATTCCAAGTGAATCCTTTCAACTTTTTTGTGCTTAAGCTATTCTTTTTTCGCATTCTGATTCCATAAATATGCACAAAAATATGTAATGAAGCTGTTGCGGGAACAAAAAAGTCAATTTGGCTGTCATGTCTTCATGTACCGTCCGAATGGTTGAAGAAAAGGGTCGAAATTTTTCTAAGTCGATTGAAAAAGTTAACTTTTTATTCGAAAAGTCGATCATTCGAAAAATGGGGATTTTCGACTTATCCGAAAAAGTCGATCATTCGAAAAGTGAAAATTCCGGCAAAATCGAAAAGTTTATCATTCGAAAAAATGTGTTTTTCGACTTATCCGAAAAAGTCGATCATTCGAAAAGCTGAAATTTTGGCTGAATCGGAAGGTCGATCACTCGAAAAAGTCTAATTTTCGACTTATTCGAAAAGTCGATCATTAAAAAAAAATCCAATTTGCACAAGTATACAACGGACTATCCCCCAATTATTATGGGAGCCTTAGAGCGGAAGAAATAATATCTGGTTTGTAAAAAGTGGGATAGTGTCGGAAATCGATGCAGCTGGTACTATCGGCACGATTCGCATTGTATACCTTGCGTTCCTTACAGAAGATTGGCGAAAACACGGTACACGTATGTTATGACACATGCGCACGATATCGATCGATGTCCAAGAGTATTATGTAGTCGTATCAGGCCAATGGAAGTGTGAAGCCGGCGTGATAGCAGTGTTTTCGCTCCGCGACGTGGTGATATGTTTTAAAGAAAAATCGAAGCGCCGCACTATATCGATTTATATCCACAGGTGGGAAACAGTCGAATTGTGCTGCGATAGTATTCTGAGACTGAGTGACTGTTTTCCTCGACGCTTCTCAGCGAAAGTTCCCGTAGCCATAGGCGTCATTCATAATACTCACCGCAAGCGCGGAACGCGCGTGACGCGCGGGACGAGCGGTGGACTATGAAACTTTTTTCCGCACGGCAAGCGCGGGACGCGCGGTAAGGCGCTATTCATACTACTCAACACCAGCGCGGCACGCGCGTGACGCGCGGGCGTGGCATTAGAGTATGAATACTTTCGAAGCGCGTGACGCGCGTGCCACGCTTGCGGAGACTATGAATACTCCAGCGGCGACGCTTAGGCGGAGCAGAAAAATGCGGGCATAACTTCCCCAAACAACTGAATTCTGTACATGCGTTCACCTCCACGGTAGCAGGGGATAGTAATGGGATTAATGACCAAGAAATGCAATGAAATTGATGATGATTTAGTTGTGAAAATGGTTAAAAAACCGTTACGACAATCGCCGCCATGACGGAGCGGGCGTCACGCGCGTGCCTCACGGGAGAGGCGTCGAGCCATTCATACACAAACGCGACGCCAGCGCGGCACGCGCGTGCTGCGCTGGCGTTGAGTAGTATGAATAGCGCTTAAGAACTTTTATAGCCCATCAGCGGCGCCGCCCAAACCACCAGGGCGGTTTTACCGTTTCAATCAATACTTGCTTCTCGATTTGAGACTACTCCAACAAAAATAATTCTGGGACTATCCTGCGCTACCGCATACGCAAATGCAAGCCAGGATTTTCTGTGCATGTCACAGTAAACGCCCGACTTTCACCCTCACCGCCATGGCGGTGCCGCCGGAGATTTCATAGTGACTTCCCGCTCGTCCCACGCGTGCCGCATGGTAAAAATTTTCATAGTCCACCACGCGTCACGCGCGTGGCGCGCTTGCGGTGAGGACTATCATTGACGCCATAGACACGACAGAGTGCTCATCATTCGTATCGATTCTCAATCGACACGAATGATGAGCACTCTGTCGCGTCTATGGTCACGGGAAGCATGAATCTGGTTTGGAAAAGGCTTTTGGCATGATCTGAATACGAAAACAACTGCCACGTCCATGATTACTTATGATTGCTACAATGATATCGGACCGCTGCGCCATTGTAGTATAAAAGCTTCCCAAGCCAGTAAATGGAATCAAATAAACAAATGAATGAGTAACCTAACAAACGTGGGCATGAATCGCATTGTGCTGGTCGGAATGCCCAAGGCGTAGTGAATCGGATTTTCGCGCATTTTGCTGCCGCCCCTTCTGTCTTATCTAATGATAATCTTTTCTACTAATTCGATAATACAGGTGTCCGTTCACTGAGCGGCCCATACTTCTTGAAGATTACAGGCAGAATCATCGAATCACTATTTCAAGATCATATGTACATATCTCCAGGAGGTATTAAGAGAACGTCTCTGAACAAATCTCGAGTAATCCTGATTGAGTACACGAAAACGGACGAGCTCACCCACCTACTGCCGTTTGAAGGATTAGTCTCATCGACTTTTGATCAACTTCATTTGATTGGAACACTCAACTGTCTCAAACTGTCAAAGACGGGTTAACTCGTTCACTTCCGTTTGGTCGATGGATAGATCCCAAATTTTAGGAGAAACTTCCAAGAAATCGTTGGGACGAAAACACAGAAAAATTTAGAGGAATTTAAAATGCTCCACAGACGGTTTCAAAGTGGTCTGAATGATATCGGAATCCATGAAAACAATTGTCTAATCCCGGGGATCTCAACTCGGAAGCATACTCCATCCCGGCGGCGAGCCAAGCAAGTAGAGATTACTTGTTTTGATGACACTTACAAGGGAACTACTACATATTAGCCAGCCTGGCAGTTCCGAATGAAATGTATCTCTCTAGAACTTTTTTTGACGTAGAATCCAATTGTGACCTTGGCAGCTGCCTAAGCCCTTTTCCAAAGAAGTTATCTCAGGAAATCCCAGTTGTCACCTGGAGCCAACAACTCCTTCCTGTTGTGACGTGTGAGGGCAAATTAGCCTCCCGTTGTCACCTCGAAGCCAAATTTCATCGCACTTTTTTGTTTCTCTTGTGACTTGGAAGTGACGGAGCATATTTCGCAACGTTTTGCACTTTCTGTTGTGGTGTGACGGGACAAGCCAATCGTAGACGTCTTACAGCGTCACAGACGGCAAGAGTGACGCAGACTGTCAGACTCCGGCACTCGACCTGCAGGTCGCCTCCATGTGAGAACCACGATTTCCTGAGTTCATGGCAGACGACCTAGCGCCAAGTGACGCTGGTGGTTTGCATCTTTAACATTCGTTATTGATCTGACTACTCAGCGACTCCCCAGCGAACAGTGCAGCCTGCCTGTCGCTGATGGTGGAGGCACAGCGGCACTAGCGGCTGTCATTGTATTGTCAATACCATCGTTAACCACGCGCCGTCCTCGGACACTTCGCATGCGCCAGCCGTCGAGCGTCATGCGCCAGCGTTTCAGCGCTGGCGCATGATGCTCCGACGCCTTGACGCTTTGCCGCTGTTCGTCTGCTATGGACGGAACCATAGGCTTTTTCGCCAGACTTTCGTACCTATTGTACCTTCCCAAACGCGCATTAGTCTTTGGAGAATCCTGAAACGGACCTCATGATTGTGTTCAGCGCCCAAAACAACCTCTCGGAGCAAAGTTTGGGGGAAGGCCCATTTTCCGAACTTTGCGCAGACCGATAGCGTTTTGGACGGATTTTCACTTGGGCGTTTATTTATACCAGTAACAAGACTCTGAAAGCGTTAAATAAATATGTTACAGATTTGACTTAAAATCCTCCTAGGTGGGTTATCTGGGGCGCTGATCACGAATCTGTGGTTTATTTGTCGATTTCCCAAAGTTTTCGACTTGATTCATTCGGAGCTCCCCGTCGGGGAAAATTCGATGGCCAATCGCGACTTTTAACAACATCCGGACTGCTACGATAAATACTGCTCAAATTGTTCCTCTGAGGGTTTTTCAGAGTGCTGAACACGAATCTAAGGTCCGTTTATTGATTTTTGACAGATTACGGTGGGTACACGGTAGTACGGTGAAAGTCTCAGATTTGGCTCAAAATTTCTATGCGGGGGTTATTCGGGGTGGCGAATACGAATTTAATGTCCATTTGTGAATTTTCGAAGTACGTACTGATGTAGTTTTAGCTCCCTAAATGGCATGGTATCTACCGTGACCCACAGTAAACTTCAGAATTTCGACAAACGGACTTCACATTCGTGTTCAGCACCGTAGGTTACCCCTGCATACATGTTGTGAAAAAAATCCGAATATTTTTTTGAAACGCCAAAAAAATTTCATGTTGGGGGCCCTTACCCAAAAACTCAACGGGTCCGACCGCAGATTTCTGTCGGGTTGAACCCCTTTCCGTTCTCGCCCTTCACTTCTTTCAACTGAGACGACGTTGGGCAGAAGTAAAATTTATTCTTCCCCATGTCTTCTCACTTGGGACTACGTGGAAGAACAAGGCTAAAGGGTCCGACCCGACAGAAATCTGGGGATGGACCACGTTCGAGCTGGGGTTGGACCCGGCGAATGTCTGAGTATCTTGCCGCCAGGCTTTGAAAAACGCTTGTAACTTTTTTCAGAGTGGTTTTGGGCAGCTGCGAAGATCATAATCGGATTCTACGCTAAAAACGTTAGTAAAAAAGTACACTTCTTCCGGAACGGCCAGGCTGACTAAAAGTAGTTCCCTTGTCAGACGCTTACACTGTTGAAAATCAAAAACACGCTTTCAACTGGCTAAATTTACCGCCGCTGAGACGAAGTCTCATTAGGATACATGCCGATGTTATATAAAATGGGAATGTAAATTATAACTAGCACTGGTTTAGGACACATTATGTACATGAAATCGCAAGCGTGACCTCGCGCGCCGCACATGGTCGCAGCACTTACCGCGGACATCATGTTAGGATATCTAGACCAGCGCCTGATAATTGAGGAACTTTGTCACGTAACTAGAGGGTTCGGAAAAGACCAGTAGGATTTCATCCACGTCATTGAGTGAATAGATAATCAAGTAAATGTCTAGTCTAATGTGCAGCAACCGAGAAGGGTGTGATAAAGGCAGGATGTTAGAAAAAAATCTTAAAAACCTATTAGATATCCGCGGTCATGAAGCTCAAATTTCTAAAGGATCTCTTGAATTAAAGGTGACGGAGTAGCTGTCCAGAACAGATTTTGTCAAAGCTATTGCCGAATGCGAGACAGCAGTTCTGTTTTTTTTTTCGGAGGCGCTGGAACCTGATGCCTATTGGTTTCCTCGAGGTCACCTTTTTGCCAACTTTCCTCTCTCGTTCGGACGCATTTAGCGCAGTCGCATGGCTTTCAACAACGTAGCATTGGAGCAGCAGTTGCCGCTCAGCCACGTCAAATTTTTGATGAATTCGATTCTGACAGCTCCCTTCTGTTACACAATCAGCGACCTCATTTTTCGTGAAAAAAAAAGGATTTTTCATGATAAACACAATCTTAATTTGAGTTTCAGGCTAATGTTCGAAGCGTTGAAACAAAATTGCACTTGAGAAGATATGAGAAGTATCTGAGATTTTCATCGTTCATTCCCGGAGAAAGTTACCCAATGAGGTCGGCTGAATTTGAAGGCCATTAATTGCCGAACAAGTGCACTTCATATGAACCTATGATTTTATTTGAGACGAACAATTTCAGAGATTAGCTTCTTCAATAAGAGTTCAGCTTACTACTTCAGCTTCTTCATGTTCAAATAAACACATGCCAAGCATATCCATTTCTCAAAACTTCACGGGCATTTCTCATACCAACAACACTTGGATACACTCAGACGGCTTTCAGCCCTTAGCCGGCTGACAGTTTGGCTCGTTCTCCCAATCTACACGTCGGCTTCTGTTGCTGTCCAAGCCACTGCTGCTGCTGTCTGAGCTCTTCCGAATTGCGCGGACAGCAACAGCAGTGAAACGGAAATCGTAAGCACGAACCGAACGGTCAGACGGCTCCGAAACCCGTTCGGTACGAGGATCGCATGCGACGTACAAGCGCGACAAGCTTCCCGATCGAGATCGCGCCATGCATTCCTCAAGGGGCCCGTATTCATCAATGATTCACCCGCGGAGTAAGTGCAAAGTCTTTCGAATCTGGCTCCTACCCGGTATTCACACGCTTACTTACTCGGGATTTTCGGGCGAGAAGCCAGGTAAATTTCACCCGACGTATGGGGACGGGTAAATTTCCCTCCCAGCCGGCAGCAGCTGCCGGGCTCCAACACGCAGAATAGCAATGGTGTCGCAAAAGCGCGGTGTTATCGCTCCTAAAGGGGGCCTGGGCGCGGTCGGTCCCGCAACGAATGCCGACGCACGGTAGGGACGCGTTTGGACTGGTTCGGGCGGCGCAGTCTGAGTCTTCAGTCTTCGCCCTGCCACGACCAAGCGTGATCTTTCTTCCTGCAGCTCCGATCTGTTCTTTTATTCCTGACCGTTGCTATGCTCCGTTTCGGGGCCTCTGGCCTTTACAACATTACTATTTCACCTGTACAGTTGGCTCGAAAAGAGCATATTCATTGAACGGGTTAGTAGCCACGACCCGTTTTATTGATCGTGATCCATATTTCAGTGATGCTTTCTCTTCTTGTAATATGTGTTTCTCATTTCTGTTTCTTTGGTTCTCCAAGATCTCTCCACATATATTTGTAGTATAAACTAATCTAATTTAGTTTGTGTCCTGTCGTGTATGCAAGAGGGTCGTATATATTTCGCAATGTCTATAATACAGCCGGGATATGTATTGAATAGTCCAGGGAAGTCTATGTTGGTGGCACCAGGGTGTCCATGCCGATTATGAGGTGTTATCGTGGTTAATGCCCTTATTACAGTATACAGCTTGCCGGGGTAATTAGAACAGTCGGTTATGTTCGCTGCAGGGAGTCTGTAGGTTGGATTCCCCGGGACTGACGTCTGGTGTCGGACCAGGGGGAGAAAACCACCGATTCGCAACAAATGGAGCGCAATATCTTCATCGACAGTTAGAACTACTCGTTTTCTCATAAGTTATGTTCGTCTTTTTATGACTTATCAAATGCGTTATACTTCCCATCGGCGAAAAGTTATGCACTTTTTTTACATGCGCGTCCTTTTCAGATTTTATTGTGAGTCATGAGCAAATTTCTGCTCACTTGATTTCTCTACTAAATTTTGCAATGCATCAGGAAACCCAACCAAGGACCTTCTCTTTCTTCGGTTTTATCTGCTCCTCGTGCGATTCTTCACCGAACTCCAACTGAATTGGCATATATTGAGTTGACACAAAAATAATATTAGGTCTAGAAGTTAATTTCCGCGTTTTTTTACGCTTTTTACACTATTGAAAACTGGACATACTTAAACAAAATTTTTATTCAAAATAATTTCCGTCATTAATAACAACCATTTCCCAGAGTTTGGGTAACTTATGGATTCCATCATAATAAAATTTTTCTGGTTTGGCCTCCACCCATTCATCGAGCCATTTTTTGACATCTTGACGATTTCCGTCAATTAGTTTCGAGAAAGGAATTTTCCTGGCCCAATTGAATTTCTCAGGTCATATATTGGTAGTATAGCATCCGAAAGCTCAATAGTTCCTTTATCTGATATTTTTTAAAGCTAACTATAGAACACGATAACTTGCGAACTTTAAGATTGAATTTAATTTGGGGTTCAATTAGGGAAAATTTTGGCATTCTAAAGTTTCTTCTGGGCAATGAGCTTTAAGCCTCACTTGTCACAGCAGATTTCTTTGGAAAAAAATTTCATCCACCATAAAGAACTCGCGAATACTCGACTTTTTCAAACCAGATTTTATCTTTCTTCAAATTTCCAGAAGTAGTTGACCATTCGCGATGAAACACATTTCAGAAGAATATTCCCAGCAGTACTCTGAGAGAAGTTGCCGCTGTGGTTCCGCGATAGTGCCGCTCCGGAGTCTACAGGCACCGAAGCGGCACCATCGCGGAGCTACGCCGGCACTACCGCGGAGACGTCGTGGAATTACCGTGGAGTCATGGCGGTGATGCGGCAGTGCCGCTTCGGCTCCGCGATAGTGCCGCAGCGGCTCCGGAAGAGGATCTGATATGAAGTTGTTTAAGAATGATAGTACAACTAGGGGGAGGGGCTAAGAACAAAAATACGCACCTGCGCCTATTACACGTCATCTGTCTAGTACGGACAGAAATTACCGCCTCATTTGCGCGTAAGGAAATACGGAATGTGCCTCAAGCTTGGGTAATTGAACCGGCGACAAATTCGTTTGACCGCACAGGATAGTACATCGTACTCCACGCGAGTTCACTGCTGCATCCTCGCGGAGCCGGCGCGATTCTAACGCGGAGCCGATGCGGTACTATTGCGGTAATGTCGAGGCTCAAGACACGGCAGTAAAATAGCCTGATCATGGAGCCGCTGCGGTACTGTTGTAGAACTATCGCGGCACAGTCGAGGGCCGCGGTACTTTCCCGGCACTAAAGCGGCGGCGAATTTTCTAAGAGTATGCAACAGGGACACATTTCGAATGCTTGTTGCATAGTACCAAAAAAACATGCACTATTCGATAAAAGGATAGATTTTTTTGTTTTTTTCGTCGCCGTGTTTTACGCAGAAGGTGGTATAATTATTCGTTGGGTGATCGATGTGCAATTCCAGAAAGTTTCCTGAATCTCGACCTGAAGTTCGTGATCCACCACGAGTAGCTGAGGGCTTTAAAAAAGCCTCACAAGGGTATGTTTAGAGTGTCAAACGCATCTGCGAAAACGACTAGTACCATTAGTATCTAGTGTGGCTCAATAGTAAAACTGCGCAGTATCCCGCCCTGAGCTGCAGGTTCCAAGAAGTTACAAGCTTAAAAAGCTCATTTTTGTGCTTTCTGTACCTTGCAAAAAGTGCATTAGTCTTCGGAAAATCCGGAAACGGACCTCATAAATGTCTTCAGCGCCCAACACTACTCCCCTGAACGAAGTTTGGGTGAAGGCACATTTTCCATACTTTGCCCAGACTGACAGCGTTTTGGACTACGGATTTTCGGTTGGGTGTTTATTTCTACCAATTGAGGGCTCTGGAAGCATTTTAGAAAATACTTCGAGATTTGACTTGAAATTCTCCCAGTGGGTTTTTTTTGAGGCGCTGATCACGAATCTGTAGTTTATTAGTCGATTTCCCAAAGTTTTCAACTAATTTCGTTCGAAGCTTACCAACCGGGGAGAATTTCGAGGGAAAAACGCCACTTTCGAGATTTCCAGTTTTCTACGATAGATATGTCTCAAAATCGCTCTCTGGGAGTTATTTGGAGTGCTGAACACGAAACTGGAGCTCGCTAATCGATTTTTTGCAGATTAAGGTAGATTATGGTGAGTATACGGTAGTCTGGTCGAAATCTCAGATTTTACTCAAAATCTGTATACGGATGTTATTCGGGGAGGAGAATTCGAATTTAACGTTCGTTTGTCGATTTTCAAAATACTAATGTGGGTTTTCTACCCTAAATGACATGTTACCTACCGTAACCTACAGTAAACCTCGGATCTTCGACAAGTGGACGCCAGATTCGTGTTCACCGCCCTAGATTACCCCAACATACAAGTTTTGAGATGAATCCGAGAAATTTTTTTGAAACTCCAAAAAAAAATGCCTTATCGAGCGAGACTCCCCTTTTCGCGAGACTTGAAAAACGCTTATAACTTTTTTGAATCTGCAGCTCGGGGCGGGATACTACGCATTTTCACTATTGAGCCAAAAGAGATACTAACGACTTTAGTCGTTTTAAACACTTCCCTTGTCAGGAAGAAACAGATTAACGCTTTCGAACGGTATATCAAACTCAGTCGAAAAACTGCGCCGAAGAAAAGACAAAAAGAGTGGTAGGAAGCTTTGGCTACAACCTAATACTCATAGAAGAAAATCCTACTATTAAGTGGAACATCGATCAAGAAAAATAAACGAGTACCATTGAAAAAAATCTCGCTAGAAGAAATGAAAAATTCAGCAATCTAAAGTTATGGTATTTTCTATATATGAAGTGTTCATTTTAATGTGGGGGTGTGTATACAAGTCTGTTGGTACCTGCTCGTTGGTGCCCCTGCTTCTACTGAACCCAGCAGACGTTTGAGTGTACACAGGGAACGTTCGAGCGATATAGCGTGCACAACTATATCGCGAAAGTATCCCGCACATTGCATAAAGGTGTCGCCGTCCGGCACACTAAGGCCTCTGGTCCATAACACCTTAGGATCCGTACCTAGGGAGTCATGGAGTCTTTGGCCACAAGCCACAATTTCGCCACCCTGAACTGTCGATCGCTGTCGAGTGATATCCAAAAACTGCGCTATCCAGACTTCTGAGCTATTTCCATGCACCGTTTGCTGCTTTGCAGGAAACCCGCCTCAAGGATAGACCCGTCATCAGCGTCGGAGAGTACACCATCTACTGCGGTAACGCTGACGATAGGAGAGTGGGAGGCTGTGCAATAGCTGTAAGGAAGGATTTCAATGGTATGGTCAAGGAGTTCGGCTCAACGTCGTGTCGGAATGCATTCGTACGACTGGGGGATCACAGAGGATTCAATCTGTGGATAGTGAGTGCTCATGCGCCCACTGAAACCGCCGAAGACAATTCGAAGGATGCGTTTTATGAGGAACTCAATACGTTGCTGGCCAGGATACCTTGTCAACATGCTGTTGTCGTGGGGATTGACGCAAATGCGAAGATGGGACTTGATCAGAATCCGAAGTACTGGGTAAATGGTTCTACCCAGTGGAGCAAACATCGGACAATGGCTACCGCCTTGTCGACTTTTGTGAACGCAGTGGTCTGATTATTGCATCGACATTCAAGAGGAATCATCGCCGCCATCAGCTTACGTGGCAGGGACCAACCCGGCTATCTCCAGAAGAGCAGCGGAAGCGGAAGATGACAACTTTGAAACTACAGCTTGACTATGTCCTGACGAGGAATATTCCAGTATCGGACATTCGAAGATCTAGAGCTGTGTGGGATGTCGCATTCGATTCGGATCACCGTCCTGTTCTGTTGAACTTCACTGCGAGGATTCATAAGAGGAAGCGAGGGGCTCAGCCTCCAGAGGATTGACATGACAAGTCTCAGAGATGAAGAGTGCAGAAGGAATTTCCGACAACGCGTTTCTATTCACATCGGAGTACGGACTAAGAAGAAACTTTGCGACGCGGATTCTTTTTGTCAAGTGCATCCAGGACGCTTCGAAAGAGGCACTCCCGGTTGTACAGCCTAAGAAGAAGCTCGCCTACGTCTCAGAAGAAACAACATCTACCTACAACAGAGTATGTGCTCTCCGAACTGCAGGAAACTTCGTGGAGGAGAAGCGTCTGAGGAGGAAGTTGCGTCGGCAGCTTCAAAGTGACCGCGAACGAGAGTGGACGTGTAGAGCTAAGGAGTTCGAGAAGGCTTGGGAGGAGAAGAATCCGAAGAAAGCCTACACGTTGCTGCGACAGTATAGCGGGAAGATGAAGAGATGTTCTCCTGTCTTGAACACTACCAATGGAGTTGCAGTTGGTGATGCGACGCTGCCAATATGGAAGGATTACTTCAGTTCACTACTGAATCGTCCAGCGCCATCAGTACCTGAGCTCCCGCATGTTCAGAGAGCACATTACGATGTCAGTGAGGAACCGCCGACTGAGTCTGAAGTTTTGGATTGTGTCCGGAAAATGAAGAATGGAAAGGCAGGTGGAGATGACAACATCACTGCTGAAATGCTGAAAGCTCTTCCTCCGTCTGGGATTCGTGAAATGACCAACACCATCCGTGCCATATGGATGAGCGAAAGGATACCCGATTCGTGGAGACATGCGATCATCGTACCTCTTCACAAGAAGCTATCCGTCACGGATCCTAAGAACTACAGAGGAATCTCTCTACTTCGTGTCATGTACAAGGTTTTAGAACGTATCATTCTCGAGCGACTTATCAAACATCGTGAAGGAACGACCAGAGATGAGCAAGCCGGTTTTCGACCTGGAAGATCGACCATCGACTAAGTGTTCGTCGTGAGAAGAGTAATTGAATCGTGGCAGCGGTTTTCGAAGCCATTACAGCTTGCTTTTTTGGACTTTGAAGCCGCGTTCGACTCTCCTCAGCGTGATCGATTGCTCAATGCTCTGCGAGCAGATGGAGTCCCGGAAAAGTATGTTCGGTTAATCGAGGACATGAACAAAGGAACAACAGCAGCAGTTCGTACACCTGTCGGATTTACGTCAGCTTTCGAGGTGAAAACAGGAGTAAGGCAAAGAGCCGTTGCAGGACCTTTTCTTTTCAACTTCGCCGTCGATGACATCATGCGTAGAGTTGCAGAACAGTTTCCTGCGGACGTGATCCTAACACCATCAGAACGCCCCTTGTCGACCTGGAGTATGCCGACGACATCGTGTTATTCGCTGAAAGCAACACAAAACTGCAAAGGATTGTGAACCTCGTTTTGAAGTATGCCACAGTCTACAGACTTCGTCTTCGTCCCGACAAATGCAAGCAGATGTGGGTCTCTCAGAGGCCTTCAACTGGAGTTTGTGTGGACGGACAACGTATCGAACTGGTGGACGATTTCTGTTATTTGGGCTGTTTGCTGAAGAACGATGGTAGTTATGCAGCGGATATTCGACAACGATGTGCGAAAGCTACGTCTGCATTCAATTCTCTAACCAAGTGTTTGTGGTCTACCACCATCGCGAAGGAAGTCAAGTTGCGCGTCTACCTATCCGCTATTCGCCCTATCATGATGTACGGATCGGAGACGTGGGCAGCACCGAAAACGCAGATGGAAAGGTTGGATTGCACGGAGAGGAAGCTTTTAGGCGATTGCTTGGATATTTCTGGCCGCGTGTATGTCATAAAGAAGACTTTTACAAGGAAATCGACGCAGTACATCAACGCTTGACACGAGGGAGGTGCCAGCATCTCCTAACGCCATCTCAAGCAGCAATGGAAAGTCGACTTCGACTGCTCGGGCATATACTAAGAAGAACGCCGGATCGTCTCGTACAACACGCTTTAATAATGCTTCCAAATCCTGTCTGGAAACGGCCACCTGGGCGTAGGCGAAAGTTCTGGACGGATGTGGTTAAAGAGGATTTGAAGTCACTCGGCATCGAAAGACAGTTCAGGCGCGATGTTTCGTTTCGCAGGAAATGGAATAGTGACAGCTGGATGGAATGTGTTCAAATTGTGGCTGAAGACCGTGAAAAATGGACACGGCTGACTACTAGGACGGCACACCTCGGTGAAGATGCGGAATGACCGCGTCAGGCGAAAGCCAACCGATTAAGTCAAATTTTAATGTACTCTAAAGTTTTCATTTGTCACGAAACCCATGCACTTCTCTCTAGCCTCCTTGAATAAAAAAACAGTGAATCGGTCAACAATTATGAATTGAGGACGCCTATTGAGTGTTTCGGTGAGTCATGATCAGGGGTGTGCGGCAATTGCCGTTTGCCGATTGCCGTTTGCCGGCCATTTTTGGGGTTTGCCGTTGCCGTTGCCGTTTGCCGAAATTGTCGTCTAAAACGGCAAATTTTCGGCAAAATTTCGTTGAAACAGCAGAATTGGCCCTAACCTCAGTCTCTGTATTGGTCACCGATTCGGAGCTGCTATAAATAATTATTTTGACTGGTTCCATCTTCCGGTTCTGGTTCATTCAATGTATAATTTTACACTTTCAATCACTAACTTATGGAAACATCTCGACTGAGTAATCAGAGGAGTTCGTTCGAGTTCCAAATTGTTTGGGAGCCTCCAGATGTCTTTTTTTAACATCAAATTCTTAACCCTTTAAGAAGGCCAACATCAAAAAAAAACTTTTTTTCAGAGACATACTGATTACTGCAAGTTCTAAGATTACAAAACCAAGTCATATCAAAGCTGTAGCGCAAAAGCAGCCTTACTTGGACATATGAACCAGTGGAGAGCTCGTGTACATAGTCCCACTTATCGTCGGTTGGTTAGCTGATGGTAATATGATAATTGGGACAGGAAAATTATGAATTCTGCAAACACTTTGTCCGGCTTTTCAAAAGTTGAACAATATTTACAGCGGTCATTAAAGGCAGTGGTCAATGAAATCTTCGGTTTCGAGATCATTAGCTGAAATGAAAGATTGACTTACTGACAGAGCTGGGTTTTCTAGGAAATAGTGTAAAGATGAAAAAAGTAAGTATTTGAAGGCAAAGATTAAGACCGCATTCAACTTTTCACCAGAAATCGAAAGGTTCGAGGCCCATTGCAACAACAGAGTGGGAAACCAGCTCAAAATGAAGAACCAATAGCAAGATACGGCCCGAAACTTGAACGTGGTGTACTCGCTCCACCCACTTCCTCGGTAGCCACAGGGGAGTGTAAGTTGGGCGGGTAAACCACATTCAAGTTTTGGGACCGTATGAAGCGATTTATTGCTTGTTTCTAGCCGACATTGTTGCTGCAATTGGTCTCGTGCTAGCTTGTAGGCCGAATACGCACAAAGTGAAGAGCCGAAGAGCAGTCCAGCTGACTAGCGCACTACACGCGGCCCCCCAGAGACGAAGTAAGCCCAGCGGACTTCCGTCGCGCGCGTCGCATGTACCAGTCAAACGCCCCTCATCCTGTGTATTCGATCGAAATGTCCCCTCGGAGCTCTTGATTCGAAAATTCGAAGGCTGTTTTTACCATGAGCACTGCATTCAAGTAGTCTAGTCTCACTGCATTCCTGTAGCTTTACAAAAGTAACCATTCAATCGTAGTTTGAAGTAAGCGAAATCGAAATGCTTGAGCCTACTACTTGCTACTAACAGTGAAAATTGTGACTCCGGTTATAACCTAAACTGCGCGCTGCTGATCGCGGTGTGAACTGTCTTTCGCCATCAATCCCGACCAATCATCGCGTGTTCACCCTTCTATTCGCACCTGATTGAGGTGCCAGTATCGTCCACAGTCAGCTCACACTCCCATCGCACCAAGCTTGCTTACGGTTTGCAGATCGCCCCGGATCGACTAGGCTGGGACGCGCTGGCCACAGGCTCCTTTCCGAAAATCCTTTGCGGGCCTGTCACACTCTGCACTGCTCAAGAAGACGCCTATCTTTTGCATCTCTAGCGTAGATTTGTACAGAAACTTCAACTGGAGAGGAATTAACAGAATTATCGTCGGCGATGGAGAAGGTTACAGCCTTGTCAATCTTGACAGTGACTCCTCATCAGCTGGGATTTTCAAGTAGCTTTTGATATATGGGATTTTTCTTCATGTAAAGGCTATTGAAACGTCAGGCTCATAGTAACTGGCAGATATTGCATGGAATACGACATGACTAACAAGGAAGGGTTGCCTACATCAGATGGAGTTTCGGGATGCACTTTTAATATGTTCTAAGGGGGGGGGGGAGGACAGTGTTCCAATAGCCCACACTCAAAATCTGCTAAATGCCTCAGGCAGTCCCTAAAAAGGTCCAAATTTGAACAAGGCTAGAACGGCTCGGCCGGAGTGAGTAGAACTACTTTAACGATTGAATTACCTTTCTGTATGATCAGAATAGATCAGAATTTGGGCAACAAAACATAATTTCTGATCTAAACAGAATAAATGCACCAAAATTTTCTACATCTATTCTGAACACATCTAAAGGTAATTCAATCTTTAAATCGGCTCTTTTCGCTTCTGCCGATTCGTTCTGGCCTTGATCAGATTTTAACATTTTTAGGGACTGCCTGAGACATTAAAGGCAGTGTCCACGATAAAAACCATGTCTGATTTTTTGGTGGAGATCGGCAGCAGCAGGGCCTAGCGCAACCCTAACGTAAAAAAACTAAGAAAATGAGCTTGGAACGATCCCCTAGGGCCCCAAACAATTGGACACCCGTCAGCTCGTCACACCCAGATGCACTTTCCACGCCCACCGACGTGAACAAATGAATGCTCGAGATTGTGAGATGAGCGATGGTTTACGATCAATAGCCCCGTTCTTCCCTTTATTGTCAACTTTTCTCTTTACTCAGGTCAGCTTGCATACATCGGCTCCAAAAGACGGAAGTTACACGCCTCGGACAACTCGTCCACAATGTTTCCTTAGCTCAATCTCTGAGGGACCATAACTCCGTTCCCAGAAGGTCTTGTACGATTCCAAAAACATCATTGGAATCAGCATGGGACCTTCTTCAAGATAGGAGGAAAAGCAGAAGAACTATTCTTATAGTGAACACTGCCTTTAAGCAGATTCTGAGCATGGGATACTGAAAAACCGTCCTCCCCCTAGAACATATTAAAATTGCCTCCCGAAACTCCATGTAAAGTTGGTACCCTCCCTTGTTCGCAAATGTCGGCGTATTATAACACAAAACAGATTTTGCCGTTTGACGTTTTGCCGTTTGCCGTTTGCCGGTCATTTTTGGGGTTTGCCGTTGCCGTTGCCGTTTGCCGAAATTTGAAATTCCTTTGCCGCACACCCCTGGTCATGATGTACGGATCGGAGACGTGGGCAGCACCGAAAACGCAGATGGAAAGGTTGGATTGCACGGAGAGGAAGCTTTTTAGGCGTTTGCTTGGATATTTCTGGCCGCGTGTATGCCATAACGAAGACCTTTACAAGGAAATCGACGCAGTACATCAACGCTTGACACGAGGGAGGTGCCAGCATCTCCTAACGCCATCTCAAGCAGCAATGGAAAGTCGACTTCGGCTGCTCGGGCATATACTAAGAAGAACGCCGGATCGTCTCGTACAACACGCTTTAAAAATGCTTCCAAATCCTGTCTGGAAACGGCCACCTGGGCGTAGGCGAAAGTTCTGGACGGATGTGGTTAAAGAGGATTTAAAGTCACTCGGCATCGAAAGACAGTTCAGGCGCGATGTTTCGTTTCGCAGGAAATGGAATAGTGACAGCTGGATGGAATGTGTTCAAATTGTGGCTGAAGACCGTGAAAAATGGACACGGCTGACTACTAGGACGGCACACCTCGGTGAAGATGCGGAATGACCGCGTCAGGCGAAAGCCAATCGATTAAGTCAAGTAAGTCAAAGGCGAGTGCACACGGTACACGTTTTTCTCCGAATCTTCCCGGATGAGGTATTGCTTGATGAATGCCGCTATACGGTGAGTAAATAATCGACTGCGGGTAAGGTAAAAGTTAACTAAGATTTACCCGGCATTTCAATGATGAATACGGCCCCAGAATTCTCTAATTCCTCCTCTATTCATTTGCCAGGCAAATTGATTTTTCCCAAAACGCCGGCCTTACGTAAAAAAGTGGTGGGCTCCTGAGAAAAGTGGAAATTAGGAAAATTTCATCTGAAAAAAAGTATATTCATTTATCCATTTAGGCGATTTTCGACCCCGAGCCGGACCGATCAGGAATCGGAGCCGCCTACTGCAGTTGCTGTTTGGGCGAGCTACAGGATCCCGAACAGCTACATAAGTGACCCGGAAAACAACAGCAGTGGCCCAGACATCAACAAAAGTCGAACCTCAGATTGGGAATACGAGCCGAACTGTCAGCGGCTCGAGGCCAAGAGTTGCCTCAGCATTTCATTCTGTTCGCGAGCACACTTCTGCGATTTCGGAATCAAGTTTGAAGCACTTGTTCAGAGAACCTGCCACAATGCCCCGCGTCAGAGTGAGGGCTTGTACGGAGCCTGATTGCGTCACTTCAGCTTTTCGTGCGACCTGAACCGTCAACGAAAGACGAACAGGTTACTATTGCTAGAACGCTTCCTGTGGACGCCCAGAAAGACATGCCTATTGCTCCAGAAGCTCTGCCTGCCGCGTGCTTTTTCACGTTCTGGTCATACAATGGGGCGACAAACTCGACATACCAGAACTTGGACAGGCGGGTACTGTACAGGCCTGACAGGAAGGGTTTGCTGTCGCCAGGCGCGACGAATGGGCCGTTTTTTTGCCCAGGAAGGTCCTACTGGGCAAAAAAAAAAGGTTCATTCGTTCCGCCTGGCGACAACAAGCGTCACCATGCGACACTAGGAAGAGATCAAAAACTACTTTAAACTCCCCAAATTCAGACTTATAGAGTTCAACTAAGTTGATTGGAAACAGGATATCAATCCAATTAGACGGCTGATGATAGTGAGCACATGCGAACGATAAATCTGCCAACAATGTTGTTTGAAAATAAGTCATTGGCGAGAAACAGCCGTTGTCAGGTGATTAATCGCAATCTGTTCCTCCAGAAAATCTGCCAAACCGATCAATACCTTGGCGGATATTGAACTTGGGTATAAGACTTGATCAATTTGTACACAAAAAATATTAAACCGATTGAATACAGATGGAATATGAGCAAATGAGTGGGTCAAAATTGAAAAAAAAACTAGAAAAGACGACTTTGACCGAAACCAGACCCAGGCCTGGTTGTTGCCAGTGTGGTCCGGTGGCAGTGTTTTGCAATGGGTGGTCGAAAGTTTAGTGATCGTAAAATCGTTAACGCATTACACTGATCAGACTGGATGGCCACCAGTGTCCAGACGTTCTCTGAAGAATCTTAATTAAGTCTCTTCCTGTAAAGGGCCGCATATGTTCTAAGATGGTTATTTTATAGGTTCTACCGTAACGGTACAGTATGCTAGGAGAATCTTTTTTTTTGAAGAATCTCATGTTATTCTTGACTAGAATCGGGTGCTGAGCACAGCGATGTCCCTGGAATCTAAAAAAAACCCCGACGAGAGAAACCTATGATGAATAAAAATTTACTAAAAATTTTGTGGACGACTTATTCCATACTGTACATATACGGTAGTAATACAATATACCCGAGAAAAAATCGTTTTTTGTATTCTCAGTGCCTGCATCGAAGAGAATCTGTTGCTGATCAGAACGACATCCTTGATATTCCCTATAACCTAACGAGAAGAAGTTAAAGTCTGTCGAAATGAGTCTGTCCTTTCACACGGTCGGCGTGCGTGTCGAGCGGGCATTGCGAAGGCATCTGTCAAACTTGTAAATCGATAAGCAAGATTGTTCGGCATAAATTCAATAATGTCTCACAATCAGTTCGCATTCTACAGTATTGGAAAGACTATTCCAGAAAATGCCTCCGCAACGGCTGCTCCACACGCACGCGGACCGCGTGGACGGACACTCCTATTTGAACCCATTTTTAGATGAGTCGCAATGACATAAAACTAAGCGGACGCATTGTTTCGCGGCCGTCAGATTAAAAAATGAAGATGTGCAAGAAGAATTCAGAGCGAGACTGACTATTAACAAAGTCGGACATTGATTCAAGCGGGCCGTTATGCTGAAAAACTCGTCCAAAGAGGTGTGGCGTCAGTTTTACTTCAGAGGATGTGGCAAACGAATTCGTTTTTTTTGAGATCAGTGGGTGCCACACATGAGCCGTCTACATACATAGCAGATACATACGAGAAAACCTTGAAAACATCCTGAAGGTTCACTGCACTTTTATAGGCACAGCTCACCTTCAGAGTCTTTTCAGGCGATGCTCGACCCAAAGCCGCACCGAGTAGGAATCGGAGCCGCCTTGCAGTTTGGCTCATTCTTCTAATATTCTCGTCAATGCTGTTGCTGTTCGGGCTAACTGGAGAAGCTCGAACAGCGACAACACTGGGTCGTAAAGCAACAGCAGTGGCCCAGCTAGCAACAGAAGCCGACCTGAGGATCGGAAGGAGGAGTCGAGCTATTAAGCGGCTTGGGATCGAGAATCGCCTGAGTAGAGACTTCATATCTGTGAAAATTGTAAGACGTGCCGAAATTCAGATTTTTGTGATACAGTGTGATACAAAAAGAATTTTAAGGCGACACCGTTAGGGCAGCGCTCACGATAAAGTACTCAGACAATAAGTGCGGACTGACCGCTGGCAATCAAGACCTCTGCGGGCTGTACGCCAGCAAGTTTCGGGCGGATCGCTGCCCATCGTGGCTTCGCCGGGCGGATCCTAACCTCTCGTTGTCTCCGCGGCCTGCGTTTTGGCGGGCGGATAGCGGCACCTGGGAAAGTTGATGACGCTAGCGGGCGGATCGCCGGCAAGCTCCAAAGCGGAGATCCGCCCGCAACCTGCCAGCGATCCACCCGCCACTGCTCTGATAGCCAGCGACCCGCCCGCTCAAATTTTTACACTGTAAAACTTTTCAATCATTGACGAGTTCTTTTCTGGTATCAGTATCATGCCCAGAGTATCAAACCGAAGGGTATAAAAGGCGCTCCATCGCACTGAATGCTCACCGGGCATTTCGAGGCCGATCCTGGAAGGTGACTTCAAGTCACCTTTGAATAATCAGTCAGAAGCCGGAGAATAATTTTCGGCAGCTGAGGGGACGGCCCCCACGGCTAGGGGGGGGGGTGGTCCCGCACACGGAGACCGTGATGGAAACCATCGGAATAACCTACAGGTGGCATCGAGGGCGGATCGCTGGCTACTGGCGGGCGGATGGCGGAGGGATGTCGATCCGCCCGCCAAAGGCCAGCGATCCGCCTGCACCTACTGTCTGAGTAAAGGTAAGAGCTGGCTGTTTGCTACTTTCAGTGACTGACAGTGGTATAGAACAGTGTTGCTTGCTCTACACGCCTTTGCGGGCATGGCGATGGACAACATGGGTGGGACTGGGTTCATAGTTCATACGACAAAATGTCTATCGTCTGCATCAATGAAAAAATCAATATATCCAATATACGCTGTCGCTGTCGCGCAACACGGCGAGTATGTTTCCTGCCTTGACCTCATCATATGCTATGATTTAGAAATACGTATATGTTTAAGGAAACAAAAAAGTCCCTACTATCATATTTGAGAAAAAAAAAACACACATTCACACCTTCTGAAGCGTCCTAGGCACCCAAAAAATGATACCTTCACCTTTCTTGACATTCAAAAGTTAGAAGGAGATTATGAATGAGGCTGAGAGTAAAGAGTCACATGCAGAGGGATTTTCGGGTGTGGCAATGAAAACCCAGTTTTTGAAGTGACGGCTGTGAGATTTTGGGAGCGGCGCCGGCAGGAAGTTGGCTGCCACTGGCTCAAGGTGTATGCTGCTAGTGATAGACTGCTCTCTGACGGCGGCGGGGCCCAACAGACGCCATCTGATTATTGATAGCCGACATCACACGACAACCAGTCAGTCAACCAGCGGCTGTACAAGTGTTTTACTGGGGGGAAAAATAACGGTCGGCATCTTTCTCTATTACTCCAATGGCTTCGGCGATTGGTAAGGGAAGGAGGCACATAGATGTATGCAGCACGCAGTTTTTTTTTGTTGACAGGGCCGGATTCATCAATGTGCTAACCCAGGGTAAGCGCCCAAAGGTAACCAACGACACATAATCATAGTAATTTATCGACATACCAACCCACGCCATTTTCTAGACATGGCGAAAACTCGCATGTATTGTGTGCAACCGGATGTAATTTAACGCCTAAAAGTTTCGATCTGCTTAACCGATCTTGATTCGAGCTTGGTGAATCAGCTTCGAGGTGTTGGGTAGGTAAGGCAATCGGTCAGACTTATCCTCGTCCAGCTTAATCCCTCACAAGGGAACCACAATAAGCCAGAGCTAGAGACCATTCCAAATGAAATGTACTTTTCTAGAACAATTTTCGGACGAAAAGTCCGAATATGCCCATTGCAGCTGCCTAGACTCACTCTGAAAGAAGTTGTGAGCGTTTTTTAGAGCTTCGCGGCAAGGTAAGGGTACCTCTCATGGAGTTTTTAAGGTGTTTTAAAATTTTTCTTTGGAATTTGCTAAAAACATGTACGTAGGGGTAATCTGGGGTGCTGAACACGAATTTGGGATTCGCTTGTGGAAATTGTAAGGTTTACTGTAGGTTACGGTAGGTAACATGCCATTCAGGAGGCAAAACCTACCTCAGTACTCCGATAATCGACAAATGGACATCGAATTCGTACTCAGCACCCCAAATAACCCCCACATAGAAACTTTGAGACAAATCTGAGACTTTGACCAAGCTACCGTATACTCACCGTAATCTACCGTAAGCTGTAAAAAATCGATAAACTGACATCAGATTGGTGTTCAGCACTCCAAATAACCCCCAGAGAAATAATTTGGGCATGATCTATAGTAGCACTCCGGAAATCGCCAAAAGTCGCGATTCGCCATAAAATTCTCCCCCGATGGGAATCTGTGAACGATTACAGTCGAAAACTTCGGAAAATCGATAAATGAACCTCAGATTCGTGATCAGCACCCCAAATAACCCCCCAGAGCAAATTTTTAGTCAAATCTGGAATATTTTTCTGAAACGTTTCGAGAGCCCTGTAGTGGGTATAAATAAACGACTAAAGGGGTCCGCAGAGTTGAAGTTGCGGCGTTGCTCGCAGCGACGAACAGCACTGGGTGATGTAGTATCGATTACATTTGGCGACGATGGCGACCGACGCAGAGTGAAGGGCGACGAGGGGGCACCGCAGAGTGCATTGACGCCGCGACGGCCCTACATCACTGCCAGCGAGCGGCGATCGACGCCGCGACGATAATGTTTCGAAACATTTCTGTCGCCGCGTCAAGGCTGACGCTCGGCGACTACTTGCCGGTCTCTGCAACTCTGCAGACCCCTTAACCGTAAATCCGTACAAGTCCAAAACGTTGTTGGTCTGCGCAAAGTTTGGAAAATGTTCCTTCACCCACACTTTGCTTAGTGGGGTAGTTTTGGGCGCTGAACATGATTATGAGGTCCGTTTCCGGATTTTCTTGAAAATGATGCGCTTTTTGGAGGGTACAATAGGTACGAAAATCAGAAAAAAATGCCTATAACTTTTCACATAGTTTGTCTAGGCAGCTGCGATGGGCATATTCGGATTTTTCCTCGGAAATAGTTCTAGAAAAGTACATTTCATTTGGAATGGTCACTATGACTTATTGTGGTTCCCTAGTCAGCATCGACTGTGTAGCGATCATGTGGCGGCCGATCGCACAGGGTATCGGTGGCGGTCTGGTAAGCGTCGGGCTTACGAGATCACGCCTATATTCGCTTTAGATGAGTTCGATCCCCACCAAAGAGTTTAGTCTTGCAATGACCAGATAGTTTCCCTTTTGTATAGCTGAAAAACCATAGAACATTTCCAAAGCATGAAAATCACAGCAAAATGATAGCAAACGTTTTCCAAGATAATGAGGTTTTGCAGAACCGGTTTCACAAAATTCAGTGAATCGATACCCATCGCCCCAGATCAGCGACCTCTGCACCTACTACTAAAGCAGTCGTAGACCTCAGTACTGCATCATTAGAGACATTTTTGAACTACAACTGACAAGGAAACTACTATTAGCCAAACTGGTCATTCCGATCGAAATGTACGTTTTTAGAATCATTTTCTGACGTAGAGTTTGAATATACGCTTGGCAGCCGACTAGAATCACTCTGAAAGAAGTTATAGGCGTTTTTCTCTGATTTTCGTACCTATTGTACCCTCCAGAAAGCGCAATAATTTTTCGAAAATCCGGAAACGGACCTCATTATTGTGTTCAGCGCCCAAAAGTACCCCACTAAGCAAAGTTTGGGTGAAGGAAAATTTTCCAGACTTTGCGCAGACTGAGAGCGTTTTTTACTTGAAAGTACGGATTTTCGGTAACGCGTTTATTTATCCCAATTAGAGGGCTCTCGAAGCATTTTAGAGAAAAATATTCCAGATTTGACATAAAATTCGCCCTGGGTGTTATTTGCGGTGCTCTGCGGTTCACGAACCTCAGGTTCATTTATCGTTTTTCCAAATTTTCGACTAAACTTTTTTCAAAGCTTCCCACCGGCAAAAAAATTGACGGTAAAACCGACTTTTGACGATTTCCGAAATGTGACGACAGATCAGGCTCAAATCGTTCTTCTGGAGGTTATTTGGAGTGCTGAACACCAATCTGATGTCAGTTTATCGATTTTCGACAGCTTACAGTATAGATTACGGTGGGTATACGGTAGTATGGTCAAAGTCTCAGATTTGTCTCAAAGCTGCTATGTGGGGGTTATTTGGGGGTGCTGAATACGAATTCAATGTCCATTTATCGATTTTCGAATTATTAATGTAGTTTTTGCCCCCCAAATTGCCTACCGTAACCTACAGTAAACCTCAAAATTTCGACAAGCAAACCCCAGATTCGTGTTCAGCACCCCAGATCGCCCCTACATACATACATGTTTGAACCCATTCACGACCACGCCTAATTTTGGGTGGCTGCACGTTCGGACCGCGTGCAATATTGCGTCACCGTTTAACGTGCCCACCGGTGGGACACGCTGGCTTGAATAGCGCCCCACGGGTAACTCATTTTTCTTTATTGTGTCCATTAAGTAGCTAGCAACGATGGTCGGACAGTGTCAGAATTTGAGCTTCCGAGATGCTCTCGTTATCAAGAAACAATTACTCAAAACCAAAACGGGGTCGACTGAGCTACAACGCTTTCAGAAAAGTAAACGAGTTTCAAACGATAGGTTTGTACTAAACAACCTAAAAGCTCGCAATAGAAGGAAAAAGAAATCACTAAGTGCTTCCAAAGCTGCTTTACAGCACTTTTTTCCTCTACTTCAGCCCACCTGAATTTAGAAAGTTCTGAATATGTTGTTGCATTTGACCTACTGATGGACCACGAGGTTTTTATTTAAGTCTTGGGTAGGTCAAGACATTGATCACATGTAGTGTTCGAAAGTAGTTTCTTGTGGCGGAGAAATTGATTTTTAAAAAGGGTGTCCCACCGGTGGGACACGCGGTCCGAAGTGGTAGTCAACGCGTGTCCCACCGGTGGGACACGTGGTCGTGAATGGGTTAAGCAAAGTCCGAAAAAAAATCAAAAGCACTAAAAGTTCCGTAGGGTGCTTCGTTTTAAGGCTTCGCGGCCCTTACCTTACCGCGAAGCATTAAAAATGTTCATAACTTCTTCCAGAGTGGGTCTAGGCAGCTGCGATGGTCATATTCGGACATTTTGTGAAAAATTGGTTCTAGAAAAGTACATTTCATTTGGAATGGGCAGTTTGACCAGAATGAGTTCCCTTGTTAGAGATAGCTAGAATACTTTACATATATACATATCGTCGGCGTGGATCGTGAAGAGACTTTGCTTTCACTGTTGAAGGTTGGCGCAAACTCGGTGCCATATGCTATAACATAGGTGCACCGAGTTTGCGTCAACCTTCAACAGTGAACGAGAAGTCTCTTCACGATCCATGCCGATGTTATTGTGCTTATCTGGGCCAAATTCCGGTCCGCAATTGTATCTTAACACGCTTTGCGGCCGCACGCTCCCGAGTCAGAAGAGCTTCCAGCGCCGCAGCCTTCGATCTGCTGACTCTAGGTGGGTTTTGAAAACTCGAAACTAAGAAAAATTGGAGAAAGTTGTACAAAAAAGCTACATCGAGTTGGCTCGAGCGCGTGCGGCCGCAAAGCGTGTCGAGACGCAATTGCGGACCAGAATTTGGCCCAGATAAGCACAGTAACTATACACTTTATACATATCACTACGGAATAAAAGCCGTTTCCAATGAAATTCATACCAGTTAAAGGAGGTGTTCACAATGAAAACGTTCTTTGAAAGTTCTTTGAAAATGTAGAAATTTGGGGTCCTTTCCAACATTAGTATCGAAAAACAACGAAAATTGAGCCATAGATAGCTCTTAACGGGCATCAAACTTGTAAGTCACAGTTTTTAGAGTAAGCAGTCGAAAACTGACACTCACGCCTAGCGGCTACGCGGTGCTTGCGCGTCGAGCTAAATACTTCTATGATATTGATTATGCGGCGCGGCAAAATCGATATTATAGAATTGCGTTTCGCGCGTCTTTTTGTAGTGTTTTCGCAATTCGCGGTAGTTTTTCACAACTCATGTCCAGGTTTGTGGTGAGTTCCCGGTAGATTCCGGGAAATTTCTTCCACAATAGAATCTCCAACACCTAGTTTGGATTTTGAAAAAAAAATGTAGCAGGTGGAACTATGACCAACTAAATTTTTTTTCTAAATTCCCAGATTCGTATTAGGCACCTCAATAACCTTTTTGAAGAGAAAAAAATTCTACCACTTGAACCTTAAAAATCAGTGCGGTTAAATCAGTCTGTCCAAGAATTTGAGTTAAGAAAATTGGTAACACAGCAAGAAGAAAAATCAAATATGGGTAAGGCAGTCTAATAAAGTGTGGACAGCCGTCAAGTAAGACACAATACGAGGATGTGGACAGGCTGACAACAGCAGGGTCTGTCGGGGCCACAGTCGGATGTTTCACGGTGGCCACGCCCCGTTTTGGTTGTGAACAGGAAGCGTTTTGCTAGCTGACTTTATATCGATACGCTATCAACAACTGAGGTCACCCGTGATGATCAGAAAACATTTTCGGGTTGGAATTTTTTTGATGAATTCCACTTGATTCTACAATTAATTAATTAAAGAAATCGAACCATTCTTGAAATTAAAATTTTTTTAGTTCTTGAAGGACCTGGATGCAGAAAGCAAAATTAAAGTCAGGAAATGAAAGATTTCATGAGTTTTATTTTTACGTTAAAAAAGATCTAAAAAAGCACATTCTCGACTACATTCGGATACCGCACTTTTTCGACTTCAGACTTTTCCTACTATACCCGGCTTTTGGACTTTTTCGAATATCCGACTTTTCGACTATAGTCAGATTTTAAACTTTGGACTTTTTCAGAAATTTTTTTTTTAATTTGGATTATTTTGGATAAATTTGGATAAAATTTTAAACTTTGGACTTCCATTTTCGGCTATAGTCGGATAGCACACCCTTTCGATTGTTCGACTTTTCGAGAAAAAACGCGACTCTTTTATCCGACTGAAACAGTCGGATACTCATCCGATTCTTCGATTCGGATATTCGATATCTGATTCGGTGGGAAAATCTAGCTACGGGAAGGAGCCGTTATATGATTTTTTCTGCAGGGCAGTTTTCATTCTATCCAATGAGTCGGGTTTGCAAAAATGGCAATATCCGAGAAAAGAATCCGACGCGATTTTCACCATCGGGTGGAATGTATCGTGTTCATAGTCCATCAGATATTGCACATGTTAAGTTCGTCTGAGAAAGACTGTCCGCCCACGCGGTCGGCGGGCGTGTCCAGCCGCCTTCGCCTTTCCACGGCC